>JAGTXR010000002.1:1309729-2619458 GCA_022606575.1 Glossosoma conforme
GAAATAAATTTAAAATACAAGTACGAGTTTGTATTTAATAACACAATGGGAAGAAGTGATAATAGTAACAACTGAGAGAACATAATCAAGGCAATAATATGCATATTTTAGATTCTAGATAGATGTGGCAAAAGAAAGACGAAGAAAAACAAAGTTAGTATACCTGTATATTATATTCGCATATAATATAAGATGCTTAGATTGCAAATAATGGAATAAAATCATTTTTTTTTTTTATTATATAGTCAGAAATCATGATGAATTTTATATCCTCATTACTACAGCAAATATATAAATCCAAATGAAATAAATATTTAAGAATAGAGTAAAAAGCCTTGATTCTTTTTGATCAACCAAATTATAAAGAACTTCATTGTAATTTTAATAATTTAGAAAGATGAGTACGATATTCGTACAATATTGTTAATTACAATTACTGGGTTATGTTTTTACTACTGTTTCGAAAATAAATAAAAATAATATGAAACTTATATTTAAATAATCTTAAAATGGTGTTTAAGAATTGGATTAAATTATTTTTATTTCAATTCTTTTTATTGAGTCGTTTTAATTTTAAAAGCTATCTCAATGGCACGCTTACTCAAAAATAATTAAACGAATTTGTTCGGCGAGCTTTTCGTTAATCGAATCCCAAGGCAATTAACAAATTACTTAAGCGGTCTCTTCGTCGCCCCAGGTGGTCCTCCCACTAATTGGTCCTCTCCCTCTGGCCTGCTCCACCCCCTCAGCCTCCCGAGCCTCAGAGAGGGACGACACTAATTAAGCCATTAACATTCACGGCGAGCTTAAAAGCTCTTGAAGGCGTTACGGATAAGCAGGCGGACTAACTAATTTACTGCTCAATTAAAAACAAATTAATTTATTGTTACAAACAAGTGACCTGTTGCATTTCCGTTTTTAAAACTACCTGTAAAAGAAAGTCACTGTTTTTTATTTGATTTGATGCAATTTGTAAACTTTTTTATTAGCAAAATAAAGTAGGATATATGATTGCTCTTTGAACACGTTCTGTGGTATTGGTTAATATAAGAGTCATGAAAGTCTCTTCAGCGTAATACTGAACCAACTGGATCATCTCAATGGAGTAACTATAATAAAGTGAATCTTCTACAAGTCTATTTATGAATTTTACATTTACATGTGATGTTGCTCACCAAAGCCCGTTACTCATTAAACGAGAATGTGCTTTGAAAACAGTGCTTTGATTTGATCGATCTCCCAAGGAGCACAGATACAAGGTGACTGACTGATACTGCTCTTATGTCCCCAAAAAAGAAAAATATATTGATGAATCTACACAAACTGTACAACATGAAAATATACTAAATGAGACAATCTGAATTGATATTGAGTGCCTAGACGAGGAGAATCACTGTTATGGGACTGCGGAACATTCCAGTCCGTAACACATCTAAGATCCTTCACCATATGTTCAATTAGGTGCTCTTCCCAGAGCCATACGTTGGGCCATCGATGTTGCTATTTAGAGTTCAATCTATTAGTTTTAGACGTCGTTGAAACAAATATTAGGAGAAACAATTTATTTTTGATTTTCTTTACAAGTTAAAAATAAATGAATATCTTTTTTATGTTATGAAACAATTATAGCTGTTTTCAAAATATTTTGAATGGAAAAATATTGTTTTTAATTGATTTTATTTATGTCTCTTAAGAGATTACATCCTTTAAACCTTAAAACACCCCAAGGGCGCATTAAAAAGAAGCTCTCATCGGGGGTGTTAAAATACCCCAAGAGTAACTCTACCCCAGCATCATCAAGGCATTACAACCCTTTAATTATTTCGCAGATTTCAGCTTTCAACCCTTTCTCTTTATTAAAGACCGGCTAACCCTAAAGCGGGACGTATTTGCATGCCTTGTAATGACGTCACCCTGGGGTTGTTTGCAGATTAACCCTTTAGCAGCCAGTAATTAAATCACTGCGGCGGGTAAACGCTCTTTGGGGCATTTTCGCAACTGATCTCTAATTATTCCAAACTGAAACTCTCAAACTTTAAAAAATTATTTAAAAATAAATATGAATGATATTATTTATATTTTAAAAAAAATATGTTATTATTTAAAAAAAAATAATAGTATAAATTAAGCAACACTTAAATCAAAATGAATCCCACGCCACACACAAGATCTACCTTTATGCGAATTTCAAAAAAAAATAAAAAAATGAATGTAATACTATCAAAAAATCTTGAATGTATCCTATTTAAAATAAAAAAAATAATAAAAATATATATATTTTTAACATTCACTTTGAGATAAATTTCAAATATCAAATATATTACTACTAATTACCTTTTTATAACCTGAATCAAATCGAGCATTATTTATTCGCTTTTGAATAAGCATATAATATATTCTATTAAACGAAGGGAACTGATGAAGCTTTCATTGAAGTTAAATCACGGTTTTTCAGCAGTGAATTAACAGTACTCACTGTAAAGAAGTATTTATCTGCTTTATACAAAAAAAATATATATACAATTAT
This sequence comes from Glossosoma conforme, assembly GCA_022606575.1. Classification (NCBI taxonomy): domain Eukaryota; kingdom Metazoa; phylum Arthropoda; class Insecta; order Trichoptera; family Glossosomatidae; genus Glossosoma; species Glossosoma conforme. Next base: position 1,312,257 of record JAGTXR010000002.1, read on the forward strand.
ATCTAGTCTATATTATGTATAAATTATAGTAAATAGTTACACGAGCTTACGAAGCCTATTGTCGCCTGACGTTATAATCATTCACGTGTCTTGTAAAAAATGAGAACAATTTTTAAATGATTAAATTCGGCGCTTTAATTTGACTTTGATTAGCAATAATTGATCAATTTATTTAGATATGATTACGTAATAAATATAATAAAAAGTATTATTATTTAAAAATAAATATATTTAGGAGAAGTTTGAGATCTTGCAGTTTGAGTATCTTATGTCTATAAGGTAAAACAGATGCAAAGTATTTGGTGCATCTGATTGTGCTCAACCCTTCTCAGGGGCGGACCGAGGGCTGGGCGCTAGAGGGTTAATTATTGCCCCGGGTGGGTGATTAATAAGCCGAGGTGTTACCCACTCAACAAATTAATAAAGTTTGAGAAGCCCCTGGAAAGGACCGCTTAATAATACGGGCTATTAAAGGGTTATGCTGTAATTATTACCTGCGAGAATTTTAATTTATTATGATAATTATACAGGAAACATGTTCATTATTATTTAAAGATGGTTTGATTGTTTAAACGTGTTTTGAATGTTTTTTTTTGATAAGTTAAAACCTAAATCCAATTATTTATTTAATTGTATTTTTTATGCCTTGATAACATTCAGTCTTTCAAACAGCTACATGATTAACGTATATTTATTACTATTTGTTTGTTTTAAAAATTGTATTTTGTGAATTTTCGCAATACAGTCAAATACTTTAACATTTATCAGATCATTGAAGATCCATAACAATATTGACCAAAATATTATTTATTTTATTATTTACTTCTTCTCTAGATCTTGATAATGTCCAATTAATAAAGTATTAAAACAATTTATTTTTTATCTTTAATTTTTAAAATTATAGGTTGATTTTTCAGTAAATAACATCAACTTTGTTATTTCTCTATTCATTATTTAAGCATCTGTATATGTACGTGTATATCTCTTTAAGAAATACATCGGATGTTGATATATTTCACGTAAGGGAGGCCCAATTCAGACATGAACTTCACGAGTTTATTTGGAGGAATAATCTGTTGGCGTTGTCTGTTTGATGAGCATCGGGACCTTCTGTTGCTTGTTTTTATTACTTTGTTCTTAGTACTTAATCATAAATACCTATATTGTGTTATTTTTTATTTTGGGATTAATTCTTATTGTACTTCAGAAATTAATTGAGTTGCTCAAATTTGTTATTTTTCTGTAAGGGAAAAAAAATGAAAAATAAATAAAATTTAATCAGTGTTTTAAAAAATCAAAAGTAAACATTTTTTCTAATTACATACTATCAATTTATTGCAAGGTTGTACTTTTAGTAATTATTAAAAATGCTTGTACTAGACCTTTTCTTCAGATACCCGTGATCCTGAAATATATATAAAATGTATTTAATAGAGCTCCCGAAGGTTGAACTGGAATGTGATGAGATGTAGATCATAGTGGCTTTAGAATATTATAAAGGGCAATTTATGACGATTTTATGCTCTTACTAAGAACAGTTGTGGAATGATACGACAATGATACACAATATATAACAGTAAAAAAACCATTATGTAGCCATTTGTTATTCATTGGATTAATAGGTAGCTAAAGGGTTATTTAAAAAAAATTACTCCGAATAAAAATATCTATGAATAAATACGTTCAAAACAAATGTATGAGGAAGAGGTTTAAAAAAAGCTATTCGGCTTTCATAAATTACGAATGTTTCATTTAGATGATCGGGATTGAAAAATAAGGGGCGTCGCCGCCTCGGAGGGTTTTTAAGTCAAAGGGGGCGTTCTACGGGAGGCTCTATCTCGTTTACTTATATTTATTTAAGCGTTTCTTTTAAATAAAGACTTTTTAATTTGACAGTCGCGTTCGGCCCACTCGGGTACAGACTAAATGATAAAGACTAAAGACCGACGCATGTTCTCTGAAGTGTTTCTGTTCAGACAAGATGCGTGTCAGACACGGAATTTGACTTTTTAATGATGATAAATTTTATATATTTTATTTAAAACGTCTACTTTCGCATCTTGACCGACTGTATATTATATATCATATTGACATCAGCATGATATAGCCCTTGCTGACTGGTACCGAAAACCTCAATATTCATCTTTCGTCTCTTATTCGCTTGTCATACATGTATGTGTCCGCCATATTGGCAATCTGGACTAGTTACTTAGATCGCCACTGGGGTGCTGTGTGACCGACCACGGCACCGCACGGCAGTTAGTCGGGTGCCACAGTCGGCGAGATCATATTGTATTGTGGCCTGGCTTGAATGCTGTGTCTAGGTCGGGCCATAAGTTTGTAGAGTTATCGAAATATATATGTCAATGTGCTTCAGAAGAAGTTTGTGTCTTATTTATCTGCTCCCCATCCTTAATAACCTTTTAAATAGAGGAGGATGGTAATATGTATAGTTCTCAATGACGATGTATGATTTATGATCTCCTACGCAATCATAGTGTATATTCTAACTAGGTTCACCTTTGCCTCTTGACCGGAGTACGAAAAGCAAACTTGTCCGCTCTCTCACCTCATTTCTCACAAAGTCAAACCATCGTATATTCAATTTTATACGCTTACAACGGCGTACAAAACCAATTACACGGCTGCATTGGTTTTTGGTGACATGACAAAATTCACATCCGTAAAAAAGAATGGGGATGATACACGAGCTATATAGTCGGCACACGAAATGCCCAGATGTTTTGCGTATAATCTAAGCACTTCGGCGCTTACAAGGCAGGAAGTGAGCTCCTTGTGTAACCCACAAGTGTGACCTGTACGCCGAAATATGTGAAACTCTAAACCATCTTAGTAGTCTGACCATCGGTGGTAAGTATTTGATCAAAAAAAGAATCAATCATATCTGTCTAAGGATGTATTTTTTTACGTAATCGCATGCAGGAGAGCGCAGCCTGTCAAGACTAGTGCACTCTATAACGCTCAGCCAGGGAGGCTGTACGCTGCATGCGGGAAACGTGTGTTGTGTTTGTGTGATTGCGATTGTATATTTATCTGTTTCTTGAAGAGATCCAGATTGTAGAAAGGAGGAAACACAGACGCTAGAAGAGCATTCCAAAGCTTACCGGTGGCATTAAGGAAGGAACTTTGGAAACTGCCAGTTCTTGATCGACACACATTAACCGTGTATGGATGTTCGGCAAGTGTAAGACGAGTTTGTCGGTTGTAGGCGGGTGCAGGAAGAATTAGTTCATTAAGTTCCGAAGAGCGGCGTCCGTGTTAATAACGGTAGAAGAGACTAAGTGAACTAAGTCAAATATGACTGTTCAGAAACGCAATGTGTCTGAAAGCGTCCTTCGAACACTGTCGACGCAGTCCTTAATAATTTGTATCACACATTGGATTGGAGATATCAGGTATAACAAATGTATTTATATAATTTTTAATTGATTTGTGGGTGGGACTGAGGATCGTGATCAGCGCAGATAACGTCCATGATTTATTCTTAACGGCCCGATCGCGTTTATTTCAAATGTACGCTATTACTATTAGTTCCGATCGATTTTTTTGTACCGTTTTTTTTTTGGTGAACGATTCTACTCTTCAAATTAGTTTTTATCGGCGGCCGGCTACCGAATATCTCCAGTGTGTTTTTTATGTAAGAACACGCAAGAGAATACCGGCAGAGGGCCGTGGATATATATATATATATTTTTTATGTTAACACATACAGGAGAATACCGACAGATGGTGATAGTAATTTTTCTTTTGAAGTCTCATCTGTGGAATTCTATGACGCTAATCATGGTGTGTATGGCTAAACGCTGCATGTGGAGTGTTGATCCGCCAACGTCATAGACTACAGCCCGAGATTCACGCATCATCCTTTATTATTACAGGAATCTACTATGAATGGGTGGTCTTCACGGGACGACTTTCGTCTACCACCAATTTTAATTGATAGGCTATGACTGACATTTTACGGGTGATGGATCAAATTCACACCAACCGGGGTATTTTAGAGCTCAGAAATCGATTGAAAATCCATTTTTTTTTTAATCTCCGTTGGGGATCGAACCCACGACCTTTGGCTTGCAAAGCAAACGCTTTACCATTGAGCTATGACCGCCGGCAAATTAATATCTGAAATGTAATTTCGTCTTTTCCCTACGTAATCTTCACCATATCCACTTTCCTAACTGGAGCATATAGACATAAATCTGTCAGATATCATAGTCCTAGCCTTACCTCATCTCAGCTCTGCTTTCCACTGTACATTCTTAAAGAAAAAGGCAACTGTAGTTTGTGTTCTTCTGCGGCATCCGAAGTACACATATGTCACAACCAGGTCTACATTCACCTCTTGACTAACTGTAGTATGGAAGGCTACTTTGTCCGCTATCTAACTTTATCATTATTAACAAAGTCAAACCATTATATCCCCAGTATTATATGCTGGAATCTGCTAACAAAACCCATTATACAGCTGCATTTGCTCTTGATGAAAAGCCAAGCAAACGAAGCATTGGCCGACCCCATGCAATATGGACTAACGACATTAGAAGAATAGCGGGAGTGACCTGGATGCGGAAGGCGGAGGATCGAAGAGGATGGAGACTCATGCGGGAAGCTTACGTTCAACAGTGGACGGATACAGGCTGATGACGATGAGAAGCCAAGAACGGTTTATGAAGCAAAAGCTGCCGCCAGTAGGAAAACTAATATATCTAAATTATTTAGGTACGTACTTAAAGATCACGATATATTTTATTTCATGTATAAGGATTTAATTATTTACAAAAAATGCATTGTTAGGGATCGAATGCGCTATCTTTCAAATGCAAGTCGAGTGTTTTAACTTTCATCCCATCACCTTGGCTACTGTGTGATTATGATTATACACAGTGTGATTGGTTATTATTTATTTATTCTATGTACAATTATTTTTTGGACGCTTTAATATGTTTTTTTTAGAAAGGTAATCATTTTCTTATTAATACATTATCACGCTGACGCAGGTGAATAACATTTCTGGATACATTCAAACGTGGAGTCTGTATAAAAAATAATTACCTTATTTAAAGAAAATAGTTTATATCTTGATTTTATATTATTAAAACTGTACTTATAATTGATAAATCATCTTCATTTTTCTTCTAATATTCTTAAATATACTAACAATTGCAGAGGCATACTAAGTACACATTTTGATGAAGCTCAGTCAATAAAAAAGGTTTTTGATTGACTACTGTTCGAGGACAATTTGATTAGATTTTTTAAGTGATTCAGATTGTTTGAAAGAGGAAATGTAGTACATCTGCTGAATCAAAGCTTACCAGTGACGTTAAAAAAATATTTGAAACACATATTTTACTTATATAAAAAATATTAATCTGCAAATGAAGCCAAGTACATACGATACGAGCGTTATCCGTAAAATAAGTTTCCCAGTGATTTTTCTCAGTGTTAAACATGTTTAATTCCATGAATGCGTACATTTGGAAAGTTCAGACTTTTACCTATTTTTCTACATAGTGGCATTTTTGCATGCGGTATACGAGCTTTTGAATGCCTGAGTCAAAAAAATCTGTCGCCATGCCACGCAGATACTTGAGAACCGCTTCTTCCAGCTCTTCTCTATCGCCGAAATGCGTTCCACCCAGGTGTTTCTTGATATCATGTCGTATTTTATGCAAAGAAGTCAGTCGGTAATATCCTGTACGTGTTTACATAAAAAAAATAGCGTCAGTTATACAAAAAGTGACTTTACCATGTTCTCTTACACGTTGTGAATCTTTGCAACTCATCAAATTAGCCAATGCAGCCATATAGTTTTAAGAACAGGTCCTTGCGTATTACTATAATAATATTATATATAAATATTACTGAAGTTACGATAGCTTGACTTTGAGAGTAACGACGAGGTGAAGCAGTGGATACTGCTGCTTTCTATACTACAGTTAATCAAGAAATAAAGGCAAAGGCTGACTGGCATGTTTCACGAATGCTACACGAGAGCAGAAACGATTGTTGTTTTTATTTAGTCCCTCGCCCACTTCTGGGCAGACAGGATCTGACCCTGTTGTTTCCGACACGATTATATATATATTTAGTCCAAAAGGCTCTCATCGTCATAGAAGATAAGCTTTACTTGATGGAGCTCCAGGAGGCAGAACTGACATGAGATGACCCTATTCATGCTGGATTGAGATTTCACAAGCCTTTGAGAGACGACTATATACACCAGATACAAAGGATATGGAATATTGATGATTATAAGTGAACGTTTTTTTTATTTTTACGCCTATGATTGTGAATTTTTCCTATATTATGTTAAGTTTTCGTTTTATATGCTTATATAAGTAACGTAGCTGACTGAATTGTGCTTAGACAGTGTAAGTGCTTATATTAGGTATCTCATTAGCTAACATCAGCTAACATTAGCTAACTACTACCTTCGCATTCAATAATACAATTTGTCCTTTACCACATTATGGCATTACCCCGAGCTCATACATTATGTAAGAAGCTTATTAAAGGGTCGCATCATTTTTATTACAAGGTGGTATTAAAAATGACATAACTCAGATGGTGAAGAAGAAAAAAGGGGTAAGTGACATTTTTTGCGCCATCGTGAATCTTTGTAATCTAAGAACTAATGCAGCCGTGCTATGGGGTGTGAGTACAGTACCTGTGTAGACTATTGTGATAATGAAAGTTCAAAAAGAGGATACGTCTAAGAAAAATACAATTGGACACTCATTCGTTCTTTTTAAATTTTATGATTAACAAATCATCTAAAATATGCCTCGTTTACTACAGCAGCCGTCTCCTCCAGCTGCTCTACAGCTTGTAGGGAACCAAATATGCAATGTTCTCAGATATATTTTCTGGTGCAAAGATGTCACATGGGTCATGTCATATTCAATGCCAATTGCGAGAACTGAGTGGCGGAGATTAGTGGTGACCATATTTTCCATATATAAATAATAAATTGAAAAAAATAGTTGAAATGTATGAAGAAGATATCGGAAGAAGTATATGATGGTAATTCGGAGAGAAGTGATATTTTATGGATTTGCTATGGGAATGTATTTGACATATAAAAATGAAATATTAAAAAAAATGTGGCACTTATGTTCTTTTTTATTTTCCGCTTTCATTTATAGAAGAGTCCCCTCCACTTGGGTGGGTAAGGTGGGGTAGTTCGTGACTCAACTAAGGAGGTGGGGAGGGGGTAAATTTAACCCCTGATCGATACAAGCAATATCAATTATTATTATCAAGAGTGTACGGTGCTTGGAAGTGATTAAATTATTCATAAAGTATAATTGATTACAAATAATATCGCAATATATTTATAGGAAAACGAATAAAGTTGTGTTAGCTTAAAAAAAGTGTTGTTATACTCGTATTACTAGTGTAAGATTATTATGATGTAAATAAACTCCTTGATGGACGTCGTGAATGACTCATATAATGTACTGACGTTGAATTGTGACCACCTTATGCTTCATATAAGAAGAGCAAATGATAACTACGACTGGCGGTTAGCACCACCCATTCACGTTTCATCATGTTAAAATATGCCTCGGATACTACAGCAGCCATCTTTTCAAGTTCTAGGGATCCTGTCCTTAGATGTAGGTGGTTTTGTCTGTCAAGAACTCGATCAGATAAATCTCGAGATTTCACAGCTGGCGTCTCACTACCAACAGACCTAGTGGCTCTGAACTTCCAACTGTTAACAAACGGAATTTCGCTGCTTTTGAGCGCTTCTGCGCGTCTGTCTGTAAGAGTGCAGACGCAAGTAATGACTCCTAACTGATGTCTGCCATTCTGCAGAATCCATTTCCCAACCTCACTATTTCTTTATCCATTCCCACGTATTTAGTGGTTAACAACGTGTTACCAAAGAAGGCAATTCGAGACTCGCTGTAGTATATACTAACTTCGCAGCCTTAGACTGAGGTATATTTGACATCTAACTGATACACCTAGAATCATGGGAAGACCTTCAGCCACTCTCTAACAAGTAGCTTATTGCGTGCGTCCAGTAACGTGTCCCCATCTGGATCTCCGAAAACAGGACGGGACAAGGAGGGTTTTCACCAAACGGGTGTCCTTAGGTGTTTTTTTATACTTTTAGCATTCAATTTGTGATGTATTTCAATATCAAATAGTTGTTTTAATAACTGTTTTAACATGGATCACACTGAGAACTGTTTTATCGCTTGCTTACACTATTGGAACTGATAAATCATGTAAAAAAATGTAGACATGTCTTTCTATAAAGTGAAGACAATGAAAATTGACAGAAATGAGTAGCGGCATTTTGTGTGAACATATGTTACATATACGGAAAGAATATGGAAAGAATCAACGCCTTGTTCCATGTCCAATATTGCTTTACTTTGGTGACCGTATAAAATTGGCATTTACAATGTGTTATTGTCGCTATAGCTGCTTATATTCGACAGCGAACTGGCTATCGATGTTGTCATATATTAGGATAAATCTATTTGACTTCGCTGCTGCAACAATACAGTGTATCAATGCGTTTTTTTGTTATATTTGTATCGTCAAGTATTTGGCAAAGTTGTACATTAATTATTTTATTTGAAATTTTGCGGATCTATTGATGACTTTTTTTGCTTCGAGGTTGTTCCTCCCGTACTGAATTGAATAGACGGAAACGAAAAGTTCAAGAACGCCGATGTTCGTTAGAATTATGACGAATGCATTATTTAGTTTTAAAATTCCACTTGCAACTTATTGACTAGTCATTGTATGTATATTCTAACTGAAAAAAAAAGTCAATACACGAAGTTTTTTCAGTGCATTTTTATGTGTTTATTTTAATTATTTATTAATATAACGATGACAATTATATCATTGAAATGATTAATTTATTTTACATGTAATTTACATGTAATTTACATGCTTGGATTATCAATATCGAATAAGGTCAAATATTACGAGTCAATTAAGTGTAAAGCCGGTCTCGCTTCCAAAAAACTAGGTGTATTATATAGATCACGTCGGTATTTCAACGATAAACAACTTCTTCTTCTATATAAAGGACAAATCCGACCTATCCTTGAATACGGCAGTCACCTTTGGATTGGAGCCCCAAAATACCTTCTAAACTTAATTGACTCAGTTCAAAGAAGAGCAATTCGTTTGATAAACAATGACACCCTTACGTCTAATCTACAATCAATGGAACACAGACGTAAGGTTGGTTCTCTTAGTCTTTTCTACCGTTATTACCACGGTCGCTGCTCTTCGGAACTTAAAGAACTAATTCCTCCTGCACCCACTCATAGCCGACAAACTCGTCTTACACTTGCCGAACATCCATACACGGTTAATATATGTCGACCAAGAACTGGCAGCTTCCAAAGTTCCTTCCTTAATGCCACCGGTAAGCTATGGAATGCTCTTCCAGCGTCTGTGTTTCCTCCTTCCTACAATCTGGATCTCTTCAAGAAACAGATAAATATACACTTGCAATCTCCCCAACCCACACACAAACACGAACACAACACACGTTTCCCGCATGCAGCGTCCAGCCTCCCTGGCTGAGCGTCATAGAGTGCATTGGTCTTGACCGGTTGTGCTCTCCTGCATGCGTTTACATAAAAAAAAAATATATATTTTATTTGTTTGTTTGCTGTTTAGTAACACCTAATCATTGTACAAAAGATGGGCAGTTTGATTGACAAATATTTAAATAAATAAAATAAAAATTACTTATTACAGTTATTTCATACTTATATGTTGCTAATTAAAGGGCCACTGCTTAGAGTACTTATAATGCAATGTATAGTTTAAGCTCATCATATGTCATATGGTCACAATATATGCTGCTTTGAACTATAATATCTTATTTTTAAAAAAACCACAATACGAAATTGACGAAATAAATTGAAAATATTGCCTAGATAATTTTGTAAAAGGAAAAAAATGGCTTCACTATGGTGTTGCTCATGAATGAGGTTAAGTTATCAAAAAGATAATAATATCGTTCAAATAGAACTGTTAATCACACAAAGAGAAATCACGGTTTCGTGTACACTGCATGCTCAGTCTTTACGTTAGTCCTTCGCTTTTAAATAGTTCGTTATTGATTATTGCTACAAACGAGAGACTACATTAAATTTTTGTGTTTTTCAGTAGGTTAGAGTAATTCTTAAAAATGTAAGATTCATTATATATTTAATCATTAAATTATATCTTTAAGTAATTTTAGATTAAGTATAAAAAGTAACAAATTTTTATATAGATCTTAATCGGGTGGTCGAGTGGGGTTACGAACTGCTTAGTTTAGGTTAGGGAAGTAAAAGTAATGAATATTGTTAGTTTCGTGTGGTTCAAGTGAGGGTTGATGGTTAGTTGTGCAATAATCAGTTCGGCTAACTTTCCCAGCCATGCATGAGCCTCGCGCGCCACTGGAGTCGCTCCCAGAGGAATCAACCCCTTCAAAAAAACATCCCTCGACCCGCGCCGGGAGAGAAAATACCAATCAAACGTGCAGTGGCGGCTCGTGAGGGCATTATCGATTCAATAAAACAATAATTTTATTTAAATAATCATATAATGTCGTCTAATGCCTGACGCACGAGTTTACGTCCTTCTTGATCCTTCGCATCTAGTCTCATCTCTATTTTCTTCTGATATATATAGTTTTTTATTAATTTGTAATTAAAAATGATCATGTATGTTGTACGAGGTATAATCGGGGTTCTGAACTCTGGGAAAATATCATAAAATATGATGTGATATCTGGACATTGATGTCACAGAAACTAGGCTTAGAGTTATAACAGAGCGCAGTCGTAATGAAAGCAGACGAAAAAGAAGTAAGATAAAGATCAACGATTGTCTTTTTGATGTTTCGATTTTCTTAGGGAAACACACATACGAGAGTCTCGTCTATGGATTCCATGACACTGACCATTTTACAAAAGTCTTATAAACACTGCACTGAATGGTGTTCCGTCAAAGTCATAGACCCTAGCATTCGGGCATCATACATTTTTAACAGAAATTCAATAAGAATTGGTGGTGCCTACGAGGCAACTTTCGTCTGCCACCAGTTTTCATTAAAAAGACGCTGGCAATTTACGGGTGAGGTAACAAATTTACTCCCATTGGGAAATATTTAAATAGCTTTAAAATCAAAGGCTTACCATACATATATTTACGTTTAAGAAAATGGTGAAAAATAATAGTGTATTGCTTAAGCGAAGAAAAGTAGTAAAATATATTAAAGATATTTTAATGTATTTTATTTAATAAGTTTAACCCTTTAACTACGCCTCTGGGTGGTTCTTAACCCGTCGCATCCACGTTCGATGGCCAGGACGTATTGATTGATATTATTGTATCGGTCGTGTCCCCTGCCTGCATTATGTTCCGACAAACAAGCTGTTCAAGTACATACAGGATAAACATACAAACGACATACTACAAAACTGTGACATATATTACATACGAGTATATATGCGATGTATCTACACTAGAACTTTGTTAATTAAGTTTTTTATACTCGTACATACAACCCCACGCTGTAGAGTACCAGCAGAGGGTATAGAGTATAGAGTATAGACTATCAAATAGTTTGCGACGTTCTCTTGATTAGGCTGAGAATGGTTTGAATTTGTTTTGATTTGCCAATAATAACTCTTATGTAAGAACGTAAAATTCCACAGCGTTACAACGTAACAAGCAGTTAGAATAATCAAATAATTAAACTTACCATTTCTCGATTGCCCGATAATACGAGATGCTTCTTTGTATGAATGCGGGCTAGCTTAGTCATTTTCACCCAAATGATTAATTATGTACATACCTGAAAACAAACAAAATCTGAATTAGTTAATGGTTTTAGCTTGGATAACTTAAATATTAAGATTTTTCCTGTATTCAAATGTCGAATACACTAGGAAAGCTAGCATAGCAGACGAGTGCTATATAGTTTAAGCATATAAGGCATATTTGTCGTTTTTAGCCATGTGCATATGTTGCAAAAATAAATACATTTAACCATCAATATGACACATGTATAGAGCACGGGTCGTCAACCTGGTCCGTACCGCCTCTAAAGGGGGATACGGGCTTCCGTGGTGGGCGATGGGCGATTTTTGTCTCTCTACAATCTCCTACATTCCTTCTAGAATTTTTTCATACATCTACTGAATTGAAATATAGCGAGCTTAGTGGGCGGTAGGGAAATTTTACTATGAAAAATAGACAAAAGTGGGCGCTAGGCATAAAAAGGTTGACTACCCCTGGTATAGAGTATTGAATAACGATTTGCAATAATGGACCATCGATTTTATGGTAACGCTCTTATTTTATTGGTTGCCGAGCTCAATAGTTGAAAACTCAAATAATGCGGGTTATTTTTGTGACAGATTGCGTTTTTTCATTTCAATTTATTTTGAATTTGCGTTCAGCCTTTTGACATACAAAAACAACTGAAAACACTGAAAATTATCTTACATAAAGAGTAACGCTAGCAGCTTAAAGTAAGTTATTTTAAAACAAATTGAATGCCTTAGACCTGAATTACTTTAATGAGAAATATTATTGTATTTTCATATGATATTATTAAGGAGAAATTGATTGCATAATGTTTGTAAGTACCTGGGGTGGGGCAGTCAAATCGCACGTATCTAAGCCATAAGTATGAAATACGTATATCTATACACTTGTACTATGAATGAAAAGTAACAATAAAGCGTGGGACATTGAATGCCACGCAGTATATTTTTTTCGGTATGCCTGCCCCATCTTGTATTTATAATAATTATTCCGATGGGTTCTTACATATTTAAACAGTTATAAAAATGACTAATTTAATATTCATCGACAATCTCACGAATCGACGTTGTTTGTATTTGATTAAATCTAGAAAGACAATAAAAATTGTTTTGCATTTTTAATAAAAATATGTTAATTTTTATTTACAATAAAAGCAAGCATGTTAACAATCATTTTAAATACACTACGGCGGTTTTCGTGGGACTAATAACGGTGCATGTGTAAAGGTAATAATTTCCGATGAGGCTCAAAACGTTCCTCCAATTACACGGTGAAATATCGACGATTCCGCGCTAGACGATAAAAAAAATCGTATCGAATATAATGATGGGAGTATTGTAATTATCCAAGGAAACAATCACTCGCGAAATAATATTATACAACAATTCAAAGTCTCATGTCAAAGGAACATTTAAATTAGCCTAATAAAGGCAAAGAAAAGCAAACATAATTTAGAAAGCTTTCCATTGTTTCTCCAATCGCGAAGATTATGGATATTCTCTATGGAAAGTTTGAGCTGCACATGGTGTTTAAGATATATTCCATTTATACGTATTTGTATAATAATGCAACATGTCGAATAAAACACTTTGTATTTTGTTTCAACATGGATCTCACTGAGCAATGTTAATTCCACGCAGAAATACAGTAGGTTTGCTTAAATAAAAGCTCATTAGACAGTATTCAGTGTGATCCACATTAAAGCAAAGACCACATCAAAGAATTTCTTTATTAAATAATTTAAATGAATCTTAAAGTAAATATCAAAAAAATATAAATAATTAAATTGACGTTTTATATTTTAAAGAAGGCAATGCTTGTACCCACAAAGCAGTTTTATATTGTAATAATAAGAATTAACTTCCCGCCGTTAAAGGTTTTTAAGTAGTTAGTTAATAATATTAGATAAAGTATTTTTTACTTTCTTAGGACGTTGATCATTGTTTATTTATATATTTAAAACAGCAATGCTACTGAATCTATTAGGAGACTGCAGTTTCGACTAACTCGTAGCCTTTCTCAATCCTTCTCTTGTTTGGGGATAACTGAGCTGCGATAGTACTTTGCAAGTGGTTTAACTTTTTAGAAGTATAGTTTTGTAGTTATATCGAAATTCTTTTTGTAAAAGCTATATATAATGCTTTGTCCATTAAAATGTAGTATATTTACTGATATTATATATATATTTTTTTAATATGTGTAAATATATGAATCACCCTATAGCTAGGCACATAATATAACATTATGTAAGATATAATAACCTTGCTGCTATCTCCCAACACCAGCGACTGCCAATTTGAGCTCCTTTTGTTATTTGCTTTGCGTTATATTTTCCTTCGTTATTTTATCTAATCAAAAAGTTTTTTTAAAAGAAAAATTATACCCTTCCAAGTTATTATGAAAGTGAAACACGTACTGGCGGGGGCGGCTGAAGCGAGAGAGAGAGGGGTAGTCACCAGTCACCCCCGAGCACGAGAATATTCGATTTATCCCTCTCCTTCATTCTTAAAAAAAACTCGCAAAAAGAGACGCAGATAATAATTATATTTGTAAACTTAGACGCGTCGGAATTAAGCGACTTTCTCTTTCTTTTTTTTTGCACAAACAATCGAAATTGCAATAAGCGCCGAGTGTAAAAATAAAAAATTCAATGCAAATTAAAGAATAAGGTTTGGGCAAGATTAAGAAGAAAAAAAAATTAAAAATAGGGGTGGCCGTTCAGCCTCGATCTCCCCCGCGCAAGAAGCATTCTCTTCTCTTAAATTATTGTACACCTTTGTGCGAGAGTAAATCAATAGGGGAGTGTGGGGTGGAACGGGCGATCTCTTTTTGCATATAATTGCGTTTTTCGTAAATTCCGAACGCAGACCAAGATCCCTTCGGGGGTTTTTGCTTATTTTTGATGTTTTTTAATTCCGTTTTAACGCAGAGGCAAGATCGAAATTGAATTTTAAATTAATGTGTTTTTATACGTTTTCTCCTTATTTTTTACGCGCATGAATATAACATTATAGTCAAATGTTCATTAAAATGATTAATGGCGCCGCGTTCGAAAATTGCCGCTTGATATTTCAAATTACGCATACTTTTGTCATTAATAATTTTATTCGAAGCTCCACTTAAGAACCATGATAATATAAATATTAAAAATATCTTTGTAATTTTTTTACATTTTATTGAATGTTTTCTCAAAGTTTTAGTTTGACAATATTTATATATTTAAAAATTAAATAAACACTAGCAATCTCTTCCAACCCGCACACAAATACAACATAACACATATTTTCCCACATGCAGCATCCATCTTTCCTGCCTAAACATCATAGAGCAAAAATAATTCAATGATATTATCAATTAATTATTTTCTCTTTAGTTTACATCACTGAAGTTAACCAAGTAACTGATAGTTTTATTTTTAATTTTTTGTATACTGATTTTTTTATGGGAATTTTTGAATACTTAGAATATTACATTATCATATTTATGATATTTATTTTGTGAGGAGTAAATATGTTTTGCCTTCAGAAGGTTGCAGATAAATAGAAAATTATTGCAGCGAAACAATCACAAAGAAAGCTCAGATATTCATAAGATAATCAATGCGGAGCAATATTGCTTGCTGTTGCGCCGGGAGCACACTCTGCCAGATGCAATTATTTCCGCTTATGGCCGCCATTAAATATTATATAAGACGCCAACGCATCTTTTCCTCAGGAGGCGAAAATGAAAACGCAGGGGCGGGAGATAACAATGACGTGAGTGGATGGGGATAAAACATTGTACAAGGGATGAAAATCATAACTTTAAATATTACAATTTTTAATATCTGGCTTCTCTGTTGTAAATTAAATAAAAATACGTATATCGTAACGTTTTATTAAAATAATAATGTTTGAAAACTGATATACAGTGCATGAGAAAATTTCTTTGCGCAATACAAGTTTATATTGTATTTCTACGCTTCTTGTTCTACGATATTGTAAGTTTTTTTTTTGTATTTATATAGAAAACAAACAAATTACTGAATAGTATTCATTATTTCATACATTATATGTCACATTATATATTAGATTCTTATATATTAGATTTTGGACAAGGGTCATCGTTCAAGACTTTATAATGGAATACACTGTGTTAGATGTTTCCCTTAAATAAGAAAATTATGTTTGTTTGACGTATATTCATATATTTATCATTTGGTACGAAATATCATTTTAAAATAAGGTGATCAAACTGGCTTCATTACTACAATCTTTGTATGTGATAAAAAGAGGCTTGGATGAGCAAATTTTTTTTATAAATTAGATTATTGAAGAATTTTTCACTAATGAGACTATTTGTATGACTGATTATTGTTCATGTGATCATGGGAAGACGACTTTTGAACAAGTTTTATATGTAATTATGATCAGTTATATGAGATTTTGTTAAGTTAAAGAAGGTTAGATTGTGTCAGCATAATTTAACATTAAGATTATCAACTGACAATACTTGGTGAAACTGCATAATTATAATTTTAGAATTAATTTTAATTAAAAAATTAATAAATTAAAAATATTTAGTTATGATTCACAATTTATTTTAACGATTACATGTTTCGGCCTTCTTGAAGGCTATCTTCAATAGTGAAAAAAAAACAGGCATTGGCTTATATAGGTATGGACAGTTAATTAGTTCCTACACACATATTTATACAAATTATACCTATATACAAATATGTGTGTAGGAACTAATTAACTGTCCATATATAAGCCAATGCCTGTTTTTATTTTTTCACTATTGAAGATGGTCTTCAGGAAGGCCGAAACATGTAATCGTTAAAATAAATTGTGAATCAAAAGTAAATATTTTTAATTTAATAATTTTTTAATTAAAATTAATTCTACAATCACTATAATTTATTAAATTCTGTAATGTTCGATTCGATTATCAGAATATACAGTATTAAAAAAACTCTTGATATTAGTCTGACAAGTAAGGTTAGGTTAGATTTGATAAAATTAATATTATTATGCTAGCTTACTTTCAGCCATTCAATTATATTAAATATTTCAAGTATTTTCAACAAACTCTTAATACTAGTCTAAAAGTTAAGTAAAATCGGGTTAGGTTAGATTATTTTATGACAATAAATCAATATCATTGTATGATTTGATCATAACACTTCTATATCAAATTCATGATTCTATTGTGTAGTGAGGTCACGTAAACTTAGTCAAATTAGTTTAATCTATATTAGGGAAATTAATTGGATATTTTCTATAAGATCAGTCAGACATCTTTAACAAGTCCTTGATACTATTTTTATCAATGAGGTTAGTTTGCTACTGTTGCTAGGCGCCTCTGCCGCCTCGTTTGCTCGCGAGATCGTGGAAGAAAAAAGTGATTGCTGTGTGTAGAATTTCATGAAAATGTAATGCGAGTGACGCGCCGCGGTAATGGAAAATACAGGCGCTGGTAGCGATTATTAGGTTTGGGTGAGCTTGGGGAGGAACGCTATGAAACCCACCCAGATCTCCTTGAGTGGGCGTGTGAGATCGGGGTGGGCTTAAATTGTTTATTTGTGTCACACACGCATTGTAAAAAAATCCAACTAACATTTATCAAGAGCTAAATACTTCTACTTCAGTCCAATAACTTTGAGGATGTCTAAAGTCTGTTTTAATTTTAGTTAATCGTAGTATAGTCTCTGGGTTCGCTTTGTCCTGGAAGGCCGGCGAAAACTATAGTCGTACTTATAATCTATTTGGAGGAGCTGCAGGTAGAAGAGCTGGTATGTAATGAGGCGTAGACTATGGCGGCTGATAGAGCTTTGTGGTGGCAGTTCGTGACACCCACGTGCTCCAGCAAGGTGATCGAACATAATAATAAAGGCCTATCTAGACTAGTGATTATCTGCCTCTTTTTTTTCATTTGTCATTGATGTTTAGACCATTTTACCGAGACTTACTGTAAATAGTTAGTGTATTATAAATATTAATTGTTAGACAATGATGTCCGTTTTCACATAAGTAGGATCAATAAAACTGCTTTATGGGATTTTCTGTGCCTGTTTCAATTCTATCTATTGCTCTTTCTTAATTAAAGAAAAATATATCTTACTGCAGTATAACTTAACAAAGGTCTCATGCATGCCTCTACGATTCTCTTCCAATAAAATCTTATATTCCAGGATTACAAACTTTGTAGGTCTGTATTGAATACCTTACAGACATCATTGAAAAAGTTTTTTGTCTTAGACTGCGTTTAGTAATTATTTTGAGCCTTTTTTGTGCATGACGTTTTTTTTATTATACTTATACTGGGATTGATCCCGCAATCTTTAGTACAATAGCCGAGCGTCCAACTATTTAGCATTCTCTTCAGAAGTAGAATAGTTTATTGATGCTCACACCAACTTCTTTAAAGCTTCGGACGCTGTGTGGAGTACTATGAGGTCCACCCCATCCTCTAAGCAGGAAGGGAGAAGACCGATGTATTGAATAATTACGTGCGTCATCCCGGGCACCATCTGATACTGCGTCTCGAAAAATTATACCTGAATTTATTTTCAAACGAAAATTCGCGTATCATATATACGGAGTAAAACATTTCAAAATCACGTCGTATGACATTTTCTATGTATATAAAATATTGTTTTATACATATTTCGCTTCAACAATGTAAGCTCTACTCTCCAGAGGTCCTTCGTGTACATTATATGTATGGTTATCGACGGCCTTCTACGACGGTAAGAGCCTAGGGGCGTGAAGAGTAGCTTTAGCTTACGTTCTTCTAACCTCATACCTCACAAACATCAAGTTCCTGTATCCCCAGTATTTTACGCAGGCATCTTTTTTCATAATCCATTAAACGACTGCATTGTTTTAAGGCCATAAATATCTCCAAAAAAAGTTATGTGTGTGTTGGTGACTTAACAACAAAATATAATAAAAGCATTGTATATTATAGTAATAAAAGTACATGTACAGGTATACTTACTAAATTGAAATTTGAATTTGTGATTATTTGCACAAGAAAATGTTTACGTAAAGATTTAATTTATTTTTAAATTACGTATTAACTTGAATGATTTAATGAACGCGTAGACTGAAAGAAAGTTTTATTGCATAATAAAAAAACTGATTGAAAAGTCAAAGAAAAATAAAATAACTGAGACTGAAACTGAAACTCCTTCAGGGCTCTTAATGTTTTACGACGCTCGACTCTAATGAAAAAATAAATAAGTACATTTAAATCAGAAAAGTTCCAATAATCACTAGCAAACTCAAGCAAAGCTCTCACCCCACCTTTTTATACATCCTTCATGCCTGGCGGACATTATAAAGAACTTCCCCTATTTTTTCTTGAATACAACTTTCATCTATTTATTTAAGTCCAAACACTGTTCTATTTAAATGGCGTGCCGCGATTAAAAAAACAGATTATAGCCTTTTATGACCGAGCATAAATTATTGCCAAGAAATAAGTTTACGACATTTTTTTTTGTATCAAGAATTCAGAACTATCTTTTTTTTGTTCTTGTGGAAACGTGATGATTTCAATCCTTCTCGGAGTTTGTGGGAGCATGTGACGGTTATGGTTAACTGACACGATCGTAGATAATGTATTGTTTCTAACGCAGGAAAAATTTACATGGATACGATGGAATTATGTAACAAATGACTTGTAGATTCCATTTTTAGCGGAACGTTGACACGGCATTATTTTTTGCTGAAAATACACCTTTGCTTTTTTGTTTCAGCCGATTATTTTTGATAGTTTTAAAAATACCTTACATTGAAGGCGCACATAAACCTAAATGGATTTATTACGAACTAAAATACGATAAAACAATGAGTAAAGTTGTACAAAAAAAATAATATAAATACTTGACTTTTAATGTGTCTATTAAAATACGTCAAATATAATAATTATCATAGTAATTATGTAAGCTTAAAATATGCATCTCGTATATGTGAGTGTTTCTTTATGGTGTATTGTGGTCGCCATATGAATCGTATTGGAAGTGAACTGTAGAAATAATTCTAAGGAATTTTCTAACCACTTTAATTTCACATTTTTCTTATGTAACACCATGAATAATAATATAGGTATATGTATATTTATATTATATAGTCTACAGCAAAATCTAAATGTTTTACTGGTGGTATCTAGTACGTAGTTCATTTACTAAAGTTGCTTAGAATTTGATATTTTGTAAAATGCAATTTCTACATTTAGAATATACTTTATACATTTTACTATCACTTACAGATTTATTATTAAATATTTTTTATTTAGCAGTAAAGCACCTCGCTTTTGTGCATTTTTTACAATTATTTCACATCTCTTTATTGCTGCGTGCGAATCGCATCTACTATCAATTGCATTTGACTGCATTGCCCAGGGTAGTTAGTTACACAGATGCATCACCCATGGTACATGAAGGGTGGGTGAGGGTTTTTTATGTACAGCACATCCCTTCCGCATCCACCCCAGAGGATTGCTACCCCTTTGGCGGTGAACAAAAAAAACGCATTTAAAAAACGCGTTACCGAGATGATCAGTGCTCGAGATGACACACACACGGTTATACATACACTGGTTGACACAATATATTTTTTATGTAATTTTCTTATTAAAGAATCTATAATAACTTGTCACTCAAATGTTCAGATTCGGTATTGCGCGATGATGTTGAATATTAACAAGTACCTTCAAATTGCAGTGCGCATCATTAAATTAAATTTTGAAAACTTTTTTTTTTTAATTGAGGGTCTGTAAGTATTGAGATGTTTCTAAAGTTATATAATATGTAGCTAATTAATGTTTATATAAAAAAGTCATGCCATAATATTGATAGCAATAAGCCATCGCACTAACACCACCCATTTATAACTAATCCCGTAAAAATTTATGATCTAATATCTTTCTATAATCTATATATAAAATCTTATAACCTAATCAACAATCTAAATATAGCGTAATGCCATCATCAAAATTTTCAAGCGACATATAATCCACTGTAAAACGTCTCAATAACCGTCTTTCAGTATTTTCTTCTATGTATCAACATATAAAATCACTGGCCTATAGAAGGAAAGTGCGCAAAGGAAAGACTTCAAATACCTTAAATTAACCCGATCAAAAAATTTACAACAATTTAAAAGAAGACTTTGAATGCTTTAATTTTCAGTCATTAGCTACCCGATTAGAAAACATATAAATATCCAAGAATAAAACAAACTTATGGCGCAGAGACGTGGAATCTGACAGCAAGTCTTACCCATAAAATAAAAGTCACCCAGCGTGCTATGGAGAGATCCATGCTCGGAGTGTCGCTAAAAGATAGAATCCGAAACGAGGAAATCGCAGAAGAACTCAAGTAGTGGATGCTACCCAACGAATAGGCACACTCAAGTGGCAATGGGCAGGACATATCTGTCGAAGAGACGACGGTCGATGGGGAAGAAAAGTATTGGAATGGCGCCCAAGAACTGGCAAACGAAGCATTGGCTGACCCCCTACAAGATGGACTGACGATATAAGAAGAATAGCGGGAGTGACCTGGATGCGGAAGGCGGAGGATCGAAGAGGATGGAGACTCATGCGGGAGGCCTACGTTCAACAGTGGACGGACACAGGCTGATGATGATGATGATGATCAATATTTTTTTTAAATTAAGTTAAAATGCAATGTTAATTTTAAAACTATGATAATAATATGTAGTTTTCATTCCTTCCCCTCAAGCACTGTAATTTTCCATGAAAAAAATCTACCCCCCGGCCTTAGGGATGGCATCAGGCCGGCTTTGTTTCATATCGCAAGAGTATTGTTTGAATCGATATCACTGAGGCCGGGGTGAGATATGCGGAGAGGGTGATTTAGTGGATGCAACTTGTTATGAGGGTGCTTTTTTAATATGTAGTTATGGAAGGTCTGGATGCACCGCGGATGCAGCGTGCAATGTGTCTGATCAATTTGCTCGATGGTCATTAGAGTCTCTGTTGTGAGATTGATAAACAACGTGGATGCGTGAAGAAATATATTTAAGCTGACATTATTCTCATGGGTGGATTAAGAATAAAAAATGTCACCAAATATAATCTTAAAGTTCAAAATATTTTGATTTAAAAAAAAAAGTGTTGCATCATTTCAACAAACGATTTGAATGATGTTGTTTATTTAGAAAATTATACATTTTTACTGTTATTTAAGTGATTACTTACATTATTTTCTTAGGACAATTGTACATCGTTTCCAATATATTATATTTTACTCGTTACTACATACTAGTACATATTTTTAATTTATGCAGTTATTTCAAAAGACAGACATTCGTTCTCCTGTGATATCAATAGATTTCTTATTCATGTACATCTGCTTGGCGGCTTGATTTTCTTTAACTTCTGATTTTTCACTTGTTTTGTACATAATGCAAATTGGAAAATTTAAAAGCCTTAATGTACATTCTGTTCCTTTTTTTATAGTTAATACAAGTATGTAGTTTGTTTGTTACTAGATTATTTGAGAAGGTTGATTAATAATATGTTTTTGAATATTATAAAAAATCCTTCGTATTACTTATAAACGAGTAGACAACTCATGTTCAAGATAAGATAGTATATTTGAATTTTTTATTTATTAAACAAATTAATGAGAATGAACAACTGTCTTAAATTAATAATAGTACAAAAATATAATAGCTTTCCATCTCTTAAAACACAACATAAAAGTGAATAACATTTATGTATGTTATTTTTATTTGTTTTATTACATATTACGAATCAAAATAATTTATTTTGTAAGTCAAGCCCTATTTATTTTGCAGCTTGCAATCCTGTTTGCATGATTTACTAAAAATGCAATTGATATCGTAACTAAACAAAAAACTTTTCTCAAACAAAAAGAGTAATGGTATCTTATTCAACGACCGTACTAACAATGAAACATCTACGTGTAGCGAGTTCTATTCATCTAAAAATTGTAACAAGACTGTATTTACATTTCGTGTACAAAGAGGCATTAAAACGGCATAAACTTTGGTTCCACCTATCGCGCAAGTATTAAAAAAGCTCCATTGTTCTTTTGAATCTGAAAGCTCGCTGCGGAACTGACATTAATTATAATATCCGATTCAAAAATGCTATTTAGCCTTCGGAGTTTTTTTTCGTTAGGGGAGGCATTACTCCTAGGGGTGAGTGCACAAACAATAGCGGAATAATGAATCAGCTTGGATGGAAAAAAAATCTATGGAAAGCTAAATTATAACGAAGCCATTTAAAAAAGCGGAATTAAACAGTAACGAATATGATCGGTTCACGGAAGCAATTATAATATATTACATTTTTTA
Source organism: Glossosoma conforme (assembly GCA_022606575.1). NCBI lineage: Eukaryota > Metazoa > Arthropoda > Insecta > Trichoptera > Glossosomatidae > Glossosoma > Glossosoma conforme. Next base: position 1,335,424 of record JAGTXR010000002.1, read on the forward strand.
CGCATTATTTATATACGGAATGTAATTTTTGATGTTAGTAGAATTTTTGTGTGTGTACTCCGTTGTGCTCGATACAAATGTGTGCTTAATATACTTTCGATGTGTAAAAATTTTTAATTAATATTTAATTCTTAGTTGTAGTAGATAATATAATAATTTTACTAGTAGGCTTACGTAAAAAAAACTGTTTTATGTAAATTAATTGGTAAATACAATCTGGTTGATCTGCTTAGGAGTTAAGATTAAATGATCCAGACCTCAAAAATGTCGGGCTAGTTATCTGATATCAGTAAATAAAACTAAAATTCTACGATCTGTATTCAAATATATAGAATTATACTATAATATTATTAAATTAAATTATTCAGATATTTAAAATTTTGCTAATAACAGGATATAAAGCATTTATGTTATAATTGGCTAGCTTTTTCAAGAAAAACTTTTCAGTGAAGCGTTTGCTCGGCTTCTTAGAAAATGCACAAATTTTTATATTAAAAAATACATTGTCGAAGAAATCGTCGAGCCGAAAGTTCAAAACTGTTGCAATAAGTATTTTTACGACCAATCAAAAACAAACTTTTCGCCCGAAAGAAGAAAAATGCCGCAATTTGAAAATTTTCCGCAATTTTAACGACGTCCACTTACAGTCATTAAAATATTAAAAGATCAGGCGGAAAAGTACCGTGATCCGCAAAAACACTGCTAATTGCCGTCCTACAAACTTTCACGGGTGAAGAAATGAGTGCAATCAGAACCCGCGTCCAACAGGAAAATATTTACAACAAACGGTCGAGAAAAAAAAAGCTCGTCAAAAAAAGTTTATGAAATTTTCGAAGGGGACGAGAAAAGCGCACTGAATTCTTAATTGTCATGCAAAATTAATGTTTGGGGTTGCTCGGCCTGTCACTAAGGATGTTTGCATTGCGTTTTTTTTAATAAGATTTTTTTACGCGGCGCTGTTACGATTCTTTTAGGCATCGAAGGGGTCGTTTTTTTTAATTGTTTTTGTTTTTTTTGCTCTTTAATGAGTGATTTTGCGGTGCGATTTCATTTGTCGGGTGTGACAATACTGCTGGGCCGGGGAAGAATACTGAGTACCCTGTTTTTTTTTGTATTTGAGTGCGTAATTAAACATAAGCCAACGAGATCTGCATAATAAAACGGACGGAAGCAATTTAGACCGCTTTTTTGCGCTTGAAATAAAGTTGAGGGTTATTTTTTTTTGTTTTCTTTAAAAAAATTGGAAATGTTGTTACCAGTATGATGGATTGGTGACAAAATATTCACATAAGGACTAAATCATTTATTAATATTTATTTATTCATATTTTTATTGGATATTTTGAATTATTATTAATATTCTCAACAGATATATAAGAGGATATACGAGTATTTATACAGTCAACGCTCCTAAAAGTACGCTTTTAAATTTTTAACGTAGATTTTTTAAGTTATTTTTATTGTGATTTTTCATAATACGGTACCTTTTTTGTTGTTATTTTTAATTGAAACGTCTCTAATCACTCAATGGTTTATGCCTCCGATGCGTCATACTAATCGTCTGATGTTATGAAACGTACATACAAAGATCGAAGGTATCATGTTTTCTATGTAATGTTTATAGGTATACAAAAAAATGTAAGCATAAATTACAAAAGTAAGCGTTTTTCTATTACAATATAAAATTTTGTAAAAAAAAAACTACAGAATGTATACATTCAAAGTGCGTTTATGACTTAATTTAAATATAAACAATTAATTACTATTAACGTACAATGTGTGTGTAATAAATGTGATTTCCTAAATTCATTATATAAATTTCTTAAAAGATTTAATACAGTATCTAATTTGAATATCCTTAATACAGGAAATTTCAGTGTTCCTATGTGTTTGCAAAAAATAAAGTTAAATAATACCAAGCTTTTATTAATCATTTGATTCTTCTTCATCTACTCGATTAAAGTTTATTTAATTATGTGATGTGACTTCTACTACGTATTGTCTATGGAAAGTTCTCACTAACCTTTTGTGAGTAATCTATGAAGATCTCGAATTGGGTGGGTGGTTCGAACACTGAAATTAAGGGAAAAAATCCATTTCAAAATGACAATTTTTTGCATTTTTTTAAAGCAAAAAAGTAATTTGTTGTTTCCCTTTGTGAATCAAAGCACCCTGTCAAGTTAAAGAATCAAAAAGAAGCCAATTATTTATTGACTTAAAATGCAGCATTTGCATTTACAGCTGAAATTTCCACTTATATTTTATTTTGTATATTGGTTTCAGTATAATCGCAATATTTTCTTAATCTTTCCACGTAACATGATTTTCTTCTATTACATTACAGTATGTAAATTTCACAGTATAATAAAAAACGAGTACATACATTATATAACTTGTTTTTAAGACATATTTGGTCGATTATTAAATAAGTATATGTATGTGCACTGAACTGTAGCAACACAACCAAAATATTTTGATAAGAACTCTTTGCATAAAATAACGAAAATCACCATACATTTTTGAATATGAAGTTTTTATATGTTTAATAATAAATTGAGCTATTTTTTACCATATCAAATAAGTATATAAGACACAAAATTATGATATATATATTTACTTTAAAATATAATAATGTTTTTATTTATTACTTTATATTTCATTCAAATGACAGTATTGTACAAAGAAATATAAATATTCATAAATCTCATTTAATCCAATAAATTAAACATTTTTTCAATTTGCTCGTTATGAATTACTCCAGCACGCGTCGAGATAAAAAATATATATTACAAAAAAACTTACACGAAAACCCATAAAGCACAAAAGGCGAATCGATTGTGAATATTGTGGCAATAAAAAAATGAATATTCAAACTATTAATTCAATAGTAAAAAAAATCTGGAGCAATTGTATGAAAGAAAATTTTAATGGTCTTTTGAACAAATAGCTAGCGGTCCGCGCGATGTTATTTTTTAAAATAATATTTTTTATATTCGATTCGGTTGAAAATTAATGTGCTGTCAATAAGGGCAATAAATTTTACAATCCCTTATCACGCGCTTACGGAAATTCATAAAATGTATCCTTTGTAAAAATGGACCATATAAAGGGACATAAGGTTCTAAAATAGTTTCAAGGAGGCACTGCTTACAAAATTAATTAAAAATATATACTTAATTTTTGTAAATTTTCAGAGCCTAATTTAGAATTTATCGCATTTGTATTAAGCTATAAGTGGTAAATATTTTATCGTAAATATTTAACAGATATTTGTTTAATCCATATCACTTTAATAAACTTGTAGTCTCATAAATGCATTATATAATACTAAGAATCACGAATACGGTCTCGAAAGTTGTATCATATACTTTTAAGGTGGCTGAATTTTTTTTTCAAAGTACTCGTAAATGTAATATGTATTCAAACCCATTCTTTACTTTACATAAATAATTTATTTTTCATTGAACAAATCAGTCCTTTTCATGTGTGTATTAATACATATTACACTACCGGAAGGTGTCGAGGAGAAATTCTACAGACAATTTTTTATTTCCGTTTTTGTTCGAATTCCGTAATTAATAAAGTATCTGAAACAAATAATTGTATGTTATTGTTTTCTAAGTGATTTTAATTATTCTTTCATTCGATTAATTGTTATTAACTAATACCCCCGTAAAAGACCTTTTAAATGGGTTGTCTTCAAGTAACTAGCATTGTTTAATAAATGAAATTAAGTACAATTTAAATTACCAAATTTATTGTAATAAAATATATTTTGTCACTTTTCATTGAATTATCGGTGTCCTGTGCGCGCCACGGTTTGAAACTGTCAATAAACATCGCTAGGGGAAGTGAATCACGAAAGAGTTGCTATATTATTTTTAAAATTTTAATTTATGGCATTCCAAAATTGAAATGGCTCGCGCACGCGCATTCAATAGCCCCAGAATGTCATTCGAAAATCTAATGGCTTAGTTATGCCATAAAATCTATAACCGAAGCCATAAAAGTCGTAAATTAATAATGTTTAATATTTAATCCGGTAATCGGAGGCTAAATTCCCAAATGGCGAGGACATATGACGGGGATTCGAAATTCGAACTCTGATTCGAAATTTGAAACGTTCCTCGCTGATTGGTGATTTAAATTTATGGCACATTCCCGGTGCTATTAATATCTCTTGTATATAGGCCTATGGAGGCACATAACATGGATCATTTTGGATCAGTGGTATTAAACTGGTGTTCAATGAATCTGCCAAATAAAAAGTATACGTAAAAGTACCTACTAAATAAAAAATATACATGTTAAATCCACGTAAGTAATGATACACACGATTATCTCATGTACTATACAAATTTATTTTATGCATATGTAATGATTTTATTTTTATCTTCTCACTGTATGATATATATTGGTACATAACTTTAAAGACATAATAATAGCATATATACGTAAATAAATAAAAATATTTACTCTTATGTAATCCAATGGGATTTATAAAAATACAGTGAGTATAATCAGATATATTTTTGAAATACAATCTACCTATAATTTGATTATACATATTAACATTTTTTTTACTATTAGGTGCTCAGTCATAGCCAAACAACGAAATAGCGAGATTTTCTATGATATAAGCGATTTGTAACTATTTTTTTGTTTGTGTAATATTTATTTAATTCTTAGACTAAAAAATAAAGTGATCATTATTATACCGTAATAGCAATTCTAGTTGGGAATACTATACATCATTAAAAAATGTATAAAATAATCGGGAGTGCAGATGAGAAAAATAACTGCTTATTTTTCTCAAGTATGCAACCACATAAATTGTATAATTTTAAATATACTTTGTAACCGATTCTGTTATTAATTTCTGCTTCTGGATTTATCAGTGTAAGCTATAAAACCAATCTATAGTTTAGATCCAATTAGATTAAGCTGCGTGGAGATAAAGGATAAAGTGCCTAGTCTTCATGAAATTGTGTTTGTAATGTTTTCTAAAAGGTTTTGTTTCAATGTTTTCGTATATTAATCACCGCCTATCATCACAGAGATTCCAATAAAACAATCGATGTTGTATTTAAATTTATGGCATTATAAAATCCGGTGCTTAAGACATACCCCCGAGGCGAAATTCTAATTTGAATACCGTAAATACACCGTACACGAATAATAGAATTTCTTAATTATATCAATAAACGGTCATTCGAAATAAGGGCAGGGCCATTACATAACTGTAAAACGAATAACTACCTAACATTAAATTTAACTTTTATTGTTTCGATAGGGGATACGAACATTTCAAAAAACTATTATAATATCTTCAATCGATTTGAAAACACCAACTAAAATCTGAGCTTAAATACGTTTATACTAAGTATTTATTTATAATTAACTTTTAAGCACTCAGTTTAATATTACTAAACGTAAATAAATATAAATAAAACCTAATTAAGTCATAACATTATTAAATTTAGTTCGTTTTATCTTGCTTTAAAAAATATTTAAAAAAAACTTTTATACGAGAAAATGTATGAAAGAATATAATTCGTTATTTCGAACTCTAATTAATTTTTAAATATGGTCATCTACTAGTTATTTAATCAAGCTTAACGTATTTTTTATTTGTTGTTTAGAATTACATTTTTTTTAATGAAAGATTAATTTTATTTTATAATATTTTAAATTAACAGTATCCTGAAGAATTGTAAGTCAGCAATCTAAAAGTTTCATTAATATTCATATTTTATTAAATGTTCTTTTAAGTTTGATTTTTCTTTCTGCTAAAAAATATTATTCTCCATGTTCTTATTAGTTGTTTTTTCACATGAGTTCACGAACCTTTAACGTGTAAAAAAATGTCTTAAAGTAACACAAACGTTCATTATATATTATTAGACAAATTGTGTAAAAAGAACATCCATTATTAATAGTCGTTGAATGGTCTTGAACGTGAGAAATGACCCGAAGAAAAGGACAAACATCTTCGTAGACCAAATAAATGAGGAGCTAGTGGAAGTGCTCTATGAGTGATAATCCTGGTGACATGATCAGTTTTTCTACAAAGCGGACGTCAGAACTAATGTGGAATCGTGTTTGAAATGTCGTGACTTTCCAAACTATCGGAGATTTGAGGAAAAATAAAAATACAAAACGCGTCACATGAGTGTTTCAGATAATGCCATGCACAGGCGGACCATTGGATATTTGTTCAACACCTCGGAAATAAAATTACCAGGACCGTCTTAGTTATAATAGTTAAATATGTCTGTTAAAATAGCTGTCATGGCATGAACGAAGATCATAGCGGTTAACAGATTCTCTTGGCGCAGTTCGTGACAAATATATGCTACGAGAGATGGTGATGATGTCTATTGAATTGATGAAATGTTACCTTGTTTTAAGACAAACTCGATTAAGTGACTGTTTTTTTTTAAATCCTGGTTTCAAGTACGATTCAGTTAACTCAAATCAATTCATGAAAATAAGTGCACTCCATCTATACAAGCAAGTGTTTATATCCAACCATCGAACACTTGACGTGGAATAAGGTGAACTCCGTGGACTTTCATCTCACGCAAGCGTTTACCGGACACGGAATTTTCAGAGAATTTCTACAAATATTTGTCATCTCTTCTTGCCTGTCCGTGTGATCCAGGCATACAACAGACGATGAGACACTCTCTCGTGGAGTGCATCATCCATGAGAATAGGAAACGCATTCTGTGTTGGCGCCTGGGAATATCTACCATTTCTTGGGAGGATTTTCCTGAACTGCTGGTTACTTCTGACGGTCCCTTGCTGTTAAACTTCATCAAGGAAATCGTCGGGGCTACACGCGCGGTTAACGAGGCGCTGACATGGAATAGGCTCCTACGTACTTCAACTATTTGTCAGACGTATTATCTAACCTTGTGTGTAACTTGGAGGGTACAACACGCATCTATATATTTCTTTCTACATATTTTTTAAGATAAAAAAAAATCAAAAAAAAACTCTATCCATACAAAATCGGTCAAAAATATTTTTGTATGCTATATCGAAACAGAGCGGAAAACAAGATAATATCATGTGCGCAGAGAACATCAAAAGATTAAATGCATGTAACAAAATTGCAAGTAGTATAGTGTTAAAGTATGCATTAATGTTCATTATTGGCGCCCCCCTTACTTGTGTAGGCGCCAAATGAGTTATTTTTTATTTTGTATATTCTTTAATTTCTGAATTCGTCTCTGGTAATGAGCGATCCCTCATCTCCCGAAGGACACAAAGGACGCCCGTGAAAGGCTCCAGGGCCGGCCGCAGCATCCATTCATCCCGCTTCGCCCATTCTCTTAGTTTTTTCGCCCTCGGCAACAATGGGACACTCGCCGCGTCAGGAATATACATTTTTCTAAGATATTTTATACAAAAAGCTTCATCTGAATGATTAAGGTGAGATAGAACGCGGGCCATTGTTTGGAGCATGGGCGACAAACCACGGCCCGAGGACCAAATCAGGCCACGATAAAGGGATTTAGATAAAATAAAATACACAATATTTTTATCAATTTTTCTACGAGCGTTGCAACTAAAGCGTCCTCTTAATAATATTGAAGCCTATAATCTAATGTTTTGCGTCACAGATCTTAAACAATTATAATAATGTGAATAATAAAGATTTTTACAATTTGGTTCAACTGCCAATACAATCAATCGATCAATATCGTTTCTCAACAGTATATATACACCTCGATCCTTTATCGACATGTTTTTCCACGTTTGTCGATAGCATTGGTCTCTTCTATATCTGTGACTTTTCACATACGTAATTTCGTGGTTGATCTATTTATGTTTATTTTATGTTTATTTCTCTGACTTTTGTGTTGCATTTTGTTTTTCAAGCTTCTAATTATATCACAATAAAAAAATAATTGTAATTATATTATAAGAACATCCCTTCTGTAAATAAATAAATGATATGTCCTCGATAATAAAAAATAAAAAATTACTGTTTTCTTAATATAGTAGATACGATTAAAATAGACCTGGCAATGACTATGTCACTATAAGACTAGGTCAGTATTATAGTAGCCAATAAATAAACATCGCAGAAGATTAAACATGGAAATTATAAGTCTTAATATCTATTCCTAATGCTTGTGTAATATTTATAATGTTTTGTCTTCGGAGCAAGCTATTGTGATTCCCAAAATAAGTTAACAGAGCACCTCATTACATTCAAGTATTGAGAAAATGTAAAAAAAATGTCAAACATGTAACTCCAGTACTGTGAAGAGTATCGAACATGAACCATAGCTTTTGGCTTTTGTTATTAAATATAATTGGCGATTACATAATATATTCGATTGAAATCAGCCTGATGTAGCCCTTGCTGGCTGGTACCGAAAACCTCGATTTACAATCTTTCGTCTCTTATTTTATGTTTGTTTGTCTTACATGAATGTGTCCGCCATATTAGCAGTTGGCGCTAGTTATATAGACCGCCGCTTGGGGAGCCGGTGCGGCAGCGCCGACGAGCGCGACGAGCGCGACTAGTCGATCCCCGCCCTTCGGCGAGAAAAGGTCGCAGTACGGCCGGCCGGCATGTCATTTCGCCTGGCCGGAAGCTTGTACAAATTATCGTAAATATATGTCAATGTGCATCGGAAAAAGTCTTTGTTTTACTGACCTGCTCCTCATTAAGCCCTTGCGCGACGGAATAACGCCTTTTTTGAGAGAGAAGAGGATGTTAATACATACTTAGATTTGTGGCTATACTGTATTAGGTTGTGGTAAGGAATTGCAAACAAAAACATTGATAATCCCTGGTTTAGTCGAGGAATGTCTCACGAATGATGGAGCTCAGTGGGACGCAGGACATTCTTTTACGCATGTATAAGAAACATTGACGATGACTGTGCAGTTTTGAAAGACATCAAACAGTTTAAGCAACACTGAATATATAAACAGCCTAATTTTCATTGGGCAAACATTATTTTATTCTACATAAGTATTGAAGTTAAATCTAAAAAGTATATATTTATTATGTGCTACTGTAAGTATAGTGAAAAGGTAATTTTTTTATTAGTAAAATAAGAAAAGAGTAATTATTTCGCATTACTAAAAAACAATTCAACATGTTCTTCATATTAATCATTCATATTGAGTGCACCATATCTGGATAAAAATATGGATACAAATTGCCATTATACAGTTCTGTTAGCTGCCATTATCTTTACGTTGCCCCAAGTCATCTCTACACCCGAAGTTCCGGAAAATACATACGAGTACTCCGATGGCCTTTTAAAACGAGATCCTACGAAGAAAAGCCTTTTAGAACGTTTGTTACGATTTTGTAAAAGGATATGGAGTCATAAGTCTAACGCTCAAAATGTCATTTTTAATAAGTATATTAAAGAAAATTACATGTTTAATATTGAAAAATGTATATTTCCTGCAATAAAATTGATTGAATTTGTTGCTTGTTAGCATCACAGCAGATCAACATGACTTATTACTTTTTAAGAACAATAATATGTTATTACAAACAGATTGAAGCAAATTTGAGCTTTTGATTCTTTCAATATTATCATGCATGTAATAAAATTAAAAATACATATCTATCAATTTAATTAAAAGTTATGAACGTCTATTTAAAACTTTGCCCGTGCGTTGGGCAGGAGAAGTAAATTTACAAAAATATTATTTTTTGTACTCGCAATGAGGGTAATGTATGAATTTATAAATAAGTCGATTATCATATCACACTGCTGACAAACATTCAAGCTATCATATAACTCGAACATTATATACATTTACAGTGTTACTGATTGATTATTCGCGAAACTTTCAAAACGATTATATTTCAAATCAAACAATCGAAACAATTTTTCCTTACCAGACAGAGTGAACATTTTCGCTATTATTTATGCAACAGAGCCATTTATAATACAACATTATAAAATTTAAAAAAATCTAGAGCGATGTAGTATTATTTACAGTTGCCATTTGATATAGCCAGTTTCACGGTGATTTTTGCGTTTTTCGTAAACACACCGATCGGGACCCCGACAATGGAAATCGGCAAGCGGCACCTTTTGCCGTTTAGACCGAAAACAGTTTTTTTCTTTCGTTTTTACAAATACCAGAAGCGTTGCAAATTAAATAATGAGTTCGGTCGGGGATCTGCCCCCTTTGGGGCACGAAGGGACTCATTTTTTTTTCATTATTTCCATCGTCTTACTTGAATGAGGTGATTTGTTCATCCCTCGAACAGAAATGAAGATAAATAGGATTTTTTACTTGTGAATGCGTTTTATGAAACTATACAAGATATTTTGTTACCTGGATTATGTATTATTTATTTAAAAAAATGGATGCATTACAATTAAGCTAGGACAAAAATCAATATAGTTCATTTGATTATATTATTTATGGTAAAATGTCACAAACATCTCATCTTTACAATACGCTTAATTACCGACAACACTATTGCAAATTGCTAAATAATATATTATATTTAATGATAGGTATTAATGTTTAAGTTATTTTAAAGATTTAAGGTACGCAATGCAATACTATATTTTAATATAACATCTTATGTAGTCAGATACATAACTTATTTAATCATCGAAATTTAAGCCTAAAAAGATTGTAATTTTCTAAAGTATAAAATTAATTCTGTATATTTACCATTAAGAATAACCGTTTTCTAGATTCAAGATATCAAAGTTATAAATGTAAGAATGCCTTAACGTATTTATGACAGAATATCCCAAGTAGACCAGGTGCAGAAATGTCTTTGGACGAGGAATGGACAATGAGACCTGACTGAACTGAGTAGTGGAGGCGATTTTCGACGATATGAGAAAAAATCGATAATAAATAAACGTACTGGCAATACTAATCATAATTTTAGTGGGTCATTGTAAATTTTGTATCACATTTAAGAATCTATTGAAAATTTTATGTTAGTGTGTATTAGTGGCCATTTTCATAATTCTAAAGCGTTTCACGTGGTTATTAAAATAACTGCCGAAAAGACGTCAAAAATGCTGAATAAACACCCAGCGGTATCGCCAAACATCTCCGCATACCTTCCATAGTCCAGACTGTTGGTTGAGGATCACGGAAACCTCAGGGATGAAGAAGTGGAACACGGGAAGACAAATATCAAGGAAACGCCCAGGGTGGTCAACCCTAAACAAACAAGCTCTAGCAAATATTCGCGCGCCACTCTACAAGTCATCCTCGCTCTAAGCATACACATACAGCCTTGATCTGTGATTCCAATGTCAGTGGTTTTGGTCAGTTGCTGGATATTTTTGTAACTCACTCTCCATCTTTATAATTTTCTTGTTATTTTTTTTCTAACCCAACCCAAGCCAATCTAACCTAATCTAAACTAATCTAGCCTAACCTTACCGTAGACAACGTAGCTTAGCGCAACCTAATCTAACCTAATATAACCTATTCTTCTCATTTTTATTCGTATTTTTTAAACGTAACAGCATCATATCAATATTGCTGAATTTATAAACATCCTTCATGGCTATTATTTTGTAAATAAATTATTGAAAAAATGTTCTCTATTTTCTTGTTATTCTTTTCTAACCCAACCTAAACTAACTTTAGTTCATGTTTTTTATATGTAATAGCCTCATGTTAATGTCGTTAAATTTCTAATCATCCTCGATGGAAATAATTTGTAACGTAATAATAAAAAAATCTTTTGTATCAAATAAACGAATTTGAATATTTTTAACAAATATCCAATGCTTTGAATTTCAAATATTTCAATTTACAACATACGTTTTGGATCTCTAACGTCGACTTTCTTTTTAAGAATCTAAAATGTAGTTTTAGTAATGAAAATCTTAAAAATAATATTTAGATTATACTTTTGTTATTGAAAATACGTTAATGAATGTTGATAGATAATTTTATCATATTACTTCTTAAAATAACAACGAAACTTCATTTATGAGATACATTCATCAAGAAATGAAATAAAAAACAATAAATAGTCTAGATCGAATCTAGATTTTCATTCATATTATTATCTGATATAGATCATAGTATTATCAGTTGCCTAACTGACATTCCGAGCTTTCTGAATTATTTTGTCAGTTCTCCGGTCAAATCACTGGCCGTGTAAGTGTTCAGTCTTTACCTTTTATTATTTACGCACGAGGAGGTCAAATAAACCCCTCGCGGTTCCCGCCGTGCTAAGGGACAAACTTTGAGAATGACCGTTGGTTATTTATTTTTATTTTTATATAGTTGTGATGAAGATAGCGTTTTTTTGCCGTCAGATATTTGATTTTATCGCCGTGATTATATTTGTATGTAACGCTGATTTTTTTATATTATTAGTCGTAAGCCGGGTGTGAATATATAATAATTGAATGGAATAAGAAGTTCATTGTATAAATTTAAGATATACATATGCAATAAGAAATGCAAAATAAATAATTAAGTACTCAAATACATTTAAAGCTTTAAAATAATATCAATACCTTTATGTCATGTAAGTTTCAAGATTAATATTATAGAATATAGATGTTAAATTACTTAAGCTGTAGGATGATGTGAAATATATTTAATTACTACATGATTAATGTTACTACATGATTAATGTACATACGAGTATGATTAAACGTAGATTCAAACATATATTTTTTCTCTCTACATACGAATATATATTGACATATGATATGGCCCTTGCTGACTGGTACCGAAAACCTCGCTATACAATCTTTTGTCTCTTATTTTTGTACGCTCGCCTGACATGCATATATAATAATGTTAGTTTTAAATATATAATAATACACGGTGTTTGCAAACGCCATTTTATTTGTTATGACAGTTGCTCCATTTCATGTTGGTGCAACTGTAATCTTCTTTCGGTATGGCGAGCGCCATACCGGTTGGAAGAAAAAGCTAGTGTTTGAGAAATAAACGCGAATTGTGAACCAAAAACAAGTTCTTTGTATTGCCAATCTGCTCCTGCATCCTGCCGCCTAGTACTTCGATATCTAAGTTAGAGAGGAAGATATCAATATATATAAATAAGAATACATTGTCTATATTATGTACTGATAATTTAAAACGCTATGTCATATTATACTCGTACGTATATAACAAAATACGCACTATTAATACAAGTATTTAATGAACTTGTTTCAAGTAGTATACGTTCCCAAATCATAAAATCGTAGTTACTTATCGAATTAAAAAAATATATAATGGAATTATTCATAAAATAATATCAATCATGAATAATATAAAATAGTTTTTTTTTAATTCGATTACTATAATACTCTTTTTTTTAATAATAAGGTACACATGAACAAAAAATGTTACTTTTAGAATTTTTATTGCATATGTATGTGAATTATGTAACGTTTTAATAATACAATAAAATACTTATTATTCATTCATTTTTTATTTATTTAAACTAAGCAGTAGTTACAAGTACAAAAATCTATATGATACGGATTCAGATTGTGTGTCTAGTAATCTAGTTGAAAGGCATTTTTTTGAGTGCGAAAACTGTTGAATTTTAAATGACAAAAAAACGCGCCAAAATTGTAATGAATGATCGTCATTATTATTTATTACGTTCCCGTTCATGAATGCAATCACTTACTGGTTTATGACATCCGCCCGATAAGAAGCCAGGTGTGCCGCGCGGTCCCGAACATGATTGATAATGCTCGCACACAAGAGCGCGACGCTAATCGTCTGCCAATTGGCTTTTTTGGATGTCGAACCGCATCTTTTCACTTAATGCATCAACGAAATGGTGTCCCTTGAGATGCAATTGAATTTATAAATAATACGGAGAAGGCATCAGTGCTCTGCAACCTTTTCTCACCTACGGCACACCAAAGTTCTTCCTTAAATTCCGTGGCATACTAAATTTCTGTATAAAATTAAGGCGGCACACCGAAAGCCAACATAATACATAATTATTTGATAAATTATATAATTTTCGACATTTTATATTTCATGTGGATCGTGTATTTAGCATACTACGCAGTTGCCAGTCTACATAAGTAGGTGATAAGCGCAGAAAAACGATTATAAAGTTATTTAGTTATATATTATCTAATTTGACTGCGGCACACGTGTATCTGCTCACGACACACTAGTGTGTCGGGGCACACAGCTCTGGAATAGACGATGCTTATGGTGTAAGAAAATTGCTAAAAAAATGACACTAAAATATATATTTTAATTATTAAGTCTTTTCTATTTCGTATATAACTAGACCATATTGCGGATGCAGATTTTGTGGCCACTTAAAAATCCACGCTTCCAATATCTTACTTCTTTTGTCAACCCGTAATTACGGTTCTTTCTGTTTAACATTTCTGAGCAGCGGCCACAACATTCTCACTGCACTTATTAGTTGCTAACTGAACATAATCTAAATGCGGGAATCATCAAGGATACCTAATTGTTCTTCGGTGTAATGCGAGTGCGAGGTGGATAAATTCTAGTACGGTATTCGTATTTTCTAAAAAATATTAAAATATTTCCCATAGATAATACCGGTCGCGGTACATTTATACGTTATAATATATAATAACAATTAAAAGCATGATTTTATTTTTATATTAACTTTAACCGTAAATACTCGTAGTTATTTTTTCACTGGTGTATAGAATAATACCTTTACGTATTATGTTCGTTTGTTATTCTTTAGGTTTTAAAAAGCTACCTTTTGGGCTGAAAATTCGTCACGGCCCCAGCTCCGAAGGCACTCAAAACAAAGCCTACAATATATGAATAGTTACACAGCGACAAACAGAATAATGTAACACAATAGTGGAAATAATTATTTTTTGAAACAACTGCGTGCGTCTCCTAAAGGGCCTAGCCACGGCACAACGAAGGTCCTGCAAAAAATCACAATCCCTTGTGTCTATTGTCGGTGTGCGTTTGAATGGATCACCAAACCAATGCACTGTACAAATAGAACAAAGAAATTAAAATTGCAACTATAATAGTGAACCGAGAGTTCCAGCCGACTGTGAAGTAATTTATGATTACCTGGAATCATTACTTATGACCACGATTGTACCTTTTTCAGAAGACAAAAGATTTTTCAAAAAAATAAGTCTTACGCTTCGTAGTTTTGGTCAAAAATATTTTGTGTAATTGTAATTTAATACTTTTTCATTTTAATTATTATTAACGTACTCGTCAAGTGAGTCGTTATCGGCTTTTATGTGTTCTATATCATTTAACTTATACTCATCACTAAAAGCATTTTGTTAAAAAAAAAATTTTTTTACGCATATTTCAAAGCATCAATAGGTATTTCGTATAAGTGATTTGTGGTACATAAATGTATCTGTCACCTCGCTGGTTTGATGAAATCTAATCTAACTTAACCTAACCTAATCACACTAATTCATTGGGAATTGTTTAGAATGCATTACACATTATTGAATTAATTAGCTTCAAAAACTACAAAAATCACCCGAGAAACATAAAAATATGAAGTAAAAATATAGTCGTATAAAGCAATACAGATCATTTTCATCAACACAGAGACACTCAGATCAGCTAGAGCAAATAGAAGCACCCTGCAGCTGACGGGAGGTAGTCCTAGCACGGTCTTTGGCAATCGGGCTTTCAGCTACGCTGCACCAATGGCCTGGAACTCAATACCGGAAAGCATAAGAGAGCTTAAAGCGGAGGCATCCTTCAGAAGCAGACTCAAGACCCACCTTTTTACTCAGAGAGGCAAAGAAGCGCTTTTGGAATGATCATTCGGTCATAAAAGAGCGCTATACAAATACTAATATAATAATAATTTTCAAATAAGGCACGTGATCCATATTAAGCATTATAGTTTATTAAAAAAAAAACAATATATTAACTGCGTAGTATTCGAAAAGCTGTTTTCATATGTATTATAAGATGATCTCTTGCAATCAGAGCATCGCTTAAACGTGTTTTTTTATGTCGTCAGTTTAGAAATATTACGTGTTAAATTCCTTTCTTCGCTGTCGGATTCTCCCGCAGCTCTGACTGACGTCCCAAGATCTTTTCAGCAAGATTGTCGGATGCCGGTCAGTGTCGGACACAAGCTTTGTGGTTGTAAATCCGATGTTGCTTACATTGCCAGTGTTATTTAATGTTAGTAAAAGCCAATCACACATAAAGAGCAAACACACTTAAGTGTTTCATACTGATTTTATTAAGCCTTGACTTTTAAGCATTATAAAGCTGTACAAATGCGCCTTTAATTTTTTTATGTATTCTGATGTCATATATTTGGTTTTTACTTGAGAAACGTTGCGAGCTTAATATATTGTATTATATAAATAAAATTATATGCATTCTAATATGCTTATAGAAGTACTCTTAATTGCATAAAATAAAGGTGTTTTATAATAAATTAACTGTTTTTAACATCAAACGCATACAATGATCCGAGGTTTATTGTTTATTTGTAACACTTAACCGAAAACGATTACTCAATTGATGATAATAAGTTTAATATTAAATTAATTAAATTAATTTATAATTTGATACATTTAAAAATCAACCTTTTCAAAAAAAACTCGTTAATATATATAGTATTGTCGTCAAAAACTGCTGACATATAAATTCTATAAGGCCCCATGGTTTTCGTCTAGTCCTAGTCCTATGTCAACTCTGTTTTTGGATATCCACCATGTCCATTATATTTACAGTACAGTGACTATAATAAGGAAATATTAAGACTTAAAAATCATTTCTTTATAATGTGTTAAGTGCCATCAAACTATTTTAAAAGTGTTATTGCTTAATAAAGTTTTTTGATATTGTAAATATTGATCCATCGTCATTGAAATATTTAAGAATATTTAAATTTCGCTGACAGAAAACGCTGGCTGTGTAGACATTGCTTTATACTCGTAATAACATTTTCTTTTGAATAGCGAGGAATCACCGGAACTGGTTTAGGATAAATAGCCGACAAGTCGATTATCTCGTCGATCGCTTTCGGGGATAATTAATTTGGAGACAATTAGAGAATGCTGCCGGAGATATCGCGCGACCGACTGTCTGGTGATAATTGACATGTTCCAATTGTGGAATTCAAAACGTTTAACATTTCTTGAAAAAAATATTTATAAGATAGTACATTGAATTTAAGACATGTTGACTATCAAACAATTTAATATTACTTATTTTTTATAAAGATACATTATAGTACTCATTATACCGACTATACAACGCCTATATCTTTAAGGCTGTGAATCTAGGCATCTCACCAAAAGCCAATGAAGCTGTAAAATGGGTTCCGAAAAAAGATGCATGAATATTATCATAAAGTAACGTCTGTCAAATTGGCTATCGTTTATTCAATCTGCTTTCCCAAATCACTATGGATGGATATATCGTACAACAACACGTGCAAATTATAAATTGTTTTCTTATGAGAAGTGTTTTGTTTGGGCAACGTTCCACGCAATTTTTATTTAAAAATCATGCGACTTAAAGGAAATGCTGAAAAATATCCTTTAGTTTTGTATGGGTGAAGAATATGTGTATCAATCTTTTTTTGTGGAAAGAAAGTTTTTGAAAAAGCTTTTCAAATACACACATTTAATGCAAATTAACCTTTCAGATATAGACTGTTTAACGCGACACATTAAAATTATTTTGACATATTAAATTTAATAATTTATGAGAATGTGTAATAGTTTCAGGGTAGCTTTATATGTACAATAGTTATTTTTTTTAATATCAGGCCTTATGCTCACATACCTGTCTGTAATGGCATTTCGGCCGAGATTGTGGTATCATTCAATAAAATCAGATCTAGAAGGTTCTCGCATCATCCGATTGGAGATTTGAGATAATTTCAAAACCCGTTGGGGGAATTTCGTTCCGAAATGAGAATTGTTATCCGGATAAGTACCCGCTCGTTATACCCATACCTTCTCAACATTTGATATTTAAAAATCAATATGGAATTTCTAAAAAAAACTATTCATATTTTTTATTAAATGACGCAGATTACTGCATAAACTATAATACCTTAAAAACATATACATATACAAAGCAAAAGGAAAATAAAATTAAAAAATGAAATATATATCATGAAAATATAATTATTATACAAATCGTGTTCTACCAAAAGTGAAGAAGTACAATTATTTATATTAAAGGTAGGCTTGTGTTGTGAAAAATATTATTGATTAATTCTGCTGTATGTAAAAATATTGATAAATGCATCAGATGTCAAAATGTACAACAATTTTTTTTATAAATATATATCATTGATATAAGTAAAATAAAATTAAATATTATCTGAGAATCGTAATTTAACGTAATTACGTAATCTACTAATAGTACTATAAAAATTGATAAAATACTTTTAAAAATTATATAAAAACTAATTAGGCTGGCAATCTCTCCTGTAAAACGTATGCCATTATAGTACATTATTTCAACTATCATAGTTCCCTTCAAATTCATTCCTTACTATTCTACATACCGTCCTACATTGTAGATTACTTACTCAACAAAATTCAGTTTATTTATGCAGTAAGAACCATCTCAGAGGCGAGCCCGATGGATCGGTCACATCATGCGCCACGATGGTCTTCTTCATGACATTTTGGAAGGGATGGTTGAGGGAATAAACTGTAGAGGGCGACCTAGTATTTGCAGCAAGTGTGCGAGGACATGAGTTGTAGCTCTTATGCTGAGCTGAAGAGGACTGCAGAGAATCGAGAGGAATGGAGATCAAGATGCAAGATTTTGTTGGTGTAAACCAATCCACCGGATTGATACTACGTAGACGATTTATTGTCGTTAAGAGCTTTTATTGAAGGCAAAAGATAGTTTTTATTGATGGCGAAACCGCGGTATTTCAGAAGGCGAATAAACAGTCCTGTCTGATGCACGTTAAGACAATATATGAAGTATTTATATATTTAATATTTTAGATTGATAAATTGAATTAAATAATAATTATAGGAAATAACTTTGCATATTTTTTGCAAGGTATGATTCAAGGTTAACATTATTTCCAAAATATATTAAATTAGTTACATATTGATAAAACTCTTTGAGAATCCCCTTTTAAATCTCATCTCTTATGTTCACCTTAAGAGTCGTTGGCAGAACAATATCATGTTCGATACGGATCGTGTTTTCAAATATGAAGAGTTCTAAACTACAATAATGGAGCCAGTTTCCATTCCCCGAGAGATTTTTTGTCTTATTTTAAACACAAGAAAGTACACCATTCGTATTATTTACGTTTCACGAATTTGCTTAATAATTTTCAACGCTTCTTATCGACGTCCAGTGTTAGTCCGGCATCGTGATCTAAAACCTAAAAGATCAAAATCTTATAATGTGAGCAATATTTTTTCTGTGTCATCCACTGTGTATTTGTCATCCATTTAGAAATAATTAAACGAACATTTATAATAAAGTAATTTTTTAAATAGTTTATAAAAACGTTTTATGTATAAACGTCTATTGAAGTTTTTCTTCATTTTTGACAATAAAAAAGTATTTTTTTCAGCAAACGCATGCAAAAGAGCACAACCGGTTGAGACAAGTGTGCTCTATGATCCATGACGACTAGACGCTGCATTCGAGAAATATGAGTGGTGTTTGTGTGTGGGTTAGGGGGTGTGCAAGTGCACATTTTACTGCATCTTGAAGTGATTTAGATTGTATGAAGAAGGAAACAAATACGCTGGAAGAGTATACCACAGTATATCAGTGATATTTAGGAAGGAATTTGGGAAACTGCCAGTTATTGGTCGACATATTGCATTATACATAAACCGTGATAGGGGATAATTTTTTAAGTTTAGAGGCTTATAATTATTGATTCTTATTAAATTATTTTAGGTAAGTTAAATGTACTTTTACGTTATACTCAATTTAAGGTTGAGTCGTTCCTGAGAACTAAATTGACCAGGCCTAGGAAGCATCGCGTTGTATAATCAATATCCTTAAATTGCTGACTTAAAAACACTCAAATATGCGTCGGTGCAACAGCTGCCGTCTGTCCATGTTCCCGGACTCTCGCTTCCTAACGAGATCCAAATAAGTTCCTCCAGGTGCAGAGATGTCTTCGAAAAAGGTGTGGAAAATGATAGCTAACAAAACTGTGTGGCCGCAATTTGTTCCAAATATGATCTGGATGTTTCGTACTTTATTTCTTAAACACGTTAATAAGATATTAATGTCATATTATGTTACTTACTTAATTTATTAAATGTTACACATTAATGTGGTGGAAACGACATTATTAGTATAATTTACTAATTTTTAACTGTTAAACAGAGACGGTAAAGAAAACTTGACTTGCTAGATTTTAACTTCTTCGTCGCGCTCACAACAATGCCTGGTGAAGGCTGTTTTAGCTACAGGCGATCCTCGGATCGTGCTCGTTGCACCCATTACTGGCTCGTGCCAGTGGCCAAGACAGTGTCCATTGCCAGTTCCAGTGCCAGTGCCAGTACTTCAAGGGGCATCGGCCCAACAAGCACTCGGTAACGAAACACTCATTACTAAGGAATCCGCTTAATTTGCACCTAATTCAGTCATATCTAGCGGCGAGAGATATAATGGAGAAGCAAGGACTGTCGAGGAACAAAATATGCAATGTGGAATTTAGATAACAACAAATAAGCTTAGCTATGCAGAAATTAATTGAACCAGAAAATAATAGGCCAGTATTTTTTATGCTTAATTACAGGATCACTAAAACGTAGTAAAATTACTCCTTTTACATATCCTTCTTAATTTTGAAACGTAACATACACTCGTAGACCATAACGCTGATGACACGGCACGTTTCTGCATACAGCTAAAATCTTCTTCTTGCCTTAATTGTGCTACGCATGATACAGGTTCTTATATTATTTTCTATTCTTGACATCAAAATATGTTTTTGTAAATAAACTATAATTAGAAAGGCACATAACGATGAACCGTTAATATTCTGATTTTTATATAGAGATACGTTAAACTTATAAATTATTTGAAGTAATAATTTAAAAAAAACCTTCAAATTACTGACTTAAATATACCTAAACTATTTTTTTAAATATTACTTATGAATTAAAAGACTAAATGTTTTATTATACAAAGTAAATATGAGGTATATTTTGTAGTAGTTTAAAAAAATATTATTTCAAATAAACAACGTACGTAAATGTAAATATTTTATAAGTACGATTATAATGTATCTAAGGTACAAATTATAATATAATATAATAGAAAGAGCCCATGGCGTTTAATTGTACAAACCGTAACAGTTAAAAACCACTCCATCTCATTTTGTAATCGCTCATGTTATTTTTATAGGGCACGCTTTTGTTTGTAATAGTATTTAAATAAATTAAATATTCATCTCGCGCTGCATATTTTATTCTAGAACACAATATCCTATAATTACTGCGCAATTTCAACAAAGCAGAATGGCGGTAATTAAATGTGTTTTGTCATTATCTATGATGTTGATCGCGGCGCGGTCGATACTCGAAATCATTTAATGGCGGCCGCTTCGGTCAGTTTGTTAAGAGTTGTAATAATCGCCTCAGGGGACAGCAGAACCTCAAGTGCCAGGGGTTTGACCTCACGAATGCCTGACAACTGAGAACTTACACTTTGCGATATTCTGCTTGTACCCAGGTTTCGAACGTAATTTAGGGAATCTTAAAATCAAGACCACGATGCCTTGGAAAGACACACGTAGTCAAAACAAGAGTTTTACGAATCAATGCAACGTAATAATAATATATTAGGTTAAGTTATAATTATTGTAGGCTTCGGAAGCTTTATCTCTTGGATAATCATTCGATTTCTTAGATAATGTAGCTGTCGTCTCTTCAAGGCAATGGGATATTTTACTTGAGGATGTCGGGAAGTTACTGTTTCTATGTGGAATTTTATATCTTGAAACAGCTCATATTATATTTTTCAGATATGAAATTGATTTAAAAAGAAGAATGATATTATAATAATATAAATAAGAAATAATTTGTTGTAAAAGTTAACTTTTTAGCTGAATTGTGTTGAATGTTCGAAGAAACATAAGGAACTTAGATTCGATTCATATGATTTATAATTTTTCTTTCGGAATATACTCGGCTAAACTTAGAGCTGACAAGTACTGAAGCAAGGACCGT
Source organism: Glossosoma conforme (assembly GCA_022606575.1). Classification (NCBI taxonomy): domain Eukaryota; kingdom Metazoa; phylum Arthropoda; class Insecta; order Trichoptera; family Glossosomatidae; genus Glossosoma; species Glossosoma conforme. Next base: position 1,357,583 of record JAGTXR010000002.1, read on the forward strand.
GGCGTTTAATAGAGCTTTATGGTCGTAATTTGTAGTGACAATATGTTCCAGGTAGGTGAGTGAAAATTATGATAACAAGATTGAGTGAAGCATTATAATCCATGTACCAGTGTGGGGTCGATCAGCCCACTGTAATCAAGTGGATACTGCCCTGAATGATGCATGCAGAGTCATCACAGGCTGCCTCAAGCCAACACCCATTTCTAAAATATACCCCTTGGCTGGTATCGCACCACCAAACATAACACGCAAAAACATATGCGCCGAAGAAATGCGCAAGGCAATCAACCAACCGTCCCACTGCTTGTATAATCAGATACCCCCAACACGCAGACTGAAGTCGTGAAGCAGCTTTCTGAGATTCACACAACCTCTCACATCCGGCCCTGAAAATGAGAGATTCCAGCGCTCTGGCAACAAATCGCATCAGAGGATTTCATTACTCCGAAGGAAGGCCTCCCAACTAGCAAGAACCTTGACTGGCGGACCTGGAAATCCCTGAACAGATTAAGAACCGAAGTTGGTAGAACAAAGGACAACCTCGAGCGGTGGGGAATGTTTCGGCAGGGATAGTCACTATTGTGCGAATGTGGTGACCTGCAGACCGCCTCACACCTAAGATCCTGCTCCATGTGCCCAACAAGCTGCACATATCAAGACCTAATGCTGGGCAACACACGAGCTATCAATGTTGCCAGATACTGGGCAAAAATAATTTGACGTCGCTGACACGAAGAATCCATGATTGAATCATATTAAAAGCAAATGAAAAATGCAAGGTGCTCAACTTTTAAGGAGTGACAGTGCTATATAGCCACAATAAAAAATACTATTATCTTTGCATCTCCACACACGTATCGTCATGTATTTTTTTTCATCGACGTGCAGTCAACCTTAATATGATAATTTCATAAGATAATTTGTACAACAAAGAAGGAACCTAATATGAAAAATCGCCGCAAATACTATAGAAAATATCTCCGTTACAAATAAAAAAGCGTGTAATGAAGGAGAGTTAGCTGCACTTTTCTTTGTCATGAAAATAATGTGTTTCAAAAGACATATTAAAATATCTACAATTGTATTTAGCGATTACATACACTAGACATATAAAATATGTATCATTTAGTCAGTTAAAGGTACAAAATTTGATCATGAACTTGCGATCATAAACCTTATGCAATTCATTGATATGAATGATTTGAACTTGGTCCGTTGATTTGCATACTTTCTTAAGGTCAACGATAACATGTTTGAGGTTTCCGAGAGTGAGTGTCAGGTTTTGCCCCCAGGGTGCGTGGCGGACTGAGGAACGAGAACTTGAGGAAGGAGGTGAGGTCCACGAGGGAGCGAGAGGTCCCTTAGAGGAGGGGGTCTAGGGGGGAACAGTCAGGGTCAGAGACGTGATGTTGGGTCAACTGTTTTTGCACCTCACGGCTGAGGACCTCAAATTGTTGTGGACGCTAAAAAGAAACAAGGTGTGCTCGAGCGGTGTTGTGGTATCAAGGAAAAGAAATACCTGACTTGTTTGGGTCATGATAAATTGATTGTTGATGCAGTTTGTTTTATCGATCAATCAACATTTGCATAAAGAATGCCGCACATCTTGTACGCATTCAATTACTAAAGCAATAATAAAATATTTTAACTATTCAATATTGTTTGCTTGTGTTCAGCTTATGGTATGTATTTATTTCCCACTGATTATAGAGATCTTATGTTACTATATATAAAAATCTATTTCAAATAATAAATTTATATGTTACCTCGTTTTAACATTTATTACGTTTAGTAATTATTAATTATGTTATTGAGACCGCGGTTTCATGTACAATGTAGGCTTCATGAGTACATCACTTGTAAACAATAATCTATGTTTTTATAGATGATAAATATTTAGTATAAACAAAAGAAATATATTGAAATAAATATCTAAGGTATTTGTTTATTAATTTTTCGTTTAGTCGTTTTCTATAATAAGAAGTTAAAAACTTTTTTATTTATATTTTTCAACAACGTTAAATATAATTTTGAAATTGTTGCAAAATCGTATTTAATTTTGATAGTATGTTGATAAAATGAGAGCTTCATGAACCCATATTTAAGCTTGTTATAACTGTCGTCTAAAATAACTATAATGTAATATCGAGATAAAATAATGATGGGCAGTTCCTTGTAATCTCACGCTCGAAAATATAGTGTTGTTAGTCGCGTAAAAGAAAACAAGATAATTTTCTAGTATCTCGTACTTAAATACAAGTAAGTGCCAGTACATTGTTGTGGATGATGATGTTACAGAGGGAATAGTATGGTGAACTGAGATAATGTAAGATATAGATGAATATATCGGATAGAGAGAAAGAGATGAAGAGGCCAGTCGAATGTTTTCATGTTTCCATTTCCTTTTCCGGTCATGACCTTTTCAATTTCACGTTTTGAGATTGATTACAAATACCGAAATGGCGGAGGTCATAGCCGCGTCGGAGGTGCGGGTAATTCCTTCAATTTAAGGTGTCGAAATTGGAGCACGATTCATCATCGATAATTTCATTTTAAAGGTCACATATTGAATTTGAAATGATATAAAGTTATGGCATATGGTATCCCCCGTGGATCCGGAAAATTACTTTTATTAATTCTCCATAAATGATACTATTTTGTAAGTAGTATTCTTGGTTACAGTTTCTGCTACTTGAAAATAAATACTTATATTTGATTCAGTCTTTAATTGATACAGTATATTTTGTTATAACTTTGATTACATCATTAATAAGTTTAATTCGGAATACTCTCCTAAGAACTGTTTATCTACCCCTATGTATAAAATTTAAATCTTTTCAAGAAGTCGATTCTTAATTTTATAATTTCCTTTCAATCTCAATACCTACATAATAACATCCATCCTGTCAGTCTTTAGAGTGAAAAGTAAGCCTCAAATGATCGTGTTTTATATACTTTTTTGACATGTACACGAAGCTATTTATCACAGATCTTAAATATAAAACACTTATTTAAGATCTGTGCCATTTATTATAAACCTTAAATTGATACAATAATTTAAAAGATTAAATGAGCAACTTAAGTTAAGACATCACAGCGATTTTGTATACTTTAATAAATAATAGTATTCAAGGCAAAGTTCAATAGCGAGCTTTTGTGTTTGTTATAATAAATAGTATGTGCAACTTTCGTGTAATATTTACAGCTGAAGTTTATCTAAAATTCTTTCAGTTTTCTGTGTGAATAAAGATTCAATTAAGGAAGAGACAGCAGCGCTTAGGCCTTCGAAGGCTTCGTGGCTGCGTTATTGTATGTAATAACGCTATGTACCTGGCTTTACCTACTTAGGTACTCGATAGGAGGAAATAAAGGCTTTCACGCCGAACCACACTCAAACTGTGAGACAAAAGCTCAATTTCATTTATAAAAAGTAATCTATACATTGGGTTCAGTATAAAAAAACTATTCTTCAATAATAAAATAATCTATGTAGAACGTAGTAATAGTTTAAATATTTTTTTGTGTTTTTGTTTGTGATGTCTTTTTGATATTTTTTTTTTAAATACAACATCAATAAAGCGTCTAAAAAATGCGTAAGTATGTTATTTAAGAATTTTATTGTCGTACATTGATTTAAAGTTGCAAAATAAATGTATATAAAAAATGGATATAAAATAATTCCAACTTAAGAGCGTAAAAAAAATAAAATTAAACGCCACAAATATAAATTAAATATGCAGATTAGATTTAGCATGTGGTTTTTGATGTGGTTTTAAAATGCTTTTGAATGAAAGGTGTTAAAATTTCTGACGGCGTTTCTTGTCTTGAGCTTTAAAGCTCCGCTGCCTGAAAGCTCGACTGTTTGAGAAGCTTTTTGGTCTGGCCCCCACAAATCGTGAGGAAGAATAGCATTATTATCAAGTTTGCGCTTTGAGATGCCTTCTTCTTATTAGGTTTTATTCTGCTAGTTAGTTCCTTCATCCATCTCTCATAACACCACGCTCCACCAATGCCGTAACAAATAACTCAAAATCCCAAATTATTTGCATTTTTATTTTCATTTTTACAACAAAAAATATTGCCACACGGTTCTGTTAGATCTTATTGACTTTGTACTAAGAAGCATTTGCAATCAGAGGTATACCTGAAAACATATGTATTATTTATGTTGACATCAGCATGATATAGTTTTTTCTGACTGGTACCGAAAACCTCGATGTAGAATATTTCTTCTCTTATTTCTGTTCGCTTGTCGTACATGATGCGTCGCCATATTTGCATTTTGAACAAGTCCGGTCACGGGTGTGACGTTAGTTATATATACCGCCGCTTGTGGCTCGTGACTGGGCCCATCGCGAGCGCGGGAGTCGTGTGCCGACCATCGGCGAGAGCATATTCTATTTTGGCCCAGCCTGAATGCTGTGACTAGGTCCTGGCTATAAGTTTGTAAAGTTCATCAAAATATATATGTCAATGTGCTTCAGAAAAGTCTATGTTTTATTAATCTGCTCCTAATCCTGCCACCACTCGACGGAATAACACCATTTAAAGAGAGAAAGATGTTAAAATATAGATATTAAATCAATTTGTATCGATGAATATTATAGGAACCGTTATGATGTTTTTTTTATTTTATTGCAGCCATTTTTTGATATGTTGCTTATTTTTATGGAAACATTAGTATGATAGAACTGTATAAAAGTGAGTGAATATAAAAAAACACTTATATATTTTTGAATTTTTTGTTTTGCGGGGTACCTCCTTGGATATATTAACAAATACAGGTAAGTTTATCATAATATATACAGAGGTAGGAGCATTACCTGCTGCCTCACCCACACAGGCACAGACCAGCGTGAAGTTCGCAAATGCGGAGGTGTGAATGTATCGGTGTATTTAACCCCGCGTGAACTGTGTTTAATGGTTACCGCAAGACGCCATAAAACACAATAAGAAAATAATTCAATATTAACATTTTCTCGTAAAAGCCTCTCTGTAAGTGAATATTCTAAGAGCCGACAGAAGTACGAAAGGTTGATTCTTGATATATAAGCAATGGTTATTAAGAAGGACAACGTATTTTCAATGAAAATAAAATATTATTTGTAATTATTCTAAGAAATTACTTTTGACGACATTTAAAAGCTACAAAGTTATTTATTTTTAACGACATGTTTTGGCAACGTAAGGAGCCATTTTCTTACCAACTTAGTCGGTGGTGTACGCTGCTTACAGTTATCCTAATAAGTATATACATTTAAAATGTCTTATACTGTAATGTAATGGAAAGCAATTATGTAATGGGATTTATAGATATGTAATAAAATATATTTCCAAAAACCATTGAAAATCGATAAACAGAAATAATTAAGTTAATTGTAATATCAAAAAATAATGGATTATACATAAAACGATGGATATTTTTATATTTTTTTTCATTAAATTCTCTTGTTCAAATCCATGTACAAGTGTTTTTTGTTATCACAATCGTTTCTTTATATTAATCATATTGCTGTGAATAAAGTGTCACAATTTGGTTTTATCAACTGCTATTATATAGTACATATGTTGTCTCAAAAGCGTCTTAAATTAGCATTTTAAAAAGATCGTATAACTTGCACGACTTTTCCGAGGCAAACGCAATGTACCCAATAATAATGATAACACAATGTTAAAATAATGTGTTTTTGTTTCCAGATAGCGAACGTGTGAGATGCTGCACGATAGAAGCGTTGTCAAGACATTTGACGACGCCCACACTGCGGCTGTGTATTTATATTGCTTATCAGTAAGAGTGCGACGTAAAATAATAACATTGCTAATAAATTATATGTGATTATTAATTATAATGTTGCTAACATAAAAAAAATCATAGATATGTAAAAATAGAAAATAAATTAGTAAACGAAAACGGAGATAAAGATATGTTAAATATTGATTTAAGAAAAATCAAAGATATTTTTTACAATTTGTGGTTTATTTAGATAATGGTAAAATTTCGAACAGCAACCTTAACACTTGCCATGTTTTGGTCTCACTCTGTAGAGGAAAGACTTCGTGCAAAATATTTTTTGCATTCCCTCCCGCATCTCGAATCCCCGCTTCCCTCTCCTCCCCGGCTCTGGAGGTGGGAGGGGAGGGATGTGTTATTATTTTCTTATGGCTACCCCCCTGCGGCCTCACGACGCGAATGATCTCGCGGTCTGCGAAAAGCCAAGTCTGAACCTCGGGCTTGCAACGCCCGACCGGACTACCCTCGTGATTTCGCGCTTATTCGAAATTTTCAAAGATGGAATGACTCCATCTTTTTACTAACTATAGACTGAAGAATTGATTTTCGATGAATGCAACATAGCAGAGTATAAGGAAATTGAATTGTATTATTTCATATAGCATAGACGTGGCATTGCATAATGTTAATATTTCTTCTATGAATCGTATGATCGCCAAGAATTGACGCCACATAATTTTGTTAGCTTACATTATCTCTGTTTTATTCAAATTTTAGATTTTAACGGCCTCCAAAACGAGAGCTATGACGCTCAATTTTAAGAGGTCTTGGAGTATCCGAAGCATTTATGGTCGTTAGTTAAACTGTATTTCTTAAAACATTGAATGATTAGCCTGGCAGTGTTGAAAAAATATGGTCGTAGAAGAGTACATAAATTAATAAAAATAATGATTCAATTATGTAGTTTTACAATAAATGTATATGAAGTAGTGTTCAAATATAACAATACACATATTATTATGAATATTAGTCATAATTCATGACATTTATATTGTCATTAATAAATAGTTTTTTTTACATATTTATGACTAATTGACTATCATGAGTCCCTGGACTTTTATCATCATGTCATTTCACCAATAACGAAAGTCTAAAACTATTATAAATAAACATTTAATTAAAGCTTATATAATATAAAACCAGGTAATAAGGGACCCAGCAGCTGATAATTGTCATTAATGTCATTCGCAGTACTAATGGGATGTCCATTTACTTAATATAATAATAAGTGAATAAATTGACGTAAGACTGTAAATAAAATAAACATATTATAAAAAATACGTACAATTAAAGTTAAAAAAAAAAATGTTAAAGAAAATAAAAACAGATATATAATATAAAAAATCGTTTGATGTAATACTGAAATCAATCCATTAGTAATCAAGACTCATTACATATGTAGGAACGATTGCATGTCATTAGTACTTAATGAAACTGATATTTGCATGCATTAGTAATCAGGTAGGTTCGCGTATGAAGGGTTACAAATTCAAGGGTGAGTTGATTCCATGCTAATTCTGGTGTCTGATTTTAGTTAATCCTCTACTTTTAGTAAGGTTTCGAGATGCTTAAGAATCACGCGATGCACATTGAAAACTAATAGTATTTTAAACGACCACAATGAATTTAAAATGAACCCACAAACAATGGATATATTTTGATTTTGGATATAGGATTGTTACATTTGAACGCCGAAGAATGATAAATATAAATATAATTACATTGATTTAAAGCCATTCGTTTATTATTATTAACCGTTTACTAATTATTTTAACCCCACTTCCTTAGAAAATACTTAAGTAAACATATATACCGGATTATACATAATTTAAATACGAATATAGAGGTAATTGCTGTGAGTACATCTCTTTGAGCATTATCCACTCCAGTTGAGAGAATATATCTTGCCCATATCCGTTACATATTTGTAACATATAGTTCCATGGCTAAACCCAAGATTCTATCTCTGTACTCGAAGGTCCACATGGGAACGTATATGGTTCCCGACAATCTTCAGAGGATAATGCCAAGGACTTATAAAAACGGCAGCTGTAGTATCCCAGACTTTTTTTATGTGATTTGTTAATAGGATTAAGTTTAAGTGATTACATTTAGGTTATCAACTAACAATACTTGGTGAAACTGAATAATTATAATTTTCCTAATGATTTTCCCTTTTATTTTAATATTCGCGTTGAAAAATTGTTAACCACACAAATGAAGAACGCGGTTTCGCATTTACTAAAGTATGTGACAGTCTTTCGTTTCAAACAGAGTTCAAAACAACAATCCTTATTTATATGGTTAATGTGATCCATGTTAAGATTTATTATTTATTCCTGTATTATTTACCATGGATCACACATTTTATGATGTTTTAGTGCTGTCATAAGAAGATTTTTTCAGTATAAGGTCACATAAGAGCATAAAATGAAAAAATCAAACGTCAAACGTTAAAATTTTTGAAGATTATATACTACGATATACACATTTCATTTATTGGAATTTAATTAGTTTGTGTAAGGCGAAAAACGTCATGAGTAAGGTGCAAATTTGTGATGGCAAAATATTGAAAATATACGAGTGCATTATAACTTTGTGAAGGTGTTTTAAAAGACTCCCTGTAGTCCTTTTGCAGGCCTCTGCGAAACGCAATATGGCGCTACATAAATATGGCGTTCTTTGTTCTCTTCAATACATTTTTAAACTAATTTTCGCGGCGAATGGCGAATTTCTCACGTGTATTATGAAGTGCATTTTAATAATTGAGCGCATTATGTATGCATAAACTGCATGCACGGTAACCTGCTATCCGCTTCTTTGATTAAAATGTCCAATATAAGACAGGCATGACGTTGCGGCGGTCGTTATTGCATTTTTTTTGCAATCGCATATCATCGAGAAAAATTAATTTAATTATACTTCAAAGAACCGAAGCCATTGTTCCGTAATATACGAACAATACGTACAGTAGATGTGTACAAGCCTTGTAAAAACGTTTGATTTTATCATTAAAAATATATATGAAATTTGCTCATAATTCCATGAACTCTTTTGTGTATGATATGTGTAGTTTGAATACTATATTTCATTCATTTCAGTAACTATATAATCATGATTTAATTAACATTAAATCTGTAAAAAGATCTTCTTCTTCGTAGTATGAATCCAGTAGATTGGTTTGCAGCACCAAAATCTTGCATCCTTGATCTCCACTCCTATCGATCCTCTGCAGTCCTCTTCAGCTCAGCATAAGAGCTTCAACTCATGTCCTCGAACACTTGCTGCAAATACTCCCGTATAGAGCGCTGTATGGTCCAATTTGAAAATGTTTTGCTTGAGTGCATCATCATCAACATCATCACAATGTCGGCTACTCTAACTACAACATATAGTCGCCACAGAGTTCTGTCAGCTGCCATGAACGGCCTCCCAGGACAAAGACTAAGAAAAGGCAGTGTAACTGATCGATTGTAGTATGAAACTCTGCCTTGTCCGCTCTCTCAACTCATCATTCTTCACCAAATCAAACAGTTCTACACAAACTCATTATACAGCTGCATTGGTGTGAGATGCCAACATTCACAGGGGTACAGAAGTCTATATTACGGTCAAATACAATAATATGTTATATGAGTCCAAAATGAATGTGGTATTAAAGAAGAATATAAAATATATTATATGTTATATTTGGTGCAATACATATAGGCATAGTATGGGTGTGTGTGCGTCTCAAAATTAATTCCATAGAAATGTGTATTTACATAGAAAATTTATCTGCTCGTAGTGCGGGGGTAGGTAGCTATAAGTTTGCTAAGTACATTACGTAAGAATACATGTAGAAGTAAATCATTTCGAATTTTCCCATTATATTTCCCATTGTTGGAAATAAAAAGACGGGAAAATTCCCGAGCGCCGCAACGCTCGGGCTCGCGGGAGCGTCCCCGGGGAAAAAAAAATAAAATACAATTATATGTTTTAAATAATTTTTATATTTATTAATTATACTGTGAATTATAATGCGTCGTAAATATTAGGTATGAAAGTATTTAAAAACTATATATAATGCACCAATGAAGATTTCATATTGTGGCTTTTGGGCTTAGCCGTGTGTGGCGAATTTTTTCAATTGATCCTTATGTTGTGTGGTCAGCTTAATAGCTAAGGTTCTATTGAAATTCTATGTCCATTGAAATTAGATATGTCCAACATGATGATATTTCTTGTAAACAATTTCATTACAACTCTATTACAAATTTAAATTCATTAATTTAACTTAAGCATTTTATAAATAAGTTTTTAATGATACAAAAAATAATTATTTTTCAAATAAAAATACAATAAAATGTGAAATTTATTGCCTTTTTAGGGTTTTAAATAATGTGGAAAAATAATGCTAATTAAGCACAAAAATAAAGAATTTATTTATTTAGTTTAATGTATCAGAGACAAAATATGTTATTTGTAGCAATAGCACAAGCATCTTTAGCATTGAGAAACAATGACTGAAGAAAATATACAAAAAAGTATTTCACATTTATTTTGCGAAAATGTAAACTATTTTTTAAAAGTTGAATTCAATATTGTAACACAAAGCTTTAGCAAAAAATGAAACATTACGCACTTTAACTTTTTTGTACACAAAAGAAGAGAGATCTTAAAAAAAAGTATGCTCGCATTATTCATTTATATACTCCGTAAATGACAATGCTAAAACCCATCATTAACCTTCAGCCTTGTCATTTGGGTGACCTTTAGAATTAAGAATTTTACCTGCCCCATAGAAATGTGAGCCAACCAAAGACTATATGATATGATAAACTCACACACAGTGACTCGGCTGAATTTAGGTATACTAAGGAGAGGTTAGGTATTACTTGCAATTTTATTGAAAAATGGACAGTTACGATTTCTACCGCCATTAGTGGGAGCCTCGCGGCGGGCGGTGGCGCACGGCAAGATGGCTAAATGCGCGTAATAAAATTATATATTAATCATTTTTATTTAATAAATATGACGGGGGTAATGTTGAGTAAATGTCTTTGATAGAAAACTAGGGGTTGGAGTATTTTTGTATTGATTTTACTCGATGTGAGTGTATTTTAGTTTAAAGCAAAAACTTGAGGGATGACAAAACTATTATTGACTATTACTGCGAATGATGAATACAGCCGTCATGATCTTTACCCGTATTTTATGACTTAATTTTTGAAGATCTATTTTACAGTTGAAACGTTCTTGAGTTGATTACATTTATAATTTAATTATATTTTTTATTACAGTCGATAAATCTAGTGAGCAACTGACATATTTGCTTAGTTGATAATATATTACTTGTCTTCCAATAAATCCACCAAAAATGGCCCATAAACTTTTTTTTATGTAAACACATACAGGAGAATGCCGACAGATGGTGATAGTAATTCTGAAGTCTGATCTGTGAATTTCTATGACGTTTGCCATATGACTAAGCGCTGCATGTGGAGTGTTGATCCGCCAACGTCATAGACTACAGCCTGAGATTCACGCATTATCCTTATTATTACAGGAATTAACCATGAATGGATGGTCTTTTCACGGGACAAATTTTGTCTACCACCAATTTTGATAAATTGGCTTTGACTGGAATTTTATGGGTGAAGGATCACATTCACACCAACCGGGGGTATTTCAGAGCTCAGAAATCGAACCCTAGATCTTTGGCTTGCAAAGCAAACGCTTTGACCACTGAGCTATACCCGCCGGCAAATAAAGTAATTTAGAATGCTATTAGTACATACAAAAATATAAATTGAAAATATCAATGCTAGTTTTAATTAGGGTAGGTGAATCTGCCATATTTTAATTGAAAACTCATCCATTACAATTTTTTGTTGAATAATTGTACAAAAAAAGGATATAAGATACTTCTTAAATGTATTTGGTAAAATTGTATGTCTTTTATATGAACACGTTCAGGAGAATACCGACAGACATTTCGTCAGTGAATTCAATGACGCTTGCATTTCTGACGATGGCTAAACTCCAAATTTGGTGAGTTAAACACCCGCTGCCATGTTTAATTCATCGCAAACAAAAATATATTCATTTTATTCGTTTCTCGCGTTTCTTCGCGAGCCGCTCTCGACTTTATTCATCCAGAAACGACTTCAAAAAGCACAGGGAAATTGAAATATTAAAAAAACGCCGCGCCCCCCTCCGCCCCCAGCATCTCGGCCCCCTCGGACTCCTCGGACCCCCTTTTTCTGCCCCCTTCTAGAGCTTTCATCCACGCCCCCTTTAGCCTCACAGAAAACCGACCCAACTCCCCTGTACGTCCCTTAGGTCATAGATTGGCAATCGACATGGGTGAAAAAAGTAGTAAAAAAAGTTGCATTTGTGGTCGATGACCTAAGAACAAAGTAAAAATTCAAACTATGTATTTTAACCTTATGAGGTTAATATTTTTCTTTTATATATTTTGATCAATGAAATAGCTTACAACATAATATGTAGTTTATACACATAAAATAATTGGCTAATATAAATCTAATTCAGTAGCTATTTGAAATAAATGTTGCGACCATGAACAATATACATTAAATATATTATTATTTTCGTTAAGCAAATATTAATATAGAAAAAACCGTTATTATGTATCTTTTAATTTAAACTATGATGCTTACAAATGATTCGCGCTTATTATATCATATATTTTATTATCATTTGTACTGATCTCTTTGTAGTGTTTCATTCTTGATATAAAAAAAAATCACGTTTGTTATGACATATTATATATTATACTTTAAGCAGTAATATTGGAATATCCATTCTGTGAATATATAAAATACATTAAGTTTATCAACTGACAATACCTGGTGAAATCAACGGACTTACGTATAAAATAAATTGATTCAAATATATACTTATTGTGAATACATAGTGAAATAATAAAAAATCTTATTTATTTTCTTGTATACGGCTGTGTGTGAAAGGAAGCAAAGCGTCAAATATTAGATTTACATTATGTGATCAGCCGGCACATAAACATTCCCATTTTCCTTGTACGTAAATAGCCATATAAATGTATAAATGCTCGCAAAACATGTGCCCAAGCATAACTTCATTATATAAATTTCCATCTGATTCCGCGCGAAAAATGTCAAAGCGGACAAAATGGCGGCCGGGCGGGAAAGGACGTTCTAATTTCAAATTGAAATAAGCTCGTGAGCGAACAGGGAGTTGCCACAATACGGAGAAGACACAAATATGATTTTAACAACTGTTTGAGAAGACAATTTTTATCTGTTAGTTTAACGAAAAGAGTATTATGAAGTAGTAATTTTTCGCACTTAGATTTGTAGCGTTTGTGTGTATGTTGAGATTGACGGAATTCAAGTGACTATAAAATAACTTCTTAGGTTTTCACGGCCAGATTTGATATCGTGGCTTTTGGGTTTAGCCGTGTGTGGCGAATTAATCTTTCCAATATTTCGACCGCTACTTCAGGGTTGATGACTTAGTATGGCGGTTGAAATATTGGAAAGGAGTAATTCGCCACACACGGCTAAACCCAGGAGGCACAATATCGAGTGACTATTACTTTTATTTTTACAGAACTTGACGTAAGAAATACAACTATTAGAAAGTTATCCAAAGCTTGCATTTGGTTTTAATTTTCCTGTCTATTGTCCCTTCAATAGTTAAATTATTATTCGTAGAACGGAATAGTTTTGTAGTTTGTTTTAGTAATAGATTAATAAAAAGTATAAGTCAGCGGTTTTACGAAGTGTATTATTTTATTTTTTAAATTAAATGCAGTTTAAGTAGGCAGTATTGAAAAAAATATATAATATACAATATTGAAGCAAATTACTTAAAATAATATCAAGTAGAAAATGATCCTTAACCCTTTCATTACGGCTCGGGGAATACAAATTATACTGTCAATTATAAAACTAGTATTTGAAGCATAAATGTACTTATCTGGTCTTTTTTATGATATCAGATGATGCATAAAAAACTATTCTAAGAAAATAGCAAAACGATATATCACGGCTACCGATGTCAACGGTAGGGAAATCTTACACGGCATATATCGGGTATCGGTGTGTTTGTTTAACCTGTTGGCATCGGCCAACAGGTTAAACAAACAACCTACATATTTCTGCATGCAAAATTATGTCATTATAGTTCACAGTGTCATAGATCACAATTTTATTGACCTGACAAAAGTCCATATTGTATTACTTTCCAATTTTAATTAATGTGACATATGCAATTCATTGACTGCACACTGCATATTTTGCCAATATTTGCCATTACATAAGTCAGAAATTTTGTATTTTTTTTTTAATTTAACCTACGAACGTATTGGTTAAATACTTGTGGATAAAAATTATGTATCAGGAATAAACGTAAATTTTTCACAATCAATGTTATAGGTTTTTTTTCACGTATGCCTTGGCCATACTATGCTTTTTATACCTAGTGTACTCTCCATCTTTTAATATGCCCATAGTCTGGGCCATGCGTTTCGAAATGTGTAATTCTGCTTAGTCGTATACATTTTTATTGGTAGGTACTCACAAGTTGTGCGTTCCGAAGCTTTGATCGTTTGAGCGTAATTTCATTTCGCGATGTATTTCTTTTCACTCTTTTGCTTATGTGGTGTGTACAGAATACCAACACAAAAGCGAAAAATCTCCCTACCGAAAGCGAATACGCTAAGCGCATTCTATATATGATTATTTTAATTTTATTACATTTACTTTGAATTAATTGAAAGTTATTTAGTGTAACATTTAGAACATAAATATCTAAATTAAGACAAAGTAATAAAAATACGCAATTTATACATTTGCGTAAAATCTAAAATGCTCCAGTTAGGGGAGCGGACATGTTGATGATGATGATAGTTTTTTTTTATATATATATATTTATTCATTCACTGTTCCGGTACCGAGGTCACGGTCCCGAATTGACAGCATCATCTTAAATGGTGATGCTGGGATACCTAGGTTCCGGCACTTAGGATAAATCCAAAGACCGGAGTTGAATTGATGCTAATTTATTTCATGTGAGACATGAGTAAGCATTTTTAAAATTAATATAAATGCATTAGATTTCACACACCCCAAATTCCTCGATACCTGTTGTCTTGGACCTTGATCCCTTCAATTTACATAGAGTGGCAGATTATTGTAATGGTCAATTCTCCGTGTCAATGCGACTGTATGAATCAACAGATTACATAGAGAGTTTGATTTTTAATAATTACTTTAAAGACTTATGGATGTTTAATACAAAAATTATGTTCAAAATAACGTTTTGAACATTAAAATACACACTTTTCACTACTAAAATATTTTATTTTTATATACAACACATCAATGCGAATCATGTCATGGTCTGTATGCCAACTTGATTGTGTGTGTGTAAAAAGTTACGTAAAACGTCAAAAATGTGTGCGTGTGTCATGAAAATGCTCTCGGAGTATCGATTAGCTGTCAACAAAAAGGGGAATTTGAAAGATTAATATAATTTGTATCGGGGGATGTGTTTTAAAGGAACTTATTTCAGGGAGCTTTTTATGGTCGGGAGCTTTTAGCGGAAAATCCGAGATTTCAAAAGAAAAACTTTGTGCGCCGCAGATTGAAATGTGAGATTCTAAAATATTTAAGTGTATTTATTTATCTATAAACATAACAGACTTTTCATCGTGAATTTCTCTGTAATAATTCTTTGTAATAATTCCCATATCAGTTTCATATCTGGAACATATTGTCACTACTAAATGCAGCCACTCAGTTCTCAGTTACTACTGCTTACGGCTCCAATTGAGAACATTTAAGGTTCTAGACAACCTCTAGGAAAGAAGCTCGAGGGCATGAAGAAACGCAGCTCCAAGGTATATTTTGGGTGATTTCTTAATCGGTATTTTTATGACGATTAGATGATTAGCCTGATACTCTCAAGGTCTGGACCGTTTGGTTTTAAAGACCGGCTCAATCTGACCTATCCAACTATTTTTTTTTTACGTCCAATGTTGCTTATCTTCGCTTATATCACGAGAACCGCGCTATCGATATGCTTTTTCAGTTTTCCGTATGAATTTTGAATGCTATTTTATGGTTCACAATTGCAAATATATTCATCAATTACACATAAAATAAACTCTTTCATGCAACACAATAATAATAAAAATATCTTAAAGTATTTTAAATGAGTAAAATTGGTGAAATGTTAATATAATTCAATACTCACGAAGTAAAAGATGATCAAAGTTCTGTATATTTTTTATCAAATACTCGTATCTTCCCGGTTGGTTTTTAGCTGATTTAAGTCGTATTGTATTTAAAGTAAAATTATAAGTACACAAAAGTCATCTCATAAGCACAACCCATTCACAGTGAGCTCCCGTAAAAATTGACGAGACATGAATTCCAAGCCTCGATCGAATGATGATGACTGATTAACGCGCCACGTAAAGTACTTTATTATCCTCAAAATGGTAAGTGTACGTAACAAATATTTCAGATAAGATTTTGTACACTATTTATCGGTGTTCTTATGAATGTTCCCATAAAAAATAACGCTGATATATTTAATTTATTATTATTCCTTTGTTCCTTTCCCATACGATCGTTCCGACACGGCCTAACACACGCTTATTAATTCCGCTCTCAAATTCGTCGGTCCGAATTAATCGAATGCTTAACATTCCGACAGGTTTTTCGGCTGGACAGTTTTAATTATGGTTTTTTGGGTCGCTTTTCGGGTCCCGTCGTCGGCACGACTATCGCACCCGGGAGATCTGGTTAGGCAGAGCCGGTACAGATCCTATATCCTAACCTAACCTACAATATACGAGTACATTACAAAAAAGAACCTAACCTCACCTTACATAAACTCTACATTCTCTATATACTCTATATTAGATAAACTCCAATTTTATTTATCTTCTTCGTAGTATCAATCCGGTGGATTGGTTTGCAGCAACAGAATCTTGCATCTCGATCTCCATTCGTCTCGGTCCTCCGCAACCTTATTCATCTCATACATAAGAGCTATTTACAATTCATGTCCTCGAACACTTGCTGCAAATACTCCCATCTAGGGCGCTCTCTACAGTATCTAGTCTCAACCATCCTCTCCACAATGTTGTGAAGAAGACTATCGTGGCGTATGATGTGACCGATCCATCAAACTTGCATCTCTGAAATGGATTTTATTTATAAGTATGCTATATTCGAATGATATTGACGTTGAGATCTTTGGAACTGAAGCAGATATAGAAATTCCGTCTTTTGCAATCAATTCAAGAAAAAAAATCATTATTTAAACTGAAATATTTAAATATGTTAATTGGTTAAATAATATAATGGCAAAAAATAATAATCAGAAATTAGCATCGCGTTTTCAATGCTATTTTCGTGGGTCTAATATGAGTATATTTGTAAGATTTTGAAACGTCTTATTGACCGGTATACATATTGAAATTAAATATTTTTATCAATAACGCAAAATAATTAATCATGTATTAGCTAATTTTTTAATACGAGTAGATGTTACTTATATAATATGAGCATTGTTTTCTAAGTTAAGTTAAATTCATGTTAATTTACATTTTAGACATGATTAAAAACACCAAAAAGTTTAAATAAAATATCAAACAAATATAAATGGAAGTCACCAATTTTAAACTTTAAGCAAATCACATATTTAAAAAATTCCAAATAATTTTAATGATATTTTGATTATTTACATTTCATCATAATGAATTGAACAAAATCAATAAAAAAATACTGCCTTCGATTCATATACAAAAACGATCATTTATAACAGTGAATCAACGTTATTACCACGTTCCGTAAATAACAATTTAAATTTATTTATTTGTAAGAAAACGTTTTAAATTACTACATTTAGGAGTTCCAAAAGACTTTTTATATAAAATCAAAGACCCTTTTACTATTAATATCATAAATAAGTTAAAAATATACATTTAAAAGATGATATTGTGGCTTTTGGGTTGAGCCGTGTGTGGTGAATTACCTTCAACCAATATTTCGACCGCCATTGCGGAGGTCTTCTTCAGGATTGATAATTTATTTAGTTTTGAGTTGGTTTATTCAGATTATATATTTTTTATGAGTGTACAAGAACACAAGAAAAATATGCACGCCTAGTAAAGGAAGCCATTGAAATCAAAAGACATCGCATCAACATCAACAGGGATGACGGCTTGATTCTCAGAACAGCATGGATTCCACCTCTAGCGCATACTCTAAAACCTGTACAGACAAGCAAGGACGACCACAGTCCAACATGACGTTCGTGGATGTAAAATTCTTAGAACATACCTAATGTATTCTTTGAACATAGCTACCATAGTCTTAAAAAATACCTACGATTCTCCGGAATGAGACTTGAGTTGCCACGGAGATATAAATCAATAACGCTCATAAAAAATATATAATCTCAATAAACCAACTCAAAACTAAATAAACTATCAATCCTAAAGAAGATCCCTGCAATAACGGTCGAAATATTGGTTGAAGGAAGTTCACCACACACGGCTCAACTCAAAAGCCATAATATCAAATCTGGCCGTGAAAATCTAAGAAGTTACATTTAATTGTTGTTTTTTAAATAATAAAATATTTCAAAACCGGCTCTGTTGTTGCCTTGGCATAACGCACGAATCAACCTTCATTTAATTATACCATCACTGATAATCTACTTGTTCTGTAATGTTGTTTTCTAATTTTTTACCTGGTTCACTTTTAATCGCTTCTAATTAATAACACGATTTAACTGATTTCGAACACCTGATTGAGAAAGAAACCCGTCCCGTGTGCGTACTTTTGTTTGGTGTTAAAAAATAAGTTCATGCATTAAAAAAAAATCTGATAATTAACAAGATATATCGGACGGTACAGTGTGAGCGAGTTTAAACTCATTAAAAGATTAAGATTTTTTATGTAAACACATACTGAAGGATACCGCCAAACTTTAATAAAGATGTCTAACTTTAAGATTCTATGACGTTTGACATTTAAATACAAAAAAACATATTTAAGAGATACAATGTAACAAAATAGTATTACTGTGTTATATTATAATTACCTGATAATTTTATTCAAACTAAAAACAGTATTTTTATAGGAAAAATTGAGTAATAATCAATAATAAAGGGCTATATTACATTGTTAACTTAAGGCTTATTATTCTAGTTATTACTAAAATTTCAGGAGCATGTATTAGCTACATATTTCCACCACTCTTAGTTGCTATTATATATGTATTGTCTTAAGATATCTCTGAAACCAGAGGTCTACTTGTGAACATTTTAATATTTGGTTCTGGATAAAATACTAGACAAAAACTCTAAGACTTGCTTGGACAGCTTTCGTATATGAGGCATATGTAATGATATTTGTTAAGCAAAAAAAATAAGTCGATTGGTTGACTAGCTTTTCGCTCCCGAAACGTAAGTTGGTTCACCATTTGGTTCTAAAACGACTCAATGTAATACAAAATATTTTTTAAAATCACTTCTTTCACTGGAATAAGAACTGCGAATTGTTTTCATTACAATCTACCTTTCTACTTCTCGTTTAAGCTCATTAAAAGTTTAGCAAAAAAACTAGAGTAAGATATACCGTTGTTTTAGCTTGAGTGCTTAACGATTAACGATTGTTTTCGGTAAACTCGTTTAATGTTTTTTTTTAAACGAGGTGTTAATTATTATATCTTGAGGTTGTTGTTTTGATGTAAGCAATAAGCGCTAATTTTTTTGTAAGCTCTCAGATAATCTAATAGTCTTAGACGCAATTTAACGATCTGCGTCGTAAGTTTCTCACACCTATTTAATATAATCGTTTTATAAATGAAATAAAAAATAAGGCTACATTGAGATTTTAATGAGAAGATAACTTTAATAAAAATCAAATGATAATAACTAAATCTAACAAAAAAAAACAATGATCAATATGTAAAAAAATACTAGAAATCGGTTTATTTTATAACACTTAATTAAACAATTCCTCTACATAAGAAACTAATACTATTTACACCTTACTTGAAGCATATTATCTCCTGAAACTGAATAACAAATTCAAAAAAATATATTGGTTTCATGTGACGGGGAACGAATAAATATATTCTTAAGAAGGCATTAATTATTATTTTATGTTGTTTGTAATATACATTAGACACTAGTGTATTCAAATCATAATCAATTGTACCCAAAACACGTAAAATTTTTTTATCACGTGTACATTAAAAAAGGTCGCATTAAAAATCAGGGTGTATTTCGTTGTTTATACCAACAACATAGTTAACTGACCAATACAGGTGAGTTTATTAAGCATTTATTTTACCAGGTGCATGGTCGAAAGGTAAAAGCTTTTGCCTGTTATGCGACAGGTTTTCAGGTCATTACAAAGCTTTTGCAAAGCTTTTTTTTTTAATTAGTGAGTTGACTCTCATAACTGTTAAAAACCCCAATTGGTGTCAGGCTGATAGATTTTCACCTAAAAAGCCTGCAGAGGCTTATAAATAATAATAATATATATAACAAGGCAAAAAACGTAAAACCCGTTAATTACATTCTTATAATGGCGTAAAATGCATTAAGGACGTGTTACAGTTAAATGACTTAAACATATAATTTATGTTTTTTGCCGGAATTTCTCTCTATGTATTTAAGCAAAAAAAAAGATCTTGACTCAAGTGCCGGCGAGGTCTGAAATACAAAAGGTCCTTAATTTGATTCCTGATTTTTAAAAGTAATTTTAAATCAAAACCGGGGGCCATAAAGCTGTCGCTATAAAATTTATTTATTTTATTTTATTTATATTCTGTGACAGTTGGCCGCATGCAGATGTGACCATACAACATCTCGACAAATATTATAATCGACAGGGCTGACCAAAATTAAAATATTCCAAGCCAAATACACAAAACTTAAATCGGCAATATTTGTATGCAAGTAAACTTGCTTTAGTTGTGTCAAGAAGCTGTTTTGAAGCTTCTCACAAGAAAATATTTTTTTCTTCTTCCCATATCCGTTCAACACGAACAATTTACCCAACGCTTTTGAGATGTGCATCATTTGGTAAGGCGGCTCAATCGTATTTACTTTTACATTAATGTTTATTAATTACTCTCAATTTTATATGATGTTTGTGTGAAAAAAACATAGAAAAATATTTGTCTAATGTCACATGTTTATCTTTTTATCCAAACTACATTAGGGCATTAAATGTAAAAATATGGTTCACATATCAAATTTCTACTGTATAATACTCGAAAACGATTGAGTAATTGCTCTCAAAAAATGCTGACTTGATGATTTTTGACAAGGATAAAATAATGGCATTTTATACAACTATTTGTAAGCAATTTGAGGTAATCATAAGCTTTAACTGTGTAGTACATATGGAAGAAAAATCGCTTAGATGATCAACGAATTATATTAAATGTAGGTATGAAATTTAATTCATATATTGTCAAACCTTTTGTAAGACTATTAGTACTAAACGTGTGAAATCTTGATCCATCAATATTTGTTAAACACTTAGTCAAGCGTGCATGGGCCCTGACGTCACAAAAAAAGCTTCGTCGATTTTTCGGGACACAAAACAGTTCAAAGGAACAGAAATAAAAAAAGAGTTAAAAAGCTCCTCGCCGTCTTAACAAGTGAGCGCCCCTGAAGGTAAGGAGAGGAAGAATCGAAAAATGAGCTTTCAAAATAAAGTAAAAAATAAACCGTTTGAATTTATGCGCGTAGCATATTTCATTCGATTTCGTGCAACTGTCGTAGACAATGTCGAACGTCTTTTTATTTTAACTGTCCACGTACTGCAGGTGACCGTACTTTCAAATCCTTCTTTTGGTCTTGCCATTTGAAAATACTGTTTCCTATATTCATTTCATCTCCGGAGAAAAAAGTCACCACTAATTGCCACCTCATAGTGATTTAAGGTGTCATTCTACATACCTACTACCAAGATTCCATCGAAAATCTACCTGGGAATATCTACAGGCAACCTTTAATGTGGGATTCTGTAAACTTAATGATATTTGTAGAGACAAGTATATTTTTCATTTGCCGTATCAGCAAATATTTTTTTATTTGATTAGCTAGAAAAAACGATTTCATGAAACTAATTTATCTGAAAGTAGATATTTATGAATACAGATGACTGAGTAGGTTTTAAGCAACTTAGTAAAATGCACCTTCGAAATAATGCACCCATCATTGAAATTTTATACTTGTTTTTGTAACACAGTTTATTGTTCTACCACTTTTAAAAAAGGGGTTTCTACTATTTTTTGGAAAGTGGTGAATATGTTATTTATCAGTCATAAAAATATTTGAAATACACAAATTGAATTAAAAAATGGTCACCTCGTTGTTGGTACAACCTACTACTACGTGGTGAGCTTTTGTGACCACCCGCCATAAAAAGCTCTCATAGTTCATGGCCTTAAGCTTTATTTATATCACATTCCGATCACGTATGTTTTATTTACGGATTAACGTGATACTTTTAAATTATCACGCTTAATTCGGTGCACATTAATAAATTATCTTCTATGAACGTAAATAAATAAAACCTTGACGCGTTTCTATGGAAATTTGAAAGGTAATGGAAATATTAATGTAATTTTTAACACTACATCATGACACTGTATGGCGATGTAATGTTACTTTTTATTTCATAAAAGTTTTAATATTTTAGTTTAACATAAAATAAAGATTTTTCTAAATATATTAATTAATTAGTTATTAATATTTAGATGTCAGTCATGTGGTGCTTAAGTGAAGGTATAAAAAAATGATTATTTATGTTTATTTCAATATATTACTCTATAATTTAGTATGATTAATGTAAACATATGTATTTAATTCAATTAAAATAAACTGAATGATATAGAAGCATTCCTAAGCAATTGCGTTAGTATGTGTGTCTCTGTTTTCTGTATTAAGATGTAAGATATACAATTAAATGTATAAATATTGATATAAAATGAATGAGTTATGTTTGTACACAACAAGAAAAATTTGTAGGTTTTATACAATAAAAAACCGAAGTCAAATTCAAAATTTATTTTACTGATATGATCTAGTTTTCATATTTCAAAGTTTGTGAAAGATATGTGACGCGGGACAAACGTTGATTGAAAAACCGTCTCTTTTGATTTATCGCTTCAGGTTTACAGCAATGTATAGACATACTATATATGGCCATTTGTTTTCAGAACCTGAAAGAGCTGAAGCGATATATTTAACAAAGGTAACAAGCGCAGTTGCCTTGCTTGAATAACTTGGGTTCAATTCCTATTGAGAAAAGTATTCTCAAGTGATAAAATTTAAAACAAAAAAGTAATTTAAATCTAGTCTTATTTTTATAACTTAACATGCCTGTCATAGCCAATCAATCCAAGTAGATTAAAAATTATTTTTGTTTTTTTAACATCATTGTTTTTTTTTTTTTACCTTATAAAGATGAATGTCCTGTTTTGAACTAAGTGACATTAAAATCTGCAAAACCATTATTTAAGATTGCATTAAATATACGCTTTTAATAATAAGCAGTTGCCAAAAAAGGAGTTGATTTATAAATGGAGCATTTATTGAAGTTTTCAAGCTTAAGAAGATGTCAAATACGAATGATGGTTTTAAAATAACTTCAAATTAAGAGTTTAAATTTGTATACCAAATGTAAGTTAAGACTTACAGTTATTTGTGGTGGACATATATTATCCTTTAAGTTAAAATATTGAAGATAGTAAGGTTGGATATCGGCTAAGCATAACAACCATCTATAGACGTCAATAGATTATAAATGGATAAACGATTATAAAAATAGTCTGCATGTACTTGACTCTTCGTGAATATCGGAGCCATAGCAATACTGAACAACTTAACAATATTTGCGAATATACGATTTTATACTCATATATATAGGACACGCGAATAAATAAATATATATATTATAGCAGATAAGAGAGGGACGCAAGACCATCGTCGGGGTAATAACATAACAACAAATGAAAGACAGACAGCAGACCCAGTGGCGTACCTGATTTTTATCGAATATTTTTTCAAATTAAGTTATAACTTTAACTAGGGATATCTCGTTTGAAACTGATATTAGATTTATAAAGTAAAAAAGTGTTTATAAATTTATCATATTTGTATTATTCAATGCTGAGCGTTTTTATGAGTTCTATTTAGTCTAATTCAAGTTAAATACAAGTATCTTATAAAAAATGATGGTGAAATCAATATAAAAGATAAAATACCTATTTAAATATAATATGTCGTTTTTGTTAATAATAAAAAAAAAATGCTTTTTTAATGTAACAATATTGTGAACTATTCAGGTCATCATTATCATCATTACTTTATCTGTTATTAACTGGAATATATATAGTTACCGACGACCACCAAGAAAGAACCCCGGGTCTCGAAGAGACGCCTTTGTAGCGTCCGAAGTATATTTTGGGTAATTTGTTAATCGGATTTTATTAAGTAGGTTGACTGTTTATTCCGAAACTCTTCATTTGATCCCAAAAGGCGGGACAACCAGACCATCGACACGCTGTTAAGAAGAATTTGCGAATGAAGTTGAGGTTTGCGTCCAATTTAGTTTAACTTCGCATTTTTACTGGATATTTTTAAATCAATACATAATCTGTTGTTGGATATCTTCATAAGTGGTCAACCACTGCTCGTGCCACCCTATGTAAAATATGAAGGCGACAGCCTCCGTCGATCGTTTCCCCCTCCCATTCCTCCCATCCTTCCCATACCTCCCCCTCCCCAGTGATCCTCCCCCTTCCCTCTGTGTTTCCCTCCCCTCCCAGGGTCTGAGATATGGCGGGACGACAGTTGATTAATGTGTCGCGCGAGCGGCCGGCCATTGTTAAAGACAAAAACGCGCGCGGCGGTCAAAAACACAACTAAAAACAAAACATTCAAAAAATAATTCCATCTCCGCGTCTTCTACCATTCACAAAAAAAAAACAAAATTAAGCATAATAAACAAAATAATATATATATAAGCGAGTATATTCACAATATACGTGACAGTCTATTGTCATCCTTCTGCAACACGCTTTTGTAGAATTGTTAGGTAATGTCCATAGGAGATTCAGTCATTAAATGGTTTTCTCAAAGGAAACGACCAAAAACGGTTACTGGGAATTTTTTTTACTGATGACTTGCGTCAAAGCAGATGCTTGTGAGATTAAATTGAATGAAGGTATATCCTTGTTAATTGAACAATAATACTTATTCCCATTTACAATAAATACAGTTACAAAAGCGAAGTCATGATATTACCTTTAATTGTATATATTGAGTATCTTCTTCTTCTTCGTGTCAGCGACGTCAAATTATTTTTTCCCAATATCTGGCAACATCGATAGCTCGTATTGCCGAGGCCTTAATCATTTGATTTAAAAAGCAGTTCAACTTAATTAACAATATTTTGTAACTAATCCATCTATATTTTTACTATTTTGACTGTACTTTCGATGTATTTTGTCACTATATACCTGCTATAAAATTAATTTTAAAATATCCTTGCAAACAATGGAAACTAATACACGCGTATATTTATTATATGAAACCAAATTCAATTTAAAAACAAAGCACGAAGACTTATTGTTTCATAGAGCGATCTTGATAAATAATAATAAGGTTTGTTCTTGGCGGAGCTTTCATGAGCTTTTGTCCGCCGCGCGGTTGAGAAATGCGTCGTTAATTGAAAGGCTTGCGCGCTAATGTATTCCAGCGCCCAGTGGAGAGGCGAGAGAGCTTTTTGTTGGCAGTAGGGAATAGAGGATGGCTGCCCGGAATGTGTCCGAAGAGAAAAAACCTCACAAACGCAAAAAGCTCAAAAGCTCGAATGCTCGAAAGCTCGCCAAACACTTGTGGCGCTATCGCGGTATGCTAGGAGTCCGTAGCGAGAGGAGCGGACGAGTAAAAAATGCTGTCCGAGCGTGAAACGAGAGGCAAAGAGGTAGCATTGAATCGCGACAGTAGAAATTTTGATTGAAGGAATATGATAGCAATTCAATGGAAAGTTAATGTTATTTTCAATAAATATTTGTCAAAAACAAACAATTACATAAAATATTTATGATTGAACAACAGTGTACAAAGAAAGTAAGAAACAATAACGAAAGTTAACAATTTACAAAAAAAAAAAAAATCTCGTTCTGTCACGCAGTTATATAACTGTTATTAATTCTGCATAAGAACATGTATGTTTCCAGAAGGAAGTCTGAGGGCTTAAAGAGACGGTGACTACTGTATTCAATATATATTTGATATAACATTAAGGTTATCAACTGACAATACTTGGTGAAACAGCATAATTATAATTTTAGAATTCATTTTAATTAAAAAATTAATAAATTAAAAATATTTACTTTTGATTCATAATTTATTTTAACGATTACATGTTTCGGCCTTTCTGAAGACCATCTTCAATAATGAAAAAATAAAGACAGGCATTGGCTTATATAGGATGTTTTTTTTTTCATTATTGAAGATGGTCTTCAGGAAGGCCGAAACATGTAATCGTTAAAATAAATTGTTAATCAAAACTAAATATTTTTGATTTATTATTTTTTTAATCAAAATTAATTCTAAAATTATAATATATTTGATACACACGAAAATTTAAAACAAACATCATCATATATGACATTTTTATCATCAACGAAATGAAGAATAATAAGCAACTGATACTGGGATTCGAATCATGAACCTGTATGTGTATCTTTTGCCAAATACTGTTATAAGTCTTATATTAGTATAATATATTATTCAGTGGCTTATAAAGTTGAAATAAGCAATGTTGAAATATATTCTCAACCTGCAAAAAATAATGTGACAACGAATTCAAGGGTGTGAGACTTATCATTTTTAAGGAGATCGGCTTATCAGCATTATGTACCTGAAGCCTGGATCAGACGTGGGTGATCATACGGGGTTACACAACGCAGTATTTATAAATATTAATAAATCTAAAAGTACAATATTGTAAGCGTAAGATTATTATTTTTTTTATTTTAGCAGCCAACAAAATACTTTTAGAGATGCTTTGAAAGAATAAACAC
Organism: Glossosoma conforme; assembly: GCA_022606575.1. Classification (NCBI taxonomy): domain Eukaryota; kingdom Metazoa; phylum Arthropoda; class Insecta; order Trichoptera; family Glossosomatidae; genus Glossosoma; species Glossosoma conforme. Next base: position 1,384,503 of record JAGTXR010000002.1, read on the forward strand.
TGGTGCTAAATTCTCAGGTTTGATTTAACACGTCAATAAAACTGAACGAAAATGACTGGATCCTCACCATGGGTTTCAATAATATTTCTGTGGATCAGGGCCAATGAAATATCGCATCAAAACCTCTAGATTCCCCGCATATTTACATAGGGTCATCTCAATTATACCTGGATATTTCAACTTCTACGAAGCGATTTTTTGTGAGCCGAAGGATCCAGGAATCTATCTTATCGGCCGTTTATTTGTTTTTTTTTTGTTTGTTTGTACAGGAGAACTGTTAAAAGGTGAGGACAAAGCAAACACAATCGGATCCTTGAAATATTGAAATTTTACCCAAAATTTGATCTCGGCTATCTGCTATATTATTTATGACCTTCTAATTCTTGCGTAGCGTTAGCATTCCAAAAGCAAAAATTTAACACTGACATCATTTAGACGGGTATATTTTTTGAAATTCAATTAACACTTTAATGTCAAACATTTATAATGTGTTTTAATTAAGAAAATGGTACAGTTAATTGAAATTTATTCGGACAAATTATTTGATCAATTGAAATAGTATAGATTTTTTATTAAATAAGTAATTCAGTCAACACTACTAAAACGCACGTTTTTAAAAATTGTAACGGAAATTTTTCTTATAGTGTTTGCGGTGATTTTTTTAAATAACAGTTATTTTTGTCTTGTAGTTTTGGGCTAATCTGCCTTTTAGGTTTAATAGTCTATATTTCGAGAGTATCGGATTAATCATCCGATCTTATGAAAACGTTATAGGACGGTTGACTGTAATATTTTTAATGAATGTAGTAAGTGTAATAATTTTATTACCAAAGTAATAAAAAAGGAAATATAAATTCTGTCCAGTAGCCGTAATTAAATTACAATTTTTTACAAAGATTAGGTTTCTGTCATATTTACTGCCACAAGGTTGTCATTTTCAATTTAAATGATCAGGTATTTTGCTAAAAAGTTTCAAAGCATAAAATGTCATAGGTGAGCTAAGGAAAGAATTAATCTTTACGGTGGAAAATATGAGCTCCGAAGCCTTTTGCGCCGACTTCTCGGTCACGTTTCTTGGGCGCCGTGACGCCCAAAAGGAAAACACTCGCTTCCGGTCGCAGAAAATTGTAAAACTTTTGTCGTTAACACAAAATGCTTCGTTTCTTTTACTTTTTCTTTCAGACTGCGTCTCTCGGAGCGTTATTATGTTAACTGAAACTGAAAAGTTTCCATGTATTTCATTTGAAAAGGCGTACTATTAAGTATAAGTATAAATTACTTTTGGGTATTTTTTTATACAATATTAATAAGATTTAATTCCTTGAATCCAAATAGTATTAACACTGTTGCATAAAAAAATATTTAACAATACAATTATTTGAATGTAAATAATGAACTAATAATCTCTCAACTACTTTTATTTGTATAATAAAATTAAAACATAAATCGTCTTGTATATATAACATAAAAATGTTTTATATCCCATGTAAATTATGTGATCTTTGTTTTTTACACCAAACACAATACAATTTATAATAATTATTTAATTTACATAGCACAAAAATTAATGTGATTTTAATAAAATGACTTCCATTTTAATAAGTGAAATAATAAAAATCATAAGTGTAGATTTTAAAATGAAATTATAATTTATACGATAGCTCCTAATTGATAATTACATACATTCTCGTGTGAAGGTTAAATTTTCTCCCAAATTTCATTCGAGTCAAAATCCAAAACTTGTTGGCGTGATTTATAGTCGAGACTCTCGACTATGGGACGTTCGTAAGTAAAATTTAAGCAAGTTTTGTGATAAATGAAATTTCTCTTCCTCCAGCTTCCAATTTCACCCATTCCCGTATCATCCACTCCTCATTTCTTCAACTCCCCGAAACACACCTCTCTTACGCAAGCCTCTCCCAGGTAGGTGCTGCTAGAGTTTACCTCGCCGAAAAACCTTCAACCAAGCTGAAGGCTATCAACAAAATTAATTCGATTAAGGAAAACCTCGATCGGTTACTTTTCGATGCCGAGTTTTTAATATACGTAGATTTTATGACGAAAATTGGCAAATAAAATTTAATTGTAATATTATTTTTAAATTATCCACACGATATGACTTATTAATTTTTTAATTTATCTTCAAATTAAAACTATTTTTAAATTTATATTTTGTTGGTATAACAGCAAACTAACAAATAATTTAATTTCATAATAGATTTACTAGCCAGACATTACAGATATTTTATTATCAATCATATTTTTGTATTACTTAAAATTTCATAATTTGAAAAAACGTTTGTTTTTCGAAATTTTGTGAGATTTTTAAATAAAATTATATAATTATATTTGATTATAATTGGTCACCAAGCTGATAAACATAAAGTGAAGAATATTGGATTTCATACGTGTTGCAGTGAATTGTAGTGCTGCATTCACATATGATCCATCAAGTTTAGGGTATAATTTACAACCATATGCAAAAAAGTTGCCTTAAATTTGAGGTGAGTTAAGTTAAGGGCTTTTAAAACATAGTTACTATTATAGTTTGGTCACGTAAAAATCGTCTCAACTCTAAATTTTAGTGTGTAATTTAGTGATAATAATTTTATTATAAGCCATCTTATGAAAAAAACATAGCTAATTTCATGAAGCGCATATGATATAGATTTAGTTAATATTTTGTTTTAGTTGATATTTTATGATGAGATTAGCATTAGATAGACATTATTTTTCTTTGCTGATCAGAAGGTTTCTTGAGGAATCCTCAAGGAGCTTTAGCCCGCACTCTTTACCTCTCACCTGTCGTGGAGAGACGTGTAGAGATGACTATTTCTGCTCAACCTTTGGCAAAAACAAATTCTGGAGCTCCAATTTGCGAGATGAAAGAAGCGGCAGTGAGGCAATCGCGGGAATATTTACCTAAAGGAGTATTCCCACACCAGATGGGATGCAATGGCGTAACCATTTTATTGGAAAGGTCAAATTATTTTCCATTTAACTTGCAAAGTACTGCTTTTTCTCCAACATTACAATTTACTTTTAAATCAATATGACATATATCTTGCAAAATATCTTTATTGTTGTCAATATCATGAAGAAAAATATAATAATTTGTTTACTTGCAAGATACTAAAATAGAAGAGAATAAATTACTCAAAAGAGCTGAAGCCTATGTTTAGCAGTGTACGAGTATTTTTTTATGGAAAATTAATATTGCTGTTTAGATAAATATGAACATAGCTGATTCTTTCATATATATACAAATATTTAACGAGAGGGAAGTTATTTGATTTTAATATCAAAGTTATGGTTATTATACCTATGGTATTTGAATACTTCTATTTAAAAATAATTAACATGTGCGGTTAATATTTTTTTGACTAATTAAAAACATTGTATTTTTTTACAGGCAACATATATTTCAGTTGTCACCTATTTCCTATGAGGAAAATACTAAGTTAGAATATACTCAGGTATCAGATATACTACAATAGTAGAAATAGGTTTTCATACGATGTTCGAAAATCTGAATACAGCTCATGATGAATTAGAGGTCATCTGCAGTGTAAATGTACTTATTTTAACTAAACAAACATCTGTTACTGTCAGATACTGAAAATGCTTCAAAAATGTCATAAATGCATTTGAAGTTATGTTTTTTGTAGACCGATAACGTGTAAATATAAATAAGTTTTTTTTTAAGATTCTTTTTAAAAGTTACGCTTATGGCTAGTCCGGGTGGTGGCTGTATTAGGTCTCAGCTTTCTCCGGGAGAAATTCAAATTTTGTAGCGTCTTTCCTTCTTTGTGCCATCAATTCCCATTTATTGATCAAAGGGCGGGGCGGCGTGGGGGGTGGCAAAAGCTCCCGGGGCGGGAAGGGTGGGGGTAATCAGACGCCAGTCCGCTCGGCTTCGCGGCTGATTGGGTTTAACTAACCGGCTGTTTGTGTTTTGCGCCCGCGCGTTACGCCCATGGAGAGATTTCGCCAAGGAGATTTCAGGGGCGAGAAGAAAGTGCAGCTTTTGAAGATTTTAAACGATTTTACCACGTTACTTACGCTACGGTGAGTGCCTACGTAGTGTTTTATTTGTTGTATATTTCATTTTCCAATGCGAGGATTTTTCATTCAAATATCATTAAATTAACAAGCACGATCAAAAAACTTATCTTGAATACCTATTGTTGTAGCTGGACCATATGGAAGTCACAAAGTACCACCACATAGTCTTCGTTTTATCCCATACCAAGCTTGAAAGAATGATGTATATTTTTTTATATAAGCACATACAGGAGAATACAGACAGATGGTGATAGTGATTCTGAAGTTTCATCTGTAGAATCCTATGACGCTTACCATAGTGCATATGGCTAAGCACTGCATGTGGATATTTGATCCGCCAACTTCATAGACTACAGCCCGAGATTCACGCATCATCCTTATTATTACAGGAATTTATTATGAATGGGTGGTCTTTACGGGATGACCTTTGTCTACCACCAATTTTAATTAATATGCTATGACTGGTATTTTACGGGTGAGGGATCAAATTCACACCGACCGCGGTATTTAAAAGCTCAGAAATCGATTAAAAACCTTTTTTTTTAATCTCCGTCGGGGATTGAACCCACGATCTTTAGCTTGCAAAGCAAACGCTTTGACCATTGAGCTATACCCGCCAGCAATATATTATACCGATGACTTTTTAGTTTTATAAAAATTCAATTCAAAAAGATACTGAAAAAATATTTATATGAGTTAAAAAGTAGTAAAATCAATATTTCTTTTCATATGATCTGCTCGTAAATAAATAAAGCGTTTATTAATATAGAATATTTTTTTTTTCTTCTTTCTGCAGTGCTTATTGTTGAAAATTGTTTTTTTAAAGCTATTTCCTTTCATAAATGGTTATATTTAGTATTATAAGAGTATAATGCAAGTTCTATTGTTGTTTAAAATTATTTTTATGGTAATTTTTCAATCACGCACTTCATTTTAATCATAAACAAAAATTAAAATTTATATAAAAATAGGTCAGCAACAAAAACATTACAAATTGCTGTAGATGTTCGCGAAATAACATTCAGCGATTTTAATGATGTTGCAAAATTGAATAATCAGTCAAGTCAATTATCATTAACTTTAACATCCTCAGAAGTCCTGCGTGGCTTTATCTTCAGCAGAATATCAGTCGTGGAAGATGAGGTACGAGAGGTACAGTGAGAGGCGCGAAGAATGCCATTCGGAGGCCGTTAAAAGCCTCATAACCAGGGGTTTATGAGGCCGTTAGAGGGACTGCGTCGACCACTTGGATCACCGAGCTGATAGTCTTCGTTCAGTTCTAACCCCAATGGAATCTGAAGTCGTCAACTATATTGGCGATATATTACATTGAGGTCAACGCATCTCGGCCAAATTGCCATTATATTAGATGTGATTGTTCACATATTTTACATTCAAAATTATATTTCTCTATTTATAATGCACTGTTATACATATTCTGTGCATTTTATTGGAAGAAAATTAAAATTTTATTCCGTTTTTAATTTACTACGACAGTCTTTATTCGATCTAATTAATGTTAAATAATAAATTAATTTGAATAATAATTAAAAAAATATATTAAACATTTTATTTATGTCATAAATGTACTTTAATTATCTAAAAATACACATTTTAACAAAAATAATTTTAAACATTGTAACATTAAGTGGTAGTAATTTTACCAGACGAAAAAAAAAGTAATTTATTTTATTTAATAGTCAATTGTTTGGCAATGAATGGGTTCAATGACATTAAAACTGGATGACTTTGAGCAAAAAAAAAAGTATATAATAAGAGAGAGAGAAAGAAAGAGATTACATACGCTTACATTTGTTATGTATTATAAAAATGTAATTAAAAATAATTTTCTCTACAAGTAAATCACAAGAAACAAGAGTATATCGTTTTATTAAGAGTATGATAGTGAAATATAATTTAAGAGTTATACATTTCGAGGAATATTCTAATGTAAGATTGCGCTCGTAAGTAAAATGGATGTGTACGAGTATGATATTGGACAATTCAATTGGTATTCATACATCTCTCTTCCTATGTAGCAGGGAAATCATACTGACTTTGGGGAAGAGCGTATTCTTATCACCCTACGCCAAACTACTTTAGCCAACTTAGCTCTTCCGGAGATCCCGAGACAGGCTTTGAGCAGGAATTGTGAAGCCTTATGGAAAATTCAACCCCACCCCTCTCCTAGCTCGGCGAAGGCTGTATGTAAGAAAAACGCATTACTTGAAAATCCATGCAGACTATACCTGTTATGTCAGTACACGTAACTATACGTAGAATAAAGTAAATCTTCAATGTATTCGCAAAAGCTGTTTGAGGAATAATGATTTTCTTATTCGTTCGTGTAGACATGCAAATAAAATGTTCATGAAATTTGATTTAAAAATAAAACATTCTTATTACATATTATTAAATATTTACTGCCTAGAAACATATGATCGCCACAAATTGTAATGACTCAGTTTTATCAGCTACTATTTCTCGAAAATATTTTTGTATTTGAAATTTCCAACAGCCTCCAAATTTAGAGTTTAAGAGCTTGCAGAGTTCAATATAAAAACCTTTGGTTTTTAGGGCTTACAAAATGTTTGGCCGTAAAACTGAAAGATACGTTATTGAAATTTTAAGAGTCAATAAAATCTGATTAAAATCTATTTTCTGTGTAGATTTAAAAAAAATTAAAATAAGCTGATTATTTGTTAGACGAACTGACAATATTAGAGGTATAAGTGAAAGAGGATTAATTTGCAGACTATAATAAAAATAATAAAAAAACAACAAAACAATGAAGCAGTAAATATACATGATTTAAGATGAAAAAAGAGTTCAATGATCATATTTTATTCAAACATACTCGTATAACTGACGATGCTTATTGTGAAAAGTATTTTCTATAGCTTTTTCAAATCCACTAGTATGCTTCGTTTATGAACTAAATAATTAGGTTTGCAATTAATGATTCGTTAATTTTCGCCCTTTGTCTCAACCTCTGTCCGGCCATTGGTCGAGAGTGGGGTGGGTGGGAGGTCCATGGAAGGGAGGCAGGTGAATGCTAATATCGCAGGAGAGCAAGTGAGAGGAGGTGAGACAGAGGGCGTGGCCCTCCGGAAGCTGCGCACGCCGCACCCCTTCCCTCCTAATCACTCTAACGAGCCAACGCCGTTAAACGCCGCTAATACCGACGCTCTAACGCGCACACCGACGCCCGTCTACGCCGTAGACCCACACCACTGACGTCGCTCTTCGACGCTACGCCACTATATAATACTTGCTCAGTGTGAGTTTGCTATAATGCTTGCATGGTGTGAGTTGGTAATACTGGTACAAATCTAGGTGCTACGGCGTCTGTGTAGCGTTAGTGCTTGGACTACGGTTGGTCGGTGCTGTGGTGTTGGCAGTATCTGTCTTATGTATGGGAGATGTGATCACTGCCTTATTAAAAGGGGTGATTGCAGTAAACGAGTACATTCTTGCACACAGATTAAAGGTATTTAATTGACACGTAATATATACTTATATGTACCAATATGTACCTGCAACAAATATGATTATGAAACATTTTTTTTGTTTTGTAATTTAAACGAAGTTATACAATATTGGACGGGAACCACAAATTGAGTCTCGCCAGTTACTAACCGCTTTTCGTTGTTTGGTGATCAGCTGATTTTATCCTAATTATCCGATATTCCTACAAAATCGATAACCAATTTGACAAAAAAAAACTAAGATGATACAGAAGCCATATCTTTAAGTTTTTGAGCTCGTACTTATAAAAGTCAAGGAAAAAAGCACTTTTAGAATGACCATTTTCAAAAAAAGCGCTATATAAGTACTGATATAAAAATAAAAATCTGCTGATTAGATTTAATTGATTAGAATTCCCATAAATGAATTTATTAAAAATATTTTTAAATTGTATTAATGACTTATCGCCTGAGATCTCTCGCAAGTCTCTGTTTCTTATCGGCGAAGCTCTAGTGTATAAAAAGCACCATCCGTCGCCTTCATACGTTTAGTTAATAATTTCATATAACAGAAATCAAATGACCCTGAAGCCAGCGATAAGGGAAGTTTGGGAGACAGACGGCTACAGATAAAGAGAGGGATAAAAAACGTATAAAGAAAGAAAGAAAGAGGGCCAAGGGGGAAAGACAGTGGAGGATCAAGAATTTTTTCTTCTAAAAAGTTACCTTTTAATTTTGATCTATTTATCTTTTCATCTGCAATGCAATCAGTGATAAACATTACAATACCTTAATATTTGTCTATAGTAAGCATTAAGATATATATAATATTTTTGAAAGGTTTTTGCAATAAACAATATTGCTTAGATTATCATGCATCATAAAAAAAATGTATTAACATGCAGAATCCTTCAGCTTCCATGACTTTTTTCCGAAATAAATAAACAACGATTTTTTTTCAAGTATTTCATGAGGATTTATATGGAACTTTCAGTTATACTCATTCTAAAACAAACTGTTTGGTGCAGAGCGTCTGCATTGACTAAAGTAATGTGTGTGTATGAAAAAAAAGGGATTAAATTTTTGAAGACATTTTAAGTTCTGATCCGGCTCTGCGCTAGATGGAGGGTGTTAGGTTGGTGGAGGTGGAATCAGACGACTGGTACATGTATAATCCTTAATGGTCGTTTTCAACACTATTATAAAGGCTTCCTGGCGCGCCCGACGTACTAGCTGCGGCCATTAAGACAGATAGCAATACTTTGTACCCACGGGACAACGATCGATGCCAGGGGAGGCTTTTTTAATATCTGTATCCGCGTGTGTAGTAGTCTATATTCGCGTATTATATTTACAGGCAGAATTTTAATATAATAACGATAATAGCACATTATAAACCTTTTCGTTTTTTGATCACCTTATATAAGCAACACTATACACGGACAGAAATTTAGATGGGTCACTGTCTGTGTCTTACCACGCATTGTTGATTGAGTTTAGCAGCCATTTATATGTTATATAAGTCTTGGTTAGATCATCTGATTGCACTTGCATTTCTGATTATCTTCAAAATCATCCAAAATATGCCTTGTATATATGATAAATATATATACAATAATTATAAATGTGTCCAGGTAGACTTTAAGATGTCTAGGAACAAGGTATGAACAGTGGCAGCTGAAATAAATTTTCAATGGTAATTGGTGGTGTCCATATGCTACAAGTATAAAATTCATATTGATATAAGTGATTTTTTGTAATTAAAAAATAACTATTTTTCTGAATTAAATTCAAAATATTCTTAACAGTTTTTGTTCAGATTTATTTATTATTACATATTATTGTTATATTTTTAAACAGAAGCTCTTCATACATTTTAACAGGTCAACCCTTTCAGTCATATTATCAAAATCAACAATGACATCTGAGAGGACTTTTGGCGGCAAATTATGTTGATCATATGCTCCAGATTTGGAAAGGATACGAACAAAAAAACGGTAGTAATAGAGACTTGAAAAGTATATACTATAGAAAAAAACTTCAAATTACGCTGAAATATATATTTCAGAAGGGCAAGAAGAGAACGGGGTACAAAAGGGCAAAATAAATAAGACGTATCCAAGAGAGCATGACTGAGTACCACCCCCTAACTAGGAATGCCCGGGCTATATCGCGGTAATTTTTCTTCCACTCCTTAGTATTCAAGGCGCGGACTTATCCGAAAAGGGGTGCAGGTTCTACCTTCCTCTACTCCCATCTCCACTTTCCAGGCTTCTTCTTGCCCCACCCTCCGCCGTAGTCCGCGCCACCACCTCGCCCGTAGGAACAGAGGCGGGTGGTTTATGTAATATAATTCCAAGAGCCTTTCGATGAATAATTCCAAATCATTTTCTACCTCGGACGGCGAGATTTGATTGAAAATTATTTTAGGAATATTGACAAAAAATATATCATCATTCACATCAAAACACGTGTATATCCATCATAAGTTGTACACTGATTTTTGGTTCTCATATATCGCAGCATATATCTTCGTATTACAGATGTAATCTACTGTTGCAATTATCACAATCAATTGAATGTATTACTAAAAATACAATCTCTTAGGATCTATTTTAAGACAATATGTAATAACTGATATATTTGCGTACGAGAAAATTGTACAAATTTAAATAGTAAATACAACATAAATGATAAAAAAAAACATGACTACTGCTACTTTTCCGTATATAATACATTATAATGTCTCATTTGTTTTTGCATAAATAAATTGTTGTGAAATTCTGTTAAATTATTTTAAATTATTTTAAATTATTTATTAATTTGATAATAACTTATAATATTGATGATACTAAGTTGTTTATTTTTTTAATCATTACAAATCAAATATTATGTGAGTGAAGTAACTACACGTAAATTTGTCGTTTGCAGCTTGTTAGCTTGAATAATCTGCACGGCACTGGGAAATGGAAAAGCTCCAGGAGTAAGAAGCAGACGGTAGGAAAAACCAACCCGATGTCAATGATTGAACGTCAAGTCACCCGGGAATAAATTTTACTGCCTTATTTTCCGTATTCCAGCAAGGTAGAGTCGCATACGTGACATGCGGGATTCGGATGGGAGAGGAGAGAGGTACATACGGCGTACTAGCGTAATGTGTAGATGTATTCGGTAGGGGTAGCGGGAGGCGGAGCTGCCTCCCCACGTGTATGCAAGTGACGGCTGGCGACGCTTTCTTATTACAGTTAGGTACGAGAATATACACATAGCTTGTGTATTGCGTACCTGGGTGCCTGTAAGTAAGTACAACTGTGTACGGAGCTTTAAGCTCTTCAGTATCGGTTGTTATTAAATAAGTAACAATGTAAGCTTTGTGACTATAATGTGACTTTTCAATGCTTTATAATGCTTAATTACTACTCATTTATCTCATTTACGTGTATATTTATTTTAATTTGAAAATATTTTTTACGAATTATAAATAAGTAAACTTTTAATACATTTTGAATTTTACCATTGGTTTTATGATCATTTCAAATATTTTGAGCGTCATGTCTCTTTTCAAAAAAGATTATTTTCCAAAAAAAAAAACGTTTTTTCAAAATATTCAAATAATATTATGAAATCCAATATGAAATCCAGAAATTGGGTGCATGGTAATGTAAAAATAAATATTTAATAATAATAATGATCTGAAATAGATAGTGTATGAAGTGTTGTACATTTTGATGATACATAAAGTACAATATTTTTGTCAATGACGTAATTGTATTACGAAATTGTCTGCGCCTTATGGTTTCAGGTGTTTCAGTTACGTATTTTTGCGGTAATAAATTCGCCATAATTGACGTTTTTATACCGCGCTTCGCAATCAGTCAGCTGTCTCTATAGAGCCTTTTTCAGAGCCACAGAACCTCCCTACATACTAGTAAAGTCAGCTAGCTTTCTTACCCCCATAGACAACAACCATGTTTAAAAATTCATAACATAGACGCTTCGTGACAGTCGGCCTCGCTTAAAGTATGTCTTACCCAGTACATCGACTTGTAAGTAAATATTCCCCCTCGCTCATCTCACTTTTCTTATTCTTCTGCATGCTCTTAGAGTACAATATGTCTCATTAAAGTTTAAAAAAGAAGAAAAAAAAACATTATTCTTTATACAACGTAAATATAGTTATTTTTGTAACAGAATAAGGATTATCAAAAAAAAACGCGTACGGAATACAAATAATCCCGAAATGAAAAATTTCTTCCAGCATACGATAATCTCTATGAAATTTTTATTAAGTGAGCATTTATGTAGTTATTTTAATACGATAATACATAATATAAAATAATGACGGTGATGTATTGTAATTCAAATTGGAATCAAAATATATAAACGAAGTAAATATAATGTTATTCATATATTTATCATTTATTTTTAAAAGGATTTAAAATATTATAAAGATTAATATTACTTTCTTTGTTTTAACACGTTGAAGTTTTTACCTATTTGATAAAAACTTACCTTAAGTAAATATTTTTTTCTCTTATTTTAAATATTTTATTTGTGCATTTTTAATAAATGCATCTTGCTTTTTATGCAGTGCATTGAAGGTAAGGAAAAACTAAAGGGGTTAGCAAGGCAGAATGGAGCCTTGCAAAATAATATTGCATTCACCATCATAAGTACCCGTAGGGACTATCTTATGCATATTTGTAACCTGCAATCTAGTACATATCCGAATGTTTTATTCAGTGCCTATTTGTAGAACAGCATGATTATTAACGAGAGATTTACTCTGTTATTATAGAGTAAATAATATATTAATTTTTGTCATTATTCAGGTTGAATAAATCCCAAGAATTAAATAATGTTGTATATTTCAATCAAAAATATTTATTTTGATTTCACTGAAGTCACTTATAAATATTTTAATTAGTTGATACTCGTGTGATTGACATTTTTAAATTTAAATTGAAAACGTTTCACGAATGTTATTAGCTAATACTGCATATTCTTCAAAGCTGTTTGTTTTGATTTGACAAATGTCGAATGTATAGGTGTGGTAGAAAACCTTTTTTAAAGCTTTCTTTTACAAATAAATGCAAAAAATATTTTCATAAGAGAACTGTGTCCATAATAGAAGCGATTAAAAATCCTTTATTGGATAATAAACATTATTGTTCCATTATTCATCAAAGTGTTTTTTTAGAAATTGAATTGATAAATTTGAACAAGTCATTTAGGAATTGCATCTAAACATTACTGCTTTATTCGACAATAGGCTAATTGCCGAGTCAATACAGTTACTAATTACACCACAATTGATTGACTCGGAAGAAAAAAAATGAGTAGTAATTTTTATATAAGTTAATATAAACACTTATTTGACCATAGCCTTCAAATGTGCCAGAAGTAACGCCATCGACGTCGTCCACTTCTGGGCAGACAGGATCTGACCCTGTTGTCTCCGACACGATTATATATATAAATGTGCTTTTATTTGGTTGGCTTTAAAAACATCCACGATTCGAATACGAGATAATCGGCAGGAAATTGCAGCATTTCCCAAACAAATCGTATCAATTATCCCGCAGGTACTCGAGTCTGAAAGCTCAAAGCATCCATAGCTGTAGGGACATAGGCTTACAGCATAGAACCTCCCGTTGTTATTTACGTCACGTCTACGGACGGGTCTACGAGGCTCTACGACCGAGGGGCTGACTAATTCCGCCAGGTGCCTCCCGCCCCCTCTGCGCCAGAGCTTTCAAAGCTCGCTCCATCAAAAGCTCTGCCCACTTGATAAATGCTTTTTAGTTATTTCACTAAAATTATTTTTGACGGCAAGGTCAAGCTTCAAGCTATTATATTAATTTTCAAAAGGAAATTCGCAAAGCGTGCGAAAACTAACTTGACTTTGAAGGCTGTATAAATGTATTCAACTATTTTAATAAGTGCTTATTTCAGGTTATAACGCCGAGATATTTTGTTTTATTTTAAAACGTACTTTTTAAATCAAACTTGTAGTTGTTGTATGTAGGTGAAATAAATTGATGTTTAAATCCACTCAATGATATTTTCATAATTTTATTTTGAAAAAATTACGAACACTTTTTACACACTTTTGTTTTTTAAATATTGAATAGGATACTACTATTTTTATTATTTAGCCACAAACTATTGTTATAAAGCAATAAAACACATTTAAAAGAAAATATTACCCGTTTTGAGCTTTCAATTTGATTTCTAAAGTTATCAAAAAAAAAAAAAAGTCATATTTTGACGTACGGATGAATATAATTTATAACCATTTCAAGTATCTAAATTCTTACAAATATCATTAAATTTATAATAATTTTTACATTGTTTTACATGGATCACGTTTATATGTTGGTAATCACAGAAATTAAGAAACTAATATTGTATTTATTTTATAAGATCTTTATTATCAAACAATAACTAAAAAAAATAATACTATGACTGAAACACAATCTTATTTTTATTTATTTTTTGAAACTCAAAGTGTCAGTGATGATACAAAAATCACTTAATTAAATTTACGAGTACTTTATTTGTTTTGAGTATGAATATTTATTTCAATATTCTTCATACTTAATAAACTACTTAATATTTATCATTTATACAAATATTTAACAGGTAATCAATCTAAAAAGTCGTAGCAAATACTATATGCCATTTCTCCCCGCGTACTACGTTACTTTTCTCCGATTAATTGACGAAAGAAATATCATATAAAATGGTGTTTATTATCAATTTGTATATGTATTTGTTGTTTGATTTTATTTATTTTTCAGGTATTGCGACCTCCAGCTTGACATTCCCCGCCCAACCTCGCCCGCCTACCGGGAGACAATATATGCGAAGAATACGAAAGGGCTAGCAGTCGGGAACTGTTATTTATCCTGACTGATGCGCCGCGGTCTCTTTGGGCGGCCCGCGGGCCGGATGGGGCCCGAGGGGCGGCAGGGTCGGCATGGCGGGACGTTGGGTGGATGGATGATTGATGACCGCCCATTCGCGGCCGCCCTCGGACTTTTTTATTAACGTTTCTAATGTAATCAACGTTCGGAATGAAAGATTCGCGAATATTCCTTTTTTGTCCCGAAAGTCCGCGTCGGTCGTCTCCGTCTCTCGTTCTGCCATTGGACACGATGATTGGACGAGATGCTTGATGAGATAACATTTATTGGACGCTAACTAGCTAACGTTAGAAAAAAATGACGCCATATTTGATACACAAGCTTTTGTGATATACCTCTATATAACATTAAGGTTATCAACTGACAATACTTGGTGAAACTGCATAATTAATTATAAATTGAAAACAAAATTTATTATTATATAATTACCTTAATACTTTAAATATCGAATACTTAGTAATTATATAATGTCTCTTTAAATTGAAATCATTTTTTTTATTATATCATGTCTTAATAAATTTAAAAAATCACATACCCATTGATTTTTATAATATCCTTTTTCAATTGTTGTACCCGCACACATATACAACCTGTAAATATCTGTGTACTAATATAGCAACTTGTCCATACCTATATAAGCCACTGCCTGTTTTTAATTTTTTCATTATTGAAGATGGTCTTTAGGAAGGCCGAAACATGTAATCATTAATATAAATTGTGAATCAAATCTAAATATTTTTAATTTATTAATTTTGTAAATGAATTTATTTTAAAATTATATCTCTGTATACGTAACTAAAATAGAATGAGCTGTGAGAAATCAATCATTACATATTTTAGTTCATTATTGTATTTGCGATTCTATTAAGAATTCAAAAATATTTGTCCTTTACATTGCACAGCCATTCATAACATTGTTTTTGGTGCTTTGAGAATATTTTTTAACATAAATATAATAATTGACCACTTAGCCGGCGGTCATAGCTCAATGGTAAAGCGTTTTCTTTGCAAGCCAAAGGTCGTGGGTTCGATCCCCGAAGGAGATTAAAAAAAAAAGCATTTTTAATTGATTTCTGAGCTCTAAAAAAATACCCCGGTTGGTGTGAATTTGATCCATCACCCGTAAAATGTCAGTCATAGCCTATCAATTAAAATTGGTGGTAGACGAAAGTCTTCCCGTGAAGACCACCCATTCATAGTAGATTCCTGTAATAATAAAGGATGATGCGTGAATCGCAGGCTGTAGTCTATGACGTTGGCGGATCAACACTCCACATGCAGCGTTTAGCCATATACACCATGGTAAGCGTCATAGAATTTCACAGATGAGACTTAAAAAAAAAATACTATCACCATCTGTCGGTATTCTCCTGTAACTTCCATTTAGAATATAGTTTATACGTGACGCAAAATGTACACTAAATAAATAGATTGTCGGTACAAAATAATACTATTGAATAAATAATTTGACTTCATCTTAATAAATACACTCTTACATACTGTAAATGACAAAAACCACGACTATTATGATTATTTTGGAATTATAAATATATTATTTAATCATTTATTGTTTATTAAAATATATGTATTATTTTGTAAATATATCAAAAAGTTACATTCAACCATAATTTGGTCAAGATTTAAATTATATTTGTATAAAGTGAGTCTCTCATGGAGCCTGAAGTGTGGCCTGAAAAGACCATCGTTCAACCCTGGATACGTGTAAGCCGAAAGAATCACAGTGAACAGTGGTTGAAATCAGGTTAAGTGAAGATATTGACATATTTGGTGTAATATTACTTCAGATTCAGTGCTGGCTTTGATAGATGCAAAATATTGGACGTTTTATTTTGTGATAATAATGCCTTGTTATTTGTGTGTCAATCATGATATACTTATGACAGGGTTTTTGTTGTTACAAGTCAAGCTATTTATCTTGAGTCTCCTGACGCTAGTTCTGAGTGTGAGGTCATAGACACTAAGTGTGTCAATAAATTTAGATCGCCACACTTATGGTTGTATCTACTTTAATGACGCATTGAAATGTTACCTATTTTGTAATGTCATTTAAGGAAAATAAAATAAACTGTCAATAAAAAGTCTATGAAATTTGCTCTAATCACTAGATTTGTCATTTTCTTTGAGCTTTCACACGTTATATATATTATATATTATTAAAATAGATGGGTAGAATTAAGGAGACGATTCAAATATATCACAATGGGCCATAACACTGAACGGTCATAATCTACATAATAATATTAGAATTTTATAAATTGTAATGTCTTGAAGTTATCCCTTCGTGATTCTGCCGCGCGACCGCCGCGCCCGGACGGTGGAAATCGGAATTTCAAATTCAAACTGCGAATTCTTTTTCATAAATTTATTCGCCATTTTGCGATATCTGTCATGGCGGTCCGCGGCCAAATCATTGCGATTCAGAATGAATGCCCGCATTAGATAGCATATTATATTTGTAGGTGATTTATTTATAACTTTAAAAATCTATCAGACATGTACCTATGTATTTACAACTATATATAAATAATAAAATATGCTTTACATTTAGGTAAAAGAAAAATGTAACGTACATAAACTGTTCTTTGCCTTTTAAATTATTTTATTTCATTCCCCTAGCTGGATCATATGGCCGCCACAAAGCTGTGTTAACCGCCATGGTTCTCGCCAGTTGTTTGGTTCTATGTTCCTTTTTATGTTAGATCTGCATTCTGTAGAATGAATGCTGAGAACATTTTATGCATTGTTCCCGATTGCCTTCAATAACGGCACGAGCCCGGAGGCTCGAAGAAAAGGAATCTATAATAAATGTTCTTCTGTGGCATTTCAATAATAAATACAAATCGAGTCCACCATCTTCTCTTGACCGACTATAGTATAGAAGGCTTCCTTGTCTGCTCTGTCACCTTGTTATTTCGCACTGTAACAACACTTTAAGCCCTTCAGACGTTTTTAATTTAATCAATATTCGACAAAATCCTACTTTTGTTCTAAAGAATATTTTATATTCAATTCATTTTAAAAATCACACTCATTATTTCGTATTAATATATTCAGGAAGTCCATTTTCTGCGGTCGTTAACAAGACCGAATTCAAAATCATTAAAGCCGCACGCGAATTCTCCATTCAAATGTTTTCGATTCATTTAAATCTCGCGGAATTCGATCTACATATCATTGTCTTCAAAATGGCGACTACTGCGCATCTCTGAACGTTTTCACGGCATCTGAAACCTCAACTGATTGACAGTTGACGGACCATCTCAGGACCAGGACTGGTTGTATTTTTTACACATTCTTTTCCATTATTTGGATGCAAGATGCGAGTCGTCTCGGTGTATCGGAGAGTGACTGTATTTGCATATCTAGATGACGACAAAATACCTTAAAATTCATGCTTTTGATGCTCCGAAAATAGTGCAGACAATCTGTTATTAAATACTTTCACATAGTAAGAAGTATTTATATATTTAATATTTGAAATATATCTCAATTTAAATGATAAATTATTAATTTAATAAAATGTTGTTCGTAAATAATTTAATGTTTTGAAATGTTGCAAAATTATATTTTAATATTAATTTATTTGACCTACTTGCTTAGGTACTCTGATAAACTGAAGTAAAAGATTTTCTTTGAATTAAATAAATTCTACATGATCATATTTCAAAGGGAAACACAAGGAATATATGTATGAGACGATATGACTGAATTTGAATGAAAATATGCATCTTCTATCATACACATGTCAGTCTAAATACTAATTTTATTTTGCATTCGTAACGTGTATTTAGTTTCTATAATTTAGTGTAAATATATAGAAAAAAATATATTTACAGCTTTACTCTAAAGTCTAAAACTCTAAACTAATGATAAGCGTGAAGCATTACATTTAGATATATATTTTTAAATTACCAGCTATTTTAGTATAGCGTATTTACTATTAAGACGCACTTTTATCTTATTTCTTACAATTTACGAGTTCTTGCTATAAACTTATTAGACAGCGATCAAAACTCCGATAAACAAAGTGGAGATTATTTAAATATATTTTGATCTCAGAATTATCTTAATCTTATGATCAAACTAATGGGCAGTCAATACATTACTTTATTAACGAAAAAAAGTTATTTAATTACGTAATATTAAGGTGCTTTTGTACATTTTCTGAAATACTGTAGAATTGTTATAATTTCAACATGTGGTAATGAATACGTAAAAACACTTAAACGATGATGATTTCTATGTTTTTCAGCAAAACTGATTACGTAGAGTTAAAAAAAGCATTATAAGTTATATACCGATATCATATATAAGTGATTTTTATTCATGATACTTCAAAATTAATAATATTATATCACATACGATAGAATACCGATATTGGTATGATCCGTGCTTGGTGAAAATTTATTGGTAGATTTTATGACGCTTGTCAATTTAACGAATATAATTAGCACTGCTTGCTGAGTGCTGATACGTCATCTCATTATACCACATGTCAGCATTCGCGCATTGTCCATTTACAGAGACTCGATCACTAAATATAAATGTTTAATTTATTTGTAGTTTTATTATGCCTGCTTAGATTTTGACTTCAGTGATTTTAGTTTACAGCAAACGTTATACGACTGCATATATTATATTTAATTCATATGGAGTTATACTAATGGTACTGTCGAAGAATAATCATTCAAATTAGGCCGTTGAATATTCTTCAGTTTTCAAGGCAGTTAACTAAAGGATGCATCATCACGTGAATCTGCCTATTTACGAGTGTTGCTTGTTACGTCATCTATGGAGAGCAGATAGATGACCACTAGAAAACGTAACGTTGTATAACGTAGATCTTAATATAAAACCAGCCATTAAAAATAAATCATTCCCGTGGGAGCATTACTATTCGTAGAATCTGCAATGATCAAATTACAATATCATTTGACTGATAATACCGGAAATTGGTCATCAATGTCAAAGAATGAAGAAAGGGCATTTATAAAGTACGTTTTAAATATCAAATAATAATCAGTATTTTTATTAAAAAATATTTTACACTATATTTATATTATTACATAATTCAATGTCAACTCTGAAGATGACGTCAAAAACACGACTGAACACAAAAATCACGATTTCAAATGGCCGTTAAAACCTCCAAAATTAATGTCGTTTTTGTACACATATAAATGAATGAACAAGACTCTGGGCTAACAATAACTCTTTTTTTTTCTCAATCGACTTGAATAAACTACATGCCAACATAATATTAATTATGAAACTTTCTCAAATAATAAATAAATAATGTAAGTGTCTTCATCTTGCACATTACATTATTAAGATGTCTTTTTGAGTACTTAAAATATGCGTTACTTATTTATTTATTTTCGCTTGTTTAATGTCTGTGGCCATCTTTAAAATTTAAAAATTAGAAGGAGTCCTCAGATCTGGGTCCTCTCTACCGTTTTCACTTAACATACTAATTCATCCTTGAATTCCTCTTTCGAACTTTGAATAGCATTTTTTCGTCTGCGACCGTGGCAAGGCGCTTTTTGTGAGAGTTTTTTTTCATTCGTTTTTTTTTCTCCGCCGAACGAGAAAATTTGAATACTTGAATATCGATCCGGAGACTTCTCGAGCGAATTTCCATTAAAGCTGTGGCTTTGTTTCGACGAATCGGCCGTTCCGATTCAGAAATATTGACCGGAACACTTGGCCAAACAAATAAGCTCAACTTAAGCATAATATTGTTTTTGTTCGGCGTTCAAAAACCCGTCCATTTCGTGTACAACGTTTGCTATTGAACTCATTGCAGTAATTGAAAACACCCAAATACCAAAAATGAACATCATAACCTTCATCATAACGTATCTGCTTCTTAACCCTTTATTATATAAGTTTTATGCATTATCTAATTGCTAAAGGATACAAGAACTAATGTGATACATAAAAATAGACCAGATAAGTACATTTATGCTTCAAATACTAGTTTTATAATTGACAGTATAATTTGTATTAAAACCGAGCCGTAATGAAAAGGTCATCATTGAAGCGTGTACAGTCAACTCTAGTAGAACGTTTTCATAAGATCGATTACCCCGACGATCCCGAGTCCTGGATCATTTGATCCTAAGAGGTAGTTCAATCCAAAATGACAACATGGAAATGTTCTTATTTTTGGTTGTCTCTTCTAGTAGCGTTATCAGAATGATCGCCGCCAGCACTTAACGCTACTTTATAACTTTTTGTTGTTGTACTAAAATATAGAAATTTAACTTACGAATCTTATTAATTAAGTTCTCATGACGAATATGTAAATATATAGTCATAACGAACATATGATCATAACAAACTGATGCACAAAGTTATATCAGCCGCTAACAATCCTTATCTAGTCTCATGTCAGCATTTCTTCCCAGCTCCTTCCCGAATATACCCGTATAATAAAAAAATTCCGATGGTTTCCTGTAAGGTGAGAAATTAGAAACTTAAATAAAATGTAGCTTAAACTTACGATGCAATATACGAGTATTAAAATGTATTGATGATTTGCGGCAGTATATGAAAATGAAAGTTAAACTATGTGTACGTATATTTTCATATTGTATATTTAAAATATGTATGCATTACGTAGTGTGAAGGCTCTTGCAGTAATAATATGTTAAAGACAATCATCTCAAATCGTCTCTTTCTATCTCGCTGAATGGAAAAAGTTCACGAATGAGCGAGAGTGGAATACTTGCAGAAGCGCCGTCGTCTCGTTTCAGCTGCGTCATAAATTTAAGCTGTCGATGA
The DNA here is from genome assembly GCA_022606575.1 of Glossosoma conforme. Classification (NCBI taxonomy): domain Eukaryota; kingdom Metazoa; phylum Arthropoda; class Insecta; order Trichoptera; family Glossosomatidae; genus Glossosoma; species Glossosoma conforme. Next base: position 1,405,771 of record JAGTXR010000002.1, read on the forward strand.
AGAGAGCTTTCGAGCATATTATTGAATAGAATATACGCACTTCTTGCGTTTCATGAGTATTAAAAATGTAAAGTGTATACGATTCAAAATCTTTAACTCTCAACCTGTTCTTGATATACTTTTCGCACATCATCCCGTATAATACGTCTATTTACTATATTTTATAAACATAAAATTGCTTATAGCTTTTCCAGATTGTTGTATTTTTGTGTATAAGATGAAAATTAATTATTTGTAGATTGTTTCATGTCATATTCAGTTTTATTTCGTTCTATAATCTAGAGTATTATAGTGTGTTTTACAAAGTTTCGTCTATCAGCGCTTGTATCATTTCCATTCTCCTTTAAAACTGTGAATCCTGGCATCTCACCGAAAAACCATTGTGCAATAGGTTTTGAAAGCAGATGCCTGCGTAGGATGCTAACCCTAGCATCCTACGCAGGCATCGTACCCACGATGGTTTAAATTTATTAAGTATGACGATGTGACAGAGCGAATAATGCAGCTTTCCACATTGTCGGTCTAGAGGTGAAGGTGATCTTGGTTGGGATATACTGCCTTTTCTTCAAAACCCGGATTCACGCTATCTTGATAGGCCATCGGGAACTATCCATATTGTTTACTCGGAAGAGCTGGCATAAAATAAGGCGAGGACCATATGCCTAGTTAGGAAAGCGGACATGGTATTATGCTGTAATTTTACATAATAATTAACTTCGTAAAATAAAGATAAAATATATGCTTTGTAAACAACTTTAAGGAAGATAAGTTATGTTTGAGAACAGCGAATGATTAATCGGACGCTCAAAAACGATGTAACAGTGCCACGATAATGACGTATCGATCTCGTCTCGTTCCAGGTATTTGATAATCATGTCCCAAGCACACTTTGCCGGCTAATTTATTCAAATCTCTATCAATTAATGCTCGGCGCACCACCTACCGGCTATTATCCCACGGTCCGCTAAGTGGGGATGGCTCTGCTACCTACAAATGAGGCTTTTAGTATTCCCGCAGTGGCCTATGCCGCACCAAAACAAGAGGATCCTCCTGTACTTGTAGCGCTAAGTATCAGAGCTGAAAGGGCATTGGAACAACGATCATTATTAAGCATCGTAGTAGTCGCTTCGTCACTAGGGTACTACGAAAATCGTTGGTTCTTCATATAAATTATTGAGCAAACAAGTATTATTTATTTAGTTAGTTCATTCGAGATGTAGTCCTAAAGAAATATGCTAAGAATTTTATAAGATTATATTTTTTAAGGAGGATATAAACGGTATTTTTTAGACTTGTTCTTAAGTTATTTGGTTATACAGAGCAAAGATAAAACAATATGAGAGAGATTAAATTGTTCCTGAGTACTATTATGTACTAAGAGGCGGTTCAACACAATATATCATCAAAGAAAAGACCATTTTATAAAAAAAAACTTCTCAAACACCATTGAAAATACGTTACAAATTTAAAAATAATGTGTGTTATACGAGGGTTGACGATTTTTTTATTTTTATGTTAACACATACAGGAGATTACCGAAAGATAGTGATAGTAATTCTGAAGTCTCATCTGTGGAATTCTAAGACGCTTACCATACTGCATATGGCTAAGCGCTGGATTAGAGTGTTGATCCACCAACGCCATAGACTACAGCCCGAGATTCACGCACCATCCTTAATTTTTACGGGAATATACTATAAATGGGTGGTCTTCACGGGACGACTTTCGTCTACCACCAATTTTGATAAATATGCTATGACTGTCATTTTACGGTTAAGGGATCAAATTCACACCAACCGGGGAACACTATTTTAGGGCTCAGGAATCGATTAAAAATATATATTTTTTATCTCCGTCGAGCATTGAACCCACGACCTTTGGCTTGCAAAGCAAACGCTTTGACCATTGAGCTATACCCGCAGGCAATTTTATGAGGATATTGAAAATTGAACATTATTTATTTTTTATCTGACAATCAAACTGTACTTATTCAATCACTTTACAAGACTTTTTCTAGTATATTCAACAATTTTACTATATATTTTATACATATGCATAAACATGTAAAATGGAATGCTATTTTTTGCATTTTTCGCAAAAAAAATAATTTTATAACACATTTTCGATTATGTTTTAGTATTCCAACAGACATATTAAATAATCTTGATTTTTGATCATTTTAATATACAACTGAATATAGTACAACAAGTAAATTGCTTTAAGGTTTCCGATCACTGGCCCGGGTAATGATCGATCCCTTATTAGCGCCGCGCCCGCCTTTCCCACGCCGACCATTACCATTACCGCCGAGTGTTTTTACCGGTCAAAATCCGCAGTAATTTGACATTGACGGTGTAGCAACTAATTGCAGGTACCGCCGCGGTAATTACCGCCCGGCTGTATCGCGCCGGTAACGCTCCCGAAAACAACTCGGCGTGCGGTAAGGTCAAACCAATTAAAGTATTTAATATTACATAAATATCTCAATCAGTATATGCTATGTTTGTGTGTGAAAAATGATATGTAAAAAATATGATTATTTTTAATTATATTATAAATTTATTTTATAAATTTGTACCCTAGTATTATAATAAAAATGTTAGCTTCCCATCATATGTGCGTATAATTATAAAAGTAGCGTAAATCAGGAAATTGATTAATATTTATATACTTTTTTATTTCATTTCACATTGCTGTAACTCAATAAAATCTTTATCTATTATAAATTTAAAAAAAATGAAATATGGCATTTTATACTACATGCTGTTGTCACTTTCATTGGTTTTCCACCGACATTAAAACGAAAACCTTTTAATAAATCAAAACGAAAGAAACATGACTTATGCCACACACTCATGACTCGTGATTACGGACACAATTATTCCCAAAGTTGTACTATATATAATAGTGTCGGAAACAACAGGGTCAGTTCCTGTCTGCCCAGAAGTGAGCGACGTCGATGGCGTTACTCCCGCCCATCATCAGGCGTGCAGCTACTCGGACACAGAAGGTGTGACAGGGTCTAGTCCTCACCGCAGTCACATTCAGTCGGTCCGCTGTAAAACTGCCAGGCTTTCATATTAAATATATAAAGTTGTACTGAAGACCGAAAGTCTTTCTTATAGCTCAAAATAATTCTAGTCAATTTGTTACATTTAAATGCATCTCCACTTCTTTGTTGCAAATTGCAGGCGTCATTTTATGCAACAGTTGGTTACTGCTTTGATAAACAAGATGCTCGTCAAAAGCGCATGAAGTGTCAAAATCGTTTAATTTTTAAATATTACAGCGTCGCAATGAGCCTGTAATAATAATCTTGCGATAATTTCGCACACATTAAGCGATCTCGGATTCCGTGAAATAGTTAAGGCGGCCGTCCGGTCGCTTATTTTCGAATCCCGGTTAAGTTTCCGCCCGCGGTTTAATTGCAAGGAATCGCTCCGCAGCGGGTCAATTACGCAGCATCCGCGCGGATCGCCCTCCGTGTGAACGACGACCCCGAGCGCAATAATTAAATGAAAAAAAAATCACGTTAAACGTACTACGGAGCGCTGTTTTCGCATTTGCATTGCGAAGAACGTATTTTCACGCCAACGAAATAAAATTATAATTAGAATAATTGCATAATTTTATATTTTTACTAAATGTTTTGCTTTCGTCTAATAATTCATTTTCAAGTGTATTTGATGGTAATGATGAACGTACACGCTTGAATGAAAGGTGAGTGATTATGTGTTTGCATTTTGCTTAAAAGCTAAATATATATTTATTTATTTTTCATTTATAAAGTGAAATTCATCATCTGACGATAAAGAAGTATATTTTTATATTATAATTTTATCTACCCGCTACTAAATAGCCGGTGCATTTTTTTGCCTACTTCCATTACCCATTATATTCAGTCTTATTTGGGCTCGAAGTCTTACCTAGACACATACATGGTTCCCGGCGGTATTCAAGGGCATAATTAGGTGTTTGTTATTCATCGTTTTTAAGATACTCATATGATTAGCTCAAGACCTGATTAATTCAATCCTAAAAACTGTCTGAAAGCAAATATGAACTAGATTTATTGATCATATCAAACAAAAAATATAGTATTTAGTTGATATATGTTTGTCAGAAAGTGTAGTCATAAAGGAGCATAATTTTTGTTCTTGGGTTTTTACAATGCAGTAAGCTCATACTATGTTGAATTCTGGATTGGCAATAGCCACGCACTAACTGGCTTAAGTAAGGAATATAATGTTAATTATATTTTTAATTCACGCATCATAAAAACGATCAGCTCTTAGTGTGCACAAGGTACGATATATTTATATATTTAATAAAATTATTAAAATGTTATTTTTCTAAGGACGCTGTAAAATTTTAGCGAAAAATTGGGTTAGAAATTCAAATAGATACTTTTAAAAACAGGACACTTTATTACAATTACATTAGCAACGGACACAAAAAATATTATTTGGGTTATTGTATGCATGGGTCACCGCCGACATTTTTTTTTTCATATTGTTTAAATTCGTTTTCCATAGATCACGGAACGAGCAGAAGGTACAAAAGGCTGTAGCTTGGTAAGCCTCGCATAATTCCGAGGAGGGTGTAGAACCAAAGCTCAAAATCATTTGGGGAGGTTCTAAGATCTGAGATGCAAAACAGACTGATAGATTTGGAAAAACTTTTTGTTCGCCTGTTTTTGTTTTACTTTGTTCTATCAAGACTATAAAATATGCGGCAGAATAATCAAGGCAACTTGTGTATTGATTATATAGTCTCATTACAATACAATTAACTCTTTCATAATATAGGCTTTTTTTATTGGAGCGGGGATTTGATATTAAGTCGTGAAAAATGTAATTCTTGTATTTTTTTTTATTGATTGACTCATATTAAAAAATGTACATAATAAATATTGTAAATTGTACACAATGAAATATAAGTTCGATGTTTTGATCGAGAAATATTTTCTGTTAAAGTAGAGTTTGTTAGATATTTTTGAGTTTTATAAAATAATTAGATGAAAAACTAATTAATAGATATAAAAGAAAGAACCATCTCAATGAGGCGAGCCCGATGGATCGGTCACATCATGCGCCACTATGGTCTTCTTCACGACATTGTGGGAGGGATGGTTGAGGGCAGAAACTTCAGAGGGCGCCCTAGATGGGAGTATTTGCAGCAAGTGTACGAGGATTTGTAGGTCTTATGCTGACTTGAAGAGGATTGCAAAGGATTGAGATGAGTGGAGATCGAGATGCAAGATATTGTTGCTGCAAACCAATCAATCGGATTGATACTACTACGAAGAAGATTTATTAAAAAAAAAAATTTTTTTAACTGGTATACTTAAAGTATTACTTTGCTTCGCGAGACTCTAATATATATTTTTAAATTAACGCTTTATTGTTGTACTCAATTTTTTTTTTTTTTAACTGAATGCATTTATTATATGAACCGCCCTAATTCACATATACACAGTTGATACACAAACAGACATTCCAGGTGTCTTTGAAATTGTAAGAATAATATCAATTCCTATTAACGAGGGTCTTTGATGAAAAAGCTCCAATAAGTCTCGTGACAATAACCGGGATCTTTGAGGGGCGAGAGGGGAGGGGTTTACCCATGAGCTTTCATTATAACCAGAGCTTTAAGTTCTCGAACATTGTTTAACGAGAGTTGTTCCAAGCGGGGCTGCAAAAAATATTACCTGTTATTTTTGAATGAGTGAATCAAAATATTAGATCACCGCTCAAAGATCTAAATGCTCACATTTTGCCATGTGTGAATTTTGGTGTTGTTTATTTCATTATTTTAAAATAACAAAAAAAAAAAAGTTTTTTTTGACACAAAATCAAAAACGTAAGACGTAAACCAATATTGGGCGTGGAGCATAACATGGATGGATAACCATTTTTTGCTTAAAATATGTCATTGCTTACGTTAAGCTGATCCATAGATCAAAATGATGAAGTCTTCGGAACCCTAGATCTGATCATCCAACCTATTTTTTTAAATATTGTAAGCAAATCTCCCTAAATAGACCCCAAAAGTCTTCGGGTTCCTATCCTTGAGATTGTCGAGAACCATATATGTCCCTCAGAAAAAACCTCGGGCGCAGAAATATCTTGGGACAAGGCATGGACAGTGACAATTGACACAACTGAGTGCCGGCAATTTGTAGTGACAATAAGCAACGCATGTGAACATCAAACATTTTTTTTATTGGCTTTTGGTGCATTTATTCAGTATAGTTTGTCGCATTTATTTTGTATATTTCAACGTTGGCCCGATTATGTTCAACACATTAAATGATCTGTATAATTTCTCTATGAGAAATCTTATTTTATTGAGCGCGTAATTAAATAAGTTTACCTTCCCAGCCTTCTTAATGGAGTGACAAGCGAGAATTAATCTAATTACAGCCCGCTTGATTAACCCACCTGTAATTACTGCAATTATCCTGCGATACCAAGTCACGAAAAGCCGTTTTTTTATACCTAGTTTAACGCAACACTCGAATACTTGAGACTATGGAACTATCGACATTTCTACGTGGGAAACTAACAAACCGATCCACTTAAAAGATTATATTTTAAAAGGTGTAATTTTTACTTTTAAATTGTTATAATTGATACTCAACCAAGTACATTAATATTTTATAATTACATGTAATCATTTTATAATGTATTTTACTATTTATGATATCTAACATATTCTAATATATGTATACAACGATGAATAAACAACATCTTATTTATATTATACTGTTACCATATATACATGGCTTAATAGACATTTTACTTGTAATACATATACTTTGTACTAAAAATGGAGAAATGTCATCTGTGGATTCAATGATGGTTACTATTTTTTAAAGTATAGCTAAGCGCTTCATGTACACTGTTAATTCATCAGCGTTACGAGGACTCTGAATGGGTGGTATTCACGGGACGACTTTTGTCTACTACGAATATATATTATTATAGCTGTATTATTAAATTATATTGGCAGTATAATTAATTATGTGTTTTTAATCTTTGATTATTGTTAAATAAAAATAATAAGTAATGCATATGGCAATATGTTTAAGCCCCCAGGCTCACACCATTCTGGAAGGCCGTCGGGAACTATACATATAGTGTACCTAGCGTAGCTACGAAAAGAAGAGCTGAAATGCGGTGAGACGAGGATGCGACTTGCAGAGCTTTTTGGAGGAAATTTAAAGCAAACAAATGCAACAGTTAAGAGCAAACATGTTGATGATAATTATGAGTGGCAACACTATATGCTACTATTTTTAATTCCAGATTCCCATAAGTAAAAGCTGTTTATTTTTTGCTTTGAAACTGAATTTAAAAATGTTGTTTGATACATAGATTGTTGCTGTTTGTAGTAGGCATATACTCGTACATTAGATTGATAGCACAAATATCGTGAACATCGTGATATTAATCAGTTGTGTGTAGCACCGTTTTTTAGTAGGACTTTTTTATTAATTAGTTTAATTTGTTCACGAAGGCTTAGCAGTATATTCCCAAGGAGACCTGTCGCTTTTTGTAGCCTCTGTTGATACAGCCTGCGGGCCTGGATCAGGACAATGCGCATGAAGAATAGAAGAACCTGGTGGTTGGGACGAAAAGCTCGAGGATTATAGAAGCTTTAGATCTCGAAAAAGATACCACCGAGATTGCGTAGGCCTCAGAAGCGACTTTTAAAAAGCTGCTACCTTTGAAATTACGCAAAATTAACAGCATACCTGTACGTGCAAGCATTAGTAATATGCTTATAAATTTATAAATAATATAGCATATGTGTATAAATAATAATATTATATAATATATTTACAAAGCGACACTAGCATATTGTAAGCATCGTTCTCGTTATATCACCGAAGTTAACTAACATTGGGGAGCGAACCAAAAAATTGTATGTGTCTAACCACGTATCAATGGTTGAGTTGAGTTGATCATCTATTTCAAAAGATCCAATAATATAAATATATCTGCCGTTTCTTCAATACATCGGGTTTCTGTACGGGAGGTTATCAGAAACTATATGTTTCTAAGTTGACCTTAGGTGCAAGTATGTCTGAAATGAGCTATGGAAAATCGCAACTGACACAACTGAATGATAGAAATTTTGTGGTGATCATATGTTCCTGATACTTTTTCATTCTATAACGTTAAAGAGATTATAAGATATTTTTTTTTAAATGTAAAAAAATGTCCAGTACATTATTACATTTTTAGTATATCTTGCAAGTATGTATTAAATAAATGTTATATATTTTTATAAATTCAATCTATCGTTGATGGAGACAAAAGATGTTACAGTTACCTTTCCGCCATTATTCGCTTCCCATTATTCTCATTTTAGATACACCGTATCAATCAAACAACCCCGATTCGATTGAATTAAACAAAAGACAGAAAAAAAGACCCACATTTAGGGACACAAAAAAATGTAGTAGCTGTTCAAGTACACTCTGAATTAGAAACATACTTCGATTCCCACGTCATACATTTAACAGGGCCGAATTATGGGTTTCATTCCTTGGGAATCTAATGTAAGCTATCTGCAAAAAAATGCATTGTATAAACATGTAAATATTTCTTAACAAAATTTGAAACTTATTATTTTTAAATGATTAATTATTGGTTTAGTGACACGTAATAATTTATAGTTTATGTAACTAATAGAAACAATATTTTATGCATCTGTATTTTAACGAATCACTGAACTACTGTAATGTACAAGGATAATAAATAATAAAGAATTTTAAATAAAGCTGCTGATTAAAAGAAATTATTTTGTATTATTGTATTAAATAAAAATAAAAAAAACTGCGTATCTGCAAACTAGAAATATTATAACTTAAATAAAATCAATAATTTCACACTAAAATAGCTACTGTAAGGTATTAAATTTTAAGGAGTTAGTATTTTATGACATACGGAAATGAGATGATTGAAATCAGAATAATTCTTGAAAGCCACCAAGATATAGACTCTCCGACCCATTGCAATACTGGCAATCCGAGAAATTTTAAAATAAAAAAGTCTCGTAGAGCTATGTAGAAGATCAAGAAGGTGGTTATGAAGAGATCACGTTGGAAAATATGTTTCAAATAGTGGTAAGCATAGCATCTAACGAGATACCAGTGGCCATCCGACCTTTTCTGTTAAAAACACTTCCGCTTAAAAACAGGACACAGTCTTATAAAAAGCAGAAAAAGAAATAGAAGAAGAAGAAATTTGAGAATTTCATAGCTTACTTATCATACGGTTATGAAAATGTAGCAAAATTTGCACCCTCCAGTTAGGAAAGGAATGTCAGAGAAAATGCTGTTTATTACTGATGATTAAATTCGGTCCTGTATTGATATCTACGATCCATTGAGGTTCTCTTTCTTGGTATTGGGGCGAGGATGCTGACTCTTTTGGGACAATTCAGCATCAGGCTGAGGATATAGGGAGAGATCAAATATCGCGAGACATGTGAAGAACAAGACTTTAATTATCTGACGATAGAGACTGTTGCAGCACGGAGTGATGGATGCTTTACAAAGGATATCAAATAAGACCCATTCAGGCGTCGTTTTATGTGATAATTTTACGACTTTGTTTAAAAAACACATCTCGAATGATTATCTGAGTCATTTTTAAGCGTATTAATCGTCGTCTTACGTGTCAAATGAGACAAGCCGTAAGCTGGCAAAAATTATTTGACTAGTCAATATATAATACATAATTACAGTATCATCATTATATAACAAATAATACAAACATATTGATATCCGACCGGTATGGCGTTCGCCATTTGAAGCACAATTCGCCAAAATAAACGCGAATTGTGCTTCAAAAACAAGTTCTTTGTATTGTTAATCTACTCCTGCATCCTTCCTCCACGCGACCACGTGACGAACCCGTGGCTTGTCGATCTTTTTAAAGACGGGAGATGTCAATTTGAATTCTCGCAATACTCAATGAATGAAATTATTTGAGTACTAAAAAATGTTCAGTGATGAAGTTGTCAATATTTTTTAGTCACAAAAGTGTACATATACGATTATTTTTATTCCTAATAGTTAAGTATAAAATGTGGCTGAACACTATTGGTAATGAAACACCAAGAATCTATGATCAAAATTGTAACATTGTTTACAGGTTGAATCAAATTATGATCAAATGGTCTAGTTCTAGAGAGCGTCAGGCTTGCCATCCGATTTAAAAAAAAAACTGATGAAAGAAATCACCAAAAATATACTACTGATTCTGTCTTATAAAGTCATCTGGCTCTTGTTCTGAAGGTCAACGGTGAGCATAAGTGTTCTCAGGTAGACCTTTGGTTGCAGAGATTTTTTGAAAATAAATATAAATTTAAGAATCTGAAAGATATTATAGACAGTCATTATTAATACCGTTGGCTGTGGCATTTAGTATTAACCGCGAAAAATTATTAATCCACGCAAATTAAAATAGGCAGGCTTAGTATTTATACCCGTGCAAAAGTACTTTATTATTCTTAAATTAATCACGAACAAATGGAAGGCAATTATAATAATGCGACCATAATTCAATTTCGCGAATGCGTGCATTCGTAAACCCAACTCGCCATTTTCTAATGCGCAGGCGTACAGATAGCTAATTATAAAGTTAATTCTGCAAACCCAGACGGCAATTTGAATTTACAACAATATTGCGAGCCTTCGTAGTGGGAACGCACTATACCCACCCAGCTCCGTCTCTCTCTTTCGTACGAAGCTAGACAGAGACGGCGACGTTTAACAATGATTGACACCGCAGTCTCCGTTTGAGATCTCGGTACTTAATGTATACGCCGACCGCGTTCACGAGGCAGATATTGATGGCGCCAAGGTATTGATTTTAAAAAGCCTGGACCATTTGCGGTAAAAAACGAACGAATACACCGTATTTGAGTCAATTAAAAATTAAATTTAAATATTCTAAATATATATTTTTTTAATTTTATAGAGCAAAAATTATTTGTTACAAACAATTATTCTTAAATGTTATTCAGACAAGTGAGCAAATAAACGCTAAATAACTTTTTCATAATGTAATGTGTACTATATACAAGGATGGTGACAGTGTATTTGGTCCAATTATCAGCAGCTGAAAATCATGGTATTTGCAGTAAATCAAGAGCTAGTTTTGAACGTCCATATCATTGAGTGATTTTGATTCAAATTAAATGTTATTTTTGTATGTAAAAAGTGGCTATATTTGATATTGTAACTGAAGAAAAATTCCCGACTTGCATTATATTGCTTGAACATGAAAATAAAAATGGACTGCGAGAATTAATTTTATAGATTACCTTTGTTAACAAACTCTTATGTCAAAAAGTCTAGTTTAAACATTCAATAAGTAAACAAATACAGAGTGTAACATAAAAACCATTTGAAAACTGGTGATAAAACTTAAGCTATCAATTAAATATATAGTTGAATGTGAATAATATTATACTCTAGTACAAATTTGATGTTTGTGAGAAGGACCACACAGTGAACACGTCGACAATACCACAAAATAAAAATAAAGGAAAATATGTTATGTTGATGAAGATGAGTTAGAAGATAAATGAGATGATGATATGGAATACTGTATATAAAAAAATAAGCTTTAAATATGTTTTGCAGGTATTTTCGCACTGCCACGTATTTGCAAACGCGCTATGGAATTAAGCATTCCTGGTACAATGAACTTAACCTTCTCAGCGGATCGTCATAGCCGGTCGCTCGAATGTTGTTAACTCGAGAAGAATAAATCTAGTCGCGGATTGCCTATGCATAAGGCTGAGGCTGTGGCGACAATCAGCCTGCAGTGGTGAGGAATCTTTGGCCAAACCGTATGGTACGAATCATACTTAACCTAACCAAACTTCAAGGCCAATCCTAACCTAACTTCATGACCTAGCCTCAACTAATTTCATGACCTTACCTAACATAACTTTTCGACCGAACCTAACCTAACTTCATGACCAAGCCTAGCCTAAATTCATGACCTAGTATAAACTTAACTTCATAATATAACCTATCTCAATCTTCACTAAGCCACATGTAACCTAACCTTATAATCTACGCGCTGATTGTATCAGGGCGAAGCAGTAGTGTCGAACTGTTACATAATGAAATATGAAATTTAACTTTACCTCAATACATAAACATACCTATCCTAACCGCACTCTACAAATTGATAAATATTGTTTAGATTGTGGTTGGGAAACTAGTTTATTACATTTTTTAGCCTGATAGCTTCATTTTTAACAAAACTGAACTTATTTCTTTAAAACTAACTTATATACGGGAATTGAGTTATAATCTGAGTAAATAAAACAAATTAAAAATATTTTTTCCTACATTTTGACTAAAAAACTACATGTCATGGCTTTGGCGAGGAACTATTATCAAGTGATTATTCACTTTGAAAATCAATTTCACCTATTGCAAAATAATATTTTTTTCTCAGTAACAATGTGAAATATATTTTTGTATGCTTTCGTTGACTTAGTTGAATTATACTAGAAATTATAATAGAATAAAAATTAAAAAATCTCGATTAGCGTACTAAAGCAATGTCATCATGATTTATGTTAAATTGTGGCTACTCGAAGCTAAATTTTTAAATGGTGTAAGCGCCGGATGACATATTCTTAGTAAAAAACAAAAATATAAATAATATATATATTTTTATAATATGATAATATATGATGGATGAAGCTTATTTACACTTGACAATAATACTCAAAAAAATTTTAAAATAGTATTACAGGATAAAGGCTTCCAAAAAACCAAGATGAAAATATAAACCATTTTCTTACAAAATTAATACATTGAAAATTGTAGTAACTATTTATCTAAACATTGAGAACAGGTAAATTTAAACTGTATTATGATTGTAACAGTGAGATATTTGAAATAATAGGTTGTCAAAAATGTTCTTGATGTGGTGTTTGTCACAGGTTCTCAGCATTTGAGTCGGTCGTCCTCTATCTAAGACGGTGGGTACGCGATTCGAGTCCGATGCATAATATTATGAATGACTTATCGATTTTATTCGACCATTTCGTACGCGGTGGGAGGAATCGAGAATTTTTAAATAAATTTAAATTAATTTTTAAATTCGACTCGCCTGTCTGGCCTCTGTGATTTGTTTACTCGGAATAAATATCGACTGAATTTTTAAATAAATTTAAATTAACCTTTTTTAAAGGGTTACAAAGACATCCCTGTATCAGCAAAAAAATGATTGCATCTCAAGTATTTGCAGCAAGTATTCGAGGAATAAATATTTTATACATTACTGAACCATTGCCGGGACAATGATAGTATTATCACCTTATAACAAAACCTTATAAGAAAAGCGATTACCATTCATAAGAGCTTAATACATTGATCATCTCTTCCAATATCCTTTCAATATCTGGAACATACGAGTACACCACAAATTGCCGCTACTCAGTTCAGTCAGTTACTATGCCTCATCCTCAGATATATCTGCACCCAAAAGTCTACTTGGGAACATATATGGTTCTCGATGGTCTTCAAAGCAGAAGATTGTCGGGAAGGGACTTGAAGAAACAGCTGCTGTAGTTTTCCAGTCATTTTTTGGTGATTTGTAATCGTATTTTTTTAATACGGTGCTTAGTTCGATGCTCTAGAAGCCAAGATGATTTGGTCTTGAGAAACGCCTCAACCCGATCAGCGATACGCGGTTAACAATATGCAGTGATCCATCCAAGTTGTGGTCCACATCCTATGTTGCTTACATTTCGTGATCTAACAAGAACCACGTTACCGATGTGCCATTTTTACTGGATATATTTTTATACTATAATACGATTAATTTATTATGATGCACGAAAGACGACCTGGAAAACCACAGGCAACCTGGACTGCAACTGTAGACAAGGATCTGAAAACTCTGGGCTTGACCGAGTATGCAACGCAGGACAGACAGACATGGCGAATGTGGCAAGGAGAGCCGACCCCAGATGATGGGAAATGGCAAAGCTACTGAAGAATACGACTAATTTATTAGAGATGTCACCAAATCAATTGTCGTCTTTAAGTCACGGATACGCCCTTGTCTTAGCGGCTATTTATTGGAGGAATAATCTCATTCTCCGTCAGCCATTAAGTGAAACTTATTGCGTCATAAACATGATCTGATTAATTCCCGATGGAAATTAATTATTATTTATGCTGAGCCTGGACGGTGAGGTTCTGTTCTAATATGACCAGTGAGACCGAAGAAGCCAGTGATTTTAATGATACAAATAAGAGCAATAATGTCAGTCTTGAGAAGGCTAATGGAAGAACGATCTTATTTATCTTCCATAGAAAATCCGACAAACAAACAATGATACTGAGCACGTAATTGAAATACTCAACATTTAAGCTTATTCAAATATTTTAGACCTATTTAAACAGTGTAAACTCTACGTACATTTTATATCTAGTTTTCTATGACTTTATGTACTTTTACCATGTACTTTCAGTGTCATCTTGCTGTATTTATGTTTGCTTACAATGCTTTAATATGTATTTCATTCTATGACAAATATATCTCTGCTTATGCATCTTTATTTATAACAAGCTGTAATAATTTGGTCATTGTTTCTAATAAATAAATAAATAAAATCATATATTTTTTTAACTATATGTACAGTTTTAGTACAAAGTTAGTGACTGTATAACTGTTTGAGAATGAAGATTTTTTTATGTTTTAGTAGTGGTCTAAGAAAAATGTTTTGTAATAATTATTATCCTACTTTTCTATTCGTTAAAATTATTTGAAAAACTACGGTAGCTAAATGACTTAGATGTATTATTTAAGTGTAAAAGTTTCGTAGTGTGTAGGTATTGTTAGAATTGGGTTTATATACAATTCACCTACATGTTTTCGTAATATTAAAGCTCTCATTGTTACGAGAATCGATGTTTTTTCTTTAATAAGCATTCAGAAAGTTCTGTCAGAAATAAACAGTATGTTTTCTTAAAGTAAGAATGATGCCCTAGTACCTACAGCGGTTCTTAAACTGCTGAAATACGAAGACTTGAAATAAGAGATTCTCTAAACTTGTATGAAACTGACATTGTTTTAAAAAACTGTTTACTTAGGCTCAAAATACTTTGAATATACATTTTTCTGAATACTAAGTATAACTCTTACACCAAAAACTTTTCATGTCATAAAAAACATCACAAATATTATAAAACTATTTTTTTTTTTTTGGTTTTTTTCTTCTTTAACTAGTGGGTATATTTTATCATCAAAGTTAAATAGAGTTATACTTCTTACTTTGTTGTAACGTGGATCACACTGAACATTGTTTATTCACTTGCTGAAATACCGCGTTTTCGCCTTTAATGAGAGCTTAATTTATCATTGAATGGAATCATTTATGTTATTGATATTTAAAATGGTCCTCGTGTGTGATTGAAGTGAACGATATTAAAAGTGTTGTCATTTCTCTAAGTTCATAATGACAAAAAAATCATTAGAAATGAGCGGAGTAAAAATGCGATTTACTGAAACGTATACTATAGATCTTAGTAATAGAGTTTTGTGGTATCGTATAAATACTATATATTTAAATCAATGAGGAGGGTGATTATTTTACACCTTTAAAGTTTAGGAACCACAGATATAACGAATATAATAATATCTTGGTGAATATCTTCACAGGCGTTATTTATGTGTGCCACCTTTTGTTATTTGGACCATTATAATACTGTGCATTGGAATGCTGCTTTAAAATAAATAACTTTTTTGAATGATCAAGACGAAACGTAAAACCTTTACCTTTTAGTACGTTTCTGGAGGAGATTA
This sequence comes from Glossosoma conforme, assembly GCA_022606575.1. NCBI lineage: Eukaryota > Metazoa > Arthropoda > Insecta > Trichoptera > Glossosomatidae > Glossosoma > Glossosoma conforme. The sequence goes on from JAGTXR010000002.1 coordinate 1,421,631, forward strand.
AATGGAATATTAACACCAAAAAACACGCCCCAAAAAGATCTCTAAAATATGTGTACTGTGAATTAGTTTAAAAATATATATATATAGCTTGATTCTATACAAACTAAAGCAAAACGTCAAATGGGCGCTATGTTTGGGAAAAGAAAAAAAGTCTAGTGAGTACATATATTAAAATAATAAAAGTGAAAATATTCATTATTTATTAGAAGATTTTATAAGCCAAGAAACATGTTTCGACTTTAGCGAGAAATAAATATATCTATAAATAATTATAACAATAAATAACTTCTTAGGTTTTCACGGCCAGATTTGATGTTGTGGCTTTTGGGTTGAGCCGTGTGTGGTTAACTTTTTTCAAACAATATTTCGACCGCCATTGCAGGGGTCTTCTTCATGCAATGGCGGTCGAAATATTGGTTGAAAAAAGTTCACCACACACGGCTCAACCCAAAAGCCACAACATAAATTATAACAATATTCATGACTTCTCACTAAAGTCAAAGTATGTCGTTGGTGATGAATCAATTATAAATATATTATTTATTTATTTGCTTATATTCATTGGATCACGAGAATGTATAATTGCATTAGACATTATCCTTTTAAGAAATATCAAAATTCTTTTTATACGAATAATATCGTTTATATTAATTAAAAAATGTGATACTAGTAGATGTGAAATGATTTATATAAATATTGCACATTTAAATATTTTAAAAATATGTAATGTTTTTTTTTTTAAATATAATGCCGTAGAATGATAAGTGTTTTTTTTTTTCTAATGTTATTATGAATATTATGTTTCATTGACGAAACTTCTTCTTATATAAATTACCACTCAAGATTGAAATATTTTAAGTTGGTTACTTGTAGGTAAGTATTATTAATCAATGCACTTTTATGTGAGAGAGTAAATTTTGATTTACGAGTGTATTATCTAACAATGGAATATTTTTGGCAAAGGTTTCGAATTTTATTTGAATCGTCTCGCCGTCAGATGCGACTATGCCCATTTCGCTCGCTCTCAGGTGGTCGGTAATGCGACCATTTCGCTCTGTCATAATTCCATAGTAGGAAAATGATGTTGGCACAAGCTAATGTTTACCGGAGAAGAGATAATTCAATGAGAGCTGAGAGGTCAGGGAGGTTCAGGGAGTCACCGCTCGTGGCGCTAGTTGCAACGGGAGAAAAATCACTCGCGTAGTTTGAATGAGACGCGTGTCTTATTTTGGAACGTTTTGAAAAATAGCAGCCATTTTGCGAAATGACTTATTTATCTACGTTTAATTAGGACTATTTTTTAAAAATACTAAAATATATTGATCCTCATCATATCATCATCACAACATTTCTGTTTCCCTAACTGGAGAATATGGTCGCCACCAACTGCTGCCAAAAAACTCTGTCAGCCGTAGTCCCGCCACATTTCATGTCAGCTCTAACTCCTGCAGCTTCGTCGAGTATGTATACTTTCCGCCGGCCAGGACGGCGAGAGCCTGTGAGCGCTTGAACAAAAGGCAGCTTAGTAAATTGGCTCCTCTGGCATTCGAAGTACAGAGAGCGGCATCAAACCATCAGATATTTTCTAAAAAAGATCTGACGGTTTTCTATAATCTCAGAATAATCAAAATCGTCAGATATTTTTGCCGCTTCCAGTATATGACCCAACCATCGCCTCTTGAGTAATGTGAAAATCTGCAATGGCCGCTCTCTCACCTTGTCAATCTTGACAAAAGCCTGTCATCTGCTTTCGAAACCCATTATATGACTGCATTGTCTATCGGTGATATACCAAGGTTCATAGCCAGTATAGTCCCAGATATTCAATTTTTTTCGTGTCGTGAGATCGGTCACTTATCCCGTGTTGTTGGCATTGGTGACCTCAACTGGTCTTTTCTCGCTTCAAATCCGCATCACACCGGAGGACAATAAGGTATCCTTGATGATGCGCTCGTTCAGATTACGTTCAGGTGTTGGTAACCTGCCGCGTAGCCGGTAACGATCCTCACGCACCGGCCATTGTCTGGAGATCACGATCAACAGCCACACAAGAGAGGAAGATAGGCCGCCGTCTTACGGATTTCTCTATAATGGACGGATTATTTAGATTTTATTAATTGGCTCACATTGTAAGTTGACTCATTTTTCGCGTAGATTTTCTAATGCATATTACAACCATCAACTCACGAATCATCTTATAATTTTATTCGATTGAAATAATAATACAATTATTTCATGAAATACAATGAAATTGGGCAACACTGTATAGACTTACACCATGAAAAAATCTATGAATCCAACTTCAGAAAAAAAAAATTTAGGTTAATATTGCTAAAATGTCTATTTGTTACCGATGTTAAAAGGCATTATAATTATGCGCTAGTTTTAAAAACTATTTATAGTAAATCCATTCCAGTCCTGCTTGATCTGCAATTTAGATGTAAATGAAAATAAAATTTAAAAAATATCCTATATAATGGAAACCAAAACGTATACAAATATATTAAGGATTTATTAGAAAAATTATGTACATATTAGAATGTATTTAGTGTAGATTTTGGGGATAGTGCTGACATGGGATGATGTGAGGACCATGGAGACTGACAGGGTTTTATGGTGTGACGATCATATTCTTCAGTTAGGGGAGCGGACACGGAAATGATGATTATGATGACATATTAGTTAGAAAGCAATAACTGTATGGCTTGTCATTTTATATATAAAATAATACTCATTGTTGTAAAGCCACTACCGGTTTTAAAACATGTGTTTAGGGATTCAATTAAAACGATATTACACGAGTGATTTAACTGTTACATCTTAAAAATGAATTATTATGTTTTATTAAGTTAATAATATATTTTATATAATGTTCATTGTGGAAATTTGTTGTGAGCATATACTTCAATTTAGAAATTCATATGACGTGAAGGTATTGTCTACAAAGCACTAGTTCTGGCTCTTTTAAATAAAACGAATATATATGAAAGTCTCTAAATAATGTGAGATTCATTTAATTTAATTGTAGTTAAATTTGTTACACAATTAGCATGCAAAACGTGTTTTTAATTTAGTATGTAATTGTTGTACAACAACAGTAGTAATTCGTGTAACTAATTGTTATGGCCGTCTTGACATTTAAGCGACTGGGTCGTTAAATTCTATCCGAGAGTCGCTAAGCATAATTAGGCATTGTTGTTCTTTAATGTCACCGTCTGATTACCGGCAAAGTGTTTTAACCCTTGCCCTCGTGATGGGAGAATCTCCGCCTCAAATTATAATGATGGTAATTATAAATGCCGTGAAGGCAATTAAAGCAGTGATTAATTAACAAGAGCCTTACAAACAATGAAAGTTAATTGTTGTAATTAAATGTGCTTGCACTCATCATTTTGAATACATCTTTGTTAATATATCAAGTGTTTAAATGTCTGTATTTACATAATAATCTTACAACTGTCGTGTTTAATGGTATTCGTCTTAGCTTTTTGAAATTTATTACATTTTGTCCTGAAACAAAAATACTCCCACGTCAGGTCTTGCAGCAAATTATACTAGAAGATTTTATAAGTGTAAAATATAATATTTCTAATGGCAAAAAACACTAATGAAGATTTCAATCATCCAATAGAATGATAGCAAGAGTATGAAGAACTCTAAATAACTTAAGACAGTGTTGGTTATTGTGCGAAAGCAGTGACCTACCTAAAATCCTGTCCCATCAAACTACGAGTATTATAACTATTTTTATTTTTATTTGTAAAATTGAAAATTTAATTAAATTGAAAAGGGGAAGTATATTTCATACACCTGTGGTTTCTATTTTTTTATATATCTAATATTTTGAGTCTCTACGTTGAAACTTATGGCCACCCCAAACTATAGCCAATTATTCATCAGGTGTCGTCCTCACTATATCTTACATCAGTACGTATTTAAAATTTAATGAATCGTAGTCGATGTTTTGGTCAACAAGGATCTATTGGCCAAACAATTCTACTTAATATTAAAAGCCGAATGTTTTGTATTACTTTACAAAGAAATTATCTCAATTTGAAGCATATGGGCGTCACAATCTACTTATCACGATTCTATTTTGTTTGCATTTTAGTTAACGCTTGAACTACATATTTTCCTACGTGGATTGAGATCTGCGTTTGTCTTCTTTCTATTCCAAACGCGCTTCGATGTGACAATGAACTTGCGAGAAACAGTTATAGCAGAGTCGACTATAAATCATTATAATCTCCACTTTATACAATAATTATTATTTACCGTGCATATTATACCGGCCATTATGATGGTAACGGGTTTAGAAACCTCTGCGGAATAATGAGGGGATCAATAAACCACTTATAAGTCTACACGACTTGTGCATAAAAAAGCTATTGTCGTTTCCAAATAAACTCACTTTGTTCTCGATAAATAATAATGTGCGAAGGAAAGCTGTTTTGACTCTTTTATTAGAAATAACGACAAACAAATTGTACTGTCTGAATGAAATGAAAATAAAAATATTTGCAAGTTTTATATAATGCGCACTTTCCACGATTAAATGAATATATTATAGTATGCATACGTTATCAAGTGAATTTTTAATCAATCTATTAAAATCAAGTCTTAAAGTAAAATGACTTTAGTATTCACTTTACATTTAATACTTTACCTAAGGATACACATTCAATTTAATGTACATACTTTTATAATAGGTATTGTAATAAATGGATATTAGAATACTTATGAGTGGTCGTATAAGAGATGTAATAATATCATATTTTTCAACATCAAAGGTCTAATTCGGAATATTTGTCCTGCAAAAGTGTTTCTCAAACATATTTCAATCTGAATCTGTTTAAATAGTGTATTTATACCTCCACACCTGAGATTTTTTCAATCTTTTCAAACAAGCCACTACAACATTACTTTTCTACACGTTGCATTCGACCTATTTAATTGACCTTCGAATAGTAATAAATAAGATCTATGATCTTCTATATAAATGGCCCTTAGTTAAGTAAATGAATATATTAGGCTATACGATAAGAAAAATCTTTATGTCAATTCTTATGATTGTTTGAAAGCAATATTTATAGTGAGAAAAACATCTACATACCGCGCTTCATGAATTTTACAATCCCTGATTGGGTAGGTAGATATTCTTAAACTAAACCTGTGTACAAAAAAATTAAATAAATGTACAAGTCATTTTTTTCACATGCCTTGTCGTCAATGGACTTTATTTACATCCAAATCTATGGGCACAAAACAGCACGTGCCTCGTTGTAAAAAACAAAATGAACACTCAATATGGCGATGGGTTATCGTGATATCTCTTCGATGCCATATATGGCAGCATTTTGGAGAACATCTCTTTCTTTAGAGAGATGCCTCGAAACTAGCAATTGAGCGTTAATCTTAAGCCATCTTCTCGAACATAATCAGTTATTATGTAAGTAATAAATGAGTTTTTAACGCTGAATAATTTTTGCACTGTGAGGCGTGATTTTCCTTACATTTTCAGTTTAGTTTTCGGTGATTTATCATTGGAACGTATCTGGTATTTAAAAATAATATGTTCTATGTATTTATTTTTTTCAAGTCTATGCAAGAAGAAAGCGTTTCTCACATTGTAAATTTATGTTTAATACTCGTAAATATTATTTCTTAAAGATTTTATGTTAACTAAAAAATATGAAAAATATAACGTCATTTTCGTATTCAATTTGATTTATCATATTTTCCCTTTTTATCGTTCATAGTGGTGTTATTAATATTTATTTAGTAAACAATATTTAAATGTTGAGCTAGTTAAAAGTTATATTTTATAATGTTTTTTTTTTATAATTCTTGGTAAAAATGAAATATATAGTTATTTATTTATGATATCCGTATTATCTCATGAAATCAATATTTATTATTATTCCTTAAAGCTTTTGAAGCGTGTATACAAATAATTTAAAAAAATTCAGATACTTAGCTTTTCTAATCGTCACTATTATGGTTTTAATTATTCTTTCAAGATATGCGATATCTTATTCGCATAATCTGGATCTCTCCAAGAAACTTAATCAATGTATTTGCATTATTCAATATCTCTAACACAAACATCACAAATACTTTCTACGTGCAATGTCGAGCCAAATAATTCAACATCATAAAGCTCACTAGTTTTGATCGATTAAGGATCTCCTAAATTCGTGTTAACCTAAAAAATAATGTGGTGGTTTGTGATGCAAATATGCTCCAGGAAAAGATAAAAAAGAAGGAAAGAAATTGAATTTAAGAAATGTAAACCATGTTGTTTAGACAAATAATGCCGAAATAGACACAATCCTAAATTAGTCATTTGTGATGTTCTTTTTTTACACCTCGCGTTATGAAGACATTCTGTATGTTGCAAAAATATATCTCTCTTCATCTTGATGTACATCAGTTCATCATTAACCGTGGAAAATAAAAATACAAAAACTTGTAGTACATTTTTTCATATTGTGTTGTTGCCATGTGTCCGGCAACACAAGAATTCAATTAAATGCTATTTAAAATCAAATAAATTCATACATTTTTTGTCATGTTCTCCGCTGTGTGTGAGATTAGCTAGCAAGTGCGGAACGAAACGTTCTCGGTATCAGCCCGAAACAATGTAAACGCGAATCCGAAGTTTTTTTTAAATGGAAAAATTCAAGCAATGATAAGTCCTTCTATGTCTGTGTTATTTCACTGTATTTGGGACAGAAGAAGAAGAAAATAGTATTAAAGTGAAGTAACGGCCTCGCCAAACAAACGCTGTAAAGTTATTAATATATTATTATTATTATTATTGTAGAAGAGACGATATAAAAACGTGGCTGGCATTTAACACTTTGAGGACCAGTGAGAGTTGAACACTTTGTGTTTTTAAATTTATTTATACGACATTACAGCCAAATGTAGAAGTGATATTATATATTCTTGTGTAACACTTTTCAGGAAAAATTAATGACATGTTATGTTTTTTTTCAATCAAATTCACTCTGCAACTGGAGCATATAGTGAACCTTAAATTCCAACCTCACAGTTTGATCGTCTGCTTATAATCGTATATTATAAATGCATTGTCCTTAGTGATATCTATACCCCGAGCTCCACTGAGTATAAACCACGCAGTTTCCGGCGCTTTTAAGGCCAGGCAATTCGGAGTAATTTATCATCAATTTCAAAAATATCACATGATTAACACGATGCTCCTGATATCTGAATCATTTGGTATTAAAAAAGGGACCAATCCAAGGTAATGTTACACGTTAAAAAGCACGTAAAAACTCACGTGGTAATTATTATATCATAACATCATTAATTGATTTAGCCGGCGGGTGAAGCTCAATGCCAGCGGGTGTAGCTCAATGTTCAAAGCGTTTGCTTTGCAATCCTAAGGTTCGATCCCCGACGGAGATTAAAAAAAAAAAAAAAACAATTTCTGAGAATTTTGATGTGAATTTGATCCCTCACCTGTAAAATGCCAGTCATAGCCTATTAATCAAAATTGGTGGTAGACGAAAGTCGTCCCGTAAGGACCACCCATTCATAGTAAATTCCTGTAATAATAAAGGGTAATTCGTGAATCTCGGGTTGTAGTCTATGACGTTGGCGGATCAACACTCCACATGCAGCGCTTAGCCATATGCAGCATGGTAAGCGTCGAGAATTAATATCACCATCTCTCATTATTCTTCTGTATGTGTTAACATAAATAAAAAGTTTTGTAAAGCCTAATTTTTTCTTAATTTAGCTATTGATTAACGATGAAACCTTTACCAGTCGTCATAATCAAGTTTATAAATGATCAAACTCATAATATATTCGATTTTTTATCTGGAGTATTTTTAATAGTGAAAAGAGAAGTTTTGTAGCCGTTTCAGAGGCTTAAAGTTAGATCAGAAAGTTGATTAATCATTCAGCTAGGGCGTTTCATAACATGTAACATGTTTAATACGACAATGCTACGTGTATTTCAATGTCAAATTTTCTAATTTTTACGGTTGTACAAGTGTTAAAGAATGATGGCTTTTGGTACTTGAGTTAAATTGTCGATAATAATAGACGGAATAGGAGCACCTCGGCTCAGGTACGTAGTAATTCTGGTGAAAATATAATTACAAATAAAGCCAATCGGAAACGAAACCTATTACATTATCTGTGATGCTCGGCTAAGAGTTGCTATTGTAAGGAGACGGGGTGACTCAATCATACACTCTTTTTTTACCCGAATTGATCATGAGCTGACTTTTGTTGCTTATAAAGCTATGAAATGAGTAAAAAACTACGTGACGTAAAATTGTAATATACGTAGATATGTACTGAGAATACGCCAAGATTGCTAAGAAGCAGATTTGGAATGTATTCATTATTTGTTGCAATACATAATGTAGATTTATCTGATTTAAATTACTGAAATAACTTGTTTTGAATATCATTTATGTGATGGTTTTTAGGGTCAATTTCACTGAATGTGACCATAAATATAGCTCTTCAATTCACAGGCAATTTACCGCGTGCACTATATATATAAAACATAGCATTACAAGTGAAACGAAGTGACAAAAACTACTTTTATCATAATTAATAAAGGACTTCTAACCAAGTAGAAGGAATAAAAAAGCTCTACAGACTTAAGGCGATCTTAAATATTCGGGATGTATCGATTAGGTATGACAGTTAATGGTATTGATATTTGAACACTTTTATTTTTTAAAGGTATTCAAATTGAGTGAAGTGGGAAACACAGATGCTGGAGGAAATCCGAGGCCTACATGTGATTTATGATGAGAAATTAAGCTGGAAAAAGTGGTATTTATATGGGGTATTACGATGATGTTTGAGGGCAGGCGTAATTAATTTTAAAAGATCGGGAGAGTAGAATACGTATAGTGGTTATGAAAAAGATGTCGTCGGGTATAGCTCAATGGTCAAAGCGTTTGCTTTGCAAACTAAAGGTTTGGGGGGTCGATCCCCGACGGAGATTACAAAAAATCGATTTCTGAGCTCTATAATACCCCCGGTTGATGTGAATTTAATCCTTCACCCTTAAAATGCTAGTCAGCCTATTAATAAAAATTGGTGGTAGAATAAAGTCGTCCCGTTAAGACCACTCATTCATAGTAAATTCCTGTAATAATAAGGATGATGCGTGTATCTCGGGCTGTAGTCTATGACGTTGGCGGATCAACAGTGCACATGCAGCTTTTACCCATATGCACCGTGGTAAGCGTCATAGAATTCCACAGTTTAGACTTCAGAATTACTATCACCATATGTCGGTATTCTCCTGTATGTGCTTACATAAAAAAAAGTTTATAGTGTGTAAGAGTAAATATTATTTTACTTTTTTAAGAATAGTACATTAAACTTATTTAATAAGTCTATTCAGTTGATACTTACGTAATGCAGACAAAGTAACAGGGCGTGAACGGGACGCACGTATAAATAAATAATTATTCGCTTCTCTCGCTCGCTCTAATCGACATAAAATTACACGGTTGGCATTTTGATATTTTTATATTTTCATGGTTTCTAACAATTATTATAATCTAATTACAGGGAACACCAAAACATGTCTAACTGTACATATGTCTCATTGTGAACTCATTGTAGAACAAAGTACATCGATCTAAGAGACATTGCTTAGTAATTGTATAAATAAATATGTACAAAGATGTGTAGCACTTTATATACTCGTACGTAGTTTATTATATGATTCGACATGAAACCACAAGAGTAAATCTAGAGATTAAAGACTTGTTATGTTAGAAATGAAGATATTATTAACTATATATAAATATTTAAAGAAATTTCATAAATATGTAAGCACTGCTAATAAGTCAATGTTTCCCAACGGATAAAATGTACTTATTTAATTTTACTAGTATTCTTAATAAATTATTTATGAAAGATTAAATTTTTCTTCTTCAAATGCTTGCTCTCTGGCGAGAACATATAGTTTTTTTTATGTAAATACATACAGGAGAATACCGACAGATAGTGATACTAATTCCGAAGTCTCATCTTTGGAATTCTATGACGCTAACCATGCTGCATATGGAGTGTTGATCCGCCAACATCATAGACTACAGCCCGAAATTCACGCATCATCCTTATATTACAGGAATTTACTATGAATGGGTGGTCTTCACGGGACGACTTTCGTATACCACCAATTTTGGTATTTTACGGGTGAGAGAATCAAATTTACACCAACCGGGGGTATTTTAGAGCTGAGAAATCAACTAAAAACCTTTTTTTTTTAATCTCCGTCGGGGATCGAACGCACGACCTTTGGCTTGCAAAGCAAACGCTTTGATTATTGAGTTAAACCTGCCGACTCAGTCATTTTAAAGTCTATCAGGTGCCGCTATAACTGTTTCGTTCAAAATCATTTCTTCATTGTAGTATTCTATGTTTAATTATATTTCCAGATTACTCTACATACACCTGGCAACTGAATATAATTCAGGTTATGTTTTCAAGGCAGATTTAGATTTTCTAGAAGATTGGGTGATTAGCAAAATTAATGAAATTACTTTTTGGTCAACTTTGTTCTCGTTTGTGACGCCCTAGGCGTCGTTTTCGGTACAAAATATAATTTATAAACGTATCATTATTTATTTTACATTTAATTAGGATTGTCTTAAATAATCCGAAATGAACCGCTAGTGTTAGATTTTGTGAGGTTAAATCAGTCACTTTAAACCAGTAAAGTGACTGATTCATTTGTTTATTCATGACAAATCTTTCTCTAAATACCAATCGACGCTAGTAAAACTGTCAGTAATGAAAAGAAAAGCTTTAAAGTGTTAAAACAGCATATTTAATGGTAAAATTGAAAATCTGACAATGAGCCACGCTACAAAGGAAAAATATTCGTCAGCTACAATGTTGTTTTAATTGCGTAAAGCCTTTTTAATATTTGTGACTAATAAAAAAGTTATTGCCAACAACATGCAATTTTTATATATTTTACATTTATCACGTAATTACTTGATAAATGTAATACGTCTTACGTGAGTAAAAATCAATTTCACAAATTCAACGTAATATATAATATTTTTTATTAAACTGTTATAATGTATAATAAATGTAAGGTATGGCATTGTTCTTTGAGCATACGTGGTGCAGTCACGCTGTGGTGCTGTGAACCCAATTACGTGACAAATGTTTGTTACCGTTAAGCTCGGTAACGAACCTGACTACTCCCTCCAGCTCCTCCGTGTCATAATCTCACTCACACGACCGCCGCCATAAACCTTAATGCAACATTACGACCTTATTACACGGAACAAATAATTAAGTACTTAAATAATACCGCGGCAGCAACAACGTTATAACTCTTGATGTGATGGAACTCCTCTCTTAGCGTCTACAATGAAGTAAGTCGAAGAAGTTACATCTCATCAATTCGGAATACACGATTCGTGAATATTGCTACATTATACTGTTTACAGTGTTTCATACTACAGTCCTTTACTTTGTAATGCCAATAAAAATATTATGACGTTTCATTTAATGGCTGTCAATTAGTTTACTGTATAGATAATATAATTTTACTTTTAATTAAAGTCACGTTGAGAAATGTATTTCGGATATTGCTAACATGTTTATCAGTTACTTATTTAAAAAGTGACATTATTTAAAAATTAATCGTTAATTTGTAAATAATCATATTTATGTATTGATTAGCTATTTATATTGAAAAATATCATGTTCGAGTAAAATTGATGTTTCAAATATGGAACGAATATTGGGGGGAAGGAAAAAAATCTTTTTCGTAATATAGTTTTGTTTTTTTATTATTATTTTTTTATTTATGTGTTGTAAGTTTTTAAATCAATTTAATACTTTAATTTAAAAAAAAAATCATAGTAAAAACAAGTTAATTTTTCACACAGATAATGAAAAATAAGATTACCTGAAACCGTTTAAAAGACTGTATTTTTTTCTTCGAATTAATACATACTTTAAACTTTTATAGATGGCCATTTACTCTAAATGAAATATATAATGTTTCTTTTAAATATATATTTTTTTCTTTCAAATCTACTTAGCTACGAGTGATACCATATGTATTTATAAAAATGATTTATTTTTCTTAATCCAACAAGACATTTCTAAATCCATTTTCAGTTAGACTGGCAATTTACAAACATCGTTATTGATGTTTTTCTGGACTCATAACATAAGTAGGAATAGTTTTGACGTACATATATGAAAGATAATATTAAAGTGTCTAAATAAGTAATGTTTTTGGTCAATTTATTACTTTCTGTTAATAATAAATGCTGTAGTAGGAAAAATCAGTGCTGTGAAACTTTCATCTCACATCACTTGTAAAATTTTGTTCCAAGTAACTGCTCCTATCAGAACGTTCAATTTAAAGAATCGACATCGATGTTTCCAGACACTGCGAGAATCCATTTTTTGTTATTAACGCAAAGAAAAATGCTTGACCGATAAACATTAAATCATTGTTTTAATGCCTAATATTATGTACTGAAAACATAAATGTGTGCTACTGACATCTTTACTCATTACGAGAAAAGGTATCTTATGAAATGTACACTCAGGTATTATTCTGATACATCTATTAAATTAATTATCGTGCTCTGTATTTGTCATTAAAAATACTCTGCGATTTGACTAATGTCATATTAATGACATTAAATGTTCGGTCTATCATTAAGTCATCATTAGTGAACGCACGAGAGATATCTGCAGTTATACTGAAATAATTATAGCCGCCATGTGTTATTTGACTTTTTCTGATTGCAGGTAATAATTTTATTGAAGAACGCTATGTCTTTAATTTCAAAGTAACTTTGAAAATCTCGATTGAATGATACTCAAAATAAATTATAATTACGTCTCTCTAAATTGTTGTTTTAAAAAAATCAACGGGAAAACATTTCAGTTAACATTCCCAGGATATCAGTTAATGTTTGTTTTAATGTAAACGTACAGTTCAACTCAAAGCAGTCTGAGCAAGTAATACATAAAAATCTTACGTGTAATTTAATATTTTGATTGATTTAATTGAATTACAAGCAGATGCATTAATATTTATTTTAAAACGGTACAACTAATATGAGTGATTTAAAGTCTGTAATTAATTGTTCTAATAAAATACACTAGTAAATACGATATTTTAATATAATATGAACCGAAGTTAATATATCTTGTATTAACCAATATTAAGATATCCGTAAGAATTATTTAAATGCAATGTATGATATGTATCGGTGGATATCAAAACTTGTTAAATCCATAGTGCGTGAAAAGAAACTTCTAGAAATACATACTCCTAAAACATTACTAATTACAGAAGATTCTAATTTATAATTTGAGAATGGATTGTTTTTTTTTTAATTAACATCCTACGTAATAGTAGTATTGTAAAAGTATTTTAGAATGAAATAATTTGTTACGCACTAAACATTGAAAAAGTTTAAATTCTGACGATGAAAATATCCATTTAATTCGTGTTATAACTAAATTATTCGATAAGTTATCAGTAATATATTATAAATAATAATTAAATTAATTCCTATGCTCGTATATATATATTTTTTTGTAGGTTTTCAAGCAAAGAAATATGAATCTTTTTTTTACTTACATATGACCGACTTACCGTTCATCTCATTGCGCGCTTTTTCTATAAATATAAGCTTTCAGAAGTCTCCATTGTCTTCGTAACTTTTCAGGAAGATGTTTTTTTTTTGGTTTTATCGAGTTACTTTTTTTTCAATTTGCATGTTTGTGCATACTATTTTAGATTTTCGATAATTATTTTTAAGATAATATTTATATTTTTAAGATTAACCGGTTATTTCATTAATTGATATTTTTAGTATTGCATGTATGGTGAAGAATAAATTAGAAATTTAATATACTGACACAACAACCAAGCAAAAGTATTAAACAACGAATTACAACATTGAAAATTAAAAAAATATGGAAACAAGCATTAATAAAAAAAACTACAAAATTATATTTGAAAAGTAACATAAAAACATAAACTGAAAATGAAATAAAGGGTAAAAAATAAAAGAAAATAATATGTTTTAAAATATAAATATAATATTTATTTCAACAATCGACAGTTAGGTAAAATAAAAATGATGCCTAAATATAATAGTTCTAGGTCTACTTATAATAACTAAATGACTTAACAACGTTTTTCTTTCTTACATCTACAGTGCCCAGTCCGGCCCTTGATGTCAGGGCTAGAATGGCACGCATTAAATTAATATTTCACTACGTATAGAATCACAATTCCTGTACAATTTTAGTACAATACCAAACATGTCGGTAGTGTGACAACATTAGCAACCATTTTCATAGGAATCACATGTCTTATTATGTAGGTGGACAAGTATACGACGTGCAAACATTCTTTAATCATTTTATGGCCACCTTATTATTTGTAATTATAAATAAACCAACACAAGAAGAAAATAAAATGTTTATACTCCATTATAAGCAATCAATTTAAATATATTTATAGATTTATATTGTCAAGAAAAGAAACGACTTTATTGAAACGTTTGATGTTTTTTAGGGGAGAAAGCATTATCATCTGTGGATATTTAAATTCGATTATATTTAAATAAAAATTGATAATGCACGAGCGCGCCCTGCTTTTGTGCAACCGAATATATTTATTCGAATTATTCAAAGTTCGGATTCGTTAGATTTGTCTCGAGATGTTTGAAAAGTTATTCCAAATTTGAATATGAAATGCATCACGTGTGCACCGCACGAGTTCAAGGGCGGCTCATATATTTTTTAACAAGGGTACCAAGTCACAGTAAAGTCTATTTAAATTGTGCCAGAATTGTGGGTAAATATTTGCATGTCGCATAGTTCTCTGCACGCTTTACCTGCATACATGCATAATTAAATAACATAAAATTCACTGCAGTAAAGCGTTAATAATAATATAAAAAATGTTTTTTTTTCAATTTACAAATGAGTAGTTAAAATGGGGTGCCAGGAATTTTTTTTTTTTTATTATTACTTTTATATTGTTGAAAATACCCCCTGCACATTCAAATACATTCCCACTAGAGGACTTTGTACTTTTTTATTTACATTAAAATAACTATTAATAGGTTTAAATTCAACTAGTCAAAGAAAGCGTCTAAGTCTTATGAGTTCATGATTCGTATAAAATAACAAAGGGAAGGCATTTTGTAAAAACATTAAAATTAATTATTTTTTCATAAACTATATTTACACAATTCACTGATTACTATATGTATATAATATTTATATTTAAAAAGGCCTTCAAATTAGTAACTGTCATACCTACCCTTAATAAAAATCGGTTTCTACTATTATTATATACATACATTATATAGTCAGTCGTTTGAAGACTTATTTTGATGTGACACACATTTCCTATAGCCCTTTACAAGGGAGATTGATTTAAAAATCAATTTTTTATAATAGTTTATAAATGCATAGGAGAGATTTTTTTTATATTAACATATCTTTTGAGACTCTTAAGACGTCTTTTTTCCAATTTAAATAAATTGTAACAAAATAAATATAAAATAAAAATGCATAGAAAATTGCATATTTAAAAAGATTGAGTATCATCCATGTAAACAACGTGTATTTTTATTTTGCTTTAAAAAAAAAAAGACAAATAAAACTGAATAATTCTGAATAAAAAATAAATACTTTTCTTGGTAATATTTTTCTTTTGTAGTGTTTACTCAAGTTACTCAATCTCTTTATATACGAGAGCATTTCATCTACCAGCAGTTATATTTATTACACATTATATATTATTAGTGCAACGGTTTTTTAATAATAAATTATTTATTATAATAATTAAAAGGAAGAAGAAAGAGACAGACAAAGCTTTTACGTAGCGAGTACTTGTAAAGAACCAGACGAACGTACAGAGTATTTTATTTCATACTTTTATATTCATTTTATTATTATTTGTTTAACGATGTCCTGTGAATAAATTATACTTGTTATTTAACGTCTGTCCAGTTGGTCAACCGGGGATCTCGGGTTCGAATACCGGATAGGAGACAATGAAGTTTTATTTGAATAATTGCTTATTTATCCCCTTCAAATGACCCTTTAAAATACCTCTTAAAAATATCCCACAGTTTCGAACTAAAAATCGGAGACGTCTAAACAACCTTTTAATCGCAAAATACGTGAGTGTTGTATCAATTTTGACAAAACAATAACAATTTTTTCAAATATATTTATTATTCTCAATAACAGGAAATGAAATTTCGCATCAATTAAGACCCTTTTTTGCAATACTATACATAGATTAATTGTTTAATGAGAATGCTTGACTTAATTTTCATTATTGAAATGCTTTCGTAGGAACTATTCAGGAGAGATATAGTGAAACATTTTTATTTCAGAAGTGTAATAATGAAATGAACGTGTTTTTTGTTAAATATATTTTATGAAATGTACATGTTAACGTTGCGATTATTTAGTATAGTAATATTGTATAAAAAAAGATTCATCGTTGTTTTAGCACAAGAGAGCAAATCTATATTAATTCGTCTTCTTTTAGAGTGATGTTTATTTTAATTAACATTTTTTCTTTGCTTTATTATCGACAATGGTTTTCGGAGTGAATGCTATAGATAAAACTAATTTAGTTCGAAACTAGTTTAGCGTGTACATTATTGCGTCTTGCACAAGACCACGGTTGCGCAATGTAATCAGATAATTGGTAGTTTTCTAGTTTTAATAATATATGTCCACCGGGTCGGTAAGAGTAGTAATTGCGAAACGCGTCATTAGGCAAAATTTACACGCTCTATAAAAATAATGCAATAATATGAACAATACTACATTTCGACCAGTACAAAAATACAAGCAAACTCAGAAGTAAAACGTAATAAGTTTGTAGCTGTTCTGCAAATAATTTTGATACTACAGAGTATACGTAATGACAATATGAGCGAGCCAAACAAAAAAGATTCAGTAATAATAACTTTTTTCGTTCACCGCTTATTTATTGTGTTATTGTAGTAATAGTAAGATTGACCGTTCCTTTTTTTATTGTAGTAGTTAGTGTATTGAAATGAGTCCCAGCTCTAAACGGCTTATTCATTCGAAAATAATTTCTCACGTTTGGCATTACATGTGGCGCGGTTATCGGAAAGTACGTACTCGTTTATTAAATATAATGGTATACTTTTACTGCGCATAAAAAAAAAGAAGCGTGTGAGACAGGATTTATGCGAGCTGCAGCGCCATCTCTTTTCAAGGGACGCGAAGCGCTGCGATATGTATCGGAATTAATTTGAATTTGTGGAAATTATCGCATAAAGCCCGGATTCGACGCGCCGAGTTCGGGAAACGTGATCGGAAAAAATCGACTCAGTAAAAAAGACTCAACAACAATATAATCTTGAATTCAAATTCTCATTATGACCGGTGATGGCAAAAACCGAAATGGCAAGTATATATTCGTGATTCGATTAAGCTTAAAATAACCGGCGTACCTGTATATATACGTGAGAAATATCAGTTCGGTATGTACCCTCTTTTAATGTATATGAAATTAACGGTAGATTTTTTTCGCTACAGCAGAACAACAAAAGAACAAATTAAATGCTTAAGATAAAACATTTATTTAAATGCAATTTATAAAATGAATTTAAATTTTATTTTTCAATTAAATATATATATAAGATTTGTATAAGGCAAGTTTTAAAATCAGGCATGTGCTGAATGGCGTCAATGGGCGTTTGACGATATATTTTATTTAATACAATAAATTAAATTGATTTTTAAGTAAATTAGAATTAAGTTGTTTTCACTGTAAAACGAGTATCTTAGATGACAGATAATTTAAAAAAATGTTATTTTATATTCGAATGTCTACAGCAGTTTTAGAGTCAGATTTCATCAACGATTGGACAGAATGAATTCAAGAAATTTTTCAATCGACCGGTCACGTTTCCAGTTTTATTTTATGTTACGAGATATTTTTTTCTGTCGGCATAGCGAATACACAGGTAACCGAGAGTATGATGTTATTACTCGCACATTACACCTATGCTAGGCATCTTGCCACTTTACCAGCCCGTGCTCGACAAGTTCGTTAGGAATTGTATGAAACTGGACACGTTTTTTGTCATCATTATTGTCTCTGAAAACGGGTTCCAACGATTCAATTGCGGACGAGCTCTCAGATAACCTGAATTCGTATGGGAGTCCATGCCGGTTATCACAAGTCTTTTGTGCAACATAAGGCGGTCTGGAAGAGGGGTGTGTGTGCTAAGGGTGGCCTGGACAGTGTTACTAACGATCACCCCTTAAGTTAAAAGGATACTACTGTTTTAAGACAAATCAAAGGGTTAAAACTCGTATCTATTTTTTTTTAATTTAAACAATAGCGAAAGTTTGGTTTTTTGTTGCGAGCTACGCAGATGCTTAGAATGCACCTTTTGTTTGAACGGAAACGTTTGTAAAGTTGTAATTATTTTAAACTGTTATATTCATGATGCGATGATTTTAAAATATCAATAATTAAAGAAACACAATGCGATTACAGTTCAGATGATGTTACTGACATTGTTGAGACATGTTTTTAAAATTTTGTTGGACTTATTTGAATATAAATAAATATGTTTTTGAGAAAATTAGAACTTTGAATACAACAACTTTTAAAGTTATCTAGACATTTGTAATCATTGCATATAATGTAATGGAACTATCCTTATTATGAAATTTATCCGTTCTACAAATAAATTATATATATTGTCTAAGAATGTGTTTGTTGACATAATATATATATATATATATATATATATATATATATAAATAGTTATAAAGATGAGATAATACAGATCTATAATATATGGCGTAAGATAACTCATCTATGACCGGGCGAGGATTGTTAAAACTAAACCTATTTATTGTTTTTATTATACAGTGGTTGTAGTTTTTTTACAGATCTCTGGAAGACGTCGTTCTCTATTTAGAAAACATGAGCTTTTGTCTCAAATGTTAATCTGTAAGGCGCAGGGGGGAGCTTTTAAGGAGCTCCCGCCCCCACCCCCGTGCCCGCACGGCGAAGGGATCACTGAGAGAAAAAGAAAAGAAAAAATAAACAACACAATAAAAAAAAACAAAAAATTTAGAAAGTAAACGTCTATATAATACAGAAATTAAATAATATTATTTACAAACTTAAATAATCTCGCATACAAAATAAAAATTAAAAAGAAATGAGATGTCACATAAAAATAAATAATACAATAAAGTCTCGTTAACACTCGAAAAATCATAAAATGAAACAATACATTTTTAATAATAAAATAAAACTAAGAGCGTCCATTCTATGCGCCGGGGGCACAGCGGTGAGGAGGAGAGGACTTACGGTGGGCTAACACTTTTGTCTTCTTCTATCGTGATCATCCTCTTCGACATCAACTTCGTTAATTCTGCATGTTTTACGTTTTGTTACTCCCAGAATTCATAATCATATTAGAAGTATACACAGATGTGAGCTCACCCTTACAATTTAAACATAGATCACAGTAATGATGACGCGCTAAATGGGGCACTCACCGTTAGGCGGGTAGGCGGGCAGCAGTGGGCGCGGCGCTGGTGGGGCTGCGGGCGCGGGGGCGCACAGCCGCCTCAGGAGCTCTTCATCCCGCCCTTCCAGACGAGCAGCCATCAAAAGTGCCAGCGGCCCTGGAGTCGAACCTCCGCCTCCTTGACCTCCATTATTCCCAGACTCTTCCCTCTGAGCCGCTGCCTGCTGCGCTAAACCTTCCAAAGCAGCACGAACGGCAGCGATATGCCCTTTAGTGAACACGTGGTCTTGCACAGAGTACTTGTGACTGTACTTGAACTGACAATGCTTGCAATCGTCAGGACCACGCGGCTCAGACTCAGGTAAGCCGGATGACTTCTGCAGGGCTAACTTGTGCTTCTTTTCTTTAGCACGAGCGTTCTGGAACCAAACTTGCACAACACGCTTAGGCAGTCCGATCTCCCTTCCAAGCATCTCGCACTCGGCCATTGTCGGTGTCTTATAGTCGCCAAAAAGACTCTTCATGATTTTCACCTGCAGAGAAGACATTTGCGTTCTGAAGCGCTTGCTCGAAGCTCCAGAAGAGTTGTGGCGTTGATTGCTCTGAGTGGAACTCGGAGATGTCGGGTTGCTCTCGTCGTCGTAGAACTCTGTGGTTTCAGACATGGTGTCCGAACGCTCGTCGCAAAGCGAGCGCTCGCTCAGATCAGTAGCAGGTCCTTGATCGCAGCCACCGCGCTCGTCCTCCATGTTCACCTTCATCGGCCGCGACAGATCCACCGGTTTGCTGAGATCTAAAGGGATCTCCCCTTCCGGTCGGCCGGTCTCTTTGGGTTCACCTCCGTTCTGTTGCGCGGCAGCGTGGGCTTGCAGCTCGGTGATGTAGCGCTTCATTGACTCCTCGTTGTATTGCTTAATAAATTTCTCCATATCGGGATGAAATGGCGGGAATAAGGGGGGCATCATGTTTGCCCCCCCTTGCTGAAAATTTCCTGGTTTGTCCCCTTGCTGCGATCCAAAACTGGGCGAAGACTCCATGCTGAGCTCCTCGTCCGGCAATGCGTCAATATTGATCTCTCCGCGAGAACATTGGTCCGCGTGTTTAGTAGTCAAATGACTTTCCAATGCGCTCTTCACCTTGAACAGAGCTGGGCAAAAAGGACAGCGCTTATTGATGACTTGCGCGTGTGCCCTAAACTGACCCTTTCTTTCTCTCGCTCTTGTATTTTGAAACCATACTTGAACGACTCTCTTCTTTAATCCAACTTCTCTGGCAATATTTTCCAACATTTTCCTTGACGGATTTGACTCTATTTGGTATTTCTGATACAAATAGTCTAGTTGCTCAGGCAATATTGTCGTGCGCAACCGTTTGTCTTTTGGCTGGTCGCCGGAATCAACTTCGACTTCGAAATCGTCGAATTTTCTCTTGTTGATTTGATTATTCAACATAGACATTAGCGGATGTGGTACTCCGCTAGGATCTCCGCCACCCAAAGAGGCATTCAGCTGCTGCAGCTGAGCGTGTTGCTGGAGAATTCCAAAAGGAGAATCTGGAGGATATGATGGAAATAGATTCGGATTCATAATATGAACGAGTTGATGCTCACGCCAGAGTTCAAAGCGTGGGAAGACGAGATTACATTTATCACATTGAAATGTGCCTTCTTTTTGTTCTCTTTCTCGTTCCTGACCCCTCTCACTAGGAGTGGGGGTAGTAACCGGAGACAGAGGATAGTTAGAGCTGGAAGGAGTCGGCGTGATCGGTTGTTGAGGCATGCTCATGACAGGACTCGCTGGAACGCTGTGGTGCTGAGGCTGTTGGATTTCTCGATGCTGTTGCATCTGTTGTCCCATGTGATGTTGCTCTACTGTGGTGGTACTCGAATTAGAGTCTTCGCTGCTGAGTGTTGCAGCAACTTGTGCTGCTGCGGCTTGAGCTTGAGCTGATCGCTTGGCATCTTCTTCTTTGAAACAGTGAGTCTTCTGATGTCGAATGAGTTCATAGTATCGTTGGAATACGAGCTGGCATTTCTTGCATTGATAGTTCAATCCAGGAGTTCTTTGAAAACGGTTTGCCCCAGCTTCATCTGGGATTCCAGGCAGAGGTTGTTCTACTGCAGGTTGGTTCTCGTATACTTTTCTAGCCTTCTGTCTTGCGTTTTGAAACCAAACAACGATCACTCGAGGGCTTAAGCCCAAAAGCTTAGACAGATATTCTAGATCATCGTCTTTCGGATACGCATTGTTCTCAAAAAACTCTTGCAGAACTTTTATTTGGTAGTCAGTAAATCTTGTTCGATTGGCGCGCTTTCCGGATGACCCACCGGAGCTATTAGACCCATTGGAATTGCCCCCGGAAAGTCCAAATTCATTTAAACCTCGACCAGGGCTTAAACTTCTGTTTGGGGTCATGGGTAAGACATTCGGGGGCAAGTTGTTTGGGGAAGCGAAGTTCTGCGGAGTCAGCTTGGGCGGCAGCATGGAGGGGTGGTGGTTGACGCCGGACATCTGTTGAACTTGAGGGATCGCTGATGCCGGGATGGATTCCAGCTGCGATTGGATGATGGAACTGAGAGACATGTGATTTGGTGTAGTTGGTCTCGACATGCTCTGCTGGAGATGTTCGGAGCCTGATAAGCTCGGCACTGGGCTTTGCGGAGGCATTCCAATTGGAAAGGTGAACATCTTATCTTCCTGGTGTTTGTTATCGTAAGAGTTGTATTTGTTTATCTCTTCGTTGTTGATGTCGTCGTGGGGCTCCATTTTGACCAGGTTTTCAGGTTGGTGAAAAGGGGTCGGCGGAGTGGGTGCTGGGGATGGTTTGGATCTTTTCTCTGGAGGCGGTTTTCCTTCGTCAGAGCTGGCTGAAGAGTTCAAGGGCGTAACCTTTGTTTCACCTGTTTTCTCGTATTCTTCGAGGTTAAGGGTGGTAGACGGTGGGTTGTTGAAGTTATAGGGGGAGTCCTTGTTGCGCTGTCGTTCCTTGAAGAGCGTGTTCCGGAACCAGTGCTTGATAACCTTTGGTGGTAGGCCGGACTGGCTTGCCATCTCGTGGATGGCGTCCTCACTGGGCGAGTTGTTTATATCAAAATGCGCGCGCAAGATCTTCAACTGATCGTCTGTGATGCGCGTGCGGGCTCGCTTCTGGTTGGCAGCGGCTGCGTTAGCCTGAGAACAAAAAAAAACTAGATTTAGAAACTCTACATTGAATTTCAAAAAACTACATACAATTATTCTAAAGTCTAATTTAACAGTAATAATGAGTTATTTATTTTCTTAAAATGCGACACCTAAGATGATTTTTTTTTCACAATTATTACGTGAGTTAACAAAAAAGAATAATCAGAGAAGGAAAACATGTCAAATGTATATTTTCAAAGTAGTTACAATTTTTTGCATTATTTTATTACAATACGCGTTTTACTGAATTCATTTTGTTATTCACAAAAACATGCTTTAAACGCGTAAATATGACGTATTAAATTATATTCATTAATTCAATAAAATTATACATTTTTAAATACTGTATTTATTACAAGCTTTGACCATTCCCATGTCATTTCAAATAACATAAAATATTCCAAAGTCTTGATATATCCAACATTAAAAAACAACGCAATATATTTTAATTATGTAATACTGTATATTTTTATAATAATCTTGTAAGCCCGTTAAATTGATTTTAATAACTGGAATGCTTGCTAACGAACGAGGTAAAAATACATGTCTCTAAATGCTAAGTTAATTCGTTCGCCTTTCTATCAATCTACTGTCATTATAAAAACACTAGAACTAGTTTTCAGTTATCATTGAATAAGCGGTAAATCGTTTATGTATATAACATATAAATATACACCACATCGTTATGATTTATATCGCATTAATTAAAAATTCAATCTTGCAATACACAAAGATCCTTTTGGTAATATTTTGTGTATTTATAGTGTACTAGAAATAAAATAAGTATTTTTAAACAATTGTCACTTAAATGTGACACTTAGAGAAATAATAAATTAAAGTATTTTTTATGTTCTATATACTTGTATTTTATAATATAATATAATATATTTCATTCTAAATGGTCTCCTGTCAGGTAGAGTGACAACTACAAACAGTGCTGGTTTTAGGGGGTGGCGAAGTGGGTCTGTGCCCCAGGGCGTTGAATAAGCTAAGGGCGCCGAGTGCAACTAATCTTGCTTAGATTTTTTTTTAATATAAACAATATTGTGCGATAAACAATGTCTTAGGGCGCTGCGTGGTCTAAAGGCGGTACTGACTACAAATGTAAGCACTGCGCCGACGTAACGATTAATATAACGACCTGCAAGGACATAGAAGCAAAACTACGTGATAAAAAAATGATGAAAAAACAACACCAAAATACGCAACACATGAACAAGTAACACCACTGAAGGCTACAACAGCCAGGCTGCTACACTAAGTGTGATGAGATAAGACGTGTAACCGCAACTTACTAAAGGTAAGCTCAATATGTAAGCCTAATGACATGTTGCTGTTTACTGTACACAGTTGGCCGAACCACTTTTATGTCACATAATACACGATAACAATCACAACTGCTATCAATATGTTACTTAAAATATATTTTATTAATACATGTAATAATAAATTCAACTGTTATACCAACAGTCTTAGGTTTATCTCACCATACGTTATACTGTTTTTTTTAATTATGTGAATCCTTAAATATGTTTGATGAACTACTGATTGTTATTAGACTATTTACATTAAATTTATAAACTTTGAAAGTCTACCTATAAAACTAAGAGATTGACAACAATACATTATTATTATAATTTTAATTAATAAATAAAATTAATTCACAATTATATTTAAGCAGTTTCACAGAGCATTGTCAGTAATTCAACTTGACTACGTCGAAGAGTCGACATGTGAATAAATATATGTTTTCTAATGTGATTACAAATTGATATTTCACATATAGTATTAAACCGTTTTTAGGCAATGTTTTAAGCAAGATATATTTCTCACTTAAAATGTCAAATTCGCTTATACGCCTTTACATTAAAAATAAATAATAAAAATTGCATAAATTTGTGTGGTAAAATATGCGCGGTTCCAATTTGTACTGAAACTTGTATTATTTTGTGAAAAATAACAAATTTGGAACAAAGCCATTATTACAGGAGGCCTGAAAAGGTATTTACTTTTCGGAAAAAAAAATGGTCTGAAACGTATTGTAGCCTTTTCTGATTTAAATAAAGACTAACGAGATGCGGTCCCTTAAAGACGTTTTGATGATCTTTGGTAGGACAATAGATATAAGGACTGCTGAGTTATAAACTATGTATATTTTCTTTCCACCAAAATAAACACAAAAAATATATATATAATAGCAAAAATGGCAAATGTATTTTCGATCGACGAATTAAGAAATTATTTTACGGTATTATCTGTTTCCTCTTTGACAATTGAATGCTTATTCAATTGCATTCTGTAAAAGTTTATTCAAATTTTAACTAAAACCTTTGCGATATAGGTTTGTACGTATTTTTGAAAAAAAATAGCAAATATTGAATATACTTCTATATTGAAAGATATTTCTATATATAGATTCTATATATATAAATATATTTGTACGAGTACATAGATATAAAAAGTCAATCAAAACTTAATTTTAATATTTACAAAATTTTATGCCTTTCTGTGTTGTATTAATATAATTTAATCGTAGTTTTTTTTTAATGACTACAGTATAAATATGTTTTCTAGGAAGTCGTACTGATTGGTTGCTCGCTTATTTGTGGGAATGCTTTTGTGTGATCTATGATGAAACAATGTGCGAATCATTTATATATTTAATATTAAAATTTATCTCAAAGAAAATGCTAAAAATTTATATAACAAAATGCATTAGAGTACCGATTGGTTCGTTATGATTTAGGGCGCACCGAAAGTAGTGAACAATAATCCCAAGCTCATCCCTTAAGTTATATTACGCAACTCAGGTAAATCTGACCAAGAAGTAGCATGAGATGTAATGGTAGAAAAAATGTAATAATGGTTCGTAGGATGTCTGAAGCTGTAACCCTCTGGAACAAAAGGCCATCAGCCATCTCGCCCCAGCGCCCTTCCTAATAAGTGAGGATATGTGACAATGCAAGCTCCCAGAGGACGACCACGAACAAATGGAGTTGGGACAATGGACCGACACAGCCTCCAAAACTTTGAACCAGAATCATGGGATTCTTAATAATGAGAGTAATGTTAAACTGGATGATATTTTCAAACGCAATGCTATACTTGTAACAACTGTATAGATGAAACTATATAAAAGATAATTTTTATCAGATTTCTACTTAAAGAGTTGAAAGTAATAAATAAGTAACTCATGTTCTGAAATATGCATAACAAAAACATTGTCATCGGATTACTTTACATTACATATATTTATGTTTCTTCACACTGATGTGTAATTATGTACACAACAATTTCAATTGACAATTAGTAATATTATTTCTGATTAATTAATATACATAGTTTTGTCAAAATATTTTTTATATTTGTTTGAATTCTGACTTTTTGGAAACTTTACTTTATTTATCTAAAAAATAAAATGAGTACGATAGATAAGATTATATACTCACAATTATTGGTGAACTTGCATATTTATAATTAATATTTAATTGAATACATTAAACACTGCTTACAAGATATGTTGTGTAAGTGAAAGTAAATATCTTAAATTTAAATTAACATTAAATTAACGTGTATTAACCAAAAAGGAGAGAGTTTAAGTCATGTTACTAAACGTAATAAAATAAATACAAAAAACAAAAAAAAATCTTGAGTGTTGTTGCATCATTGATTAGAAATAGACATTTACGTGCTATTAATAACCAAAAAATATTCGAAATATTTATTCAAAAAAATAATTATGCAACGTTTGACAGTCTTTTGTAGACAGGCGAGAATCGAAAAGATGATTTCGACAATATAATGATCGCAGTTTGGAATTAAGCCTGAGCGGGTCTCGAACCCGCGATTGTTATGATTTAGTCCAGGTATAAAACCCCTGCGCAAGCTGCAAATCCGCCGTTACTCCCGGCGCAATAATTATTATTAATGTCGCAAATCGTAAGGGACAATGTGACCCTAAACTGTTAGTTTGATTAATTTTAAGGGTGCAGAACTCAGCAGCAATGTTAACAAAATTATAATTTTTTCAAATTTTTCAAACGATATTTTTTATATAATCTTAACATTATTATTTATTCTAAACCTATTTTATTAATATTTTTTACCTTATAATATATTATCAAAAACTCATATATCTCCAAGTATTTGAAAGTTATTGTTACTGTGCTTAAGTTGTAAATCAAGTAGTTTATATAACCTTTCTGGTGTGCTTCTTCTTGTACATAGAGTAACCACAATTTGAACAATACAGTATCTTATTACAACGATATTTTATGTATATCAATTGCTTGTATAATATATGAATTTGTTATTTTTTGTATATTAAAGACTGACGACGCACGCAGAGTACACCTCACCGCGGTCTAATTTTTGTGGACATTTGCTTCAGCCAAGTCATTATATATTATTTATTTGAAATGTACTTCAATGTGAATGTAAAAATACTTAAATGTATAAACTTTATACTTTAATTGTTAACACTAACAGGTCAGTCAATAAGTGGTGTTTTTGTAATTGTTTTTTTCGCCAAAGGTAATGAGCAAAAAAAACTTTTTGAAAATCTCGTGAAATTTTGACCACCCGCACGGTTGAAAATCACCTCTAAAAATCAGCGGGGGTTGATGCAGGTGTAATAAATTATCCACACAAGTGGGCTTAAAACAAAAGATTCTCATATTGGTTTAGTGTCGAGAGTTTTTCTGGTTTGACTTTCACGGAACTACAGAAAAAAAAGTATCTAAAAACAACAGTTAAATAATACGCAACAAACTATGTATCTACACATATTTTGAATGCAGACAGTTTTTACGGAATATCTTACATCCAAGCAAATGACATTTTTGAGTCAAGCAATCTGTGAGTTAATATCACAAACGTTTTTGTAATTTAATAGCCTATAAAAGTTGATAATTCATTTCAGTTTTGATAATAAGTGTTCTGTTATAAATTGCATGTGGCACACCTAAATTTTTTATGCATTGAATACTATTAAAATTACGGTTCAAGTGACCTATCTAAAGTTATATGAGTAAATAAAAGCGAATGAAACGTATCTTAGAGATAAGGTTTGTCCCCCTTATTTGAAGTAATATCTGATAAGGAAAGCTTAGAAGTCGATACAATGTTTGATGCAACTAAACCAAGGCTATAATAATACATAAATTAATATATTTTAAATGGTAAGTAATAACTATTTCTAAAATAAACTAGCTCTCTTTTAAGGTGTATGTGTTACATAGATTTGCATATTTTAAGTAAAATTATCTTAATATAATACATTATAGTATAATATTTAATACGTAGATCATAATAATTATGAATTAAATTGATGGTTGTATGACCAATTAATAACAATTACTAAAAGTATCGATGTTTTTAGTTAATTTGAACTCAATATGATAAGTTTATTAATTGAATGACAGATATTAATATGGCTTATATGAATTGTTAAATCATTTTAATAAAATTATGTTTTTTCAGTAAAGTATACAATTGTACTAATTAATTAAAATATTTATTAGTTTATATGTTACATACTAATTGTGTGTTATATAACTGTATGTATTTGTAATATTATTTGATTTATAATATTCTATTAAGACGATGGGTACGTAGGTGTATAAGGTATATGTGAAGAAGGCAGCTGTGTAAACATGAAGTGAGGTTTCAAAACATTCTTTGCGCGCGCATTGATATCTTTTTCTCGGAACACGAAAAAAACCTACATCAATAATTCCCGGCTTAGGAACCCAGCTAGAAAAGGTAAGGGAATTTATGTCGTTTTCATGATAAAATTAGATTACTGGAAGACCACTTATAACGACACTGAAAAAAAAAAATTAAGATTTATTACATTACTACTATGAAATATTTTTATTTCCTTCATTCGTAGAAGAAATTTTACATTTGTATTCAAATTATTTCTCTCATTTAAAATACATTTCAGATACCTTAATCCTAAGAATGTAAAATATATTTTTAAAAATACAATCAAAGATATTCCATAACCTACAAGTATTTTTTTGGTAGTCTTATCATTTATATTAATTATCTTAATTATCTTTCATTATCACCAACCCAGAGCTGACAAAACTGAGAAGTAAAATAATATTTATTTATTTATTTTAAAAGCAAACATTAAACATTTCTACACTTAATTTGTGTACGCTTGGAAATATATTTGAAATATTTAACTGTGTAACGACATTATGAAAATAAAAATAAACAAAATTAATACGTAGATATGTCGCATTGAGTTACGTAACCTCTTCTGTCAGACTCGATCAGCTGTGAGTGAGTACTTAAGAGTGAAAATGGCGGGAGAGTGACTCACCACTTGTTGGTGCTGCATGATGGCGTGCTGCTGCTTCAACATGGCGGCCTGCTGGCTCTCCCCGTGCTGCTGGTATTGCTGCATCTGGTCGAACGGCGGTGGAGGCATCATCAGAGGAACCAAAGGTGGCTGCAGGTTCATAGCAGCAAGAGCGCCCACGTTCAATCCTAGAGGAAGTCCCATAGAGAGCATCTGAGCAACGACCGGGTGCAGTTGACCGAGCTGCTGTTGCAGTTGCATCACTCCCAAAGCAGCCTGCACTTCGTTCATGTGTTGAGCAAGCTGAAGAGCTGGAGTACTTCTGGAAGGCGGACGTTCAGCTTCACTCATCTCGCTCATCCTCTGTGACATCCTCTGATGTTCTTCCATCTCCATCTCTTGCAATTGAGCTGGAGTCGGAGTTCTCACGGTCACCGTCGTCGTCTCGGCATCTGGAGACGTCACGCGAGGACTTGTTGATGTCACTGTGGAGGAAGTTGCGGCTGTCACGACGACTATCTTCTTCTCATATTCACTTTTAAACTGCTCGGCAAACTGCTCGAGAAACTCGAGAGGAACTTTATCTTTGTGGACTTCTTCGCAGTGGGTTTTAAGAACCCACACGCTTGAGAACTCCTTGTTGCAGTGTTGACATGTCGATTTAGCGATTTCCGGGAGAGGGATAGGTTCAGGTTCTTCTTCCGGCTCCGGTTCAGGTGGTGCCGGGGGAGTAGGAGGTCTGATGGCTTCCTTTTCTTCGTTTTCGCGTTGGATTTTGAGCTGTCGACGCTGGTGGTTCTCGTTGTATTGCATGACGAGGTCGAAGCCGAAGCTCTCGAGGAGGTGCTTGTAGATCTGCGAGTTGGTCCGCTTGGGCTGGTTGGCCTTGGCACCCATCTCGTCAGTCGGGAGGGATCTGTCCTCCAGGTGGGCAAGTCCCGCGGCGGCCAGCGCGGCGGTCCCGGGCCCGAACAGACAGTGCAGCGCCTGGTGCGCGGCTAACTGATCCTGCGAAGCGAGCGGCGCGTGGCATCTGCCGCAGGCCACGCCCTGCGCGGGGGGCGAGGGGGGGCCGGGGCCCGCCGGGGGAGCCCTGCGCACCCCCCTCCGCTGGAAGACGACGAAGGGGACGTATTCTTTGGCGACAGCATGTCTTGGAAGATCTTCGCCGGGTCCTGCTTGGGCGCGTCCGGCTGCTCGATCAGCGGCTTCGACAGATCGATCTGACCTGATATGGCCAGATCCTGCAGCTTGCTAGCCCTCGTCTGATGCAGAACTGATCGCATGTGAATGTCCAACGTGCTGCCTTGGGTGTAAGCGACTTTGCAAATGTTGCATTTGTAGCGTTTCTTGTCGTCTTCTTCACTGGATGTGCTCTTCGGAGTCAGCGCCAAGTTTGATGAATTCATCTGAGCGCTGCCGACTCCGGGAGAACTCGGAGGAACGTTGTTATTATTCTGTTGCTCCTGCATAGCTCTCTTCAGCTTGTGCAGATGACTGACGCTGTTGTAGTGAACGAGCAGGATGTTCTTCTGCGTGAAGGACTCCTTGCAGACGTCGCACTTGAAAGGCCTATTAGGATCTAGGTACTTCTCCATTGGATAAGTCAGCTTCTCGCCCTTTCTGTGCAGCAGCGTCTTGTTGTGGGAAGTCAAGTACGACTGCCTGGTAAAAGCGACCTTGCACCGGTGGCATTTGTACTTCCTGTTAGGATCATTGTAAGAATCCTCAGCCATTGTCTGCGAGTTGAGGAAGTCTTCAAGGAACTGCTGGTCTTTGTAGACAATAGAATCATCAGAGTTCTCTCCGTCGACTTGATTGCCATCTTCGTTGCTCATGTTATTCATATCTTTATTCTCTTCGAGCTCCATGAGTTCTTCTTCAGTCAGTTTCGGTGATTCTTTTTTGAGCATCTCGTTGTTTGAGTTTTCGAGGACCTGTCCTTGAAGACCGGCCAAAAGATGAGGGTTGCTCATGAGACTTTGCTTGAATGCTGCGACTTCTTCGTCGGTCAGCTCCGAATGGGATGTCTCCACGTGCTTGTGAAGAGCTAGGATGGATCGGAAGCTGCGACCGCACAGCACGCACTTAGTAGCGTCACGAATCATGTGATATTGAGAATGAAGTTGAAGCTTCTCCATGGTCTTGAAAGCAAGACTGCATTGGTTGCAGCGATACTTGTAAACGTGTTTCTCTGAAACTGACATGTTAGAAATAGAGTTCTTGGCATGGATCTCTTTGAAATGCATTTGAAGAGCTTGAGCATTGTTAAAATACTGATTACAACCTTTCTTCCAGCAAAGATATCCAGGACCTTGAGGTGTCTGCTTCAACTCTAGGTGTCCGGTTTCATTCTGATGGATACATAATTCATCTATGTTTCTAAAATTTTTGAGACAAGTGGTGCAACGTTCGTTCTCGCACTCTGTGTTCTCTTCACTTTGCGGAGACATAATCTCTCTATCTTCTTCCATGTTGGCAGAGTCGTTCTTTTGACCCACAGAGTCCTTACTGCTAGCAACAGAGTCAGGACTGATCATCCGGGCGCTGTTGAGCCAGTGGCTGTTGTCTACGAGCATCAGTAAACGCTGGAGTCCTTCGGAGTTGACTGAATGGATCTGCATGACGTGGCGTTCAAGAGCTGGTCTGTCCCGGAAGCCATCCTGGCAAAGTGGACACAAGAAAGCTGGTGGAGCTGGTGTCGGTGCTCCGTGTTGTGCAACCACATGGGCTTGGAGTCGCAGTTCGCTGTCGCTGGTGAAGTTGCAGAACGGGCATGAATGTTGCTGCTCGTTGGCGGTCTCCTCTTGCTGCATCTGCATTTGCTGCTGATGCATCTGAAGCTGCATCTGTTGATGGATGTGCTGCTGCTGCTCCAAGAACTTGAGCATCTGTTGCTCGTGACTCAGCTCCGGCTTTTGGTCGATAGGCTCCTTATTATCTGCAACAAACGGCAAAAAAAATCGTTAAAATTATGTAACATATTAACAACATGACATGCTTATTTAAACGTAAACATCGGAAATATATAAATCTCATTAATCGAATTTGAGCAATAACGAAATTATTTAATAACTACCAAACGACTTAACCAGAAAATGTGAAAATACTGTTATATAATTAAGCAATATTTTGAAATATAAATATATATTTACGTGATTTCAATCAAAAGAGGAATCTCGCAAAAATTTTCATTTCAATTCATGATTAGGTAAATTAGATCATTATTATTTATCCATATTTAAACGTACATAATCAACCACTCTTTATGATTCTAATTTAGATAAATTTATAATAATCTTTATTGTAATAAAAAATATCAGTAAAGAAATTTAAAAATCTAAGCGAACACATTTTATGGTGGATCACCAAGTCGTAAATGGAATATTGTTGGGTGCGTTGTTACTTTTGTGTTGAAAAAAATAATGAATTAACTTTCGAAATGTTGGAATTTCTACACAACGGCTTCCACGCGGGACACGCTTTAAAATGCATCCCATCGGATTCGAACCGTCAACCTTCGGGATAATAATGCTGCCCGTGAGATGGATCTGCTCTCCATCTTTATTTTTATTCTACCTACGCCGAGGTGCCATTGTGTTCCAGTTCTCATTGTGGAAAGAAGAGATGCCATTCAAAGGAGAGAAATACAGGAAATTCACTAAATTTGTTACCGTCGATATTCGAAATTATGAAACACTATATAGTATGATGTTACTAATTATATGACACTTGATTCAAATGACGTGCAATTTACCTACAACTTATCTAGATTTTAGTCCATTTGGTTATATTTCTGTTTTCTATTTGTTAAAAACTAAAGTCACATCGTTATCCTTTAAGCGAGACGCCTTTTAGGTGAATTTGTAAATCGCTTTGATAGATTGTCTAATACAGAAATATGTAAATTATCTCATTTACAATGATTATAATTAAGTAATATATTCAGCTTATTTTTAATATAAAGCTCTCAATAAACAAAATTTATTGTAGTGTTATTTTTTTTTAATTTCAACTGTGTGAAAATTGAAGCTACTAGTATTTCATGAAATCGTGATATTCGTCATTTGAAATTTAACGGGAGCTTTTTTGGCCAAAAGCTCGGCGGAAGACAAAAGCTCAGGGATGATGCTCTACCTACTGAGTGACCGTGCGAGCCTGGCCGCAATAACAATGCAGTGCTCGCAGGTAAGCCAGAAAAAAGCTCTCGGTGCGCAGTGCACAAAGCGCATTGCAACAATGCACAAATAATTATTATTACGCGAACAATGCTGTTCTTTGCTACAGATTTGGCCTTAGAAAATAGGTAGTTACATGCTTATATAAGTGAAAAGCATATGCTTAAAAATTGGGTACATGGACTATGTAGTGTGATATGTGACGAATATGTAACACATCACATTACGAGTATTTTAATATGCATTATACTCGTATGTGGCCAGAAAATGCGGAAAGCAACTAACTATAACATTTTAAAATCAAGTTTTCCAAAAATTAAGTCTGAAGTTACAAAGTAGCTGTATAAGATTTATTCTGATTTTCAGTCTTGATAATGGCTCCAGATTTGGTAGCAAATCGTCATGTTCGGCTATCCATCCAAATAACTGATGTGTGACTGAAAAGACTTTCATTCCGGCATCACATTTATAGTAAAATCCTACTCGATTAGCATTCTCACACAGGACCCTATTTTGGACAAGAAACAGGCAATCGATGTTGCCAGGCATTCGGGTGATTCTATTTGATATTTTACCAAAACATTTGCATAACACTAAAGAAACATTTTGAGAATTAGTGATTTTATAGATATTTTTTTTATGACGGCCAGAGGTGTCAAAGATTTATAGGTCTTGTTGAATCTTGATGCTTGAATCAAATAACGAATACTGCATAGTTTTTATTCGTTAAATCTTAAACTGACGAGTCTAGAGATTGGTGATAAGAAATCATCAAACACGTCAAGACATTTAGAAAATATGTTTCTCATTTAAAAATGAACAACAAAGGAAATAAGAATTATATTAAACATTTAATGCAATAGTTAAATGGACTGTGAAGGTATAACTACAAAAAATATGATTGTGATCACATAAAAATAATCTACCAATACTTTTTTTCAATATTTGTATAAAATGTTATTTGTTTCCATAAAATAATAATTTGACAATTATTTTACGTTTGGCATTATGTATGTTCACCGATTAAAAAATCACTAAAAAACTACATACGAGTATGAGAAAGTATGGGATTCGAACAACAAATTCATAAATAAAATTACGTAATGGTTTTGAAATTGTTTAATACAACAAATTTCTTTTTGGAGATAGTAACATTCTAAGTGTACAGATATGCAAACGATCGCAAAAATTAGCGCGAATTCATTCTGTAATGTTTATCTTATCTAGATATTTTTTCTTTAATAATGTTAAAATTGATAAAAAATAAAATAGAATTTGCTTTTATTCTTGGAACTGATACAAATACGCAGTAGTACATAATACTCGTCCCTAACTATCTTATATATTATCTCCCCTAATGGTGCTCAACGGACATACCGAAAAAAACGGTCAGGTACCTAATCCGTATGCAATTATCATTTTCTAAGAAATGTATCAAAAGGTTAGGTAACGATTTGGCAAAATAAGTTACTAGGCTAAACTAACTCCTTTGATGATTGTGAATATTTCTTGGGTTTTCAGACGTTTTATTTTCTTACTAAATAGTAATTTATTAACTAAAATCATAAACGATTTTAAGTAAAAATAATTTAAAAGTTGTAACAAAACCTTATAAGGTCTTAATGATTATTACTGTACATGCATATAGTATGCATTAATTGACATATTTACGTATAATTTATACTTTTTCAGATATTTTCTGCAAATAACTAATAATTCGTTTATATTTTCAACGATTTTTAGTATTTCTACTAAGACCAGATTCTGGTACATATAATTCATTTGGTTAAATAGCCAAGGAATGTGCTTCAAAAGTTTCCTCGAGTATAAAACACTTTTTTTTGCAAAGCTTCAAATAAAAAAAAAAGATTCAAATAAAATCATCCAATTATAGTTGATAATTTTTACTCTTAGTTTAAGTGCGTATGTTTGAGGGTCAGTGGAACATCGTCCAGTGTGCTTATTGTTCATAACAAGAAAGAAACATCGCTGTAGGGTCCGATAGACATTGTGGGGACATAGAAAGAGAAAAAAAACCATTGGGCACCAACGATAAACAGAGAGAAATAGCATATAGAGACCAAAGTATGAAAAGAGATTAATTTTTGTAATATAGGTGTCCTTTGTATCAAAATGGCATGCATAGGACGTATCTTTTTTTCAAGCCTTATGGAGATATGCTGTTATGTTACGAAACATGTTTTGTATTTAGCAGTTCTTTTGTTTGCATATGTGTGTCCCTAAATACTAATACATTTTTTTAATATAATTATTATACGGCGAAACACGAATATGTGTGTATTATACGAGAATATATGTAGAATATAACCTATAGATGTCGAGTGGTGGGGAATGCTTTGGCAGGGAGAGTCACTATTGTGTGACTGTGGAGACCTGGAGACCACCTCACACCTAAGATCCTGCTCCATGTGCCCAACAAGCTGCACATCTCAAGACCTAATGCTGGGTGACATACGTGCTATCGATATTGCCAGATACTGGGCAAAAATAATTTGACGTCGCTGACACGAATAAGAAGTAGAAAAGTAATTAGTATCGATTTGATTTTGCTTTTTTATATGGCTATATTATGTTATTTCGTAGTTTATAAAACCTGAATGCCTTTTTCACATAAGAGAAAGATTTTAAGGCAACTTTTTTTTTTTTAGTAATTTTCGTATTGTGATAAGACTATTTAGAGGTACGTAAAATTATGCGATAACATTTAAAAATCTGATTTTAAAATCAACCGTAATATCCTCGTGTATATTCCATGGAAGTCATCAAGAACCATGTGTGTTGTTTTTGGTGTACCTACGAGTGCAGATTCTTGAGGCAAGGAAAAATGCAAAAAGGCAATTAGCAGAATTGAGTGGCGACGAATAGGGGTGACTATATGATCCAGGTATGGAAACAGATACACCTATTTATAATGGAATATATTATTTTTAAATAAATGGATGAAATTATCGCTGATAATAAAAGTTTAACATTTCGATATTCATACGAAAAATAAAATGTTTATTTTATTTATACTGTGTGAAATTGAAAGATTTTTTTCTTGATATGCAGAATTCAGCCATCCTCAAAATGGCAAGTGTCATAGAATAACAAAATATTTTATTATACGTCTTTAAAAAAGTATCAAAAATGAAAGAGATATTAATATTTTAAATTAAATAACATGTTTTATAAATATTCTAATATTTAGTGATATTATTTCACTACAAAATCCAACTGGATTCACAAAAATTCAATAAATAAACATGTAAATAGAATTTTAAGAATGTATTTAAGGAGACATACCCGACTGACTTTTCAACATAATGTACGTATCCATGACACTTCACAATAATATGCACTGAACAACACTATTATAATTAAAAAGAACATTAAAAATATTATTTGGTTTTTTTTGTTGTTGTTTATATGTTTTTATTCTATTATTTATTACTTTTAAATAAACTTATTTGAATCAAATAAAAAGCGAATAAAAAATATTTCTAACGGCTGTAATTAAAACGCCTGCAACGCCGTTAAACGATAAATAAATAATAAATACAAAATCACGTTCTTTACGGTCACGAGGTGTTTCGCTCCCCATACGTACAGTGCCTCACCAAATCGACGTGTCTCTTTCTTGCCGATACTAAAAGTGCGACCGTCCCATTCTCGCGTTCGCCTCGTATCTCGCTCTCGCGGTGGAGCGGCGTCCCTCTCGCTCCGTAGAGGCGTGGCCGTGCCGGCCAATCGCGACGCTCGAAATGTAAAAGGAGCGAGATGCTAAAAACCAGTCTGTGTTAATGTTGGGAGTCTTGAAAATTATTTTTATTCAATTTACATTGCCATTATTCGGTGTATTTATTGCGAGTAGGTATCATATCGAATCGAGCGCAAAATATCGCACGTAGGTACATCACGGAGCGTTTTTTGCTATAGGTAATCTACAAGTAAAAATAATAAAACCACGTCGTATAATTTAAAATATATATTAATAATTATTGAATATCTTAGTTTTTTTAGATGAATTTCAACTGTGGATTATATGACGTTTTACAATGATCTCAAAAAGCTTCAGGAATCATGCAAATAACATTCATTGCTCTCACTGTTAGAATACGAAGTCTAACAAACTTTAACGAATAATTGATTAATAAACTGTCACGAACTTTTACAATCATTGGTCTCACACCAACCATATAAATTTTAAGTACTGAATGTCGCAAATTTAACGACAAAGTATTTTTGTTCAAATACATTTTAAAATGTAAGTAGAGCAATTATGGGTTGATCCGCCACTTATGACCGAGTGGTTCAGGCTTTGATCCGATCTCTTTAAAAAACTATTAATTAGTCATCCAAAATATGCCTCATGTACTATAGCTACCTGCCCTAGAAATGGCCAGAAATCATATACTCGTATGTACCAGTTGGATCTTCGAGTGTATTGCGAAAATGGACATGGATAATAGAAACCGATCGCAGCATTTTGAAGTATTCATAATAATTCTGATATGGATTTCATTTTCATGAATATAGTACGAGCTTAAGTGTATAAGTATCAGATAATTTTACAATATTTATCATCTTTGAATATTTTTTTATGAAATTCGATTTGAAGTTACCAAATTATTACAAAAAAACTTGATTTATTTTTTCATGTAAAAAAAATATTGGAAATATATATTACCCAAAAAGGCAGAAATATCGATTTTTTAGTTGTGCTTGCGTTGAACGATGTTGTGGTTTTAGATGTGCTTGTCACATAGAAATATGAAGAAGTTGTACTTACGTACAAAGCACATGTACTATCTATAAGGAATTATATCAAATTTTAATTAACTAATATCGTAAATAGTTTAAAATATATATTTAGGATTACTTTTTAATCATTATAATATGATAATCTCACGACGAGTTTCCAGTGCCAATGTCTAAAACTAAATACGAGTTGATATAACGTTTTGATTTAAAATGTTATTTGAAATTTTCGAAGAAAAAAATCAAGTTTAATGATTACTATAACCCGGGTTCTTTGTACTTAAACTTTATGTGCAGTAGCCACAATTGTTCACTGTGTACTTGTGTTAACTGATCATTATCTAAATCGAAGCATCATCAAAGAGACTTCATTGTCCTTCAGTGTGATGCAGGTGTGAGGTACATACTTATATAATTAAATATGACATTCCACGTGCGTAAATATTTTTATATATTAAATGAAGGTGACATCAAAATAATGTGACTTCACGTAGGTATGAAAGCATAAGTAAATAATTTTATTAAATTAGTCGTGTCTTATATAATAACAATATAATAACAATACATACATACGTACATGTAATAAATGCCAGATGTTCCTTAAAACATGCGTGGCGCGAGCATCTCCGTAATGCATATTAAATCTAACATAACCTGCTTGCAATAGCACTCGATACCGGGCAGGTACTTACAAACACCAGAGAAATACTTTACCACCTAACTATCTTACCTACCTACCCACGCACACGCGAGACTCGTTTGGTGACTGGCCATAAAGACGAAAAAAAACATTCCGGGAGTAAGACACGCGGTCGTGGTTGCGCTATCCGTCGATACGCGGCGCTGGTGACACAAAAAACCTAATTGATTGCGAGGCAAAAAATCGAAAAAGCTCAGTTTTCTTATATTTCAATGTGCACATTTTTTTATATTTCGTGTTGAATTGCAATCAAATGCGTGATAAGATGTTGTTTACTGTACAATTGTCTATTTTTTTAAATATAATTTATATGATAAAAAGTGTATAACTATTGATTAATTAAAGGTATGAGTACCTAATTATCACAATCTAAAACGTCAATA
The DNA here is from genome assembly GCA_022606575.1 of Glossosoma conforme. NCBI lineage: Eukaryota > Metazoa > Arthropoda > Insecta > Trichoptera > Glossosomatidae > Glossosoma > Glossosoma conforme. Next base: position 1,460,719 of record JAGTXR010000002.1, read on the forward strand.
AGATTAATTTGTATAATATTTTCTTATAAATACATTGTATTTTGTCATTGCGAAGTACTGAACTGATTAAAGAAAATGTTTTTAATTTACTGCATCCTAATGTATCTTTCATAGTATGTCCATTTTATTGCTATTATTATATATAGGCTATAAAATTATTTATTTCAAAGAAAAGATGTTCCAATAAAAAATATGATAAAACAAAGAAATCCAAATTAAAAAAAAACATTTTTTAAAGATCACACAGATCAAGGAAATCAATTTCATCGATATGAGAGGAATATGATGAAATATTTAAATATATTAAAAAAGAGCTCGAAGCGTTCCGGGCACGAGATGTTTTTTTTTAAATTACAGCATTCTCGTATTTAATTATATGCAATATTTTGTTTAAAAAGTATTTTTTATTTAAATCTTCGTCCGGGATCGAACACACTGCCTTCATTATAGTAAGCAAACGCTTTAGGTGTCAGTCACACTCGCCAGCAAATATGTAATATGTTGTATTGATAAATGATTTTGACGATACAAAGTGTTACCAACGGTGGCTGACCACTGTGACGTCAGAACATGAGCAACAAAATAATAAATATATTATTATTTACATATGTGATTGGTATATTAATCAGTTATGTATTCATTTTCGGTGTCGACTATTACATCAACGCGTATACTGTTCTGTCACGCCCGAGGAAGCAGCAGATGGTTCATTATTAATACTTGCATTGTGCTTCGCGGATAGTCTCAATATCCCCGCCATTATTTTTTCTCGTTCTCCTTTTTCCGTCGATAATTTTTGCCCTCCCCGTAATTATAAAGATACTGCGCCGCAGTGTGCAAAAACAGGACCGACCGCAGATATACATTTTTATAATAATTATATAATAGCTGGACGTTATTTATAAATAAGCCATGAAACAATAAATAACGAAGAAAATATGAATTAGATAATGATGCTCTAGGGAGGTTTTGAGTTTGTGATAAATCAACACTAGGTGGCGCCACAGTTCATACGTTAACAGATCGCTAACCATATGAAACATTACACGTATGACTTGAATACATTTTTGAGTTTTATATACGAATTAATCACGATATAATAATGCATTGAAGTTAAGTGAGACATTAATTTTTATAAGTGCCGATAAACAAGTATCCACTGTAATGGTATAAACATAATATCGATTTAAATGATATTCTCGTATATCACTTAATAAACGAAATGCTTAGTTAACGTAGACTAATACGAGTATTTATGGAAATAATTATAAATTTAGTACATAATGTGAGTGTGTGTGAAATTAGGAGTGTTTGTCTTTATAATAAGAGAGCGTATTTAAAGTAATTCCTACGCAAGAATAAACTAGAGAAAGCATTAAAAATAGTTGGGGTAACGAATCTCAGTTTGGGATTAGGCAAATGATTTGGCAGTTGACAGAGATACCTGATAGCCATAAACATTAATAGAGTAAATATTATACACAAATACTATTTATAATTGAATGTAAAAACGAGTGGTATTGTTTTTAACGTAAAGAAAAATAAAATTAATGAGAATTGTATCATTCAAGATATACTAGTATGATAGACAAAATATACCTAGTGATCGAAAAAATATTACAGGCTTTTATTCATTGTTCTCTTTTAGGTACAACATTTATTGTCTAATTGGTTAGGCAATGTATAAAAAAGCATTTATTTTTCGATTAACGATAAAAATGTTATTTAAAATCCATCTAGTTCAGCCCTAATCTGTTACACTTATTTCTTTGTTGAACTTTGGTCCGGAAATAATGAACGCACAGGGATAAGTAACTTTGGGCTTGCGTAATTGTTTTGGGTTAAATACCATATGGCGATCGGAGAAGCAAAAAATGGACCCGATAATTTGTGGAGAAAGTATGTTTACTGTATTGTTGTAGAGGGATCGGGCATTTATTAAACGATGGTAAGCGATCGCTGGCAGGATTATTAACTGAAATAATTACGGAAGAAGAAAAAAAACCCTATTATCAGTCAATTTAAATTAAAAGTTCTTTTCATGCAATCTAAGCCTTTGTGAGATAACGAATGTTGCGTGATGTAATAAATAATTATAAAAAAGGTTTTGAAACGATTTTGTTGCTGGTTTAATTATGAATGTTTAAGGTAAGTACAAAGTTTGAATCTTACCATTTTCGAGATCGAAGGACTGCTCGGACTGCGAGGGCTGGTTGGGCAGGATCTGGAACACCTCGGAGATGTCTGCTGGTTGGTCTTTGCCTTCAGACCTTCGCTGCAGCTGGTGGATTTGCTCCATTTGGAGGTGGTTCAGAGATCTGGCGTGCTGAAGAAGGGGAAGCCTCGCGCGTGCAGCGAACCCACAAAGCGCACAGCGGGCACGTGTTCCAGGAGCTGCACCGCGAAGGAGTCTCAAAAGAAGAACACCGGCTTCGTGTCTTGCTCCAGCTGCGTGTAATTGCAGCTTGTGGGCAGAGTTGCTGTAGTAGTCACAAGCATTGCAGCGAACTTGAACGCCACCGGCCGCTGATGCGTACTTCAGCTTCCACTCGTTTCTCGGTCCACCTTCTTTGACGTGGTTCACGTGCTGCAGTCTTTGGAGATGCTTATCCGTCTTGCAGTGAAGCTGAAAGTTAGCTTTGAGATTCGTCTTGTACGTACAGAGCTTGCAGACGTAATGACCAGCCACCAGAGCGAGGATCTCTTGTTCGCGAACTTTAGTGCGATCTTGGGCCAGATGTTGAGCCAAAGCTTCTAAAGAGTCGGTGCAGAAGCAGTTGCAGACGCAGCACGAAAACGCGCGATCCGGGTCTGGATCCGCCGGTTCTGGAGGAGGCTCCATGGTGTCGGGGTTTAGCCCGAGGTCTAAGTGAGGACCTAGCTCTGGTGGACCGTGGCCTGGAAGAGGTCCGCCGGTCATCAGTTGAATCATCAGTGCCTGGTTGTAAGCCATGTCCGCTAATGCTGCTTCAGCATTAGGCAGCGGCTTGTCGGCGGGGAGTAAGCCAGGGTGGAAATGAAGGAGGCCTTCAAGTTGAGGCCCGTGGTGTTGCTGCTGGTGTTGGTGCTGGTGCTGGAGAGCGGTGAGCGTCTGCATGTGCTTGACGTTCTGCTGCAGAACCAGCATATTATGCGTGTGCTTTTCCGAGGTCATGTGGATGCGCAGGTTACGTGCCACGTTTGTCTCGTAGTTGCAGACGTCGCAACGAAAGGTTGGCTTGGGCTTGTGGGCGGCGGGGGAGTGATGCGGGGCCGGGGGTGGCTTGTGTGGGCCCGGAGGGGTGTGAGGGGGCGGCTGTGGAACCAGGGGCTCTCCGCCGCCTACAACTCCTCCGCCTCCGCCGTTCTGAAGCTCTTGCATGTTGTTCAAATGTTTATCGGACTGCATGTGAATGCTGAGGTTGCCTTTGGTCGTCGTCGAGTAGTTGCACACTTCGCAGCGATATGGCTTGTATCCGCACGTGTAAGTTTCTCCGCGCGCCAGTCGGGGATGCGGCTGTCCGGCGATGCAGTAGATGCAGCTGGTTTCCGCTTCCGGGTGCTTTTCTTTCATGTGGATCTCTAGCGTCTCTTGATACTTGTAATGCCAGTTACATTTCGGGCATTTGAGAGTCTTGCAGGAGTTACGGCTATGCATGCCGGCGAGGGGCCCGCCCATGCGGCTGGACGCGAGGATCAGCTCGCACTTGGGGCAGTCGGCCGCTGAAGGGCGGCCTTGGAGATGCTCCGGGCAGACGCCGATGGTTGTGCCCGACAGGAAGGCCGGCGGCGCGTTGAGCTGCATGCTGAGGCCCATCGGTCCTCCGGGAGACTCGGGCGATGCGCCGCGCGACCGCACGGACGCGTTGATCGCTTGCGGGTTCTGAACGGTGATCAGCGACTGAGGAGGGTCTCCCCACCCGTCGCGCCGATCGTTCGTGTTGCCGTCGAGCGAGCCGTCGAGGCCGTCTCCGGCGCTCGAGTCCGCGCGCGACTTGTCGAGGGGCGAGTCGGGCAACTCAGGCAGGTCGGCAGGGCCGGCAGAAGGGCCGGGAGCCGGTGGCGCCGGGCCCGCCGGCTCGAGGAACGACACGAGGGGTTCTTTTTCCTTTCCGACGCACTGGATGATCGCCGAAGAGTTCTTGCGGCCGAGCAGGTCTCGCTCGCTGTCGAGAAGGGCAAGGCCGTGGTCCGTCTGCGCGTGCGCGATGAAGGATTTGGCGTAACCGAAACTGAGCTTGCAGACGAAGCACATAAGGATCGGCTTGACCGGGACGCTCAGGCAGTCGCGCGTGCGGCACCGTGGAGGCGGCGCTGGGCGCGTCTTATCTCTGAAGCTAAAGACTCGGTAGGTATGGACTGCGGGTGGCTCCGGGGCGTGGGGGGCAGGGGGGGCTCCGAGGGCACACAGGGCTCCGAACAGTTGCTGGCGGGAGACGTAGACCGCGCTGGCAATCTGCGGAAACTCTCTCGGGGAGTCTCCGGGGACGCCGCGACCGTCCACTATGCAGCCGTCTCCGAGGAGGCGCGGGAGAGCACCGAGACTCGCTTCTTCGTCTGAAAGTTCGGACTCCTCGATGATATATGCGGAGCCGTCAGGGTTGTAGACGATCTTGCCGTCGAAGCGCTCAACGTCTGACGAGAGGCTTCTCGCCGGAGACCGCCTCGAGGCGAGGTGCTGGGCGTGCTGGGGGTGCTGGGCGTGCTGGGTGTGTGGCGCGTGCGGGTGCGTGGCGTGCGGCGCGTGCGGGGGCGGCAGCGCGCGCGGCGGGAGGCGGCCGCCTCTTCCTCGGGACTCATGTCGTCGTCGTCGCGCGCGAAGGAGTTCTGCGGGTCGTCTCTCTTGCGCTTGCGCCTGCGCGCGCCGCTGGCGGGGGCGGGGGCTGGGGCCGGACCGCCGGGGCCGCTGGGGCCGCTGGGCCCACTAGGGCCGCTAGGGCCGTTAGGGCCGCTAGCGGGGCCCGCGCCCGCGGCCGGCAGGGGGCTGGCCATGGCGCCGGGGGGCGACAGGCATCACATCCCGACCTGCAACAACACGACAACAACGTTAGCAACTTGAACTTCATTTCACACAATACATACTAACATTATCAAGGTAAACATATCGTTATATTTGTGCAACCTTATACTCCTATTGAATATATAAAATGAACATGTTTACATAATTTCAATTTTACGATCTAATATTATTTATTTTATCTAATACAAATTCGATTATTTTGTTATTCTTGAAGATAACTTCACATATACTTTTTGTATACAACATTATCACCTTTCCAGCTTTCAGAGCTTCCAGGTGTTCCTCGAATTGTCTCTGCTAAAACGTGCCTATCAATAAATCTCCATTAACAATAAAAGCTGCGATGCAACAAAATACCTCCATCCGAAACAATGCGTTCAATTCTTCCCCGCGCTTTGAGAATGCAAACAAAAAGATCATATCAGCGAAGAGGCTAAATTTGAAAACTTTACCCAGGCCTCGCACCGTTCGGAACAACGACACTCTCCCGGGGTTCGAAACAATGCCTTGCCATTAATAATAAAGGATGGTTTTCCAGCCGATTTCGCGACTTCTTTGGGACATAAACCATAATTTCGCGCGACACGTCTCAGCCCCATAGGATTTATGGCCATGGGGTGGACCAACAACTTTGCTAATTCATGGTGCGCGAAGCCATCCAGAAAATAACCAAGTCGTCTACTAATAAAAGGCATCTACTTTCTTAAGACTTTATTAATACAATTACCACTAAGCTCTGAAAATATTTTTAATTTATTTTCCGTAAGCATTAATTATTGTTATTCAATGATGTAACTGTCGTAAATACTGGTACATTTAATATTATGAATATTTTTAAACGGTATCAGTATTTTTCAGTTTTACACCATAGTAGTATAGGCTTCGTTTTTTTAAAACCATATTTATACTAAAACCTCATGCTTTTATAAAAAATCACGAAATCGTTATCTAAATTATTTACAGTTTAATGATTTTTTTCGTAAACCAGTTACTTTAACCTTAATTACCTAGTTTATTTTCAGTAATTATTGTCGTTGCTTAATAAATACTATTAAAAAAATCTTATTTGTGTAGGTAAGTAAAAAGTATCTGAAATTCTATCATCCAACATCTCTAAGAAGAAAAAATATCATTAATAATGAAATCAAAATTCAAAATCATTCCTTTTTTCTTTTCGATAATGGTTCAGATATTTACTTTATATTGACGCCATTAAGATTATTCTTTGATGACGATTTTGAAGGGTGATTTTTTATAGGATTTTAAGGGATACGAAGGGTTGTACTGTTTTGATATTAACAATACATTCTCCAACTTTATCAAAATAAATTGCCAAAGATTTATATCAAACAAAGAGTAAGAAGTACATCCATTTTGGGAAGCTTTGCTCCCTTTAACTTGAAGACGAAGAATTCTTTTGAATTGTTTGTTTTTATTTTAATGTTGTAAAGCCATTTTTTAGAACCGTTACAGTGGAAGACGCAGACCCTAAAAAGGATTATTTTTTTGCTTTGTGATAATTTCAGACAATCAAGAATGTGTCTATTGTTGTAGAAGAAAAAATATTTGAGATTAACTGAAAATTCTAATCAGAATTTAAGAAAAATTAGCTTTTATTTAAAACATGAATACAAAACACGAGTTCTTAACTCTGGCTAAGCCGTCCTTTTGTACCGAATTGAGAGCATCAGTGTAATCATCCTGTGTCTTTATAAATGTAGATTAACAAGTGTCAAATATACTTCGAATACAGATGTTTTTTTTACGATGTTCCGCGATCTAATTTCGAATGTTTTCTAAACTATGCATATGAAATACTCGGTGTAAGGTGACTTGGGACGAAATTATTGGTTGCTAACAAAACTATTGTCAATTTGTTGCTTTTTACGCTTCATCTTTGGAGAGGTCATGAAAAAAGATGATTAATGTATAATTAAAACTATTTATATAAAAATGATTCATTTTTTATCAGTATTTATCGTAATTTTAAGTCGATTTAATAATAAATAAGATATGAATATAATAATGAAATGTAGTACTTATAATTACACTGAATAATTATACCCGTATTGTTTATTTTTATCTATGTTTCATTCATAAAAAAATGTATGAATCATAATTATGTGCAAAGTAAATCGAAAATAAACATAAATAGGTATGTGAAGAATATTCGTTTCGGTAATCATTACGATATCGATCGTCACATCGATATTAATCGATACTCGGTTGGTTTCCGTAGCTTTTCAGCTACTCGAGTAGCAGATTGTACTCCGCATCCATCTTGGTGAGCTTATCTTAAAGGGAGCTGAAGGGACGATCAAAATAGATCGACGAGCGATGAAAGCATCAAGGTGACATTAACATCACTAAACCGGTTATCAAATTATTAACACAGTCTTTTAATGAAGCGCTGGCAGATAAAATTATTTAAAATTAAATGTGAACAAAAAATAAACACTTAATTGGCTGAAATAACAATAGCAAATCAATTTTATTTCAAGGATAAATCGTTTATGTCATTTGAAATGATATCTTCTAAATTACAAGAGATATTTTGATATATACTTATAAAAAAACTTTTTTTTTTTAATTTAGACTTGACTCTTTTATAAAGTGCTATAATACAAGTGAGATAGAGTTAGTTATATGTAAGAACATTGAAGGAAAAATGAAATTTTAGTGAACAATTACTGTAAAGAAATCATTTCATAAGATTCATGTTGAGTAATTTTTATGATCGAACCATTGTTTTGTATATTGTATTTGTATATATCGATACCAAGTGTTTAAGAAAGTAACAGATCATAGTTAGAACTAAATCATATCCCGACCACTTTCAAGTGAGGTTGCTGTCACACCCGAAAATATCCGAAGAAAATACTTTGGGAAACAATTGAAAAAAATCGCACCCGTAAAACAAGTTATATTCATTATGTTCAAATTTAAAACTTAACAATTGTGCAGGGAGCGGCAAAAAAAGGTGACGGGTTCCGTGGTTCTATTTATTTAAAACCGTCACCTTTTTTTGCCGCCCCCTGTACATACTTAAACATTAATTTTGAAAAATCATTCCATGATGTGACATTTGTGTATTAACAAATCATTATCAAATATATACATTATGCCAAATAATTCGGCAATTCAGATTGACGACCATGATATCAAAAGCATAAATTAACATAAAATACAAAATTCAAAACCATGATGCCACTAGACTCTTAGCGGACTATGATTTATCTCCAAGCTGAATTGATTTAGTGCATTTTTTTCTTGTATAATAACATTGTGAATCCACAACCGGGGACGACATAAAGTATGGTCGACCGATCCAGAGTTTTTTTTCTTGCCATTAGATTTGTTAATTTTTTAGTTGTTTTTTATTCTCCACTGTCCCTTGGGCGACTAACCATTCGTGCATCGCTTACACGGCACAGTAAATAAAGCCAGTGCTACCAATTTTCTTAAAAAACACTACTACAAAAGTTTCATGAACGTGTATCTACAGATCACCGCCTACAGTCACAGATAGAGTACGAGAGAGACACTGATCTACGGAAGTATATTGTACTTTTTGAGCTATGCATGCAAGAGTATTTATCCTTAAAATCACACCGTTCCAAGAGCGATTATGTTTCCCGCTAATGCTCACAGATAGCGTACGAGCGATACGCAACGCAAGAGAAGCGTTGGGGGGAAAAATTATTGCCCTACTGCGGCTCCATTACCGATAAACTCGTAGTTGGCAATTTTATTTTTATCGCTATGATACAAGATTTATCTACTTTATATATTGTATCATTAAGGCTTATCCTTATCATCATCATCATAATCATGTTCGCTCCCTTCACTGGGGTAAATGAACGTCACAAACTGCCGCCACAAAGCTCTGTCATCAGCCATGGTATTTCATCCGATTATGATAACAGAAGCGATGGATGTGTGATGCAAGAAATCTGTCATTGAACATGCGAGACGTTTCTCTGTCCGCTGGCAATGTAATCGCGGGATCATGTTAATAAGCCAGAAGGGACTGAAATATGCTCTTTTTTTGTAAACATAATATCGTGTTATTGATGCAACAGTAGGTCGAGACGGTGGACATTTATTAAAAAAAATGTTTCAGGTCAGAATAATAATGCCGTTTAGGCCCATCGCCCATTCAAATGGGCTCTAGTGATTAATGACCTAGAAATGAACGGCTAGATTTTATGTTATTAGTTTTTTCAAATATTATTTATTTGTTTATAATAATTCAAATATCATATTATTGTATTATGCCAGACAATCTACGCACTAGAGGAAAGTCTGGTTAAGTTTTGCGTCTACAGATGACGCTACTGAGCTTAAAACTTGCATATGCTACTCTTCGCAGTTCAATATAAATTAAAACAAAAAGAGTCGAAGTCAAGTTAATTAAAAAGGATTCTATAATTACTATCTCATATTGCTGAAACAATAAATTTTGGAAAAATTAAAAAAAAAATCTTTCGCATTTGATACTATAGAATATCCAACAAGAATTATCAATCGAAGAAATGAAAAAGTCTTTTACTTAATTATATTTGATTAATATAATTACGAGTACATACTCTTATACTTGTACGGGGTGAAAAAAAAGCTCATAGTTTTATTTTGTAAGATTTTATTATTTATAAAGTATTATTCACAGACGTTAATTAATAATGTTATTTGAAATTTTTTGATTGGTTAGTTAAGTAAAAATAATATTACATAAGTATTGTATTTGAATCGTTAATATGTACATAAAAGCTCAAAAAATATAATGAAAATAATATTTATTGTGTAATAATATGTTTTATAAAATTGGTGACGCTTTCTCAAAACATTACTTATGTACTTCCTTAGCACCCATTCTAAGTCGTTTTTTCAATATTAGTAATACAAAAATAATAAAATAAAAAAAGAATTAGGTCTCGCATTACGTAGGTCCGATTCGGTTATATTTTTGTCGCGGTTAGGTGTCGAAATTCGAAAAGATAAATTCAATAACCATTAGAAAAAAATGATTTTATTAAAATGTGGAAACCCGGCCTAAGCATTAATAATTATTTAATATTCCGAAAGATGGCGATCGAAAAACGTGACAGAATTGTTTCTAATTGAAAAAAAGCAATATTTTCCTGTGTACTCATTTTTAAATGCGAGCATTGCGTTGGATTATTGTTATTATATTGGTGGAAAAAAAGCTAGTTTCGTACATAGAACGAAAACGAAAAAAAAACGAGTCGAATTATTATCGGTTCAGATGAACTAAATAATGTAAAACGTCCACTGGTTCTCAACATTAATTTAATGCATCGTTTAAAAGTGGTATCGATCAGAAAATAAATATCTTTACATAATGTAAAAATAAGTGTTAAAATTATCATTTGCATTTCAATATACAACTATTCCCAGTTTCATTACCAGTCATTACCAGTTCCATATAAAGGTGCAACTGATCTTAATTATTGACAATGTTTATTAGGGAGATAAAATGCGATTAGTCAAAATAAATAAACAAGTAATTAAGCTGTTGTAAATAATATAACATCAACAATTTAATGATCAGTCAATCAGCAGGTATGTATATATAAATATCTATCTGACCTTGAAAAATGATTCCGTCATTAACGTGTCAAAACAATGTAATTTTATCAAAATTAAGGAAAGCGAAGATATATATATTTATAAAAAATAATTTTAGTTCGGGAGAGTACATAAATTTTTCCTTTTATATTTCACAATTACACATTTTTATTTATATTTATATTGTTATCTCAAACCATACACACACTAACTGACTCACACCATGAATTATATTAACTCGTCTACTTCTCATTGATAAAATTAATACACTTGATAATGTCTTCACGTCTAATAAGCTGAAACATGTCGCAAAAAAAATAATATTGAAATAATTAAAAAAAAACATTGTTACTATCATGTAGCTTTGGTTTTTACGTTTGCGGTTTTACAGTTTGAGAGATCGTGGATTGCGTCAATAATGGTGTTCGTTGGATTGATTCCAACAAAGGAAGTGGACGCCTGTACGTGACCGGTCCCCGGGCGCCGTTCGATGCTTTTTTTTGTCCGTCGAAGCCTCCAGTCGGACGACCAATAAATGTGCGTATTCAAATCCGACGCGATCCGTGAGAAATGCAATCAGCGCTGCGATCGTCGTAAAACGATTATTATTATTGTGAAAAGATCGCATTGTTTTATGAGACGACCGAACAACAATTTCGTCACTTTGGTCGAGTTTAGTGCATAATTTGCGCCATAAACTATTGACACAATTTTTTGGTGTTGCTTAGGTTGTACTCGATAAATACGCCAAGTAAAAATATTATGTTATATAGATCCCATCTTTATTATTTTCTTAAATATACCCGCTTTCTAAGTGGATCATATGGTCTTCAAAATTCCCTACCATATAGTTATGTCAGCAGACGTGAACTTTGCACTTATTTAATGTAGTAACATTATATTGAAGCGGGCTTACATTAAATAACTTCTTAGGTTTTCACGCCCAGATTTGATGTTGTGGCTTTTGGGTTGAGCCGTGTGTGGTGAACTTTTTTCAACCAATATTTCGACCGCCATTGAAATATATAATCTGAATAAACCAACTCAAAACTAAATAAATTATTAATCCTGAAGAAGACCCCTGCAATGGCGGTCGAAATATTGGTTGAAAAAAGTTCACCACACACGGCTCAACCCAAAAGCCACAACATCGGGCTTGCATTCCTTGTCAAAACATCTATAATACCCAAAAAAGCGCAAATCCAGAATCTTGAAGAAAAAGCAACTGTAATCTCTTGTATCATTATATCATTTCTGCTTACGATTCAAAACCTAACCTCAAATCTCAAGAAACATAACATTGCTAGATAATACATTATTGTTTCATCTCAAGTATATAAATAAGTATATAAAGCCAATCAAACCTTGAACATTAAACTAAATACATAATAGAGTACTTTGTGGTAATACAGAAGAAATAACTTTAAATACCTATTTTAATGAACAGAATGATATGCATTTTTACACGTGAGGTCATTAGTAATGAACAATGGCATTGATTTTTAAGGTGCCCAACTCTACTCTTTATTATATTATTAAGCGTATTTAATCATTAAATAATGTCGTAAATTGTTTACAATTCTTACACAAAATAATCATTTTTTATTAAAATATTTGAATTTAATATTCGTCGATTTAATTTCTGATTTTTATTTAAGTTCCATTCGATCGGCGTAGCAAAGTCATCGGTGCCTGCATTAGAGCGGCATAATGGGGCAATCTTGCAGCAAGCGTACGTGTCTTTTGAAGAGACAAAGCGGTTCTGCAGTGTCCAGATTCCGTCTCTCATCAGCCTGCGGCCGAGGATCCTGCTGAGGAGTAGCCTCGACCATCGTCCGTCGCAAATTTCTCATTTCATGCTCCGCTTGACGCATTCAAAAGCCCACAAGGTGGGACACAAAAATCAACCCAACCGAATACGTATGCTTAGTATTATGTATACACCTAATCCAGCTTTTTACACATAATTACGAGTATACAATACATGTATATATATATTGCTAGAATATAATATTAAAAATAATGCATGGAAAACTAATTATTTCCGTCTTCATTTGAAGTTTTCGGGTCTGTTATTGGCACTGCAACAACTCACGTGCATCTTGACGTTACTAATGAATATTTCTATTCTATAACAGCTCTAAAATTGGAGCATATAGCTACTTAAAAAAATGTTACCGAATCCCACGGTAATCCTGGAAAATACATCGCTTAAAATAAAATATTATTAACCTATATATAAATAGATATCTCATCTTTCCTGCGACCATTCTGTCTAATTGAGGTATATAAGCCACCACATCATATTGTATAACTAAGTATATTAAGAGTACAGTCGACATTTCCATAACGTTTTAATCAGATAATTAGCCTAATCTTCCCAAGGAATGAATCATTAAATCTTAAAATGCCGTTCAACCCAAAATAATAAGATAGAAGGAACCGTTATATGAAAATTCCTGTAAAAATGACAAGAAAAATCTTCGTTATAAATAAAAAAACTTGCGTTATAGAAGGTTGACTGTAACTGTATCACTTATTTTAACGTTTCGCTTATTTCAAAGTAGGCTTCTTGTTTTGTGTTTTTTTTTTTAATTTGAAAACAACATTACGTTATTAATATGATAAACAATAATCCGATATGAAATAAAAGTATTATTTTTGATATGTAGAATGTGTCTTTTATTAGTTTATAATTTTGGCTCGTACTGTATTTGCTATTAAACTGGAGTGAAACATTATTATTTAACTGGGCTCACAATTTTTATTAAATATTATTTAATTTTCCCGAAGCGAAAACACGTTGCGAAACAATGATCGTTCCACTGTGGCATTTATGCTCTATGACTAATTTTAATTTGAATTACTGCAATACTATAATTATTTCTGGTGCGGTACGTACCGCGATATTGAAATTAAATCGTTATAGAATTAGAATGCTCGTTTGACTTGTGACGTTCCAGATAGCTACAATAGCATTATATTGTATTTCAATTCAACGATAATAGCACATTTTAAGCGCGCGATTCTCGTTGGATCATCGAAGATAAGCAAAATTGGACGTGGAGCAGTAATGCATGAGTTTGCTAAAAAAATGTCGTAGCTTCAGTTAAACCGGCTCTTAGAACTAAATATTACAGGCCTTGAAAGCGTCGGGCTAGTCATCATATCTCCCTTTAAATTCTGATAAACAAATAATCGAAAAATGTTACGAATGTAAATGAGGTCCAAGAGTTTAATGTTAGACGTAAGAAAGCAACTGAAACCCATTCATTACGTATTGATTGATTAAAGTTGATCACGATTACTTTTCGCACTTCATCAATAACAAGAACGTCTTGAAAGAATGGCATGATGCATCACATCCGGTTTGGATAACGACGCTAAGCATATCCTGTAACGAATCGTTATTTAAATATTGATCTGGAGCATCTAATCGACATAGCGATAGCGCCTCTTAAACACTCCATAGATACAAAATTTCCTAAGCTTCATCGACTAAACAAGTGATCAACAACAATTTAATATCTTACATGTTACACCACGTACAAATTATTTACTGGGCAGTAAATGTGTCTGATATGTCACGGCTTAAAATGAAACGCATCTCTAGCTGTATTAATTAAAAAACAATTCATTGTGTAACATTTAAGAAGAACGGGGTATTGGTTCATAAACTAGCTCAGAAATGATTATTATTGGATTCCGTTGGAAGCTACATATGTTCCTAGATAGACCTACTGATGTATTGAAGATTATAGAGGTATCCTGGGACAGTGCATGAACAATGGTAACTGAGAAAGCTGAGCGGTGCTAATCTGTGGTGACTATATGTTGCAGATATGATACAGATATGTGAATAAATAATTTTACAAAATCGATTTTACTTGTCATGAATGTTTTAACTCTAACTTTTTTTAAATTATGAATTTACGTCTTTTTAAATGCTTTGTTACTGAAAATATGACATTGAAAATACGGTTATTGTCAGTTTGCCGTCGCTGAATAATTGTGAACGGATTCTTTTATAATTTATTGATCTGATCTGATCCGTTATCCGTTATGACTATTTATCTTTGTACGCGACTGAACCTACCCACGAGGCTCTATGTTCCGCCCACTACATCTTTTTTCTTCTCCGCTGATGACATAATATTTATGTCACTCTCCTAATTGATGGCGTATAATAAAATCATGTTAATCATAATTAAGCGATCCCATTCTTTGTGTGGTTACAATTTATGATTGTTTTTTTGTATCGTTGATTGCTTGTGTTAAGTAAATTGCTAGAACAGTAATGCATTAACTTCATTCAATGAGGACAACATTTTCACAACATTTTTTTTTGTACCAAAGTAACAAATATAGTATTAATTATAGCTATTATTATATATATAATTATTGTTTTGAATACAGAATTTTATTTTCTTTTGTTTAGAAGATTTACTTACAGCAATATAATTTATATGAAAAAATATTTTGTAAGTGATAATATTGTACTTCGGATGGTATTTTTTAACACTTCATTATGCGATCTTTAAAAATAGACTCAAAAATTGAGCAATAATCGATATTTTAAGGTCTCATTAAGCGTCGAAAACAAGTTTCCTCACCAATTTCGGCAAGTTAGTGACATTAGTGTATCAATTAGCACTTGGCAAGGATTCGAAGATTTGTTTGCGCAGACGTTAGTTAAAATTTGCTCGGTTCCATCATCAGCATTCCATTAGTGATGAATAATTAATTGTTTTCCTTAAAATCATGCACCAAAATGATGAAACACGATCTATTAACAAGGTAAGTAAACACGCAACAATGTGTTAAACAAATATAGTATTTAGCAAAAGTTCTTGGGACAAACACAAAATTTGATCAAACACTGGTTTCTAAAATTGAAAAAAATCACATGATATTAAAAGATAAATAGCTCAAACGAAAAGCTATTTAGAAACTGAATATTTGATCATACAAAGTTATCACTTATAAAGTGATAACTTACAACTTAAAATTAAATTTACAAATTACAATCCTTTTGTGAAATTAGGAATATTTCACGTGATTTACAAGATAACTCAATTTTCCTTAAAAGTCAATGAATAATATACATTTTTAAGAGCAATAGCTTTTAGCTTATTAATTTTGCAGATTATTATTGTAACTATATGATATCATGATAGGGTTTTGGAGAGACTTCTGCGAGCCTCTTGATAAATTGAACGTCTTCTATATTTTTAAATCAAATCAATAACTAACTGCAATTGTAGGTAATTGTAGTGAGATTGTATGCATATAAAGTAATAACTGATTATTGCATATTGCATATTGCAATTGTAAAAGATAAATAATTACACGTCCTTTCTATATTGGCTCGAGGTAGGTTAAACAGATTAATTGACATCAATATTTTCTTAAGAATAATGATTAATATATATCTTAAAATAATATCATGAAGTTTGAGAAAATCGGTGTGCTCTGAGGTAATGACTGCCCAATTAAAGGCTGCTGATGGAGTCAAGAGTCATGTGATGGCGACGATGATGAGAGTATCATGAGAGCAGCTATGGCCACCTGTTAGTCCTAATGAATTGGGCAACGACGAAGGCCCCGTTGTCTAACTGGGTGGGGATCTCTATAAACAGAGATGGTGTTTGGGCAAGTGCTTATTGGCCAAATTGAACGATAATGAGACGAGGTAAGTGCTTCTTAATTGATTGCCACCGCGGATGAGCATCTGGGAGGCATGAAAAAATTACGCGATGCTTATAAATATGCCGAGTATTTTTTCTAAAAATGTACATGTGTAAATTTTTAATGTAATAATTGAAACATCAAGACGATCAAAATATCTAAATTTAAAATATGTTTAACATTGATAAACACGATTGAGATTATAAATTAAATATAGATAATCAAACTGTATATAATAAGACAGACGATATCAAAAGTAAGGTAAGAGAAAGCAAGAAACCAGACGATTGAAAAAAATTAAGGATTTTTCGGTTAGTCTTTGTTCAGCAGTAAAAAAGAGGCTAAAGGTCACGATTATACAACCAAACTAGAATCATATATATATTAGATAAATATAAATAATTGTCATTTTAGTGGTATTATGTTGCGTTTCTAATTAATTTGTTTGTCATTCCATTTCATAAAATACCAAGCATTAAATAAATCAACATTTAATATATGCTGATATGATGAAGAAGAATTATATTTAAGATTACCTATATGATTGACATACTGCCTTGCCGAGTCACAAACAGACTATCGATGTTGCCAGATATATTGAATCTATTTCACGTCACCGACACAAAAAAAATGGAACGAAAAGGAAATGCTTTAATTGTATAAAAATGTAAATTCAAAATTTTTAATTTAAAAATATTGGAAAGAGCGAGACTCATGTAAAATTATTATAACAAAATATATATATATTTTTATTAATAGTAATGTAACTTAATTTCGTATGTATCCACGTGCTGGATGCGGCGTTAGTTTACGATCGTATAGAAGCTTTAGAAGGTTCTTTAAGGATTAATTAAGATCGAAACGATTTATAAAAAAACATGTTGTAAGTATGTTAAAATCAGGAATTACGCTGCATTTGAGCGCTTTTGCGCGTCTATCTGAAAGAGTGCAGACGCAAGTAATGACTACTAACTGATGTCTGCCATTCTGCAGAATCCATTTCCCAACCTTACCATTTCCTTATCCATTCCCAAATTTCGTGGTTAGCAACGTGTTACCAAAGAAAGCAATTTGAGAGTCGCTGTAGTAAACTAACTTCGCAGCATTAGACTGAGGTCTATTTGACATCTAACTGATGCACCTAGAATCACGGGAAGGCTTTCAGTTACTCTCTACAACAAGTAGCTTTTAGCGTGCGTCTAGTAACGGGTCCCCATCTGGGTCTCCAAAAACAGGACGGGACAGGAAGGGTTTTCACCAAGCGGTATGTTAAAATCACGTTATTTGTATGATTGCTTTACAAGTCGATATTTCCTGAAATTTTTCAAATATCCGTTTTGTATTCATCTCGTTGGTTATAGCTTCTGAATGACTGGTCGAGTAACATAGACGATATCAACGAACCTATCGTCTGATTATTCGTTCATCTGTTGAATTGTCATCCAATTTAGCGTGATTTGGTTGATTAACGTCTCGATGTGTTGGTGAGCGAACGAGCGTGGGTCGCCCTTTTAAATGGCGGCCGAGTGGCGCAATCCCCGCAAGAGAGAGAGACAACCGATCGAATCCGGTCGTTTGTTTCGAGTGATTAGCCACATCCGATCACATCGTGGCGTGACGTCACAATAAGCGGACAATGCGGCCGACCGGACAATGCGGACAACACATGTAAGCGAACGGTAATTATTGTTTTTTTTTTCATTATTATAGAAGCAAAACAGTGGAGTAACAACAAAGATTAAAAAATTTCATGATTGCATACTACAGCGGACGACGGTACCATTCATGCTACTAGATGGACCTTTAATACAGATGTGTCTTCAGACGAGGTATGGACAGTGGAAATGGCAGTACCGGCTTTAGACCCTGCGGCACCCTAGGGAATTTTATTACTAGCGCCTAAAATTGATTATATTAAAAAAAAATCTAATAATGATTGCTCTCTCCACCCTTAGCTCATTCGACGCCCTGGGTCACCGACCCACATCGCCACCCCCTAAGACCGGCACTGTTTTATTATAACTATATATTCCACATGAAACGGATGTGAGAAAAAAAAATATGTGTATTGCTTTACGTGACAGCTTTTGGATCACTGGCTTTTTGAACTTGAGTGAACGAAGATAAACACCACTTTTTGTATAATCAAAAGAAACATTAATGGTATTTAACAAAAAAAATATTATTTAAAATATTTTTAGGCGCTTTTTTAGTACTTAAGCTAACTTTCGAACTTAAAGTTTGTAAGTTTCGAGTTTCGATGTTTTTTCACCGAATTTTTCACTGCGCCAAGCAGCGTCAGTCCAAACAATGTCGCCCTTCCCGCTTTGATTAGTTTAATACAACAACAATTATTGTTGCAAGAGACATTGTGTTATTTTAATTTGGATTCTATGCCGGCGTGTGTGTGTATGTGCGCCATCGACGCCGGTCATGCGTTGATAATGATCATTAAGCCGATGACAGATGACGAGAGCGGATACAGCACACGCCGAAAATCAAAAGGACCGAAAAAATCGAAAGAAAAAGATAAGCCAGAAAAAATCGCTTATCAGTCGATGAAGACTCCACAAGAGGATTTTTTATGTAATAGAAATTTTCCCTTTAGTATTTGCGGTGATTTTTCATATTTCCTTTTTACTTATACTTTTTGACCGCAGCCAACCTGGACTGCAACTGTAAAAGGATCTGAAAACCCTGGGTTTGACCGAGAATGCAACGCAGGACAGACAGACATGGCGAACGTGCACAAGGAGAGCCGACCCCAGATGATGGGAAATGGGTAGGATAAAGAAGACTTATACTTTTTGCTGTCGCTGGGTTGATGATTGAAATGAGAGACTCCAGCTCTTGCAACAAATCGCACCAGAGGATTTCATTACTCCAAAGGAAGGCTTCCCAACTAGCAAGAACCTTGACTGACGGACCTGGAAATCCCTGAACAGATTAAGAACTGGAGTTGGTAGAACAAAGGACAACCTCGAGCGGTGGGGAATGCTTCGGCAGGGAGAGACACTATTGTGTGACTGTGGAGACCTGCAGACCGCCTCACACCAAAGATGCTGCTCCATGTGCCCAAAAAGCTGCTCATCTCAGGACCTTATGCTGGGCAACACACGAGATATCGATGTTGCCAGATACTAGGAAAAAATAATTTGACGTCGCTGACATGAAGAAGAAGAAGACTTATACTTTTGTTATTTTAGATTGAAACACCACTAAAGAATAAATGGTCCTGGCCTCGATAAAATCGAGCTAATCAACAGATCTTACGAATACGTTATAGGACAGTTGACTGAATTAAAATAAATTAAAAGTTTACTAAGAGTCTCTTATATTAACTAAACAGTATTTGCTGCAAGAGGACATAAAATATTGACTTTTTATTGTGAAATGATTATTAATTTCATGTTTAATGTATGTATTGGTCTTTTTACTTCGGTTTGAGCAATCTCTTAGGTTTCAGAATCATCTGATTCTACTCAATAATACGATCAAAAAATCACCCAAAAATATGCCTCAGATACTACACTTGCAGCGTCCTGCCCCTTGCAGGACGCTGAACACGTTCTGTGGCATTGCCCAATATTAAATTTAGGTAGGCAAAGGCTCTTTAGCGTAATCCAACAGAAGCCTGGACCGGTTGGATATATCGACCTAATATCTACGGAGCCCAATTACCATACATTTTCTGTATTCGCGGCGACCTTCGGCGAAGAAGTCAAAAAGTCCAAATTTTAACGTCTGAACTATACTAACTTTTACACCCACGTTTGGTGTGTTTTTCACCAAAACCCGTTACTTGTTTAACGAGAAAGTACTCTAAAAACAATGCCTTGGTAAGTGTTTCCAAGGAGCGCAGGTACAAGGCAACCGGCCCGGGGGCCTTAGGCCTCCCAAAAAAATCACCTGCTGTCACATTAATTAAGTTCTCTGTCTCCTGCTCTAAAGGTAGTCGAGAAGCATATTTTCCCAGGTGGTCATTCGAGTGAAGAGATGTCTTCGGCCAAGACATATACAATTACAACTGACAGAACTGAGTTGCGGCAATTTGTGGTGACCATATGCTCCATATATGGAATGAAATTGGTCACACAAACACCGTCACACGCAACACAAAATATATATTTTATGAACTTATGCCTCGTTACGTTAAGCAAGTACGTTTTTTTTTATAGAAATACCTCGTTTTACCGCGTATAATAAAGATTCGCGTAAATCGGTGGTCGCTTGTATGAGCATAATGTCGGCCGCCGCCGCACACATACGTAGATACGATCCTCGATTTTTAATTTATTATAGAGCATCAATAGAAATTAGATCACCCATTATGAGCGGTAGCGTGGGAACAGCGGTCGCGCCCATAAAACAGGAGACTGATGTATGAAAACTTTAATTTCAGGAAGTCGCGAACAATCAAGCGATGTAACTCACGAGTGATGCCTTATGGTGCGTCCGCATTAGAACTTACCCGCGTAACGTATCAAAGTTTGAACAAGTGTGAACGAGAAACCGTTGCATCGATCTGTATCAAATTTTGTAAAAAAAAATAGCCGACAGCATAGAACAATCAAAAAAAGTAAAACGATAAAAAAAATGTTTTTACATACTTTTAACGAACAATTTAGTTTCGTTTTACGTATATTATGTTTTTTAATACTGTATTTAATACTCGTATTATCAAATGAGTATTTTACATCTACATCATACATGCGTATACTATTACGTATGTATGTATATTATTACGTACTAACGCACGTGTATCTTATGTCTATCTTTATCTATGTTAAACGATATGTTTTATTATATACCACTAATTTATATAACAATAGTTTAAATTCATTGTCTATAAATGTGTTTTTTTGCTAGAAAAATACATCTTTCATTTGAAATTATATAAAAAAATATGCCTACGTAAGCGCTTAAATTCATCTAGAAATAGGTTTATGGGTTAAGAATTCTGAAATTTAGTCCTAATCTATTAGTTAAAGCGACAAGTTGTTCTCATAGAGAGATAAACTAGTACAATGTTTTTAACTTGTAAATTGTTATTATATTTATGATGTGTTCAAGTTTAGATCCTAAAAAGAGGGTAGACTGATCACTTATTATCAGTTGTGTGTTGTGATTATTTGTGAAATGTATGTCAAAGCAAGCGTTCAACGGCTGAGTGTAAAACGTTGTTTTCTACACAGTCGGTGGGGTCAAAAAATGTTACGTCTTCTACGCTTTTTTGGGCTGATCCGAGGCTTAAGCCGACCCACGAAGCGAGCGAGAACCCACGCCCATTCAAGCCCTTATCGATCTGTCGCTCCCCATTCGAGCTCCGATTGTTTCTTTTAATCCAAGGCTCTCCTGGAATTTGAACGCCCTAGGTGTGCCTCGAGTAGTCTCACTTTTTTTTGTCGCTTTGCCGTCTGACGAGCACGGTCATAGTGATTAAAACATCCGACGTTCACGCATATATCCTACCTGCTAACATCCTCCTCTCTCTCAAAAATAGGTGTTATTACGTCGCGTGAGGGCAGGGTGAAGAGCAAGTCAGCAAAAAAAAGACTTTCTTTTAGAAGCACATTGATTACATTTCTGATAAACTTTACAAGCTTCCGGTCAAGCGGGAGGACATGCCGCTGGCCGTAATGCGAACTTCTCGATCGTCAACACATAACTGACGCGCTCGTCGGCGCTTAGACTCCTGCGGCCCGTGGTCGGTTACCAGCGCCATCGGTGGCAAAACTATATAACTAGTCTCAATATGGCGGACACATAAATGTATGGCCAGCGACTAAAATAAGAGACGAAATATTGTTTAACGAGGCTTTCGGTAACAGTTAGCAAGGGCTACATTATGCTGATGTCACTGCTTATCCAGTATTTATGTTTCCTCCTTCATACAAAATTAATATTTTTTAGAAACTATATTATTTTCAATATACACATGCGAATTCAACAACCGCCTTGGTCAAGTGACATAATACTCACTGGTTTGTTATATATCGTTCTTTTGTTTGTGCAAAGAAATTGACAATTGCGGTATTTCTATTGCCCTCCCGCGCAACAACTTACTTCGCGGTACTGAACTTACAGATCTCTGAATTAAGTATTTTTTAAATGTTCGTCAATGATTTGCTTAGATCTTTCAGAGTTATCGATCAGGTTATGCTATCTTGCATGCGATTTCATAAAAAAAAACACCCGTTCATTTGTGTATCGTAATCTAAAACTATTATCATTGTTGACGACGCTGGTGGATCAACGTAAAGCGCTAAAATATATTAAAATAAAATGTCTAGAACAAAAACTACTGATGAGTCTTCATAGCCGTCTGTTGGTATTCTCCGGCATGTGTCTACATAAAAAATACCATTCTTTATTCGACCAGGTGGTGTTTACATAATAGTCAACGGTGTAAATACCAGGACTGAGAATGCATTGTGTGGATCGGGAACAGAACCTCATTGTTACGGAGCCAACTAGTCACTCAAACATTGTGTTGCCTACGCAGCCTTAAAGCTCGATCGAACTTGGATTAAACTAGACTAGGGACTTCACACTAAACCACTTCGCGGCCTAATTACAGTAAATCAGAATCAATGTAACTAAAATTTTTAGACAATAATAATTTCTGAGGTCGGTTAGTTATTAATCGAAATTTTTAAAAAGAGGCGCTTACGATGCTTACACCATTTGGTACTAAAAGGCGGCTTAATGCAACCAAGGACGAGGCGGTGAGCATCAGTCGCTGACTCTATATTTCTATTGACATCAGCACGATGTAGCCCTTACTAACTGGTACCAAAAACCTCGATAAACAATCTTTCTTCTCTTATTTTTGTCGCTTGCCATACATTTGTGTCCGCTATATTAGGACTAGCTAAACAGTTTTACCACCTACGGCGCTGGTGACCGACCACGGGCCGCAGAAGTCTAAGCGCCGACGAGCGCGTCTGTGATGCGTTGACAATCTAGAAGATAATATTACGGCCACAGCGGCATGTCATCCCGCTTGGCCGGAAGCTTGTAACGTTTTAAGTAAATATAATCAATGTGCTTCTAAAAGAAAGTGTTTAGTTGCTGACCTGCTCCTCATCCTGCCCTCACGAGACGTATTAACACCTTTTTGAAAGAGAGGAGGATGTTACTATGTATTGGACTGCGACCTAATTTTGCTTAAATACAGTATTCAAAAGAGAACTGTGCTTACAACGTGCAATTGTCGCCAGTCTAACGTTGTCGTAGTAAAAAATAACTTACATACGAGAAGCATACTAAATATAGAAAATGAGAATTAGAAGATGGAGCTTACCATGGTAGTTAGCTAAAACCAGATGTAATTCATCTAAGTAATGGTCAGCGTCCAATGTCGGTTGACTACGGTACGAGAACAGCGTTCAATATTGTCATTGGTCGTCAAAAATACAAATTATTTATTAATTTTTATCAAAATTACACACGTGTTGCTTAAATAGTTAGCAGCTGTTATTCTTCACATATTTAAACAGTTGGTTTTTCATTGTAGATTTAAGATAGCGAAAATCAAAGATGCCCCTTATTAGAAATTACGCTAATAAATTATAAACGAACGTTACAACAAGATTAAGTAGAAAATTAAATAGTCAGTAACTCAATTCAGAATTATTCATATAATATTTATAAATTCACGTACAATGACTTCATTCATATAAATAATATTACTGATAACCTAGTTACACAAATAAATACATATGTATACATATAATAAATACCTTAATAAAGCAAAAAAAAAATATGAGCGATTAAGGGTATTTATAATAATTGGTAATAGCTAGTGGATTGTTGGATGAATCTTTACGATGAGTTAATCGCAAGGGCCATGGCGGCATTTTATGACGACTATATGCGACTCCAGTAAGGCAATGGAACGATGTTGTTTTTATATAAACACATACAGGAGAATACCAACAGATGGTGATAGTAATTCTGGAGTCTCACCTGTGGAATTCTATGACAATTACCATGCTGCATATGGCTAAACACTGCATGTGGAGTGTTGATCCTCCAACGTCATAGACAACATCCCGAGATTCACGCATCATCCTTATTATTACAGGAATTTACTATGAATGGGTGGTCTTCACAAGATGACTTTCGTCTACGACTAATTTTGATTAATAGGCTACGACTGGCATTTTAAAGGTGAGGGATCAAATTCACACCAACTAGGGTATTTTTTAGAGCTGAGCTCATAAATCGATTAAAAAACCTTTTTTTTCCTAACCTCCACGACCTTTGGCTTGCAAAGCAAACACTTTAACCATTGAGCTATACCTAGCGGTTCTATGAAGATGATCCCATAATTAAATGTACAAAAATACATGAAATATTTAGAAATCATTCCATGATTAATTGGCAAACTTAAGCGAGAATTACTCGTTATCAATTGAATCAAATTAAGTATTTATATTTTATTACTTACATTGAATTACTATTCAGTATTCAATATATTAATACTTTTCACCTTGTTTTAATTATGTTGCGCAATTTTTATTCACACACATGAAGACCACGGTTTCGCTCAAAACAAAGCTTCTTCAATTTTTTACACATACGACATTACATATACGTAAACGTACGCGAATGTTAAATTTTTTTTTTTTTAATTTTTGCGTTCAATACTTCAAATGAGTCTGTGAATGCTAAAAATATAAATAACGAGTCTTCTTCTTCGTAGTCTCAATCCGGTGGATTGGTTTGCAGCAACAGAATCTTGCATCTCGATCTCCATTCCTCTCGGTCCTCCGCAACCCTTTTCAGCTCAGCATAAGCGCTACAATTCATGTCCTCGAATACTTGCTGCAAATACTCCCGTCTAAGGCGCCCTCTACAGTTTCTACCCTCAACCATCCCCTCCACAATATCGTGAAGAAGACCATCGAGGCGCATAATGTGACCAATCCATCGGGCTCGCCTCTCTGAGATGGTATAATAACGAGTATTTAGTACTTAAATAGTCACTTTACTAACTATACTCATTAAATAGGTTAACTCTCGTTGAATTGCAGATAAATGCAAGATAGTTGATTCATTTACTGACGTTATTATTATTACATTGCAACGGTTCTAAACTAGTTTAGTGAAATGGCAATAAAAGTGACGCTTATGCAGATATCAATAAATTATCTAGATGCGAATTGCAGTGTTGCCAGAGGCGAAAGGAGAAATTGCATTAGAATATTGCATAACCTGAATTGCATGCAATTATAGAGCTTATTGAATGTTTGCCAACAACGGGTATGACACGGTGAATTAATTATTTACGACTACATTACTATATGTACATATTTTTTAATCAACTGATTTATTATTATTTAAAACAATATGTATATGTTTGATTTATGAGTTATGCAAGTTGCTGTGAAAATATGTTATCTATTAGTCAATATTCTTTTTCTTCTTCGTAGTAGTATCAGTCCGGTGTATTGGTTTGCAGCAAAAAAATCTTACATCTCGATCTCTACTTTTCTCGATCTTCTGCAATCCCCTTTAGCTCAGCATAAGAGCTACAACTCATGTCCTCGAACACTTGCTGCAAATTCTCCCGTCTAGAGCGTCCTCTGTAGTTTCTACCCTCAACCATCCCTTCCACAATGTCGTGAAGAATACCATCGTGGCTCATGATGTGACCGATCCATCGGGCTCGCCTCTCTAAGATTGTTCTTAGTAGGTGCCTATATTCCTTGATTATGCAGAGAACCTCATTGTTCGTGACGTGGTCTCTCCAGGAAATTCCGAGAATTCTTCTGTATGACCACATCTCAAATATAAGCCTCGAATTGATTGAAAGAATCTCTTTATAATCTCCTTAAAAATACTTATTATTTCGCACCCAAAATAAAAACTATAAATTAGCTCCGAGTTTATAGTAATGAGGTATGTTTAGTTGCTTGTGGCGACACTATCCATAAATAATGAGCCATATATTGAAGAAAATGGAATGATATAAATTTTCCATATTTATTAATTTTGCAAAAATATATGGGTAATCTTAATTAATACTATATATATATAAATATATGTGTTAGAATCTAAGCATTTACTCTCATTTAATTAATATATTAAGGTGTGGGTGCATTGATAGCACACATATAGATTATTGTTTGACTGTGTACCAAATGTACAGCATTTTGTTTGAGTGTGTGCGGCGTGAGAAAATGTCCGAAGTGTAATTGGTGGTTAAGTCTTCCCCCTCCCCTCGCCTTATCCCCCCCGGACCTGCGCGATGCGATCCGAGCAAATTCATGTGCATACATATATATACACACTAGATGCGATGCTAAATGTATATACCATGTACGTGCACTATTGAAGTTGCATCTATTATAAGTGTCTGTGTGTGACGATTTTAGAGGCTTTCATAATAGTATTTTTTTAATTGAATCACATACTTACGCAAGAATACTGCCAGGCAGTGATAGTAAGATTTTTTTTTTTACGTAAATACATAAAGGAAAATACGGATAGATGGTGATAGTGATACAGAATCCAAGAATACATCTGATCTGAGGCGCTGAATGTGGAGATCAACTACCAACGTCATAGACATATATAATATTCACGCATCATCCATTTATTACAGAAATTCACTAAAAATTGGAATTTTTTCATGGGATAACTTTCATCGACCGTTAATTTCAATTAATAGGCTATGACTGGCGTTTTACTGGTGAGGAATCAAATTTACACCAACCATCTGAGACAGTTGAGTACAGTCTGACGTGTTCTTAAAGAAATCAAAAGAAGAAGAAATAGTGTTTTGAAATGCGCAATGGTTGTATAAAAATTAAAATGTCTTCCTGTTTTTGATAAATTTTCAAATTTAATGCCATAAAATAAAATGAAACGCAAAAGCAAAAACAACTCTATTAAAATATAAAGCAATTAATTAGGCATCAAATCAAAATGTAATTTCCGAATCTCACGAATTAGTTACCTAAATGGTTAAATGCATTTAACAGTAACCATCGACCAACTATAATACAACATCCGAACGGGATTAAGACGTTATTATCGGAATCATCAAATCACGTGGAATTGCTTGTTTGTTTTCATTACGGAGTCGTTTAAGGCGGGCATTAGCTAACAAACGACTCGGAAACACGCACGCCCATACAACATCCACTATTGACGAGCTTTCCAATGCGCGCACCAGATGCTCCGCAAAATTGACAATGTTTAATAGTTAAAAGTTAAAAAAAAATGTATATATACCATCGAATACAGTTAAATATGGGGAATTACAGAATGATAAATAGATCTCATGTATGAATTATATGACAATTCACGTATTGATCTGCGATCGTACAATAATTTTAAATAATTATTTAGTATATTAAATAAAGGTTAGATTTATTATTTATACATTGCTTCTGAGAGTTTAAAATTAATCTGCAGTGTTTTAGAATCGTGATTTGTTATGTTTACGATTTGTAGTTATTTTATTCCAAAATATTCTAGATAAATCTATTACTTTAGCTATCTAAATAAATCGTGTATTGTTAGACTGGTGTTTGAGCATTCATTAAGTACACTTAAGAATGACTTCTCGAAGAAGTCACAACATTTATGAAATTCCATCTTATGAAAATATTATGGATGGAAAAATGTGATTCGATTTTTATGTGTACCTTTACTTTTCCAGTTCTGTATTAAAGCGTGAAAAGTTCATCGTTGAAAAATTGAGAAAATTTTACATGAAATTTTACCTAAAATGTATGCTATCTTGTAATGATAGCGTATTTTAACATTATATAACCACTAGTTGTCTAAATAATACTTGTCTAGACAGTTTTATACTACGACTATATGCTAATTACAAATTTTAAGAATTTTTTTCAATTCAACCTCCCTAGTTAATACGATTAAATATTAAACAGAGGACTGAGTTTAATCTCTCAGAGTGTATCATCGAGAACTTTAATATTGAACTTCCTTCAGTTAAGATGCAGGTGTGAGATTATTGATATCTCACAAAATAAAAATAAACAATCCGACAAATATTTCAATATATGAACTTACATTACTTTATTTATTTACATGCACTTTAAACACGATTATATCTCAATTAAGAACGCATACTTGTAAACGTATTTTCTCGAGAAATTGATAGAATTTTAATTGGAGTCTGTAACCCAATATATGCATTTCAGAAATAAAAAAGCCTTAGTTATTTTATTTAATTAAAACCGTGGATATATCACGGGCTGTGTTCGTAAATTAAGTTAAGTTCCAAAACGTTAATTTAAATTTGGAGCTTTAAAATTTAAATGCTAGATCTGAAATGTCTGATTAGTTCATTCTTGACATTCGGTTTGTATCGTGCTATCCTATACAGTGGATCAAATGTATACTTCATTCAGTTAAACGTAAAATAAAATAACATTTTTACAGAATATTATATTTTTATAACTTCTTACAAAAAAAAAAGGATGTAGAATAATACTTCAGACGTTAAATCAAAGGTATGATTTTTAAGGATAGCTAAGCTTGGGAAAATTATTGATCCGTATACTCCATAAAACTAAAGCAAGGAATTTACGCATCGTCGACAAACTTCACCTATTTTCATGCGTCCAACTGTTGTAGTTGAGCGTCATAGAGCCCATAAGTCAATTCCGACCAATTAAAATACATAGTCATCAACATATTTTTTCCAATGAACTCGCATGATCATACAATTTGTATCAATCTTCTCTTAAGGAAAAGTCTTTAAAAAAGAGTGTTGTCAGATTTTCAACCCCTTCCACAACGAGGTAGTCCGTTATAATATTTATAATTATTCCCCTTTTTAAAGTTATTTTAGATGATAATGCGTTTCTCTGTCATACAATCTGGATCTCATTAAGGAACAGATCAATGTTCACTTGTGATTTCCCCAACCCACACACAAACACAATACACGTTTTACCGAATGCAGCGTCCAGGCGTACTAGAAACCGCTGATCTCGACCGGTTGTACTCTACTGAATGCACTTTTATATATATATATATATTTAAGTTTTACAGTATGCTATGAATAAGTCTAAGAAATGTTTATACTAGTCTAGTTAAAAAAATTTAGATCGTTTTCTTCAGTTGTCGACATATCAGGTCTGGCATTTTTTCACTGAATGCGGTACGTTTTTGAAACCCTTGCCAGTGTCGGGACCTTTGAGAGAGAACACTCGATACAAGATAAGGGCGCAGGACAAATTTCGACTCGTGGTCGCACACATTTACGGGGAAACATCGCCGAGAACATACAGACACAAGGTAAAAATACGACACAATGCAGCAAAGGGCGTAACCCAATATATATTAAGAAATAACCAAAATAAGCAGTCTATTGATTGAAATATGTGGGATAATGAAGTCGTATTGTGAACAATGCTCATTTATATCAAATGCCTGGATAATGAAGTCAGTAAGCTTTATAGATATTGCCTATTCATAATTAAAATTTATCGTTGTATAATCTGCAGAAAAGATTAATTTTGCGCATATGGACAACACAAGAAACCACCAGATATTTTTCAACTTACAAATATATCAAATCATTTCAGTTTAGCTCCAGCTTTCAAATTTCAGCCGAATGCATTACAATATGTATACGACAAACTTCCAGGACTAGCTTGAAGATAATGCAGCTTTATCGTATGCTTTTTTTATAGTAACTATGCTTTAGTTTCATAACATAAAAAACATATTTGAGCAAGTCGAGTAACTAATGTTTTAGTGGAAGAGATATTTTTCATAGGTGAAAAATTAGTGCAAAATTCAACCTTTCCAATGCACCTTTAGTTTTATTAAAAACATGCAGTTAAACCTTCTTCGCTGAGATTTTGATCAATTTATTTTATTTCACGGACGCCCCTGAGTAAGAGGTAAGAACACGTGGTCCCCGAGCGGCCCGAGAGTCGCCAATCGAAAATTTATTGAATTCCACCGTTGGTCCCGTTTTTAGGTTTGTTTTCCCGTCTCAGACAGATTTATCGCAAAAATAATCCACAGACGGTTCGTGACGGTTATTTTTTCCATCCATTTTATTAGTAAACATTACGACAAAACACAACGATACATCTATATTTTCGCAGACGATACCCATAGAAATGAAGGATAATTTAAAGTAAGCGATTTAACAGCTATAAATTGTTCACGAATGTCTTAAAAAATATGTATTTGAGTATAATGTCTATTTGTAAAAATGACTTTATTTTCTTCTATTAAAATAAAATGTAAAATTCGCGTAATTAATATTTTTACGAAATTCTAATTACAATACTGTCAGTATTACTTAAATGTCTTTCTTCAAACAACTTAAAGGTGATTGAAAATTTTAATAATAATCACATGCAATCCCTACCCGCACACAACCAATCTTAGTTATTCTTATATGCAGCATCTAACCAAGCTAATATCATCTAAGCTGTTATTGTATTCATTAGAGAACATACTCTTTTTAACACATTCTATTTAATCTGATCAGCTTGTAAAAAACTAGTCAGTATAAACATAAAGCAACGCATACAAACATTAATTTTATGTTTTTATCATAAAACTGTTAGCAATTGTAAACATTGCTTGTTCGCGAATAAAAAACTCGTGTTATACCCGCCAGCTCTACACAACTTATCGCACGCATTAATAAGCACAAAAAGTGTGTAACTCATTCGGATTAGCATTGGAATTGCCAGTATGAACGACACGCTCCGGTTACTACGTCGACTTTGATACGTGTCATATTAATTCTGTGTTCTTGCGCTGGACTTATCCGCTTTTGGCGAAGTATGCAAACGAAGCATAAGTCCGCGGTGTCGCACACGTAGATCCGCTCTACGTGATCGGCGGAACCTATTTTATTAGTGGACGCATTCGTCACGTAATACGTGTTTTAGTCGTTCACTCACTCCATCGAACACTCAACAGTTACATCTCTTAAACACACAATATATTATGTGTCATGAGAACTTGTATTAACGGATAATCCTTCTACAGTGGAGAAAACAAAGTAAATTGTACTATTTGCAAGTTACGAAGCTCTCGTTGATTGCAAAATCGGTGTAACTTTTACATTAAAATAAATAAAAAACGTAATCATTTTCTATTTAATAATAAAAAATAAAACACAACAATTGAAATTGTACAATAAATTTATCGTTATTTATTAAGAAGCAAATAATTTTCAGTAAATAATGACTCAAGCACTGCATAAACATTATCAATTCACACGTAATATATCGCACTAAGTACTCCTCTCGAACCTTTAGTGCGGTTCAACGCCTTCAGCGACTTTAATTTATGTTAAGTAGTAGTCATAGTAGGAAGTCGTTGTTAAATAATGTATTTGTTTGTGCAGATCATCACCTAAGATTAAACACGCTAAGTCAAACAGATTCGTCTGTGAGTTATGACTTATGACAAGTCTATGACTTACCAGGTATTTTGAATGCAATTAAAACCGGGTTGCAAGTGTCGCAGAACTATTAATGCTAATGTCACGAGTGTATGATAATATACAAACTGACGGTAGTGGAATAAAACTCTACTGAAATTTTTATCATACTTCTTAACATTTTGATATAATCCTAAAAGACGACTCAAAATAACCGATGACGTACTTGTCGCTTAAATAAGGTGATCAAAAGAACACCGTGCATATAATGTGATATTGTGTCTCTACTTAGTGAGTTTATGTGAACGAGTATTGTTTGATTGATAAGCTATGACAAATGACTGAATTGCTGACTTGTATCAAAATCTTCAGAATTTTTCCTACTTGTTAGCACTAAGCAAATCTCTTTGTTTCAGAACATCATACGTGACTGAAATGGCATACGGAGCGTTAAGGAGCTGTTTCGATTTTACATGTACATATAAATTTACTCTCCTAAAGATCTGAAGAAGGGATACCTGAAAAAGAAGGTATAAATGGTGACAGAAATATATGAAGAAGATCCATCAATGTATATTTTTCTGTCATCCTCTCATCAATCTGTTTATAGTATAATTTTATAAAAACAACGTATCTTCAACAGAGATTAAACCCAAAATTACTCGCGTACAAGTATTTAACCTCTCAGTATTACTGTAAGTATTACAAGTATTGCAAGTGTTGCATGGTAATTAAAGTTATTATTAGGTGTGTGAGTCATTAGTGATTACACCTACCTAGTAATAATATTCAAATGCTTATATATATTTGATTAATGGCCGTTGCTTTAATTGCGTAGTCGTGTGCACTATGTTTTATTTAATCGCTGCATGTATTGTGCTTAATTTAATTATCCTTAGGTACTGTTTCGAATGTGTATTACGTGGCAATTATGCAGGTTTGTAATTTAACGTAATTGCAAACAATTGCGTTTGTTTATGTTCATAATGTTATACTAGATATGTTATTACTCAATTACTCATACAGGACATTGAAACAGAAGGAAAAAAATCATTACTAATTCAAATAGTTATATTTTTAACGATTAAATAAATGAACTTAGCGTAAAAGGGCTTTGGAAGAACACGAGTTATCCAATGGGAAGTGCTGCAATAGGGACAGTCATAACTGTGTGACTAGATACATAAAAACTGGATATAATTTAATATCCTTCTATATTGTACTCTCTATTATAGTATATTTGCAGCAAGTGTTTGAGAACATGAGTTGTAGCTCTTATGCTGAGCTGAAGAGGACTGCAGAGGATCGAGAGGAGTGGAGATCGAGATGTAAGATTATGTTGCTGCAAACCAATCCACCGGATTGATACTACGAAGAAGAAGTATAGCATCTCATTTCTGGACCTTATGCTCGGAATCACTCTGACCATCAATTTTGTTATAAAAAATTAAATTACGATATTTTTTATATAAGACGACATATTTTTTATTTAATTTTCGTCATATATTAGTCAGTTAAGAAATGTTAAATCATCTAGTACGAATAATAAAAGGGATATGTTTCAAAGGTAGGTTTGGCGTTCTCTTATTTTGTGGTCTAGCACACAATAAATCTACTTTATAATATACATGTGAAAAACTGAAGAAGCTCTCATTGAAGGTAATATATATATATTTTAAATGATCAGTTTTCAGCCTAAGGTTAAGGTTCTCTTACAGCGGTGCATCGCACTATTCGCATTTAATACCCGCCTAGATATGAGCGGGTAATTATTCGGTCGTAGCTTGAATCTGCGAATAAATGATTACGATATAATTGCGCGAGGAGAGGCGGCCGGCCAGGGGTGGCAAACTCACGACTCTCCTGGGAACAACGCGGCCGCGGCCCGGAGATAATGACCCCTGCAATCATTTTTACATAGTAACTTTATTATTTCTGCAATGTGAGTATAAGCACTGCTTAAGCCTAAGGCCTAACATTTCTAACATAGTCCTAATATAACTCTGGATAAGTCCTAATAAAACACTTGATAACTCCTAAAATGATATTTTTAGCGGTTGACTTAAGTAAGGTTAGGTTTTTCTTTTTTGTGTAGTAATACAAAAGTACTAATAATTGATAACGGCAAAAGAATTGTTCGATCTACTTTGCCATGATCGTGCTAGGAATATAAGATTAGGTTATATTTTTTTATTTATTATCTTTTGCATTATTTCCATGCTTTTAACGAATACTATCGTAAACTACAAAATACATATTTACAGAAGTGCTGTGTATACATAGTTTTGTAATAAATTTATTAAAGCAAAAGGAAACTATATAAATACTTGTTTATTAATTAATTAGTGAGGGAATATGAACGTAAACGTTGTGAGATTTACATAAAATATGTGTTATTGTGTATTGTAATGAAAATTGGTTTATATAATAATTGATTTTATATGTAGATTAGTTACTAAGCCTATGTAAGCTCACGTAAGGTTAAGCAAGTCTAGTGTTTTTGGTTTCTGTCTTGTGGCATTTATTGCACAATAAAATGTGCGTTGGACATTATATAACTTGTTACTATGTAAGGTCAGGTTTAAATGTTAGGTTTGGATAAATAAGTGCTTTTGTCACTAACCTGTGACATTTATTTGCACGGTGAAATTTATGTTGGTCATTCTATTTTTTAGTATTTTAGATCAGGTTAAGTTAGTCGCGTGTTAGTTTAGGTTAAATTGGTGCTTTGGGGTCACTGTACTGCATTTATTGCACTACGAGATGCACTCTAGGTCATCCATCTCGCCGGGCAGAGGTCCGGTGCACGGAGTTCGATAATTACTCGCACGAAGCGAAGGGGAGGGAAAAAATCGAGCTGGATTCAAAAACGCCTCGATAATAATCCGAATCGAAAGAAAAAATAAAGAGAGACCCCTTTCGTGGAGGTGACCACACGACAAGCTAGTCCTATCGAGACAATATTGTTTGTTATTTAGGTGAAATATAAAAGAATACAAAACGGATGAAAAAAAACGCCAACAATCTGCGTATTTATTTATTCAACACCTATAACTACTTAAATTATGTGAAAAAATGCAATTTACTGAAAAAAATGTAGCGAAATTCCTGTCTTCCTACCTAAATAACTTGTAATTTAGTAAAACTGAGGTTTATTTTAAAGCTGATGAAAAATATTTCAATTTAATATATATTGTTTCAATGTTTGAAGGATTCAATTTGAGATATATTATAGATTATAAATATTTATTTATTTACCTTGTTCTTACATGGATCACGTAAGATAAGTTCTCTATTAGAAGACTGTAGTTTCGACTAACTCGTAGCCTTTCTAATTCCTTCTCTTGTTAAGCGATAACTGAGCTGCGATAGTACTTTGCAAGTGGACTAACCAATTTTATGTAGGAGAGGGGGGAGGAGTATGTCTTACGTGATCCATGTAAAAAACAAGGTAAATAAATAAATATTTATAATGAATGTATGTTGTTACAAGCATTTATTTGGAAACACAAATTACAATTTCTACTATAATAAATAGCAAGTAAATTCCGTAAATCAAATTGTTAATCCATAAACGATGCATAATAAATGTCATAATATTGGATTCATATTATTATTGAGAATTGAACAGGTAAAAAGAAAACGATAGATTTGGACTTGAAACTGCACGGACCTAAAATCAGAGACTATGATCAATTATGAAAATATTTATTTTACCGCACTGCTATGGATACTCGCGTCACAATAAAATCATGTATGTACATTACCTTAGTAATAAGACCTTCATCTATTATGAAAATAATACGTCCTTCACCGTTACCAACTGCTTGACCCGCAACAACACCTCGGTGGTCCAAAAAAAGCATGTTATAACATTTCTAAGAGACATTTCTTTTGAGGACTTTCGGGGTACTTTCCAGGCTTGATAGATACGTCTCCACAATTGTATTGATGCAGAAGGAGAGTATTTTAAATAACTTTAAGCATTTGTACAGGTTGGATACAAAAATATATTTTACACAAGAAATGCACGTAATTTTTGTAATGCACCGTGATTACATACTCATATTAATTAAATTATAATTTTTTGTCCCTCTATTTCGTTCAGAAATCACTGTCGCCCCATTCATCTCGAGCATTCGTTCCCGCTCGTGGGAATCTCAAATCGGAAGATCAAATATTAATCACCCACAAGTACGCGCGCGGATCGTGTTTGGTTACACCGCCGGCTCCCCTCCCGTACGCCGGGCTCCGTTAACGAGCCCGCGCTGCAAACACAGCGCGGCGCGGCCTGCCCAGAGGCGGCCTCGGGACGGGCCGAATTAAAGGTAATTATCACT
Source organism: Glossosoma conforme (assembly GCA_022606575.1). Classification (NCBI taxonomy): domain Eukaryota; kingdom Metazoa; phylum Arthropoda; class Insecta; order Trichoptera; family Glossosomatidae; genus Glossosoma; species Glossosoma conforme. The sequence continues at coordinate 1,496,741 of JAGTXR010000002.1, forward strand.
TGCAGTTAGGGTGAGGAGGTTACACTGATTTTGCGGTACGGCTTCGAAAAGATTGAACAATTAAAAGGTATTGTGTATTTTTGGGATCACGTTTTACAGGATAACCACACTCCATCATCGTATTTTTTTAAAAATAAAACACAATTGTAAAAAATCTTTTTTAAATGCCACATATAAACTCTGAAACGATATTCTTGTATTGTTGCTTACTGAAATAAAAAATCTCTTCAAATAACATATTGATTTCAATATGCTCTTACATGTTAGCAACTCATAAAGCCTTCATTGGAGGCAAAACTGCCGTCTTCTAGCAAGTGAATTAAAAGTGTTCATTGTGATACTGATAATGAAATATTTATCTATTAAAAATTTAACCAATAAATACTTATAAATAAGTCGTAAATTAATTACATTAATTACTATTTATTCATATACATACATGAAGTTTTGCTAAAATTGGTTTCGCATACAACAAAAGGTTCATAAATACTTCACATAGATATTCGTATTTTAATTAATAAGAATAATTGACAATGTCCTTATTGAAAGCAAAGTTCCGTTTTTCAAATATATTATTAGAATAGCCACTAAAAAAGACCCCGAAAAATGACTTAGCCCCTGGACACGAACAGGGGTGGAATATATGGAAGTCCCTTAACAGACTTCGGACCGGAGTACGCAAGACGAGGACACAAATGAAAGCCTGACAGTTTTACAGCGGACCGACTGAATGTGACTGCGGCGTGGAGCAGACCCTGTCACGCTTCTGGAGTGTGCGAGTAGCTGCACCCAGGAAGACCTGATGATGGCCGGGAGTAACGCCATCGACGTCGCTCACTTCAGGGCAGACAGTTTCTGACCCTGTTGTTTCCGAAACGATTATATATATTTTAGAATTTATTTTTAATGCGGATATTTTTTAGAAAAGTTTAATTAATGGTGACCATGTGTTCATTAATAAATTTAAATAATGTGACCACAGTGTATTTGTAAATAATTTTATTTCTAATAAGACAAATGTAAAAAGTATACCTCAGACAATTAGGAATGACTGGAACTATTGAAATCATTGTGAGAAAATATCTCCGTAGAGTAGTGGAGACAGTGACTGGACAAATTTTCAAATCCCTGGCGCCATACCAGTTCGGGCAAAAAAACCTTCGAGACTAATAAGGATGCAGTTTTTTTATTTATTTCTTCTAGGTCCACATTTCGAAATGATTAACTCAATTATTTAATTCAGGGTGTTTTTTTGTACACCTATTATTTTATAAGAAGGCACCTTTTTGAATTATATGCTTAAAATTGTTATAATAATTTAAGACACCAGAAAATTATATTTATTTTTGTATAGATATAGTACATCTATAAAGTCTCTTTCTTCGTTATTTACGAAACGATAAAAACGTTTTGGAGCAGTGCAAAAGGGATTATCTTAACACTTTCATTACTGCTCGGTGGAATACAAATTATAATGTCACAATTATAAAACTAGTATTTGAGGCATAAATCTACTTATCTGGTCTATTTTCATATATCACATTGGTTCTTGTATCCTTTAGCTATCAGATGATGCATAAAAAACTATTCTTAGAAAGTAGAAAAACGACATATTACAGCTACCGATGTAAGCGGTAGGGGAATCTTACACGGCATATATCGGGTACGATGCGAACAGGTTAAAGGTACCATATTTAGCAACAGGCTCTATCAAACAGGTTAATTTTAATTAATTTACGCTGCATTTTTTATGAATTATTTTATATGTGTAAAAACATAAAATACACATGAAAATAATTGAATATTTCATGTAATAATTTTTTCATTAGTATTATAAAGATATGGTACAGTGGCTTAAAAATGGATCATATTTTACCAAAAACATTCGTGTTACACATACGAGTAAGTCAACTGCTAAATAATTTTTCATTCATACTATTCAAGTCAGCATTGTTTTATGCTACCTTACAGTGATCGTACATTAGTTGTACAATAGTCAATATCATGTGCCTATTTAATGTTTAAATAAACAAGACGCCACTGTTTTTTTGTATTTAGAATCTATTTGAAAAAAACATTACTTGTGTGTTATTACATAATATTTTAATTGAGCATGCGTGAATCATTTTGTCACGAACGCTGTATTCCAGTGGCAGGACATGATAATTTATGACTATAAAAATGTATTAAAAACAACAAAATTAATTGGTTTTATGTTGCATGCTTTAGTGCTCGAGATATTCACGCCATTTCGAGGAAGGCGAATTAAAATCTAATTACTATCAGGGCCTAATTACATAATGGCGCATAATATTCAGCCATAAAATTGATTCGAACAGTTACTAATACGAATAAAATTATTTATACGCAGTGGCGTAGAAAAAGGGCGATTCCACTGTGTCTCGGTGAGGATCGGTTTGATCACACAACCACTTAAGTAAAAAACATTCCATATTAACCTACTATACTATTGTAAATTAATGATTTTTCTTTTTAACAATACTGGAAATAGAGTACATTTGCCATATAACAAAGCTGTCTTTTCTTTAAGACTTTTTTTCTACCCATGAAAGAACTCTTACTTATATAATGTATCAGTTAAACTATAATAAGTGAACTCAAATTGAATCAAATGCATGAAATTGGCAGTAGGTAGAGGTGGATTTTGATTGTATTGAGAGGTACACTTTATTATACATAAAAATCTATATAAAAACTACAAAATGTGACAAATGGTTGTAAAATCATTTTATACATATAATAAATTTAAAAAATTCTACGCCACTGATTTCGATCTAAAGATGATTCTTCTAATTCCACAAAAACCGAAAGCGGCTCCAAGAAGTTCGAAATCCTAAACCTAATTATGTTCTAAGAAAGAAGCGTAATTTGAGATATTAAAAAAATAATTATTTGGAACACTGAATTATCATCTAAAATACTTGTACGTATAATTCCGTAGGGATTAAAGGAATATTGTGTGTTATTAAAATCGTTATAAAAATTTAATAGGCGGGTAGAAACTAGTAGAAGATATAGCGGCGGGTTGATCACTTGACCTCTTTTTAAAAACGATAAAGACCCTACCAAAGAAGTCTCCATCACTACATGTATAGTTATTTGGGATATTATATGAATATGTTTCATTACATATTAATAAAAGTGAAAGCTGACTCCAGATTGTAGAGGGAATCATATCGCATATATGCATTATATTGTCCTTTTAAGATATCATGTATAGCAAAATGTATTCAGTGGAAATTTGTAATAAGGAGATTATGGATAGAACGAAGAATATAATATTTTAATTCCTGAGATTTGTGGTGGCTTATTGCTCCGAATTGAAAGTTGATATGACATTGATAAGTACGGAACCAAGTTGTGGTTCGGTATACATTCACGTCTTAACATTCTAATCGTAGGCGAGAGATTGATCTGTGGGTGTTGAGACATTAGAATGTGACACAGCCGGTATGTGAACTTGGCCTTTGTAAATACCGGCGATGGATTTTCGAAGAAATTCATATATATTTATATTAGTATATTTTAGGATTTTCGCCTTAGTTGCATAATGACTAAATTTTTTATGCGTAATGAAAGAGTCCAAGATGGCGTGTTACGGTTTTGAAGAACACAATTAGATGACAGCTCGTAGATTTTCGTGCAGCAAGTGTTTGGATTGGTGAGCATATAATCATAACAAAAGGCGTAACATAGAGTCATTTTTCTGTAAATTTTTATGATAAATAAATTATTTAAATAAAATTAAAACATATCAAATTAAATATTTAAAAAATATATTAAAGATTATGTTTTGATCATAATCCGTACTCGGTTTCACACGAGATTTTTTATTTTCTTCTTTAATAAACATTTAATATTACGATGTTTTGTTGAATTTGTTTTTTCTTAAGTAGAAACTACTGGTACTATATAACTAGGACCATATACAGGATAATGGTTTTTCACGGACTCTATGACTGTTAACCCGGACAGCTGGACGCTGCAAATGTAAAGGATATAAAATTAATAATTGATGAGATTCATATCATTCATTAATCTGCATCCTTAACAGATTCTAATTTTATGTAGAAGAAAACATCTAACCTGGGAGATGACACTTAATTCCCTTAAAAAAACTGGAGAAGCTGCTCGTCACGAATTGACATATAATGACAGTCGTTTAAAAATGCTCAAAAAAGTTCTACAGGTTTGACGTTGATGCACAGGTGCATGTGGGATCAATTGAAAAAGTTCAAAAAAGCTAAGATAATGATAAAAATCAATAAAAAGGGTTTGAAAGGTGGCATTGTTTATCAAACTCTATAGACCGCTATTTTTAATTGAGTCAATAGAATTTTAAAGAGTTTTTTTTGCAAAAGAGATTCGTTTTTAAAAGTGCTGAGAGGGATCAGTTGAGGTATGGAGAGGAAGGAGGGTGCGGGGGAGGGCCCGGCGGGGTTATAATCAGAGGGGATAGAGATCGTGGTTGTAATTTTGAAAAATCATGTTAAACAAAAATAATAATGAATACGTTGTTACACTCGCGGGCCAATAAAGTATGGGCGAGGAACAAAAATTAATACAGCCTCGGGGTATAATTAAAATGGTGCTTACCAACAACAGACTCTCAAAGTTTCGCATCGCGGAGCCTATCCAATCAATCACTTTCTGACATCTCAAACATAATGTGAAATGTATGAAAACAATATTATTTAGCCACTATTGCGATCAATAATACAAACAGTATTAGTAGTCACTTACTCCGGCATTAAACAACAGTGGAAACCATGAAAAGACTCATCTTGCTCGAAAAAAAACATTTGTGATTTACGTTCTGAGCATTCTGAAATTTTCTCTCTAACTACAATAATTAGGTTCCTTAAGCTTTTCATATTCAAGAAAACTATTGCTCTAAATTTTGTGCGAAAATAATTATTCGATTATAGGTTTAGATAAGCCGGAACTCTATTATAGTAAGTAAAATAAAGGCATAACAATTTATAAATGTACTTCCTTATTTGTCTTAACATCAACCACATTGAGCACTGTTTGTTCACCTGCCCTTAAACTCTCTACCCAACCCTTTTCCTACTTCCTTACATACTTTTGTAAATGATTCTAAGCTGTTTATCCATCAGTATGTTTATATAAGATGGGAACTAATGAAACTTACATTGAAGGTTAAGCCGTATTCAGTGTGATACATGTTAAAAAGTGTTTATCTATTTGATATTTGAAATGGATCTCAGAGTAGCTAAAAATATACATTAAAATACAAATATGTATGGAGATATTTACATAAAATCATGAAAATAAACGATAAATATGCGAAAATAACGTGGGGTTTTTCCCTTTATAATGAATCTTTTTGTGGAGGCTTCTCTTTTTTTTGAGAAGGCTTCAAAAAGCATCTTACAGTTTGGGAATATGTGGTGGCTGGAGATCCGCCGACAGTGCGTCAGATACGAGATGTTTGGGAAACGTCCGAGGTATTTAATAATAATCGGTCAGTCGTTTCGGCTTCGAGGCCCTCGTCCGATCAATATGGCCTCTCGAAGCGAGTATCGGCCGATTCGAGTAATTACTGCTTATACGCAAAGGTACACCTAGAGGTTACAACATGTTGGGAAACCGAGGGAATCTCACATGTGATCCTCCTGCGTACATAATCATCCTTCAGGCTATTCTTACGTCCACATAACTATACTTTAATCTTTTATACATAAGAATACAAAAACAACCAGATGTTCCAGAACATAGCGGCACACTTCTTGTTCGTAGTATCAATCCGGTGGATTGGTTTGCAGCAACAATATCTTGCATCTCGATCTCCATTCCCCTCGGTTCTCCGCAACCCTTTTCAGCTCAGCATAAGCGCTACAATTCATGTCCTCGAATATTTGCTGCAAATACTCCCGTCTAGGGCGCCCTCTACAGTTTCTACCCTCAACCATCCCCTCCACAATATCGTGAAGAAGGCCATCGTGGCGCATGATGTGACCAATCCATCGGGCTCGCCTCTCTGAGATGGTTCTTATTAGTTGCCTATCTTCCTTGATTATTCTGAGAACCTCATTGTTCGTGACGTGGTCTCTCCAAGAAATTCCCAGAATTATTCTGTACGACCACACTTAGATAAGAGTATATAGACAAAATATCTTGATCAGAGTAATTATTGCTCATTTATTCTTCCTGCAAACATAATTATCTGTGAGTTATTATTTCATTATTTTTACTATACTTTCCATCTAATTTTTATTGAATCTTGTTAGGTTTGACTCCAATGAAGTAACTTTATTTTAAATGGAAAATTAACTTAATTGTCCCGTGTTTGTAATTGATCAACGACAAAGATGTAAGCAAAATTGGACGACAGCAAAAAAATGGTAATTGATAAATTGGTAAAGCTTGTCGCTTTGCTGTGACACTAGTTTAGTTGAACTTAAAAAGGATTATCTATCAAATATATTTTCAAATTCCAATTGAAATGACACTTAATAAACACATGTCTCGTTGTTTATTTACTACATTCAATGTCTCTTTAATAAGTTTATGTACGAGTAAAATAAGTATACTTAAACGCCATTGCTAAACTAAAATTATGTATTTGTTCACAATAAGACTGCGTTAAGACGAAAAAGGGTATTTAATATGTTTTCAGTTCTTACCTCAAAGTTATATTATACGCAATCTATCAAACATCCTGAAGAATGATTAATAAAACACGTATGCTTTGATCAACAGGTATAAAATTGATCAAACGTATCAGAGCACTTTAATTATGTTACCTGCTTAAAATGATGATTAAGTGTTTCATGGAAGATGCTGGACCCTCGATGGAATCCAGGGTCTATCGTCAATAAAGAATATTGTGGCTGGTTGCGTGAATATTTTAATTAATTTATAAGTGAAGAGCCCTTTCAAGAGTCGGACAAAAAGTGCATTTCATTGCAATCTCGATATAAACGGTGCTACGTTTAGGATTAATTGCTGAGGAATACTTTAATGATCAGACGGTGATTAAAGGATCATCACGCCATTTCTTAGTAAGTAATAAATTATATTTAATAATCATTTAACAGATATTGTTATTATATTAGATATTTAAATATAATTAAAATAATCTTTAAAAATGATGTGATGTTTTCTTTTGTTTTGAAACAAAATTTAATCTTACTTTTGCAGAATTCAACTTCCAATGTTAGTAGGTCGCCAAAAATAGCCCAATTTGTTGTTGTTTGTAAAGTGACTGACCTGTGAAAAATAAAATAAAAACAGTTTTAGACAATGAATGATCTATTTATAAACAATATAAAATTAAAGAAGCTAAATTTTTTTTTGATTTTTTTAAATTTGTGACATAAAAATGTTGTCGAAGACACAAAGATGTTAACAGACAAACGTAACCTTTTAATATAATTAAGACTTTTGTGTTTGGATTTATTTTTATATGTATTATAAGTAAAATTTAAATATGAATCATTAGAATATAATATTTCTATTCAAATAAATGTCCTTTCATTCATTGAAACGAGAATATGAAAATTAAGGTAGTAAAAACTTTTTTCTTATATTCGTCAGTTAATGCTCATTTTCTACGAAATCTTCAATTAAAAGAAGAAAAATAAATGAGTGACATGAAAGTGCATTGGAAAACAGTTTTTTTTAATTGACATTATTTTCTGCTCGTACCTATGTAATGTACGTACATTTTAATTATGTAATAATGTCAACAAATGATGCGTAGGAAATGATTATTAATCCAATTAATAATAAATATTATATTTACTTATATAAATAAGAACTCAACCAGGAAATAAGGTAAAACGAGAAACGTTCAAGCGGTGTAAATATAACTCGTAAATAAATGGGTTATAATAAAACAGTTATTCAATAACTGTGAATCGAGAAAGATCAATCACTAGTATTTCCAATCACGATTGAATGGGCTTCAGATTAATTTATAACTCTAATCGCTGACGAACGACATTTTAATTTTCTTTACGACTCAATCAATACCAAGCGGAACGTATCGTTCCACGGTGGCCACTTCCAAAATGGCTTCCGTTCCCTCGGACAACGTCAATTATCGAAATTTTAAAAAAATGATTGATTACGCCGATCGACATTAATTACCTATAGAGAAATTTGACTTTTAAATTCGTTAGATGCCACAATCCAACGCGACGGACGGAGCTTAAAAACCGTTTAAAAAATCAAAATTTTAATTAAAAATAATATTCTACCATTCATGCATATCTTTGCATATTAAAATTTAAAAAAAAAACTCCGTTTTCTTGTGCCACCAAATCGTAAAAATAAATCGCAGCAATTAAAGAGTGTTTAATCCAATTTTGAAACCGCATAATGAAAAAACCTCCATCCAATTAGTCGGCCTTAATTTATGTGACGAACCGATTTTCATACTTTTTTTTTCGTAATGTCTTAACCGAAATGCAAACACGATTGGAACGTTTCTAATTTGTATTTTTTGACGCATACAAACGATTATACGAATTATTAAAAAAATAACGGACATTGGGAAACACGATTTACAAAATAACCAACCATTTTCATTTTCAATCAATACATTATTATATCAAAAATATAATTTATTATTGAATGTCGTATGTGTACTTATATATTATTCAGTTATCAAAATTTTGTACTCATACAAAATAATACAGTTATAGACATGGCTTATTCTTATACTGTTGTTTTTGCAAGACTTATAAAATAAATAAATTTAATGTGATTTAATATTTTATTATCTGCCATATAAAGATATATGTGACGTACGAGTATACTAGTACTAACGAGACGTAATAGAATCTGGAAGCGATAGTATAGTGTAGCAAGTAGGGTTTACACCTTAAAACAATTCAATTGAACTATTGCTTTATGAGGTGCAATTATAATTGTTTTGTTCATATAGTAAAAGTAGATATGATTCGTATTTTTATTGATAGCGCGATGTTCAGTCGTAAGTGAAATAGTTATGCTTTTTTATTCACAGGTTTTCTTGTCCTAGGTTCAAAGGCTCACAAACATTTTAAACACGATTGTAGTTGAAGTATTAAGGATCATCGAGATGGTTGCATTGCTGCAGTTTGGATTAAGAGTAATAAACCAAATGCGTTTAGCCTGAAACGTGTAAATCGAATCGTGATAAAAGTAAGACGCCATCACAGTCTCGTTCTTCCTGAATTCCCACATCTTCTTCAGATCCTGGTAATCTACACTAAAATGCACGCTTGCTGAATAACACTGACCAATCATAAACCGCTGCAATTAGAATTGCATATCGCTAAGCTTCTATGCATAAATGTAGTAGATCAGTGAAAAAATTACAATAACATAAACATTTCAATCACACATTTTTGTCAGTCATTATTGTCCATGCCTTATCTCACCTGGATAATCATCATAGAACATGTTTATAGTACCCTTCAGTATAGTCACTTGAACAGATGGTAGCTGCAGTTTTGAAGATGTCAAGTGATTAGCCCGACACTTCCGAGGCCTTAATATGTCGCATTTGGTAACACATTTAAGATGCCACACGGCCAGACTTATACAAATTTTAGTCAATGTCTAAAGGGGTTCATTTCGATGATTTAACGAGAGTCACACTTGCAATATGATTTTTTAGTAAGCAAACATTCTATTTTTCATTTTTTATTTTTATTTTTTTAATACTCTTTATTTTGTTAATACGTATACAGTTATGTCGAGGTAAAATATACGTGGCAAATCTCGGATAACCTTTTATTGTAGGTTAAAAAATCTTTTATAAGCGTTGGTAAACAGTGACTTTACGCATAGCAAATTATGAGTTAGCAGCAAAACTGCCATATCGAGTGTAATCACAAGTGCAGCACTTGCCGGCAAGTCGAGCAGAATCGAAAAGATTGCAAAAACGCGCTTCGTGGAAGACCACTCCGTCCCGGAAGACCGTCGGGAATCGATGGTGAGGCCCCCGGGCCAGATTTATCTGGAGCTTCACGAAGCAACGGAAGAGGGCGCCCTTTGGGTGCACCTCAAAGGTACCTATTTGCAGAGTCGTAAAGAGCCTCGTTGCGGCGGGAATATGATAAAGTCCGCGGCGGCACGATCGGGCGCCATTAGGCGAGACCGTAAATTAAATAGACATATTTCAGGGCATCCAAGCTCCATCGAGGCTCCGATGGAGGGAATTTCACGACGAGGCCGCGGGGCTGACGTACACCGCATCAGCGACTAGGGTAGCCATCAAAAAGACTAAGAAACAAGAAGACTTCTTGACGATTTATTCTCTAATTGCGCGCATTTTGGTATCCTCTTATCAGTCTTCTTATACTTCGTATCAACATCGTGCCGTCTCGTACAGTTATTTGAAGAAATTTGCTGCGTTTTTGTACTTATAATCTTGTGACAAGTTTCTAAACAGTGAACATTGGAAGATTGGAAGAAAGAATATTCATTTATATAAAACTGACTTTTGGTTAGACACATTAATGTATTTTTGCTATACATTTTATACATTCTCGTATCATACTCCAGTACAAAATATCATATTTTATAGAAAATAAAGTAAATGTTAGGTGATCGTAGAATTGAATTACTCAACTATATAAGAAATACATATTCATACAGTTTTATAATATTTTGCTTGAACATGCAGACGATACTTTACTCATATAAAAATTAAAATATAAAAATTCCATATACCAGTATATCGGTCAGGTTTACCAAAATAAAGTTTATTGGGTTATGTAGGAGTAGTTATAAGACTACAAATACTATATACGTATGAGATTTATTAGAAATAAATACATGATTTATTACATGTTATTTAATAATGTCTTCAGTAACAATAATTACAGTATTAAAGTTGATTTAAAAATAATTATTTAAAATATTTATGTTTTACGTAAAATAAAAGGCTTAAGCAAGAAAAATTAATTGTAGTCATTAATGTTTTAACAATCACATTTAAATGCATTAAGTAACTTTGAAATATGAAAGCTTAAGCTATTGATAACCATGATCTCATTATTATTCCCTCAGCATACAAATTGTGAGGTTATGTATATTTTATCAACCATATTAACCTTTTAAAAGTCATGCTAAGAAACTATACAATGTATCATAGCAACTAGTCCGTAGTCCTAGTACAATAATGACTAAAACTGTTATGCAAATGGCCGCCGTGATTGCTGCCGTTATCTACTCACATTAAACAATTACAATTGACAGATCTATTGTCGCCAATTAAAGATGGAGCATGTTTTATTAACTGTCTATTAATGCCTAGCATTCTAAACCGAGACTGCAATTCATACACAACTAATTTATAGCTGCTGGGCGCGTCCACTCCTGTAAATTTCCATCTTAACATTTAAAATTATTGACAGTTTGTATTATTTATTAGGTAGGTATCTAGCTGTTTGTGGCCATAAATACCTATTAAAAACAATACATTGTGTATTTATTTACATTAAGCAAGTGATAAAGTACTTAAAAATAAATAAATAAATACAATATTATTTTTAATTCCTGTTTATTTCAAATCATTTAAAAAATAAATACCTAATTGTACTAGGTATTGTTTTCAACAACATCAAAAATAAAATTAAAAAATATTTTCAAATATATGACAGCTAATAAAAAAACAATGAGAATTATAAATTCATATTTATTTGAATTATAAATAGATACCTACCCACGCAGTTCTTTTATTCTAAAATATTTTTCAATGCTGGTAACCCAATACAACAAGATGGACGTCCCAGATTATGAGATGAATAATTATTATATTATTGCAGGCAGCAAACGGCATATATATAAGAAAAGATCGGAAGTTGCGCAGATAATAACATGGCTACCTATTATTGTTTTCGAGATTTGACCCCAGCCGCGGGCGACATCTTAGCTTGACATTTGGCCCCGCCATCTTTACGAACGAGGTCACCGCGGAATGGCGGCGACGCCATTTTTAATTTATGCCTCCAATAATTATTCTGATTTGAGGCGGTGATAAAATGGCTTAAAGTGTATTTGAGTAGGTACCTACCAATTATTAATATATGCTTCATTACAATGGAAATACGTTTTATTATTTTTATGAAGTAACAAATATAATATATGTTATCTAGAATATATTTATAGTATTCGCCTTGAGATCCATTTCAAATATTAAACAGATAACTACATCCTACATACTTTTAACATGGATCACACTAAGCATTGATAATTAATTTGTATAAACATACTTTATTGTGTAAATACATGGTATTGTGGCTTTTTGGGTTAAGCCGTGTGTGGCGAATTGTTTCGATCTAATATTTCGACCGCCATAGCACTTTAATTGATTTCTGAGCTCTAAAAGACCCCGGTTGGTGTGAGTTTGATCCATCACCCGTAAAATGTCAGTCATAGCCTATCAATTAAAATTGGTGGTAGACGAAAGTCGTCCCGTGAAGACCACCGCATTGATAGTAGATTCCTGTAATAATAAAGGATGATGCGTGAATCTCGGGCTGTAGTCTATGACGTTGGCGGATCAACACTCCACATGCGGCGTTTGTGTGTTATTCTCCTGTAGTGTTTACATAAAAAAGGGGTCTTCATCAGGGTTGACGACTTTGTCTAATGGCGGTCGAAATACTGGATCGAAACAATTCGCCACACACTAAGCCCAAAAGCCGCAATACCAAATCTGGCCGTGAAAATCATTTCCGTAATTAATGAAGCTCTCATTGACAGCGAAACCGCGGTATTTCAGTGAAGTTAATAAATAGTACTGAGCGTAATCTATGTTAAAATAAGGTAGAAAGTACTCTATATAAGTTATTTATATTTCATGATTTTTAGGTTTAACATACTATTAGAAAATATCTACAAGATTGTAAATTATAAATACCTCACATATAAATATATATTTATTTTTTAACCCTTTCGCATCGGTTGTCGGCAAATGCCGTCATAAGATTTCCCGACCATTGAAATTGGTTGACGTGATATATCGTTTTGCTACTTTCTTAGAATAGTTTTTTATGCATCATCTGATAGCTAAAGTATACAAGAACCAATGTGATATATGAAAATAGACCACATAATTACATTTATGCTTCAAATACTAATTTTATAATTGACAGTATAATTTGTATTCAAACCTAGCCGCAATGAAAGCCTTAAAAAGTATCGTAAAATGAGTAAGCAACAATTTCACTGTAAAATTAAATTAGATTAACTACTTATTTATTGTAGAATGTTTTGTTTTCACTTGGGCTATTTCTAGTTAGTTATAAAATAAATCAATTAATGCTATACTATAATAAAATTTGATTCGTCACTAAAGAAAATTTTGAAATAAGTAATTGAACGGAGGGTATTAAAATTGTTATTATTTCTTGAAATTTAATGCGCACATTGCCTATTAAAAACTGATTTTTCGTGTAATTTTATGTCCGCCATTACTTTAATATAAGTGAATAATAAATAACAAACAGACGAGGACAAATTTAAATTAAAACGTTTATCAAAACGGCAAAAGCATTTAAAATATTGTATTATTAAGTGTGTTATTTATTCAATTTATTTACGCAACAGCCATAAAATAAATAAAAACAATAATTGAATTGTTGCACAATGGCCACACATATCAAATATACCAGGTGATTATTATTATTCAACAATGGCAACACTTATCAAATCGGCCATTTTCAATGAGTAATTTCAAATATATCGAATGCTAATCTCTGCGGATATTTATTGTGGCGGGAGAGAGGTGTAAAATAATAATGGTCCGTGTAGGTATATTATAATATTGTTATTTAAATGGCCGGCTGGATATGAAAGGGGTACCAACCTATTCATTGGTGCGCGGGAGGGACGGTTGACAATATTGCCATAACTCATTTTGCCGCCTTCGCAGTCTTGCCAACTTGAAGGGCGAACGGCTTATAGCATTTCTCCCTTATTTATTTATAACAATAATAATGCATATAAATAAATTCAACCATAGGCGTACCTAAAATTTCACATAATTTATACAATCCATTTTTTAAATTCATTATTTTCAGTAACGTTCAGTAATATCACAACGAACATTTTTAATATTTTTATTTATTTTTCTAATAAGTAAATCAAAACAGTTATTTACAATCAGATATGGAGATGTTTTTCAAAAATTCAAAAGTAAATACATATTGTCATTTAAACATGTTTTTTTTTTACTTCTTCTATCGCCAATTCTTGGTGGAATTACATAACATCAAATAGAAATAAAATATTTTTTAGCATTATAAACATGTTTTATTTGATATTTTATTGAGTCTACCCGACGTAGCCGAAACATGTCGTCGACCAATAAACGTCCAACTAATCATCAAATTTCTTTAAAAACACCAATTATCAAAATTAGATCATATATGTTTTTGATACTATCGTTGGCTTCTATTAAAGCCTCTGTTTTTTTTTCGAAGGAACTCATAGTGCATAGATGACGAGCAAAAATATAAGCATCTGATAATGTTTTGTATCTACAATTAGCGGTAACCATAAGCTCCATCTATGAAGCGAAAATGGATGAAAAAAATTTTTTTTAGCTAATATGCAGTGAATAACTTGCAAAATACTCGTACAAAGAGTGCTTACCTAACAAGGTAGGAAATATTTTAATTCATAATATGGTAACACTGTAACTAATATTGCACGTGAAATGTGTATAGGTACGTAAATTATGCTCGGTCATCATTGTCATGACGCAATTACGAATCCCCTGTATTGGCTACGTCCTTGGACGCATCTGCGTTGGCACGCACACCAACCCGGGTCCTCCCACGCGAATGGTTGCCAACCGAGGCGAACAAACGAGAATAAATCACGCGGGAATCGTTCCAACCAAGGAGATTGGCCGGCGCCATATTTGAATCAGAAGACCGGTGTTGCCATTAAAATAATGATTATTCAATTCCCAGTTCTTAATACCTACCTATGTATACCTAATTAATGCGGAAACCTTTCTAAATTACAAGACTACATTAAATTGTTGCAAAATTGATTATTAATCATACTATTTATACTATATTAGAATAAATGTCATTTTGGGAAATGGATAAATTATATGAGAATCCATAATAATACAATTATTATTAATAAGAAATATATAAAACTTGGAATCGAAAAGACAATAGTTTTTATTACACATTATTCACGCCTTACTTTTCACAGATTTATTATTTAAATGTAATAAATAAAGTAACGAAAACAAGGACTGTCCCCTGAAATAACGACTTTTTCTCAGACATACATTTTTAGCCTGCTTTTACTTGAAATAAAATTAAACTCTTCTTTTAATATAATAGCATTTTTTAAAACCTGGATGCGGAAGGCGGAGGATTGAAGAGGATGGAGACTCATGCGGGAGGCCTACGTTCAACAGTAGACGGATACAGGCTGATGATGATGATTAAAACCACAGTATATTCTTCTTAATATAGCTCTTTATGTGATTTTTGCAAACAACAGACCGTAAGACGTATGCACAACGTTGTATAAAGCCAGTTGAAGCTGTTGAAGACATAATTAAGGCATTAATTGGTGCAAATCAGCTAACAACAGCTCTTGAGAACAGAAGAGTTAAATAATGTTAGTTAAAAAGGATAGTAATAAATAATAGATTCAGACAGTGATGATAAATGTTAAAATATTTGAGAATACGAAGTTTGCACTGTGTTTTGTAAACAACCGTAAATTTTCTATAGTAAGTTGTAAAAGGCGAGTCAAAAGGCGTAAATTCTTTGAAAATGCTTGAGAAAATTCACCGTACACGTTTCCATTACAAATAATGGGGATTTCGGCGCAAAACTCTCCGGTGTTGCCGCTCGCAATTTGTTTTGCGCGGAATTCCCGATATCTGCGAATGTGCGCGTAAAAACCTCCTCCTCTGTAGAGAGACATTACGCGCGCTGGGCCATCTCGGTGGTAGGTAAGGTTGGGAGGGGGTAAAAAGTTGCCACGCGAGAAAAAAAGCGGACGAGCCGGGGAAAATTCCGCGAGGAGGCGCGCCATAAATTTTAAAGGTAATCAGGCAACACTGAGACGCTGCATACCTTTAACCACCAGTTTGATTGTATAAATGATGAATTTCGACCGTAAGAAGAGTTGACAAAAAATATGGCATTTATCACACGTGAGAATTAAATTGATCGTGTTTGATCGAGAAGATGTTGCTGTAGCGTATTAGAACCGGTAAACATACTGATAACCCTGTAAAAAGAACTGACGATATCAAAACGCATAGTTATAAGAGAAGGCTAGATGCACAAAGCAGAGGATCGAGATAGTTGCAAGCTCAGGAATAGTTCCTATGTTTAGCAGAAACCAGAGAGTCAATAATCAAATAATGAAGACAATCATTAATTTAGTGTTTTAATACGTTATACCTTTTAAAATGTTTATAAAACACATAAAGAAAGTCATTAGAAGTAACTTTTATTTCTCCTCGTACTCTGTGACGCTGAAAATGTTCTGATTGTATGTAAGATGAAGCACTGATGCTGGAGAACATTCATAAGCCTACTTTTATTGCTAAAAAAAGAACTGAAGAATATGTTTATCTTGAGTCAATATATGTCATTCGTTTAAGGCTTTTGGTAGAGTTGCACAGATGACGTTGTTGCATATGCTCAAGTGGCTTCAATGAAATTGTTTTGAAGAACAGGGTCTTTGACGGTAGTAAAAAATAATGTGATTTAATTCTGACAGAACCTAGTTTTAGAGATGCAAATCCTACTTTGGATTTAATAATTTACCCTTCAAATTTGAAGAAGATTTTCTATAATACTGCTTAACAATACTATTTTCAACAAATGCTTTGATGAGACTAGCTGCTTATATAATAGAATGAGGATACGTGTGTGTAGTCTTATCGTAATTATATATATAATCGTAAATAACTGAATAATCATTATACGGAATGCTTCAAGTAACCTACAAACAGATTATTAATCCAAATCAAACTTCTATTAAAGGTAATGCCCTAAATGTTTTGAGTTTTTTATTTGAAGTAAACTGCTGTAAGTATAATGTATTTTACTTTGATTTCATGGTGAAAAGTAATTGTTTAAATGGCCAATAGTTTTTGAAAGCGAAATGTCATTCTCGAGTCATGAGTTTGAGAAACGCGCGGAATATAAAATAAGTGCATCGGGCAGCTCAATGCATTCTGCGGGAGCGGAGAATGCACCAATTCGAGTTCACTTTTATATCAGTTTCTCTCTGTCTGACGCAGCGTAATTTTTTCGAGAGCGAAAGAGTGAGAAAAGATCAGCTTTTGTCACATCGAGAGGAATCTTATCGGTAATATATTTCGGACCGAAGCCAAAAAACTCGGGAAATGCGGCCATTTTTACATTTGGAGAATCTTCATTCCCGGCAATGAGAGCGTTTTTACCGACGCGTCATTTCGAACGTTTCAAACGGATGACGTGCGATCTTTTATACATATATAATTAAATTGACATTTTAGTAGAAGCTAAATATAAGTCTTAAAGTAAAATAGGTGTATTGTTGAATTTGGTGACATCACGGACATGATTGGAAAAATATCTGACCTCCATATTGCTATACTTATCAAAAAGCAATTGTTACGTATGAGTATAAGCCGTGAATATTTTTTTTGAGCCCTGGCATTTATTGCTAAGAGCAGAAAATGCTAAAACTGAAGAAACTGAATCAATATAATATCTTGAATAAAGAAGCTGACAGATTTTGTTAATGTGATATGCCTTTCAAGTAGCATTATTCATATAAAACTTACTATAAAAGATCGGCTGAGAGGTTAAGTGGTTTGCATTTTTTGTGAGATTTAATTATAAATAAATACATAAAATTAAAATAAAATAACAAACTTTGTTGAATACATAATAATAAATAGAGACTGAAAACAGTTTCAACAATCGTGAAAAGTTCTTTGTAGATGTTAAGCTGAAAGAAAAGCTCTAATATAAGTTTCCTGTCTGTCTACTTATATTGGCTTGAACTTTTTAACATGCATTTTCCATCTGAGGACTTGTAAAGAAAGTGAGACGTACGTAGTAAGTGGCGTTCTCGATGGATAAAAAATAAACTTTTATGCGCCTTTATTGATTGAAAGAATCCCCGGCGCGCTCCCGAGTTCCTCTAAAATTTCCGCGGATTTCGGGGAAAACGTCTCCCCCACCACGCTGGCAACCCAGCGTACGTGTTTCAATGAAGACATCACAAACAGGAGAGCGAAACAATTTTTAAAAATTGAAAAAAATATCTAAGTCCATTTTTTCCATATCGGTTTCGTATCAAGAGCATATGATTATAACAAACTTCCGCCACACAGTTCTGTCACCTGGCTATATGACATCTCTATATTCAGAGGTCGACCTAGGAACAAATATTAGTGACAGCCTCCAAGGTAGTTGGCCAGAGACGCAGCATAATAGTGAATATTTGTAAATAGTGTTGAATTTTGTTATTTGAGTTTCCAAGTATTAGTGCACCTAATAAGAACCATCTCAGAGAGGTGAGCCCGATGGATCGGTCACATCATGCGCCACGATGTTCTTCTTCACAACATTGTGGAGGGTATGGTTGAGGGTAGAAACTATAGAGGCCCTAGACGGGAGTATTTGCAGCAAGTGTTAGAGGACATGAGTTGTTGCTCTTATGCTGAGCTGAAGAGGGTTGCGGAGGACCGAGAGGAATGGAAAACGAGATGCAAGATTCTGTTGCTGCAAACCAATCCACCGGATTGATTCTACGAAGAAGAAGTATTAGTATTTCTGTAGCGACTATATGCTAAATATTAGAGGTAAATCATCATCAAACTATGCAAGTAAACTATTAAATGTTAACATCTCGGATGAGTCTTCATGTTTCTCGATCCACAGAGTGATTTCACGTCGAAGGTTTTTCAGCCCTGATTTTTTTAGCAATTCGCATCCTGGAGGAAATAAAAGGCACCTTGGTTCGGATTTTATTCTTGCCAGGGAGGCCTTTTAAATTCAATTATGATTTGGAGCGATATCACCAGCACGTCTCGAACGCTCCGTATCCCAAATGGGGAGGAAGAAGAAGAAAACGGAGGCGAAATGAAAGAAAAAAAGAAAGAAAGAAGAAATGGGCGGGTGACAACGTGGGGGCGCATCCGTTCCAAATACTTTACAACTCTTTGTATTGAAAACATAAAATATATACAAAAAACGAATACATGATAATGTTACATGCAATTATTGAGCTTTCTAAATTGTTTTGTACTTGTACTGTTATAAAACGTAATTTCGTTTGAGTATCAGTTGACATTGAAAGAAGATGCTTAACATAAAAAAAGCCTTAAAAAAACCATCCTGCGGCGCATTTAAATGTATATTTTTTCTTTTAAATAAATTGAAATATTAGTGTGAATATTGCAAGCAATTATTTTCATGCTGAATAGACAAAATCGAATGAGACGCAACAATGCAAATAAATATTATTTTATGGAGTAAAATTGTATGCAATATTGATGTTTAGATGCTCAGTGCAATTTAAATGAAAAGATACTTGAATAAATTGTTTTAAATTCAGCTAAATATTCAGCATACGTTATATTTTACAATTTAATCATAGGAAAATGTGGAATTTTGAAGGGAATTTTCGGCTTACATTATTTTCTTCATTAGTACAATCAAGAAGAAGTTTCCTACAGTCGACAGCGGAACTGGAGATACCTGAGGCCACCCTGCGGCTGAACATGTGGAGAAGCGCAACTGAGGGAATACTTGGATTTTGCTTATTTTCCCTTAACAGATTATGCAAGACGAGGACACAAATGAGGGCCTGGCAGTTTTACAGCGGACCGACTGAATGTGACTGCGGCGTGGAGCAGACCCTGTCACACATTCTGGAGTGTGCGCTGTGCCCGAGTGGCTGCACCCAGGAAGACCTGATGACGAAGTAACGCCATCGTAGTACAACATTGTAAAGAAAACCACCTCACGTGGCTGTATTTACGTAATGAAGTAATGAATTGAATATTTTTTTCGTATTTGTTAAATACGAATATGTAATAAATTGTATGTAATGTAAGAAATTCCAACAATAAATGATGGAATTCAGCAAAAAATCATACATAATAAATTGTATAAAGCAGAATTGTATAAACTACATAATTAAAAAGAATGTGGATTTTAGTGACATTTATTATTTAAAAAATATTATATATTTAATGAATGTAAATCATGACGCGTTCATTCAGTTCAGCACAGTATTTGTGTCACATTTCGTTTCATGAAAACGACATAAAATAATTAATCTGTTAAAAAGTCATAAATTGTCGTGTCGGTCGTCTGTTTCCGGCTCGGAATGTGTATTAAAAAAATAAAAATAAATCCCCTCACACAAATCACGACTTTATATAACCTATTAATACGATTTTACACATTCTACGAGAGTGTTTTGTGCCAAAGATTTTATAGCGTCTAATTCTGTAAATTATTGGATGCCCGGCAACAAAAAATATCTTAGAATAAAATCAAACAATAAAAAAGATATACAAGTCTTCTTTTTGTTTGATCTGCTCGAAAAATCATAAATTATAACAGTCGCTACCATGAAAATTAATTTCAAAATAAAATAATAAAATGAGGCGTCTTCGCCGAAAAAATCTATTAAATACTGCTTAAAGCGCTACAGATTTTAAGATTGCCGTTTCGGTGTTTTGTTTGTGTCGGAGTGAGATGAAGATATTCATCGGTGATGGTGTTTGCGGTATTGTTGGTTTGAGAGCTGTGCTATGGCCGAGTGCGATGGTCTCACCTTTGTGAATAAGCTGACTCGTGGACCGTTCGTCGGACACATTTAGAGTAGTAAGGGGTACCATGGGACAAAAAGTAATAATAAAAAATATAAATAACTAATTATTTTATTTATTATTTTATATAAGTAACAATTGTCTTTAAATTCCAGTGATACGCTTAAAACAACTTTAATTCAATTGAAAATCTGATTGTAAGTGTCTTCTCCAAAGTCATGAAACATATAGTTCCATCAAATTTGCAGCCACATAGTTTAACTAGTTGTCACTGCCTATGCCTTGTTCCGTGACACCTCTGCATACAAAGTTTCACCTAGCAAAATATGTAAGTCCCGAAAACTTTTAAGGCGGCTATAGTACCCGAGGCATGTAGCTAGGTAACTCAAAATAGATCGTTTCTAAATTATTTACACTAATTAATAGCACTTTGAAGGGTCTGCCTAATAAATTTATTTTGTGAGTAAGTATGACGTTTTGGGTTTCATTTTTTGTAATTACATTAAATATGTTTAAATACATGTGTCGCAAAACGAATTGTTTTAGTTGAGTTAGGTTAGGTTAGGTTATGTTTAATTAAACAAGTACAGTAATACATTTGTTCACGAAAAAACATTTTATCGAAATATTCGAGTATATCTATTATGTCAAAACTGCAATTGTACAGTACAGTTTTGATTGTGTATAAACTTTTAAAATTATTTATATCAGAATTCCGTCATTGCTTTTGATTTTGTCTTCAAGCATCTTGCATTTTGCTGGCATTCTGGATTGCTTTTCCGAATGTACTTTGAAAGTAAATTCACCAATTCATTCTTTTAATTGGCACCCTCATTGGTCCCCTCTACTCCGAGCGGACACACGATATGTTCGTGCGCTCGTCGAGACGACACAATGTCAAGAATCTCTGAAATTTTTACCTGCGGTGCAATCGCCCAAGCCCCCGCTATAACATGATAATATTATAATATCTGGTAGCAGATGGTAGTACTGGTAAGCCAGGATTACTGCACCTCGGCTACCGAACGGAAATACTAATAACATCACGCTTATCTTATCTCAGTAATCGTAATGTTTATATTGAAGTTTCTATAAAGACGTACGCCCTTTTTTATTAAACTAGTCTATGTTTCTTTATTATAAATGTACTTAAACGCATTATACCAAATTAAGCAGGATTCATCCAAGCAGACGATTTCTTATTCCAAACGTCAAATTCCTTTTGTATTGGATTTTACCTGTAAAAAAGAAAAAGTAACATTAATATAAAGTATTCAAATGTACATACATAACAAATTAAATAAAATCTAAGGTTTTTACGGCCAGATTGGATATTGTGGCTTTTGGGTTTAGGCGTGTTTATTGAATTACTCCTTTCCAATATTTCGATCGCCATTATAGGGGTCTTCTTCAGGATTGATGACAAAATATTATAAAAAAATTTATGATATTTTTTTAATCATTCAGTAAGATCAAAATGAGTCTTCACGTATATTTGTAAGATAGGTGAGGTTATTATTAGCATAGGTTAGGTTAAGATTGCCGTATTTTTATCATTATTTGTAACAATAACAGAGAACTAAGCAATGATATAAAAAAGTGACTTGAACTATTTCCGCACTGTTCGATACGCACACAGCGTCTACCTTTTTTCTGTTTGTATTACGGCGAAGAAAAAAACGTATGGAGTATCGTACAGCGTGGAAAGGGTTTGCTTGCTTTGGAAGGCCGATAAATCGGTCGCCGGCCGCTTCCGGTTGAGGTATGAATGGGATTCGAGGGGATGGTCAGTTTGGGGAGCCAGGGGTTCAGTCGAGGGTGTGAGGTAAACATGGGGAATGTGACATTGTAGGGGAATTGTGTATCTGGGGTAAGTCTGTGACGGGTATAAATCAGATATGTGATTTTTTTGTTGGGTACACATTGATAGCAGTTTAGGACAGACCAACGACAATAGCATGCTGGAAGCGTGGTTTTAGTTCAAAGTTAAGCAACTTGGATTGTCCTCACCACTTGTCATTGGTTGGGTTTGGTGGCATTTTAAGACAAATGGTTAAAGCTTTTGATAAGTTATTAAACACAAAAAATAGCGTAAGATACTACAGCGTTCTTCTTTTCAAACACTGCGCTCATGCCATGGAAATTAACAAAAACTAAAGTATATCTCCTAGTATAGAGATGAATTGGGACAAGGCATGTACAAGGCATGATTACTGAACTGTGTGTCGGCTATTTGTGGTGATCGCATGCTCTGATTGTAGATCGAACAAAAAAAGGGTGGCTTATGTAACAGGATTTATCATCCTGAAAGTTTTGTCAAGAAAGATTTCAAATTATGCATTCGGTGGAGCTACAGGATGCAAAACCAGAGTCGAGGTGAAATCATATATTGTACATTTAATATAGATATCGTATAGAATAACTTTAAATTTCTTTTACAATTATTAATTTATGATTATTATAATATTTTTTTGAACATATTCTATAGTTTTATCGTTGTAAATGGGAAACCCTATAAAATGGAAATATAACACTATTATGTTTCATTGCAGTTAAATATAAAACGAGGTAAGTAACCATGTTTGAACATATTATATCGTGCAATACAATACGCTGTGATAGTAGTGATCATGTATGTTATTAAATTGTAGAAATAAATGCATCCGTGAGAAGGTAAAGGGTGTGGCACATCGATGGATTTTATGTTACACCGCATGGTTCAATAAATTGCACGTGTTTATTAATACTCTAACTTCGGTTCTTGGAGAATATTCACATTACATGAGAATATAAACAAGAATGGCTAATAAGATGTAAAATATGATTCGAATTTATTATCAAAACTCTTTATACTCGTAACATCCGCTCCAAACATGGAGCATATTGGCTATCACAAACAAGACAAACAATATATTAAACATAGTAATTATCTAGTCCTTAATTAGCTACGTATAGGAATGTTCTGTCGAATACATAAAATACATATTTGGTATATGATTTTCAATGAGAACTGCTTTTCAAATGGATCATATATACTCGTACAACAAAAAATCAGTTCGATGGATACTCATTCAATGTTTGTTTTAAGAAGACTGGGTGATTGACCCGATGCTCTTTTATTGCCTGAATCTCGTTATAGTAAGCGGTGTTTTATTTCCTTGCAATAGCGCTGTATTAACAAATACTATTAATTTTCTACTTGTTAAAACATTACATTCTACAGTTGTCGTATTTTTAATATTGGGTTATTATTAAAATTAACTGCAATACTTAATACTTTTAATGTTAAAACTCTTGCAAATAACAATAAATATAATGAAATAATCAAATCGTAACAGTCAACATGTTTATGATTCTTTCAACACGGTAATTACGTTTCGAAACCCTATTGAAATTGAACTTTCTTAACGTAGTTAATATGTATCAAATTACGGGCGAGCGTTGCGACAGTTCAATGTTGAAAAGTTCTGATTAATTTCAATTTTCGCAGCAAAAACTGCTAAACATTTCAATGGCAGATCACGTTTTGTTGTGACATAACATCGGACTGAAACAATTTCACAAAAGATGGCAAAAAAGTAGAATAGTATTGTCAAATAGCGATAATAGGTTGTATTTTATGCCATTCCGTCATCTGGGTCTATTCCATCATTGCGCTGATTGAGTTTTTTATTTTTCTTTGTTTTCCCGAACGATCGGCCGGCGCAGTTTATACGATATTAACTCGTTTATTTTCAGAGCAGAAAACTTAAACTTACATAAAATTTAAGATAGCAAAAGAACAGTCATCTTTTACATTATGTCTTAGTTCTAAAAGAAGCAGCTTTTTGGAAATTTAAGGTAAGATTTCAAATTGTTGTTATATTACACGAATGTGTTACAAAAATCAAAATCGCTTATACGAGTACCATATAATATGTATATTTAGATTAAATATTATTATATTTATAATAAATTAAATATTATGACTACAATTCATTTCCCACTAGCTAATTCCACAACAGCTGCATAGATAATACATTAAATGTATCTAGAAATAATATATGAATATTAATTTTGTATTCAATATATAAAAACAGTTTTTATTCGTCACCAAAAATGTAAATAAAAAAACGGAACATAAATCTGAGAACAGCCATTAAAAAAACACACATTATAAAAAGAAGCATGTTCCAAAAACACAAAATTGCATATTAAAACCATCGAGTCGCTTAAATTCTAAGAATGGAAAGAACTAATGACCCAAGATAATTAATGCAATTCGAGGCAAAAAAGGGACAAAAAAGGCTTTTTGTGTGTCCTGGTGAAGGTCTTTCATTATTATGGGTCCAAACGAGGACACCTGCGAGTTTTTTTTTGAGAAATTTCTTTCATTCGGGTTTCGCTAAGATTTTTCTAAGCCGAAAACGGGGACCTCCGCCATTGGAGACAATAAATGAGTCGGCTTTGCAGGTAGATGAATTATTCAAAAGAAACAAAAAAGTTGTTATCCTATGTAAACTTTGCGCCACTCTGTGCTACGTTCAAACAGACCAAGAACAGTTGAAAATAAATTGAATTCTACTTGAATATATATTTTTTACGAATTTACGGGATTAAATATTTATTTTACTAGATAAAGAAACACTAGCATAAGTACATAGATATATAATCAAAACAAACCTCCAATTGAAACGACTATTACTGATAGAATTGATTCCTTCTGCATCCACTGACAACTGAAATATATGTCACATAGAGCCTTTTTAATAGTTAATAATAAAAATATTCTTATATGCAATTTTACATACATATTCAATAATTGTCTTTTGATGTGGTGTTATTATGTTGGTACAAAGAAGTTGAAGATTTGTCTTATCAAAGACTTCAATCCGTAATTGATTAGGACGTTCATTTTTATTACTTTTTACATTTTATTCTTATTTTTTACTGAACCAGGTATACAAGTAACATACAATGCTAATGCCGCAGTGAAAAATGAGTGGATTGGCTCGATGTGGGAATCGATGAAAAAGTTCACGAGCCTGCTACTTAGTGGGTGGATGCTAGCAAGCGCATTGTAAGCTCGAGGAACACAGAGATCGATGAAAAGGAGCTTTTTTTCTAGAGCTTTAGGGTTACTGGGACCCCCAGGAGGTACCAAAACAGAGCCGGTCCAAAATTAGGCTACTTATTGATAAATCTCCTTGAAATATAAGATTTCAAAGTGTACCATATAGTCAACCACCAATAATGAACACCAAATATTAACAGCTAGCATACCATTTACGTGGTTGTATAAATTAACTCATTATTTATAAGTAACACCAAATTTGTTTAATGTGATGTTATTATTGTAAGATACATTATCTAGAACAAAAGAGAACAGGACCTTAAAAAAAAGGACACGGAAGTATACTTCAATAAACCTTTCTAATGCGCATGTTTTTTTCAACTTGTACAAAAGATTTTCTTTTAGTTTTTGTGAAGATTTTTCATACGTTTATTTCTAATATATTTCCTATAAAATTTTGTGTAATCTAACGCCATAAGACGCATAAATGGTAAAACATCATTATGAAAAAAACTATATAATTTATTTTCATTGTGAGCTAACATAGTTAAAATATGTCGATATATATTTAATTTTGAGGTTTCATTGGTACGGTTCTGGTATTTGGCATTCTGCGCATTCTTCAAAACAGAGCCTCCAACACTGCCAACTGACAATAAATGAAAATATTATCCATAAACACCGAGTCCGCCATGAAATATCTCTGTTTGTCCATTGTTGTGATGGCTAACCTGTCTAATGGCAAGTAGGTATATAAATAATAAATCACACAATGATTTATAATACGGGCGATAATGATTCACTGTTGCATTTTTTAAATATAAAAAAATATGAAAATGAAAAAAAAACGAATGTGTATTCTTTTCGTAGCGTACGATACAATCAGTTTCTTACGAAACTAAATATTAAATTTGATAAATTGATCCGTATAACAGTTTTATTAACAATGAACCCCCTTTCACCCCCCATTTTTTAAAACCCATCCATAAAAATAACAATCTTTATAGAAATGCAGCACAACATTATAGATATATCGCAAATAACTATAGTTTACTTTTCTAGTAGTGTCATGGACGAACGATAATAGCACATATTAATGATAATACCGCGGTTCTCGTTAGGTTATCAGTAATATGGTCTTGCATAAGCAACATGATTGTGAACCTAAACATGAATGGGTTTGCCGCTTGTTGTTTACCGCGTGTGATTGGTTCGGCTGACTCGCTTATATTAAACCAAATAGTCCAGTCATCATAATCATTTGATTAATTAAAAATAATTTGATTGACAAATCGCCCAAAATATGCATCGGATACTTCCATTGCATTAAAAATGTTCCATATGAATCTCCGGCTACAGATATGACTTGGAACGAAACATGCATAATTGCATCTAATACAACTGAAAAGTAGTAACTGTAGTTACCATATGATGAAGAGTTTTAGCGGATATGAGAAGAACTCATTCATTTCTAAGAAATTTGGTAACATATTTGCTTTTTACGCTTTGTATTATATGTTTCTCAAACGGTTTTGCACATCCCATGGGTCGGGGACGTATGTCTGCTCCAATGCTGGAGCAATTAACCGCGACGCGCACGCATACATCCGTTGCTTTTCCCGTGCTGCAGCGATGCCTAATTACGATTGCTTGACGCACAAAACGGTTCTCCATTAAGTGCGCAGTAATTGAATACGCGCGCATTAGGCTAATTATTGATGTGCAGCCGACTGAGAAGAACAACATGACCGAGCGCAACTGATTATTTGCAATTCAATTAAAAAAATTACGCGCATTCTTCACCAAAGAAGCGCAATTTTCTTGAATGCGCATCGCAAGAGAAAAATCCACACAAAGGAAAGAAAATTATATATTTAGGGGGACCGTTCACATAATGATTGTTGGTTACTCTGTACATTGATATATTACTCGGTAATTATATTGTTAATGCGAACTACAATGTTTAATTTAACCAAATCGTATATTTTTCTACAACTACCTTAACCTTAACAAACATGTCTAGTTGCCTTAAGTATCACATAACTCACTGGTTTCTACTGATTGTGTTCTCCTGGAAGCGGTGTTTTTTTGATAAGTTATTATATTCTATTAACAAATACATTTATCTATAAAACTGTAATAAATAAGAAAGTGTTTCATGCATTTTTAATGCATACTTTTTTATTCTGAATGAGTTAACTCTTTTACTAACTTTTAGTTATTTTAACTTTCATACTACCAATTAACACGACAGTATCAGGTATCATGTCGAATTGTATTGAGTAAAGTTGATAATAAATTTATTAAGTGATTAAATAATAATAAAGATTGGTATTTTTTTCTAAATACTAAATATAAATGTAATGTTATCAAATTACATGTCTCGCGTCTCTGTGATAAGTCTCTGATATAAGAGCTTTTGCTCGGCCAAAGTTAATAATCGAGCTTTTAAAACTCAAAAGCTCCGTCCACGGACGCATGGCCCGCAGGCCCGACGGCCGCTACGGTAAACGCGGCCGGTGATTTACCTGATCCGCCCGCTTTAATCGGCAGATAATCTTCGCGAAAGCTCGCAGATCTGCCGCATATAATATGCAGAACGCGGCCGATTTAATGCATAAACATGCAAGGGCGCAACTTAAAAGCTCAGCCATCAAAGCTCCGATTTATTGATACATCAAAAATGTATTTTTTTTAAATTTCACTTACGGTATTCTGTGTCATATATCAAGCGCAGTATTTAAATAGAAAGCGATCATAGTGCAATTTTTCTCTGTGTATAATATATGCAGGTGAATTGATGAGGAAATTAGTAGTATCGCGTTTTAACTTAGCATGACTTGTCTCAATTTTAAAAAAAAAATTAATGCTTGTTGAAATTCATCATATTACTTTCATATCTAGAGCATATGGCCACCACTAATTTCCGCTACACAAGTTTGTCAGTTGTCATTATTTGTACCTTATTCTATAAACATTTCTGCACGTGTAGGAGCATCTATGAATATATTAGTATATAATTCTTAATGGCATTCACAGGTTTTTAAGAGCATCCAAATTATATGAGAGTGTTTGTTAGATTGTGTGATTAGTACGACGTTTTCAAGACCTGCATCATTTAGTTCTAAAATGCTGCCTTATCAAATGCAATAAATAACAAGCTATGGCACATATCTATGTGCTGCGCATTTAATGTTTTTAACTGAGGTGATTGAAAATATACACTTCAATGAGGGAAAGTCTTAAAAATACATTGAAAAAGGGGGATGGATAAGATCATTAATGTCACGTGGAAGAATTAATGCACAACATACGCCCTAGTTCTTATTCGATATCTCGCACTGGCAGGTGATCCCCAAAAACTGTTTAGCTAATACACGTAATTGGTCTCAATCCCAAACAGCCGGAGCGGTTTGATGGATGAACCCTGTGTGCCTGATTTATCGTCAGGTAATGACGAGCGGTGCCTCAACGCAGGCCGAAACGTCGCGACCGGGACCCGCGGGCATCGCCGATCGACAATTTGAGAACCATTAGACTCTCGGGCGGAACGCGTGATGCCGGCGCGGTCCTACAATATAATTGCTCGAATTAAAAGTGATTCTCAAGTTTTTTTTTATCAAACGCAAGCACCGGCAAGAATACAGCCAGAAAATGGTGAACGTATCTTTCGTGTGTAGATTATATGACGCATGTCATTTTGACATTTTTGTGTATTGCTAAACTCCGCAAACTCGGATTCACCATTTGACTAGTTAATTGCTATCTGTAAATAGTTGGTAAAATAAACATTTCACAAATTTTCTCATTATTATTACAATGAAGCACCAATCGCACACCAAAGTGCATATTTAAAAATGATTTCGAATTAACGACAATAAAAATATTCGACATATAAATATGTATATTTTTAATTAATAGTATAGGATATCAAACGCACTACTTCTCGCATAACAGTCAAGCGCTTTATCAAACAGTTATAATCTTCAACATTGACAGCGACTCTCAACCTTTTTTGTTCTATTGTTAATTTTTGTTGCGTGGTTTATGGCAGAATGGTAATTGCCGCACCAAAAACGCACTTGTATTAAAAATAAATAATCGTTAAACAACACTTAAAATCTGGATTATTTCGCCCAAGGCTTTAATATAACGATTATTTATAAGCGTTTAAAAAATTATCCCTGTGTTGCATCTTCTTGCGTATGACTAGTTTTCCATCAGAGTCGAAATAAAATGTTTTTTGACGATTTAAAGATGTAATAAAAATAAAAACGCCTAGCCAAATGTTTTAAGCAAAAATGAAATGTTATGTATACTTTTTTTATTCTTAAGTGGAATTCCTTTAAGGTTTTATAAAAAATAAAAACCAATGTACAAAAGATTCACTTGTATTTTTAATAAAGAAAAATAAATGAATATATTTATTAATATATTTTAACGTTATTTTATTTTTTAACTAGCATGTACCCGGCATGCGTTGCAATGCCACTCAAAAAAACCTTACGTAAGTACCTATTTAAAATACCTTCTTAAAATACCTACAGGACAGATTAGTGTCATTTTTGTTTCCAGCGTTGCTACGGATACAATGTTTTAAAATGGCCGTTCTGTATTACAATAGCTTGCATGAAAACATGTTTTACGTAAATAGGTAATTAATTTTTGTAATCAAATCAAATTTTGAGTATTCTATCTTCTTTCCGCTAGTCTAAACAATAATTCGACAAAGTTTTAGCGCAGTCGGATTAATGGTATAGGAATGCATAAAGGACAGACAGACAGACAGACAGACATTCATTTATATATATATAGATAATCAAATGTTAGATGTCCTTAAAGAATGGTAAGATATGGCTTAATGCAGAAGACCGATAATCTAGAAGGATGGAAACTCATACGAGACAACTATGTTCAATAGTGAACTGCTTAAATAAAGGAAAATATCTAATGATAATATAAATGAGGTATTGATGACTAGTTTGGCTTCACGGGAACATCAGCGATGGACAAATCAGCTGAGTGTGCCGAGGCCGGCCGTACGGCGGCGTCGCGCTGCTCTGGAGAAAGGCGGCCCTGCTCGGGTCGGTAGTGATGTGTAGCAGTGCGCGTATTCAAATATGTAATTTTTCTTTCTGTATTTGCTTAATATTATTATAAAAAAAATGATTATGGCACTAGTGGCTGAACAAAAAGAAACTATTATTATTATAAAAATATTTCAAGTTGTTGAAAAGTTTTGTTAATGTTTTCATAAGTTGATAAGTATCTGATGCCGAGAAGTATTTATAAAACATATCTTAATTTTTTTGTTAAAGTGAACATAAAAATGTCTAGCTTTACACGTTGGATAATCGCACAAAAGATTTTTTTTTGCACAGTCGATTTTCATTAAGAATGACAGGTCTAAGAATCGCCTGCTCGTCCATTAAGCGACTAAGTGGATAATTGGAGCCGTGATTTGATAGCATCAATACTTACTTAGAGATAAACGTTTCCATCGCGCAAGTTAAGCTCTTTCCGCATGCATCGCCTAGCCTTCGGGCGTAGTTGTATAGAATCGACAGGAAAAGCCTTGGAGGAATTAAAACCTGCATATAAAGACGTTTTATTTATGTATGTTAAATAAATACATCTCAATCTATGAAGTTTAATAAAGTCTTGCTCCACTTTACTTGCTGAGATATATAATAGTGATGCATTGAATCTATCAATATATACGAGCAATGTAATTTAGAATAAATAGAAGAAGAAGAAGTTGTTTCTCATCCATTCAATCTATACTTCGGCTTGAGACCCGAGTGGTACTTACTAAATAAATAGACTGTCGGAAAGTAATAATATAAACAAGCTTGTGAAGAAATGTTGACTGATTGAATAATAAAAAATAATAATATACATACTCTGAATATATACTATAGAGACATCTATCGATATACGATGATAAAAAAGTATAAATACAACTTCTAACGCGTCTTAGCTCAGACGGAGAAAGAGCCGAGAGGGCTACGCGGTATATAAAGACCTGGGCAAAGATTGGTTCCAAGACCCGAGGTTCGCATCCCGTTTTTGTCGATATTTTACTGAATGAATTGATGCGTATAAAGAAATTGATGTATAGTATGTGTATATTTAATTAATAGATTTAGAGGAGCTTAAATTGAAAAGACTAAGTGATGTCACTTGTTTAATCCTACAAAATTGCTAATAATCTGTTTTACAATATATTATATTTGAACTTACTTTGATTGCTTAAAATTACATTTTAATATATGTTTAATGAAGCAAAGATGGTCGCGTAAAATCGTTACATATACCAGCTAGGTGAGTACGTGTAGGTACACGCTTCAAGACTGTCTCAACAAATTAAGGCCAAGCGAAACAAATATATTCATTAGAACCAATTGAGCGTATCTAAATCATGTCACAATGGCCGGCGAATCATTGCAATCACATTCTAGTATTGCACCTTTTTTTCGCTAAATAATGTTGAATTGATCCTTATTGTTAAGTAGATAGCACCGCCACATTCATTCCCACGTATTTCGTGGTTAGCAACGTGTTACCAAAGAAGGTAATTTGAGACTCACTGTAGTATACTAACTTCCTAGCCTTAGAATGAAGTCTATTTTACATCTAACTGATGCACCTAGAATCACGGGAAGGCCTTCAGCCACTCTCTAATAAGTAGTTTTTTGCGTGCGCTCAGAAACGGGTCCCCATCTGGGTCTCCAAAAACAGGACGGGACAGGGAGGGTTTTCACCAAGCCACACACCTAATAATTGAAATGGAAATTGTTTGATGACAAACTTGTGTTTCGCTGTGTGGATAAATATGCATTATCAAGTTGTTCTCATCCTATTTATTCCTCATCCCACTCCCATATCATACTTCTGACGTTAAAACCACTTTTAATATTGTGAATTGCTTTCTGTGTAGGTGCAGAACGTGTCAGTGTGTAAGTGTGCCTCGAGTCCCTATTTGCTGTTCCGTCACAACGCAAAACATTCTAAAAAGCATTTAAAAATCCAAGAACCTTTCCTGTATATTCGCTACATGAAATTTTGAGTATTTTTTTTTGCATTTATGTCACATATTTAACGTTATTCCATAAATTCAAAGTATTGAAATCTATAAGATGAATTTGTATTATATTATTTTAAGCATATATTTGATTCTTATTTATATTGCCATTCTAATGCCATCTCGTATCACTTTAGTACCGGCTTTAGACCCTGCGGCTCCCTAGACCAATTTTTTTCTAGCACCCCATATAGTTACTATTTTTAAAAAATCTAAGAAATATTGGTTGATCTCGGCGCCCCTATCTTATTCGAAGCCCTGGGCACCGACCCACTTCACCACCCCCTAAAACCGGCACTGTATTACTTCACTGTTACTCTATTTGATAGTATCAAAACGATGCATTTGTTAATTTAGTATTATGAATGTGTGTTTTCTATTTGTTTTGGAGCTGCCGCCATTTAGTGTGACGATAAATTATCACGACGCCCGTATGATTGGAATTTATTGCTGCGCAGAAACAATTAAAACTGATTTCCAGACTGCGATCTTTATCGAATCAAATGCGGACGAAAAAAGAAGGAAAAAAGAACAGCAGAAACAAATCGATATTAAATAAACCATCATCATTATTTATACAATTAACAACGTGACATGTTTCTGCACTGACCGTAATAAATAATTGATTGAACAGCATTTTTATTGCTTTCCCCTGAATCCTTGAAAGAACACAACCAGAACACATCCTTTTTGCACACAAAGTCTATCCAATACTTTCAAAAGTATACAAATACATGCTAATAATGAGGAGACTAATAAAATACATATTTTTTATCCTATGGGAGTAATTTTGGTAAAACATATTACAATGATAATCTTTTAAGTGTAATGCATTATCATATTATACAATAACACTTGTTTGATTATATGTATTTTGCTGATTATCTGAAGTGCCAATACACAAGTGATTAAGCGGCTTTACAGATAAGCGATAAGCAAGATTGTCTATTGAATATGTCAATTTTGATAAATGACTATATTAAGTATAATGTATACTAAATTAATTCAAAATCTGATCTTGGCATATAGTATTGCTTAATCATTTAAGTGATTGTGGTTTAAAAACAAATTAAGTCGCTGTTCATACAAGCCGAATGTAGTATTTTTTTCGCAAAAAGAAAGATGGACGGACTTGTGAAGATGATGGTCATTACTGTCATTAAGAGAAAGAAGTCACGTTAAAAACTTTTAGCAGATATAATGACCTCATTAGGGGAAGGAAATTATGTGTTCCCAATGACGCTTGTATTTATTTTTGGAATAATATGCAAAACATTTAAGAAGTCCTACCGAAGAACACCTTAATAGTATTTTTGATGAGTTATGACAACGAAGATTCAACAGGTGCTTGCGTATTATAATGAAAGTTAATTGAAGTTTATTAAATATTGAAAAAAATTACAAGTTAAAGAAGCAACCTTTCCTTTATCATATCTTGTAAAAACACGAGAACATAAAATACAACTATCTTTTCTTCACGTGCCCAGGATTTCATTCCTCCGAAAGACCGTCAAAAGAGCAGTAAAATTTATTATTAAAGATAAGAATCCCTTATAAAAAGCTTGGTTGAATCAAAGAATTACAAGTAATAAATATTCAGAAATGTACATACAATTTTAGCGTTGTAACGGAAGAGGCAATCGAATTAATGAATACAAACGAGATCGCAAAAAATCGATTCGTTTTATGATTGAGTGATTAATTGAAAAAAGGGTTGGTACGCTATTACGGGCAATGTCCGCAATATGAAATAACCATCACAATGCTGTATTATGCAAAATTATTGCCAGAGCATAAACAAACAAATGTGGGCAACAGACGAAACGCATAATTCAAATGCAATCGTTCGCATCTGCATCGTGGACTGATTGTTATAGCAATAAAAATGCAAAGTGATCCTGCAACAGAGCGTCAGCTGATCAATGGAAAAATTGATGGACTGACAACCTTCGAAACATCGTCTGAAAGTTTCGTTCCTATTAACATATTATGAGTTACATACGTACTGGGAGTATTGCAATTATTCGCATTTATTACTTCTGTATATTAATTAATGCGGTGAACTACAAATGGTACATATAAGGCGTTTATAATGTGTTGATGTAGGTCGAGTATTAATAAAAAAAATATTTTCAATTCTCGCAGTTACCTAACACATTTTTTGCTCTTATTAATATTTTATAAGCTGCACTCCCTTTTCCTTTAGAAATTTCATATATTATTTGTGTACTTTGTTAAGTCAGTATTTTTTACAAACAGCATATTACGATAATCTATTTGGGTGCGAAACCACGATCTTCATTGCAATGTTGTAATAATTATATACTTAAAATTAACCAAAAACAAATTAGTAAATACTGTATTATTTTTTGATGACTTTAATGATTGTATCACTAAACATTAATTTAAATATAACTACGAGTGTCTCGAAAGCTAACGCCAAAGCTGTTTATTCGGAAAGCTTGATTTTCCGCTGATTTTCTCTGCAGGTTTTTACTAGCAAAAGCTTTGCGTGGGAACTTTCGGTGCCCCCTGCAGATCTCACCCCTGCATCCCGCATCATCCAGGGGAGTGCGATCATCCCTCGCGGCCGCAATTAAGTGACCATTGTCCGGTTTAGCAGCCTCCAAGTGGCCCACTATCTCACCCCAGTGAAGTAGAAATCGCCATTAGCAATGACACGTAAAACTTTCACCAGTTCGTAACAAGAATTTTCTATAGAAATGCGTAAATCAAAAGAAATAACAATTGTTAGATCAGTAGCATACTCATTAATTATGCATACATTATTTTATCCGATTTGCTGAGTAAATTTGTATGTGTTTAGTTGTTTAATATTACTTCAAATCTTTAGTGGCAAGTAAAGTAGGTGTATGAGAATATTGAAATACGAGTATATTATTAATAAAAAAATTAACAATTTTAATACTTCCTGAACTTAACTCTAATTGTATATATCATAAAAGAAAAACTAATACATAAAACACAATAAACACAAATATACTTATTAGAACAACCTTTGTTAATCTGTACCATAAATTTGAATGAGGAGTTTAAATCATTTTTGCGATTATTATCCATTTGGTCATTTGTGGTCTATTTTTTTTATGTCAATGAAATATTTATGACGTGCGTTTTTGCTATCAGTCTCATACTGTTCAGATAAGATAGGTAAGTTTAGACGTCGCTGAGATTTTTGTGTTATCAATTATGAATGAAATAGTACAAAAATACTTGAAATAAAGTAAATGTTACATATTTGTACACGATCAATTATACTGATAAATATAACATACTCGTACTTGCACATTATCATCTGCCCACGCGTAATTTCTTATACTGTGAATTAAATAATAATTTATATTGCAGACTTCGCCAAATAAATTTGTTTCATCTTTAATTTGGAAGGTCATCACAAAACAAAGCATTTTTTTTTTCAGCAGATTATTTTCTTCATCTCAAGCCTGTTATAAGTTCTAGGGGCCCCTTAGCATATGGTCGTCATAAACTTCCGAATCAAAGCTTCGTCGGCCGCCAAGGTTCTCGGCTCATTCCATGTCAGCTGTGCCCTCGCAGCATCCCCAAGTATGTTCTATGATAGTTCTCAACACTTTTCTATGACAGAGTAAGCCATAGAGCTTGAATAAAATCCTGCTGGAGTTTATTATCTCTTGTAAGTTTATATCTCAATCATATCCACCTTTGTCTCTTGACTCACTGTAGTATGGAAGTGTCCCATGACTGCTCTCTCTCTCACCTCGTCATTTTTCACAAATTACTCAAAACAGTTTATATTTTATGCTTGTGTTGGGGCATATGGCTACCACATTAAAATATTTTTTGGCATAATCACATTATTTAAAACGGATTGAAAAATTCACAGGTCTTGATTATTTGTTCAATGCGAATTAGGGTTTATTCGCCGTTTATTCACTTATCGCCGTGCCGCCACTGTGTTATTGTCACCCTCGCTGGTATCTTCCTTGTAATCTCCCCTCCCCGTGCCCATCACGGTGGCCGTGTCGGACAACACTGTGTCCGTCTGTCCGTCCTTTAGTTCCCTAAGTGATTTCTCCCACCGCGAACAAATAAAATGTTCACTGACCGTTCACGGACCGGTGGTAAACTTTTATTGAGTAATCCGATACGCCCGGTAAAATGATTTTACTATCACTACCAAACGCAATTAATATATTTATATAAATTGACCATAGCATGTTGTAACACCGGCTCTCGACGTTAAGCATCATTTGACGTGGTAAGCATTTGGATGGGTATGGCTTAAATACACGCTGATTGCACTAAACCACTCTTTAAGAACTAAATTGTCTACATCTCATAAGTATCCCGCTGATGATTCGAACTAATTAAAATGCTATTTATCAAACTCCCTAATATGCCTTAGATATTACAGCTGCATTTTTCTAAACTTGGGCGGGAAGGCTTTCAGCCACTCTCTAACAAGTAGCTTTTTGCGTGCGCCCAGTAACGGGTCCCCATCTGGTTCTCCAAAAACAGGACGGGACATGGAGCGTTTTCACCAAGCGAGCCTCTGGCATTATTTTTTTGTAACATCCAGTTAAGATGCTAATACTGTAAATATGTAAGTAAAGACTAAAAATCACAAAGTTAAATGTTGCATAAATTCTACAAATTTATTTTTTGCTTCGTACTAATTGTTATAGCTGTATGAATATTGATATCATACACATAACACGTGTACACAGTGCTGGTTTTAGGGGGTGGCGAAGTGGTTCGGTGACCCAGGGCGTCGAATAAATTAGAGGCGCCGAGTGCAACCAATCTTGCTTAGATTTTTTTAAATGTATACAATATGGGGCGCCAGAAAAAAAATGCTCTAGGGCGCCGCAGGATCTAAAGCCAGTACTGAATGTTCAGCACTATTAATGTCAACAATAGACGACGAAAATGTATGATGAAAAATATATTTATTTTTTTAATACTCATAAATTAAAGATATATATTTTTAATAAATTAAGTGAATGATTTTGAAACATAATTAATTTTGACCAAAGCACTAAGAAATTTGTTTTAACTAGTTTTTTTTATTTCAGTACATACAGGAGAATACTGACAGACGGTACATAATTAAATTGCATTGCAGAGGATTGAAAAGTGCTCCATGTGGTTTAATAGACCACCAATCACCATTAGCAGGTGCAAAGTGTGGATGAAGTCAATGAATGATAAGTATTTTTTACTACATTTCATAATTCATAATCTAATAGACCATTGTATGGCACAAGCTGTTAATTTATGTTTTCAATTTAAGAAAAACTGTTATACATAACAAAGCTTTACAAAGCATCTATCCACAACGTGGGTGTTAAAATGAAACAAAGTATTGAATAAAAATATATATATAAAAAATAACAAATACTCCACACAGGTGTTAACCGAGTTAATGATTTAAATACTGAAAGCCCGGAGCCGAATTCAACGTGTAGGTTACTTCACAATGGAGGAAAAGAATATAAATAAAAATCGAACAATGGCAAATTAAAGAGGAAAAAATAAACAATCGGGTGGCTTATTGTTTCGCGATGTTCGGATGAATGGGCTGAACCTCTCTGCTCTGGACATCCTCAAGATGGAGACTATCAAAGATATGGAGAGCCTCAGGGCATACGAGATGCTGAGCATTTTGCTAGAGATGAGAGCAATGCGAAGAATGGATACGGTTATTTTGAAGATGTAAAACTGTTGATTCAATCTGATTTCAAATTTTGATGTTTTTATGTTTCAAAGATGGAAGCTTATATAAACAAATCAACAAAAATATACTTCGGATACTAGAGTTTCCATTCCTTGAAGTCCCTTGCCTGGAGGTCGTCGGGAAACATACCTAATCACAAGAAATATTTGCATCTAGTGGTCTACTTCCGAACATATATGGTTCCTAATGACCTCCAGAAATGTAGTTCGATCAGACTTGAAGAGACGGCATTTTTGGTGATTTGTTAATAAGTTTTTTTAAGGAGATTGTATGATTAGCTCAACGCTCCCGAGGTCATTTAGTCCTAAGGAGCAGCTCAGCCTGACCAGCGATACGTGGATAACAACAGGTGGTGAACCATCAAAGTTTTGGTTCGCGCCCAATGTTTCTTAACTTCGGTGACTTAACGAGAATCATCC
Source organism: Glossosoma conforme (assembly GCA_022606575.1). NCBI lineage: Eukaryota > Metazoa > Arthropoda > Insecta > Trichoptera > Glossosomatidae > Glossosoma > Glossosoma conforme. Next base: position 1,535,849 of record JAGTXR010000002.1, read on the forward strand.
TTACAATATTCTATTGTCGATGGTTGGTATTAGTAACTTATATATAACTAAAATATTCAAATTATAAAACTAAAAAGATATATGAGAGACGACAGGAAGTAATTTTATTTATATAGAAGGTAAAATAATAAATTAATATTCACCAGTAAAACATAATAGTTAAGAATTGAAATTCTCAGGTGTCGCCGAAACATGATACTTAAGATATTAGCGTTTTTTATTATTTTAATAAGCTTAATAAGTTATAGGAATTTCCGAAACCATTCAAGCGAAACCTGCGAAGCATAAACAATTTAAAAATTTAAAATTCAAATAAAGAACGACGGTAAAGCAGACATTTATGATTTATTTTAATTAGGTGTATTATATTTGTTTTTGGTTTATGGCTGCGGCTGTGACAGGACATAATTTAATAAATAAAAAGACAATGAAATATCGAAATGTTTTTATCTTAGTCAGTGATTCTCGGTAAACAAAGCATTGATGTAATAATAAAACACATTAATCGTTTATTTTTAACATTATATATCTAATGATAATGACGCAACAGTTTCAGAATGATACCTAACGAAAATAACTACTTATTAATAAGAAAAAAAAACCTACATTTTTCATCTAATGACGATGAATTGAAGTCATTTTTTAATCGCTAATTCTTGTTGAAATTTATTAATAACAAGATTGATAATTATTACATAATTTTATTTTTTAAGGTGTTTAAGGATTTGTTTCAGCTGGTGTCACGATCTATTGTTACTAGACAATTTGTTCTACGACTAATCGGGGTGCACTGGATGTCTGAAGCACGGTACATTTAGTACAAGAACAACTGGTGCACTGAATGTCTCACTAATCTAACCTTACCTAACCTAAGGATTTGTCCAGTGATCGAAGATTCCAGAGATCCATAGGTCTCGTTAACTGAAATAACTAAGGTTATGTTAGGTTAGGATAGCGAGACATCCAAGCACCACTTGTCCCGTGCAACAAATGTCAAATTCAAAAGCACTTGGTAACGACCATTTGTTTCATCTAAGGAGCTGATATGGTTAATAATAAAACATCTAAAATGATATTTTTTTATTTAAATGAAAGTATAGTTTCATTCTGGTCAAGCTCCAAGCTGTCTAGCGATGGAAAGAATCTGTCTGAAACATACCAGTATCATAAAAAATATGGGCTAGATTTTAAAATACCAGACGCATTAATAACCTTTAAAAGTTGATAGGAATCCGGCTCGGTTTTGACGAGGCTGTGAGAGGCTTGGTGCGAATACTGGTTTTGTAGGCAGCGGCTCTCCAGACTGCCTGGGCCCTCGATTTTTTCGTCAGGCGTTCCTACCGTCGCCCGCCTGACACTTCGCGGCTCGGGCGCGCCCGCCACCTCGCCCATACAATAATCATAATATATGATTATACGAGCTGTATGCTATGAGAATATCCTTTCTATGATATGTTGAGTATGAAATTTTGAAAAAGCATAGGTTAATAATGATTCTAAGTAATTTTATACAATTTTAATATAGGAAGTAATACGAAGGCTGAAAGTTATATTTTACGTATTTTTTTAAGAAATATGATGATTTTGAAATGCTCCCAGGTGGATTTTCGGGTAAAGAGATGTCTTGGTACGAGGTGTGGATAATAACAACTGACAAAGCTGAGTGGTGGAAATTTATGGTGATTGTAGGTTCTAGATGTGCATAACATGCAGAAAGAAAAAATATTCTAAAGGCCAACATACAAAAAAAATGTTTTATCCATATCTAAGTTTATTATATAATTAGATTATCTAATCTAATTTTGATGTTGTAGTACATTATTAAAGAATTTAAGCTTTGAAGGGTTTTGTTTTTTTATTTGATTTAATAAATAAGTTTAAGCTTTATTAATAAAATTAATAAGCTACGTTTAAGATATTTTTTTCCTGCATGTAGTACTTAAAAATATTATTTCATTTTTTTTTATAATACAAATAAGAATATTGATAAATATGAATAAAGCTTAGATCATTAGTGTTGTACACATTATTTTTATGTTTTTTTATGTTTTTGGTATAATTTATAAGCATTATAATATTTATTATGCCAGAGTCAAAAAAACACTAATGTTTAAAAAATTTCTATTTTATATCAAATTTCATTGCCTGAATAGATGCTTTTATGTATTGATGTGCTTCCAACTATAAAACTATATATGTGAAGCTTTTACTTCTTTGGACCTCGTGATCCTTTTGATCGTCTTGAATTCCTGGTGCATTCCAGGGTCGCGAGAAGGGAACGCGATGCTTAGAACACCTCGATGGATGCTGCTAGCTATCGCCTGGGGTTTTTGTTTCGACCTTTTAGATCTGCATTGTGCCTCGTATCGCGAGAGAGCTTTCATTGTTATTCAGTATCTATTATTATTTGTCTAGAGGCGGCCCGGAGATGGAATTAATTCGTGTTTTTTTTAGAATAAACAACACGAGACTAGATATATTTTATTTGTCAATAACATAAAATGTTATAAAACATATTAGTAATGAAAAATATACTAATAACTCATTGAAAACCTTGCAAAATCAAGAAAAGCACAAAATGGAGAGAATTAATCCACTTTATGTACTACAACTACATCAGTATGCAAAGACGTATTTTAAGGTTTTAAAGTGAGTCAAGAGGTTGAGGCTGCCCCACTTTAATCATTCTAAAGCAGAGTTGCTATTATAAGTTGGTTACATCAAATAATATTTCTGCATATAGTCGTATATACGTGTTAATTTGGTTACCTAAAGAAATATCTCAGCATATAAATATTGAGTAAACAACGCTGCTATTTGTTACTTTAGTCTAACTGGATGAAGAGACAACTAGAGAAAACTCTTTCAAAATCATTGGTGCAGCGATGCTCAGTCATGAGATATTCAATAATTAAAAAAAGACGAGATTCAATTAGAACTTAATGATACATACGTGTTTTATAGCAGATTAATCTAGTTACGTTAAATATATTAGTGCATCGTATGCGCAAAAAGCAAGTTAATCAATAAAAAAAAACATTTTTTTTTTTTTTTTAATTACAATTATAAGAAGCTTTTAATGATTGAAAACATTATTACTTTCACCAAATATTCGTGTATTTGTGATATTGTAGCGGTGTTTGTGTTAATAATAAATATCTAGCATTGAACTAAACTACTGAAGTTACCATAATGTTCACATTATCGTTTGTACCGAGAAGGCGAACAGAAGTTATTTGACACATTATCTTGTATCATTACGTGAAAACGTAAGAAAAACAATTCATTTTTTCACGCAGTCCCGCTAACGTACTGTGACAACATCCAAAGCGGTGGTAATAATTGAACGATCTGTAAAACACCCACCTGCCCAGGTACGGCCACACACCGAAACCAGTGGTTTTTTACAAAAAAAATGAATTTACCGGATCAAATATATATTTTTAATAAGACGTACATTACATCAGAAAATGCCAACTTATATAAAAATAATGAAAACCATATTTATTAGCGTTAACAAAAAATTATCAATATTTTATGTTCCAGTTTCATACACAGAACTTTTACAATCATATCTGTGGCATTATATTAATTTTCACTTGATTTTATTAGTCTTTTGGCTAGATTTTGGCTGATATTAATACAATTTTGCATGATATTTATCCTATATACCTAGCAGATGGATATACCAAAAGAGTCATAAGTCCGCCTCTATATAAATAAAACACGCTCTGCTGAATTCCGTAAGCGATAGAAAATAATAGTAGAAAATGCGATTCATGATCTTAAAATTTTGGTGAAGAAAAATTAGAAGAAATCTCTTTTTTCATCAGAAGAAGAAAAAGACAATGACAATAGAGAGGCTATATTTAAATTTTGTTGTCTTCTAAAAAAATTATTAATTAAAGTTATATTAGAATTTATTGGATTTCGGTTGTAATTTTTTAATTATCAGCTTTTCGAAAACGTTTTGTTTGAAGCTTAACACCACTGGATAGATGTTTTTGTATAGGCCACAAAAATTGACTGGGAGAATGTTGACCATTCAGCAGACAGACGAAAACTAAGCGTTGCATCGTGACTGGAGACTAATTGACAGGACAAACTACAGACACAAACGTTTTGTTTACAAGAAAACCGAGTGAATGTAACCACACCTATACTTCTATTGACAGTAATATCGGTAAGAACAAATAGGAAATTTTTAAATTACTTTTAGAACAAAATATTACACAAATCTAAGCTCAAAAATAAATAACTTATTATAAGTACCATGAACTTATAAATATTCATTTATTTAACTTGTTTTCACATGGATCACGTAACAAAAGTTCTCTATTAGGAGACTGCATTTTCGACTTACTCTCAATCCTTCTCTTGCTAAGAGATAACTGAGCTGCGTTGTACTTTAAAAGTGGTCTAACACATTTTTTGTAGGAGAGGGAGTGGGGGTGTGTCTATCAGGTAATGATAAGAGAGGGAGATAGGTAGTGTTGCAAGATGAAGGAAGAAATAAATACATAAAATGGTCTAGGTATAATTTTTATTTTTTAACATTAACTTATTTTTCTTACTTTGACTTCTCCTATTGAATATTATATGCATCGAATGTATCAAAATCAATATTATGTTTTATTATTAGAATATTTTTCTATTTTTTTTTAAATAATGTTAATATTTTAGTATATATAGAGATTGATACATTTTAAATTAATGATTTGCCTTAATTTACGAGAATCCTTTCATAAAACGTATAATGATTGTATCCTTAACTAGAAAATTGATTAAATACTACAATGAACGATGAAATTGTTTGTGATAAATCATCACAATAATAAAAGTCGTGATTTATGCCAAATATAAAGCGAAATTTTCTATTATATTTTATCAAATTACTGCAAAAATTTACATAATTGATTCCATTAACAATACCTTTAAAAAATATTTTTCCTTTCTAATTTATCCCAGTAATAATAATTGAATTTCTGATTTAATTGTTGTATCCAAATAAAAGATCTAAATACAAAAAATATGCACTAAAAAAATCTTCAGAAAAAAAAAACAATAAAAAGACAATTGCCAGTGTTATAGCTGCCTAAGAATTTGTTCCTAATTTCCTGTCAAATATTTTTATGAATATTTTTTTAAATAATTCGAAAGAATGTTTTTGTGAATTATTTCTAATAATTGAAAGGCGGATGGAGGCGGTCTATTGTCGTCGCTCTTTGTTTATGCAATAATGGTGTTGAGAGAGCAAGACGAGCAGTGCGTGCGAGGTGGTTCCTCGTTTTCATTATTTGAATGAAAATTATCACTAAACGTTCCCAGTCACGCGTCCGCACCGATGTTTGTTCTAACTAACTTGTGAACACTAGAAGCAAACCATCGTAATTAAATAAATAAACTATCCTCCATAATATATCCAATCAGAATTTGAAGCTTATAGCCACAGTAATCCAACATCTTTTATCATTCATCATCATAAATTTATATTCCCTGTCTACGGTCGTCACAAAATGCTGCCTGAGTGTTAACCTCGTGCCATGTTTACTCTCCCGCGGACACCTATGAATAGTACCCGACAGCCAAAGCCTGGTGGTCTGAAGAAAATGCAGCTGTGCTTTATTTTATTTTCTACACTTTGTTGTATATCGTATTCAAGAACGATGAGAGACAGAAACCTGACGTAAATGTGACTTTGTGTTGTGCTCTCCTACTGCTACTGCCTTTATTATCAACACGATTCCAAAAACTTATAAATCTCAAAATGGTGTAATGAGGTGATGCACACAAATATTAAGAATGCCAAATTTATAATAAATACCACTGTGATGCAAGAATATAAGTAATTTACAATTGATAATTTCCTTCCCTCACCACTCACACTACACCTACACAGCTTTCTTTACGCAGCAATTTAACTTTCAGACTAAAATGAGGGCTCAAGACCCTTTCCAGTTCTTCTGATTCATTCTTGTGCTTAAATAATCATAAAAAACAAAGTTACAACTTTTTTTATATTTTCAGTTGCGATGTTTTTTCTCAAGTCACAACCCGCGTTATTCATGAATAAAGACCGGGCAGAATCCGGCTCGGAGTAATTATTAATGCGAGGGTAATTAAATAGGCAAACATCACGCTCGAGTGACCGGCAGCGTACGGTCCGGCATTTGGATGATGTCCTTTTAATTGTCGACATATTCCCCCTTTGTGAATACGCGCGTTGGAAAATGAATTATGAACATTTTTGAATAGAAAACATTATTTTCTGCCTTTGTATATGGACGGGTAGGTATTTAGGTATTTATAGGCTACCGGAGCATTTCTGTTTTCGTATGAATGGATAGGTAGGTACTCACGGAATGCCTACTTGGACAAGGTTGCCATATTCAAAATTGACCGTTGCGATGTAGGTATTAAATTATTGTCACTTTATTAAAAAATATACTCAACATATTTTATTCCATATTCGCTCACTAAGTAGATATATTATATGGACACAACAATTCGCTGATATGTGTAAAGTGAATTAATGAATAAATATGAAATTTGCAGCCTTTTTACATACAATGGATATCGATTTTGTAAAATTATTTAATTACTGATTGATTACGTCTATTAACTTGATACCAGTGTTTTCACAGGTTGTTCTAGTCAAAAGATTTGAAAACATTATTTAAAAATTTAATATTCATTATTAATCATTCACCAATAATAGCACCTTTTAGACGCAGTACTCGTTAGATTACGAAGGTTAAGCAACATTAGACGCAGACCTTCACTTAGTTGGGTTACGGCCTGTTACTTACCGAGCATCTTTGGTTACTTTTAGCTGTCCCTATAGACTAAGTGTTCCAGGCCTTGAAAGCTTCAAAATACATCATATTGAAATGAATGTTTGAAAATATAAAAAAAAGCAACTTCAACTTTTAAATTGATGTATAGTTACATTAAATATTTCGGCCGGGTTATTGCAGGCAAATAACAATTATTGTGGAATAGTAATTGTGCTACAGTAATTACATTTTGATAATGCGGCTTTTTCTATTGAGATCGTGGATAAAAAAAAACGTGAGCTTGTAAATATATAAACGATGCGATTAAATTTTTATTATTATAAATTTCGGAGGGTTTTATATAATATTATGTAACCAGGTGTAATTAAACACAATATCGAGGCGAGTGCTCACTATGGAATATTGTATAATTCATTTGATAATCGTAAGGTAATAATAGCGTGCAATGTTTGCAATTGAAAATATTGCGCAATTTAATCATTGCAGAATCGATTATTATTTTCGTGAATATTATGCAATAATTCAACTGCATGGTGAATAAAAGTGACAGAAATTAATTTGATGCAAGCAATGTGAATAACTTAATCATTGAATAGATGAGTTGTAATGATTCAAAAACTATTTTTTATGGTTTAAATTGAATTTTGGCTTTAAAATTAATGGTCTGTAATGTTTGTAACACTTTTGTTAAGCTATACATATTGTAATATCAAATTGCGTACGCCACGGAAACGATGTTCTAATAAAATCATAATTTAAGATCTCGTTATTTATTTCGTAGACAACTTTGCGTATTTTACGAGTAAAGTACTAAGCGCATTGTCAGGTATTAATAAATATTAGTATGAGGAAAGGAGGCAGCAACTGTTTGATCAAAATTTGTGGCAGACTATGCCCTAGGTATGGAATAAAGTGAATGATCACTAAAGTATTTTTCTTATTTTATAAAAATTATAATTATTTCTTCAAAAATATTAACCATTTCGTTACGGCTCGGTGGAATACAAATTATACTGTCAATTATAAGATTAGTATTTGAAACATAAATGTACTTATCTGACCTATTTTCAGATATCACATTGGGTCTCGTATCCTTTTAGCTATCAGATGATGTATAAAAAACTATTCTAAGAAAGTAGCAAAACAATATATCGTCGCTACCGATGTCAACAGTAGGGGAATCTTAGACGGCATATATCGGCTACCGATGCGAAAGAGTCAATGAAATGATTGAAAATGTAAAATCAAATGATGAAAACGACGACGCTCATCTGGGACGTGTAATTATTTTGAAGAGGCTCTTAACGGGTATATTTTAAAATGTAACTTTAATAATGATTGAATCAATAAAATTAATATTATTTATTAGTTTCCCAAACAAAAATTTAAGACTGTACATGATTTATTACTGATTTTATCATAGCATTTGAATCCACAATGTCGCACTTTCTAAAAAATTGTAGCCTTCGCTTATATTTTTTGTTATACTCAGTATACTCACAATTGATGAATTTATATATTATTAATGTTGCTCTAGTATGGACCACTCCTTGCGATTCTCACCTGAAATAAAATAAAAAATATTTATATTAATTTCTTGTGTACATTGTCTTGACAGTTTTGATAATTGGTAACCCATGAACGTCCATACATAATAAAAATAATATCAAAATAGGAAATATTGTGAGGTATGTTGCGCATCTTTTATACAACAAATGTTTTGATTAGCAAATAAAAAAATATACATTCCTTTAATATCGATAAGTTCTCGGTGGCTATAGTGTACACAAAATATTATATTTATACAAAACAATGTATGTATGTTTGTTTGCTGATATATCGTTCATCAGATTGCGATAAAACTTTGTCAACTTAACATGCACTTGCGCGTTATAATAAAAATACAATTAACGTACAGTAAGGTCTTATATGTAAATAAAAATGTATTTTCGTACTTTTATGCGTAGAAACTCGCACTAAATAAAATAAATATAACACAAATGCGATTTTGTAGGTCAAGAAAATGCCTTTGAATTCCTTGGTAATATATATTTATTTAAATTGATTCAATTTTGTCAAAAAGGCGTAAGTCATAATTCCGAGCAATCGTGCGTTAGTAGGTTAGTTGATAATGAATGTACACATATTTTTTAAGGTGAGATGACATTTGAAACAATGTATAATTAATGGATAACAATTTCGTGGAATATTCCAAATTTGAATGCCATTTATTGTTGCCATCAATAAAAAAACGTAATATTAATATTACGTGGCCGTACCTACGTAAATAAATATCTTTCGTTTATTTTATAAATTACAAGTGTAATATATCACTGAAATATTTGCTGGAAACAACAATGGACTTACGTCATACTTAAGTGTACACAATTAAAATAAATATATAATAAAAAAAATGCGACAGCCTTGATTTGAGGTATTGGACATGTGTTGGGAATAATTAAAATTCTCATAGTTATACGCCGGGTAATTTATAGGCACGTTCGCAGTTGTAATGTGACCGATAAAAATTATTATGACCATCATCGAGATGTTCTTGAATCTGACGTTTCATATCTAATATTTTTTTTTAAATAATTAGGATTGCCTACTCAATAAAAGAATATTTAAATATAATAACAGTTCTTATTCTATATGTACACGCTTTTCAAGAGTATAGCATTTTTTAGGAAGGTTCCCAGCATCTGTGTTTTCTTACGCATTCAATGTGAAACTCTTCAATAAACAGATCAATCCTTCACATGTACACATAATTCTATATACGCTCTCTAGCTACAACGTATGGTAGTCTTAAACTGTTAATATAAAGTTCTGTCAGTCATTATAAGCCCCGCATGAACCGTCAGCTCTGCTTTCCAGAGCTCCACCGAGTACATTATAAGCCTAAGTCGGAAGGGAAAACAGCTGTATTTATATTTTATTCTCTTCTTCAGCATCCAAAAAATAAGTCGCAGTCAAATATATCTCAGTTTCTTCTCGACTGACTCTAAGATTATATACTGCCATATTAAATCAGAATGATAGCTTAACCTAGATGCAGAGCGCATAGGATAGAGAAAGATGGAGATTCATGCGGGAAGCCTACGTTCAACAGCAGACTGACACAGGCTGATGATGACGATGATATCGATTCCCTTACCACGTCATTCCCAACAAAATCAAATCATCGCACATTTAACATTCAACGCAAACAACTGTTCTCTAAACATATTATACGGCTGCATTGGATTTTCGTAAGGTGCCAACATTTGCTACCGTTTACAATGATGAAGTTGTATGACAAGTAAAAGTGGCAGTACTAGGTTTTGGTCGAGTACAGCAGCGATTCGAAAAAAAGCGTGGATTTAAAAATGTTTAATAAATATGGCTTTGATCGTTATTTTATTTTAAGGTTTTATTTATACTGTTTGTGTTGCCATCCCTGATTTATATCCGGAATAGCCGCTTCATTAATTATTGTATTCGTAAACATTTGGTGTACAGGTAGGTAAGTTATTAACATGGGTGTATTTTATTGCCGGCCGGCCTTTTGTATCGACTGACAGCTCGGGATCCGAGAAATCATTTCAAGAAAAGTTTTTTACGCCTAAAATATTAATGGGCAACGCTGCTACTGTGCCGGTACAGTCAACCCAACTGACGATGCATGCAAGATAAAAAATAGAATTGAAAATAATCATAAGAAATGGAATGCAAGGACCACACATTGCAAGTAAAAAAAAACAATTTTTTAACAATAAAGGATTTTCACAGCACTCACACTGCACTCATATTTTTGTTGTTGAATTTTTCAAATGCTTTCTGATATTGTTAAAAGTACAAATATAATATGAAAAGTTAAGTATATATATGCGGAAAAAAACTATTTGGTAGGATTTAATGTACAATAATTGTAATGATCAAGGTCATCAGTGTCAAATAGACTAAGAAATGAAGTGAAATATAAAATTAAAAAAATTAAATGATCAATAGCAGTAGATTATGATGATGAAATAGAATTAGAAGAAAGAGGAGGAGGAAAAAGAAGAAGTTAAGAAGTAGTATATAAAAATAAAGAATTATGTGATTTATAATATACGAGTAATAACACATAATTTCTATTTGTATTAGCATAACATTTGTGAAATTCGACAGCTTTTCTATAAATTCAGTAACACGTTTATAAAATTATTCAGTTAAATTTTCGTAAGAAGTGTCCAGTTGATTAGAGATTGATGGGCAAAAGTCACGCAATATGACGATAATCATTTTTTTATTGATAAAATTCATCATTGTTGTTGTTTTATATTGCTTCCTTAAAGTGAAGAAGCTGCATGGTGTTTATCCCCACGCGGAACATTGACCAATCGCAGGCAACGCATCACATTCTGCACCCACGGGGTTCGTTCCCGTATCGCACGAGTAAAACCGGTAGTCAAGTGAAAATAACTATACAGCAAGTATATAATATATATAGACGTGGTCGAGACATGTTAGTGCTTGCTACATGTGGATAAGTGGCCGATGCACTAAACACCGTCATGATTGAAGACTACAGCATCTTTTGAAGACATCGATATCTGTCAATCGATGCAGGAAGATTTAGATGGTGAAAGAGATAATGTATCAATGCAATATGCAAGTCGCAGCCATCGATATCTGCAATGATATGTATTGATGATATGAATACGTCTAAAATTCTCAAATCGATAGGTGGATTAGCGCTGTGTATAGAATAGAACAAAAGTGCAAAGTTCGCGCCTTAAATCTCAGCACCTGTTGTTTCTTTTTCTTCGATATTCACAAGAGAAATTTAATTTGATTTGTATGTGTATATCAATTCATTAAAAATATATCATTATGTAAAACAATAAGCAAATTATTTTAACAACTTGGAAAAACTCAGTGTACGGTATCATAGATGAAATGATCTGCATAAAGCACCCTTAAGTTGGAGCATATGATTAAAGTAACATATTAGAACAAGTCAGTGGTAGTATGTAACATAAACTGTGTTTGTGTTTGTATTTGTCATGTTTACTATCATTATCATCAACATGTCCGCTTCCCTAACAGGAGCACATGGTCATCACAAGCTGCCTCCATAAAGCAGTGTCAGTGGCCATAATCTTCGACTTCATCATCATCATCAGCCTGTATCCGTCCACTGTTGAACGTAAGCCTCCCGCATTAGTCTCCATTCTCTTCGATCCTCCGCCTTCCGCATTCAGGTCACTCCCGCTATTCTTCTTATGTCGTCAGTCCATCATGTAGGGGGTCGCGCGATGCTTCGTTTGCCAGTTCTTGGGTGCCATTCTAATACTTTTCTTCCCCATCGACCGTCGTCTCTTCTAAATATATGTCCTGCTCATTGCCACTTGAGTGTGCCTATTCGTTGGGTAGCATCCACTACTAGAGTTCTTCTGAGTATTTCCTCGTTTCGGATTCTATCTTTTAGCGAAACTCCGAGCATGGATCTCTCCATAGAACGCTGGGTGTCCTTTATTATCTTAGATTTATTCCATGTTATTTCTGCCTTCCGCAGCTCTTTCGAGTGCATCACTGTTTTTAGTAGGTTTAGTATATTTTATGATTATTAGATCCTTGGTCCGCCCCTGGCTTGTAAGCCGAAGTAAGTACATAATAATAATTCAGTTTCTTAAAGAGTTTATAATTATACTGGACTACCGGATTCCGTCCGGCGCAGTCCATCTGCTTAGGCGCCGAGCTATGAATAATAACTCATCTCTATCCCATTCAAAGTGAATCGGTAATGACCGGACGGACGGGCAGTGCGATTACAATGCGCCCGTGACGTCACCTCGAACACGATTCCGGAACGTTCGATTTATTATTAAAAATACAAATTAATTCCATCAGTCAGATTTTAATTATAATTATCACATTCAAAGCGAATCGGTAGCCACCGGATTAACGCAACTAGCGATGGGAATGCTCAAATGACCTGTTAATGATCTTTTTATTTAAAAAAAAATAATGCAGGAGAGAATAAACGGTCATGACCTATGACTTTCAGTCAAGTCGTATGACTACATTCGGGTAACGAAAAGATGTGTTGTATTTGTGTGGTGTCACGACCTATCGTCCCCAGATAATTCGTTCAACGTCTTATCGGTTACGACGTACGGCGAACTGGTCGTCTGGTGAACGAGGTATTTGGTCCCCGGACAACTCGTGCACTGGCTGTCTCGCTAACCTAACTTAAGGATTTGTCCAGTGATCGTAGCATCCAGAGATCGAAATAACTTAGGTTAGGTTAGATTAGGTTAACGAAACATCCAGTGCACCAGTTATCCGGGGACCAAATGTCTCGTGCACCAGACGTCCAGTGCGCCCCACTTCGTTACCGATGAGTCGTAGAACGAATTATCTAGGGACGAAATGCTGCGGAACCGTTTGTGTTTGTGTGTTGGTTGGGGAGATCCCAAATGTATATTTATCTATTTTTTAAGTGATCCCGATTGTATGAAAGAGGAAACACAGATACTGGAAGATAATTAAAAAAAAAAAAAAAGAATAACATATTTTTACTCTTTATTTAATAAAGAGTATAAACTAATTTCAAAAACATATAAACCAGTTATAAGTTTAATGCAAAATTAATGTTGCCTAAAAAATATATAATTCATACCTAATTATTGAATATAATTAAATTTGAATTACTTGATCGGGTTTTTTTTTTCGTAGTGCACGGATTTTTTTTTAAATAAGCCGCACAAAAGTATTAATATTTAAAATTTAAAAAGAGATTCATAATTACGGTCGGCAAATTATCCTATTGGTGTTATTTCGGAAACTAGTACAAAATGTATGTAATGTGTGTTTTTTTTTTCATAATTTTATTACGTTTCCCAATTATTTTTTGTCATATTATTTACCTAAAAATTATACAACCATCACGTAAGCCATTTAATCGTGCCAATAAAAAAAAACGTAATTATTGCCAACGCTTGAAAAATAATTTTCGTAATAATTATTTTAATTGTACAGATCAGAGGATGACAACATTTACTCTATAGGTAATAATAATAAAAAATAACCGCAAAAAAAAACAATCAAAATGGACACCACATTATAGAAATGTGTGTTCCTTAACAGTGATAATGATAATGATAATATTATCCATATAAAGAATTAAATGAGATACTTACACGAAAGATATAATTGTATGACCTATATACCTTGTTTGCCCTAAATAACTAATAAGAGTAGCTTATACCCTAATTGATCTTAAGTATTTAAAAAATACTTATAAATACATCTACCCAGATACTAGTAAATATATTATATTGAATTAAATAGACAGAGATCATGCTAAATTAATAAAAATATAATCAAAAATGCAACTCATTAATTTCATATAATTAACTGACTCGGAGTAGTAGTAGATAATTAGGCAAGAAAATACTGACATAGTTTATATACAATTATTAGCATCTCCCTCTCAGACATAATAACGTTTAGCGTACGAGCGAGACACTGCGCTTCGGATGCATTGGCAAGACCTTTTATATAGTTGTTATTACGATTAAATATTGTACCTTATTGTGGATACGTTCCCAACCTACCGATTTTTAAATATACGTAACTATGTTTTGTATTTGGTTTATTGATCAAAGTACTTGTACAGTAATGTTTTTTTAAAATCGCTTTAAGCACGTTGGAACACAGGTTAATGATCACTGGTATTACGCCGTGTCGTAATAACTATTATCATTGTATATACAAAACCTTTTTTTATACGTTGTACGTACTCGTACGTTCACAATAATTCGTACGAACAGGATGTCATACAGAACCGTTTGCAAGCGCATCTGTGGGAATTCGAACGCCGCATAAAAGGCAACACATACAAAGTGATGAAAACAAAACGCTACATCGCAATATTTTTATTGTATTAATTTTTATTTCGACTTTCTATGTGGCTTTTAGTGTCACTCAGAGTATAATAGAAACTAAACAGAATGACGTTTTAATATTATATATTTTTTGTTAATAAAAGTTTTATAATTATGTAGATAATGCAACTACACAAATTTAACATAATATGTAATTTCTGTGTATGATTTCATATAAACACAATTTTTCCTAATAGAGGATTTTCAGAGACGATTTTCCACTTCAGCCATATAACCTTTTATTTTTGACAGTATTCTGACAGCTGATATACCAAAGATTGCTTATGATAAACATCGATTAATTCTACTCAATACTTTTTGGCACCCTTTTAAGTATAGAAAAAGAAAAGCAGCAGGCATATTTTTATTTACTTTAAAAAATGTAAAATCGCTTTACGCAAATGAAGAACGCAAGTGCCAAAACTGGTTTTGCAAAATTTCTATTAGGTATTTTTGACTTTGAAGATGCAGGAAAGTCAGTTGAATCTGATGAAGATGCAATGAAGGTATTCATTAATGGCAAAAACGATCGTGTTTATTTTTCACTATAAACAAAATTAAGTTTAGATATGATTTAGGGAAATTTTGACAAATTGACAAAGGCAGTTAAAAAACTGTGTCATGACATTTTGTGGTGACTTTACTCACCAGATATGAACCATTTAAAGAAAAAAACTATATAATACATACCTCAGATAGCATTTATTTAGTGAGGTGTAAATTAATAAATGCATCAGAATTGGATGACTCTGATTGTTTTTGGCAGCGGGCACGGGGACGTTGACCACTTGATGGCTGAACATCCATCTCGCGAGGAATGTCGGAGAATACGATAGCATCTTACAGAGATGAAGAAGCGTCCTCTTAAGCCCATTGAATGAACTTGAATGAAATTCCTTCAGCTGATGAGTCAGTTGAGGATACAGTCTTTAATAAAAAGCCTCATTGTGCGAAGAGACAAGAGGACATTGCACGTAACAAAGCGGCATGTGAAAGATGCAGAGACCACGTAGAATTTTATAGACTAGAAATGTGACATTTTTGTAACACATTCATTCGAAGACAATCCATTATTGTGCAATTGAAATGAACGTCACCGAGAGACGTGAATCTAGGTTGGAGAATAAATAATTGTTGCGATACACTTTGATCGTTTGGATATAAAAAAAAACAGCTTGGCACCTTACACGTATTCTTCGTGTACTCAATGCCTCTATACTTCTACGAAATGTCCGCTTGCGATTTGGAGCATATGGACACCACAAACAACAGTCAATAAACCAATGATGCTTAACTCATTTTTTCTTTGTTCCATAGTTTCCTAAAGTTTGGCAGATGATATTGTGATCCATGAAGATAAAATCTTGGAACATGAAAATACGACGGGTTATTTATTTACACTACAGATTTTATGTTACGCTAATTATATTTAAATATTTCTCTTTGAAATCCACTGTCAAAATTAAATATATCTCGTTTTACTACGTTTTAACATAGTTCACGTTGAGTAACTGATATATAAATGAGAACGTAGTTTTGTATACTCTATCGCTTGTAAAGAATTGCTTTTGATGACATTCAATTTGAGTGCTTATTGTCGATTGTTTTTAGTAGCTAAGAACTCGTAGCTATTAGCGTATTTTTCTATTTATTTTTAGAAAACTACTGATTATTATTACCTGGTTTTCATATCTACACCTGTGTCGATCCGGCACTGGGCCACACATCAGCTTAGTGGGTTGTTGATCGTTCGTGCCATCGTACGTGGTTCTCGCGTCCATTCAGAAGCCTCTTCACAGGTCCGGTGTTTAATTACTTGTTGATTGAGACGAACGACCGTACGATCCGAGCTTTAATCACTGGGCCAACAGAGGCTGCGAAGGCTTTCAGAGTATGAGACTGCGAGGGTAGCGAAGAAGTCGCAAAGAATATGAAAAGCAATGTCAGTAAAGTTTTCTAATACTTTTAATGGCTACCTGAGCATCCAACTCATTATTAATTCATCAGAATATTTAATCACTACTATGATCTAATAGAAGAGAAATGGTTAAGATATAAAAAGCAAAAAAAATATATTTTAATCTGGTTGTTTTAAAGTGGATAAACATTTTCAATTAATGCAGCTGTAGAAAGCAAAAAAGTATTATTTTATGGATGAAAGCATACAATGCATTAGTCAAAATCCATTGTAACAGTTATCAACATTATAAGAACAATGAAATATAATATTATGATTAGCCAAACAATACTATCTATTTATTTTATTTTATATGTCCCAGTCGTGACTTCAATACTGCTAATAGACTTGGCAAAGCGATGCATTAAAAATAATGTACATATCGAAGACACAATAAAACCAGACTCAATATGAAAGAAACAATGAAATTAATACCACTCTCTCTTCTATAATACTTTAAAAAAATAAGTCTACGATCTGAAATATATTTTTTTTCATTCATGAATGCAATGTTTAATATAACAACGTTATGATTTATTGGAATAGTCTGGAGTGGCATTACAAACAATGCAATTAGATATATTTTTTATACAGAGTTGACGGTTTGTTATCTATTGTTTCTCCTTGTTAATGTATCCCCATTGTGAGAGTCGGATCGGAGTAATTAGTCAATGCTGTCTGTGAGTACTTTTTTCTATGGAGACAATCTGTGGTGACTAGTCGACGAACAAAAGAGCATTTCGTGTGAATTAATAGGGTAGAGGTAATCAGAAGACGGCTTTGTCCCAATATTTGCTGTAAACCACGTCACTGGTGATTAATTGAAAATGACAGTATTTGTTCTTCACTTAATGAGTCGAGTTGTTTTTTTGTTGTTTAATGAACACAGAGAATAATTAATGTTTGACAACACGTGTAGATCAATAGTTCTTGATTTTGTTTACACACATGATTAACCGATAAATATTTTACTAGCGGTATGACAATTGTGAATAATAACTCGACATGACTTGAGGTTAGTCAACCTGGATACACATACACAACGAAAATCATTCTCGTTAGATCGCCGAAGTTAATCGACATAACATGCGGACTAAAATTTGGATGCGTAACTAAATGATGCTTACTGTATCGTTGGTTGCGTTGAGCCGCGTTTGAGGATTAAATTATCAGGACCTTGGAAACATCAAGCTGATCGCTTAATCTCATCAAAAAATATTCAAAATATGACGCGTAAAAGCACCAGGGTCCTGGAGGTCACAGATAACCATATATGTTCCCAGGTGTATTTTTATGAGCGTAGATACAGGTATGTTTTGGGATAAGGCATGGACAACGGCAACTGATTGCAATTTGGTGACCATATGTTTCAGATATGGCACAAATATGACAAAAAAAATCTTTTACTAAGGAATATGTTATGTTAATAATGTTTTTTTAACTTTTATGAGAGTTTTTGTAAGGTGAGTTGATGATGATTGTAGGGAGCTGTCTTACTTAAATTGTTATTACCTGAGCTGCCAATTAGCGTCATATCTTCGCCAACTGTAATCAGCCAATAAGTCTAATTAGCATTTCTCAGAATACGTTTACTAACGAACAATAAACTTTATTTCCTTGAGAATAAATATGTTTTATCCTTTTTGTCCTGAAAGTTAAGAAAACTACATTTTAATCATTAAAAAATATACTATTAAATTATCCTTTTATAATTAACATGTATTACAGTAACTTATTTACGAAGAAGATGTCATTTTGATACGAAAAAGAACTGCTAGAAACAGTCAGGTTGCAGATAATTTAGCTATATTGGAGCCACCTTGCATCCTGAAGTTTCCCTAAATACATTAACATCACAAAAATTATTCACTTATAAGTTGGTGATGAGTCCAGGTATCGAAGTTGTTGCCTTTTGGTCTAACCACATTACCACTAGACCGTGGTGTAATTGACTTACAAAATAATTTATTAAAGTCCGAGCGAGATGTTCCCAGTGAGGTCCAAATGATCATTGCCCCTCAATTACTCGAGATATCGAATTATATTATAAAGTAATCTCGAGAAGATAATTGCGGCCCGCTTGGTCGAAACCATTTTTTCCAGGGCCCACTAATTGATATATACACACAAATACAGCATCAGTTGGAAAACTGTGGTACGCGAACCAAAAAAAGGAAAAACCGAACTAAGTCTATTGGAATGGCATGGTAATTGAGTAATATAATGAGTAACATAAATATGAAAAATTCAATGTTGATGAAAACCTAGAGTTGAAAAATTGAAAGATTGCAGGCAATATTGCTGATAGCGATTGTAAATAATTAAACAATGATAAAGATATAGTAAGAAACTCGAAACAAAGTAGACAAAAAATAAAGTTGTCTTCGAATACTGGTAAAATAAATTATTTGAAAAGAAGATTAGAGACTTTGTAAGAAAACTTTAGAGAAGAACACGTGATATCTTTAACAGTCTAGTGCTGCATTAGATTGCACAACCAATCGAAACCAGTGAATTCCATGACACTCAGTCAGAACGATAGTACGCTTATCTGTTTCTTGAAGAGATTCAGATTTTAGAAACGAGGGAACACAGATATTGTAAGTGTGTTCCTGACCTTACCAGCGACATTTTAGACAGAGTTTTTTTATCTGCCACGTTTTCAAAACTAAAATACTGTCCCATGTGTACAGATACATGCTACTTATGATGTGCAACGAAAAGGACATGTATTTTTCCATTTTATTAACGGAAACATATATTTGAATTTTCTCATACAGATAAGAGATTTTAATAAGTTTTTTTTGTCTTCTAAGAATGACTAGTTTGTGATTTATGTTTGATGTGATTGATCATCGAGTTTTCGATCGCTGAGCCCAGTGAGGTATGGCCGTAGTTTACGTTCGTATTTGTATAATTACCACCGGCCGCAGTCACCTCTTGCATGGTCGCCGAACCCGGATGGGTCGCCACAATATTATAAATGAGCTATCACTGTTCACCGGGATCCGAGGATTCTATCAGATCTCTGTGCTATGTGTTATGTGTTCTGATTGTCCGCGAGCACACATCACAGCTGACCGCAGCGATTAACCAGACGTGAGACTATTAGTAATACATTACATACCATGTAGACATTATATAATAATACGCATTTGTAATGCTTAACGGCTTCGATGACTCGATTATATGCAACGTATGGAGGATGAGTAAACAGAGTAATATATGAAAATCCAGTACGAAGAACATGAGTTGTGAGGCCAAATATTAACTATCGAACTGAATGACTTTTAGTGCGAACGAAAGGACTTATAGTGCAAGTTTTTGGAAGCATTTATGACGCAACAATGCTTCAACGATGTTTTTGTATCATTGGAATAGGGATGCATACACTCAACTTTCCGTAGAGTGCTTTTATGATATTGGAAATAGTTAAGTATATTGTAGGTTTCGAATTGAAGGTTTTACATTTTTGTATTAATTTTCTTCTTTAAAAGCTCCAGACTACATGATGGAGGAAACGCAAATAATTTCCAAAGCTTGCGATTGAATCGAAAAATATAATTTTAAATTAATTAATTCTGTCATTTTAATTCAATTGAGTGTCAGAGTTTTGCACTAAAGACTAAAAAGACAGTAATAATAAGGATTTATATCAGTTAGAATTCAATGCAACGGCCATATGCTCCAGTAAGGGAGCGGCTATTATGATGATGTAGATTTCATTCACAACGTTTTTAATTCATTGTTAATAGATTGAATCAATGCTGTAATTATGAGTTTTTTAAAACAATTTCATACAAATTGCTCTCGTTAATAATTAATTATCAAGTGTTTTTTCTCGGCAGGAAACAATGAGCGCCCGGAGGTAATTATATATTTTTCTGCGAGGAAGACCTCTCCTCTGATCCACCTCCTCCGCCTCCTCCCGCCGGGAATCTCTCACAGCCATCAGACCGCGAAGCAGCGCTTAATAAAGAAGTTAGCCGACAATTAAAAGATGCGTTTATGAACAAAACGCCTCGAAAGCCTTTAGAAGGGGGCTTGCAACAATGCCTACTTAACACACTATTAACAGAGAAAAAAATATGTGTCAAAAGAAGTATGAAACGCACACGTCTCAACCCAAAAACCATGATTACAAATTCAGCCTCGTAAACATACGTTATACTTAAAATGAACTATTAAAATGCGTATGTTAATGAACGCTGTTTTTTATCAGACTTAACATGACGCTTAAAATAAAACTGTAAGTATATTATAAATATATATTTTTCAATTTACATAATTGATACTGCATATTAATTAAATTAAGAACGCCACTAACTCATTATTAAAAAATATATATAAAGCATTAAAAATTATATTCTTCAGATATTCAATTAGTAGTAATAATTAGACGCCAAGGTGTAAAAGTCAAGAAGGTTTTTTTTTCAATTAAATTGTACAAACTAGTATTTTATGGATCGTCACAAATGAGTTGTTCAGATGGTTATCATCTGAATGGCCCACAACACCTGCACGCCAAGCCCTTGTAGAGCGACGTCTCTCTCTAGCGGTGCAAATGCACGTACCTCTGTCTCTCTTTTCAGGTAGTAATGGTCTGAAACCGAGGAATTTGCCAAGTATTTCTTGCATTGCTCGCGTAGTTACAAGAGGACGAAAGTATAAGAGGGCGATTCTCCGTACTTCGCATTATCTGAAGGCATACTTCGGATAACTTCGTCGATTGCTGCGCGATGATCTACGACTTTAAGTATAGTGCTGGCATAGAATTTCACGCCTCGTTGCTGAAGTAAGGTATTCCGTGCGATGTTGCGCGAAGTATGTAACATTGATAATTATAATAAACACACTATGATTCGGTTTTAATGTGTTCAATTAGCATTTAATTGCGCTTGGTGTACAGATGCGAGGTGTAAATAAAAAGGGGAGCTTGATAGAAAAAATGATTATTTTGAGTCGGACATATGTTCAATGTCCGCATTAAGTACATTGTTTATGATATTTTTATTCCATACTAAGCTTTTCAAGTAGATGCTTATCAACTTATTAGAATAAGGTTTTAATGACTGTTACATTATTAAACCCATTCACTGCGGATGATGTTTACAGCCGTCACGAGCCTAACACAAGTTTTCAGGCCTCATACTTAAACCATAATCTACTGTTATAGTGTTGAAATAAAGCTGAATAAATATTAAGGTGAGAGTTACATTATATGATAAAAGATAAATTTGCTCACTAGAAAATAAATAGTTCATTTTTATTTTTAATTTAATTAATAATTAATAACAAAATTAATAAATCTCAGATGCCTTGTTCTAACAATTAAGATTACCTGTTAAAATTTTATATACGTTTATTCTAGTGATTAATTATTAAAAAAAAACATGTTGTAAATTAAAGATCTCTAGCATTTTGATAAAAATCCTGCTTTAAAAAATTACGTTTACATTATAGGATATGAATTCATAATAAAAAAATATTTTCTATTTTTATAAAGTATATAAGATAATAATATTAAATATTAATAAATAACAAATAAATATTATTGCTGTTGAGTATGCTTTACAGAGGTTTTTTATCTTTTTTTTATGAATTATTAACCGCTGTAAAACATGTTATGTGACACAAAAACAAAACAAGCGACGAACAAATATACTCAGAGAACGACGTCACAGATCGTGGTTCGGTTTTGTTACGTAGCAAATGATTTACTGGAGATTCCAGGAAGAGACTGATTAAAGTCCGGACTTCACGTAGCTACGTGACGTAGAACCTCCGGTTAACGTTGTGCATACATGTTTTAGTTACGGTGCATACAGACTATCAACAAACTTACATTTAATTTATTACCTTAAATGCAAAAAAAAAATGTATTGTCCTTGTAACTCTGATCGTAAAATACGTAATATAATTGTGTGAAAAAAGTGCAACATTTTTGTGCTAAATTTTTGAGAGAGAATTTAGTAAAACGATAGCCAAAAAATATCAATACATTGACTGGTAAACATTATATTTTGAGTGAATGTGTTTTACTGAAGGATCGTAGCTTAAGATAGACACTTAAGAATATGGCCTCCTTAGTGAGACAGACCAAAAAAACAATGACATAATAATAATTAAAATGATGCAGTTTCACCATGTAAAGTCATCAATCAATTACCTAATAATTGTTATAAAACAAATAAATTAGTTTACTGAGAAAGTAGTCATTTAATTGACGTATTTCATCAAGGTTCTGTATCATATTATTGAAATCTTTATTTGCTCAAGATTGAAAATTGTGATAACCTTTTATAGTAAAGAATCCCATTATTGTTACAATGTATGTTTTCTGAGTAAAAAGTCGTTTCCTTTCGAATTTATTAGAAATATACGTTATTTGGGTATGTAATAATATTGTTTTTCTTTATTATATTCGTATTTAAATTTTATATTGAATTTCATAGACGTTTGATTTATAAAGGCATCTCCAATGTTTATATTTACGGCTCATGAAGCACATTAAATATGTAAGCATTTTGTAATAAATTTGTATGTTTAATATTATCGTTTAGATTGCAAAGTACACAGGCAATATAATTTGTTGGGACTCTTTCACGTTAAAGTGTGCATATTAAACACGAGCTGAGTCAACTATGAGTCGCTCTTGGTGTGGACTCGATTTAAGGCTTCGCGGGACACAGTCAACCGGTCGTTATAAATTACAACGAATCGTTACGTGGAATATTAAAAAGCTTTATTAAAAGCTCGATGGTCCGCCAGATGGCTCTCCCCTGCAGTAATTTGCGCTCATCATCATACGTTAGTGTCATCGAAAAAATGGTGTGATAATGTTCTGATTGGAAAAGCAAAAATAATTAAGACAGCAATTTTTGCAAGCCCCTTTAAATACGAAGAGTATTTTTTAAATTTCGATGTACCAATGACATATAAGTATGAATTAGTTGGTATAATAAATTGTTCGATACATTTTGAACTTCAAATGTGGCTGCAGTTGTCACAAGATGTTGTATTTTAGAAGTTTGTTAAAATTAAAATTCGAAATGCCAACAAACATAAATTTTATACAATTATAATTACATTTTAAACCTTTAAAATGTCATTGAACAAAGAGGTTTTTATGGAATCAGGATAGCTTAAAAGTAATTTGCTTTTGAATGTAAAATAACTACATACACGTGTATGAGAACACGATAGTAATGAATCACGAGTATTTAGTGAAAAAATCTTTAATTAGTAGCTCGTCACCGGCGTCTTTGACTTTCAAATCGTCCACGAAAACAGATTAGAATTTCCGTTTGTTCCTGTATTTGACTTTCAACGGGGCCGAGCTGAGACTCGCACACGTGACAAAAATATCACGGCTCGTAAACAGCGGAGATCAAAGACCAAAGCTCTAAACGCGATCAATCAGCTGAGATGTGACTGACTGCTCACTGAGTTCTCACGGTGAGCGGTGGTCCTGGACAGGTAGATCACTAGACTAGTAAGCCGGACAACACTCATTCAAGAGTTGACGATAGGAAAGCATTACCGGCTGACGGCTTCGGGGACACTTTGAGACGAAAGAGAATGCATTGTTTAGGCAGTGTGTTACTATCTTTTCTGGGTCATTTGGATTTTACACTTCTGTATAGTAGTCGCAATTATTCAGAAGGGCACCCGATGGACTCATCAGTTGATAACTGACAATAATTATGGTAAGAATGAAAGCATTTTCATAAAAACTACGACGCAGGACACTTGTAGTAAGGAGTTATGAACCACTAATGCTACTTAAATGATAAATAATCTTCTTGATAAGAGCATAAAAATATACCAACTTTGATTAACTTTGCGAGTGATTTCTCGATAAATTATAACGACATTTAAGATGAAGAATTAAAAGATGATCAGCAATTTAAAATTATATATGGTAAATTTATTAGATACTTAATACAAAAACTGTTAAATAGTTTACTATGCAGTCTAGTTTTGGTCAATTATACTTATCTACAACGCGGTATTCACGAATTATCAATTTTTACGGAGACTCATTATCAATACGTAATGCTTACGATTTTCACCTACTGTAAATTTTGATTGAAAAGTTATACGGATTATTTGACGTAATATTTATTACAAAATACTTTTATTTCAGACATAGTCAAATATCGAACTTACAACATCTGGCTTCATAAGCAAGCGATTTACTTTAAGTCATACAATTCGGATAATTTTTATTTAACGTGTACTGTATGTGCTATTGTGGCAAAAACCTTAAAAGACCTTAAATTGTGGAAGCATCGACTAATTGCAGGGCTGTTTTTTACGTGGGAATGATCTGAAGATGTTTGGTCCAATTTCGTGATTGGCCGAAAGTCAAGTGTCAATCAGTCGGATCACAGGTGAGGTTGTGGTCTGATGGTCTAATTGAAATGGCTTTTTCTCGCCGAAGTCTGCGCGAGTGGGTGGCCCGCTAGAGACATGCAGATCGTCTGCTTGGGAGTGAGTGATGGGACTTGTACAATAAAGCACGCCCGATGAGATCGCGGCGGACATCTTGAAAGCCGCGGGAACAATACAAAATGGCGGCGATTAATTGCGCCGCCATTGTGTTTTCGCCGAACGGAATGTGGTAAAGAGGAATTTTAATCCGAGACTAATGTGCGGATGAGCGCGGACCGGGCGTTCTACTGCAGGGATGTAATGAGGATAATCAAAAATAAAAAAAACATAAATTTACACAAAAATTGTGTTTTTTTTTATATATAATAGGTTAAGAATAACAAATGCATTGATATTGTGGCTTTTTGGCTTAGCCGTGTGTGGCGAATTACTCCTTTCCAATATTTCGACCGCCATAGCAGGGGTCTTCTTCAGGGTTGATGACTTAGCCCTGAAGAAGTCACCTGCAATGGCGGTCGAAATATTGGAAAGGAGTAATTCGCCATACACGAGCCAGATTATCAAATCTGACCGTGAAAAACTAAGAAATTAATTAACAAATGCATTCAGTACTATTTTATTCAGCGCCATATCTACACCTCACCTAACTACTAAAGATCTTAAGATTTTATGTTTTTGTCGTAATACAAAAATGTATGTAACTAAAAAAATAGATGATAAAAAACATGTATATAATCGTGCATCATGCCTATATAATCAATTGATTTTGTAAGGTTAACTCACTATGTAGTAGATGTATGGACTAATAAGGAAGTAAAACGCGTCTAGTATTTTAATTAAAATATAATAAAAATAAATAAATAAAATTACAATTATACACACGAATTTAATGTTTAAGGATATATGTTTTTGATTATTTTTGATGTTATGAATTGATGATTTTTTAAATTTACTGATGTGGATAGTAATTGTTTTATAATAGTATTTTTAACATAAGATTTAAAAATAATACAGATCAGTTATAATGCGTTTCAGTATTAAATCGTTCTAAATGGAGTGAAAATATAAGACTGTGTAATGTTAAAGTATTTTTATAAAAGTCGGTAAAATAAATGTCGCCGAGTTTGGGCCTGTATTGTAATTTGTAATGAAGAAAAACTAGGTAAGTCACATCGAGGCATCTTCTCAACTATTTAAATAGAGTATCTATCTACCTACTACTGACTTGTCTCTTGTTCGAGATCATTTAAATCGTTGCATCTTCCCACGAGCCATCTCGCTCGAACAACGGAGATGAAAAAAAAACAATAAGTTATGCAAAAACACAACAATAAAATCCAAACCTCGACTAAACACTTATCACTTTTCTCTGTCAGAAAGAATTATTACTCGAGATCAGAAATTCGAAAGCAGTAACAGAATGTAGAATAGAATGATAGATCTATAACAAAAAAAAACATTCAATTGACTATCTCGAAATTAAGCATCCGAACTTAAGATTTATATTTCGAGTTGTAAAATACACATCTAGTTCAGAGAGTTTTTATTTCACCGCGCCTATTTTTATATCGTTCGCTTTATGTAAATACTTAAAAGGCTGTACAAATCAAAAATACGCATTTTTATTAATACGTGAGGAAAAACAAACACAATAAAACGTAAAAGACGGGGATAATTTATGCTTTTCATAAATCATTTATCTAATCGTAAAAGGTAAAATATGCACGCTGTAATAATACAATACATATTTTTTTATTTGTATTAAAAGTATATATATTTTTATACCACGTAGAATTTATGACGCGTGCCCCGTATGAATATGTAAATAATTGCGTCCTGCGTAATAAAATACTTTTGCATTCTAAAAATATTCCTTTAATCCTCCACAAAAGCATTTAGCATTTGATGCATTGTGAAGCAACTTTGCATGAGCTTTTTTAAAAGCTTCAATTTCATTTTACGCAGTGATTTGTTACACCTATCCCACACGTGTACTTTATCTACGAGTATGACTAACGCAATAATGCAAGGACGAACGAAGAATTACTTATCATATTCAAATGAGGCCGATCCCTCTGAGCACGCGCTTGAAATATCAAAGAGCTTAAAGCTGCCTTAGGTAAAGCTATTTGTTTGGAAGCATAAAAGCTTGACGCACGACTTTAGACGGTTTCAAATAAAGTGACGTTGCGCTGTCGGGTGTGATATGTAGAATTTTAAGGTATTCAAGGCATTCCCTAAAATTTGTTGGGAAAGTATTGTGCTTGTGCCTTCAGCACGTGATCGCAGATGCACTGAAGATGAGAAACATTTGAGACACCTTATATTACAGGATATGATACCACGATTCATACTGGAATCTTTGACGGAATAATATGTTTTTAAAGTGTCAAAAATGGAAAATATCTGATGTGATAGATTGATTTGATTTACATAAGGAGGAAAAAGTTTTTTTTTAAGTTTCTTTATGGAATATATTTTATTAATTTACTTGTAATAAATTGCTCAAAAGATTTATTATGGTAATCATAATACGGTACAAAGTGTTGATTATCATTATCTTCTGTACTGATGAAGTAAATGGAAAATTGGATACTCGTACTTGCCCACAATTATATCAAATCTAAATATAATGTATTGTAACGGTAGGGTATGAAAACTTCCAAAGATTTTTATGCGATGATTTGTGTTTTAATCTAGTTTTTATAATAAAAAAAAAAACTGTTATATGAGGAGGAAGTCACAATAAATTATGATTGCGTAATCAACAATGACAGATATTTAGGTCCTCTTAATGAATGAAGTTTTAATTGTAACTTCCTGTACAATCAGAAGCAATTACTCCTTCGTTTTCATTAATTACTGAGCATTAATTGAGTAATTAGAGGATCATCATGACGACCAGGACGGCTCTCAATGAATGCTAAGTGATCGTCTGTTACAGATTTACGAGGATATCCTATTTAGGAGTGACACGACACCGACCAATTAGTGAGATTTAAAAAAAAAAAAAAATGATTTTGACCCCAATACCTTTGACCCAATTCTGAGATGATTTCTATAGAATAAATGTAATTGAGTAATACATAACCAAATTGCGACTATTTAATTAAAAAACTTTTACAATGTATCGTTTCTGTTTGTCGTTATATTTACTTAATACTTTGTCGAGAAATTGTGTGAAGGCTGAAATTATCATCAATACGTAATTAAGTACTTAACGATAATGTGTAAAACATGAGTCACGACCAAATGATAATTATAATGAATTATTATGTAAATTTTACGTGCATACATAAAACGGTGAGATTAAATGTGGTTTGATACCGAGTATCAGTTTTCTAATGAAACAAAGTCGATGAATATTGTGAAAGAAAAGGGCAAAAGTTGGATCAGTTTATCTGATACAAGTGGATCTCAATTGAATCAGTAAATCTTTGAAGAACAACAGTCAATAAATTAATGAAAAAATGTATTGACAATGTTAAGAAAAGCAGATTCGATATTAGTAGCGGTAAAAAACGATTATAGAACCTATATGTTCAATGAATTTGAGATAATCCATTTGATATGTTTAGTAGATGAGTAATTAGTTTTTGCATTAGTTGATATAATTTAATAAGTTATTCAGGCCTATTCAAAGAAGGCTGCCGTATTCAACAACTGTGTAAAGATTTATTACTTATTATGAGTTTAAAAATATGTTTTTAAGGGGATGCCTAGTTTATTAGATGCAGATTATACATAAGACTGGATTGTATTGAAATATCTAACTTCTGTGTATCTTTGTAAGGTGTCTTTGTTTAGCTAAAAATCTTACGGTATGTTTTTATGACCGCCACACATTAATTATTATGATCTTCTGCCCAGTGTTTAATATTAATATGTTAATTACAAGATAAATTATCTCCAATATCGCGCATTTCGAGAGTGTTGTACGTACCTTTAAAATAATTTAAATTTAAATGTGTCTTTAAAAAATTGGTGGATGTTATAATAGGCTGTAAAACTTTATGTTAAAAAGGACATAAAAAGAGGAATTTTTAACGCGCCATCAAAAGGTTGTAAAACCCAAATGTCTGATGCGATGCGATAAATTAATTGCAAAATTGGCCGTAAATAATAACAGAAGCGTTAAGGGGTTAATTAGGCATTTAAAAAATGTGCTCAAAACATGCATATTAATGAGAAATAGGAAAGGCTAAGATGGACCATGTTGCGTCGTGATAATCAGTTAGGCAGAATGAAACACAGATGTTATTACTTTAAGACGCGGGCAGACATTTTATTAAGTGAAACCTATATATACGAAGCTACTTATAACCTTATAAATACAAGTGTAGGATTCTGGTCGATAAATATCATAGACGATAGTTTGTTGTCAACGGCTAGGTTCCGTAGCATCTTTCCAATACACAATGCAACCGTATAGTGTGGTATAAGAACCAGTGCTTGCGTAGATTATTAAAAGTACGATTGTTTGACTTTGTGAGTAATGGCTAGGTAATGAACTGAAAACAGCAACTTTCTATCCAACAGTCGATTAGAGACGATGGTGAATCTGCCCGAATGCCTAGAATGCCGCAAAACAGTTTAAATTAGTACTAGGTTTTCTTCAAGCCCCCTGGCTCTTATCAACTTGAAAGACCATCGGGAACTATGCATAAAATGTACTCAATTAAGTTGTAGCAAATGGGATGAAACATAGGATATTGATATGAGTTGGTAAATATTTGAAACGAATACGAAATAAATATAAACGACATTGTTAGCCTAGCACTGCATCCGAGAGTTTCACCGAATACAAAAAATGTGCACACATTCTTACTAACAGTGACGCAATTAATAATTTTGGCCTGCAGCACACTCGAATAATTATGATATTGTTCTCTTTAGCGTTATTTTTTTTTAAATTTCGAATCTGGACAACAAAAGATGGTGGAGTAAAAAGGCGGGAGATACGATCGCAGCGCCTCGGGCGGCCATTGTGAGATCTTCCCGGCAGAAATAAAACAAATCTATCATTATTATTATATTTCCTGTTGTATTAAATACAAGCGGACATTAAATATTCCATATTTAATGATTATTTTTATATATTTAATAAATATGGGCAACAATATAATCAAGAATTGGTATTTATTCATTAAAGTGATTAGATTCATAAATAACATAATGTTTTTTTAAATTACATGTTCGTTCTTTATATGAAACGCCACAAATTTTTGCCAATCAGTTTTGTCAGTTGCCACTGTTCATACCTTGTACCAAGATATCTTTCACCCGAAGAGCAAAATATTTTTGCACCTGGGATTAAATAAAATTCGGAAAGCAAAAAAACTTTCGAAATAAATCGGATGATAATCCTGACAATCTCAAGACTTAGACGTTCCCAAGTAGAGGCTCAGCCCAACCAATTTCAATTTTATTTATTTTTTTCCTTACAGAAACATTACAAATTGTAACAACTCAATTCATTTTTGAAGTACAATAAGAATTAATCCTAAAATAAAAATAAAATATATTTATAAATATATGTACTTATGATTAAGTACTAAGAACAAAGTAATAAAAACGAGCAACAGAAGGTCCTAATGCTCATCAAACAGAGGACGCCAAATAATTATTCCTCAAAAGAAACTCGTGGAGTTCATGTCTGAATTGGGCCTCCCTTACGTGAAATATATCAACACCCGAGGCGATTTGGTTAAACAGTCTGATCCCTCTCCCAAGAGGCATAGTCTCTGGCACGTTAGTGTTATTCTTTGGGAGAGTGAACTGAATCTGTGCCTCCTTATTCTCCAATAACAAACGGTAAGCTTCAGCTAGTAAGCCATCAAGTTTTGATCCAAGACAATGTGCTATTGCCGTTCGTAATGTTAGATTTAATATGTTATTATCATATAAATTGAGTATCTAATGTAATTTTCCATTCAAAATACAAGTCAATGTCACAAACATACATTTAAAAAAACGTGATTAAAAATATATTCATATACTTGTACACAAACCATTGTATACTCGTATATTATATGTAATTAATTTATGCTAATTTATTATTTATTTATTTTGATATCGAGTCAGCTACACATGGTGATGTCACATTATTTTATTAGGCTATTTTATTTTCATGATTTCCGTTTACACGCCGTCGATAAAAATGCAGATCATCGGGCGCCGCATAAGTTACAGGTAAAAGAGATTATTTCGTCCATTGCGTGTTAACGCGCATCTTTGGAGACACGAGGGCGACCATTAAAAAGCAAAATAAAGATAAAGATCGATAATGAGTGGGGACAATGATTCGGGAAGGAGAGCAAACAAGGCCCGTAAGATTAGAGAGGAATGGACCGAGCAGTTATTTGAAGAGATGCTGGAAAACGATAATAATTAACCTTAACGCGTCTGAAACATGCATACTTTTACAAAGCAGGGAATCTTAAGAATAACCAAGTGTGAGAGTGGAGAAGCATGCATACTACACCCGGGTAATAGATGAAGGTGGAACTTTTTTTCCGTATTAATATTGACGTGACAAAAACATGCATACTTGTATAAGACAGCGAATCCTAGCACCTCACCACAAACCAATGCAGCCGTATGATGCTTTGTGATAAATGACAAAGTGAGAGATCGGAAGAGGTAGCTATATTACAGTCAGTTAAGAGACGAAAGTTAAGCTTGTGGAGAGATGTTCTACGGATGCCTAAATATAGGCTGTATTTTAAGCTTCTGGAATCTCGATCTTGATCATATCTGATAAGGGATTTATCGTGGACATTATGTGTTTGAAGTACGTTTGGGATGGGATAACAATGCCTGGAAAGGATATAGAATATTGAGCAGCGATCGTTTCAGCATATTGAGTTCATCATCTGCTTACTTTAATAAAATACTCGTAGATAAAACATAAGAAAGTAAAAATAAAATGAAAAATCAACTTGAAGAATAGCGAAGGTAGTAAACAATCCATACATTTTTTTATTTCAGTCATTTCAGTGTTAGTTTGGATACTAATTTTAAGTATGTGATCTCCTTCACTCTTGGTGTTGAATAGAGGGATCCAAGTTGGACTTGTAAAAAATAAACCTCTTACGGGTTAGTGATTTTATTTTATCTTCAGAATTTACGGCCAGCGTGAGACTAACGGACTTGTTTTCAATTTGTTACGGAATGCCCCTAAACGAGGTGAATAATTAATTGTGATTTGATTTGAATAACAAATTTTTGGACTATTTAACACGTCCTCTACGAGATGGGATACTCCCAATTTGAATAAAAATTACAGATTAACTCAAAATATCTTATCACAAATTTAATATACTGTTGAATTGTGTAACTACTATTTATTACTTTAAGTACTCGTACATAGTTAAGAGACCTTTTGATTAAACAATCAATCAGTGATTCACATAAAAATTCAAAGTAAACACCTTCTTATATGACATTCCTTTCATCAATTAATCGAAAAAAATGTGTACGGCGTATGCGGAGATTTGAACCCCAAACCTTGTTCACTATGTATTTTTTTTGCCAATGAAGGTATCTTATTTTGACATAATTATTATGAATTGAGCTTCTTGGCTCCATTAATAATCAAGAGACAATCGCACAAATTTAAACGAATATTGGATACCGAGATTGAATTGAAGCAAGGTGTGAAATTTGATATTTGAATTATTTGTGGTGGTTTGAAGTAGCCAGCGTGCTCTGATTAAGGAGTATTTTAATGGTTAGTGAAAATACTATTTATTTCATCAGAATAATTGATTACTTAAAAAATGTTTTTTTTTTATTTATTATAAATATATATTGGAATGTTAAAAGCAAGCGGCTTAAGCGATGCTAAATAATATATTTTTGAAATATTTTAGATTTAGAAATTCAAAAGAAAGATATAACATCGCGGTCATAATGTTTAAATTAATAATTAAAAACGGCATTCGCTAAATTTAATATTGTATTTTGAATACTAATGGATATTTAAAAAAAACCTCTAAATTAAACTATAAAATCTTTAATGTTTCATAAAATCCAAAATTATCGAAGCGAATCGACGCATTCAATGTTATTAACATCACAATTGAATAGGAAATGTGAATATTTAGTGAGATAAGGTAAAATTTTTCAGGCCATTCTCTGTGACCCTTTCAAGAACAGTTCTCGAATCACAGAAAAATAATTTTAATATGTATTAATAATTATAGTTAAAAGAAGTTCTTTGGATGTCGCAAGAAAACATAAACTCAAGTGTCTTTTAAGAAGCCTAATAGCCTCATGATGCAAAGCTGGCCTGGTATATAAAGAAGTACTTGGTAATTGAGAGAAGAAATTGAAAAACGAAGAAGACATTTTAATGAGATAATTACTCTCCTATAAGCTTAAATGAACTGATATAATTACTTAAAAGAGATAATATAATAATGTTTACTTAATAAAAAAAAAAAAACGTTTAAAAGTATTAAATGGTTACCATTTTTTTTTTTTTAATAAATGAGTATAATGTGAGCAAAAAAAAGGAGACGTCATATCGTAGAAGATTCGTGACACTTTGTATTTTAATGTCCGTTTCTTATCTTAAGTTAAAGTGTTTGTTTTATTTCTTTTAAAATGTCCATTAGGAAGAGGCATTAATTTTACCTCTTCTCGAACTTAAAATGTAATTTCGACGATACAACAGCGAAATACAATAAATAAAATAACAATATTGATAAATTTGTATTAATCGTTTTGTCATTATGAAACGTTTTATTCATTAGTATATTTCCATCTCAATGTCACTGATGGATAGTATTGGAATATAAATTACTGATATAAAAGAAATTTTTGAACCAGATTTTTTTTGAAAACCCATAAAACTCCTTCTTTTATATTATTAAAATATATATTTAAAAAATGCCCTTAAATGCTTATCATATCTTATCAATCCACTTATGAGAATGTGGAATAACACCCAATCATAGTAAAATTATCGAAAACGAGTTGCTGTAGTCTTACATAGTTCTGCGTTAAGCAGTTCTTTTAGATCAAATGTTTCAGGTTTGTAAAGCATCGGAATACTCACCCAATCTTCTTAAGTGTTTATCAAACTTTTAAATGCATTTTAGTTGCAGTCATATTGATGCAACTTAGCTTCATCAGAAGGTTTTATATGGTGTGTAATTATACTTGTATAAATGCATGGTTAGGTTAATTTTGCTAAGGTAACGTTAAGAGGTATTCCACGATCTACTGTGTGTTTATATAGAAAATGAAATGTTTCCGGGTGACGAAGGGGTCAATGAGATGAGCGACACATAAGATAGCATTCTTTTCTATTAAACATCCAACACACGGGTCCCGTGTCCAATGTGTACATCAGAAATTAATATTTTTAATTCGCTCCGTGGGCAACTTTGCATATTTGATTAAATTTCCCATAAATTAGACGACACGCCGTCCGAAAACACATTAAGGACCGGCCCCAAACACGAAATAACATGTATTATTTTTGTACTTAAACGCATACACGGAAAACACCTTTAAACGTTAGTTGTGATATCAATTCTGTGAATTATATAATGCTTTACATCACTAAATTATATAAGTTTTGATTCAATGTTATGAACGTCATAATAAACAGTACGGTATTATTAATTGGTGAAAGTGGATATTGCTCTGAATGAAACGTGCCGGGTGGTTACGGGGTGCCTAAAACCTACCCCAATATCAAAGCTATATCAACTCTCGGGCATTGCCCCACCAAACATACGGCGAGAAGTTACTACCAAGAAGGAACTCACCAAAGCAACCCACGACGCACTCCACCCTATGTTTGGGTACCAAAAGATAACTACACGGCTCAAATCAAGAAGAAGTTTCCTACAGTCGACAACGGAACTGGAGATACCTGAGGCCACCCTGCGGCTGAACATGTGGAGAAGCGCAACTGAGGGGAATACTTGGATTGCCCCGAAAGAGGACCTAGTCCCTGGACATGACCAAGGGTGGAATATATGGAGGTCCCTTAACAGACTTCGGATCGGAGTATGCAAGACGAGGACACAAATGAGGGCCTGGCAGTTTTACAGCGGACCGACTGAATGTGACTGCGGCGTGGAGCAGACCCTGTCACACCTTCTGGAGTGTGCGCTGTGCCCGAGTGGCTGCACCCAGGAAGACCTGATGATGGCCAGAAGTAACGCCATCGACGTCGCCCACTTCTGGGCAGACAGGATCTGACCCTGTTGTTTCCGACACGATTATATATATATAATTGGTAAAATGTTTAAGTGACTAAGGTTTAAGTGACAATGAGTCAACCTATTCACAGTGGTGAATAGGTTTCCGGGCATACTTATAGCAAACGAATCAGTCTTATACATACCAAGGGTATAGTTATATTTGAACTTTTGAAAAATATTTTAAATATTGAAATATTATCTGGATTCGAACTCACTATGTTAGTCGTGACAGCCAAGTGCATTTACTCTCGGCCTCACTTCTCGGCGAATTATCATAATCGGCCGATATTTTAATAAGAACATAAATTAATTAAAGAATTATTCCCCCATATTTAAAGCAACACGCATACCCGTCGCTTAATATTGACAAATGGCCAAACAAGGCTCGGGAATTAAAATTCTTGATTAGACGTTTGTTTTATATTATTTTTTCTATTGCCTTATTAATCAATCGTGTAAAATCTTGACGCTACATCTCTCATTTTATCTATTAACGAGATATCTATATATTTTTTATTGGAGACGTGTAAAAATATTTATTGTACAACGATTATAATAAAGTAGGAATATAAATATACTCGAAAAAATAATAAACTCGGACTATACAATACTAGCTAATTTATACATTCCTGTAACAATATTAAAAGAAGAGATATCAGAAAAGCTAATTTATTGAGAACGTGGAACTGGAAGGAAAGCGCATTAGGAGTAGAAATCCGAAGTGCATGTCTTGTGTTCCCCAGATGCCTCAAAAGAGCATAATCTATAGCTGCCTCTTATCATAACCATCGTCTTCAAAAGTCAATAAAGAATATTATCATCAGTGTAAAGCATACACAGAACACAGACGAAATAGGACAAGGGGAAAAACAATGAAGAGTAATATCATTTTAGGTAACGCATGGTGTCACTACCTATCGGTCACAGACAATTCGTTCAACGACTCATTGGTAATGACGTGGGACGCAATGGATGTCTGGTGCATTAGACATTTAGCGCACGGGACAACTGATGCATTGGTTGTCTAGCAACCTAACCTTACCTAATCTAACCTAAGGATTTATCCAGTGATCGTAGAGTGCATAGATCATAAAGGAATTAATAATGTACCAATAGGATAAAAAATAATAAGATTGTCATATTTTTTAATGAAAATGTGTGTAAAAGAAAACATCGATGCTTAACTGTGATCTTTATTATAACGAATAAGAAATATTTATTAGATTAAAAAGCTTCATTTATGCTAATCGAAACACGCGCGTGCATTCAAATTTTCTATGTCCGTAATTTATATTTGATATCACATGCGATACGTTCGCGTCAGAACAAGTTTTTTTCTGTGTTAATTTATTCAAGCGGGAGAAGACAAATCTAACAAATCACGGATTATATAAGAGACGTGGAGGTTTGGGTGGTCGACCGTCTGCGGTTATGGATGGTTCAGAGATCCAAGAACTGTCGATGGAGCCAAGAAAACCATTCTTATTCAAGCAAACGGTGTCACTGTCTCTGA
Organism: Glossosoma conforme; assembly: GCA_022606575.1. Taxonomy (NCBI): domain Eukaryota; kingdom Metazoa; phylum Arthropoda; class Insecta; order Trichoptera; family Glossosomatidae; genus Glossosoma; species Glossosoma conforme. The sequence goes on from JAGTXR010000002.1 coordinate 1,572,652, forward strand.
TTGATATCAGCATCTTTGTTGTTGATGGGATTATGACTTCTTTTAATAAACGTTTTCAATACAAAGAGGTGTACGCAAGTAAAGGCTTATTTACTTATTATTTCGCTTTATTTTACTTACGTTTGTTCCATATCTATAGCATAAGTTATCACAAAATTTTGCCAAAGCAATGTCAGCTATAATCTTTTATTTTGGAGTCCCGACCTATCGTTCACAGACAATTCGTTCAGCAAATCATCGGTAACGACATGGGGCGCGCTGGACGACTGGTGCACTGGATGTCTCGCTAACCTAACATAACTTAAGGATTTGTTTAATAATACATGTCTCATTAACGAAATAACTTAGGTTAGGTTATATAAGGTTAGGTTAACGAGACACCCAGTGCACCAGATTTCCTGTGCACAGGACGTCCAGTGCGCTCCACGTCGTTATTTATCAGTTGCTAAACGAATTGTCTGTGATCAAAATTCAGCGGAACCGTTTATACTTGGTTACTAAGCAACTCTGCAAAAGAAGATCAATTTATGAAATAAAATTACTTTTATAAACAATGAATTAATATCATTTTGTTGAACTGGATATTAATCGCATAAAATTCTTGCAAAATAATTAAATCTTACAAAATATCTGACAAAAATCATGAATACTTGCAAACTAAAAAATAGAGGTCAAAACTGAGGAGTTTAATTGAATTCAATAACAGTATACTGCGTGATTAACTGTAATTAACACAATATCAATGTATTGGTATTTAAAGAAAATCAATTAAAATACCCATCCATTTGCCAAAATGACATTTTTAATTGTCTGTTGTTATATTCGGTATCGTTAATGGCGTTATTTATAAATATGTTTTTTTATCAAGTTTTTATTTCCTGTGTGGGCAGTGGACTATGCTGCGCATAAATTAAAATATTATTTCACAAAATTTAGGTTAATTGTTTTGAGAGAACGACTTTAGATGCAATTAACATATTACAACAAAGAAGAGATTTTAAGTGCCTTTTTGTTGTCATTTTGATGCGGCTAGATTTGTGTGACCTAACGCCTAAATCCCTTGACTGTCATGCACCAATTACCCAGATCTACTCCCAGCTAAGTTGTATTATTTCTATGTAAATATACATTTGCCCTGTAAATGCGATGACAAATATATTTAAATAGTATATATGTAAAAAAGTTTAACATTTTTTTATGTAAGCACATACAGGAGAATACCGACAGATGGTGATATTAATTCTGAAGTCTCATCTCTGGAATTCTATGACGCTTACCATACTGCATATGGAGTGTTGATCCACTAACGTCATGCCCGAGATTTATGCATCATCCTTAATTATAACAGGAATTTACTAGGAATGAGTGGTCGTCACGGGATGACTTTCGTCTACCAGCAATTTTGATTAATAGGCTATGACTGGTATTAGACGGGTGAGGGATCAAATTCATTTTTAGAGCTCAGAAATCGTTTTTTTTATTAATATTAATCTTCGTTGGGGATCAAACCCTCGAACTTTGGCTTACAAAGCAAACGCTTTGATCATTGAACTATACCCGCCGGCATAAGTGTTGGATATATTTGCCAAGTTTAAAAAATCTGTACATTGCCAATTTCAGTGAGATTAACTGAGCTTCTTGTTAATGTATTGACAACCTTAAGCGGTTAGTTAACTTTATTAATGATAAATGTGACAGATTATAAAAAAAATGTCTCATCTTTGATTGACAATATTCTCATATGCATAAATATTAACCTTTGTTAAAAAAAAGCAAAGAAAGCCAGGCATCTATATTTATTTACACCACGATATGTTGCGTCGTGCGCCCATGTGAATAAAATATTAAGCTTGAGCGTTAGGTGCAGTGTCGGTTTTAGGGGGTGGCGCAGTGGGTCGGCTGCCCAGGGCGCCGAATGAACTAAGGGCGCTAAGTTCAGCTTAAGCTCCTACAGGGCGTGTTTTCCGAAGATTTCCCCTGCCACCCAAAAAAAAACAGGCGTTGCCAGTTTTTTTTGCCCAGGGCGCCAAAAGGGCTAAAGCCGGCACTGGTTAGGTGTACGATTATAAGACATGCTCATTATGTTCTCGTATATACATACTACAATGACAATTATTTAAATTCTTGGTGTAATAAATAAGCACTGCGTGTTGGGCAACTCCATGAATTGATTGAGAAATTAAAACTCGCGGTGAAATTTAATATTTTGTGGGTCGGTCTACTAATTTATGTAAAGAATAAACTAACGGTTCACGATGAAATTCCTCTCTTTATATTCGTCTTATGTGGGCTTGTTTATAAGCTGTGTTGATTGTTCAATACTTGTTATGGCATTTGAGATATCAACGAAAGCTCTAAGAGCACTTTTTTGCAATAGTACAACTAAAGAAAGGTTAAATAGAGTAGTTTTACTTTGCCAAATAATTGAACAGGAGATTATTATTTTTGTATAGCTTTTATTCATAATATAATATGTTGAAGGTTCTGCGGGAGCCAGAGTTGACAAAGATATGGGATAAAGACTATGGCGGCTGACATAACTTTGTAGCGGCAGTTTGAGACGAAAATATGCTCCAGTTAGGGGAGCGTACATGGCGATGATAAATAGTACGTATAAGAGACATATTTTGTATAATAATAATAATACTAATTTTATTTATTCAGCCACCAAAGCTATACAAATTAAAATTTCATACATATAAAAATAAATAACAAGGTAATAAATAACATTTAACAATTTTAACAACTACTAACTCTCAGTGAGTGGAGCACAGGATCACCGCTGGATGGCCATGTGAAGGCGCATCCAGTGCCCCTCCAACTAGGAGACCCACCTATCCGCCCACACAGCGACCATTGCGTTGCGACTACCACGAACGCGCGCCCACAGAAAGCGCAACGCTTCCTTATTATGGCACAGAAGCCATCCACTCACGCCTCCGTCAACATGCCTGAGGCTTTTAATGCTTCAACTATTCGTTTTCTTCATTTCAAATACTTAAGTAAAAGAGTTATACATTTTTTTTCATTTTCTAACTTATATATTGTTACTTTGACTAATGTTGATTTGGATAATAAATATGTAGATACAAAAAAAAAACTTTTATTTGGATCAATCCTATTTTTAATCTTCCCACCTGAACATATTTATTTCATCAAAAAATACAATATAATAAATTTAGATCTTGTTTTAGACGTGATTTTTTATTATAAAAACAATCAGTGAAAAACAAGGTTGCGAAACATACAAGAATCGAATGATATTTTTTGATTTCATATGAAACGCCTTAATTCTTAATACAATCGTCTATTAATTTATACAAGCCATCATTATAATAACGAGCATATATTCTCGTATTAAAATTTAAGGTGTGAGACATAATGCCCATGTAACCTTTAAAGCATAAAAAATGATAATTTTATTCACGTTTTGTCACACAGTATTGACCATTAAGTTCCCTGAATAAATACATAAAGAGAACTGGTATAATATTTTGTCGAGATTTATGAAGCGAAGGCTAATTTACCGTATTTAGGAAATTAAATATACGACGTTAATGAACATCGCGATTCGTTTAATTTGGAATTTATATTTGTATAATTGGAGATTTAAGCGGTCGAGTCTCGGAACTATTAGATTTGGTCATCAATCAGTCTAATCGCGGATTATTGATATTTTACCAACGTTTGAGAAACTTTGTTCTTTTAAATGAAATAGATGCAGATTCTTCTTTGTAGTATCAATCCGGTGGGTTGGTTTGCAGCAATAGAATCTTGCATCTCGATCTCTTCTCGATCCTCTGCAACCCTCTTTAGCTCAGCATAAGAGCTACAACTCATGTCCTCGAACACTTGCTGCAAATACTCTCGTCTAGGGCGCCCTCAGAAGTTTATACTCTCAACATTAAGATGCAGATTAAGCACTCAAAAATAAGTTCTCTAATGAAACAGGTAATAATAAAAAATAGTAGAAAATGTTCTCATTGAGAGCGAAACAAAAACAATAATAAAATATTATTAAATATACTCGTACATGAATGATGTAGTAACTAGTAAGTTATTATATACTATAAATTTAACCACCATTAGATACTTTTAAAAATTGGGATCCTAACCTCATACCATACCTAGTCATTTATATACGCAAAGCTTCACCGAGTCTACTATATCCAGATGTGAGTCATGTATATATTGTAGATTGGAGAGAAGGCAGCTTTAAGATCTGATGTATATTTGGGAGGAGGAGGATACGCTCTGGGTCCTGAACTATTTGGTCCTAAGTGGCAGCTCAAATCTTACTGTTTAGCAAAATTATAAACCACATTGCATGGCTTAAAATCTATTCGTCACGATATATAGGGACCTCCCGCTTAGCAGGTTGAGTGTCACTCAATCTAGACAATAAATTATGGTTTTACCCAAGACATTGAAACCCTATCAGTTTTTTTTTAAATACACATTGTAATCATTTCAAGATGAGTTTATATTAATGAAAAAAATATGTTTTAATGCGATTCAAATCAAATAAGTGTGATTGACGTGCGCGCGCATCTAAGGTCTGAATCAGGCCTGGCATGGGGGTCCGAAATTGGTGGTGCGGTTTTCAAAACCGAAAACAATAAAGGACGCTCGTATCGGTTTTGAATCTCGGCCCGCGAGTTATTGGACTTGAAGAGGTGTCCGGTGACTTGCACGATTATCATTCCGCATTGCCGACCGAGAATAAGAGTCTGGAGGACTGACCAAAACGGCATATCTGATTTTGAAATTATTGAGCGCGCTGTGAGTTGTGCGATATTGAAATTCGCAATGATACAGAGTAAAAGGATCATGTTTAAAATTCTCATTTAAAAACGCATTTTGAATGCGCCACCAGCATCTGAGCTTCCCCCTGCTTACATTTCAAACTGCTCCAAGAAGCGAATTTCAAGCAAATAACATCTAAAAATAAAAAAAATACAGTATATACGATTGCGATTTTAGTACCTTAACCATTTCAATCGTAGCCGATATATGCCGCCTAGATTCCCCTACAATTGAAATCGGTAGCCGTGATATATCGTTTTGCTACTCTCTTAGAATAATTTTGTATGCATCATCTGATAGCTAAAGGATACAAGGACCAATATGATATATGAAATTAGACCAAATAAGTACATTTATGATTCAAACACTAGTTTTATAATTGACACTATTATTTGTATTCCACCGCGCTGTAATGAAAGGGTTAAAAAACTAACACGTGCAGCCGTATGGTGGGTCTTGAGATAAGATGCTTTCTTAAAGTATTGAGTAGCAATGATTTGGATTTGTGAGTGAATAACGAGGTGAAGGTATTGTTATATACAGTCGGTCAATTAACTAAGGTGAACCTGGCTGGGGCAAGTAACATCATTGGCCATATTGATTGACTTCAAAACAAATGAAGAATACTGAGCTGAATTTGAAATATGAACGAACGCTTTAACGATGATCCAAATATTGAGAAACCTTTTGCAAGTCGACGTAAAAGAACTTATTTTTCCAGGCGTTATCATCATCGCTACGTCCGTATCCCTAACTGCAGCATATGTTCAGTACCGGCTTTAGATCCTGCGGCGCCCTAGGATATTTTGTTTTGGCGCCGCATTTTGTTCATATTTAAAAAAAGTCTAAGCAAGATTGGTTGTCCTCAGCGCCCCTAGCTTATTCGATGCCTTGGGGGCACCGGCCCTCTTCGCCACCCCTTAAGCCGGCACTGCGTATGGTCGTCATGAGCTGCCACCACACAAGCTTTTTCAGCAGCTATGGTTGTCGCCTCATCCCATAGCAGCTCAGTCCCATGATTTTTGGACGTTGTTCTCCATTGTTGCGTTTCGCGATTTCGCCGATTATTCTCCGGCCCCTCGGGTCGCGGAGCTGCTCATCAAAAAACGAAGATGCAGCATTCGATACGTCCCGAAACGATTATAATTAAAAAGTGCAACGTCATCTCGGCGTCTCATTGTTGTATTGAGTTTTGAGATGTTTCCTCGCAAAATAAACGATAATGACGTCTGTAAAAAATGCAATACGTTGAACTTGAATTTCGTGCGAAAAAAATCAAATTGATTAATTTTAAATATTTTAAAATATGGTCGATGCCCAAATTGAAAACTACTCATGCATCTTCAAAATGTGTATTTATATATATTGCCGGCGTGTAAAGCTCAATGGTCAAAGCGTTTGCTTGGCAATCCAAAGCTCGTGGGTTCGATCACCGACGGAGATTGAAAAAAATATGTTTAATCGATTTCTGAGCTCTAAAATACCCCCGGTTGGTGTGAATTTGATTTCTCACCCATAAAATACCAGTCATAGCCTATAAATCAAAAGTTGTGATAGACGAAAGCCGTCCCGTGAAGACCACCCATTCATAGTAAATTCTTGTAATAATAAGGATGATGCGCGAATCTCGGGCTGTAGTCTATGACGTTGGCGGATCCACACTCCACATGCAGCGCTTAACCATATGTAATATGGTAAGCGTCATAGAATCCGCAGATGAGACTTCAGCATCACTATCACCGTCTGTTGGTATTCTCCTGTATGTGTTTACATAAAAAAAAGAATATGCTTAGATTTATTAATTATAACTTGTATTATATCATTGTCTTCTGTACATAAAAAACATAATATTATTTAACACAGTTTGGCTTTGGAATTCTTTTTTGTGTGTTTTGTCGTGCGCATTTTGTCTAGAAGCGTTTTGTCAGTGACCTCTTTGTCGTGTAGGTCTGATCGCTCTACTACGGCACGCGTCCTAAGTTTCCGTCATATGGGTGCGGACCGAGTGTGTATAAAAAAAAAGGCTCTCGTTGGTATCCGAACACTATCAGTGGGGTGTACTTTATGAGTTAATAAAATGCGGCACTAAACCTTGTCAGTGCGAGGGGGGGGGGTGTGACCGTCTTCGGAAGGCGGTGGAGAGGGGGTAAGGAACCAGCTGACCATTGAATGGCCCGAGTCGTGCCATTGACTGGAATTCTGGCACTAAATTACATAACATATACACTTTTAAATTTTGACAGTTAAACATGTTTTTTTTATGTAAATAGACGTAAGAGGTATGTGGCTTTTAGGTTGAACGCGTAATAATAATTAAAATGTTATTTTCCGATATTTTAACCATTGCAATATCATTATATATAAAAACCATGAATTTAACAATGAAATTTTTGTTTATTATTTTTGTGAATATTAAGAGAGTATAAAGATAAAATATTTAGTGTAGCAGAGGGATTTTCGGGCTCTTGTTGATCAAATTTTTTAAAGAGTTATTATAATATATATTATTAGCCAGATACTAACTATTGAACTCGTTCTTCCTATATTCGTTCCATATCTGGAGCATATGATCACCACAAATTTCCGCCACTTATTTGTGTCAGTTGCCATTGTCCTTGCCCCATTCCAATACATTTCTGCATCCGAATGGACATACAGGAGAATACCAACAGATGGTGATAGTGATGCTGAAGTCTCATCAGTGGATTCTATGACGCTTATCATGTTACATATGGTTAAGCGCACGTGTTGATCCGCCAACGTCATAGACTACAGCCCGAGATTCACGCATCATCCTTATTATTACAGAGTTTACTATGTATGGGTAGTCTTCACGGGACGACTTTCGTCTACCACAAATTTTGATTTATAGGCTATGACTGGCATTGTACGGGTGAGGGATCACATTCACACCAACCCCGGGTATTTTAGAGCTCAGAAATCGATTAAAAATAAAAATAAAATATTTTCCATCGAGGATCGAGCCCATGATCTTTGGCTTGCCAAGCAAACGCTTTGACCATATATACCTGGCGGCAAATATGGTTCCAATAACCTCTATGTCATAAACCCGAGGGCAAGAAGAGAGTGGTATATGAGTCATATGTTTAGGTGATTTGTTAATCATATTTTTGTATTAGCCTGACATTACCGAAGAATAGACTATTTGGCCCTAAAATCGGTTTAATCCGATCAGTTTTATAAATCCCTTATTTTCCAGCAAATAAGCATACAACAATGCTTCGCAAGTAATCAAATCAGAGACTGTACGCGCTTTTAGCATTTAATATTAATTTCAATCCAATTTTCAATAAAGTGCCAATCAGTGATACAAAAATTACGTGCCATTCTGTGATCTCCGGCACGTGCAGTGTCATTGACTGGGTCAATGCCAAAAATGTGTCGTGCACTTTTGGCAGTGACTTTTAAATGTCATTTCGCCGGTCGGGCTTATATTATTGACCAGTTTGGGACGCGCCGTTTGACAGGTCTCGTAAAATATGCGCACTTTTGGTCAAGTCAAGTGTCAATTGAATTGACGGCCAAGTGGCTTTTAAACATGTAATATTTATATTTTAAAAATGACACTTTTTACACGTAAAAATGTTAAAATTTACGCCGATAATGAGAATTGAAATGATTCGTTTTTATGTGAAATGATTTTGCAATCATTAATTACAAGATAATTTAATATGTAGATAAAATACGTTTTACGTCAATATTCAAACATGATACTGAACGCAGTAATGACAAGAGTTTACATCTTTTAGTTTGATAGCGTACTAGTTAGAAGTTGCGCTACAGAACCAGTGACATGCTATTTTATGAAATCCAGTAAGGTTGTGTGTCCGATAGAGTTATTTATTTTTTGGTAGGAAAATGAGATATTTTATATTATGTAAATAAATGTGATAGTAAACATACTATATATACGCTTTTCAAACAGACAAGAATATATTTTTTTATTTGAAAATATCCACTATATTAAAAATAATTATAACAAAATGAAGTCATATGAAATGCTTATTAAGATGGTTATTTTATTAATTAAATATTTGTTTTTACTGGATCATTTTGGACGGATAAGAAAATTATTTAATTATTTAATTTACAAGAATACATTTTTAATATTATGTTGAATGGTCATACAAATGACTATATCCGTGCTCGCAAGAAACAAATTTGTTGTTTCTTACAACTTGTACGCACACACATATACTATCTCTATTTATCACGATGTTCTGAAGAAGTAAATGTTTCTAAACATGAATGAAATAAAGATGACGATCCAGCGCGAGCGTCCAGTCCCAAAGTGGAAATTATTTACGACCACAGCGCTCGTAATAAATTTATTTCACACTTTTGGTGGGTATCGTATACCAGTTTACCACTAGGTGGTATGGTGGTAAGCGACCGTGCCGGCTAGTCGAGGTCCGGTCAACGCGGTAGCGCGGAGAGACGAATTTTTCAAATGCCTACAGGTGATACCAGCATTAAAGATACATAAGCATTATCACATGTAACCGAAAACTGTGAAGACCTTTTGAGCATATTATTTACTTTGATTCAGACAGATAAATTGAGACTTATATAAAAAATACACTCATAGCTTACCGGTATCCACCATTGCGGTTACAAAAATTAATCAATTAAGGCGTGATCTCATTCTGTTACATACGAACCTACCTGTGTGTGCGCTCAATAGGCATCTGCATATCAATACTATCGTTTTGCATTCTTTTATAAGCCCGAACCGCAATAATTCACGCACAATTTGACAGGGACACAACGTTTATTTTATTTCATTCGTTTCGTTATGTATCACTCCAAAGATGGGCAGAAAAAAAATGTACAAGACGAATAACTTAGTTCTCGGCCATTGTTAATGCGACTCTTGATTATGCCATTAAGAGTTCGTGTAAGAAATAACTCCATACGGTTTTCTACGAGAGACTAATCTCCCTACATGGATGCAATTAATTAAAGCTTCAGGAGTATATATTATTTAATATTACACACTAATTTGATTGACGTACATAGAGCGACATTTTTATTATCGAGATTAAAGCAACTAGCGGCCATTTTGCTCAAGTGGATTTGTGTCAAACGGCATGATTAACCATGAGAATAGCTTCGACTATCAACTGCATAATTACATATCATCATTATAATCATTAGTCAATATGTCAGACCACTGCAAAGTCAACACAAGCAACTCAATTTTTATGCCAGGACATTTTTATGTTAATGCAGCAAATGTATTAAAATGTTATAAAGACTGCTTAAATTATGCTCGCTATTTTTAAGACACTGCTAGATAGTGACTATTTCAATGATATTCATAAATGTTATAAATGAATCAATTACAACACAGCAAAGTAAATATAAAATCAAATGTAAGATTTTAAATTGTTTGAATAAGGATCATGCTGAGTACAGTTTGTTGGCAGACTTTTGAAGACCATAGTTTCACTCTCAATGACGCCTAGTTGGGAACTTATAAAGTCTAGAAAACAGAATTTAAATAGATAATTGTTATATTATTCGAAACGTATTTTGGTTGATATGTTATTCAAATTTTTTAAGAAGAGCGGATGATTGACACAACGCTCCTGATGCGTAGATCATTTTGTCATAAGTAGCGGATTAATCAATTATACATGAGACACGTTTTGTAAAAATAATTATAAATGTGTTCAATAATGCTATAATAATTTCTAATCGATCAAAATATGATATACAAATCACAATACTCGTATTCGGATAAAAAATCCTGTCGGAACAAAAAATATGTGTTTCGAAATGGCATGGCTATTAAATATGGTACACGCCAAAGAGGGTCAAAACACGATATTAAGCGGCGGGAGTCCCGACTGGGAGATGTCCTGAGGTGTGTTAACCTTACGGGTCCCCACACCCACCTGCATAAGGTGTGGGCAGAAGCGGATTAAAATCCCTCGATCCAATTTATAACACCGCGATCCGACATCTCATTCCTGTTGGATCGATACCGGATTATTCGTTATCTGAAGATACTAAACATAAATTATTAAAAGAAAGCTATTGTGTATGAATAACAAAAAAAAAGTTTTTTTTTTGTAAATATTTATCATTATTTTACAAGGTTTACAATATACATCATTTTTAATATATTATTCATAAGATAGCGTTTTAAAGGAACTCCGAAAAATGAAAATTACCAGGCATATCTGTCAAAAGATGGCGAAACAGCTGGAAAACCACACGCAAACGCTACGGTTCTAATATAATAAGACTTTATTCTTTATATAGAGACCATGGTTTTATAAATGCACTAAATAAACATATAAGCCTGTAATAAAATCACAAAAAGAAAGTAAAAAATGATAAACCTTAATTAAATAATATATTAATTTATTAATATATAAAATATAAAGCTTGTTCAAGAGTCTATAATTTTGAGGACATTTACATTTTTGGATATATTTGTTTACGTTTATTTTCTATTTTTGGCAGCTTAAACATTAAAATTAAAATTGTTAATAGTTTATAAATTGTATATTCTTTTTTGTATTTTTATGTACAATTCTATTTTTTATGGCTCTGGTGGGTACATAAATAAAATTATAATTCAAATATAATTCAAAATTGTACAAAATCCTTAAAATACCTTTTTGCTTAGAGTTATGAATTTTAACACGATTTGAAAATTCATTTTATTTTATTTCACAGTGCTTTTTTAAAGTTTTTATTTACGAGTATTTTGGCGGTATACTTATATGTGTGTTTAAATTGCAGCTATATAAAATAGTTGCTGTATGCTATGACCACAACAATTAAATAAAAATGATACAATAAATAAAGATTTTTAGGATTAAATTTAAAGCATAATTACAGCATTATTTGGAAATAGTAATTACAGCATTCGGGTTTTTACTAAAAATGACTAATGTAAATTCATAAAAACCGTTTGTAATTGTCCATGGCATTATAATACCTGGCTCAGGTAAATGGTAAATCGTTCGTCATAGAAATCTATAAAAAAATAATTGCCTATGATTTCATATTTTAGAATAATTATCTCGAAAAAAAAAATGCCTTCGACTAACGATTAATTTAATGATTAATTATTGTCGTACGCAGATTTTGATATTGAAAAAAAAAAAATTTTTATTCTATGAAAAGACAAAACTAAATGAGATACACAATTTGTTTTGTATATTTTAATTTTAAAAGTGTCCCTTGCATTTGATTTACAAAAAACAAGTTTTTTTCGAATTTCGGTCATGATATACATGAAAATGTCAGGTAACGAATCTCTTTATGAAATTCATATGAATTACCAAATATAGAAAGGTGTTCAAATGAAATTCTGATTATTTTGAGAAATGTATAAATCCATTTTTAAAAGTTATCAAATATGAATATATTATTTTTCTTTGTTAATGTGTTTTTTTTTTGTAAAAAATTTAATATTTTTTATTTTTTTAACAAATTTAGTAGGTTCAATTCTGAAAAGCTATTAAAATATTTTTTAGAATAAACATGTACTTGCACAGCTTATATTAAATAATATTGTAACGTGTGAGATCTAGGTAGATTTATTGTTTTTAGATTGTTCGAGAGAGCTACATATTAATCTGGAATATTCTGAAGTTAAGCAACTTTGTTATATATAACAACATAGATATATATAACAACATAGATATATATAACAAAGTAGATATTACGCCTCCTGTATGTGTATCTTATCACGCAATACAAATTGGTTTAAATCGCCATATGAGACCAAATAGAGTAAGCATCAGAAAAATCTGTCTAATCTTGATCTCAAATGCCACAAATACTTCAGATAATATCTCTCTTATGAAGTTTCTGGATTCCCTGAGAATGCTGGGCAATGCATGTACAATAAAAGCTGAATATGGAAATATGTTGTCAATATGTTATGTTATGGATATTTATGTGTATGATTCGTGCATGTTAAATGCTCTAGAGTCAAATGAAGTGGAGTGATAACGTGAATGATTCGTCTCGAGGCGTGTTTAAGGTTTAATTTATATCATTAAGGCTCTCGGTAGGTGTCAGGAGTGCGATCATCGTGGTCCATAAATAATCTGCGGAGAGCGGACTCGAAGCAATCCCTGGACACCTCACGAGTTGATGGGGAATGCAATCACCATATTGCATCTGTGGGGAACAACTTCTGCGAATACTAATGGAGCGATGCTTTATGCGGTAGTTGCAACAAGCTCAAATGCCGAAGCACTAAAGGGCTTGAGTTAAAAAAATGCAAAACACATATTGCTGATTTGAAATTGGAAAATCGTCCTGTGAACACTGTCAATTCATGGCAAACCGTCTTCACTTTTCACTATTAGTAAATATTGAACTAATTTGACGACATCAGCGCATAAAATCACTTATTATTATAATGGAAAGTGTTGTGTAAATTCATACATGAGATTTCTACATCATGTTGTAAAAAATAACACACATGTAAATAGCAAAATTTTTTACTGTTTACACATATAATGATATCATTCGTAAAGATAGCTTTATATTAAGTAAAGACACAGTTTACTTAGAATTCATAGTGCTAATTTTGAAACAAAGAATGTAGTTACGTTGGAAAAATTGATTTTAAAATCATACTTAGGTGCATTGTAAGCTGGCAATTCTCAAAATCAATGAATATTAACTGTAACCAGAGATCGTTATACGACGTCCTTGAAATGTTCACAATTATTTCGTATAGTATTCGATTTAATAGTCGAATCCAGTAGGTATACATAAATAATTATACCGATCGTGATCTAAGGGTTTTTAGTATAAAAGGTATGTGCCTATTATAATTGGGAAACCCGAGTTGCCCAACCGTGAAAACAATAAATATCATAAGAAACTGAACAATTAAAAATGTTATTAGAATAAAATAAATACACAAAAAAAACGATAAAAATAATCAGTCTGAAACGCAAAAAAAACTTGTTTTTTCAATTTAGTGATGAGTATGTGGAATGTGATGATTGGTATATTATGTAAGATACTGCGTGTGGAAAATTCGTGTAGTGGTTTTCTTCTTGACAGTATTGAGAGATTATAGATGTCTTATCATCTACTTTATGTAGAGTTTCACATTGTATGAAATACGTTAAATATATAAGACCAAAGATTATGCCTTTCAAATATATGTAGCCACCTTTGATGAAAACTCAAAAATTCCAGTTTTTAATTTCTAATACTATTGCTTTAATATATACTGATGTGTTTTACCAAAATACTCGTTATTCTTATAACAATAAAGTGTTAAATAAACAGTGTATTGTCAAATTTAGAGCGCAAAAGGCACAAGAAAAGCGCAAAACAGATACTGTTAGAGTTATACGTTCACTGGTGGTATTAACTAAAAATATGTTTAAGTTACTTGTACGAAATCCCTTGTATAGGGTCTGCCGGATAACTTTTTTTTTTGGAAAACATTGCAAAACATCGAGTGTAGCTTCGGCTGTGTGGCACGTAGTGCCGTCTTGTTGAAACCAGATGTTACCAATATCCTCCTCTTCAATTTTTGTGAACAAAAATGGCCCAATAACGATCGCCATTGACTGTGAAGGCCACTCCTTGCTCATTTTCGAAGAAAAATGGCCTGATTTTCTTAGTAATGTCGCAATATTTCTCAGCGTTGTTCAAGCGTATACACAACCATATTCGTTTAGCGGAAGAATAAAACTAATTATCTGTCAAATCAAACATGAGCTCAATGTTACCATTCACAAAATAAGCACTAGTTGAAAAAAAAACGTTAAATGGCGGAAAATAGCATGATTTTCAAAGTAATGTCGCAATATTTTCCAGCGTTGTTCAAGTGTATACACAACCATATTTGTTTAGCGGAAAGATAAAACTAATTATCTGTCAAATCAAACATGAGATAAGTGTTACCATTCACGAAATAAGTTTTAGTTAAAAAAAAAACGTTAAATGGCGGACCCTATATTATACATATCAATGTAGCTGAAAAACATGAATATAAAGTATGCTTAAACAGCATTTAAATAAGAATATTCATAACTCGTATCTTTTGAAATATAGCTTGCACAGCCCTAGTACTCTTCAAGTTGTTACCGGCCAATGTTGCAGCGTGAGGTTGGCTGCGATTTGAGAAGCAATAAATAATAACGTTACGTTCTTGGCTGCAGTTGCTCTGGACCGACTGCAGCCTCTCGGGCTAAACGCACTCTCTTATAATATTTATCATCAGATGCATTAAGGGAAATGCAATCAGGTGCAACGGCATCATAATGAGACCCTGGGACTCGTATTTGCATTGCGGGACGCAATTATAAGGCACATTTTTTTCGCTTCCTCGCACATTACTATATTCATTTTTCTTTGCGGCGCTCTCGTATGAAATTTTATTATGAATGCCACATATCATTTTGCAAAGAGTCGTTCGTACGATTCGTTATTATTTTATAGTTTGCATGTTCTACACAGAATCGAAAAATCTTAATGCATTGAATAATTAAAAAACATACAATAAGTTTTTTTTGCAGTGCGAGTGAATGAACATTTGGTGGATTTCAGGATATTTTTTTCTACATTTTTTTAGTGTTCCTTAACTATCGCAAATGACATCCAGATAATAATTAAAAAACTACAAATATTACAATAATAAAGGCAAGGTTATTTTAAGCTATCGAATCATGATAAACTGCAAATCTTACACTTATTATAATATTTATGAAAAATATTTTGTTGTACATCACATTTATTTTGTGAGTTCCATTCAAGCGCATCACAAAAATGGTTAAAATTTTTAAATTCAAATAAGTTAAGCTTTATAAAGATACGTGGTTAATTTTCACAATGATCTGCTGAAGAGTGTGGCTGTTAGGGGATAAAACTGACAAGATTGAGCTTTCATAAATAATTATTATCTTCTGAAATGAATGAAACTTATGAATCTGAAACGAGGAAATACGCAGAAGAACTAAAGTAGTGGATGCTACAAAGCGAATAGGCACACTCAAGTGGCAATGGGCAGGACATATCTGTCGAAGAGACGACGGTCGATGGGGAAGAAAATTATTGGAATGGCGCCCAAGAACTGGCAAACGAAGCATTGGCCGACCCCCTACAAGATGGACTGACGATATAAGAAGAATAGCGGGAGTGACCTGGATGTGGAAGGTGGAGGATCGAAGAGGATGGAGACTCTTGCGGGAGGCCTACGTTCAACAGTGGACGGACACAGGCTGATGATGATGATTATCTTCTTAAAACAATTCATATTTCGCTACAAACGCATTCAAAAAAGTAAACGTATTACAATAATGTAAAAATCACCATTATTTTTTAAATATAAAATCAAGCTTTAGTGTCTTTGAGAGCGCAAATTGAAGATAGTCCTAAATGAAAAAGCGAAACTATACTAGTGTGTATTGCAAAAAACTATATTATGGTACATTAAGGAATTAACCTTTTTGATTGGCTTCGAATAAAATTTGTTGTATTATTTTTGCATATGTGTTACGCCAATATTTCTGCGTCATTGTGTATTTTAAGGTTTAGGCGCAAGGTCCTTTCATCAATACGCTGGTATAGCTTTCTTCCTAATCCGCCCGTTGTTATCAAAAATACGACACAAAAGTCACAAAACCCTTCAAAAGTGATTCGGTTTCGAACCGACGATTTCTGAGGTCGCGCGGCCTCGCCTAACCTAAAAATCACATTTATGCCGCGAACTTTTTGTGCACCTTTCTTTGTCAATAAATAAAGAAGACGTCAATGTGACGGAAAATCAATTTATAGCGCTAATCAGACGTGGCGAAAATCACAGGCGGCTAATCCGATCGCCGAAAATAGCGCTAAGCCAGATTTGTTTTTTTATCCAAATAAATTAGCTTACGTATGTTTTATTTTTAAACATTTATTATATATTATTATTTATTTTTTTAATATTAATTATATTGACCTCTCTTTAAGGCCGATTCATGTCAAAATTAAGCATTTTGTAAGCAGTAGAGTGCTCTGCAAGCGTCATAAATAAATTGGAACAAAAATAAATCAGAATCTGTATAAAGAGGAAACTGTTAGTGTAATATTTTATTAATAATGTAACTTTTTCTTGTCTCTCAAATATTTACAACATCGGTAGCTCGGATACTACAATCCAGGCTGGGTGGTCGTCAGGAACCATATATGCTGGATAATACATGAACAGTGGCGACTGACAGAACTAAGTGCCAGAATAAGTGTAGACATTTTCCCGATGTGGAACATACTGAACAAACTGATGATACAAAACTTACGATAAACAAATTATCTTACAGTGTTTTATTGCGAAATTTATGTTTTTTAGATCTTACTTTGTATGAATGAAACGTTATTATAATAGTTAATTATTTTTTACAAGTCAACGCAATGTGTGTGTACGGCATAGAATTAAGCAATTTTGAATAATAAATTAAATATCAGCATTTAATTTTCTGAGGCTAACCGTGTATGGGTTTGTTTAATTAGCAATTTATATTCCCCGTGACAGCCGTTCACTGTACTTAAATATAATTGAAAAAACATAGACAAAACTAAACTAAACTAAATTTCTAAATACGTATTACGCTGTTTAAATAAAAATCTGCTAATTGTATGAATTTTTAGCAATATCTTATTTGTAAGACTTAACTAAAATAATGAATTTACTGTAATTAGATTTTTTTTGGTTACCTTATAAATGTAAGCAAAAGTCGGACTTTGTAAATATATAATTCGTGGTGGAATTTTATAACTACAGTGCGTAAATTAGAAAAGTGTATTTTTGATTTTTCTGAATTCAAACTAAAAAAAATTTATTGCTTTATATATTGTAGAAAAATTATTCATTTATTTTGTAAGAGTTTTATTGAGCACCTATGCACGAGTATAATAATGTTTCAATTTAATTCAGGAAGGTTAATTAGGTTTTCAGGAGACTTGTTACAATAATGCTACAAAATGCTACCGAAAATATCAAATGTGTATATTTTTAAATGAAGAAAGCATTTCATTAAGTATATTTTAAATGTCATGTATATCGCCCATGAAAAGGCTGATCGCATCATAAGCTTATCATGAAATTAATTTAATATTATGTCATAGAGTGATGAATGTTATAAGTATTTTTTTACGAATTTTCTAATCACTTACCTCTTATAGGTATGTATATTTTTTCAATTGAAACCGTAATTAAAAAACTTTGATAATTTATGTTATCATGAACAGCATTGTTCACAAACCCACTAATCACCTGATTACTAATTTATTAAGCTTATGGCATTATATGGTAAAGTTTAATAGATTGGAATGTTTTATATATTAGACGTGTGTTACCTTACAAGCAAGTCTTTACAACATTCTTTCCTTTAAAAAATCCAAATTAAGTTCGTATTTTATATTTTCTGTGTGTATTGTCTGATGATCGCTCATTATAACGTATAAAAATATATCTATAATTCTTTTAATCTCTACATTATGTGTATGCAACAAATGGCCGCCAAAAACCACTGCCAGTGACTAGATATAATCTAGTCTAGACTTATGACATACCTATGACATAAAACTGATAGCATATAACGTAAATAAATCTTTACTTTAAGAATACACCTGGTCACAACTACTGTTAAGAAATGATAACTAGCCGTAATGTGACATTTGCACTTGTCGTTTCGGCTGTGATTTCATTATGAAGAATATTTTTTTTGAATTTATAAGTTTTATTCGTTACATAATTAAATGAAATGTTCTTTTTACGTATATAAATAATTAATCATTGAATCGAGAGCCTTGCGATTAAGTTATAAATAATTATTGTATTGTTTTTATTGCACTTTAGATGGATATCTGTTCACCACGAATATCAAGATAGCTCAGGCACATACAATTAAATTTGAATTTATGTGCGTTGGGGTTCTATTAATTTAACAAAATCCTTCATAGTATCGAAGCGGAAGTATAAACACAAGATCGCTATCTCGGACGTCAAAGATTTAACTATCACCGGTAGGTCATAACTTTAAAGCGGACCATTAGATTTTATTCATTCACGTTATTCCTCGGATGTCGGGAGAATTATCATAAACTTGCAATTATAATTGTCAGTTATCGGTTGCCTTATAGATGTGCGATTTAGTACTAATTTTTGATGAATAATTAAAACGGACGGCGACACTACGAATTTTCGTGTTTTGAAATCGGCAATTTTATACCTAATGAACATTTAAAAAATGAACCTTTATTAATTTTATGAACGACGTTAATACTTTAGTGTTGTTTTCGTGTTTTGAAATATTTTATTATTAACCCTGCTTAAGCATATTTATTTATCTAACAATTTTACCTTAATTACAGCTGATATTTTAAAAACGCACTAAATATGATATAGTTCTTGTTTTGAAATATATAATTTTACTCAGTTTTAGATCAGTTAGTGCTTAACTATCAATGTACTTGTACATTATTTTATAAACAATATATTTATGGCATACACTTACAATACTCGTATAATATTTTGTAAGTTATTAGTCGTTTTTTAATGAACATTTCGAACGTCTAAATATAAAATATAAGATCCTGTTTTCATAATATGAAATCACTTTATCACTTTTTTTAAATATCACCGAATTTATATACACATGTCACTTTACAAGTCAGAAATACTCATATAAAAAACCTTAAATAAGTTCATCCACCAGGAAAAGAAGATCTTACATATTATTTTTAATACATGTTTCCTACGAGCTTATGTCAGTAAGACTGCATTTTTTCAAAAGTGATAAAGAGACCATTTATTATATATGTGTCTGATTAGAGCTTTTTTTGTAGGACATATATAATGTATCCATCTACTCTTTTCACAATGATACTGATAAGAATCATTTTTTTTTATATAAAAAGCCGTCAAAACGTATCAATGAAACTCTAAAGGTAAGCTAAGTACCGAGAGTAAGAGTAATCACGAATTGTTATCAATACAAAATTTAGTACGCTATCATCACGTCACTTTTATATCATCACATATAAATACTCGTATATGACGAAACATTTTACATTCAAAAATATTTTGCTCTTTAACTGTACCGTGTGTTCAGTTTGCTACAAATATAAAAAAGCCTTCGTAATTAAAAAATAATTAATATTTTTTAATCGTTCAATGACTTCCTTTTTCTTGCGGTCGGGCGCTTCTTTTGAGGTTTTAGCAGCAAAGCAATTAAAAAATCTTCCCCGTATGAAAGCCAGCTCATTCGAGGTCCTTAATAGGTGCCGCGGTTAGGGCCACCATAATTAGCAGACCATTCTTTTGGCACAACAAAGGGGACTTCAAAAGCAGATGGCCGAACTAAGGTTCACCCAAACACTACACACATCAGAGTTAGGTCAGTTTCGTTTCAGGTAGGTTCCATGCGACAACACCTGCCTGCTACATTTTAAGTAAGCACTCAAATACTTTGCTTGCTCATAAAATATATATCACTACACAATCATCCAAAGCTCTGATACTATTAAACAAGAGTCGCGACTTTTTTGCAGCTCCCGTTAACCGACGGAAGGCGAATTTTCGCAGCGAATATTACAAGATTTAATCGAGAGAAACTTTTTTTTTCGACAACGCATTTACAAAACGAGCTGAAACTAAAAATATGTTATACTTAAAGCATATTTTTTTCAATATGCAATAATTAAATTCATTTATGATTATTTAAATTTTATACTCGAAGACACTTTTTATCATTTACAAGATTCTTATGGGCATCCAATGTTTCAACACTCTTTTATACTTTTTATTGGTCAGACTACTTTTTTTCTTAAATCAACTATGAAATTAGAGTTTTCTTATTGGAGAAATAATTCGTAACAAAAAACTGTTTCTCTTCATTAAAAAATCATGTTATTATAATCTTATAAGATTTAAGTTTTTTTTTTCGTTCTGATTTTTATTTATGAAGCGCTTACCTATCTTATCTACTTACTACGAGTACCAAATGCGTACATCGAAATGGATTATTAAGATTAAATTTTAATGCTAAGTTGATGATTTTTTATTACTTAACGTATTGGTATTAGTTTTAAACCGAAATTATACATATTTCACTAAAAGCCGATAAACACATCATTTCACATGAAAAAAAAAACACTTTTTTTTATAGATAACAAAATAAAATAGTAGTGTAATGGTGAAGGTGTTTGTGTGCGATAACGAAAGTTAAGATTCCTGACCTGTTAGCATTGGCTGGACGAATGAGAGTTGAAGAACATCGTCTTCATAGAATCCACCAACAAAACAGATCCTCGAACGACAAAAAAAGGATGAAAAAAAAACACACTTTTTTCTAACCCACTCAGTACCTCCTGCAATTTATTTATAAATATTTTCCATACAGTTCACTTAACTTTTTTTGTGTTGTTTAAAAAAAAAACAATAACCACAACAATTCAAAAACAAACAATAAAAACAATGTCCACCGTTCTCGAAGCGAACTCTAAACAAATGTTGATTGTTTTTCAAAACCACTTCAAGCACATCAAGTGATTCGAAAAAAAAAATGATCACCCAAACAACACTCGACAATTGATTGTTTTTTTTTTTATTTTCTCTTACAAGTATGATATTAATTATGATTATTATTAATTTATACGATTGTTGTTTGTTTTTTTTTTAAATTATGTTATTTTTATTATGTTTATAGTAAATATGCTTTTTTTGCGTCTGCGAACGCGAATGCGTTTTTTTTTTTGTACGTGCAAGATGTTGACTTGCCGGCAGTCGGCTATAAACTGAATCCCCTCTAGTCGGCAATCAATGAGGGGCGGGGAGAGGGGGAGGGGGAGCCGCGCGGAGAAAGAGGAGGGGTATCCCCACTTTGTCGAGAGATGGGCGGAGTCTAGCGTCGCGCGAAACGGAGATATGCGCAGCTTTATACGTGCGAAAGAGACGTGGTGATATGAATAAGTGAGGCGGAGATGTTGGGTTACGGAGAGGGGTGAGATGGAGCGACGCGGGGGCGGAGGTTATTAATGTGGAGGAGTGGGAGAGTGAGACAAAAAAATCATCTTGGGCGTCTTTTGTATAAATAATAAGGAGTGCGCCAGAGGGAGATGGGGAGTGTCGCGGAGTGTTGGGCGGACACGGCGCGGTACTAAAAATTATTATTTGCTTGTAATGAAAAAAAAAAATTGCAATTATTTTTTTAGTTGATGCGAGAATTCGTTAATTAATAAAGTTGTGTGTTGATTATTACTTTGCAATGATTATTATTATTTATTCTTATTAATTTAATATGGCATGTTTGAAGTGAAGTATATACACGTATATTAAAAAAGTCGTAACACTCATTTTTAATAATATATACTATCAGTGCTTATTATCTAATAAAATTATGAGGCTAGTAAAGAATTATATTTCATTTAAGAATAATATAAAATTTGAGTCACCACTTCACACAGTAAATGGTCCTGAACACAATAGCGTCAAACTAACCATGTGATCAGCGTATTTTTTTCTTAATAATAAATCCTTAAAAATATCACTCGTATTCTGTCGTTTCTCATCTTCAACATTTTACCTTGGAGGTCGTCGGAAACCGTATATCTTCCTAATTACACATTTTAATAATATATATTTTTGATTGAATTGTATGTAATTAGATTAGAAAGCCGTTTTAAAAAATACTGTAAGCCTAATCACCGCTAAGTCACCGACGTAAAGCAATATTGAGCGGGTGCCAAAATATGGATGGGTCACCGCCTGTTGCTAACCGTGTATCACTGATCGAGTGTAGCCACTTCTTTTAAATAAATGGTCCACGATTCGGGAGCGTGGGGTAATTCACTAATTATTAAGTACCTAAATCATTAATACGTTTTCTTTTCAAGACCCTAGGCTCTTGCTCCGGAGGTCGTCAAAAAGCATATAGGTTCCCAAGTAATCTTTTGGATACAGAGATGTCTTTCGAAAAGCTTTTTGATAGCAGAGTGTCAGAAATTCATAGTCACTATATGCTCCAAATACTCGTATTTACTGAATATGGGACGAGGCATTATGATAAAGCTTTGTTATAATAAGTACGTTTATGCTTTACATACCACTCAAGTATGTATTGCGTAATATTTACTTAGGTAATGTATTGAATTAATATTGTTAATCTTTATAAGAAGTTAATATACTCGTATATGTATCTTTATATGCACTTGCAATATACATCGTTTTATTTCACTTAAACTAATGTAAAGCATTAAATTAATCAACTTAAGCACCATAAAAACTCATAAACTTGCTAAAAATGCACTGAATTGTTGGAATTAATGGTTGATCTATAAGCATCTTTCAATTTTAAAAATACAGTTTACCAATCGACAGGCGTATACAACTGGGATGGGCAGCATTTGGAAAACGAAATTTACATTTTTAAAGCGAAAATTTCGCAATGTCTTAAAACTAAGGCGCTTAACCTATGCATCCAAACATTCCCTGTGTTAGCTTATGGCGAAGAGACGTGGAATCTAAAAGCAAGTCTTACCCATAAAATAAAGGTAACCCAGCGTGCTATGGAGAGATCCATGCTCGGAGTGTCGCTAAAAGAATCCGAAACGAGGAAATACGCAGAAGAACTCAAGTAGTGGATGCTACCCAACAAATAAGCACACTCAAGTGGCAATGGGCAGGACATATCTGTAGAAGAGACGACGGTCGATGGGGACGAAAAGTATTGGAATGGCGTCCAAGAGCTGGCAAACGAAGCATTGGCCGACCCCCTTCAAGATGGACTGACGACATAAGAAGAATAGAGCAAATGACCAGGACGCCGAAAGCCGAGGATCAAATAGGACGGAGACTCATGCGGGATGCTTACGTTCAACAGTGGACGGATACAGGCTGATGATGATGAGTATGAGTTTATAAATAAGAACATATTTTGGATCTATAGCGTTGACATGTTCATCGAATTGCACTCTAAAATGCTTTAACTAGGTATAGACGTATCCGCAGGAAAACATAATGTTAAGCACATATTCATATGATGCATTTTGCAGAGCGTTTTCACGTTAAATCAGTCATTCAATAACATTCTTGTTGCTTTTCGTGTCGTGCCAAGAACTGTGAGTCACCGAAAAAACGAGCGCTATGCGATTCACAAAACGTCTCATCTATACACGTGTTAAATTGAGATACATATTACTATAGCCTGTTTTAATATGCCTATCTGGTGGCAGCTTATGGTGGCCATACTTAACTAATCGGTTAACACCTGTATCTTTTCATATCTGCAGCATATGATCACTCATTAATTGCTATTGTCTATGCCTTGTCCCACGACGTCTCTGCATCTCCGAAAGTACAGCAGGAAACATGTCTACATATAGAGTATTTATTAATTACCTGTGTAATTACAGCAAGTACTTAAAATATTTCGTTTATGTATTGTATTATATGACGTTACGGCGTTTTTTAAATTTAATTTTGACTTAGATTCGGACAACAATCACAGGTTTTTGATATCACGCGCGGTGCGATCGCGTCTTTAACTTTTCACTCTCGAGAGGGTCTTTTGAGGGGTGGGGAGGGAGGGATATCACGGAGGGAGGTGGGAGGTGAGTGTCAGTGGGTGGGGGCAGCGCGGGAGGGAAGGGATCGCAAGAGGCGGCAGGTCGTCTGGCCGCTCCGGGAACAAGTTCAGAAGACTAAGAAATGCGTCACGATACTTTCGCCTGTGTCAGTTCATCATCCTGACTTTATATAATGTTGTTATTATATAAGAAAAATAAATCACCAGTGACAATAGCAAACTGTAAAGAGCTTATGGCATTCAATCACTGAAGTTCAGAGAATATGCTTTGGGTCAAAACTAGCTTACTGCGTGAAATCAGTTATGTTAGGAGGTCTCTAAATACCGAATGGTTCAAGTATCACCAGCTTCTGGCTAACCATCTAATATTTTTTTAAATACCGAGTAACAAAACTTTTTTACTGTTATGTTGAGCGTCTTATTATGACCAAATGGTCCAGGTCTCAGCTGCATCTGACTGATCATTCAATGATTTTCTGTTATGTACAAATCTCGATGAATTTATCTTACACATTCATTTTGAGATAAAAAAAATGGTGCGTGTCATAAGCTATCAAATACGCAAGTGATATACGTTTTACCGTCAACCTTCCTCAAATCTTCGTTTACGATTCGTAACGCAACATATCGTATCGTAAGACTTTTGGAAGAGCTCTTATATTTACGGGTTCCATTAAATAGAAGGTTTAACTGATTAAATATAAGGCTGTGAGTGTGTTGATGAATTATAGGATCAAAACATCACAAACCTATTTTTTATTGTCAGCTTAAATATTGTAAGAAATGTATTTCCTAAATTTTTTTAAACTGTATTAAGTCTGTTTGATCATCCTTTACCAGCCCCTGAAAACCACTCAAACAAAAGTTATACATTTAAGTTATAAATTTAAACCAAAATTGGTTATAAATATTTAAAACGAGGCTTAAAAGATTTGGCATTAAGAAATGCAATATCACTCTTGACTACAGATTGTCATCATCTGCGTACGTTGAAAGTAACGCATGAGTCTCCAGGAAGATGCATTGGTTAAACGTCTTTGTTTTTAGACATTACGGAAATTTCATTGTTTTCTTAATTATTCCGAATTCTTCCAGTCAAAAATGTATACAACTGTCGATTTAATGGAATTGAAGACAAGGTGTAAATATACAATAATACAAAGTAGGGACGTATGAGTACCTATTAATATGTTATTATTTCAATACACATTGTAGTTTAAAGGTCACATTTTTGTGAAATAACTCACGATCTATGAAAGGTAGGTATGTACATTAATTTTAAATTTGATTATCAAGAATGATTTCGAATTTTTAGAAATCGAACTTTTTATTGCTTTTTTATTTAAAAAATGGAATCAAAGATTATTTCACCAGACTATTTTGACAATATACTTTAGCACGCAAATACCTACACACCGTTTCGAAAAAGTTTTCATTAAATTTATTTGTTTTGTTTTTGTTTTCAATAGTTTATTATTAATGATAATTCGATAAATGGCCTCTCAAATTATTGATAAGAAATACATTATAATTTTAGAATTAATTTTAATTAAAAAAAAAAAAAAATTAAAAATATTTAGTTTTGATTCACAATTAATTTTAATGATTACATGTTTTGGTTTTTCTGAAGACCATCTTCAATAAATTTATTGAAGATGGTCTTCATTTATTCAATTAATTATGCAGTTTCACCAAGTATTGTCAGTAAATAACCTCAATGTTATGATAAGAAATACATTAAAATGCGATGCAAATGTATGATTTCACTCAAACTTTTGTTATGTATGTATAAATTATTATTTAAAGCTATATACTCGCACATTCATTAAATTGAATCTGTAGTAGTTTATATAGCAGTAATAAGAAAATAATACTTTTCAAATTTGTAATATAGCGGGTCGCTTAGTACATACATAGTGAGAAGGGACATTTTTTTCGAAATACATATTATTTCAAAGATTTAAAAAAACCCAAATATTTCCATTCTTATAACATTTCGATTAGCCATGAAAATGAAAACAACTAAGACTCTTGTTAACGTATTAACAGCAAATCGATGGGTTTTATTTTAGTCTTAGGTATTGACCATGTCTTGTGAGTTTTTTTTTGCTTGGGTATCATGTTAAAGATTTAATTTGATTCGCAATAAAATGTGAATTCAATAACAATAAACTTTTCATTGTAACAAATAGGTGTGTCGTAAAGTGTTTATTTTAAATACCTACCTATTGTGTTAAATAAAAATACCTATCCTCGATAATTTATTATCACACGACCGCTTAAATAATTGTCGAACAGCCACAACAGCAATATAAAAAAATAAACCCAATAAATTTGCCTCCATTAGCATTTCGGCGATGTCCGTACGAAATTCAAAAAAATAAATAATGTACCTTCTTCCCGCCCACGATCGCCATGTTTGGCTCTGGTCAACCGCAAAGAAATCCGCCATTATCTTATGACATACATAAATGACGTAATTAAAGCGATTTAAACACGGCGATTGTCATAACAAAATGCCAAAGGATCTGCATACATTATCCGCGAATAAAATGACACTTTTGTGAAGTTTATGACGTTGATTTCGACACTTAAAAGGCGCATAAATCCGTCGGATTCTGTACCGGAATCATCGATTGCCTCGTTGTTTATCGACGATGAAGACTTCGCTTCGTATAATCTGAGGTGACGTCTAAATTAAATCGAAGGTTTTTCCTGCAGTAAATATTTAGATTTTATTTTTTATCAATCACCTTACACCACTGAAAGATATATTTAAAAATAAACATTACAACACAACAACATATTAATGTATTAAATTATTTGCAGTTGGCTATTACTTAAATGTGAAAACAAAATACCTCGCTTATTATTTTCGTCTTAAATTATATATTTGTAAATAGATATATTGTATTTTCACTTATAAATGACCAACGTGACTAGAATGATCTTTTGTAAGCTTACAAATATTACCTGTTTTTTTTTTGTTTTTGATTAATTTTGTTTAGAAATTAAAAGAATCCAAACATTCCTTTGAACACATAAAAACTATGTCGTTCGTTCAATTTCATGGAATCAAAAACCAATATTAAACCATATAATGAAATGGAATTGAATGAGAAGCGACTAAAGCGCATGACGTGCTTTATAATTACAATATAATAATATACTCAATACATTATCATAGTTGAACTCGTAGACAGATACGTATTTCACTCTCTGAACGTCCACACACGGCTAATGCATGTCAAACAAGAACTATTAGTTTCCGAAATTCCTTTTTGAATACCACCTGTAAGCTTAAATACTTATTTGTGTTTCCTTTTTCATACAATTTTGATCTTTTAAAAAAATAGATCAATATACACATGCTCTTTACACAAAAACACAACACAACGTTATCGTGTGCATCATCCAGTCATTCTCATTGAGTCTACTGTTCGCAATCGATTGTGCTCTCCTGCATGCACTACAATAACAAAACCATATGTAGTGTGAGTGTGTGGTATTAAGCAATGTGTATTTTTTTTTTTAAATATGGCATATCTTTTTTGTGTCTTCTCCTAGTTGTCCACGTATCTTGCTATTCGGTCAAGTCTGTACGTCGTTCCCAAGCCGCCCGGCCCTTGGGCGGATATTGTTCAGCCGCCCTCGACCTTCCCGCCCTCATCCGCCGCCCACGAGGATTACCTGCTGAACTTCCTGACAAAGCCAACTTCTTCAATGGAATCGGATCACGCTGAGATGGTTTCAAGTGTCGTACCTTTACGTCGTGTGATGTGATTCGTTGCCGTAGGCTTTTTATAAGTCGTGTAATGTGGAATATGTTGTGATATTTTAGCAGCTTAGTACATCTTCAAGTAAACATCATATACGTATGCAAAAACATTACTTAATGTGACCAACTAAAAACCGTAAGCAGAGTCATTTTTTTAGGTTACCAATCTATAAAAGTAATCTGCTTTAGAATGATCAAAGTGAGGTTTAACAGTTAATAAGGCTGCAGGTGTATATGTAATACTGATAAATAAAAAATAAACAAAAAATAACTATATTAAGATCTGACAACTTAATATAAGTAAATTTCATGGATCATGTCTATAGTTTTCATAACCATATTCGCTCCATATTTAGAAAATTTGAACACCTCAAATTGAAGTTTCACAGTTATTTAAGCTCAGATTGTTTTATGTCTTGTTCCAGAATATTTGTATCCCAGTAGTCCACATGGGAAAATTTGAACTAAATATCTAATTTTACAGGCTTTTATTTAAATAATAAATAATATTACTTAAAATTGTTCCGTAATTTTGTGTTAGGTGAAGATATGTCGAGTCCCTATTATCGAGTCAATTAAGATGGTAAGTGTACGACATTATATAATCCAAGCTGTGGGTGAGAAGATATTGAAAATGTGTTATCGTGTAATTTAGTACAAAAAAATAATGTATTAAAATATATTTAATTTTATTAATTTACAAGTGATTGTTGCTTACAAAACGTTCCTAAAAGTATACGCAATAATGATGCGACTTTCTAAAAAATGTCACGCATGTACCGGCGTTGACAAAAAACAAAGTTTGTAAAAAATACGTCACCGTGCTTTTCCCTGGCGATTTTTCTGCTGAAAAAATACTCGAATCGCGCGTTTTCCGAGGCAGAAATTCGCTTTTGCTGTCAGCGATCCGTTCGGTCGTCTCCGCGGTCATCTGCCCGGTGTGTTTCTAGGTCAAGAGCCGGTCTGGAGGGATCGCTGGCCAACCGGCCGCTCTAAACTTGACCCTATGTATTTGTATCGATCGACCCAAGAGGCCGACAACGCGACCGAATACCCTTTAGACGAAAACGATCGAAAGTATATCTTTTTTTATTTCGCATGCTTTCGTCTGATGTACGTGTTACAGTCACAGTGTTCATAAAGGTACATTTATAGTCTTACTAGGAAGTGCAACATAACTATACATAGAATGTTCTCGGCTAAGCAGAGCTGGTGTGGGATGAGACGAGGAGCAAGGCGGCTGACAGAGCTTTGTGGTGGTCGTTCGTGAATCCATATGCTCTAGGTAAAGGAGCGAACATGGAACTGATGTTGACTAGTAAGTTAGTCCTCACACTAACTACACGTCTTAGTGAAAGCATAAACAAACGTGAATTGATAAATTTAATGTACACTGCTACTAGTATATGTATGTATCTTCTGGAATCTTCACAGCCCAACGAACGAAGGCTAGTAAATACTTATATATAATTTGATTGCAATAAAATTTTATAATTTTATAAAGTACCTAGCAAAAACTACATCCTTTAAATGATTGCATATGCGATAGTTTGATTTAAAAAAGATCTTGTGATCTAAAAAAATTCACCCTAAACTAACCTAACCTCACATAAAAAAGTTCAACCTAGCCTAGCCATTTATAATACAAAAAGTATGAATCGAATGTATGGATACAGTTACGATAGTGTGCATTCACATTCTTTTAAAAGCTTAAAGTAAGCAATACACCATACTAGTAAATGTATTATTTGCGGTTTTTAAACTTGGACTGTAACATATATTCATATACTGTCTATTTCTCTCGACGATACAATATAGACAAAATGATTGAAATGTTTATTTTTTCATATGAGAGATACTAGTTTTATTTAAGTCACTCGATATGAACGACGAGCGTAGTAAATGCCTAGTGTACTCGTATGTGTACTGTATATTTTACGACAAGGTTTTTTGTTATAAAGTTATTTATATTTCAGGCAACATGTTTGTTACATATTTTTTTTCAGAAACTGAATGTTTTGTTTCAGAAGAAATAAATACTTATACCATTATAACGTTCGTTTATTTGTTTATCAAAATTAATATTCAACATTTAAATGAAAATATCCATTGTTTTTAACATTTGCAGAATTGTATTTACATTTTATTATATCATAGAACTACTATTAATGACAAAATTTAAAAAATATTTCATGCACATTGCAATCATTATCAGTTCTTCATTTGTAAACAAGGACTAATAAAGTGTACTTTGTACACGAAACCGCGGTGTTATTTCAGTGGCTGAAATTATTTAATGTGGTCCAAGATAAAATATGGAAGAAATAGAGTATTAAAAATTGCCATACTGGAACATATGCCTCCCTCACAGTTACGTCACCTATCATTGATCATAAATTTTCTCAAGTTACTTCTATACCCGAAGCTCTACCCATGCTTAAACATATTGTTATTTCAGAATGAAAGTACAGTAATTAAAAAAGAAGGCAGTTCGAGTGTCCGAAATAAAATTAGATCTTTGTTAATGAAAATTTATAATAATATAAATATGTGATCGCATTACAAGCCAGATGTTTATTAGGTGTAACCATTTACTACTATGTAGCCCTTACCCTACCAGCGACACGCGGTTTACTTAAGCGCTCACCATCCAAGTAAGTATCCCCATCCAATTTTTCTTACATTCGGCAATCGAATGGGAGCAAGTGATACAACATGTAATCTTCGTTAGCATGACCAATTCCTTTTGTCTATTTCTTGTTTATGTATATATTTAAAATTTTGTCTTATAATATAATCTGATAATTTTGAATATAATACTAGTGAAATAAATATGTAATACGACTTTCATAAGCCCAAGTAAGTCTCATGACGGCTATAGACATCATCCGCAATGGAGGGGTAAAACATAGATGACTACTTATTATGTGAGTGTCAAATGAGTTGATCAAAGTGCCGCGATGTGTCGGGAAGCAGAGTTGGTAAAGTTGTGGAAAAGGAAAATTATTTTTCGTATTTTCGCGGAAAAACTGTCCGGCAAGTGCCGCCGCCCAGCGGTCAGTTTCCGCGATAGTTTTTCCCACCCACTGCCATCTTCCGCCCGGGGGCGAAAGCTCTAGAAAAGCAGGCGAGGGGAGTGTGAGCACATGTGGGAAAAATATGTATGGAAAATGCGACTTTCTTTACAAGCTTCAGCGCCCGTCGGCCAAGACGAGAACTAAGCGGCTGATAAAAGATTTGCCTTTCGAGTAGTTTTATTTATTTTACTTTTCAATATTAAATAATAAATACGAAATACATAGTATTTATTTCTAATTTGTTACTGTTAAAATCTTTTTATTTCAATCATTTGGTCGTAAAAATCTGCTACCACTCAATTCTGTCAGTTGTCGTTATCAATAAATTTAAAAATAAAAAAGGCTGCTTGATTAACAAAACGTTTCAAGACTTTTGTAGGTTGTTATCGTTTTAAGCTTTTATGTTTCATATTAGGATGAATACAATTAAAAGGTTTACATTGTGAAAAAAACTGCATATAAAGTTATCTATACAGGTACATTCATTAAATTCTTATAACAATCATAATAATAAAAGTGGTTGTGCAATACTAAATCTGCCATATTATTATATAAATATATATATTTATTAGCTTCTCCCACTCTCGTTAAGGATAGCTAGATCAGAGTTCTGAGGTATTTAATGCCATACAGTGTGCTTTGAATAGCACTTTCCTGACAGCATTACAACAATGGTAGAACCTCCGAAAAAGCATACCGCTCTTATAAACTTTTATGTTTAACTCAATTCGTAACCTGTGTACATATTACGTAATACCTGAATAGTATATAAAGCACAAAACTCCTATTTTATTTGCATGCTATTTATAAATAATTTAACTTTATCACAATGCTTCTTCCTACATACATTCCATATGTAGAGTACACGGTCACTACGAATTGCTATCACTCAGTGCTGTCAGTAGTCCATGCCTTATCCAAGATATTTTTGCACCCGAAGGTCCACGTGGGAATTATACTATTTATATATAACATATACCATGGTATATAGTCTCTGATGAACTTCAGGGCAGGAGACTAGGGACTCGTAAAGACGACAGTGTCCGAAAAATATTATTAGGTGACATTTTTAATATGTTTTTTTATGGAGATCGGATGATAAGTCTAAAATTCTCGGTTTATAAACCAGTCAATCCTAAAAGATCTCATTAAAATTGTAAAAAAACATGTTAGTAATATTAATGAAAGAAACTTACATTCATTGGAAAAAGAATCTCGCTTACCTGCAACAAAAAAGGAAAGACATTAGAAAATTGCATTTTTCACAGTTTATTTTTAACAATACTTAAAATCCTTTATACTTAAAAAATATGTTTTACAAAAAAAGCTTGTTTTAAAAAACAGAAAGAAAACATTTCAGTAACTAATTATCGAAAGAGAAGACTCTTTTTATAATGATTCTACTTAAAAGATGCCGGTTAAAATTTGCCTTATTTTTATGTTTAATGTTACATAAAGTTTAATAAATAAATTAAAAAAATTCTTTTATTTGAAAACAATGTCACTTGAAACGACAAAAAACTTAAAAAATGCTTTCTGCTTAATTAAAAAAAACCGCAAAGGTGTTTAAATCGCTTAAGCCTGTGATACAAATTAATTAAACACTCTGCAGGAGCCTCCTTCATTTTGTCGGGCAATTGATACCCTTAATTAATTATTCACCGGCGGGAAGCTTTATTTGCGTCCGCCCAAGCTTTAATTAAAGCCGACGGGAAAGTCTACGCAAAAGCTCCCCCGAGCTGCGGGCGTAATAGAAATTAAGCTCCGCCCGTAACTCGATACTTAAATTGCCAGCCTCACTGTGAACAGAGTGCTCTGTGGGTCTATGCGTAGCTGCCACGGGCCGCTCTACAGGCAAGAGACTCGACACTTTACGGAACCGGAAGTGCTACGCTTTAGTAATTAGAAACAGGGCCGGAAGGAAGCGACGCGGCGCCATAAGCGGACGAAATTTACACTTAAAATTAAGTAATTTCAATTTTGCGTAAAGTTGAAAATTTAAATGTTTTTCGGTGTTTTAATAAGCAAAATTTCTTACAACTTTGTTTGTATTTTGTATTAAGCCGACGTTTTATCTTCAATGAAGCCGTATGTTTTAATTTGAAATGAGTGTTAATTTATGTTTTGAGAAGTATTGATTGTGAAAGTGCTTTTTAACAAGAAAATGGAAGGCTACTCGCGACTGATGGAGGAGAAATCTTAAAAACATACTCGAACTATTAGATTTTTCAGTTGAATTTTTATGAATGAATTTTGAAAGAACGTTATAATATGAATACGAAGTTGAATTATGACAAATTCAAAATGAAATGCAATAATAATTTCATTCAATTATTTTGTTTGAAAAAACAATATTTTTTACATAACTTGTAAAAAAATGACACTATGCCATGATAAATATTTTAAGGTCTAATATCTTAAGTAATAAATAAAATTAATATTTTAAAAGAGTTTAAGACTAAGGTATCATTCTTATAAAACAAATAAATAACGATTAAAGAATTGTTAATTGATAATTTTAATAATAATACACATTTTTTTTGTGGATTTTAGAGTCTTTTAAGGACTATTATATCCTCACTGCGGACCTGCACGTTGGGCGGTGGCTTAATTGCTAAGTTAATTGGCAAACAGCTCGGCCACCTGTTGAAGGCTTTTGTGTAGGGTGAAAAGCACCAATTGGCCCCTCTCTCTGTCTAAAGAGCAGCCCGAGGGCACCTGCGAAGCCTCCACTACTCCACAAGGTCCTCCACAGCCTCCTTGATGTAGCAGAAGGCTGTTGTTTGTCAACGCAACCGGGTAATTTGCAACAACTCTGCGGTGGTAGACTGCTTGTTACTTTCAAAGCATTTCCGGCTGAATCTATTTCAAAAGATTTTTTTGGTTTTTTTTTGTATGCTCATTTGTGTATTTAAAAATAGTGTTGTACACAACACTTAGTTGTACAATTTATATGATTTAATTTTGGTAATTTGCTCAAAAATTAATTTTTGTGTGTACATTTTTGATTAATTATATTTCATAATCTTTTTTTTTAATCTTACTTTATTATCGATACCTCATTGCTGAGGATGTCCTGTAATAATACCTCCTGAATTAATACATCTAATATATTTTTTGTCAATCGTGAAAAGTAGATAGTAGTCGTATTATTTTGTAAGTCTTTCATTACTTGGTATATTAACCTTTAATACTGTTAGTTATCACAAGTCTCTCCACATGTTAAGCATTTCTTTTTTATCTTACAATAATACAATTAATTAATTATTTTACATTTTTACCATTTAAAAATTGACCATGAATTAAATGCCTTTCATCAAATATAAATAGAAGAAGTTTTTAGAATTAATCCCACAGTTTATTTTTTGACGACATGTTTCAGCCAGGTCGAATGGCCATTTTCAAGTCAGTTAGTAAAGTGAGTGTTGGCTCTATATAAAGCAAAGAGTGGCTCTACATAACCAACGCTTATTTTACTAACTGACTTGAAAATGGCCATTCGACCTGGCTGAAACATGTCGTCAAAAAATATATTGTGGGATAAATTCTAAAAACTTCTTTAATTTATATCTGATATTACGGAATTCCACCAAGAATTATGGATCGAAAAAATCTAAATAATTAAATGCCTATTATTGACAGCAATAAAAAGAGAGTAGGTATCAGGTGTTATTACATAATGTCAATAAATTTTTTATATAAACATAATATCCAAAAATACCAACAGATTGTGATAAATTGAGCCCTTTTATGGATATTTTTTACAACTTTAAATTATAGTAGTTGTAGGAATATACAAGCCTATAAAACATAGAACAATGTCTTAAAAAATAAACAGTAAAAAAAAAAAAAAATGAATGTAATACTGTCAATAAAATCTTAAATGTATCCTATTATATTTGATTAAAAAAAAAAAAAAAAAAAAATGTCAACTATTTAATAGTTTATAAAAAATGACCTAAATTAATCTGATGTAGTAAATAGACTAATTGAATAATAAAAATAATAATAAACATACTCTGAATATATACTACAGAGCCATCTATAGTTATAAGATGGTAACAATGGTATAAATACATCAACTTTCACGTCTGCTCAGGCAGAGAATGGTCGTGTGTACTGCTCAGTGTGTAGAATAGAGCAAAGGTTGCAAGGCTTGTGGTTCTAATTCCACGTCTGCCGATATTTTTTCTGAATGAATTGATGCTTATAAAATTTGATGTATAATTGTATGTGTGTATTCAATTACTAGTAAATAGGTACTACTACTGAAATTATTTTATCATATCTTAACGTCGATTATGAACTGTCATTAGACCGTAGTTCCGTGTGTTATGTGCATATTAATTAAGTAATTCAAGTCAAGCCAATACTGATGTGATTTCTCAAAATGAATAACAAGTGTGTGCGTTAATGTATTGAAAGCTTAAAAAATGAAATAATTTAGATAAAAAAGGAGGCGAAAAGCCATCAACGAAAAAAATATAGTTAACTTATGGTGCTATGTAGCGGATATGATATAAAAAGATATACTTGAATGAATCAAAAATTCTAAATTCAATCTGTTTCTATATTTAATGAGACGTAATTCCTCATATATCGTTATCTGCACATTAAAAATCAATACTGTGTTATTATCTTAACAACGTAATTGCAGATTTTTTACATCAGTTTCCTTTTCGCATAAAATCAATTGCGAAGTGAGCTAAAATCTCACGATGTAAGCAAATACAGGTTTATTAATTAGTAATTAAAATATTCCGCGAAAAAAATGCTCTAATTGATATGTGATACAGTTTATAAACTGAAAGTGATATAGCAGAGATTTCGTGCGTTTGACTACCATGCTAAGTGTTACGGGTTCTGATAAGGTTAAGCTATTTTTTTTTAAATAAGTTTATTGCATATAAGCGTTTCATAGCGCGCGGTATTACGCGTTAGAAAATCCACTATCAAGAAATAATGTTTATACAATGTTCGTTCTTTTGTAGGCGATG
This sequence comes from Glossosoma conforme, assembly GCA_022606575.1. Taxonomy (NCBI): domain Eukaryota; kingdom Metazoa; phylum Arthropoda; class Insecta; order Trichoptera; family Glossosomatidae; genus Glossosoma; species Glossosoma conforme. Next base: position 1,608,893 of record JAGTXR010000002.1, read on the forward strand.
CAAGAATATTGAGCAATTTAATTAATTACATATTTGATTGTGTACCGTATTGAGAAGATTAAAACTAGAAAAACATAACTTAAAATTCACTGGTGATTGCGTAGTAGATGCCTTACCGGGCACTTTGTTTGCTTTTACCTGTTTTTCTTGACATAATCTTACGTGGATATGCGTGCAATACCGCCTGTAAGTTTCGTTGCAATCCGTTAAACGGCCTAAGAACGTATACTTTGTAAAAATACAAAGTGTGATCTTTATTTATTTACTTATAATTTACAACTATTTATGAATAAACATTATTTTTGTGAGATCCTCTCATCACCAGTACAATTCTTATAATATAACATAATATCGTAATAACATATTAAAATTGGAACTGGAAAAGACTCATCTCGTAAATATCATCTATTAATAGTGAATCGCCTATAAATAGACAATGTGACTGTCGTGAATATCAGACTATATTTTTATCACGTCGGAGGATCACTTAGTCCAATGAAATTTTTGTACCACAGTCTGGTGGTATTCTTCTGTATGTGTTTATTTAAAAAAACTGGATTCAAAGCAATGGTCAGTCGAATCAATACTGATAGCAAAACAGGTTGGTGAAACAATCTCATAATAATTACTATGTAATTAACCTAATTTTTTGCAGACTTTTTAATTCGATAATTACCATCAGACGAAAGCGCAAATTAATGCCCTCAAAAGAAGACTTAAAAAAGCCAACTTCTGTATAATGCAAGAGACAAAAAACAAATTGCTCATTTTGCATGTTGAGTTTTGCAATGTGTTTATCAGTATTATAAGGCTGTATTATTGTTGTTTTTTTTAAATAAAAATATATTATTGAAAGAAGAAATCTTCATTTGAATTTTATATATAACAGTATCTACGAAACAAAAATGCCAACGCTAAACTCAAATTCATTGAGTTAAAAACCATTTCAAAGATCAATATTTTGTTGTAATAATTTTCATTAATATTAGGTCCACTCGTTCGCAAAGGCTTTGAGTTGTTAGTGTTTCCTGATGGAAAAAATTGAAACAATAATGGTTAGATATTAAAAACAGAAAACTTTCATTTTAAAGTATATTCGTGACATATCGATTAAATATACTATTGCGTACTTTCATTCTTGGTTCACTCTTTCATCCTGTACAACTTGACACCTCTGCTCTGTATAAAAAGTTTTAAAACGTATAATTATTTGCACAGCATACTAGGGTAACGACAGCTTAACTTTGTAATGAATGATAACGTGACAAGGCAGCCTTACATACTGCAGTCAGTGAAGAGACGAAGATGACCTGACAGGTAATTTTGACGTAAAGTAGCATAAACAAGAGCTGCTTTTTCATAATCGTCGTGTGTTTAGGTAATTTAAATCATTGCTTTTCAAAATTTTCTGATTCTTGACTTGGATATTAAAAATAACCAAGTCAGTTTTATTATAAGACTTCTATACCACTATGCCAGGTTAGTCAATTAATGTATTATGCAAGTATTATGCAACATTTTACCATGCACTTCTGAGTAAGGTGCAGTAAAAATATTACGACTCTTTATTACAGGTGCTCGAATTAACTAATTATTGTTTGCAGTCGGATCGTGTTGTCTAATGCTGTTACTTGTTATACAATGGAGCGAACTCTATTTTGTAATGGCTAAGTAGAGCCATTAGTCAGCGGCAGGTGTTTTATATTATGTAATCGTAATGAGGTGCTTTTATATGAGATCTAATTCTTCATACCATTAAATATACACTAATCTACAAGTATACTCGTATACTACCTAGGTAGCGTAATTCGATGGAAATGATGTGAAAATATTTGAATGGGCAATACTTCTACAATAAATTTTAACATCTATAAAGCGATTTAAAGTTAATTTAGCCGTTTATTAGGATCAAATGGCTCAGTCCTCGAAAGCTTCAGTTCAATAAATCAATTTTGTTATTTTTTCTGATAAATGAATCACACAATATATATGTGTCTCGGATACTACAAGTTCTGACTCTTCAATGCTATTGTTTTTATATAAAGTTGACAACCATGTATATTTCCAAGTGGATCTTTGGATGTACTAGTAGATGTGTCTTGAGACAAAAGACCAGGGTAACTGAGTGGCGAAAATTTGTGGTGACCACATGCTCCAGAAATGTAACTGAAGTAGTAAGTTTTGTGACATTTAAATCAAAAGTAGAAGGTGAAGTTGTTCGAACAAAAAATGTCTCAATAGATTTCAAACAACAAAAAAATTAGAATGAAATTGTCATACTTATATTGTCGATGTGCATTATAAAGATCGATCAAATAACATTAAGTGTATATTTTAACATTATACATAGCTATGCTTGGAGAATAAAAAATAGAATACTATTTATTATATTCAAGTATTGTTGTAATTTGTTGTACTAAGTACGTTTCAGGCATTATTGTTTCATTTACAGTAACTACTGCGTACCTCATTATGGCCAGACGTTTTTTTTTGTAACATTGTCTTAATTCTTTGAGCTAAGGCGGGTGATTGCTTTAATTTGATTACAGGCAAGAGAGCGAGTGATACATTTCGATATAAAGCAGCTCGCTCACTGCCTAATATTATTAATTTAATTAATGTATTTATTCAAAAATTATCTTCAGCAAATGCAAATACAATTATAAAAATTAAATAATACCTAAATAATTAAGTTGAATTGAGAACAATAAAAATAATGAAAGAAAATGTCATTACACAGCTCTTTCACTACATACATGTTATATGTTTCTGGTCGTTTCAGTCTTAAAACAAGAGTATTATTCTCAATAAACATTACAAACAATACATTTTACTACCATACCTATCTTTGTTAGGTTGAAATCTAGTTACGTAAGTTTGATATCTACAATTTTATTAGTTTCTTTCATTCGAATTATGGTGTTAATTGGTGGCAAAAATTGATGCAACAAAATTTTTGCGTCAAAAACTGAAGGTCACTTAGAGTGTGACAGATCAAACAGAAATGTGTTGCTTAAAAAATAAATGTGTCACTTAACATAATATGTTAATGAAACATTTTACACATATAAGTACAAATAATGCGACTTAAATTCACACTTAAATACCCACCATGAGGTATTTGATCATTAGGATTAGAGTATTAAAATTAACGTATTATAAACGAGATTTGCCAAAATCTTACGGATGCGGGTAAAATCTAAGATCGTGCCTCACGTCTATTTTCATACCTGTTTAAAAATGATGATTTTGCATGAAAATATAACGTCATTTAATAATATATTTTTAATTATATTCACTAATGTAAATCTATCTCACTTGTGTGTAAGCTTTCGAAAATCAACCTGATTATTATGCTTTATAATATTGGAAGAATATTTCGATTCACCTGAAGAATGTAGTCGTAAGAGAGTTTAAAGTTCAGGAATAGAAACGAAGAAGAGTTATACACGAATTTATTGTATTTTGCTTGACGATAGACTTGTTTATGAAAAGTGTTGTTCTATTGAGAGATGGTCTTGCGGATGAAGAGTTCCATCCACCAGCTCACTAGAGCATCCGTAGATAAACGCATCCTGCCATTACCGCCATCACGCACCCACCATTGTCTAAGAGTCACGCAACTTTGTGCTGTTTAATTCTTCACCGGTACCCATGTACTCCACCACCACACTGAGCATTCTCCTCCACGTCACGTGGAGCAGAAGCTAACTTAGTGTCTACCAGGTCGGAACGCTCAGGTGAACATGACACAAGGATCTGTGTCAAGATTAGTAATTAGATGATGTTTACATGCTTACATCTTGTAAGTTACATAGTCTGTGTGCACTTATGTACCAAAGCTATTTTTCCTCCTTTAAAGGGTTTATACCTGTAATATTATATAAAGGGACTTGCTATAAAAAAATATGCATTATAAAGTTTGAACTCCCCCTCCATATCCGTTCCATATCTGGTCACTACAAATAACTGGCACAAAGTTCTGTTACTTGCTATTTTTCATGACCTATCCTTAGGCATTTCTGCACCCCAAGTTCCATAAAAGATCATATGTGGTTCACCACGACTTCCAGGATGAATCTGGAGACTTTAGGAGACGGTATCAAAAGTATTGAAGGCATATTTCGGGTTTTTAATAAATCAGTACTTGTAAGGAGATCGCATGATAAGCCGCATTATAGGACAATTTTGCTCTTAGAGACAGCTCATCCTAACCAATGACATGTGGTAAGCAATATCCAGTAACCCATCTAAGTTTTGTTTCGTGTTCAATGTCGCTTAACCGATGATGTAAAAAGTAATGGAAAGCTATTAGGAATTGTAATTACTAAAATACATTGGCGACGATCGTGGCATCGGATAGATTTTTTTGTTGGCAATTTGCGATAGAAAAATTAAGACCATAATATAACGCGAATTTTTCTAAATGTAAAAAATATAAAATAAATACAGAATAAAATAAATAAATATTCAATTATTATATTATGTCAATATGAAATAAATATCTGTATTTGAATTTTGAAGTCATAGGTTTTAATATAATAAAAAGGAATCGTTAATGATATACGCAGTCTCATTCAAATTCGCGTGCTCCAAATGCAAGTTCCTCGTTATAGCAGCGCGGACTGAGGATGGACCAGGTCGGGTGGATATTCGAGGCACGCCTCGCCTAGGCTCCTGGATGAATGGGATAAAAAAGGAATATGCTCTGGACGATGCAGCGGCGTAGTGAGGTTTTGTGACGCCCGCGGCAATCTGCGAATTAACCGCCCTTAAAAAAATCAACGAATTCAACACCAACGAAATGATTTAATAAATGAAAAAATGTTCACTTATTCGTCACTGAAAATAACAATTCAATTTTGATGTTCTTTTATGTGTATGTAATTTTTAAGAAATCCATAGAATATACATTTATAAGAAATACTTTTTTGCATACTGCGGTTATATTGTAACCAATTTTGATATTCACAGACACAGTTATTGTATTTCACCATCGTCATCATCATACTAAGTGCGGTCCCTCAACTTAAGCATATGGTCGTTCGAAACTGCCGTTTTGTAGACTGTCATAGACGCCTTATAATCTTAATACTTGGTTAACCCGATGCTTCTGAAGCCTGGACCATTTAGTCGATAGTGGTGGCTCACTCCAACCATTTTGGTCATTTGTGTGATAGACAGACGTTTTTTCAGAAAGAGGAATGTATGGGAAGCAGATTAAGTATGAAAGAACACTGCTTGGAGGAGATGTGGAGGGCTAGGCGGCGATCGGCTCAGACACCTCCAGAGTAAATTTTGTATTTATAAATGTACATACATAAAAATGCTCTTAAATGCACTCTATTCAGCACTTCAGTCTCACGTGTTCCTGCTTGGAAGGAAATGTGGAAGCAGAATTATACAAATTTTCATATTTAGTCGCCTATCCCCCGCGTTCTTCGCGGTGCGCTACTGCCTGGATGGCTCTCGTCCACCTCGCGGAACATAACGATGGAGCATATAAGGATGCTTGCATCTATTATATACAAAGAGTATATCTACTCTAACCACCATCCTTCTATGTATTATCTTGAATATCGTAAGGCGTCTCCACCGAGAAGAATAGTCAAGTTGGCACACCTCAGGCGTGTACAGAATGCACATTTTGGTCACTTTATAATGTTACGTCAACAAAGTAAAAGATTTAATATATTTCAGTACTGTTGAAGTACATGGTGTTACTTTGATACAAGTTATGATATTGAATGTGGGTTACTTAATAAAACTATTAAAAATCGATATTGAATGATATTTTTTTCCTCGATGTACTTTTTTCCCTAGAAAACTACAATTTAGTTTTTTACTATATCGTGAAACTTGATCGAAGTAAATTTCACATTTGAACAGCATAGTAAAAATATATTTTGACAGCTGATATAGCTAGGATTCCTTGTGAAAAATTTGTTTATGATCATTTGAAACGCTTTGATTTACAAAAGTACGCCACAAACGAAATTACTTACCCAACATTCTTAAAGTATACTTTTAGTAAATACGTATGTATTAAGAGATGATACAAGACCTTAATGATATATAAAACAAGTTCTTCGTCAAACAATTGTCGCAGTTGCATCATTTAAGCGACTCGTAGTGCAATAAACTTATATAAATACATGCCGGCGGATATAGCTCAATGGTCAAAGCATTTGCTTTGAAAACCAAAGGTCGTAGGTTCGATTCTCGACGGAGATTAAAAAGAAATATTTTTAATCGATTTCTGAGCTCTAAAATACCCCCAGTGTGAAGTACCAGTCATAGCCTATTAATTAAAATTGGTGGTAGACGAAAATCGTACCGTGAAGACCACTCATTCATAGTAAATTCATGTAATAGTTAAGGATGATGCGTGAATCTCGGGCTGTTGTCTATGACGTTGGCGGATCAACACTCCACATGCGTCAAGACAAGCGTCATAGAATTCCACAGATGAGACTTCAGAATTACTATCACCATCTGTCGGTATTCTCCTGCATGTGTTTTGAATGAAATTTCTACATTTTGAGTTGTGACACTGTTATCCCGATTGTTCAGCTATTATGCTATTATACTTTGAGTTGTTACACTGATATCCCGATCACTCAGTTATTGTGCTACATATTATATTTTGAGTTGACACTGTTATCCCGATCGCTAAGCTATTCCTCGCCTAGCGCGGGTCCCAGTTGGTCTCTTCTTTAATAATAAAACGCTCATATGCCGTCCAATGTAAATGACGCTATAAGGAATTCAGGAGGCGCAAGCCTTCGTGATTTACGACACAAGTCGGAGACAACAAAGCAGAGGACCAGAGCTTAGATTCTCGAAACCCGCGGGTTCGAGTCCCGCGCGGGGCAATAAATTTTTAATCCGTCGACAGATATACCTCCACTCCGTCCCGGCGAAATTCAAATCATTGCGAATAATTATTTATTATTTGGAAGCGGCCGTCTTGTGCGTTTTTTTGCCTGTTATAGCAAATATATAATTCGATTGTTTTAGTTGTGTCGTTATTCTTGAATATTTATGTTTTTTTTTAAGTTTTATTTTTGAAATTTAAATAGCTGACATCTCTCTAGCAGTTTTTATATTTTTTGATCTGAGATGGTCGGTTGTATATCAGATGAAATGGACAAGGTAAAAAATAATACGGAAAGGCACATAATAAAATAATACGGAAAGGCACATAATAAAATCAAGGTATAAAAAATCATATCAAGGACTAGGGTTCTGATCAATGAGAAAAATGAGTGAGTGTGCAGTGCATTTTCAACCTTTTCATGTATAAGATTTTAAGTTAATTTTTTTATAAATTCGTATGTTACAAATGAAAATATAAGTTTAGAGGAAGTTTTAACATCTGCAATCAAAGATATGAGAAGTGAAAAATAAAAAGAAATAAAAAACTCCTAATTGATAGAGGATTTTCAGAGCTTGTATTTACTCAATATATTCATAATTTTTATCTTAAGAATTCGATTGAATTCACACACATTCATTCAAACACGCGATTTCTCGCTGTCATATATATGACAGACTATATACAATATATGTATATGAATATTTTTAAATTGCAAAACGATATTATTCGAGTCGAACTCATTGATCTACCTGAGGGTTCAAGTACAATGTAAATACTGTACCTGTGGGCTATGAATTACTGAAATGAGTGAAATTACTGGGTTTTGACATAACGGCATCTGACACTGAAATGTCAAGGTCCCCAGTACATTAAAAATAACGCAAGATTACGACAAAAAATAAAACCAACATTTATATAGTTGACCAGAATACTAGAGTTAAGGTTCGTAGTAACTACATCCCATTGTGAAGGAAAAAGATACATCTCTGGGACATCATGCGAGAGAACAAGAGTTCGATCCCAAACAAAGCTTAACATTATACATTTATGATCAATTTAGAAGGTCTTTTTTGATGACAAACTAAAAGACTCTCTTACTCCTTAAGTTTTTCCTTCCAGGAGATCCTCGGGAACTATGTACGAGTGTATAGATTTGAAGAAAACATATACTCTACATACGACGGGAATATTAGAAAAAAGGAATGCATTTTTTCATACTTAATGAAATTTATTGGCATTGTATATTACATGGTTAAAAATAATGAACATTTTAGCTTTTTTCAATGAAGTCGCTTTGTTCGTGAATCGATTTGTCGCATTGTTTTGGTCTACGACTTTCTCAAGATCGGGAGGCGTATGTATTTGTACCTTACATAAATCTGGAAATATATTTCATTTTGTGAAAGTAAAGGTTGAAAAAATACTATATACTTATTTTCTTAAACATTAAAATATTTTTTACTTTGCTCAGAAGTCAATGTCAAATGAGGCGTTTATAATAATTAAAGTGTTCATAAATAAATTTAAAAGATTCAATAAAGTTAATTTTAGTAAATACATTGAATGAAATTTCACAAATAATTTATAATTAGAAAAAAAAATACTTGTTTTATATAGTATATCAGGTGTTACATTAACAAGAAATTCATTTCTCGATGTGATGGCAGAGCGGTCTATGTTGGGTTACAAAATACAAAATCCGCAGTTTGAATTGCCTTGAATGCTGTTTATTTTTCTCTTGTCTATTTGCGAGAGAAATGTCATATAATATTATGTTTGCTGTGAATTTGTTTGTGTATCAGTGGCTTATAAATTCGAGTTTTCTATTCTCGCTAATCTTCGACATTAGTTTTCATAAATATGGTCGTAAATTTGTAGGTCAAACACTAATTTGTAATGTGTCGATGTGTGTTTTTATGCCGAGTGAAGGCGGTGGGAGGGTAATTAAGGGGTAATCATACCCCATTCCCTCCTCCCCGATCTCCCCCGCTAATTACAAGGGGGGTAAGGCCGAATAGCGGGAAGCCTTATCAGAAGGCTAAGCTGGCGCATAGAGTGGCGTCATAGGCGTAACCAAATCACTTCTATCTGTCGATGGAATTGCGATGCAATAAAATTAGAAGCCATATTTGTGAAAAAAATGAATTTATTATTAATTGTGTAACGTTCATATTGATTCTGGATCGCAGCACACCTCATTCCACACGTCATGCACTTAACTAATAAATATAATAACGTTTAGTTATCAAATAAACCAATATCAATTCGAATCAGATTACTAGACGTTTATTTTGCACTAGAATCCGTTGTGCTCCAATGTCACTAGCTGACGTTGTCATTTAGGAACCGAGCCATTGGTCCCGAAACAGCCAGAAAATAACGAAAAATTTTACGCTTTAAAAGTTGACATAATATGATTCAAGTAAGAGTGAAATTTTTCCCAAGATCACATCTTTTATTCTATAATTACTAAAACTGCTTTTTTTAATCATTTTATTCAATGTATTATCACGACTCAGTTTGTATATGAGAGGAAACGTAGATGCTAGGAGAGCATTAAAAAACGTGTCTGCGATAATAAAGAAGAAGGTTGGTAAAGAAGTTCGTTATTAGTCGAGATATCAACAATGTACCATGGGTCTAATGTTCATAAATAGGAGTAGGTGGATCAATTTTAAGGTTTGGATAAGTATGATAATACCGATAAAAATGCTTAGTGAGCTGACTGAATAGTTAGTTATCAATATAATGTGATTAGAGATCTGACAGAATACTTCTGTTTTCATTGAATGAATCGTATACTGCTACTAATGCCATCAGTAAGTTTCTGAATGCTTTCCCAGTATCTGTGTTTCTTCCTTCTTACAATCGGATCTCTTAAAGAAACATATACATTTACACTTTCAATCTCCCCAACCCACACACAATTACAATACACTTTTCCCGCATGCAGCGTCCAGCCACCTAGGCTGAATGACATAGAGTGCACCGGTCCGATCGGTTGTGATTTCGTGTATGCGATTACATAAAAAATATTATGTGTTGATATATTTAACTATTTATAAGATTGTCAAAGTCAGATTGTTAATGGAAATGTCTCAAAACGTAACGTTCATAATATGGTTACGCCACTGGATCGCAGCACACCCCATTCCACTCGTCATTAGACTGGACACTTGCGCCTGTGTCACGCTGTCTAATTGGATTGCTTCGGTCTTAATTAAAAGACAGTCGCAATAAACGACCAGCAGACCACTGCGGCACCTCGTATTAACTGTGCCCCCGTTATGAGTGCCCATAACAAGACTCCCGATATGCTGACAATCCATAAACAATATTGTCTGTCTATTTATGTACTTAACTTTCTATTTATATACATCACTGTCTGTTTCAGATGCTTCATTAGACTACATCTCTTTTAATTTAAAGGTACTAGGAAAAACGCCCAGTTAATATTTGAACTTTCCCTGTTGTTAAAAAATATTGTGTTTCTATTTATATACTGTTTTACGAGAAAAGAAACACTGAGAAGAGCTGGAAAAAGGGGTTCCCAGGTATTTGCGTGGCCTGGAGGTAGATTTTTTTGACTAGGGCATTCAAAAGCTCGTATACCGCATGCAAAAATGCATTGACCTTAGTGACGACTATCTACAAAAGTAGATTAAAGTCTTAACATTTCAAAAATGTACGCATTCATGCAACTAAACATGTTTTACATTGTGAAAAACCACTGGGAACCTTATTTTATGGATAACCCTCGTACAGTTTATTTCAAATGCTCTGTTCAATAAGGCTTTTTCTGTTTTAATTAATGAACATACACAGTAAGCTATCAATGCTTACCTTTGTTCCTTACCTGATAACCTGAATGGGTTAAAAGCATAAATTAAGATTCATAAATAGTTGGATATTATTTTGAATATTTTTCAATGAGATAGTTGTAAGTCGCATGTAGTAAACGTTCTTTTTACAAATTTTTAAACTTAACTTATTATATTCTAATATTTTTCCAGTTGCATTGTTAAGTTTTCAACTCAAATTCAATTGGTCATATTGTATATTCAGTAAATTATTAAGCTAGTTATGAACCTTACACTAGCAGAATAAAGTTGTTTTATAAGTATTATAAATAGTGTAAAATTAATTGAGGCCACATCGTCCGGGGTGAAATGATTCAAGACAAAATCACCTTGAATTTCTTATATAATCAAGTCGTACGTTCATTTGAGTGTAACGGATGATACAATAATTCAATTTAAAGTTCATCGCGCAATAACGCGAACACAATCTAAGATAGTCATCGATTCTCGTTTTAAAAGGCGAGCTTTCGTCGTTACAAAAGAAACAAACAGATTATCGTCCGCACAAATCAAAAGCAAATAACTCCCGCAACAAAAAAGCTCCGAATGAGCGGACCCTAATGAGGGGAAAACGACCCGAAACGACACGTAACCCGTCATTATCGGAATATTTATATTTCTTTAATACTTCTGATTATCTCCGTTTCGGCCCTCGCCTCTACAATTATTTCCTCGCCTCGGCCTGGAGATTGTATCGGGTAATTAGCGGACGCAGGCCGTCGGCTGTTTGATCGCTGAAAGTTCAACTCGCAGTTTGAGTGTAGTGATGTTTTCTCAGCGTCGAAGTAAATTGGGCGTAAAGCAATCACTTTGCTATGATGAATTTATGCGGATTTTGTCTAGGATTGAGCATCGAAAGATTCCAACAGCAAGTTTACTAACTCTTTGCTGTCGCTGGGTTGAAAAGATTGGCTGGAGGAGGAAGCCCGAAATTCCGTTTCCAAAAGGGAAAAAGGCTCCAATCGGTTGGGAAAAAATAATTTGACGTCGCTGACATGAAGAAGGAGAAGAAGACTCACTCTTTATCGTACAACTCAGTTCATAGCGAAAATAGTTATTTTACTTTAGATACATACTATATATATAATGATGTCATGTCCACACTCTTTGTGAGGAACAACATGGCAGGCATTCATAATACAGTCGCTCAAAAGACGAAATTGAACATGGCTTGGACATCTTCGAAAACCGCAGGAGAGCATAAACTACAGTAGCCTTTTCTTCAACCTTTGGACTGAAATTCTCCTGGACGTCCGTAAGAAACTATATATATATATATATATATATGATGATATATATATATATATATGATGAAATATATATATATATCATCATCATCAGCCTGTGTCCGTCCACTGTTGAACGTAGGCCTCCCGCATGAGTCTCCATCCTCTTCGATCCTCCGCCTTCCGCATCCAGGTCACTCCCGCTATTCTTCTTATGTCGTCAGTCCATCTTGTAGGGGGTCGGCCAATGCTTCGTTTGCCAGTTCTTGGGCGCCATTCCAATACTTTTCTTCCGCATCGACCGTCGGCTCTTCGACAGATATGACCTGCCCATTGCCACTTGAGTGTGCCTATTCGTTGGGTAGCATCCACTACTTGAGTTCTTCTGCGTATTTCCTCGTTTCGGATTCTATCTTTTAGCGACACTCCGAGCATGGATCTCTCCATAGCACGCTGGGTGACTTTTATTTTATGGGTAAGACTTGCTGTCAGATTCCACGTCTCTGCGCCATAAGTTAATACAGGGAGGACGCATTGGTTAAACGCCTTAGTTTTAAGGTATTGCGGAATTTTCGCTTTAAAAATGTACTTTAGTTTTCAAAATGCTGCCCATCCCAGTTGTATGCGCCTGTCGATTTCTTTTGAGAAGTTATTTCGCCCTAGTTGTATTACTTGTCCCAGATAGGTATAGTCGTTTACAACCTCTATTTCTGTTCCTCCAATGGAAATAGGATCAAAGGTATATATATATATATAATGTATTCGATTGAGCTCTGGGAGGCAGAGTTGGCTTTTTAAGAGATTAAAACACAATATTGGTAATACGAATTAGAACAAACATGGAAGTTTTTTTTTTCTTAATATATATATTTTGCAACCGAATTGGTTGAAAATGGAACATTGTGGTTTCAAAGCACTGCTAACAATGAAAAATGTAAATTCAAAAACACAAATAGAAATGGGATACACCATTCCGCACTTATCGATGTAAATTGGTCGTTTTTTTTTACGTTCTGTGAGAAATTATTATTTCGTGGTGGGTACATGTGTAAGTAGGTATTATGCCCCGATTATTATACCTACCGACGTGGAGGTGTTGATTTTTTAAAAGTAACGGGCAACACCGAGAGATTCTCAGAGCTGATATGGTTCAAGTTTATGCTGCGCTTACACGGATTAAGTTGTTAAAAAAATTATTGCGTGACAGTCTCATATTACATGTTTTGCGTAAGATAATATTATACAATATATATTTTAATACAAATATTTATATAATTATTAATTAAATATACATATACTATACATAAAATTCTTTTTTTCAACGCGTCAATCCAAGCACAAAAATAACGTCTATAGTTTGGTTCGAGACCCGAGTGGTACTTACTAAAATAAATAGACTGTCGCAAAGTAATAATATTAAGCTTGTGAATAAATGATGACTGATTGAATAATAAAAATAAAAATATACATACTTTGAATATATACTATAGCGACATCTATCATACGATGATAACAATGACATAAATACTAGTTTCAACGTCATTCGGTCTAGGCATAGCAATAGCCAAGTCGGCTGAGCGGTATGAATACCTGGGCATAGTTGGTTTCCAAGGTCCGCGGTTCGCATCCCGCTTCTGCCGTTATTTTTGTGCTTGGATAGACGCGTTGAAAAAAAGAATTTTATGTATAGTATATGTATATTTAATTAATAATAATATTGTAATATAGTCAATGATCTATAAAAGTAGATAAGAATATTGAAATAATAAAATAATATTCTAAAAAAAATTTTAAAAATCCATATTTATATCATTAACAATTAATTACATGTTTTGTAAGATTGTTATTTTATAAAACACTTTACTCTTAGACATGTTAAATAGCATTTTACGTTTTGAAGTATTGTGTGCATACTGAGCTTTTAAAGTGTAATACTATTGGTATTTCATCAACGTGAATATATAATAACCCAACGTTAAAACGCGTATACTGCTTGAATTTAATTGACTACTCACATAAAACAGTATTTATAGTAGTAGATAAGTCTGATCCATCACGTCTAGAGGAGAAACGATGATTCGTATACATTCAGATAAAGTTGCCAAATCTAGACGAGCGATTGGGTTTTAATATGTTTAGTTGTGTTTTTTTTTTAAATTAATAAATCAATAATGGGGAGTTCCAGACAGTAAGAATGACATTGAGTATATTATTAAATAAATTTACGTAAGCCCGATATTTAAAAAATAATAATTTTGAAACAATAATGCCATTTAAACGCTACAGTAACGATTATATATAATTAACCAAAGAGCGGTTAACAGTATAATGCATTCAAATAAATATATTCAGTGCATATGTAATAGCCAAATACGCCCATTTGACACATTTTTTAAAATATAAGATAGATATATAATTCCAAGTCTTACCCGTAAAATAAAAGTCACCCAGCGTGCTATGGAGAGATCCATGCTCGGAGTGTCGCTAAAAGATAGAATCCGAAACGAGGAAATACGCAGAAGAACTCAAGTAGTTGATGCTACCCAACGAATAGGCACACTCAAGTGGCAATGGGCAGGACATATCTGTCGAAGAGACGACGGTCGATGGGGAAGAAAAGTACTGAAATGGCGCCCAAGAACTGGCAAACGAAGCATTGGCCGGCCCCCTACAAGATGGACTGACGATATAAGAAGAATAGCGGGAGTGACCTGGATGCGGAAGGCGGATGATCGAAGAGGATGGACACAGGCTGATGATGATGATATAATTCCTACCTTGTCTTAACAAGGATAACACTGAGCATTGTTTATTCACTTGCTGCCATACCGTTCATCAGTGTGTTTATACACGTGGAGAATTGATGAAGCTTTTATTGAAGGGTGAAGTAAATAAACGGTGCTCAGTTAAAAGATGGTTGAATGTATTGATCTATTTAATATTCGTATCCGAAATGGATTTTAACTCGGATTTAATACATTGTATGTGATTTTTCGGTAATTTCAGTTAGTGTACAAATGAAAACTCTGGGTGTGTAAGCTTGGCTTGATTCTCGGCTCGTGCCTCAGAATCGTGGTGTTAATTTTTTACACGGAAAATTGGAATTTAATCTGATTGTGTGTGAATAAATATATACTATATTTTACTTACACTAGAGCTCTCGCACAGCCCGGAGTTTTGTCATGTATTTAGCCGTGGGTAATTACTGTTTTGTGCAATGCTACATTATTATTTAATTATGATGGAGGTTTTTTTTTCGCCGAATAAAAAAAACTGGTTATTGCGCTATCAAGATGTATTCTGACTCAGAAAAGCATTTTTTAACGATAAATTCGTACATTTTTGATATATCACTTAAACACCTATTTAGATCACTACTTATGAATATTTTTTTTTACGTGTAGTTAGTTTATTCGTAATACAAACATTACTATCGTTATGGTCGTTGATTAACCTCTCCTCACCGGTGATGTCTATCGACTACACATTGCTTGTAATAACTTAAATATCTCTGTAAATATAATACACACAGGGTTCAGATTTTAGGTATTCCTCCTTAATACATTTACGTATTGAAAATAAATAAATATTTATAATAATAGGCACTCATCGGGAGCAGGTAATATTTTTCTAAAATCTGGAATAAATTCACCACTACACTCAAGACGCGTCAACTGTCATGTATTCATTCGACCTGTCGGAAGCGTGTGCAAAAATAAAATTAAAAAAATAACCAGATACGTCGGCATCTATACTCCTCACTCTCGCTGACGTACTAATATGAGTGAGCGAGACGGGAAACCTCAGTTGGTTGGCTAGTTCGAAATGATATCGATGCGCGTCGGCTAATCGATATGTCGACAGGCTAAGTAGTGTTAGTAGCTCTCGGAAGTTCACGCGCCAAGGTGCTTCTGGCCGTTTGAGGTCCTCGTCTGATGTTTTTCATGTTTTTAGCTATTAAATGTCAATTATTACTGCTTATTGACATCAACTATTATAAAATTAAGCGATTTCTTTGAATATTTAATTTTTTTCGAATTTCTACTCATTTTATTCACTTTAAATCAGAATGTGTAACGAGTACACACCATCGGAACGCGCGGAAGTTTTTAACATAGTAAGGCGAGGGTTAAAAGCGTCTAGTTTTTCAACGGTTTATCATATTGACGTCAGTCTATTTTCGGATCGTTTTTTTTACGTAAGCACATACAGAAGAAAACCGACAGATGGTGATAATGATGCAGAAATCGCATTTGTAAATTCTATTACGCTTACCATATTACTTAAGGCTAAGCGCTGCATGAGAAGTGTTGTTCTACCAACGTCATAACGTACATTACGACATTTATATAGCATCCATTAATAACACTTTGAATGGGTGGTGTTTACGAGATGATTGTCATCGATGATCAATTTGATTAAATAGGCTATGACTGACAATTTATGGGTCAGATCAAATTCATACCAAACGAGGGTTATACAGCTTAGAAATCATATTTTTAAATCTCTGTCGGGGATCGAACTCACGACTTTCGATTTGGCAAGCAAACGCTTCAAATACTAAGTTATGCCCGCCGGCAAAATGGTCCAAATCTAATATTGAAATAATTGAGAGTTAAATATTTTGGCGTACAGGTCACCGAGATCGGTGGACTGCAGAAGGAGTTTGATTGCCGCCTTGCGAACGCTAAAGCGACTTTAAATTTCCATGTGTAGACTAAAAAGCCTTACACACTTCAGTAGGTTATGAAACAAAGATGGACCTGGTTGAGGCATATATTTCAGATGCCACAGAAGTGCTTAAAATCTAATGCTGATTTTGACTGAAGTCCCGGGCTTGCGCCACCTATATTAATATAATGTATACACATCCTCCTCTCTCCCAAAAAGGTGTTATTCAGTCGCGTGATGGCAGGATTAAGAGCAGATTGATAACGTAGACTTTTTTAGAAGCACATTGACATATATTTACGATAAAACTTTACAAATTTATGGCTCGACCTAGCATTCGGCCGAGCCACAATGCAATATGTCTCACCGAAGGGCGGGGACCAACTGCCACGCTCGTGATGGCTCTCGCCCAGCGCTACTAGCGGCGGTCTATATACTAGTCCCAAATGGTGACAATGTATGACAAGCGAACAGAAATAAGAGATGAAAGATTGTATATCGAGCTTATCGGTGCCAGTCAGCAAGGGCTACATCATACTGATGTCAGTATCTAACTGTACACAGAATGTACTCATCAAAGCTGCGAGAGGTAGAGCCGACATGGCTTGAGGCGATGATCATAGCCGCTGACACAGCTTTGTGGCGGTTGTTTGTGACAGCCATATGCTCCAGTTAGAGGAGTACTTATAGTAACGTTTTATTAACTTAAATTTTTCTTTAACACTAATTAAATGTATGGCTTGTCAAAATCTATTTAGGAGAACATTTATACATAATATTGTTCTACACATGTATGTGAGTGTTCATAATATTTAAATGATTGTCTTGCATTTGGAAAGTCATGGCTTTTTGTTGGACTGCGATTAAAACGGTTGACTTGCGAAATCGAGCGCAGAGTTCAAGCTCCTTACTCATTGATTTCAAAGGTGTTTGATTGATTTTTTTGGTACGCAACAGAGCTCGGAACGGGCCTCATTCTCTAATCATTTAAAAAATAGAAAATCAAACCATTTTCACAAAATATATTTAGCTTACAACCAACGATAATTACACAATTTTTAGTTTTCGTTAAATTTTCTATATTAAACGTGAAATTTACGTATGAATTGATAAGGGTAATCACTTGTTGCTTATTTCCTTGAGCCACTCTTTAAGGACCCAATGGTCAAGGTCTTGGGAGCGTCGGATTTATCATCCGATATCATTGAAAATTCCGATTAATAAATCACTCAAAAATATGCCTTCAATTATTATAGCGACATTCTCATCAAAATCCGGAGCTCCTGCCATGGAGGTTACCTGTAAGAATATATGTTCCCATGTGGACTTTGGGGTCTTGAGAAAAAATGCCCCTAAAGCAGGATTCTGGAGACTAAATGAGATTTATCAAAATTGTAATGATGCTGTTAAATGGTATTCGAGACATTTGAATGTATTTTTTAAGAATATAGGATAACTAGCCTTAGTTCTCGAAGCCTTGATCATTTGGTCGCAAAAGGCGGCTCATATCAAACAAACACTCGGTAACCAGAAGGCAGCAGTTTCCATTCATGTTATGGTCTAAATCCAAATTTGCATAACTTAAGTATCGCATGATACGAAAACCATGTAAGCAAAATGCTATTGTCGTTGATCATACATAGAAACATATTTTTTTATTAATTTAATATTTTCCATTCCGGTCTCCAGATACAACATAAACGGTACGTGATTGATTGGAATGATTTCTAATATGGTACGATACCTGTCCATGCATAATTTCACCTGTAATTTGCCACACCACGTAACCTTTGCGGACGAGCATAATTATTGTTTGTATCTGCATGCCGCTGGAACGTTAGCGTGGTAAAACATTGCCAGTGTAACGTGTCAGCTATTTATCTGCCAGCATAGTCAGTGGTACACTGACTACTCGTGAGTTCGCTGCCATTTATTTATGATACATATTTTTGCGTTTTTTTCTGCATTACACGTTAACACAAATAATAAAATTAAAATACTAATCCTTTTTGCATTGATGAAAGGATTTAATGCAATTTGTCAACATATTTTTTATTAAACAATATTTTCATAACTCAACCGGTAAGCTTTGTAATATAATATATATACTTTCATCGTCTGTGGTTCATCCTCCATACAATTTTCAAATGAAGAGAGTCATCTTTTTATGAAAAAAATACCAAATAATACTAAATACAATTTCC
This sequence comes from Glossosoma conforme, assembly GCA_022606575.1. NCBI lineage: Eukaryota > Metazoa > Arthropoda > Insecta > Trichoptera > Glossosomatidae > Glossosoma > Glossosoma conforme. The sequence goes on from JAGTXR010000002.1 coordinate 1,627,734, forward strand.
GCAATAATAGATGATGGGATTCGAGAATAGGTACTATGCAGAATATTAAAGATACGATGGTCTGACTTTGCAAGGAATGATGTTGTGAGAGAGCTGAAGCGGCAGTTTTTCATCCTATAGTTCATGCTTTAAATACCTTATGAGAGAATAAACCACAACTGTCTTTTTTAGGTCACAGGGATTTTTTAGTCTGAGGTGTCTGAAACTATACAAATAAGATACTCGAATTAGCTTCGAGAAGCAAGTATTGGAGTTAAAATTATCAATTTTTTAGATTTTAAATTTTATGGGGGATTAGTAAGAAAACACATACGCTGAAAAAGTATTGAAAACATTACTATTGCGGTCGTTTATTGCTTTATTAACTGAATGCTGGTACTTGATAAGCACTGACACATGTAATTTGTACATAGGCTTGCAATACCTAACATAATAAAAGAAAATAATCCAAGACTAACTAAAATTGTTCACTGACAAAGTAAGCCTTGTTTGGCGTGATATGTACAATATGTTATTATAAAATATTGTTTTTATATCAGTAATTATTTTATTGCTGTAACGTTTTTCATGTTTATAACGATATTGTAACCTTTCCTCGAATAATTAAACTGCATTTTAAATGTTTATTATCTAATAATAATAATGATGATAATAAAATTTATTTATTCAGCCACTACAGCAAATACAGAAAAAAAACGAAATTTAAATTAAACAGAATAGAAAGAAGCCCCTCCAACCGTGAGTCCCACCTAATCCGCCCACACATCGACCATTGCGTTGGGACTGCCGCGAACGCGCGCCAACAGAGAAGCGCAACGCTTCCTAATTATGGCATGGAAGCCATCCACTCGCTCCTCCATCAACATGCCTGAGGCACTGCAGTATTGCGGCAGATCCAACAGCATTCAGAAGGCGTTGTTTTACTAGACTCTTTACTGGAGTCTAACAATGCATGTGGCTATGAATAAACAAAGATTTTTTGTTAAATATTTATTCGAATCGCGTTGTTCATTCTTGAACTTTTAGGTACCAATGATCTAGCGAGACTATACTACTTTAGTTTATTGTCTTCATTAGAGCTTTCTTAGAAATGTAGAGCAGTGAGATTCCAACTTCTTCTACACCGCAGTATTCTATTGCTTTGTATTTATGTCCGCAAGATTTGCTCTCAGCTTATTGATAGGTATTAAATAATAATATAAGTATTATACTCGTATTAAAAAATACATATCCATGAAAAAATTCAAAATAAAATGTTGAAAAAGGAACAAGATTTTCTTACCAGGAAACGTCCAATAACATAAAAAATGTAATTTAAGACTATGAAAATAAAATTCCATTTAGTCATAATAAAAATTTAAAAAGAACGGTACTGAAGACTTAAATGATTGCACTCTATATTATGAATAATGTTTTTTTAATAATAAATGTGCACATAAAATCGGCCCCACAATTAGCCAAGTGCTGTAATAAAAAATAAACTTTAATTAACCCGAAGGCGGACCTGATTTAACGATTGAAAAGCTCAAACAAATAAAGGCGAAACAAATTAGGAGGTCGTCGGAACCTTGGGCTTAACTGACAGAGGCGGACTAAGGCGGCAATTCTATCGATTATAATTATTAATTAATTTAATTAAGTATGCAAATCGGCATATTAAAAAAAATATAACGGTAAAAATAGACACATTTGCACAGATTTGGTGATAAATGCATGATCCATAAAATATATTAATAATTTTAAAAAATCATGAAATGAAGGCATTAAAACTGCATTTATGAACGGAATTGTTTTTGAAACTTATTAATATTTTTTCATGTATTATTATAATACCCATCTAAAATATATAATATGATGCCTGATGGCGATACTGAAAGTCGCTTTTGGCACTGGGGTTCTCATTTTTTTAAGCAATTAATTTTTCTTTCCTGGTTGAATATGCTTTTAAAATTTATGATTGTAAAATTAAGATATGCCAAAAATGCTGCTTAACACATTTAGTATTTGAAAAAGAACCAACCAAACACGAATATGTAGATTATTTTTCTTATGTTTTCACAAGCACGGCTTGATTTTTTAACTTTAAAAAAAATAGTTATGCTGCTTATGTGTGAACTATGAATAAATAAAAGTAAGACTTCTATTAGGATAACTATAATTTTCGAATTATTTTATAAACGAAGGATATGGAGAAGCGCAAATGAGGGGAATACTTGGATTGGCCCGAAAGAGGACCTAGCCCCTGGACATGATTAGGGGTGGAATATATGAAGGTCCCTTAACAGACTTTGGACTAGAGTATGCAAGACGAGGACACAAATGAAAAAAGCCTGGCAGTTATACAGCGGACCGACTGAATGTGACTGCAGCGTGTAGCAGACCCTGTCACGCCTTCTGGAGTGTGCGCTGTGTCCGAGTAGCTGCACCCAAAAAGACCTGATGATGGCCGGAAGTAACGCCATTGACGTCGCCCACTTCTAGACAGTCAGGATCTGACACTGTTGTTTCCGACACGATTATATATATCTCAGTAGCATACATAGTAGAGAGTCATGTGGTTATATTTTATATTTCTCTACGCCTTATACACTTAAAAACAAGACTTAGATCATCATATTTTCTTTTGAACAGAGATTGCATTTAATGAAGATATTCCATGTCTTATGTAGGCCGTGAAGTTTGAAAAAAAACCTCATAGGTTGTTTATAAAAAGGGTCAAAAGTGCCAGCTATGAACAGACACGTGTGACGAGAGCGTAGTTTGAACTTGCACTGACGTAATAGACGATTGGTATTCTTCGGGAAATTTTGAATTGACGATTGTCAGTCAAACGGTTAATAAGTCAATAGCTTGCATCTTTGATACTGTACGCTACATAAATGTTTATACTGAATTGTGGTTGGAAGCCGAATTAAGATTTATGTTTAATTCCTAGTTCATCTCTGACTGGGAGTTGCAGGTGAGGGCTCCCCCGGGAGTACCTGTACCTACGTGTGAAGCGGCCGCGCCACAAATTACAATTAGTCAGCTCGCGAGCAAATGAATAAATTGCCGCCCCACAGGACAGGACCGCAACAGGACATGCCTAATGCGCCGTTTCTAAGTGCCCAACATGATTATTTCACAATTAACACGTTACCTGTAAATTATGTTTGTAGACGTCATGCAAGAGGCCTACGTTCATTTGTGTAAATAAGTCAAGAAATTGTATATTTAAACGAGTATAATGGCATTGAAAACATTATTATACTATTATGAAAGTACGGGTACGTAAAAATCACTTATCAACGGTTTTAAAACAACAAAAATGTAAAAAAAAATATTGGAGATCGGAAAAATAAGCTACGACGTACTAATGGAACAGTTGCATAACCGATATTATGCATGAAAACTGTAATAAAATGGGTGGTGTTTTGCTTAAGGGTGCATTTATACCAAACAAACATAGAAAAAAAGCAGGAATGATCATTCAACGTAAACGTTTTTTTTTAAATCTGTTCAACATGTGTCGTTTTGTAAAAATTTCAACGAAGGTTGAAAGAGCTGCGTAAGAATACGTATTTGCCGTTTACACCAAACAAATTCGAAAGACTGGGTTTAGAATGTGCAAATGTTCGTTGGGTAAAAGTGCACATTAAAGATTAAGAAAAGCGAATCGAAAAACGTGTAGGTGTAGGTCAAATAACGAGATTATACAAAAATGCTTTAGTTATTGTAGAAAACGATTTTTTTTTTATTCTAACAAATTTCTCTTCGCAAACAAGAAAACTAAAATTTAGTTTTTTTTTATTTTATATCAAACAATACTAATTTGCAATCATAGAGAAAGAAACTCAAAACTAACAATAACAATAAAAAAAATCTACGATTTCAAAAATGTAAGGTTTTGTTGCCATATAAACGGTTTATACGTTGAAGACTAAAACTAATACAAAAATTAAAACTATTCTTGAGGTTGTACCGGATATTAGTGAAATAATTATTTTGTATGTAAATTGAATTATTTTTTCTTCTGTTGTCCAAAACGAATGCCGGAGCCGTGATTCCTCGTCAGCCTTCCCGCCGCTGACCGCCGGAACTTAATTTGTTTGTCCATCTAATTTACGACCGTCCTTTCTTCAGGTACCAGGTGACGCAAGCGCTTCGCCGATGTCCTCCGGTTATCTCGACGCTTCCGCCCACTGTCGATGCTGTATATCCAACCCCACACTACCAACACAAAAAACACAAAAAAAAACAAGTAAATCATTTTATCCTTCCAATAAATTTGTACAAGACTCTCGTACACGTTATCGGAATTAAGAATTGTATCTACGGCTGTTTTGATAATGAAGAAACACTTGACGTTTTTAACAACTGTGTTGATAAGTTTTTTTAAGGTTTATTGGTGTTTGTAGATAAATAATTGTAGCCTTAATAAGACAAAAGCAATAAAAACGATTCATAGACGTTTGATTATAGATTTATTTTGGATGTTTCTTATTTAAATTAGATCATAAATATATTTTTATTCATTATATATTTGAATAAAGTAGATTTCAAAGGCAATTAAACATATCCATTATGTTTTAAGCATGATTGCCTTTTTGAATGAAGTATTTTTGAAGATATTTACGTTGAAAGTTCATGTCAAATGCTGCTCGTATGTTTATTCTTTACTCTAGAATCTAAATTGTGCGTCGATGAAGTATTAAAATTAATATAAAATGATATGAAAAATTTAAAAAAGAAAGCATTGCTTATAGTTTTTAAATTGAATGATATATTAAGATTACTACTATATAATATAGGGAATAACCTATGCTTTAGGATTCATCCTAAGTACAAAATAATTTCAATAGAATTTCCAACAGGCATACGAAAATATTTATGTTAAGTTGAACGATGGATTGAAACAAATTGAAAAATAAAATTATTAGTTTCATATTTAGTTGCATACTTGTATTCTCTGAAAAATAAATATCTATGATTTTAAGTATTGGAGTGTAATATATATGTAATGAATGTTATCTTAAAAATCATTTAATCAAACACAAGGAAAGTAAAATTAGAATATATGAATCGTAAGTGCGTCCCATTATAACACTGAGACGAGGGCTGATACCACAAAATCAGAAGATCTTTTGAGAACCACTGAGATGAAGGCTTTCCGAAATATTGCTGGACTGAAAATAAAAAATATATGAAATAAAATGATTGTGGAGTCGAAAGTGTCGTATGATTGGGTAGATCAAAAAAATGGTACTACAGAGATTATTTGGAAGAATGTGTTCTGATAGAGTGGAAAGCATAGCAGCTAAAATATCACTAGGCATACGTCTTAAAGAAAGACAACTTAAAATGGTGCAACAGCTCCACATCCGTGTCGTAGGAACATGGTTCTAATAATATGAGGATACACTTATAGAGATAGCAGAAAACGAATAAGAACGTATTTTGTAAGTTAATTTTGTAAATTGATTATTTTCAATTGAGGGTTAAAATGCACTACAAGGATGAATAAAAAATAGCGTTTCGAATAATATAGCTTGTAGGAAGTTGAACATCATTTTAAGGCGGAGTTGACCATTCTCTCTCTTTTTACACGCGCACAGATGCAGCACTGCGACACAATAAATACAGCCTTCTCATTATTGCTTCAAATCAGTGACGTATCATAAATTATACATAAAATAGTCATTAAGGAAGTAGTTCACCCACATCAAATTAATAATCAAATTATAAGGAAGAGTAGCAATATAAAAATAAAATCGTTTTCACTTGATTAAATTACAATTTATTTTTTATTGATACAATGTCAGTTTCTAGCTTTTAGCTATTATAAATTGTAGACAGTATAATGTTATTTTCGATATAAAATAAAATTATGAGTTTTATGAAAAACTATTAATTTTATTTCAAAACATCAAAATAATTTCTTTTGCACTTAGACATAAAAGGCTCTTAACACGCGCTAAATAGTATTACACTTCAAATTTGGTTAATGTATGTCAATGATGAATGGAATTTAAAAAAAAATCTTTTTCTATATTCTTTATCTATATTATTACTTTGATACAAAAAATATTTTATCAATAATAACATGAAATCCCAGTTTTATTTTTTCTTCACCATTCTTCTTTATATATCCCTTCCAAATCTCTGGAACATATTGCCGCCACTTAGATCTTTCAGCTTGCACTGTCCATTCCTCATTTTATGACATATCTGCACCCGTAGGTCAACTTGGGAAAATATATGATTCTCGACAACCACGAGAGCAGATGTCCGAGTGCTTGAAAAAAAAGTAGCTGTAGTATTCGAGGCAAACATTTGTGTCATTTGTTAATCGGATTAAAGAAATCGGATAATTAGCAGGACGCTCCCGGGTGGCGGTTCAATTCAAGAATCACCCAAATCATTACACAAACATAACGCATCATTTTCACGTGCTGCGATTAGTTGAAATGATGGAGTGCTTCACGGTTTTCTGGTTTTACTCAGCCGTATTATCTTGCTTGAGCTTTCGTTAAAAAAATAGAATATTGCGATACGCCACTGCGGGAGAGGTGCACTAAGTGAATTCGAAGCCTCGAGACGCTTAAAATGAAGGTTTTATTGGAAATGTTTATTAAAGTCGTAAATAAATAACGAATTGTAAATAATATCGTCCTGTTTAATGCGCCCAGCGTCCCCGGCCATTTTAATCTTTAAAATTCCTCTTGGTGGTCCCTCTGTGGTTAATATCGGAATAACGACCGTTTTCGTTTTATTAACACCGGCATTTGCATATATTTTATGTGATATTTTTAATCTGCGTTTAAATTATACAGACACTTAGTGGAAAGGACATTAAATGGTCGCGTTTCTGGAAACACGAACATTGGTGTTGTTTTATTGTTGCTGATGTCACCATTTTAATAAGTCGAGTGAAATTTATGGCACCTTAAAGAAAAATATCTTATTAGCTTGGTCGATTAGATATACCTCTATACGAGTTTATAATATACAGAAACAACAGTTTCATTATTAATGTTTTAGTTTCAAAGCTTTAATCGTACAACAATATCGTTTGAAAAATAACCATAACAGTACTTTTGTGTTTAATGACGTAAGGAATAAGTTTACAACTTGGCATACAATCTAATAGAGAGAGCGTAATATTTTTTTTCTTAAATTTTAAAATGATGTAAAAATTAATATAATTATAATTATTTGATTTCTATTTGAATGATTATTCTCTATTCGTTACATATTTGAAACATATGGTCACCACAGATTGCCACAAATTTAGTTCTGTCAGTCGCTGTAAATTATTTGTTCTAGGACATACCCAATGGTTTATTTGGGAACATATTAATATAATATATAAATAGTAAGGTTTTGTAATTTAATAAAAAGGTAATGAAAATAAATAGATGTCAGTTTTACACAAGTCAAAAGAAATGTGTTCAAAAGTTAATTGTTTATTGTCATTTGCACAAGCTTGTAAGTATTTTTATTTGATCTTATTTAAATGTAAATAAATTACCGAGTAAGTTCAATTCAAGTTGACATAATTTATAAGTCAGGAAACTTCTTTTTAAAAAGTTAATCACTTTAAACTGGATTAAAATCACAACAAGCTTATCTGACAATAAAAACTTTTCCAAAGGCGAGATAATGAATGCGAAGTTATTCATAACAGATTAAGCTGAAAGCTCAGAAAAAAATGCTGAAAAATACAAAGCGGAAGATAATACGTTTCCTGAAAAATTTAACAAGGCAGTGTTAATTTCAGTCGGCACTTTTCACCCTTCACACCCTGAAAAATTAATTACAATGTAAATGAAACGTCGGAAGCTTTCCTGGTTTACTGAAAAGTGTCGGGGGAGCTTTTTACTGGCGAAAGCTCGCTGCGCTTTTGGCTTTGTGATTTCGGACAGGGTTTTATGGTTCGAAGCTTTTTTTTGTTTGAAGAGAGGTGTCCAAGGACTAACGAAGGCTTCATTACGCCCAGACACCCCTTTATTCCAAGTAGACGTTTCAATTTAACGACGCGAAAGCTGCGGATTTGAGGAGTGTTTAAATTAAAAGTTAAAAAAGTATTTCTTTACCACTGGGGGAGATTTTTTATTTTTAATGCCTTACCGGAAGAATTGTTGGTGTTGTAAATGCTCAATAAGGCATGCTTTTTTCTCTTGGTTATTGTGTTTTTTAAATTTTTTTTTATACATTCTTAAATTTACATTTTTATGTTAGAGCGTAGTATCCGTGCAAATCAAAAAAAAATCTTAATATTTCATAGCATTTACTCAAGTTAAGAGTTTCTTGGGTGAAAAATAAAAATAAATATATATCTAAATCATATCATAAAAAAGTAATAAAATATTAAATTGCACATTATTTTCATTATTATGGCTGAACTTCTTTTGATTTGAATAATATTATTATCAATACTTCTATAATCCTTATATAAAATCCTGAAATAGGTGTTCATTTAAATATGAAGTTATGAAAATAAGGGTGTAAATATTTTCAAAAAAACACATTCTATTATTGATTGATATGAAGTAAATTAAACTTAAAACGAGAAAAAATATACATATTCAAATAGCAATGGGTAAGGCATATCTGTCAAACATGTAGAGAAGCGTTATTAGAGTGTCGCTTATGAACTGGCAGACGTAGTTTTGTTGAACCCACTGCAAAATTGAAGATTCAGAAAAATAACGGGAAGATTCTGGATGCGGTAAGCAAAGAATTGAGAAGGATGGAGACTCATGCAGGTGGTCCTCCATTCAACAATTCTTGAAAAAAAGATGATGATATTAATGATGATGAATTAACTCATAAATATGTTAAATAAGCTTGAATCGTGAACGCAGGGAGACTGTGGTTAATTAATGAATTGAAAAATAAATCACGACTTCAAAAAAACATTAAAAATAATAGTCTCGACAGAACGTTCTAGAATGAATACAAATGGTCTAATCGTGACCCCACATCTGACTTTTCCCACTCCACACTGTGTTGAACATGGCGACTTAATAATTAACAGAGCTTTCTCTTAATTTCCCCGCAAGCATGCTTTAAGCTCATAAGACAATGTTATGCAAATTTCATTAGCGGCATGCCGCAGGGCTCTCACCCTGTTCCCCCACACTCTCAGTTTTCGTTCCTCTGGAGGGCTGAAAGCTCTACTGGGGTATAAAGAAAAGCTTTGCAAACATAAGGGGGCAGCTAAAAAAGTTAATTTTTGACTAGCTTGTGAATAACTAATATTTATAAATTTGTAATTAAAATTTGGTTCAAAATTAATTATGAAAATTCTTCTAATTTGGTTAAAATGTTAAAAGTTAATAAATAATCGTTTTCTTAACGCAAAACTACAAGTATTGCAAAGAGTTTTTGATGATTTTTTTGTAATTTATATAAAGTATGCTCTTATACTAATAAGTACATGTAGTTTTTAAAACATTATTTAATAATAATGCAATAAGTTAATATAAAAAATTATGCTGAAATGAAATAATAAATTGTACTGATACATTCATGAAATAAAACAGACACATAGTTAGTGAAACTCTGGGTAAAAGTTGCATCGAGTTTTTGCAGATTGAGGGGAACTGAGAGGAAATACAGAAGCCTTATTGTGGCGCGGTAATTAAAGAAACAAATTGTGGAAAAACGAAAAAAATCTTTCCCTTAAGAGCGGATGTTTTTTTTAAATGTCAAGTTTTCCGATTATTTTATGTCTGGAGGCGAAAAAGCTTTGCATTTACTTCCGAAAAGCTTTTTTAAATATTTAATCGTAAAATTATGCTAAAATTATATGTGAATGTTTTTAATAGATTTTAATTGTTTTAGATTGCCATTAATTGTTAATATTGGTATCATTGGAAGTGTAAATATAATTCATAGGAAAAAATATATATCAATTTTAAATATTAATAATGTAACTCGGTGGAAATTAAATATATTAATCAATATGTGATGGAGATGTTACTTACTAGTATTTATAAAGTAACGCGATATCCATTTTCTCAAAAAATAAATTAAAAAATATTTTTTCTACATTAAAAATTAATCATACGTTTATTATTTTTAGATATACTCCATTTACAGTAAGTCTTTAAATACAATCCTTTCGTATTATACAAATATGATTGTTGTCTAATACAGGGAGTGGCAAAAAAAGCTGTCGGTTTTCATCGTTTTGATTTAAAGCAGCGTCACCTTTTTTTGGCGCTCCCTGTATTTGAAGTTATAAAAACACCACGTATTTTTTTTATTGAAAGTAGCAAATATCACAATCATTAGATTTAAATATATTATCATTGTCTTTTACATGTGTTTTTCTAGTGTACATTAAAAGCGACATTTTCTGTTGCCTTTTTTTTGTTTACAGTAATTATATGCAACATGCAAATATAGTACATTTAATTAACTTGTTGAAAAACCTCAATCAACAAAAAAAACCCAAACACGATATAAAAGTTTTTCTAATTAATCAAATAATACCGCCACTTGACGCGCTGTTAAAAAAAACGAAACGCCCCAACAGGACAATTAAAAAAAAAGAAAATCCTTTTTTTCGAGTCCAACAAAGGCTTCTGGTAATGTCATTAAATTTATTGAGTGGCAAGTTCAACTCGAGAAAGCTCTCGAGAGGCCGAGCTTTCTTCATTAGAAAAATAATTAGGCAAATGACGTCGCCTTTCTTTATTTTTACCATTTTTTTCGTCGTTGGCGCGGGGACTTTGGTCGCCCCAGCAAAAAGAAGAACTGGCCTTTAATGTAAATTAACAACCCCAACGCTGGTTTACATTCAATTAATTATTCTTACAGTTTGTATGTGTTTTCGCGGTGGTTGCCGTTCTTCTTATTCTTCGTTACGAAATTATTTTTATTAGACAAAGAGATTATGATAATTTATTCTTATTTGCAAGAATGAATCATGAACAGTTTTTTCATTTAAAAAATTAAGTTAACATTTCTTAAATTTATTTTAAATGTAGCTGACCATAGATGATGTGAAATGGCGAGGCTAAGAAATAAGATGATTTAAAGTGTACTTTTAAAAAAATGTTTTATGCGATGGTCATACTCTTATTAACGAAAATCGTATGAATACAATTTATGATCAAGCAATGGATATATAGAAGCAGACAAACTTTATGAAACCAATCATAAGATTCTGCGAAATCACGTTTATGGTTGTTGAAAAATTGCAACATTACTTAATATACCTGTGTGTAAGAAGATATGAAGAACCAAACGGAGGAGTTAAATAAAAATAAAAGGTTTATTTTAAATACAAGTATTCACAAAACCCCCTTAAATATGGAATTCAAATTTATATTTAAAAAAGTATACAACGAGATTTAATTGACTCAATTTAATTTGTACAAAATATTAATTATTCATAATTTAATTGTTAATAATTTAATTAATAAATTAATTATTGTCAATATGTTGAAAAATAAAAAAATACTTTCAACAATCTTTTTTCCACTCATAGATTTAATACACCCTATATTCTATTAACGCTTATACAAGTTAACTCATTGAAACATAAACGACCTTACAAAAATAATTTGTAATAGCATCTTATAAGTTTTTCTTTATTAAATATTAAATATAATAAAATGAAATAAAATAAAACATGTGTTTTATTCGTAGTACTAAGTGTGCACTGAGAAATCAAAATTAACCTATCATCCACCTTTCATACATGTAATAACGCTCTTAACCCATTAATAACTTCAATTATTGCGTCTAGAGCAGGCGCTTGTATGCAAACAATAATGTTTACTCGGGAGAGAACTTAACCCTCTCGCCGTATTCCTTTAAACGATTATAATGTTATCACTCATTGTCACGTACTAACCAAGAGTGTATAATCGTTGCCTCTATAAAAATCAGGAGTCGACAACTATGTTATTTGTGTTTTTCTAACATTAATTTTTGAGATCAAATTCAACTATAATATATAATTGATAAAAGAGGGTTGCAAAAGATCGAGAAAAGTGGAGGTCGAGATGCAAAATTTTTCTGCTGCAAATTAATCCACCGGATTGACACTACGAAGAAGATATAATTAATACAATATATATTATAAAAACTTTAATATTAATGTGATATGGTCCACATTGAGCTCTGTTTGTTAATGGATTTGAAAACTAAGGCTTCACTCTCAATGAGAGCTTCATCAATTTTTCACTTAAACGTATGCTTGTACAAGTGAATAATTGATGTAGTTCTCATAGAGAACGACACTGCTACCTTCAAGTATGTGAGTGTTCTGTGCGGAGAGTAAATCATATTAAATCTAGGGGAAAACGTAAATATATATTTACATATGTTCAAGTATATAAAATAATATTTCAATTTTTTAATCTACAAAAATATTTTAAAATTTACGTGGTTTAAATATGATTCCTAGTGTAGACGACCAGTCGACCTCGACTGGTAACTCGCTCTACTTACGACTGCGGTCCTCGCCTTCGAAGTCCTGGTCTTCCTTCAGCTGATTGTAAGGCAGCTGTGTCCCGGTCGGCTTCCTGGGCTGTGATGTTTGGCAGCTTCCAGTTCTACGTCCAAGTAGTAGTCCGTGTAGAGCAGTAGGCCGGGGGCGCCGTGAAGTCCAGTAGGGAGATAGTAAAACTCGAAAGTATTTTCAAGTCACTGTTTATTCCGAGTCGGACCCCGGTATTTATGTGTGCGCAAAGCTCGCAGCTGTCTTTTTTCTCGCGGGAGTTGAATATTGTCAAAAGCAAGAGAAGGACAGCTCTACTTATTCAATTATGAAGGGGGCGTGTCGGCTTTCACTGTTTTATTTACATCGGAGAATGACTTTTAAAATTATAAATAACATTATAAACATTATTGTATATGAAACTTAAGGTCAAATAAAGCTAACAGAGTCAAATGAAGCTAAGTAGAGTCAAATGAAGCTAAATAAGGTCAAATGAAGCTAAATATTTTATCAATGCTTTATCAATATTCTATCAATGTTTTATCAATATTTGTTAGTCATTAGCCGTCCGTAATACCTAGTTTAAATATAAAATTATCATATTAAAAATAAATTGCACTTTTATTTGAAAAAAATGTATATTTTTGTAACAAAAAGTATTAAAGATTGTCAATGGCTGATTTCGAAGGATTTAGGAGAACAATCGTCATACAACTGTTCAGGAGTGCCACTAACCCTTTAACGCACCCTTCGCAGTAATTAAGATGATGAAATTTGACTTTAACACTTTATAACATCCCGTTTGAGGAGTGGGAGGGTGTGATTGCCCAAACAATGTTCCCTCCGGGGCATCGAAAGGGTTGAAGACAGATGGACAAAGCAATTAATAGAAACAGTTCAGCTTAACCCTTGTTATTTTAAACCGAGTGAAAATAACAATTTATAATCATAACATATTAATCTGTATTTTTAAACTGAATGGATTTGTAAATATTTATTAGAATATTATTTTATTATTTCAATATTCTAATCTACTTTTATAGATCATTGACTATATTACAATATAATGAGTTATTAAATATACATAAACTATACATCAAATTCTTTATACGCGTCAATTCATTCAAGAAATGTCGGCAGAAGCGGGATGCGAACCGCGGACCTTGGAACCAACCTTTGCCCAGGTATTCATACCGCTTTTCCTGAATGAATTGACGCGTTTAAGGAATTTGATGTATAGTATGTGTATATTTAATTACTAATCAATACATTTGTGACTATTTGAGGAATTTAATTGCATGTAAATTCATTTGCTTGGTAATATTTTTAGGATTCACTTGGGGATGATACAAACGCTGTGCTAATTCATTATTTTTAAGGCTGTAAGTTTTGCCATATCGTATAAATATCATATAAAAATCAATGCAGCCTTATAATGATTTTTGAAAGCAGATGCTTGTGTAGAATACTGGGAAGTACGATGGTTTGATTTTGTGGGGAATGACGAGATGAGAGTGTGGTAAAAGCAGCATATCATACTACAGTCAATCAAGTGGCAAAGGTTGACCTGGTTGAGAGATATACTTTGGATGCTGTAGGACAACATAAACTGCAGCTTTCTTTTATTCAAGTACCCTCGTGTCATCTCGGAAGGCCGTCGGGAATTATATATAGAATGTTCTCGTAGCTACGGGAGGCAGAGCTGATAAGAGATGAGGCAAGGAGTATGGTGGTTGAAAAAAATTTGTTGCGGCATTTCAAGACGAACATATGCTTCAGTTAGACGAGCAAAAAGGCGACGATGGTTGTAGAGACGCGAATAAGAGAATGGCTTGTGAGAATGGGTAAACCAAACAGCTTCCCATTTCAAGGTTCTTACAAACACTGTGTAGGCAATAGTAGAACTAACAAAAAGGTATGGTAAATATTATTTTTAAGAAACAATTACTTAGTAAAATATCATACGGCCATCATCACTCACATCACAACATTAAGCATCCAACCTTGAATTATTCTAAGTTTTACGCGGTGAGAATTAAATAACAGTTCTTATAAGGATTCGGAGTAATTAATGTCATTCGAACATGGTAATTAAAAGTCGCTAACTAAGAAATGATGTTATAATTATAAAGGTAGGTATATACAAAAACGTTGTTTCTGACAGGTATCTCGTGCATTAAATCCAGCAGTTAAAAATAATTTTAATTTATAAATGCTCCCTTAACACGAATAGTCTGATTGACACGACAAACAAGTTCGTATCATTCAAGTTTATCCCCCTCCACCATTTTAAGGTGTCACGAACCGTCATTAATCACCAAAAAGAGAGACTGATTCATTAATTATCCACACAAATGATGATGATAATTATCATTTGAGATTGGATGACGTTCCATTAAAATTAATTTGAAATTTATTGAAAAAATCGCGAATAAATTTTTCGCCTCCGTTCATGTTTGTAATCAGGATTACAAGCAATTTCGTGCTTAATAAATAATTTAATAATTATGTTCACTCTCTCTACAAAATTTCTATGGTTTCTTCTTGTATGGAATTAGCATTTTACGAACATCTGTATTCTATTGAATGATAGCACTATTACAACATGACTGAACATTACCTTTTATTACCAAATGGTATGGGTTTCAGGAGCGTCGGAATAATAATATGATTTTCCTTGAAACGTTGATTGATACACGTCAAATTTGTAGCCGCATAAAAAGATGACGTCGTACTGGCGGAGAGTATTTTATTTTATTTTGATCGAGTATAACTGAGAGGTCCAGATATTACGCACGTAGTTAAAATACGCTCCAACGGTAAAATACGTATCTTTATGTAAACGTAAAAATAATTGTTATCCCGTCTGCATCTTGTCGGTATCTCTTATTTGCTCCATTGCATTGGATTTATGCATGTATTTATATATCTCTTGCATATATCTGTGTTCTAAGACCAAGTCCCCCGCATGACTGATCCCCTACAAGGACCCCCTCTGCGCTTTCTTTTTTGTATTTTAATGACACTCCCCTTCCTTTTCTTCCCCCCAATTCCACCTGCAGCAGGGGATTTTTTTCATGTAAACACACCAAAATAATACTGTCATACAGAGACGAAGATATATCCGCAAAGATGCGACTCTTGCAATATTTTGAAAGATGACCAAGCTCATAGAAACAATGAGTCCTTAACGTTTGATCTCCAATATATACAGAACACAGAATTTAAATCGGTTCACTAATACTAATAACCGCATTTTCGATGGATGTTTTATTACTGATGTTTTCCAAATGATCTTATATGCACCTATACATCATCGTAGGAATCATAAAACACTATTATTACCTTCTACTTGATTGTTTTATCGTCGTTAAGAAACAGATTTTTTAGCTCCTTCTTATAAATAATTATATCATGAAATTCTTCATGAATCACGTTAATAAACACTTGCAGTTTCTCCAATCCCTACACACACACAATCACTAGACATTTTTCTCACATGAAGGGTCCAGCCGACTCGATGGATCTTAATAGTTGATTAGAGAACGAAAAGTTTTGCTGGTGATCTCATGTGTGTGTTCACATTTTATAGAATACGTATCAAAAATACATGATTAAAGATATATATTATAAATTATCTCGTCATTCACATATAACGGAATGATGCAAACATCCACAGTTCACCTGTTCTAAGTTGTGTTTTTATTCGTCATTGATTGGCTTCAGTCATAGCTTATGCTCTTTTATACATTATGAATAGAACATGCATAACCAAAACAATAAAAACAAAAAGTATAAATAAATTAGTTATTGAATATTCATTATTTATCGTTGTTGTGGATAAACTTTGTGAACACCCTGTAGCGAGTAAAAAATAAAAAGCTCTTTTCTCTTTCCTGTATAAAAACATTTGCATTCTGTACTCTGCGCATTGATTGGAAGTTACATATGCTTAGAGTTTTCATGAGAAATCGAGTCAACAAGGGCGAATAAAAGTTGTTATATAGTACTGGTTGATTGTGACGATAAAACATTTATAAAAATAAATAGCAATGAGCTTTGTAAGCGCTTAAAATATATTAATTGATGTATTGAGAATGTTTAATTTTTTCCCGTAACTACACACAAAAACGCATTTTAAATTTATGTAGGCCCAACAAATATTCCTTCCTACACACATTGACTATATAAAATAAAAGATGTCAAAATATTTTCACGCTTCTAAAAAGTTTCTCTAAAATGCTGTCGAAAATGTTTTTGTTTTTCCTAAGAAAATTACAATGTTGCAAATACATGAAGATTTTCAAAGAAAAACTTCAAGAAAAAGCAAATCTTTTTTATATTAATTTCCTAGTAATACAGAATGCAAAGCTATTTTTGTATCAATTATTATGGAACTAACATTAAATATAAGAACAATTATTAATTCCTATTCAATGAGTATATATATTTAATAGTTAGCAGGTCCTTACGTTATTAAATTACATCTTTTATTAACAATAAAAACTATAAACTTCTTATCGTTTTTACCATTAAAGGAAAGATTCATCATGAGATATAATTGCATTATTATTTCAAGTACTGGAATGTTGCAATTTTAAAATGCAAAGACTGCTAGAGAGACGCGAAATTCTCCCTTTTTAAAACTGCAACAGATCAATAGGGACGCCGTCCTAAATATTAAAAGGATCAGGGAAGAAAGAATAAGGAAGGTTTTCACAAAGAGAAATAAGGGATGAAACCCCCCTAGACCCCCCCACCAACTCATGCTGTAAGGCGTCCCCCTTAAGGTTTCCTCTTGCATAGTTTCGCCCTTTGGTGAGTATTTAGACATGTGACTTGGCCACGCACACACACGTGGGCAAGGATGGGAGTGGGTGGCGTGGGGGCTGCCCACGTGGAGGAAGGGCAGAAATAAGAATGTATTCAAATGTATAATGGTGTGTATTGGAGTAGGGTGGTTTGAAGATTGTGTGTGAGTATGACGTGATATAATATTTATGAATATTTATACATCATTATTGCATTAATATAATGCAGCCTTCCACTTGTATTATTTATTGACATATGCTTTATATATGATGTTTGAACATCAACTTATTTCAATATGCTAACTAGTCACTAAATGGTCACCACCAATTGGCCTTGAACAGTTTTGTGCACAAACTATTTCTACACCTAAAGTCATAAGTTCAATCCAAAGTCAGAGATATGAGTATTTAGGGTTACATGTCCTAATAAAAACGTAACAAATAACTGAGCTATGAAACGCTTATATACTCGTATTTAAAACAGAAAGCAAGAAGAGTCAATGTTTTTACGTGTACAAAATATATTGTCAGTAAAAAGGTAATTGTAAAACTATTGTAGAAAATATAAATTTCAATGACACGTATACTTTAGAGATGTTAAATGGCAGCTTATATTTATTTTTATGGTAATTATAATTATCGGAAATACTTTATAATTGGATAAATCTTATATAATCAGTCATTTTGTATTGATCATGAAAAAGTAGGTTACAAATACATTTTTTGAATTTATAACGTAAGACAATACTTGAAATTGGGCAAACAAAAAAGCTCATCTCATGTCTGAGTGGCAAATCTCCCAAAAGCTCCGGGAGACGTTTCCATCATTCCTATACACAGAACTTTCTCCCTTCGGCCAGACCCACACACTTGCAGTATGCAAAGCCTGAAGAAGTCACCGGGTGGAATGAAAGAAGGATAAGAGGGTGGTCGTATTATAGATTGTAGACTTATACAGAGCCGGATTTACCATCGATTGTGACTCAGGAAAAATTTGTACCACAATACAATTTTCGCACAAATATCTTAGACCATTTCTTAACTCTCTTATGCACAACACCTTCTTCTTTCCTACTTAACTAGAAAACTTTTTTTAAATCAGAATATTTATTCACGTTAAGAACTGACGAATCCCTAATTAAAGGCGAAACCGCGGTATTCTCGGAAGAGCCTTCAGTGTGATAATTTTTTAAAAATGTGAGAAATATTATATTTATTTAATATTGGAAATGTATCTCAAAACGAATGCCTTAAATCAAAATAACATAATTTTTGAATTATTTTTTAAGCTTACAGTCTCAAAATATTCGCATTCTGGACATAAAAAACTTTTGTGATCTCTAATATTATTATCTAATATTAGGACGGTATAGACGCCGTGCAGTGAAGACGTCTATACCGTCGTTCTTGTTTTAAACAATAAATCGCACTTAAAAATATAAATTATAAACATTCTCTAACACCATCAGAATCGTCATCAAATTCTCTACAAAAAGTGCATTATGGTTTATATGCATCTTTAGCGATCGCTCGTTAAACAGCATCGACGCGCAACATCTTTGGCGGAAGATCTCGTGACGTCCCGATGTCGGCCAATTTTTTTTTTATTTATATCTCCATGGCAACTCATATGAATCATTTTTCTTGTACGAAATTTTACGCAGAAAAACAATTTGCGTTTGGGTTGATGATAATTTGAAAGATCAGATTTTTTGGACCGAATGTTGGCCGGAATAAGCTAACACCCAGCTAACCTCATCAGGTCAAGCTGGTTAGGGCACTCTATTGTCCTGGAGGTAGTAAATGCCCTCCTAAGGCGGATGAACCTTTATGGTCAACGGCATTAGGATGTGGAAATCAAGGGGAAAATACCACATTAAAGCTCTTAAAGACATCCCACGTATCAGCAAAAAAATGATTGCATCTCAAGTAAAATTTTCCGGAGATAAAATAGTCCCCCAATCGGATCTCCGGGTGGGGACTGCTCGAGACAAAACAACCAAGACAAATAAGAAAAACCTTCAGCCAACAAGATATGCCACCTGGAATGTTCGAACATTACTGCAGAACGGCGCCCTAGACGGGAGTATTTGCAGCAAGTATTCGAGGACATGAACTGTAGCGCTTATGCTGAGCTGAAAAGGGTTGCGAAGGACCGAGAGGAATGGAGATCGAGATGCAAGATTCTGTTGCTGCAAACCAATCCTCCGGATTGATACTACGAAGAAGAATATTATTAACTCACAGTCTTAAACATTGCTTGTACGAGTATGTCCATCTTTGTTGGTAATATTGCTGTTTAATTTCATTGCCAAAAACAAAAATTTATATAATTTTATTAATACAAAGACACTTAGACTAAATTTTTTAAATTTATTAATTAAATTAAAAATTAAAAATAATTAATTAAAAATAATACTAGACCATTTATAATAGCTTGTTATGCCACTTTTATCACATTTTATTCCATATCCACTCCCTAGCTGCAGCATAAAGTAGACATTACCATTGTATCGCAATTCATATTTGCACCCAGAGTTTCACCTAGTTTACACTATAAACAATTATCGAAGGCCTTGAGAGTACGAGAACATTTAAATAAAACACGTTTATATTATTAAAAGCTTATTTCAATACTTGTTAAACAGTATTTTTAGAAGATTGAATAAACAGCCCGCCACGTTTTCAAGACCTGGACGTTTTGATACTAAGATGTGACTTAATACATGCATTAAAATGTGGTGTTTCCAGGTTACGTATAGAAGTATATTTGTTGTGACTGTATGAGAAACAACTAGATTAATCAATGATTTGTTGTAGATTTGCGTAGTAAGTCCGCTACTGGTTTCTTAGGAGGCTCTACAGGACAGTGGGTGCGTAGAAAAAGCTCTAAGGGGGTGGCGATATCCTTCTTAAGGGTGAGCAGGCAGAGCGCATGCCGCGACCAAAAAAATATATAATCGATTTCAAGGCATAATGATTGGACGGCGGAGTTCGGGAATACGAAATGAGAGAGTGGGCGACCGTCCGCCGGGGAGCGGAGATTACGCCTTATTTCCATTTTTTCGCGCTCTTAGGGTGGATTGAGATCAAGGGTATTCGCGAGTATTCCAAGATGTTTTTAAAAATAACATTTTTATTTAATTCAATTCGAATGCATTAAAACGTAAATGTGCAATATATTTATTTTAAGGAATATTATTTTTCAACGCGTAGATATCCAAAATACAGAGGTAAAATCATTCAGCTCTTGGACGCACAATAAAGAAAGCTAGACGCTGCTTACAAAAATGATGTGTGATGATTGAGTACAGGTTAGAAAGTGTATAGGAACACGTTTCTTAAAGATATTTTGCCTGTATAGAGGAAGAAACATATGCTGCGAAAATACTTTAAGCCTTTCATGGGTGTTAATATGTACAAACTGTTTTTAGTGTTGAAAATGTTTTATGGGTTGGATATGCTCAAAATAGAAATTTATGGTTCTGACAACGATTTATAAGCGCTGGCAGATTAATTGAGAATGTTCAGGATGGATGTAGCGTTATATTTTTAGGAAAAAATCATCTCAATGAAACGAATGTTCCATAAATTGGAAAAAATACCTAAAAGAAACAGTGTCTATATGCATTCATTAATTCGTTGAATTAGATCGATTTGTACTTCTGGGCTGCAATGTACGTAAATTAAAAAAACATTTGGCTCTTTTAAAGTGACTATTCAATATTCGAAATTTAACTGATAATTTGATGTCCGAATTCAAAGAAAAATTATCTACTGGCATTTAAAAATATTCTTTTATGTGTCATACACATACTACTAACGTTCAACATTGCCATCGTTGACAAACGGAAAAAAATAAAATAATGAGTATTATAAAATGCTTTAAAAAATCCCGTTAATAAATTTATAAATTATTATATTTCTTATTGTGCTTCTGTTATCATTGTACAATTAAAATTAAATTAAACATACATGTAGAATTAATAATATTATAAAAAAACTTAAATTATAAGTTAGGTATCGCTTCATTTTAAAATAAATCTAATTAAAAATAAGGGTCCTGTAGAAAAAAAAGTAATGTCGAAATAATTGCATTTTATTTCTCCGACTAAGCCGTCTTAATTTCACTGGGTCTTTTTTGTGTCAAGTAATTTAAACCTCGATAATTGCTCGATAACGCCGTCTCGGGGGCAATATTCGGTTTCTTCCCCTGTCGCAAGAGGGGGGCGAAAGGGGGGCGAAAAGGGGGCAAAAGGGGGCACCCTCGTTATTCGGTCCGGATAAAAATAATAATTAAAACTCGACGCCCCCCCATGGGGTTGAGATTTTTTGTGTGCAAACAGGAGCTTAATTTTATGTACCCGCTTGGCTACCTGATCAAAGAAGCTGAAAAATTAATACCGAGTTTTTTTTCACGATTTCGTTATTTTCCCTTTCAATGAATGAATTCAAACACGAAAATGTTTTCCGATAAATATCTCTCTTCGGAGATTTTGTTTTGAATAAATATTTTTGTTAGTGACTGTTAGATAATTGTGTTTTTTCGTTCAAGTATTTTTTTATTTACAATTGATTAAAAAATGTAACATTACCACAGTTCTTCTTCTTCGTAGTATCAATCCGGTGGATTGGTTTACAGCAACAGAATCTTGCATCTCGATCTCCATTCCTCTCGGTCCTCCGCAACCCTTTTCAGCTCAGCATAAGCACTACAAAATTCATGTCCTCGAATACTTGCTGCAAATACTCCCGTCTAGTGGGCCCTCTACAGCTTCTACCCTCAACCATGCCCTCCACAATATCGTGAAGAAGACCATCGTGGCGCATGATGTGAGCAATCCATCGGGCTCGCCTCTCTGAGATGGTTCTTATTAGTTGCCTATCTTCCTTGATTATTCTGAGAACCTCATTGTTCGTGACGTGGTCTCTCCAGGAAATTCCGAGAATTCTTCTGTACGACCACATCTCAAAGGCCTCTAGTCAAGTTATGTATGTTTTATATTTTCATCTAAAAAAAAATGCAAATTGAGAGCGCGGTTTTCGCTGTTGCCAAAGTTTAGCAAAAATGATAATAAAGTAAGACTAAGATGAGTTAACGCCTGTTGTTTATTGCTTGTCGTTGGTCGTTATGAGCCGCACTTTAAGATTGAATAGTCTATGTTTTGGAAGACTAAGGCTTTTCATTCCATCTATTTTAAAGTCAGATAAATAAATCAAACTCTAACAACAACAGTCATATCCTATTAATTAAAAATGGTGGTAGACGAAAGACATCTTGTAAACACTTTAAATTTATTTTGAGTGCTTTTCTAAAATATACGATGCATGAATGCCAGTGTTCTAATCGGAGAGGATCAATACTCTTCATGCAGCGGTTAATTAATTAATTTCATCGTCCACTCCCCTAACTAGAACTTGCGGTTATCACGAAAAATCGAAAAAAAAAAAACTGTGTCAGCTGATGATCTTCACCTCATTCTATAATAGTTCTTCCTTCCAAAGTGCTGCTGACTACATTTTGAGTAAAGTTCCCGACAGCCTCCTTGTCTTCAGTATCTTTGAAACCTTGTTCGCTCTTTCACCTGGTCATTCATCACAAAATTAAAATATTTTCCGAAAATTCTACGCAGCAGTTTTGTAATATTTCTGAGAGTAATAGCTGAGTCCACAGATCTTTTTTTTCCATTTCAATCAGTTAGTTTTCTTCTGTAATTACATATGTAATAAACATAAGTTTATACAGCAGAGAAAAGAGTACTTCCCTTAACATTTTTTCTTACTAAATTAAACAACGAACGCAAGGTGGGCCAGATTTAGTGGGTGGTTGGGGTGAAGCGTGCCTTGCATTTTTCTAGCGTCTAATTTGAATCCGAATCAGGGGTAAACAAAACAGGACACAAAAGAGAGGGGGTGAATGAAGGAAGGAGAGAAATGCGGTGGTCGCAGGTTGTATAGGAGAAAAAAGTGAATCGCAGTGGTTCTAAACAGGTGCTCTGCCAATAAATGGCTCGTCACGTAAATGTTAATGTAACGAGCTCTATCATATGAAATTTCTTCTATTATTTCGATATTTTTAAATGTATTTTTTTTGTAAATACATTGTTTATCGTAAATTATTTACAATATAATTAGGTAGTTTGGAATGTTATTTCATTTTTACTCTGAGGAGGAATTTATTGGTGTTTTTCACAGCAATCTTCTAGTATAATCCGCATAATAATAATACTCGAACTAAGTAAAACAATTACAATATACTTTTTTGGCTATGAAATCTATAAATGTACAAGGCTTTTTTTTATCGTTTTATTTTTTTACGTTTTGTGTTATATATTATGACATATTTTTTAAAGTCACTTGTACTGTTAATTTACTATGTGTTTTTTCTCTTATTAAGTTGTTATATAATCGTATTTCACGCAACGTATGACATATATTGACCACCTTTTTTACTATTTGTCTTTTAATGCCGGCGGGTATAGTTCAACGGTCAAAGCGTTTGATTTAATAAAAATTAGGTCGTGGGTTGAATCCCTAAGGGATGCTAGAAAAATAATATATATTTTTAAATAGATTTATGAGCTCTAAAATACCCCTGGTTTTTGTGAATTTGCTATCTCACCTGTAAAATGCCAGTAATAGCATATTAATAAAAAATGGTGTTAGACTGATGCGAAAGGGTTAATTAACTGTGTTTCAAATTATTATATTTCACGCCTGTTTTGTCATATACTCGTATTTTACACATGTCATGTTATTTTATTGAAATTGTTTTTATTCTCTACTACTGTTATTATTAATCATGCTTCTTTTATATTGTATCGCTTATTGTATATTTTACTAACATTTTAAGACTAAGCCGCAATGAGCAGCAGAAAATTAACATATCAATGCTAGGAGTACCCCTAAAAGATGCAAAAAAATTGTATACCTTGGAAGTACGATCACCTGGGATGGCAGAACAAAAAGAGAAGTCAACAGTCGAATACATCAAGCAAGGCTAGCTTTCAATAAAAAAGCCAAAATTCTTGAGTCAAAGAATATTTCTTTAGGGCTCCGTAAGCAACTTGCCAAAACACTTGTTTGGAGCATCTCAATGTACGGCTGTGAGACATGGTGCTTATCTGAAAGTGATAAAAAAAGACTAGAGGCCTTTGAGATGTGGTCGTACAGAAGAATTCTCGGAATTTCATGGAGAGACCACGTCACGAACAATGAGGTTCTCAGAATAATCAAGGAAGGTAGGCAACTAATAAAAACCATCTCAAAGAGGCGAGCCCGATGGATTGCTCACATCATGCACCACGATGGTCATCTTCACGATATTCTGGAGGGGATGGTTGAGGGTAGAAACTGTAAAGGGCGCCCTAGACGGGAGTATTTGCAGCAAGTATTCGAGGACATGAATTGTAGTGCTTATGCTGAGCTGAAAAGGGTTGCGTAGGACCGAGAGGAATGGAGATCGAGATGCAAGATTCTGTTGCTGCAAACCAATTCACCGGATTGATACTACGAAGAAGACTAACATTTTTAGTGTAATATTGAAACATCTGTTCTGCGTTTAAAGAAATAAATATTATATTTAAATGTGGTTCGTGAGCCTGAAAAGGTGTCGATCCACTGAAACAGACTGAAGGAAGTTGATTGTGCGGCGGCGGATTGTGGAGAAGAATAAATTGCGTTGCTTTGTAGAGTCTAAGGACGCTTTTTTTCCCTGTTCATTATTATGTACGCGTGTGTATTATTACGCTCGGAAAACTGATTTGCATTTTTTTAATCCGTTTATTGAATGTACTTTTGAGGGGTGCCGATGGATGCTCTGCGCTTCGTGATCATCATTTTTTTTATGTTTTTATTATGATTGTCTAAGATAAAACAGTCTGTAGAGAAACACTAGCTGATGCACGAAGGCGAAGAAGTGATTCGGGCGAAAAATTCTAAGAATTTTATTTTTTTATTTCTCTAAGAGTGCATTCCATTATTATTGCTGAGCATGTTACTGTTATAAGGAAAGCGGTCGAGTCATATTTTATATGATCATCCTAGCGATATCTCTTACATCTGCTATGCTCACCAGTCACTACTCTTTCAGAAAACAACTTGTTTCAGTATTAAAAATCATGTTTAAAATTGTTTATTAAATCAAAGGAATGAAGAAGGCGATGTCTCACTCAGTGTTCGCTATGCCTTCATTTATGAATGAAGAGCTTTTTAGAAAATCGATGGAGTAGTATACAAACTGTGAATTCCATGAAGCTCAGTTTTAGTTTTATGAAAAGATCCAGATTGCTTAAAGGAGGATACATACACAGAAAATAAATAACCGTTTACAGGCGTGATAGACTTATTTGAGCATGTGTATGTAAGCATGTGTCCAGGTCCGATAAAAAATCTATTTAAACCAAGAAATGCACATTACTTTTATTTATAAACATTTAAATAAAACTTATATGAATATGAAGATAAATAATATGGAAGATGTTTATTTGTTGGTGATTTTTTTAAAGATTTAATCACATTGTTGACAGTAGTCACCGTTACTGAAAAAGCAATACTTCATAAGTAAAACTGAGCTTTCACAAATACGAGCTTTCCTACTAAGTGTGGAATAGGAGCTTTTATTTAATATTCATAAATCATCGAGCCGGACCTACGGGAGGCATGTGACTTGCAATTACCTCAGAATTAGATTACGGTTTGTTCATGCCAAAGCGATGGCGGGAAGGTTAAAGCGCTCGATTGCCACGCGAGCAGTCTAGTGTTTGAATCGGATTTAAGCTGGCCATATTATGCTACAACTAACTTCTGAAGTTTATAAAAATGTACATAAAAAGTAGCGAAAATTGAAAAAAGTAATTAAAAATGAGTTTCGAACTTGTGTTATGTTTGTTTTTTACAGTTGTATATTATTAACAGTCATTATTTTTTTATTGTTGATTTAAAAAAATATATAAATAATTGTAGAATTGAATTTTTCATTGCAATTGTCATTTTCCAATTTTATTCAATCTTCTTTTCTCAAATACTTATAAACTAGGAGAATGATCTGTTCATTATGAAAGTCACTCCTTTAATTTACGTAGACAGTATTAAGCAAACAAAAATGAATAAGTAGAGAAAAAACATTACTAATATTGTCGTGGTAGTTGGGTTTTGTAAAGATAAGGTCTGAAAATATTTTATTATATTTAAAAACATATATTATTATAAAAAAACTTGACAGAAAAATAAAGTCGAACATAAAACCACCACATTTTGAATGCAAGAACTCATATCATAGATGTCGGATTGATACTTCACAAACATCACTTCATCATCATAATTTCCATCAATGATGACATTATTATCAGCATTTTTCATAAAATTTTGGGATTAGTTTCTAATGTCCTCAACACTTGCACTTCGCATGCTTTTACTATGATTTTAAAAATGACTATTCCCTATTCTTATTCGTATTCTGCTGCATGTGTTATTATGCGACATTTTAAAAATAATCTCTTGCCTGTTACGAAAGCTTGGACAGTTTGCATGCAAAGGTTATATATTTGTACTGAGACAGACTATTGGAATAATTAACAGGTAAATTATTTAGTACTGCATCGAGTCATATCTAGGGCTTTTGATATCGAAGGTAGGGCAATTTACGAGTAATTAATTCAGTTTGGATTACCATGAAAGGTTTCTCATTAATGTCACTTAAACCATTAAAAGAGTGTATGCGTTATGCGGCAGTTGAATAAATCACATTTGTCAATGAATCATAAATATTATTTCATCATTCGTAAAAAATTACTTGCAATAATTTCTACAAAAAAAATTACATACATTTGATTTGGTTATAAGACGTGGAAACGGTCATATAAGATTAAAAGTAAAATAAATAATACAATAAGCGATTTATTTAATATTTCATTAAAATATTAACAGATATTTAAATGAATTTGGCTACACTTATGATTAGAAAGTATAACATTGAAGATATTAATATTTTTAATATATTACTCGTAAGTAATAATGAAAAAGTTACTAATGAACGTATTTTTCTATTAACTAGAAGCATATATATTACTTGATTTATCAAAGTTATTATTCTCATAGAGTAGAAGTCCAATAAATTTAGCCGGGAGACTTTGATAATTATGTTAATAACAAATGGTATAATAAAACGATTCTCATTAACTCGCGGGCGGAGAAGTTTTGGCGGAAGAGCGAGCTCCTTCTTGGGGAAGAAAATCCCTCAGGATTAATCACCGCGCCATCTCTGGACGGCATCAATTAACTAAATGGATGTCCAGATCCAGCTTCAGGCCTGCATCCTTCTGCGGGTGGGGTAGGTACACGAGACCAAATTACTGGACCGGATCAGAAACAAGAAAGAAGTACTGGCACGTTTCAATCAGCTCTAACAGGAACATATAGTTGTCACAAACTCTTGCCAAGAGGTTTTGTCAGTTGTCTTGGTCCTTGCTTCATATCAGCTCTAACGAGTACACTTTATGTATAGTTTCTGACAGGTTTCTTACCTCATAGTACTACACAAAGTCATACTATCGGACTTCCAGTATTCTGCTGTCTATTGATTATCAGGCTATGATAATCTCTTAACATATTTAGAAGCAAGCTACATATTCATCATGCTTTATGGATTGGAAAGCTGGGCTATGAGAAAAAAAGAGGATCAGAAGCTGCACGTAGCAGAAATGAAGATGTTGAGGAGGGCCACCGGGGTGACTTTGCTTGACAAAGTCAAAAACGAGCACATCAGAAGGAGCCTCAAGGTAGCCCCCATTGTGGACAAAGCGACAGAAAGCCGCCTGCGCTGGTATGGACGCAGCTCTGCAGCTGGAGGCGGGAAGGCTGTGACCGGGTTGGCCTCCTGCAACATGGCTCAAAACAGTCAAGAAGGACATGGAACATCTCTCATCTATCTTCGATCGAGCATATTGGAAAAATGTTATTAGAAGAGCCGACCCCAAGTAAATGGGATAGAGCCCGTCTAAGAACTCGTCTCATTCAAGTTTTAGACTAGGAAGCTATACCTGTAGTTATAGCGGAAAACGCTCAATAAAAGAAAACCTAGTCAAATGGAATTTATTGAACAGACTGATGACCGTAGACCGAACACGAAGATGGAAAAAGCTATAATAAGGATAGTCACTTTACATTAACTTCTTGTAGACTACATCAAACCTAAGTTCCTGACTTATTTCTCCTCCTTTTAAAATCAATAGATTTCGACGTTAAAAATTAAATTTTGGATTTTTTTAATTATTTGCTGAAGGTCGCCGAGCATAAAGAAAAGGCATGTTTGTTAGTTTGCATAGTAATGATGTCAACGTATCCAACCATTCCAAGGCTCTGCTTGATTACAATAAAGAGCATATCTTTACTGTACTCCAATATCTATAAAAGGTGTACTGCAAGACAGTACCTTCCACAAAGACAGTCTAGATTATCAAAGAGGCTAAAAGTGTAGGCCAAGAAGGCCGGACACAGCATGCATGAAAAAACGTGTAAGTGTATTTCGATGTGAATATTGTTTTTTGAAGAAATCCATGTTGTATAAAAGAGGAAACAAATGGTACCATTAAAAGTGCAGTTATATATTAAGGTGTTATCAGGTATAGGTAATTT
This sequence comes from Glossosoma conforme, assembly GCA_022606575.1. Taxonomy (NCBI): domain Eukaryota; kingdom Metazoa; phylum Arthropoda; class Insecta; order Trichoptera; family Glossosomatidae; genus Glossosoma; species Glossosoma conforme. Next base: position 1,656,618 of record JAGTXR010000002.1, read on the forward strand.
CGAATAAAAGTAGATTCAAGATTATAAAGTAATTCATATTATATATTTTTAGGTGTTCAACGCCTTCATATATTTTTTTATCTTTTTATCATTTTTGAATTTGGTATTTGTACAAATCTTCAGTAGTTTATAATAAACGAAATTTAAAATATCCTAAAACATGCAAAAAACGACAATTTTATAAACAAATAAACAGTTGGAGCGCTAGATAAACATGTTGTTTTTTTTCAATTAAATTGGAGATCACGAAATCTCTTCTTTCTCAGCCGGTCCTGAACAGCCCGCCATAATTTATCGTCATATTTAATGTGAAATATGCGAGAGCAAATGCCAAGACGTTATCTGACTTATTCGCGAACAGCGTGGTATGATGAGGCGAAGACTGTACTTCAGAACGATGAGAGTTCTCACAAACGAAGTGAATTCCTCTATGCTGCATTTTCCTTAAAGAATATAATCGTCACAATAGTACATTGTTCGTGAACTTCTCATACGATCACCAAAGTAAAGCATCATTGGACGCTGAGCAAACACTCATTAGGTTACCGACAATTTTTAAGCGCGTATCGTTGATTGTGTGAAGGCGCCTCAATGACGAAAGATCAAATGGTTCAGGCAGCATCAGACTAGAAATTCAATCTTCTTAAATGTTTGTAATTTACCCTAGAATAAGCCAACTACCGTCTCCTTAAGCCTCCAGGATCCTACTTTTGAGGGCGTTAGGAAACACATGTTGCTTACTTTCGAGAGCATAGATGTCTTAGGATGTGTTATGGACAGTGTCATCTTACAGAGGTGGTCATTTATGGTGATTATATTCTTCAGATTTGGGACGAAAACAATGTTCTTTTCACATTCGTGTTTTGTACTTTATACTGATAATGTTGTCTAAAAAGCTATTGATATAGCAAGGACTGAACATAATATATAAGTTCTGTTGCCTTATATATCAAGATAATGCCTCGTTTGCCATAATGAATTGATTTCTAGATATAGTTTTAAAGAGGTCTTATATAAATTTAAAAAAAAATTGACAATTGAATTTAAAAAATTCAGAACGTATTTTTAAATTTCAATTTAAAAAATAAATAAAAAACGAGCTCGCTTTCATAATGAAATTGCTCTTCAAGACGGAAAATTCCTCTCTCGCCGCGACAAGAAAAAATAATAAAGAAAATGAATCTCCCCTAATGAAAAATAAACAATTCAATACCATCTTTGTCATCGATATCTTAATCAACCGGGGCCTCAATCAAGCAAAAATGCACAGAGAAAAAGAAATCGGGAGGAAGCGTCTCGATTGTACCAAGCCTCCCTCCCGTCCTTCATAGTATACTACAGCGTTCACTCTCTTTTCTTCAAATAATTAAAACCTTCTATTAAAAAAAATCTCTGTGATTTGATTCCCCGAATCGCGGCTGATCAAATTACAATATCGCTAACGAGACAAAAGAAGAAAATTACAATCGAAAAAATCGTGTTTTTTAATTTATTTTTGACGGTCACGTCGAGTCTCAACATCCCCTTTTGGAATTTTATTCCCCTTATAGATTCACTCTAGTGTTGATTTGCTTACTCCAGGGTTATCATTATTTTTATTGTAATATTTTTACACATCCTGTTCCAATAAACAATATACTAATTAAAGATAATTTTATATTCAAAGGATATGTGCTAAGTGCAATGCACCAAAAAAATATGTCATAAGTGCCTAATATTAGAGGGCAGTGTCTCTAAAAATCTAAGAAGAAATGCTTTTTATAATCCAGCGTTCCTCATTTCCCATAGATCGAATGGGATAAATCGATAAAATGTATGATTCCCATAGATAAACTCAAAAGTAAAATGATTTTGAGTATATTTTGAAATCTGTTTCTCCTTGGTTCAACACATAAAATTTCTGTTGAATTATGCTATCCTGAACAAAATGCTCCATGTCTCGAAAGTAAAAAGCTTATCGTTTGATATCGTTTAACATATATAAATTAATAAAAAAAACTATAAACACCCAAATATGATCATCGAGCTCACGTCCTAAAGGTCGCCTGTTGCGTACAACGTGTCGATGGTTGAGGTGAGTAACCCTAAGTCAAATGATCTATGCCTTGGATAATTCATAAAAATCTTTTGATCTCTTTAAAAGTGCTGATAAACGAACACTCTATATGATTGATACTAAAATTTTAATTTCTACATGTATTTTAGCTTAAGCTCTAAAGACCATTAATTACTATAAATTTTATGTAACTAAGTGTATTTTTCGGTACAAGGTCACATCTTAAAAAATGGATCCAAAGTGAACAAACATTGAAAATATAATAATATCTGTTTGGTGGCAAAGATTTGAGCAGAAAACAGAAGTAATCTATGGTACTTCAAAAAAACGAGCAGCCGGTGCTCAAATAAAATGCATGTTTAGTCAACTAGTATTAAGACATAAATAAAATTACATTATAAATAAATAAATATATAATTTAGGTAGCCCTTAGCACATCTGGTGCAGCGTCTGTACGAGCAAACCCGCAATATCTTTCTTTTATAATTCCACCCTCGGTCATTAAGAAACTCTCCCCACTAATTTCCCGATGAATGATCGCTTTCTTAATTTTCCCCATTCATCCTACAAAAAGGACCATTCGTCATAAGACAAAAGTGGATCCGGGCATTATTGGGCGCCCAAAACCCGAACGACCTAAATCTAGAACATTCTCATATAATTTCGTTAATATCCAGGGTGTTTTAGCGAGTAGAAGACATTTGCGCTGTCGCCTTATACTCTTCCATTTAGAGTGAATAAGAAATAATTCTGGTTGTTTTTCTCGGTTTTTCTAAATTATATCTGCGTCTCTGTTGTGCTTGATTGTTGTTGCGGGGCTAGACTCGCCGTGTCCCGCTCTGATTCGATTACAAACAGTTCCGATGGAAGTGATTCATTATTCGAGTGTTTTCTCAGTTATTAGGCTGTGGTGGAGGATGAAGAAGGAAGAGATAGAGAAGGTGAAGTATAGCGATGGGACTTAATTTGGTTGCGGGAAGAATTGGATCTAAGGGGTGCGGATCGCAGAAGGAAAAACTGAGGGTCAAGAAGAATCGTTAATGAAGATTATATCAACGATAGAATTAATAAGAATATGTGTATCATCAAATGAAATCAATTTATTTATTATCTGAACGAAATTTTCATTAAAAGAGTACCCAAATAAATACAATAAAACACAGATAAAAATAAAATATTAGAAGACAGAAAAACCGACCCATTGCACATAATCAAGATTAAAACCAGCGAAATAAATATAAAATTAGTAGAAAAATATAATAAAAAATATCAAGGAATCTTTTCAACGCCATCGAAAAGGGAACTTATACGTATACGCAAACTCCGGATTTTTTTTTGAATTAAATAATTTTTGACGCTAGTCCAGTTAGATTCTTGAGCATAGTATATAGATTTAATTTTAAAAAGCGGCTCAAGCAATGACGGGTATGCCTTAGTACCGTCGGGTATGCCTTAGTGGTATAACCGATAGTCATAAGTTGTTAGCTCTATAAATCCCTACGGTCTGTGTGAATTTTGTGATCGTTTACCCTTAAAATGCTAATCATAGCCTATAAATTAATCTTCGTGTTAGACGAAAGTCACCACGTCTTAACACCATCCATTCATAATGAATTCTTGTATTAAATGTATGGGGCGTGAATGTTCAGTATGTAGTCGTTGGTGGATCAAGACTCCACAATTATATGTAACATGGTACAAGTCATAGAATCCACAAATCCAGATATTTCTACATCACTATCACTATCTGTTGGTATTCTCATGTAGGTAGTAATGCTGTTATCGATTACAAGCGTTGATCTATCCTAGCGATCTACTACATGCAAAAGCGGTGATCTATTCTATATAAGTTTTGCGTTCAATATAGCTTAGCCATATAGTAAGATCTGCTCTTACACTATGCTATTGAAGTTGATTGTTTTTGATAATTACATTAATTTTAGTTGAAAAATTTAACGTTTGAGAAGTCATGGTTGGAGCATTCGCAACCATACCACTAATTGTGTTTGCCAAAACACCTACAGGGTGGCTAAAAGGGGGGCTTCAGGCCGGACGATTAATTCTGCCGTGTCGCGCAGTACTAATTAAAAAGGTTTTTTCTCCCACCCGGTGTTTACAGACGGCTCCGGGTAAAGGAAGAAAAAAAGATAACGAGATAAATTACTGTGTTGACAAACAAGAAAAAAAAACAATTAAAGAAAAGTTAAGTATTGCTCTGTGCATTTTTAATTAATGCCAACAACTCAACTACTGATCAATTACAATTAAAAAAATGTATGTAAGAAATGTTCAGTTGATTTGAACTACACGACGATGAGATATTAAAAAAAATACCTTTTGAGTAATGTGATTCACTTATTATAAGTGGCGTTTACTGGATATGGAATATGATATTGTGGCTTTTGGGTTTAGCCGTGTGTGGCGAAGGGTCTTCTTCAGGGTTGATTACTTTGTTGTGAGTTGGTGTCAGGAGGTAGTTTAGCCGTCAGCCGAAAGTACCTCCCCGAGCGCCATGTTTTTGGTTATGGAATATTTAGATAGTTCCTAAAAAGGTTTGTCATCTTTTCTTGCTACGCTTGTCCATGTTATCCAAGCATAAAACAGACAGTGAGACATTCTCTGATGGAGTGCATCATCCATGAGATCAAGAGAGGTCTTTGGTGTTGCAGCCTGGGAGTCTCTGCCATCTCGTGGGAGAACTTTCCTGAAATTCTGATTATTTCTGACATTTCCTTACTGCAAAACTACATCAATGATAACTTTGGATTTACCTGCGCGGTTATCGAAACCGACATGGAATAGACTCTTATAAATTTTAGTTGTTAGTCACCTTGCATAATCTAACTTTGGGTGTAATTTGCAAGGTACTACGTGCAACCATTTTTTCCATCTACCGTTGTTTTTTTTACGGTTCAAGTTAGGTGCGAATATAGAATAAAAATAAAATATGTTCATTTTTCGAAGCAATAAGTAATAAACAGGTACAACAAGATATTATAGAAATCTACTTTTTGAAACTCTATAGTCTCGTTAACGGGTTTATAAAGTTACAAAATCAGTGAAAAAGTGTACAAATAAACAAATGAAGTGTAAATACTTGTAATAATCCATTTTACGACTACAAAAGCATTGAATAAAATAATATGATAACGTAGATTTTGTGTCATTCTTTATTAGTGTTACAGTTGCAATACAAAAGGTTCTCAATCTGAAGATCTTCTTCTTGCAGGTATTTGTAGGTGTCGGTCTTCACGGGTCGTTGTTGACAAACAGAGGGCGCAAGTGTTGGTCAACTGCGGGGCGCGCGCACGTGCGCTATCTGCGCTCCGTATCGGCTGTGGGATTAATTGGTGTGTTTGATCGCGAGTCCAATAAAGACGTGAGGGGCAGCTGGGAGAGCGGCGTGAATTGTTACACGGGGTAAGTGCAAAAAAATACATTAAACTTTTTTAACGGGATTTTTTTTATTTTTACGCTTCAATACCTCCAGATTAAGAAGTGACTGTTAACGATTCCTATATCAGATATAAAATAAAAGATTCTTTAGAATTTATTCCACATATATTTCACATAGATTCCTATATATCTGCGAGTACGCTGATTTTTTTTTTTACTTGCAGAAACATTACAAATTTAAAACGATTCAAATCGTTACTGAAGTACAATCAAAATTAATATACATATATGGGCACTTATGATTAAGTACTAAGAACAAAGCAATAAAAACAAGCAACAGAAGGTCCCAATGCTCATCAAACAGACGACGCCAACAAATCATTTCTCCAAAGAAACTCGTGGAGTTCATGCCTGAATTGGGCCTCCTTTACGTGAAATATATCAACATCCGAGGCGATTTGGTTGAACAGTCTGATCCCTCTCACAAGAGGCATAGTCATAGATGACGATGTCATAATGAACACTTCACTGCAGATATGCAAAATTTTATCGAAAGATTACAAGCAAACTCTCCTTGACTGGGCATACGAATGAGTGCAAAGAAGACACAGTAGCTATGCAACAGCAACTGTCAAGATGAAGGTTATTCACCAGCAGAAGTCAGACCATTGAGAGTTTCAGATGTATCGGCGAACAGTTTTCTGAGAACAGTGGTCTGCAGAAAGAGTTTACTTTCCACCTTGAAAACGTAAGAGCGTATTTTAATTTCATGCACCATATATGGAATTCACAGTTGTACGCGTTCAAAGCAAAGTACCGTCTATAGGCCTGTATCGTCACCATTTTTCTTTACGGCTGTGAATATTGACATCTTACAAAAAACCAGTACACCTGTCTAATGGGTTATGAAAGCAAATGCCTTGCGTAGAATACTAAGAGTACGATGGTTTGATTTTATCATGCATGACGAGATGAGCGAGCTGACAAGGTATGATTATGATTTAATACATATTTTATTACAGGTAAGATATATTAATAATATGTTTTTTGAACAATTAATTAATCGACTTATAAAACCAATTTTATTTGGTAAAAGTGGCCCCGTTTTCCTCTCTCGTATGAGCAAGTCGTACGTGCGAACACGGAAAGTCGGGGTATAGCCGCTGGGTATACTTGCACGCTTATTGGGGAAATTGAGGGAAAACGATTTACACGGTTGGGGCAAGACATACTCGACTATTGTTGTATCGGAAATGTACTTAATGACAAGAAAGCATCACTAAAAAATGTATAAAAAATATCTCTTAACAGGAAGCGTTTTACTACACAAGCATTTTGTTAAAACGTAAAGTATCAACATGAAGAATGATTAGTCTGACTTAAACGAAATAGTGGTAAATTTTTGATTGATTTGACTTAAAAAAATATAAGTTTATGTTTGGTCTGTGTGAAAGGACTTCCAGACGGTAACTTTGCATACACGACTTTGATAATTTAATACCTTAAGATAAATTATTGTTTTTTACTTGGTTTCTAGCTTAAGTGCTATTTAAAAAATGGCAATAATTAAAAATTAAAAAATATAAAGGGAATTTGGGGTGACTATTTGTTTCAAATGTGGTAGCAATATGAAAATAAAAAATAAATGTTTTTCGACAAAAAATACAAATGAAATCGTTGAAATTTAAGACAAAATCAAAATTCAACCGTTCTCCAAAACCGCCTGTAATACAAAAATTTACGTTTTTAAATCATCAATCAAGTCAAACAAATGGGCGTCGTAATTAAAAAAGCTCGATGCAAAGTAGACATTTAAGACGCCGACAAATGAGCTTGAAATTCTTGCTGAGCTTTCATGAAGCGCTTTGGATAATCGCGGTCCCCCTCGAGCTTTTTTGTCGCGGCGCCCCGCGCTTTGTTTGCCCCAACAGACCGCACCCCGCCCCTTGCATCAATACCGGCAGGAGAGCTTAAAGCAGCATATTCTAAGGTGCTCGTTTATGGAGAGATGTTTTTTAATTCCTTTTAATATAAACATGCACTGAAGAGTACTAGCTGAGTATCTTGGTTCTTCACGGACTCTATGACCCTCAATAAAAACGACTGGTTTGTACGAATAGTGTGTAATAGTAACTTGCGTGAAGCTATCTAAGAGAATACAAGAATTTATAGTTATTATTTCTGTAGAGATTCAGATTGTATTTGGGAAGAAATTGTGATGTCTTACTTTAAGATACACATGTATTTACATGTTTTTTTATTTATTTATGTACTAACCCGTATATTTCCGAGATGATTAAATTCATAAGTTATTGTTGTTGTTTTTTTAATAATATGTATTTATTTTATACATTTTAGTATTATTACAATCAAGTGCTTAAATAATACTCATGTACTCGTATGTGGAACAAAATTAGTATTTTTTTATAGTTTGTCTTACCTTTGTAAACTCTTATATTTAGCGTCTGTTAAACAATTTATTCTTAATTGATCGACATTGCACATTACCTGGAACGACTTGGTGTTAGAGCACTGCGACACACCTAAATACCTAGGGGTCAAGCTGGATAGGACCCTCACTTATCAGAAACACTGTCAGTCTGTTAAGCAAAAGGTGTCCACCAGAAACAACCTACTCCGAAAAGTGGCAGGTACGAAGTGGGGAGCCCAACCAAACCTGATCCGCACAAGTGCTCTAGCTCTCTGTTTCTCTGCTGGCGAGTATGCTGCGCCAGTATGGGCGAGGTCTGCCCATACCAAGAAAGTGGATATTGCTCTAAATGAAACGTGCCGGGTGGTTGCCTAAAACCCCCAATATCAAAGCTATATCAACTCTCGGGCACGCCCCCACCAAACATACGGCGAGAAGTTGCTACCAAGAAGGAACTCACCAAAGCAACCCACGATGCACTCCACCCTATGTTTGGGTACCAAAGATAACTACACGGCTCAAATCAAGAAGAAGTTTCCTACAGTCGACAACGGAATTGGAGATACCTATTACCCCTGCGGCTGAACATGTGGAGAAGCGCAACTTTGGGGAAATTGTGATTGCCTTTAAGAGGACATGTATTTGACAAGGGTGGAATATATTGGATGTATTAACAGACTTCGGACCGAGTATGAGACACAAATGAGGGCCTGGCAGTTTTACAGCGGACCGACTGAATGTGACTGCGGCGTGGAGCAGACCCTGTCACACCTTCTGGAGTGTGCGCTGTGCCCGAAATAATACCCAGGAAGACCTGAAGTAACGCCATCGACGTCGCCCACTTCTGGGCAGACAGGATCTGACCCTGTTGTTTCCGACACGATTATATATATATATAATTGATCGACATATTCAATGGTATTGTATTTAAATTAAATAAATATAAAGATGCATCAACTGACATCTTGAAAGTTCATTACAATTTATGTTAGTAGTTCAAATTGGTTATAAATCCAAGAAAATGCGTTAGTTAGATTAATTAAGTGAGACAAGAGAGCATAGATTATATAGTAGTTGACTATGAAGAAATTACTTAAAAAAAAAGAAAGATGTGACAGATTATAGAAATCTCTATTGTCAATATGGGGTGACTATATGACCTCAATTGGAAGAAATGATATGAAAAAATAATGTTTAAAATTAAAACTGCATACTAAAATGCTAAACTTTTATGTTTGTATAAACGGTTAGGTATTTTTTAAGACGATAAAACGATGAATTTAATATCTTATTAGAATATAATTTTATACCTGCCAACAAAGCTTCATGAATATTTGAACCCTTTCAGTTTTGCATATGTAGATGGCGCCACACGCTGGGTAAAGTGAATGCGATGCAAAATAAATAAATAATATAAGTATTTTGTATTGATTAGTTGCCTCACAGTTTAAAAGTCAGTATTGTGACGCAAGAACTAGTATTAATTCATTAAAAATTGAATACATCTTTTAGGTTAAGCTATTCTGAAGTGTCATTCACTTGACAATGACTTCTGTGGTGTGAAATATTGTAATTTTTGAATTCCACCTAGTCATCGATCGAAAAATTCAATCAAATTAGTTAATTTATTATTAAATATATTTTCAAACAAACTTGATTTTAAAATTACTTAGTAAATGCTTAGCTTTATAAAAAAAACTTTTGTTGTGCAATGTGTAAGTTTTACATCTTGTTTCCTGTTTCAGTTAAGATTAAATCGCATAAATGTATTCAACACTTCTTATAACGTTTTTTAAGATTGAATGAATAGTTCAATGCTTCACAAGCTTTGATTATCTATATCTAAGAGGTGATTAAACCTTAAATAATTAAATATAAGTAAGGTTCCCTCATATAAAAAAGCCTCGCAAGCACTTTAAGAAGAATCTCCTAGTTAAAATTACAAACGTAAGTTGGTTGGTTGTACTTATGCGTTTTTTGGATACATTTAGTGGACGAATGCAACTTCAGTGTATTTGGAGACTCTTTTGAAAACCAAAATAATGGCCATCGATCGATACACATTTAAAACATTTCGAATTCAAGCCTTCGGCTCGTGCTTGCATTAAGCACTTGTCTATGGTAAGGGAGGCAGTTTTTTGTTTCCCGTGGGGTCGCGTTTGTTGCCTCGGGGGTGGATGCGGCGACCCTCGCTCACAAAAATATATCTGATCGATAAATTGCAAAGGACAGACAAGAATTAGGAAAGAGATATATATTTTTTTGAATCGCATACTTTTTTTCATTAACAACTGCTTCTACAACACCACAAGATGATTTTGTTTTTTTTTTAAAGCAAATGTGTTTTTTTTTATATAACTAGACTTTTCTCAAATAATTAAGTGTAAAAAAAACAAGTTTTTTTACCAGTAAAATAATGTTCATTATTAGTTTTTTGTTTTTTACAGATATTTTTATCTATAGTCAACCATCTTTTTACTGAAATACGACAGCAATTTTTCCTATGGTTTTTGCGTCGATTTGCTTCATTCAATGTTGTAATTATGAGCTAAAGCGCCTCTTAGAATGAAATAGTTCAGGCCTAGAGAGCATCGAGACAATAATCAGATCTTGATCAGAAAAACGTGATTGAAAGGTTAACTGTATGTATATCAAAAAAACTCCAACAAAGCTTTTTGGATTCAGCACTGTTAGCGGTGCATTTAGGGTGGGACTAGGCCTCCAAGGCTCGAGACGCCTGAGCTTCTGATAACGTCCCCTGCGTCCATCCACCCTCGCATCCAGCGAGCTTTCCTTCTTACGACGCACCCAGCGACTGTAAAATCCATTTAAAAAAGCTCGCGATTTTTTTCATCGGGGTTCCCGCGGCGCAAGAATTTCCGCTGCTGTTGTATATGGGATCAAAATAATCGTAATGTGATGTTGAGCTTTTTCTATGTTGCCATTTACCGCGATAAGCAAGCTTATTCGTTTATTTATATCCTCAATACTATTATCATATTTTTCAACTCAATTTTTTTACTGAAAGAAATTTTAAGCATATCATATTTATTTGAATAAAAATTCAGCATATAACGATAAAAATGTACATTTAACAATGTTATTTTGAAAAAAAACATGCTGAAATATAATTAGATTGTTTTTTAATGAGAATATTAAAGTATGTTTAGCTAAATGATGGAATATGATCATGTTTAATGACAAATAATATTGAGTTATACCAGCTCACAAGGGATCAATTAGTCCTGCACCAAGGAGTGTACGAATATACGAATTTCTGGCCTTGTGGTTGTTAGGAACTGTATATGCTCCCGACTGGATTTTCGGATACAGATATATCTTGACAGATGTAAGACATGAAAAATCGCAACTGACAGAACAGTGGCGGCATTTTGTTGTGACCATATGCTTCAGATATGGAACGGATATGAGAAGAATAAGAAACAGTTGATAAATTAATTTCTTAGGTTTTAAATTGTGAATTCTACTTTAATTGAAAATCATCACAATAAATTAATTACGACTCAAAATATAGGCAAAATATTTAATTTATTGAAAATTGTTTGAGTAAGATAATACAAGCGAATTTCACAGCCTTCACAGGTGGTTTTAAAGAAGGATAGAGAAAAATCTGCTGTTCTAGGTTGACATACACATTGGAAGATACGGAACATAAAATTCTAGTCACCTAGTAGCTTATTCAATCGCGCGTTCACCCCCCTAGGACGCCTGCGTTTACCTATTATTTTTTCAACCCTCTTTATATATAAAAAAATGCCTCACTTTGCTTACTGTGGGGGTGGAGGTTCTTTGAGGAGGGAGAGCAGCATGAGCCTCTGGGTGGGTATCCTTTTTTATGTATACACATGCAGGAGACTGCCGACAGAAGGAGAAAATTCCCTATCAATTGAGTGATGATGATATATTTTTATATCACTTTACCTTCTTTGAATATTTCCTTAATTTTTCGATGCATTTAATAAAGATTGTACATATACCATTATATATTATTTTCCAGAAAACAAGACCTGATATGTTTAAATAACAAGGTAATCGGCGTATTAAGCGGACTAATTTCATCAAAATATATAGAACGTGGGTGCAAAATATCAACGTCGGATAATCATCCGATTTGATGCGTAAGGTGAAAGATTAAGCTTAGTAAAGATGCTTGTCGTATGTCATTTAGCATAGCATTGCGAGCTTCATCAGTCTTTCCACCTTCTCCTTTCCCTTACCACTTATTCTTTATTTTTTAGTTTGCCATATCAGTAATTGCTTGCAGGTAAGAGACTTTGCAATTAAATGCAATAAAAAAAGAGAACATTAAGGCTCTCTTTCATGAATTGATAAAACTTATTAGCGGGAATAATTTAACTGTTAAAAAGTTCGTAATTTTTTAAATGTTTTTCAGATTGAGATGAGATGGGATGATGGATATGATGATTTTTAATAAATTCTTAATTAAAAAGCTTCATCAGGATTTAAAACCGAAACTGCATGCATTAAAGTCGACCATTTTACTTGAAAGCTGTATCCTTTGACAAATACTACCCACTGCATTGAAGAAGAAACAACCCTCGTTAGACGATTGCACTCCCTTCAATATTTTCCCTCCCACTATATCCTCGCCCTGAAGATACAGCCTTTATTATAAATGTCTGCGTACACAATTTAAAAAAAAGTCCTTTCGATTTTTTTCAAGGGAGGTTTAGAGTAAGCCAATGCCACTAGGGAGGGAATTTCATTTTACTGTACATTGCAGGGTAAACTTATTATAATAGACTATATAACGTGTGAACATCGACTGTAGTATATAGTGAACGCGTTTCTTGTTTGATTACTTAAGTTGAATTACATAACTTAGATGGGACACCGCTTGTCGTTGTAAGGTTGGACCACTTGTTAGGGCAAACAGTTCAAAATCTTCGGGCTAATCATACAATGTACTTAAAAAAGCAGATTAACAAAATAAATATGTTTTGGATACCATAGCTTTTTTAAACTTTTCCCCCTTTAATTTGTAAAGATTCACATATGTTCCTAGTTAGATTTTCAGATACAGAGATGACTTATGGTTTGTCATTAATAAGGGCAGCTGAAGTAACTAAATGGCGGAAATATTTGACAATAACATGCTCTACATACCTGTCAAACATATATGTTTTACAGGTGTATTTTATGATCTTCTGCAGCATCCGGGGAATATGAACCAGCCAGGTCTACCTTCGTTTCTTGACAGACTATATAATTGTCAAACATGTCTCTTTCATATCGTTATTACTTATAATGCTATAAATTATTGCACATTAAATATTCGTAATCACCTGCTCATCCATCTCAAAAGTCATCAAACGGATGTATTGGCTTTTGGTAAAATACCAAGATTAAAATAGTAATAAAATGATAGGGGTAATACAGACACCGTATAGTCAGCACATTGTTTTGATAGAGCTTAACTTTGAATCTCAGATATAGATAATTGAATCAAAAAGATGCTTTACCCGTCATAAAGTGGTAAGTGAGCTATCTCTGCAGCCTCAGTGACCCATGTCAAAATAGCTGAAGGTTACGATTTTCTCAATATTGACATCAGTGGTTCATCGGACTCAGCGGAAAAAATATATAGATAGACAGAGGTGAGACACTGTCTTATAATATTCTACTGTGTGTAAATTCAATATTGCTAGGGTTGATGTTTACTATGTAAACTGAAAAGTATACTTGGGAAACGTATTGAAGGTGACTCGTATCAGAACAATTATTTTACCATTAACCATACACGGCCGGCATATTAAATAAACATTTGCATTTTTTTGTGTGGAAATGTATTAAGTACCCCGGTAGTTAGTTTCGAAAATGATTTTACCCTACCAAGTAACGTTGAATTTTCGGTGAAGAAAAAAAAACACGCCAACCTTGACCGACGACAATTGCAATTACTGTAAGCGCGATTCTTGTAAAGTTGATCAATTTTGGAAACTCGAATGGGTCAAAACTTGTGGGTCAAACAAATCAAATCTTGAATGGGTTACCGCATTTTGTGGGAGATGGTTACTTAAGACCAAAAAGTTTGATCTCTGGAGAATTCGATCTCTTTAGGTGTTCAGATTAACAAATCGCTTAAAAATATGTTTTGGATATTGCAGCTGCTGTCTCATCAAGTCCCGATGTATATGTTCCTAGATGGACTTTCGGGTACAGAGATGTCTTGGTACAAGGCATGGACAGTCACAACTAACCAAATTAAGTGACGGTAATTTGTAGTAAGTTATATTCAAATTATGTTTAAAAAATGAAACGAATTTGGAAAAAAAACTTCGTAGTAAATTTCTGTCACTAAAAACTTTTCCTTTTAGTTAACTTTTTCTTATCAAATTTGTACTGTATCTGCAATTATTTAAGGTGTTAGTATCAGATATAAATAAAAGATTTTCAGAATTTATTCCACAATTATTTTTTTTTAAGACATGTTTCAGTCAGATTAAGTGGCCATTTTCAAGTCACTCGACCTGACCACTCGACCTGGCTGAAACATGTCGTCAAAAAAAAATATTGTGGAATAAATTCTAAAAAGCTTTTATTTATATCTGATGTTATGGAATTCCACCAAGAAATATCGACCGAAAATTTTTAAATGTATTAAGAAGCCTAATATTTCAAACGAATTCGAATAAGTAAGCAGAGGTGCCCTCTGTTGGTATTTTACTGTATTACAGTAAATATATTAAGTAATTTTTGGGGTTCTTGGGTGGTGATGCGCACCTACCGACTGCTATTAAAACAGCAGTTTTTAGCCTCACAACCAACTCCACTCCCACCTGTACATGGTGACATAGTCATGTCACATCAAGATTGCGGTAACCAATCCCTTTGGCGATATGACGTGATGAACTGACAGGAAAGGAGGGCTGAGAGAGTTATCAAAAGAACTCTCCCAGCTTCAACTAGGCACGGTGTAAACCGGCCATAAACTCGCCAAGCCGCCTGGCAAGCGTGGCGTTTTAAGCCAACAACCCCGAATGAAAACACAGGATGGAGACTCATGCGGGAGGCCTACGTTCAACAGTGGACGGACACAGGCTGATGATGATGATGATGATTAAGTAATACACTTCGATTTTCAATGAAAATATTTTTATTCAACTATATAATTACTACACAATATTGAGTAACAATATTGTGTAATAATAGTTATAGCGTGCTAAATAAAAACATAGAATTAAAATAAATATTCTTCATAATTTCAAGGCTTTTTTTCCTCTTCGTAACATACATTACTATTTAATATAACAGTTCAAAAACCGCTAGTTATAAAACTGACCATGAAAACCAATTAAATAGTATAAATTTGTTTATAATCAATATTGAAGCGAAATGTTAATTGACACAGTGGAAGTCATATTAAAGGTTGTTGTATCAAATATCAAACCGGTACTACATAATAAAAAGCAAGCAATCGATACTGGTAGTAAAACACTTATTCCAATATCTACATAACACTTACTGTTTGAAATATGTTTCTAGCATTGGTTCAAAACCTCTTACGTTAGTATACCCTTTTCGGTAAGCGTAGTTCATCTAGTATAATTGTAATGTATTTTCACCTAAAAACGAGCTTATAAATTAGTCATATAATGGGGTTTCAAAAATATTTTAAATTTTAAATCTTCTTTGCATGAAAAACTTAATGTAGGACGGCAATTTGCATTCAGTGGGAGCAACAATTGGGACTGTCTGCTGCACCGACACTGAGCTTGCTAGCGAGATACCGATTGTGCGGCGGGGTGGAGGAAAGACCAAAAAACATACAGTGTAGCAAATTTTGCGTAGCTCTTTGTGCGGTGATGCGCTGGTTTTGGAGACCATACTTTCCATATACCCTCTTTTGAGGAGAGTTATGATGCTATCAGTGTAAGGATCACGCCTGTTGTAGAACTCAACGTCTTTTAAAGGAAGTATATTTAGTAAAATTTCAATGCTAGAATTAACATTTCATAGCCATAACGAAGTGATACGTGGACTTAAAAAGTTTAAGTAACACTGTTCTAGTCTAATATTCCGGTAACCGCAACACTGCTCAGCAATTACAAGTCATAAAGTGTGCTTATTGCATTATTTCGGTTCTGGAATGCCATTCCAATTAAAACTCGACACATTCTAAAAATTACACGAATGAATAATTTGAAAAAAAATACTGCATTCGCGTGTCTGAATTTGCAAACATCAAAATAAGGTTATTATTTTAGACCAACGATAATAGCACGTTATACGCACGGTTCTTGTTTGATCACCGAAGCAAAGCAACATTGGACGATGACCAAATCTTGGATGAGCCACCTCTTTCGACCAAATAGTTTAGACCACCGGTGCGTCGGGATAATCTAACGATATCGATATGTTTTAACACTTTTTTTCTCACTAACTTTCTAATGTTAATAAATAACATTTAAAAAGTGTTCTATAAACTAGCTTGACTTATGCAGATCTTTTTACAACTGTGGGCGGCTTATGATGACGATTATATGAGTAACTTTTTTCATATTTTTACTATCTCTATATGCAGAATCTGACAGTGAGTATTTAGGAACTATATGAATCTTACCATTTGAGAACTTGTGCACCAAATATAAACATCAAGTTACTGCTATGCTGTTCACATAAAATGAATATGTTTTATTGTCTACGACCAAATAAATGTGAAATTATAATTATATACATAATTGGAATAATTTCCGTGTGTATACAACTTCAAGGTGCGAGTTTTAAATATTTTTTTCTTATTATTTATGAAACTAAAACTGTTAAATATTTACATACTACGAGATAATCATTGCATTAAATAATTGACCACAAATCTAAGCCTATTATACAGCATAAACGTAAATAAGTCTTATTCAAAAACCATTATGTATATTTAATATTTTTTATACGTTATATCCGCATTAATTTTGGGTATATGACCCAGCAGCACAGCCAAAAACTTCTAGTCAGATTCCAATGTAACTTTGAATTACAACGTATTGTTGATTGATTTAAAAAGAGTAATTACACTTTGGTTTTTGATCTCTTACGTTTACCGGTTCTTAAAAGGAGCAAATAGTCACCAAATTTTAAAGAACACAACATTACGAGTGGATTCATAATGTTAGTTCTGTGTGTATATATATGTATATAGTTAATAACATATATCAGGATAATTTAAATACTAAAATTCATCTCACCGTTAGTTTTGTGGAATCGTTTGTCATTTTGAAGTCATTTGTATAAAAATCTCACCTTCTGAAAAGAAAACAAAACATATGATGTATTAAAAAATATTTAAAAGTAAATGCATAATGAGAAATAAATAACCGCTATAAAGATGTCACAGTTTTGTTGTTCAATAGAAATCCGTGAAAATGAGAACATCTCTAATAGATAAATTATATTTTTACCTGCCGAATAAAAAATCCTTTTCGAATTGTACCAACAATTATTTTTAGAACTATTTTTTTTTTTGTATGTATTTGGATCATGTATGAAGTTTTGTAATTTTATTTCAATGACTGTCGTATACTACAGAGTGATTCAAAATAGGATGAATAAATGACATTTTGTAAATTAATCTTTCTCTTTAGCCTTGCCATTTCCGATCATCTGGGGTCGGCTCTCTTTGTGCACATTCGCTATGTGTGTCTGTCTTGCGTTGTATGCTCAGTCAAGCCCAGAGTTTTCAGATTCTTGACTACAGTTGCAGTCTAAGTTGCCTGTGGTCTTCCAGGTCTTCTTCTCAGCGTGGGTATGTTAAGGACTTTCTTCGCCATGTGGTCCTCATCTCTCCATGCCTATACCATCTTAGGCGGTTTTCCCTTATCTTTTCAGGTATGCGGACCACCCGAAATGAACCCCGAATATGCTCATATTGTAAATTAATATACTCGTAATATTAACAATACGAAATACTTGGTAATCTGATATCATTTTCGATTTTTTTCATTTATTTACAAAACTGTGTGATTGTCATTTACAATTTTTAGTATTTCTTAAGCATATGTTTATTCAAATATTAAGATCAGTTGGGCTATATATATGGTCGCAGCACTTTCCAAAATTATATTAAGGATTGTAAATATTCTAAAGATTATCAATACATTAACATATTTTATGTATTTTTTATATGAAACACAACTAGCAGAGAGTTGGGCCTTAAATGGATACTAAGACAGACTCAAGTTATAGAGTGATGGAAATATTTGTATGATTGTAGAGATTGTGGAGATCGAAGAGATTATACGTGCTTATGAATATGCTTTTTAAAGAAACCTATATTCTATCGGGGAGTTATATACGGGAACATACATAGGCCGAGATCCAAACAGAGCTTAGCTGTGGTTGAAATACTTAGCTGTCGAACTGTCTTAAAATTATTATATTGCCATTTTTTAAAGAATTTAATGTAGTTTTGTCATAACTTTATGTTTTATATTTTATCTTATATTTGAGACAATTAAAAAAATACATGCTTTATGAAGTGGTGAAAACAAGAATTTAAAAATTGATTTTTACATTTCAGTCTTCATTATAAATGTCAAATAATTAATTGACTAAAAGACATATAAAAAATACGCGATTAAATTAAAATTAAATTAAATAATCTGTTTTGTATTTCTGAGGCATTCGGTACAATGGTTGCTGCTTTGCTAGAATCACGACATCACCTCATATAAATCAACTCGAAACATTATTATTTTTCGTTCTCATAGAGAAATTATGGGGGAAAATTAGAGTCCGCGCACTATTCTGGCCATTATCCACGCGGAAGATAAGCCGTGACAATTGACTAAGAGTTGACCAGAAGTCGGCAACTGAATGTTCAAACAGTTGTCTTGAATTTTAGAGAACATATATATGTATGGTTATCGACGACCTTTAGTCAACAACTGCCGACGAGGTGTCATGGAGGCCGTCAGGAACTATCTATTGACGTTAAGCAGTATTGGGCGCATACTTGTATGGATAAGCTAATCGTATGATGCACGTCATATTAAGCCGCTCTTTAAGAAGAAATGGTATAAGACTCAAATGCGTAGAGCTAAAATTGCGAACTTCCTTAAGGAAATCCGATTAACAAATTACCCAAAAATATGTTTCGGATACTATAGTGTCCCATCAAATCTTCACTTCTTTTCTTTGGACAAGGTATCTACCAGCAATATGTGGTGTATATTCGAGATATAAAACGGTTATGGGAAAAATAGCGTTTTCAAGGTAAAAACGAGCTACTTCTGCAGACTAACGCTCTCAGACGTTTTTATAACTCTTAACAAAATTATAAATAATTGATAGTGTTGGCTATCTCTGCACTAGACGTTAATATTTCATTGTATTGTGTTTCAGATTTTGTCTCCAAATCTGGGCAAGTCGCGACGATTTTTTAAATTATGTTTAATAGTCGAATGAGGGTCCATTGTCCCGCGGACCCCCTCGACCGATTTCCTGTTAAATAGGATAGATTAATAAAATAAAATAAAACAGATACGAGGAACCTTCGTAATTTATGGATCCGGACAAAGCCATGGATAATTCATTAAAAGAGAAATAAACGACACATGAATTGCTTCAGATACATATCAGATTTTTAATGTATTGTGTATTATTTCATTAGTACATAAAAAAATATGTAATGGTTGCATAATTGATATTTTTGTACAATTTTTTGTTAGATAAACTATTTTTACCTTAACCTTTAATTGTGTTATTGAAGAAATACCTTTGATTTCATAAAGCTGGTAAAATATAAATAAGTTACTCTTATAAAAGTAAAATGCATTTGCAAGGACAGTTGACATTTGCATATAATAAGCACGGTTCTAATTGGATCACCAAATATAAGCAACATTGGGCGTGGTTTAAAATTGAATGCTTCACCGTCAATTGCTAAGTATGTGTCTCTAGTCGAGTTGAACTTCTCCTTACGATTAAATGGCCTAAGACTCAGGAGTTAATTATTTGATCTTCTTTAAAAATACTATTTTCAAATCATCCAATATATACCATTGATACTCCTGCCTCTTCAAGTACTAAAACTGCTTTTTAGAAGTTATCGGGTATCTTATTTGTTTCCAGGTGGAATTTAACGTACACATATGTCTTGGAACGAAGAATTAGATAATGACAGCTGCCAGAAGTAAATGGTGACCATATTATGCCTAATATGAAACGGATAAAGGAAAAAAAACATAACACAAATTACGTCACTTAATTAAAATGCCTGTAATGTATTGCAATGTTAGATTCTTGCGCAGTGTTTATTAATAAAGTTCCCGCGGTGGTTGAGCTTTTAATAAAATCTTCGAAAGCATTCCAAGAATTCGGAAAGCTCGGCCAAATGTCTTTATCAATAAATGAGTCAGGCCCTCCTTGGCTCAAAAAGCTCGTAAATCACTCAGCGAATATTTGCTAATTAGCCGGCTATCAAAGCTGCCGTGGCGTGCTAATAACAATCACGAAAGCTCTGTCGCAATGGAGCTTTCTTCGGTGGAAATTACTCGAATGACTCAGTTTTAACTTGCTGTCTAATGACCTTGGATAATCTTAATGCTAAGTATTAATGAGTTACATGCAGTTAAGATGAATGTTTTTTTTTATAATAATTACTTGGCGTGCTTATGTTATCTGTAATACCAAGTATTTAGTATTTAGACATGCTATTAAACAATAATGAGCTTTTGAGAAATTAAAAATGTAATGATAATTTGTTTTAAAAATTGCAACTTAAATGACATTCTAGCTGAGGCTTTAACCCCTTTGCTGGAGTAAGACATCATTGTTGACGTGCACTATAAGATCTGTATGTATATAAAAAATTAAGTGTCATGTCTATAGAAAATACGGACATTTTTACTCCATAGTCAAAATTTAAGTCTAAAGGTAAAAATTTATGTCAACCTTTTTATGCATTTTATAGGTTACTAAATAAATATCAATATCTTTATCAACATTGTTCTTAATATATTTACAGAAAAAGTTTATTTACATTTAAAATAAAAACACTATAATGATATTTTTGACAGTTTGTCACTCAATAAAAACAATGTTTACAAATTATAACCACACAAAGACTAAACAAAGTTTGAATTCTCATAAAGGCCAACTTGAGAAAATATATTAAAATAATATGTGTTAAAATCTTCACGTCAACAAGGCAGTGAAATTGGATCAGTAGTTAACTTCAAGAGCAATGAGCAGATATGGGTATATTGTCTGTTTGAACTCACTTTAACCGTTTTTTTTATTTGTATTAGTAAAAAAATACTTTTGTATTTGTATAATTTATTGTACGTGCTTAAAGGATTTTAATAACTTACTAAAAATATTATTTCAATTAAGGTTGATTTCATAATATGTAGCATCATAATATGTAAGGTTTTTTGTGGTTTGTAACAAACGAAATCTCCCCAAAATGCTCCCCGGTATCAAAAAGTACATTGTTAATTTATGCAAAGACAACTGTCTCCTTTATTAGGCGATGAAGCTATAAACATGCATTTTTAGGTCTTTCTTCCACCGGGGGTGGCATTGTCTTGGATTATTTCCCCGTAGAAAGCTCCTGGCCTGTAATAATTCGTGGCTGGCGTGACTTCAAGCCATATCCCCCAACTCAGAGCGGCCATATATTTTTTATTGCCCCGATATTCGATTCCCGTCGGATCTATCAGTCACGAGCTTTTTGGTCGTCGAGCTTTTCGAGCGCGGATATAAATCGAAATGTAAATGACTTAAAAAACGCTCATCATACTCAAATGCCTGTAAATATGCTAAGGTAACAAGCGATGAACAATAATAGCGTGTTGTAAGCACGGTAGTCTTTCGGTAACTGGAGTTAAGCAACACTGAACGCGGACCAAAATGTGAATGAGTCACCGACTTACTTACTAGGTATCGTTTGGTTCAGCCCCTTTGATTCAAATGTCTTACGTAAGGAAGCATCATGCAAATAATCCAATTTCCTTAAGAATCCGATAACCGAATCACCTTAAATATGCCTCGGGTACTACAGCAATACTTTACTCACGTCTTCGTGTTCCTGCTCCAGAGGTCATCTGGAACCATATATACTATACGAGTATGTATCTTCACAGGTACATATTTGGTTCCAGAGGAGTTTTAAGACAAGGCATATACAGTGGTAACTGATGATCAGTTCGTCGTTGGTTGGCTTGAGCTGCTCTTAAGGACCAAATAGTCCAGGCATCGAGGTCACTCTCACGATTAACACACACATACAAAATTTTATGCGCTGTTTTCATGTTAGACAATTATTAAGCAGTTAATCGTAATAAGGCATATATAATCAGATATGTTACACCTGTGTGTAAGTGGAAAATATTATAATCTTTTACCATTCATTATATCGTTTTTTTTCAAATGCAAAACCGTTGTCTTTGAATAACTGTAAATTTTACAGTTGCATAAATATTAAATATTAAATATTCACACAACACCCAGCTGAATTATTGATAATTTGATACGATTGAAAATATTCAATCAATTCTTATTACCTGCCTATTCAGAGAATGCATATTCATAGAATTCAATCACCGAGATTCGAGCCTGGTCGTTGCAGGTAAATTAGAAATTCGAGACTCGCATATTTCGGCATTGTCGCCAAGACAAGAAAGGGTTCTAGTTGTTGTTCTTGTGAGTTTTTTTGTCAAATAATCCTCAGGCATTCGTCCCCATGGGGAGAGAGAGAGAGCGCCCTGAGTTGAAAGATTGGTAAAAAATGTCAACCCTTTGAGTATATTTCACACAGTAATAAAACTCGAAAAGTATAACGTAAGAATTAGGGTCGATCCTACGGTAAATATATATCAAAAATACAAAAAAAAAAACATTAACGACTTGGATTAACGAGTTTGTTTACAAATATATGAGATTGTAGAACACTTCAATATTTAAGTTAAATTTTTTAAATAAAATGTAATAGCTATGTTAATTATCTTTTGAAATACCTGTTACTTTAATCCTTTTGTATAGCTGAAAGTCAAGGAATTTAACGACAAACTAATGCACTCCTATAATTGGTTTAATGACAAGTGATTGTTTAGAATTTAAAAGGTGCGTTGGTTTGACGAGATAATTGATCAAGTCTTCCATCCTTTAGTTGATGTCATGAAATGAACACGCCCTAGATGAAACACATAATATAACATTAGGGTAATCAACTGACAAAACTTGGTGAAACTGCATTATTATAATTTTAAATTAATTTTAATTAAAAAATATTTATGTGTATCAATAAATGTGAATAAAAACTAAATATTTTTACTGAATTTTTTTTATTAAAATGAATTAAAAATTAATAATATAATTTAGTTTCTGGGCTTTCAACATTTTGACCAACAGGAATCGGGATCTATAGTATACTTAGAATGTACTTGGCAGACTCCTGGGAGCCAAACCTAACATGGAATAAGGCAAAGGTTGTGGCGCCTAATATAACTTAATAATATAAATTTACAACGACCATATGTTTCAAGTAGAGAAATCACGTAGAAAAAAAATATAGTAAAAAAACGACTCCAAGAAACCTTTCATACATAAAGGTTGCATTATCAAGTGCTTTGTCAAATATCTCCACATTGAAGTTGCTTTAATAAATGTGAGAAAAATTACTCCTAAAATCAATAATTATCATTAAAAAAATCTTTTAATCTAGTAGTAAATAAACAAAAAATGAAATACCTATTAACATAACAGTGAAGTTTGTTTTAAAATGTCTTTAATATCTCTGTAGTTCAATTATTTACTGCTGATTTATAGAAATTAAGTAAATTATATCCAATGATAAAATTCACGTTAAGCTATGATATAACATTCAATCGATAATCACTGTCTTCTAGCTGTTCAATGACCGTACATTTACCCATAACATGCACATTAATAAGTTGTACTCAGTACTTAGGGAATGTCTAATTGTGTGATAATCATGGTTAAAGGTTCGATTTTGCAGGATGGGGGTTGGTTTGTATCGACTCGGGGCGTTCTTCGATCGATCCAAGGATAAGGGTTCAATACTAGTCACAAAGGATATCCGGTAAGGGATGTTTTTAATTTCACCCTCGGCTGCTACAAAAATGAATGCCCTTAATTATTACAATTTTTTCACATAATATAATAAATATGAGATGGCCTAAATATCGATTTACAGCGCGATGTGAAATTACTCTTGATGGGAAATAAAAAATGTTTGATATGCAAGACGTATTGTTTTCCTTAAAAAGGGTTTCGTGGAGATAATAAAATTAAATATGACAAAAAAAACGCTCTTTAAATATTATGTAAGGCTAAGAGATACTCTTTTTAGTTCTTTCTTCGTAGTATCAATCCGGTGGATTGGTTTGCAGCAACAGAACCTTGCATCTCGATCTCCATTCCTCTCGGTCCTCCGCAACCCTTTTCAGCTCAGCATAAGCGCTGCAGTTTCATGTCCTCGAATACTTGCTGCAAATACTCCCGTCTAGGGCGCCCTCTACAGTTTCTACCCTCAACCATCCCCTCCACAATATCGTGAAGAAGACCATCGTGGCGCATGATGTGACCAATCCATCAGGCTCTCCTCTCTGAGATGGTTCTTATTAGTTGCTTATGTTCCTTGATTATTCTGAGAACCTCATTGTTCGTGACGTGGTCTCTCCAGGAAATTCCGAGAATTCTTCTGTACGACCACATCTCAAAGGCCTCTAGTCTTTTTTTATCACTTTCAGATAAGCACCATGTCTCACAGCCGTACATCTTACAACTTTTTAGTTAAGTACATATTATGTATTTAACGGAAATAGTTATCAAATACCATTGTAATATAATAATAATTTACATTTGTACTACCATATGTGCATAACACTAAAATATATATTTATTACATATTTATATGTTATTTCGGTATTAAACATTTTGTCAAGCATCCTTCGTGTCCTTCTGGAATGCCATCAAAAATTATTAATATAATGTACTCGGCGGAGCTACGAGAGGCAGAGCTTACATTGTATGAAACGAAGGCTGTGGTAGCTGACAGAGCTTCGTAGTGGCAGTTTGTGACAACTATATGCTCCAATTAAGGGGACAAGATATAGTACTAATAACGATGATGACTTAAAATTGTTTAATATAATGATATTTATTTCTCCCATAGCCGATATACAAATTACCGCCACTCAATTCTGTCAGTAGCTACTGTCTTTTTTGTCATAAGAAACTATACATAAACGTCCACTTGGGAACATAAATGATTCCCCGATGACCTCAAGGGCAGGAAACTGCGAATTTGATAAAACGGGTGCTGCAGTATCCGAGACATAATTTGGGTGATTCGGTAATTGGAGTTTTTAAGGAGATTTGATGATTAGTTTGACGATTAGGAGGCATGAATACACCACTTTCGATGATTTAACAAGAACTGCGTTTATAATTTGCTGTAATGCCCTTTGGTCACATAATTGTTAATAATATGCAAAAAGAATATGAAGATGTTTTTTTTTGACAAAACTATTGATATTTGATATGAATACATGTTTCGTATTTCAATTAATAAATTTGATTTAAAATTTTACGTTGCTCATCTCAAATTTTAAAAAAGCACCCGAATAGACTGTCAACTTTTTAAATTAAAAATGCACAAAGCAAAGGTATTAAAGAAATCATCCCTTATCTCCGTCCTTGTCGGGAATGAGTGACAGAAAATTATTACAAAAGAGAGGGCGATCTAGATCGCCTTTTTTTATGTAAGCACACACTGGAGAATACCACCAGTTGATAATATATGAAGAAAAAAATTACATATTAAATTTCTACGACGATTCCTATTTAAGTAAAACTAAAGATTTGCTAACGAACTTTTACTATATTTAATCAAAGAAAGATACATCGTTGATTTATTTTTAATAAGGGATCTAATGTTAAGTGTTTGCCAACATTTTCATTATTTTGTAATACATTTTCAAATGTATTGCAAGTGAAGTAATCAATCTCTATGCGTATTTTTTATAAAAAAATTAGACTTAGAGAGAATAGAAAAAAATACCCATTAAAGTTTAAAAACGATTGTTGAAATAAATACAGCGATTTGACTAAGAAATTCTCAAAACAATACGGTCGACCCAATCAAATCCACCCTCAAATACGCTGGATGCATCGAATGCCTCGTTAAATTAATGTTAAGTTAATGGTACGAAGAGTATGAATGCGACTGATTCAGAAATTGCATTCTCAAGTGATTATTAATTTAATGATCAACAGGTGCTAAGAGAGAAATGCAAAATATCAATTGTTATCACGCAATAACGTTACATTTAATTAATTAATCTTTCAGTTTTACGTTATGTTCTAGGATGACAGTCATGCGTTTTAACACCGGCTCCGCCCCTCCTCGCGATGTCTTTTAATCGTTTTTTTTGCAAACATCTCATCTTGCGAATTTCGAGGACACTTTTTTTTCTCCCGCGGCCCAAATGGGACCCCAAACTTTTACCGGAGCTGTCACACATTAGGACCCCAGATCGTGCGACATTATTGCCGTATAAATCCTCGAAATTAAAAATCTATTGTCAGCGTAATGCGACCGTACCCGAAATATTCAAGCAATTGATTTTATGTTTTTTTTTTATTTCATTAAATCCTTCCTTTGCTCATATGAGAAGCTTCCACTCATTGCAGAAATAATCAACATTTTCTAGTCTAAGTGAGAATCATCATGTCGTTAGGATGTATTAAAGATTTGACATCATAATTACACAGTACGTTTCTTAAGTGGAGCATAAGGTCATAAGAAATTTAAAAGTTTCAGTAATCAGTTGCCATGGTCATCGTCTCTTCGAATGACTTGTATCCCAGAGTCTTGTACATTTTGTGTATAGTTTTTCGATGGCTTGATCTTAATAAAAGCACAGCTGTAGTTTTTGATTTCCTATGGCATCCGCAAAACAAAGTCTAGACAGAACCTACTTTGTCCCTTGACCGATAGAAGACTGCCATCTCCGTCCCATTATCTAGTTATTCCTCACAATTTCAACTGATTTTAACCTAAATATTCTACGAATATATTTGTTTTGAAAAATTTTAATGACTGTTGGTAAGATTTCAAAATAAAAGATAAAACGAAACTTAAATTGACAAACCAGATACACTGCCAATTACATTATATGTTTTAATACGACAATATGCAAGGAACTTGAATGTAAGACAGAATGTTTTTTTATCGTAGAGGTAGCTGTTGTAGTGAGGATAAAACTTAATTTTTTTCAATGATGATAATTTAAAGTGTTAACATCGAAGCTATTCTTGTCACTGGTTTAGAGCCACTGGTCCATTGGATCCTTCCAAACAAGTGACTCGGATTCGATCTTCGTTACAGGATCCGAATAATGCGCACAAGTAACGCATTGTTGCCAGTGGACTGGGGGACGTCCTGGTTTATGATGTGAACACACATGACAGATGATGAAGAAAAATCGAAAAACAGTGAACTATTGCCTGCGATGAGAAAAAAAGTGTTCAGACGCACAAAGTTGCCTATTATCGGGATGTTAAAGTGAGCTTAAGCGGCATCTATACTGATAGAAAACATGCTTTTATAGTTTGAATAAATATATTTTGATTTTTTCCAATTCTGAAAAACTCTCAAAGGGAATCCATCGTTCATGCATGTGGTGAAGAACGGTAGTTTTTGGCGATTATATAAATAATTTAAGATATTCATTGGCTTGTTAATTATGTAAACAATGTCTGGGAACTATAAACAAAACAAGAAAGATTAAAATGAATATATCATATACTAGTATAACTGCTGATTAGTGGTCGATAATTGGATCGTAATCTACATATGCTGTACTGAAGAAGAGTGTTAAAGATAATGCTCTGTTAGCGATAATAGTGGATATAGTAGAGAGCAAAAAAGGAGAAGATAGAGAAGAAGTAGTGGAAGTAGACTAAAGAGAGAAGATGAATGTGAAGAGCTGTTTTATTTTTTAACTTTTGGGGTAGTTGATAGTTAAGTGTATTATAATAATGCGTGTATAAATGTTTGTGGGATGTAAATACAATAAATACCTGCAAATACCTGTAACATATGAATGTAAATGAACATGCTTTCAGTGAAGCTCTTGAAAGCTCATCTTATTTATGCAGACCTTCGTCCTGGATCGCAATAACAAAGAGAACCTGCTGCATGATGTAAAGTAAACTCCTTATGCAAATTCTACGCATGCGCGAGATTTAAATTTGCATACGCTCCCGAAAACCAAAAATTCTGACCCTTTTTTTTTAAATTTGAATATTTCGTCCCTCCTTAGAGAAACCAAAAATGTGGGTCAAATCACCGCAAAAAATAGACCGTTGTAGTCATACTTTGATACAAGGTTTTATTGTGTACGATGATAATATTGACAATAATTTTGCGATTATTTGAATGATAATAAAGTCAACCGTTTAGTTGGCATTTTTATGCAAAAATATTTGCACAGAGATAAAATATTCACCGCGATGCTTGCTGAATCGTAAGACATGCTATTATTCAATAAATAAGGTATATTTTTTAATCGTTAACCATATTTACAATACGAATTTGGTTATTGCAAAATATTGATATGAAAAAATATATTTTTTATTCAAGTATGTAATTGACGATACACAACAGTGTCAAACTGTTTATTTAATGTAGAAGAAAAAGGTGCATTTAATATTTTTTTGTGCTACTTCTTAAACATTGTAATTTTCGTTTTTGTTAAATTTTGCGCAGTACCGATCAAAAAAAATGTATGCATGAATAAGTAACCAAGAAAACTTTGATCTCTACAAAAAAATATATGAAATGTTTATATTATACATTAGGGAATAAAAAAAAGGAATGACTTCTCCTATTAATCATAAAAACTTGCTGATTTAATTAATTTAAAAATATATATTAGACAGTGTGACATCAGCTTTGGTTGCGCGTATTTAAAAATTCATTTCGCGATCTACTTTTTAATGTGAACCAAAAAATAAATGAAACGCAAGCAAAAAAAAAGAAATAATCAAAGGGTTGGTGGCTTAAATGCAAAAGATATGGGGTGCATCAAAATTTATAGGTACAGATAGAGACACGAACGGGCATTATTTTGTTCCTCTGCGATATTTTATTTAATGTTTTTTTTTCAAAGGCAGAGTAGCTACGTACACGATACTTTTCACATTGTTATAATTTCTGTACTCGACTGTTTATTGTTGTTGTTTTTTGTGTTTTTTAGGGACGACCCCCGTTCCACTCCTTCCCGCCAACAGTCACGCTCCGATGATCAATAGGTATCGACGGATGCTGCGGGATCTGTCGATAGATACATGGGCGGAACTGCGATAAGAAACCCCCCCCAAAAGAATACTATTATTTGTCCATACAATATAAATCGAATCATATTGAGCAAAATTGGTAAAAGACAAAATTCGTCAAAATTGTAAAACATCACCAATTAATAATGAGTTCCCGTATAAATGGATGATACGTGAATGCCGAGTTTAATAATGTTGGAAGATCTGATTCCACATACAGCGCTTAATCTTAAAAGGCAAGCATTACAGAATCCATTTATGATTATACTCTCATGTGTGCTCATGTATTAAATCTAATACAATTTACTTTAAAAAATACCTTCCAGGCATGGCAGATAAGTCTCCGCAACTGCATTGATGCGGATGAAGAGCATTTTTAACGATGTAAGCATTTGAAAAAGGTCAATTAAGAAATCATTTTTTCTTAATGATCGATCCACTTAAATGGTTACGTGTACGTTTTATTTGAATTTATTCCGTAATTAAATTTCTTTGAACGATTTTCGAACGAACGGTCATACAATAGTTTATTGATAAAAGGAAAAAGTTGATTAGCACACATTGAAATATCATATCATCTTACATGCCTAACTAATATATTTTTGGAAGAATTTATTGAAAAATTTTTTTGACGAAATAAAAGATTCGTTGTTTTTATGCTACTGATTATGTAGTTAACGCTGAAAGCTTTCATTTGTGGATTGTATGATGCTTGCCATTGGAGGACCGCTAGACGAATGCATTTTCCGGTCCCGTCACTGCACTTCTCTCGGTGAGGGCAGAAATGCATCGTAATCATAAATTCCGCAGACAATGGGACAAAATCCTCCAGTGAATTACCGCGCGGGTCCAAATGTGTATTTATTAAGGCCAGGAATATTCCTTCGTCGCTTATTTCCAACTGCACATAATATTATATACCGCGCGATACGTCGAAGGACGATATGATGTAGTGCACAGCATATGCATACAACTTGAATTATAAATATTCATTTTATACTTGCATATAAGGCAGTTTTTATGTGCCATAATTACATTATGTTTATTTCATCTTAGATATAACAGCATATTTAATATATGGCATTGTCTCGCGTCATAGTTTAATGTTTTATAGCGCCTAATGAATAGCGCCTAATGAATAGCGCCTAAATCATTTATCTGATGAAAATTCATTTTATTTTTAACATTTTTATCTGTAGAACATTTTTTTTACTCTAACAGCGCGAAATTGCATTTTTATGCTTAATTAATGAGAAAAAGAGCCATTTTTTTATATACAATATATGAATTAGCACCTTTAAAGAAAAATGTCTTTTATATATGTGCCCATGATTATAAAAGTGGTGTAAGTCATGTTTTATTCATTCTGAGATATTTAAGGGTTTGTGTGTTGATGTTGGTAGAACTCCTGCCTTTGAACAATATATGTTTCCAGGTGGACTTTCGGGTACAAGTATGTTAAAATATATTTTTTTTCCAGCACAGAAAAATTACAAATTTGAACATCTCAATTTGTTTCTGAAGTACAATAAGAAATAATCGTTAAATAAAAAAATACAATTCATACAAATATAGGTACTCATGATTAAGTACTATGGACAAAATAAAAAAGACAAACAACAGAGGTCGCAATGCCTATCAAACAGACGACGCCAACAAATTATTCCTAAAAGGAAACTCGTGGAGTTCATGTCTGAATTGGGCCTTTCTTACGTGAAATATATCAACATCCGAGGTGATTTAGTTAAACAGTCTTATTAACTATGCCTTTCACAAGAAGCAGGTTAGTGTTACTTATTGAGAGAGCGAACAATCTGTGTATCCTTATTCTCAGATATGTTATGACATTGACATCTAAAATAACTGAATGGCACAATTTCGTAATGACCCATATGTTGCTGATATTGTATATAATTTTTTCATTCATACGTTTTGAAAATAAAAATGCTATAAGTAAAAGACCAACACAAAACGAAAGTAAAAATATAGTTGAATCACATATATTCAATGATATGATGTATATTATGTGTATATTATTGTATCATAAAGAATCAGCTGAGGTTATTCCTCTGTGAGTATCGGCCAGTCTAGCCTTTGGCAATAGTAGTGGGCTATATACTCTGTAGTAATGGTAGATATGCCGGCCCTTGGAAATAGATTGACCGTGAAAAGGACTCAACAAGTTGGTGGCAGTGTGTGAGTGAGTGCGTGGACACAGATGGATACGCACACCTGAGCACACACCAGGACCGCATCAAGGACATATCTTCCTAATTATAGTTAAAAAATCATGAAGCACACTTCTTTACGTGTGCGATAACGTCACTTTCAAAGCATTTAAGACTATATAAGGGGGGCAGTAAATGAAGAGAAAATTAAAGGGCGTTCGGAAGGCACAGTGAGAACGTGGGCAGGTAAAGCTATAGAAAATTTGTAAATAAAATAATTAGGGCTTAAAAATAATCTTTTCAAAGTGGGCAGCGGGCAAAATTATGTTGGTTTTTTAAATTTTCATTTTAAGTCAAAATAAAAGCTTGTTCTTATACCTGTTTTATAACGCCTAATTAAGTAAATCGGATGCTGGATTTCATAAAGATGTGTAGTGATTGTATAAGTTTACAGATTTAAGAGATTGTACATGATGTTTTTTAAGAGTTACGATTGTATGTTGGAAGAGCATTCCAAAGCTTCTATGTGGTGCTTAAGAAGCTAAGTCGTATTATTTTAACGTCTTAAGATATTGAAATAATTTATTAAAAAAATTCCACTTTTTTCAAATGCCGTTTGAAATTCTAAAAAAAATGAAATTCCTTATTTGGACTTGATTGAAATGTGTATCTCTGAATATTTTTTTCTATACTTTTTTGGTCTTCTTAAAAATGATGTGTGGATCCGCAGTTATAATGTTTGATTAACACAGCGCTTGGCTATCATAAAAAATGTCATATAATCCACAGATACTATCTTTAGATCACCGTTTGTCAACATTTTTCTAGTTCGCTAATTTAATGACATCTTTCCTTCTAAAAGATCTCTAAAATCTATGCGTCATAAAATTTTCCATCCCGTTTTTTATTTTAGTTTTTAAGTTACTTTGTGTCTATGATGTTTTTACTCTTGAGCTTTAAGAAACCACAATACATATCTCAAATAATGTCTACTTTGGTGATGTCTTAAAAAATATAAAAATACTTTCAAAATATAGGGTAAAAAATATTTATTTTCAGTGATAAAATTTAATGTTTTTTTTTTAAATGTGTGAATTTTGTGAAATTTTGAAAAAAAAAAACACTTTTGTAGTCAAGAATTTCTATGAAAACTATATATTTTTTTTTGATGTATACAAATCACTCTGTTCGGATCTGCTTATAAAGCTTTGCGACCGGACACCGGTCAGACTCCGCGCCACAACAACGGACACAAAAGCTCTCCATACACACGAAGCTCCAAACCAAAAGCTCTACAAAGAGCGTATCCGGAAAATGAGATGAGCAAAAATTGGTGGAACGAATTAGGTTTTCACACGTTTATAAAACAATGTTAAGAAAAACAAGGCACTTATGGCTAGTTTTGGTACATGTTTTATTTTAATTCTCGAATACTTGTATTACCAACATAATTGTAAATGATTGCAAACCTAGAGATCTCACTAGGATACAGCTGTGTTAGAATGACAAACAATACAGCACCTTTTCATTTTACAATCAAAAAACGAAAGTCAAGCTGCTCATCCAATTTAAGAAAAATCCCCTCCGTATTTACTATTAAAATTATTATTTATAATATTTTGAAATGTATCACATTTATAAATTAATAAATAATATTTAAGCAGTCAGGGGTCATGGTAATATTTTTTGAGTTTA
This sequence comes from Glossosoma conforme, assembly GCA_022606575.1. Classification (NCBI taxonomy): domain Eukaryota; kingdom Metazoa; phylum Arthropoda; class Insecta; order Trichoptera; family Glossosomatidae; genus Glossosoma; species Glossosoma conforme. The sequence goes on from JAGTXR010000002.1 coordinate 1,689,709, forward strand.
CAACTGTCTTCTAGCCACCTATCGGTGTCCTGAAATATCATCAAAAATTACACTCAAAAATGTACAAGACAGAAAGAACTTTAGGAGTTAGAGCTGACATATGAAGAGCATGGCGGCTTACAGAACAATAGTGTGCAATTTTTTAAAGACGATATTTTAAAGATTAGAAGTGGATGTACAGTGACTTTATATTATTTAAATGCATTATATCTGTGTGGAATATTTGGGCTACGCTCGTTTGATTTTATGACGAATAACGAGAGGAGTGACAACGTCATTTCATACTACAGTCGATCATGAGGTGAAAATGAACCTGCATATAACATATACTGCGGATGCTGCAGAAGAACATAAATTACATTTGCCTTTTTTCAAGCACTTAGGCTCGCGCCGTCCTGGAGAGCTATCGGGAACTGTACATTGAATGTACTCGATAAAGCTGCGCGAGGCGAAGCTGACATGGGATGAGGCAAGGACCAGCAGTTGATAAGTTTTATAGCGCTCTCTCGTGATGTCTATATGCTCCACTTAGGAGATCAGACATGGTGATGATGATGAAGATTACTTTCACCTGTGCATCTTTTGGTGCGCCAGTGAAGAAAGCTCTGTTACCTTTATCGCGGCCCATGGACCGAAATGTTGAATAAAACGAGAGGCAGAAGGTAATACGGTTCGAAAAGCTTTTTCTGGAGAAAGTTTTGCGGTCTATTTATAGAGGATAGGCTGAATATACGTGTCGTTATATTCGAACGGTTTCGAACTACCCCAATATTTTTGACTTTGATTTTTTCGGCTCGCATTTTTTCGATTGGAATTTTAATACGGAATTTATTATATTTAACATACGTCTGAATCTATAAATAATATAAGAGGACATAATATATAGGTCATATTACAAAGGTCAGAATAAACAATTTATGATAGCGACTTAAACTAAAATGAATAATGTTTTGCACTCAGATTTATTTTGACACACTCGTTTAAAATTTATGTAGCATAACTAAAGAAAATGGACAAAATGGCGGTTAAATATAAAAAAAAACCTTCTTTAAATAAAAAATAATAATATTTTTAATAAGCTTTTTGTTGTTGACTTACATATAAGTGAATCTGAAGCTATATATATAAAGTATAAATAAGATTTAAATATTATAAATTCATTTAAAATTGATTATTTATTTTATAATATGTATTCTGTAGCTCTTCTTTTTCAATATAGGAAATATTTTATTTGTGCAGTATCATTAAGGAATTGATAATCTAAGACTTTTTTTGAAAAACATCATTTGTTATATTTTTAAATTAATACAAAAACCATACATTATAAAATATTAACAAATGATTTAGTATTTTCCAAATTTCACATAAGAATATTCATTAATTTTTGTTAAATTAAACTGAACTTATTCAATCAATTTAATCATCATTTCATCATTTTAAAGTAAAAATTTCAAATATTGATCTCTTTAATGTTGATCTACAAGTACCAAAAACGTAATAAATATTAGTATATTTAATACATATTTTTTCTATATATTATTAAAATACTACAGGTATTATTTACATCCAGTTTTATTCAGTATTAGATAACTTGAAAAATACTTTGACACATTAGGCTATGCTCCGAAAACTTTTTAGATTTTTAAGGAATATATTCATGTTATTATATTCAAAAATAAATAACATATTCACATAAATAATGATTGAACACACCTTAATGATTGAAACAGTATTTTTTTTAAATTTAGATGATATCAATATTATTTCACATCTGCTCCCTAACTTGAGCATTTAGTTGTCATAAACTACCTCAACGAATCTTTTCTGACCATCACAGTCCTCGCCTCCTCATATGTATAGTTCCCGATAGATCTCATTAATCTGGATACGTGAAGAAAATATATCTGTAGCTTATACTCGAATAATTTGTGCCAGGTCCTTCTCCTTCTCTAAACAGACTGCATGATAAAAGGCTGCAATGTCAGCTCTTTTACTTAGTTATTTATTGTTATGTCAAACCAACTTGTCCCCAGCATTCTATGCAGTCAAATTTTAATATAACACACTATATGGTTGCAGTGAATTTTGAAATCAACTAAAATATCACTCAATTTAATGAAGAATCTCACCCAGGTTAGTGCATCTTGCATGCGTTTCACCCAGCCGCCCACGTCACTCACCCAGGCAAGAAAAACGCTGGGGAGGCCGCAGCGTGTCTGGGCCCAATCGATATATCGACCGCGGTCTCTCCCCCACCGAGGCGAAGGCGCCCTACCGCGGGGTGAATTCTTTCTACCCTCAATGAAAGCTACGTCACGTGTCCAACACCTGCTTCGCTATAGCTTAAGCAAACCTCAATGCTAAGGTTACTTACTGTATTCTTAAAAAACGTAAACATACTAGCTACGCTATAGTTTGAACGATCTTTAATCCTAAGGTTTTTAAAAAACAGCGTGAATAAACATCTGGTACGCAAAACTTTTAAGCAATCTTCAATCCTAATATAACTGCCTTTTAAGAAAACTACGTGAATTTTTATTCAGTTGTCATTGTCAGTTACGTATACGCTCTGCTTCCGCTAAGTACATTCTATATGTTTACTGTTACCGAAGGCATGAACAAAAAGGCGCTGTAATGTATCCTCAAGAAAAACATTTCTTAGGAAGTCATAATTATCTGAAAAAACATCTCTTGGCTGAGTATAGAATGATAAGAACTAGTGTCAGCTTGTCTTGTTTTAAGCTTAGTCATGCTTAAAAAAGTCTAACCATCACACTCACACTATTCTTCGCAAGCACATGATGTCAAAACTCATTATACGGCGCCATTGGATTTCATTATTGGTAAATTAGGTGTATACTTGTCCCTCGAACAAATTTAGCTGTAATACGAGTCATAAAAATTCGTGCAAAGCTGTAACAATAGCGCTCAGTGTGATCTTTGTTCAAACAAGTCAAAGAGTATTTATTTGTTTGAAATGAATCTCAAAATAAATTTAAAATATATATTTATAACGCAATAAAGCATCGCATTATTTTGTATTATTGAAAAAAAAAACATTTTTACGATAAGCTTTCTCAGCTGTGAGTTTACATCTACGTAAAATAATAAAAACGTAGTAATAGTGTTGCGGAGCTTTGCGGCGCTTCGTAGAATCATCACACACGTGGTCTTGGGGAGGCTTTCAGGGAGGGTCGGGTGATGGTCTATTTGTTATTTAGTTCCCAGGGCGGGGGCGGAAGGTGGTCCAGCCTAAACCTCTTACCGAAATAGCCCCACCGGTTGCGAAAGGTTAGGAATCGAAGCCGCCTCCCAAAACAAATACTTTACGACGTAGTTTTTCACGTTAGATTTTTTTTGTTTGTTTACGTTTCTAACGTGTTTTTTTTCACTTACGATTGATCTTGTATTACTAAATAGAAAAAAACTTTAATTTGTTTGTATGTTTGTGGCATCTGTAAGAATTAAAGTAATTATTTAACCAACGACAAGAGCATATTGTAATCGCGGTTGTCGTTGGATCATCACTAATTATTGTTGCTTATTTGTTTTTGGGTCTTACTATTTTAAATATAAATATTATGCTTACAAATATGGCATTTTTGGTATTGCACTATTGGATTAAAACTATTATTTTTATTAATATTACTGAAGCTACATTTTATGTGGAAAAACTCGAATAGGCTTTGGCTTGTTACTTAATGCTTGTCGTTGAACCAGACGGTATACATAAATAGATTCCCGTAATTAATTGCTTTATTAACTGAACCCAGCAAATACGTTTGCATTAAATTAAAGAAAATCTTTTATGGTAGTTTGCAATGACCATACCCATGAAGAGGAACAGTCATGATTATTATAACAATTATTATTGACTTATATACACTGAATTGACAACAGATGTCTGCCATTATGCAGAATCCATTTCGCAACCTTACCATCTCCTTATTCATTCCCACGTATTTCGTGGTTAGCAACGTGTTACCAAAGAAAGCAATTCAAGACTCGCTGTAGTATACTTACTTCGCAGCCTTAGACTGAGGTCTATTTGACATCTGACTGATGCAATTAGAATCACGGGAAGGTCTTCAGCCACTCTCTAACAAGTAGCTTTTTGCGTGCGTACATTAACGTGTCCCCATCTGGGTCTCCAAAAACAGGACAGGACAGGGAGGGTTTTCACCAAGCAAACCGTCGTCAAGGTCATGAGCAACGAATAGGATATGGGTTAACTTATGGTAAATTGATGAAAAAAATTACTTCTTACGATGTTCTGTATATTTTAACGTGTATTAATTGTTTAATTGCTGTTAATTCTAGGACCAATCATTATCCATACTGGATGTCATGTATTGTACCGAGTTATATACTCCATTGCTATCATCGTGGCAGCAGTCACCTCCCCTGAGATTTGAGACCCCCTCTTGGAATAATTAAGTAACCCGATGCGACCGCAGAAGGCGACCGGCTGTAATTAGAGAAAGTGCAAAGTCGCCCGGTGAAAGAAACCTCTCTTGGGGTTGTTTGCCTAATTCGAAAACAGAGTGACGCGCCACATTATTGCGAACAGAATATATTTAATTTATTTTTTCTTAGTAATTTAATATACACTTACTATACATCAAAATTTTTTATTCGCATCAATTCGTTCAGAAAAAATATCGGCAGAAGCGGGATTCGAACCAGCGAGCTTGGGAACCAACCGTTGCCCTATGTTCATTACCCTATACCGCTCGGCCATCTCCTGCCCGAACTGATGCGTCGAATAAGTTGCATTTTTACCATTGTTACCAATGTTACCATCGTATAACGATAGATGTCTCTATATTATATATTCAGAGTGTGTATATTATTATATTTTTTATTATTCAATCATTAAGCATTTATTCACTATTTATTATATACAAATATATTTACTAATTATATTGCTTTATGGTCAATGATCTATAAAAGTAGATTAGACTATTGAAATAATAAAATAATATTCCAATAAATATTTTTAAAATCCATATCTTTTCTTACGTTGATATTTTCCGGCTGCCACAGAAGAACATAAACTCCAACGGCTATTTTGTCAAACCCTTGGCCGCTAGAAACTATACACACTTGTATAATGTACTTAATCAACTAACATCAATTTGACCTTAGAATCTAGAGGAATGAGAGTGTTGCGTCTAGTATACTTACGGGTTAAGATTGTTTGACTTTGCGAAGAATTATGAGGTGAGAGAGCAAACATGGTAGGTTTCGTGATAAAGCTGTTAATAGAACCATAGCGGTTAATACAACTTTGTGCCAGCAATTTCTGGTGAAAGAAAGAAATTTTAAAATTGAGCATTTCAAATGACAAAAATCATGGTCGTCTTTCTTCGTCATCGTCGGTGTTATATAAATTGGATGCTATATGTTAAGCAAACTGGCTATTATCGTTTGAATCAGTATTATTTAGAGATGAAGTACAGGAGTTGGTAGAACAAAGGACAACCTCAAGCGGTGGGGAATGCTTCAGAAGGGAGAGTCACTATTGTGCGACTGTGGAGACCTGCAGACCGTCACACACCTAAGATCCTGCTACATGTGACCAACAAGCTGCACATCTCAAGACCTATTGCTGGGCAACACACGATGTAGACAGATACTTTGCAAAAATAATTTGACGTCGCTGACACGAAGAAGTAAAAGAAGATCTTATTTAAAATAAGTTTTAGTGCTTTAGTGTAAGACTTGGCAAAATTAAATTATTAATAAAATAAGCAGTTTTCTCTCTTTCTTCTTCTTATTTTATGAACGATACTTAGATGCAGCATACGGTTAATTTTTTTTTTAATAATTCATGAATATCAATTACCAGTTCTACCTCAGTTAAGCTTATAACAAGTGGGCGTTTTCTGGTGTGCCAATTGATTTTTCGCATTTTTCATTTCGTGCTTTGTGTGCCTCTCGTCATGTCACGGACGATTGGAATCGGGAATTGTTTGCGATGCCGTTTCATGTTATAAAAAAATTAAATATTCTCAATTACCGTGAGGTAACGTTGTGGTGGTAATTACCTTTGGCTTGCGCGAGGTTCGGACAGTCGGACAATCGCTTATGTCTCGACCATTCCGCATGAAATAATAATTATGTCATGCGGCGCACTTGCGGGCTGGTGTGAGGAACAATGGTTGGCCGGCGCTGACAAAACTCCTGTCGGCGGACGCCGGAGTAATGAATAATATAATCGCTGCCGGGTTTGTTTACGGCAATTATACGGACAGGACTAATAGGCCAGTGATGGCAAACAAGAAAAAACACAAAAAGCATATAAAACTCACAAAGCTATTTTCTTTCCATATATTGTTACACAGTTATCTTACCATATGTGTCATCGTGAGGTAGCAACAAATTACATAGAAGAGTAACTCGAGGCAACCAAGTATTATACTAACTTTATCGAAACTAGACTTTAATTTGCTTTCGTTCAGTATTGTAGACTGTAGAGTTATGGGAAGACAATCAGTAATTTGTTAAAGCTTTTAGAAGCATCCAGTGAAGGATCTTCGTCTAGGACTTACACACAGGACAAAAATTGTTAAATTTTTCAGCGTGTCTTCTCATATTCGTTTTATATCTTAAGCTTAAGTTCACCTAAAATTGACGTCATTCAGTTCTGCCAGTTGCCATTATCCTTGCTCATCCCAAAATAACACCCAAGGTCCACCAGGGTCCATACTACATATTGTTTCCGATGACACCCACAGCAAAAGTTCTAGGACTAAATACTGTCTTGTTAGTCGACATTATTCATGCCTTGTTCCAAGTCATCTGCACTAGGATCTCCAATGATTACATAACTCTCATATTTTATATACAGTACAAATCTCCATACAAGAACTTAGCGGATATATGAGTGTTTTCTTGAGATCAGCAGACAGTACTTATTATATTATATTTTATAGCCATTATATTTGTATCGTAAAGAAGAATTTATTATTATTTATTTCATTATTTATTATTTCAAGTAGAACGATCGATCGAGTTCCATATTTCCATATTTGACGTATTCTAGAATCGTGATTTGTTATATATTGGGTACGTACTTATTTAGTTATATAGTATGCTATTAAAGTCACTTAGCTATTTAAATGAGTGTACTTATTGTTAGGTCAGAATGTTGTTAAAGTATTAATTTGGTAAGCAAATATAGTGTACAAATAAACAACAAATGGATAAATAAAAAATGTCGGATAAGGAGTATAGACTTGTAATGAAATATAAAAATCCAAATAAAAATTAATAACTGAAAAATATTATATATTTGCAATTGGTAATTACTGTTGAGTTAAATCACAAAGCAAATACATATGTGTGTAATATATTAATCATTTTAGTAAGTTTTTTTGTAAATTAAGACCAGAAAAAACGAGACTAAATGTCTCCTCTGCTTTTTTAAGTTCAAAAGTTCGTATTTTTAAATTGTGAGTGATTAAAATTTTCATCTTTTAAAACGGTACTCAGAAGAAGAATGGGCTTTATCATTGAAATAAAGCCTGAATGTTGCATTGCTCGACGAAAATTTTCTGCTGAAATGTCTAACTAATAAGTAACGCTGTCGACTGCAATGCAAAAGGTCGTGAGTTCGCTCTCCGTAAAGTAAAAAAAAAAAACCACTATAATTTTTAAGCAAAGATGGTTCTAGTTTCATAACTGTCGTAAAATATACTTTCATTATCCGCCACATGACGTTAGTTGGGTTGTACCGCTTCTTAAGAACAAATATTTCAAGAGTGTCAGTTTCAATACGTTTTACTACAGAAGACATCTTTTTAAGTTCCTGAAATCTTTATTTTGAGCAACACGTGGACAGTGGCAACTGGCACAAATTTGCAGCGGCTTTTGGTAGCGATCACACCTACCATACATATATGATTAAAAATAATTATAATTATTATAAGTACTTCTATTTGTTGTAAGATGGACTCCTCTGGATAAAATACCTTTCATAGACAATTGATCAAAATAAGTGGTAAAAAAAATCGTTCAGCTTAAGGTACTCATTTATTTTTTAAATGTTGGTAGAGTAATAACATTAAAAGATCGACACTAAATAAAGCGTACATTCATAAAAAATGACAAGCGTTTTATTTTGTCGGCATTATCTTGTATGTGTTGCTAATGTAAAAAACTTTTAGACAAGGCTGCGCAATCTACATTTAAAAGCTTCGCTTATTGTCTGCCGAGTGGAAGCAAAAAAGTCAAATTTATTGCGGTCGCAACGGAAAAAAATCACCTCGCCGCAAAAAGCTCGTCTATGGGAAAAGCTCGAGACATTATGAGCTTTCCGTCGTTAAACACAATGCATTAATTGTTTTCCGTAAGAAAAGAGGCTTCTTATTGTTGGATGCTCAGGCTAGCGTCAGCTGCAACAATGGAAGAGCTTCCTCGAAGGATATTGCTGAGCTTAGAAAAGCTCTTGCGTTTATCTAGCCAAGCTAGATTAGGAAGTAGGCGGGGTACAACGTTTTAACATGAAATGTATTTTTTACGTTTAATTGTTGAGAATTAATGACTTCTTTCAGACTGAAATTTACTATTCTATGCGAATAGAAAGAACGGTTCACGTGTCACGGCTTTTGTAGTATTTTCATGAAATATTTTGGCTTAAAATTTCAAAGGACAGACAATATCTCGTATTCTATGAAATTTTTAAATGCTTTTCTTCTTATAGTCGTATTTTAAAAGTTCAGTCATAAACTTACATTTAAAATTTATTTATTTTAATTATTAACCCTTTCGCGGGCCACGGGAAAACGGTTTCCCACAAATACTATTTCAATAAAAAAAAACGTGTTTTTAACTCATTAGTTCAGTTATACTCGTATATTACATGCCTTTTCATTCTTATACCATGAAAAATATATAAATATTATTTATATTTTTCTTCAAAACACTAGGATTCACCTAAGATATTATAAAGATAATGTTAATAAAACGTTCTCAAAGTAATCCATTTTAAAACAAGATTCAATAAAACAATCTTAAGAAAGTAATAGCCACAACATTTACAGTAAGAAAAAATACCAAAAATCTAAGATTGATCACTTTTTAACAGCAAATATACTTCAATTATATTTAATAACGTACGTCGTATTATAACGTTACTATTTAATTATAAACATGTTATGAGAAATAAAAAAATATGTTGAATTAACGTCATATATTCTGAATTTATAAAAAAACATTATATATATATTTGTAAATTTCATGTTTTATATGCGCTTTGAATGATCATAAATTAATCGGTTATATTAGAGAAATTCCACCGTAAAGGTATCAGGGTGGCACAAAGCAGAGGAGGTGTAATATATCATAAGTGCGAGGCATTCTCACTCCATATGTGGGTATGAGACCGCTCGGGGTGCATGCGACTCGGCCCTTTGTTCTCCTCCGGTTTTATAGCGCCCTGGTAACAATATCGCTCGCATCGGCCGGAGGATTTATCGGTGACTTTTATTGTTGACGCTGATTGCAGAAGGAGACGGTTAATGACCTCTTCCAAGAGTGTCCTAATGTCTTATACACGTTTGTAAAGGCTCTGATATGTAAGAGTTTTGTTAGAGTTATTACCTTAGAAGGTATTTACTTATGTTTTGAACAGTTAGTGTATTCGATCAATAAAATAGGAAAGCCGAATACTTGTATAAAATTATTGTCATAATATTTATTCATTAGTAATGTTGTAGTTAATAATATAAAATAGAGAAGTCATTTAAAAAAAAACTAATATATCATTTCATAAAGCTACATAATGAGTGGTTGTGTAGAATATCGGTATTATATAATCGTGTCGGAAACAACAGGGTCAGAACCTATCTGCCCAAAAGTGGGCAACGTCGATGGCGTTACTTCCGGCCATCATCAAGTCTTCCTGGGTGCAGCTACTCGGACACAGTGCACACTCCAGGAGGTGTGACAGGGTCTGCTCCACATCGCAGTCACATTCAGTTGGTCCGCTATAAAACTGACAGGCTTTCATTTGTGCCTACGTCTTGCATACTCCAGTCCGAAGTCTGTTAAGGGAGCTTCATATATTTCACCCCTGGTCGTGTCCAGAGGCTAGGTCCTCTTTTGGGGCAATCCACGTATTTATTTCCCCTAAGTTGCGTAATATAGGTAATACGTTGGTTTGACTTTGTGAGGAATGATGAGGTAAAAAAGCGTATATGGTAGCATATCATTTTAGAGTTTGTCAGGAAACAAAGAGACTAAGCTGGGACATATTTTTGGATGCCGAAAGAGAGCCTACACATAAAATATATCTGCCTTTTGATTTGATCCCCATACTTTCACTTTTCTAAAGACCGTTGGGAAGTATTCATTAATCTGATATGAAATTTAGGCAATCATATGCTCCAACTAAAAATTGATATGAAATGATGATGAAGATGAAATACGCACAATAGTTTCTATCTAATACAAGGAGCGGCAAAAAAGCTGACGGTTTGATTACTTGTTAACTAATCAAACCGTCAGCTTTTTTTGCCACTCCTTGTATATTGTGATATGGTTTATTAAATGTCTTATAAATAAGGGATAAAATAAATAATGTATTAATGCAGAACTTAGCAGTTGTAAAACGATTCTTAAATACTCGTATATAGCAGAATGAAATAAAATTAACTCATTGCGTGAATAATTTATTCTTACGATAAATATCATCGTTCATGTCATACATTTTTTAGCAATAATTATTTTATTATTTTTAAAATTTGCTTTAAATTATAATTAATTAGAGCAGAGACTGTAAAAGATATACATATTAAAGTTTCTGAAGCATATATTATTTGTGAAATGAATAAAAAACATAAAAAATAATTTTATATGATTTAACGACAGTCAGTTTAGAATGATTTCGTAAGCTTGCGTATGTCAATTTAAATAGCAAAGTTGAATGCATTAAGGAATATTGAAAAATTATGCAATTCATTCCAATCAAAAAGTTATTCACAAACTAGAGAGCTTTCCGCAAACTATAACGCTCACGACATATGCTATGAATGTGACGTAATGAGATGTAATAGAGCCTTACGCGGAACAAGTTTGCAAAAGCTCGCGGCCAATAAAACAAACTGAAAAGAAAAAGCACAATTTATTGTATATTTATTTATTTACCCCTTCGAAAGTGACAAAATATGACATGACAGAATGCAAAATCATAATTATTGTAATTCATTTTAGAAAATCACATATTTGCATATCTTTTTTTATGCAATATCGTCCATACAATGAAAACATATTTGTATAACCTATATTTTTTGCATGTGTAATAAGCTGCACATAAAAGTGAATAGAAGTGTGCTAATTCATCTTTAAAGCTGCTATCAGTTGCATTTTCCACGGTCGGATGTGGCACGGGCTAAAAATGTTTCTAAAAATTTTAATTCTGAATAATTCATACGGTTTCATTTGAATATAATTTCATATGCATACCGCACGGTTCGTGGACAGCCTCTATGTATGCAGTGTCACCTGCATTCGGTGGATGATACGCACTTTATATACGCTTTTGCATTCAACGTCATTCACAGGTATGCAAAATTGTGGAATTATTCTCTGGAGCACTCACTGTGTCATCGCGCTCATCCGCCCTAAAATTTTGGCATTTAATTCATGCATAAGTCGGTCATACAAGATGCGTTTTTATTCTATGGTGGATATACTATGATGCTGCGATTAAACGGTCAGATTGTTCTGCGACAATATTATATTTTTGTTGTGAAATCTCATATTAAAAACTGTTTTTCAAATATCTTTTTAATACGAAACGTAAAATGCTCACCAACGATAAACGTTTCCACTTATACGTAAGCAAAATCTCGTCAAAAAGCAGAATAAAAATGTAAGAAATATTTTTTTAAATTTCATTTATAGTCCACGGTAGAGGCCAAAATCTCTGCTGGTGCTTTTTTGTGTGTGTTTTTATAAAAAGTTCAAATTCGAACGTTAAATATAAAAATGAACCAGAAATATGTACAACGTATAAATAAGCTATGTCAGCCATTTAAACTATTATATATTTATGAATCGGGATTAATATTTTCAATTATTTATAACCAAAAAGCTTTTGCAATGTATAATAGAACCTTATACTACCTTAAATTTTTTACTGATACCAATATAATTCTTTAAAACATCAAAAAAATATTAAATTTATTTTAAATTATGTAATCCAATGTCTGAATTTTCAACGCTCAGACTCTTTCAGTGTAAGCCTTTACTTTTTCACGTGCATACGTAATAGTACATAATAGTAGAACGTGTCCATATATTAGGCAAAATAGTCCCTCTTGGACACGTGGGGTATAACTTTTTTACGAATTTACATTAAAACATTATTCATATTCTATTGAAAAGTAGTCAATAGACAGTTAGGCTTAACATTGCAGGGGCTCCAAAAGCCTCTTTAGTGGACACGCGAATATGATGGTAAAAAGAGATGTAGGTTTTATGGGACTTGAAATGAATTTCATCTTCTCCTGTATGCAAATGATGGGTGATTTTTTAATATGACACTTCAAATGTATGTTTTGGTAGCATGCCTAATTGAGATCCATTTACGAGTATATTTTATTAGGTTGCTAACTAAAGACTAGGGAAGTTATATCTACGTGTTTTTATTGCTTTTTAACGTACAAATGTTGCACTTTAAGTAAAATATCTAAATTAACTGAAGGTGAGACAGTAATTTTTGTGCGTTCACCGAAGTAAAGTAACATTGGACGCGTACCTTAATTAAAAAGGTCACCGCTTGGCGTCCAACGCCAGAAGCCATTTAATACTAATAAACCATGGAAACGTCGTGCCAATCATCAGCACTACTTAAAAAACACTTTTTATTTTAACAATTGTTTTCTTCTTAAGTCTTCCAATTTAATAAGAAACATATATTAAATAAAAATGAATAAATAAAAAGTTATTAAATTGAAGAGAGAATTCTTAGTAGGAGTCTAAAGTGCAAAAATTGTTAAAAATGCTAACATAAATAAATTTATTTTGATTTTTAATGCATATTTAGATTGTAGATTAATCGTTCTAATAATACGATACGCCAAAAAAGAGGCTTTAAATGGTGATTTTCCTTTGTTTATTCGCCCATAAAGCCTTTATTATGGCTGTAATGTGCTTCATTTATGCACAACAAACTGAAACGGCTTTGTTGCAAAACGTAATGTGCGAATTTATTTTTTAATAAACATATTTATAAGTTTATAAGACATCGTAAAAAGGCTATAATGAAGTAGTGATATGAGACTTGATAGAAAAATAATAAAGAATGATTATTTAAAAAAGATTACAAACAAAAGAATTTTGATGAAGTTAAAAAAAAACAAAAAATATTTTACGTATGCGTTGAAAATGATCATTAACGGTAAAATTCTCTAAATTTCATCTCTCTGAAATTGTTATTCACCGGTCTACATTCATTAATGACATTATTGTGCCTATTTATTGCACAAAACTAGCCTTGAAAATTGTTGGTTTTAAATTTCGCAAACCAATTTTCCAACAGAAGCCTGCACCGGTTGGATATATCGACCTCATATCTACGGAGCCCAACTACTGTATACGCGGCGACCTTCGGCGAAGAAGTCAAAAAGTCCAAATTTTAACATCTGAACTACTAACTTTTACACCCACGATTGGTGTTGCTCACTAAAGCCCGTTACCTGTATAACGAGAAAGTACTCTGAAAACAATGCCTTGGTAAGTGCTCCTAAGGAGCGCAGGTACAAGGCGACCGGCCCGGGGGCCTCAGGCCCCAAAAAAAAAAATTGACACTAGTGTTCTACCATTACATTTCTCCATCCACATCTGATAACTATTTTCTTGCTTGAACAGCATTTTTGACGATAATTTTGTTCTAAAAATGCAGTTCCTGACAACAACGTACTTCAGTTAGAGGAGCAGACATTGTACGATGATAATATTGAGAAAAAAATACGTTATTTTCAAAATCACCTTATAAATTTCGACTTTTATCTACACTGTACAAATCGAGTGTCATATATTTATATGCTAAATTCAAAACCGCAACATCTTTGAGTCACTCCCTTTCTGTGTATAAAGTGTATACATTTTGGCTTATTTCATACAAAGCACACTGCTAATAGAGTGTTTTTGAGTGATCGGGGCATACATTTGCCCGAGGCGCCCACTATTTAGTATGCACCCGAACTTTACTTTCGCATTATATTATTGGTCTGAATTTGTATGCAAAACGCGCGACCGTGCAATCACTAGTGCCAGGTCTGGTAGGCCACAGACTCCTGATGTTTTGATGCGGCCAACACCCCGAATGTTTGACAATACGAATGTTTTCCTTTCAGACAATGACCGATGTCCCGATATAAGAGTGCCATTCTGCGGGCATCGCGATGCATAAATAAATTTCAAACACTTGTGTCGAACGATTACATTGTGGTCATAGTAAGTAAGGATAAAAGGTGATAGATTGACGTGCGATGGATTCTCATTGTTGGTGTTATGTATGACTTAAGAATCGATGCGATCAACAATATACGTGTTTATGTTCATAATCTGTAGAAATCATTTTAATTAAATGAAAAAAATTAAAATATTGAATTATCTTTTAATTATTCACTTGTGATGTACATTCATATCACGTTCCGGTTGTTTACTGACAATTGTAGTAATAAAACTCTATATTGTAATAATAATAAAAATATGTTTCGATATGGTACCCGTTGGAAAACTTTCTTGAAAATAATGTTACAAAAATATGTCTGCTATGTAATCCATGTTTAAACGAGTACAAAATATTGACTATATATAAATGCTGAATTTTAATTTTAAAGTGAATTGACAGTGACAAGAAAAACAAAGTATAAAATAATCTTTGGTGTCACCTTTTACCATTATATGTGGTAAATTTTTATTGAAAATATGCGTCACATTATTTTGTATTATAAAGGCATGCTTGGGAGTCGTCTAATCATCATTTTTAAAGAGATATGTTGATTAAACTGACTTTCTCCAAACATCAAATCTTATGGGGCGATTCAATACAACAAGCAAAACGCGATGTATTTCAACGGTTAACCAATCAAGTATTTTTTAAATTAATTGTTAGTTAACTTTGGTGATTGAAAACTGAAAGAGTTGTTACAACATGCAATGATCACTGGTCAAATATTATAAATGTAATAAAAATAATGCCAAATAAAAAGCGTACATTTCCGTTTAGTTTTATGCAAATACGTGTGTATACTAGATTTGTTCTATACAATATCACAACTCTCAATTCGTCTACTTGTATAATACGTGTACATAGGTTATCGAAAAATACCAAAAATAAGAAGGGAAATTTCTTGTATTTATCCTTTACAATCGAAACATTAAACTATGTATTAAGTTACGATCGAAAAAAAGACTACCCATAACTATTATAACCATTACCTTGCAGAAATATTTGCGACTGTGGCTTAATAATAAAAAAATGATTACAATATATCCCATAGGTACAAGCTGTGCAAGATCTGGATCACGCCTCGAATAGGGGATCTCTGAATAAAAATATTTCATACCCTCAAAAAAAAGGGATGCATTTTTTTTGCATACATTAAAAAACGGGATCATCTTTTACTTTCAAACCTCGCAGTGTGAAAATCTACATAAAAATTAAACTTACCCACCGTATTGTTGTGTTCATAGTGAGGAACCTTCCAAACTACCTGTTTGCGACAGTCACACAAGTAAACCCAACTCTACTCACCCCTCGACGCATTGTTATGCAGATTCAGCGCACACCGAATGCATTAAGATATGTCTAATTTGAATTTTTTTAGAAGGGTTACAGCTTTGATCAATTTCTGTGAACGGATTGAGAAGCGATTGAGAAATTTTGCATCATGTTTATAACGGTTTTTTACGATATTTTTTCACGTGAAGCAATGATGTTAAATATGTCTCGTGAGAAAGAATCAATGATATTTGTATATGCATATATTACATGTATAAATACGTTACTGGCTATGTTTTCAGTTCATACTTCACTATCCGCAAATTTTATTTAACTCAGAAATATGACTACTTAGAGATAAAGCGTTTGCTTATCATATCAAATGTTTGGATTCAAAAAAATAATAAAATACTAATCAATTTACACGCGCTACAAATACCCTTGGTTAGTGTTAATTGATACCTTATATGTAAAATTCCCTTGTTAACATTTTAATCAAAATTGGCGATATAAGGGCATTAGTAACATTACATAGAATTTACTCTGAAAAGCAGAGCTAAAATGGAATGAAGTTAAGATCATAGTGGATCTGGAATGATGATGTTCTAGCATGATTGCCAGTTGAAAAGTCTTTGGCATGCTAATTTGGTGAATATTTTGGATAGCTGTTGGCACGATTTAAGTTATTCCGGATGCTTTCGTGTATTATGATGATAATTGTCGCATGCCAAGAGTTTAGGGGCTGACGAAAACGTCGGTTGGTTTACCGTTTACGTTGTTGTTTGAAGACGATTTGCATATGACTGCAATGATAGATTTAAGGATGCATTTTTTGGGCTTCGTTGCATCACCGAAACGTATGCGGCTCGCGCTAAAATGCATAATTTTCATTGCAGTCCGGAGGATTTTACATAAATTTTACATTCGAAAGGAGAATTAAAAATTTGGCCGACTTAAAATATTACTCTAGTCATTCTGTACGAGCACGAGTTACAAGCGGCACGGGTTGAATAACTTAGTGACAAATATTTAATATGCCTAGTAGAAAAGTTTTGCTTACAGTGAAACCTTCTTGAAAGTGATATTCTAAAAGTGATAAGTTTAATGATTATTTGAGGATGAAAAACTAAATTATTATAGTTTAAGACTTGTTTTTTTTTCATATTTACTCACTTGTGCAGCTTAGAGCCAACACATATTGTCACCATACAGTTCTTCTTTAGTTATATCTGCACCCAAAGCTACGTTGTGCATACTTAACATAATGTTTGTCAGATTTTTAAAGAAAAAAATAGACTTGAAGATCAAAATTGAAAATTATGTAGATGGAAAATTGTTACTCTGCAATTGTATGTCGTCACCATCTCTTCAATCTTTCGATATCGCGTTTTTAGTACCGTTGTATAAGTTGTATAGTATATTTGGCAGAGCTCAGGTGTATAGATAATGGATATAAATGACAACTGATAGAAATACGAGTATGTTGCTGCAGTTTGTGATGACCATTTGATAAATCTGTCATGTCAGTTAGTACCGGGCTCCTGCCTTGAAGGTCGTCGCTAACCATATTTGTTCACAGGTGGATCTTTGATTGCAGAGATATCATGGAACAAGGCATAAATAAAGGCATAAGACAGAGATGAGTGGCAGTAGTATGTGGTGACGTCACGTTCTACATATCGAATGAATATGTTATACGGAGATTTACTCCGGCTTATAATATGGATAAAAATCGATAAATCGTTGAGATTAACGTAAATACGACAACATGGAATATTTTAACTACTTATACTTTTTTCTTCTTACAGAAAATGCTTTTTTAGTTTCTGTCTTTGATAGAACCGAATTTGATAATATTTTTATAAGTTCTAATAAAGAACAATATTCCATGATATAATTTGTATAAACTAAGAAAACTTTCAAGGTTAACTAAATATACGCAAAATATCTTCTAGTTCCATGTACTAGATTCTAGAAAATTTAAGGTTCTAAGGCTTCTTTCTAAGTGATCTGAAAATAAAGTGAAACTCTTAGAGAATATTTTTTTTTACTTTCTGATGGACGTGAAAATTACTCGATTTAACATATTAATAATACAATTTGACCGTTAAAATAAATAATAAAATATTCAATCAAAATATTAACGTTAACAATAATGAATATTTAATTTATAATCAATCGATTTTTTACTTCAATCATTCACAATGGTAGATAATTAAAGTCTCTCGCTTGAATCGATTATAGAAAAACGACGGTTGAACATATTATGCAAATGTATCCGTTTGGTGTACAGACTTGTAACGGAAGTGGCTTTTATTTATCGAACTATTCAGCCTTCGTTCTCCTTCCCTCCATGTCTCTTTCTCGTCTCTAATAATGAACTATCGACCCCCAGATCGATATATTCAAATTTCAGATGCGACACAATGGGAGAGTATCGCGTGTGAATCGAAAAGACGAAACGAGGAGTCGGAGAGAAAATATTAATATTATATATTCGTTGCACCGATAATAAGATTTGTGAAGTATATCAACAATTTTAGTCTGGCGCATTTGATTTAAGGATTTAATTTAACTAAGAATTAATACATTTTAAGAACGTTTAGTAAAAATCAACAATTTCTAAGCATACAAAATATCCTCGGCGTTAATATTTTAAAACTTGTATCATGAAGTCACTTTATTTTATTTTTATTATATATTGACATCAGCATGATGTAGCCCTTGCTGACTGGTACCGAAAACCTAGATAAACTATCTTTCGTCTCTTATTTTTTCTGTTCGCTTGTCGACATGCATGTGTCCGCCATATTGGCATTTCTGGACTAGTTACATATATTGTCACTGGTGTCGCTGAGCGACAGCTCATCACAGGCACGGCAGTTGTGTATTGATGGCCGGGAAGGTCGCATTACGGCCGGCGGCATGTCATTCCGCCTGGCCAGAAGCTTGTAAAGTTTTAACGTAAATATATGTCAATGTGCTTCTGAAAAAGCCTTTGTTTGCTGACATGCTCCTCATCATGCCCTCACGCAACGGAATAACATCTTTTTGAGAGAGAGGAGGATGTTAATATATAATATATATACAATTAATAATTAAACAAATGATATAATTTTTTATGAAAGTCAATTAAATTACTTCTCATCCGACCTTAATTCTGTTATTCAAGTAAGATATCATGCGCCATCTATTGGCAGAAAATAGTAGATCTTTTAATGCATTTGAGTGACACATTTTTTGATAATAATTTCATTGTTGCCACACCATAAAATACTCGTATATATGAAAACATCACATTTTGATGATTTGTATTAATGATGTACGTAAAATAGTAGAAAGCTTTTCTATCGCTGATTTTCATTACACTTTGACTCACAAAGCCAAAATAAATTATGTATTAGTAGTAGTAGTAGGTGTACATCTTTTTTTTTCAGTTCATATTGGCTTCTTCAGTAAAGAATTATAGCCAGTGCTGAAGTGTTGCGGTTTCACTGGGCCCACTAGTTGTATAAAGTGTTTGATAACTACTTGACTTTTGAAATAATATTAGGTCTTCCGATGCGCGTAACGAATTTTCTGTTGTCGTTATTGTCAGCTAACGGTCGTTAGACACCGCAATACACGTCGACGCAGAAACCTATCTAATAACTATTTTAGTATCGATCAGCGGAAGATTCTTGTTTTCAATGCATGTGAGAGACTATGTGTTGATTAACGAAGTAAATGCACCATTAGTGATTAATATTTTTTCGTACTTCAATGAATATTTATAGTCCTTTTTTTTTAATTAAATAAAATATTTTTCTATCATATATTTGACAATAACCCATCAAAAATTTTCGATGAGCTCGTTTGTGGTCTTGGGAACCTTATTTTATGGATAACCCTAGTATATAATATATATACAGGAAGCGGCAAAAAATTACAGTATTAAATCAAAACATCGACGAAAACAATCAGCTTTTTTTGCTGCTCTCTGTACATAATTCTGTGTTTTTACTTAATGTACTTTATTCGCAGTACGTATAATACATAATAGAATATTTCGTTTTCCAATATGAATTCTACATGGTATTTTTTAAATTTAATTATACTGTTAGAGCTCTAATCGTACAAACAATGGAAATAAAAATAAATTATGACCAAACACATTAGAATTTATTTTTTCTTGAAAATATGAGTAACTCATTATCTATGAGAAACTACACTTAGTAAGAACATACTCTCAATAGTCTCAATTAGGTTGTAACCAATGTATGTAAATTTTCAAGAAGAAAAATAAGGTCCGTTAAGGCGGCTCCTCGCTTGGATGAAGCAATTGAAGAGAAAGAGAGCCTCAAAAAAATCGCATACATTTGTGGAATCGCTTTAGGAAGGAAATTGTAACAAATTACCGAGTATGGGCCGGAATTTTTCATACATTCGACACGCGTCAGCCAGCTAGGCAACATTAAATTTAATACCACGGGCATTTTGTTTGAAATTTGAATATTTCCCATACGATAATAATTACGCAGCCTTTGTGATGTGTTTTTGAAACACGGCTCTTCAGCTTTACGACTGGCTGTAAAAATAACATATAAAAATTATTTATATTTGGTGTAAAATTTTTACAGCTGTCTTAATTGCCTTAATATCAAGGGATATGAATGAAAAAAATGGATGTAATTTTTTGCTAATTAATTAATATAAATTATAGTAATTTTGAGAGAACTATTAAATAAACATGGGCATAAATTATTAGAATTCTAAGATCTGCAAAAATAAATGCATGTTTTTTCTTGTATTTCTGATACTCGTACATTCTGCTTAGAGTTAAGGATACTACGATACATTAAAATACTCTTTATAGGATTAAAAAAAACTCCAATTGAATATAAATAAATCAATTGATTTTTGTAAGATGTTGTAAGCTTAATAATAATGAACTTTTATTTATAAACTTAAAAAAACGAGTAAAAATAAGTATTTAATTTCCAAATGGAAGAAATTATTTTAATATTGTATGTAGAATTCAAGTTTGCCGGTGGTCATAGCTCAATGGTCAAAGCGTTTGCTTTGCAAGCCAAAGGTCGTGGGTTCGATCCCCGACGGAGATTAAAAAAAAAAGAATTTTAATCGATTTATGAGCTCTAAAATACCCCGGTTGGTGTGAATTTTATCCATCACCCGTAAAATGCCTGTCATAGCCTATTTATTTAAATTGGTGGTAGACGAAAGTCGTCCCGTGAAGACCACCCATTCATAGTAAATTCCTGTAATAATAAAGGATGATGCGTGAATCTCGGGCTGTAGTCTATGAAGTTGGCGGATCAACACTCCACATGCAGCGTTTAGCCATATGCACCATGGTAAGCGTCATAGAGTTCCACAGATGAGACTTCAAAATTACTATCACCATTTGTCGGTATTCTCCTGTATGTGTTTACATAAAAAAAAAATTAAAATAAAAATTCTTAAATGGGAATGTACTCAATATAAAATAATGTACCAGAAGCCATAACATTGATTTCAGGTGAAAATATCACACGAAACACACCAAAACGCAACATTAATGGCTGTTAAAAAAATCAAGGTTCTTTTGATTGGTGACATTTTAAAATAACGACATTGTAAAATCAGTGTTTCTAAACATTAATTTTCAAAGGTCGTAAAGATCGCCATAAAAAAATTAACCGCAGAGCGGAAACGTCTTTAATTTCCTTCAGACCGATGGGTGGCGTGTTCGGGCGACCGTTAAAAATTAAAAATTAAAATTCTGAGCTCAAAATAATAATTTTAGGCCTTTTTCAGTTCAGGGGGACCACAATGCTAGACAGAGTGGTACAAATTATTTCGCGTGCTGTTACAAGCCTTGCGAAAATATTTACCAGACGCTGCGTTTTGCATATTTTGTTGTTGGATTGCATTTGTATTTTTCCGAAACAAAACGCCACATTACCATTTTATTACATGCAATTTGTGGATTTTTTTTTCGCCCAGAAGCCAACCTTCGGCCGATATTTATAAAGTTTCCCAAGCAAAACGTTTAAGTTTTTTTTTTTTTTGATAGAGTCCGACGTCAATCTTGCATAATTGTGTGGGTAGCTCATTTGAAAATGTATGGCATTTGGATTCAATTTAGGTTTTTAAAGTTTCCGGATTGAAAACTCGACAATAACTGAAAACAAATAAACAAACACAATTAACTGCACCATTATTAATATTTATTTAAAATAATATTTATTTTTGCGTTCATTTCTAAAATTCTATATTTTGAATACAATAGTTATTAATATGTAGTGTCATAATAGATTTATTATTTAATAACAACAATAGAGTTTTATATTTGATACTTTGGGTTTTTCATTAGGTATATTAGAGAAATCTTTTTCATTTGACTATAAAGAAGTGGAATTATTTTTGTTGTTTTAAGTCTTGTTAGAACATACATTAAACAGTGTTAATAAATATATAACTCTTTTAACAAAATAGTATTGAAAATTATATAATAAATATAATTTTAATAAACTCTGTTTAATTGAATTATTAACTACTCGTAAAATGAATCAATGAGTTATTTTAAGCCAAAAATCCTGTTGGAATCAATGTATTTAACGGTTTAATAAAAGGTTCAGAGAAATGTATATATTCAATGTTATAACATCCATTTTACTTAAAGAGGAACGACTTCACGTAGCCGGGATCATTATAAGAACACGTGGTAGACAGATGAGGAGCAGATTAGCAATACTCAGACTTTTTCTTTTTTTTTGAAACTTTCGGCCCGGGGCAGAGCGTATGATTTCCGACCCCAGCCGGATCACAACATGCTAATCGTCGCGGTCGGCGCACCAAGCGCCACTAAGCGCTCGTAATGGCAGACAGCCAAGCGCCGCAAATGGCAATCTAGAGAATTACACCTGTCAAACAAGCAATATGGCGATACATACATGTAAGACGAGCGAAAAAAAAATATGACGAAAGATCGTACATCTAAGCTTTTGCCACTAGCTTGTTAGTCCTGTAAGGAATCATGCTGATATCAGTTATTAACATACACTTTTTTTTTTCATCAACTGTTTGAAATGTAATTTCATCGTGAGTACCCGACCTATCGTACCCTTAAGTATTGCTACCTATTTTTCTTAGCAAATTTATAAAAGTCATTTACTGTGCAGCGACCAGCCGTCCACTGCGTCAAAAAATATGTTTCATTGTTTTCAGTTGGTTGTGCTCTCCTGAATACATATACATAAAAATAAGTCATCAAAATCACAAGCTAAAAAACGAAAAAAAAATTATATATTCAATTAATGAGAATTCCAATAATACATTTTATTTGTAGCCGCAATGAACATGAATAAATCATTAACATTGTTATCTTTCGTGTGATCGAAAATTCTCGAAAACGCCGTTTGTAATACAATATTAAGCGATGCGGATTTCTCTTAGCATTAGAGGGTGGAGGAGAGTAATAATTAGGGTAGAGGGCACAGTACGAGAACGGTGGCCACAGAAAAAAATGTGACTCATCAACCCACGCACTAATGAGCCTGCACCCTACACACTACCCCACATCACCCTGGCAACTCGCCCCTCCAACTGACTTGGGAACACTCACTTTCCCAGCCAAATCAACCAAAGTATTCGATACATTATTTATTAATTTACAGGAATAATAATAAATTCATACAAAATTATTACGTGTAACGAGAATGCGAGTATAAAAGGTTTTACAAAAATAAATTCATTGAAACGAAATATCATAATTTTTCTCCCCCACAGATAAGCTTTATGCAGTTTTGTGACAAAGCAACAACAACAAAATATAAAATGTAAAAAAAATATTGAAATAAATTAATAAAAATATTTATAAATATATTTATAACATTTTGATATTTGAACTACATACATACATATAAGTATACATAATGCTCGTTGTCAAACTTTATGACCATACGCTAACTATTCTGGTAAAGCTTGAAGTTCAAGTAGAAGCAGAATTGCATTTTAACAATTAGACACATGAAATTCCACGAGTTCGATTGGAATATACGAGCACGGATCAGTATGGGCACGGGTATACCTATCAGGGACGCCCATTCAAACTAAATGACTACTACAATATATGTCAGACTTTTTTAAAAGACGAATGTATATATTAAATCTTATTAAATATCTTGAGCTTAAAATTGAATCAGTTGTAAGAATAAACCATCTAAGAAACTATTTTGTTAAGAAAACTTCAAGTTATCGTTCTAACTGGAATTACTCTTAATCGTGCATCAAAATCAAGTAATAAATAATTCCAAACTCAGTATTTGAATCCCAACTACAAATCTTTATCAACTGGACTACATTTTAACCGTCTCACAGCAGCATAACATCGAAAAAAATTCAAGACTTCTTGATGATGCGTTCAATCAGATTATGATCAGTTAACATCTGATAATTCCAGTAGGAAAATAAATTCTCTTTCTGAAAATACGAGAATAAATTGATATAGGCAACGAAACTTCTAATGATTGATTTTTTGTTTTTGTATCGATTTTTTTTATTCAAATCATTATTTCTAATAAGAGGGGAAAACCTTCATCAAATAACTGTGTTTATTATTGAAATTTTTTGTTGTTGTTATATTTAATTCCTTATTGGGGCATATGGTCATCAAAAATAAATCATATTACAAGTTATGTCAGCTGTCATACTGTCTTTAGTCGGTCAGCAGTCACCTTTAAGCAAGCAACCCGATGAATGTTTTATATTTACAATAAAATCCCTCAAGAATCTCTTTAATGTATAGTCTAAGAATACCCTCGACTGTCACCACCCCTACCCCAGTGCCCCCCACCCTCACCACCCAGTTTAATCCAATCACAGCCGTCGATGTTTGTTAATAGTCGGTCCGTCGAAGCAGCTGCACACTAACTAGAGTCAAAGCCTAGCCTCTTGTATCTTATCTGTGTAAATAAGTTAATACGCCTATAAATAAATACCGATGTATATAAATATATATGTATGTATGCATGTATAGAGAGAAAGAAAGACATGGTAATTATCTAAATGATTTTGTAATCTGCTATTCTCAAATCAGTAGTAAAGATATTTGGATCATCTACTATAAAGATGGTATAAATATGAAAAATAATAAAAAATATTTACATTATATAAATGAATACCACGATTGCGCACTTACTGAGGATTTCATCACACCTTCGTTTAAAGACTCATATTATGTGCTACATTTATTGTTCCTACTATTACAACTGCTGCAAATGGAAGAATTTAAATCACCGGTAAGAGTAAAACGCTAATTTTAATGTGTGTAATTGATAATCTTTTGGCACAGACAGTTAGTTACAGAACTGGGTGACGGTGATTTGTGAGTCATGAGACATTCTTATGACTTTTAATTTTTAGGTTATGATCCATGCTAATGGATCATGATGCAAATAATTAGATATTTAATATTTGAATCGGATTTCAAAACGTATGTTAAAAATATATAAATATTGCTTATGTATTTTTTTCACTTTTATTAAATTATCAAGATTTAAAACAAATTAAAAAAAACCGATGAAAAACGATTCATTGAATAGTGTCCATAAGTCTAATGTAAATATCTAAATGCTAAACCACCTAATTCAAAGTATATACTTCAGAATACCATATCATAAGCTCTTCTTAGATTTTACTTACTTACACATTTTTTTTGTAAGTACAGTAAAATTATAATGCATTCCTTATAATTCGATAATGCAGAAATAAACATTGATAAATTGTGTTTCAACCTTTAAAATCCATTGTCATTCTCAAGAATACAGAGCAACAGTCCACCAGTTAACACTAAGTGCTTTACAGTATATTCACAAGACTTCAGTAAACCGGAAAAAAAAATATGTTTCAGTTAGTAAATATGTATCGTATGGCTTTGTTAAATTGCAATTGATAATTAAACTGTAGAAGCTTGTTTCGCTGAATGTTTTGAAATAAAAATAATAATGGTAAATTGAAAAAAAATCAAAGCAATCTCACTAGAAATCAGTGCATTAGCAAATGAAAAGAAAGCTCTCGGCCGACCGCTGGGGGCGCCACGTTGACGCGTCTTCATTAATATAGCCGGCTGTAATTATGTGTGAGGGAAGAAGAAGAGGCGGCGTATGGGGAAAATCAATAGGGCACCGCAACACACGGCCCCAGCCGGCCCTGGCTGTTATCTATTATTTATTTTATTTAAAACTTGAAACACTTTAGTAGAGTTTTTATTTAATTTAAGCATAGTAAAAAATAATGTAAGCACTTAATACGACACAAGAACAACAGTATGATTGATTTGATACGATTTGCATAAGACATAAGCTGTTTAAAAATAACTCATGTTCTTTTTTAGAGAAATACTCATTTTTATTGTTATGCGCATTGGTTCCAAATAGTGGCCGATAAAAATGTTTTTTTTCTATATAACTCCATATATCGGTTCCAATAATCAAAAAAGCAGAACAAAACGAGAAGTCAACAGACGCATATATCGAGCAAGGCTAGCGTTCAATAAAAAAAAATGAAAATTCTTGAGTCAAAAAATATTAATTTAAAGCTCCGCAAGCAACTTGCCAAAACATTTGTTTGGAGCATCTTGATGTACGGCTGTGAGACATGGTGCTTATCTGAAAGTGATAAAAAAAGACTAGAGGCCTTTAAGGTGTGGTCTAACGGAAGAATTCTTTGAATTTTATGGAGAGACCACGTCACGAACAATGAGGTTCTCTGCGTAATCAAGTTAGAACCATCTCAGAGAGGCGAGCCTGATGGATCGGTCACATCATGCGCTACGATGGTCTTCTTCACGACATTGTGGAAGGGATTATGGGTAGAAGCTGCATAGGGTGCCCTAGACGGGAGTATTTGCAGCAAGTGTTCGAGAACATGAATTGTTGCTCTTTTGCTGAGCTAAGAGAGGGTTGCAGTGGATCCAGAGGAGTGGAGATCAAGATGCAAGATTTTGTTGCTGCAAACTAAGTAACAACCTCTTATATGGCGTAAAAATTTAATGATGCTGACTAAAAAATTGCGTATAAAAGGATATAATGAGCACACAAATAGGTGAGGTTTTCGAGGATAATGACCTTCCACAGTTGACTCTATAACATTCTGTAAGGTCGGAAATTATATGCGAGTGTAGTGATGGTACATATGTATATGCTGAGTAAATGAATTCCAAATATAATAATCAACTAGTTATAGATATTTAGTTTGATAAGGTAGTAAACACAGGTGCTGGGAATGAATAATATCCCAAGGACAAGAAAATTGGGGTCAAGTTTAAATTTTTTTTCATTGAATTGTCTTAAAAGGTTGCTTATATAACCAATAAAATATGTGATTATTAAAATATTAAAATACTTATACTGATATTGTGGCTTTTGGGTTTAGCCGTGTGTGGCGAACTTCCTTCAACCAAAATTTCGACCGCCATTGCAGGGGTCTTCTTCAGGATTTATGATTTATTTAGTTTTGAGTTGGTTTATTCAGATTACATATATATTTTTTATGAAATATTGGTTGAAGGAAGTTCGCCACACACGGCTAAACCCAAAAGCCATAATATCAAATCTGGCCGTGAAAACCTAAGAAGTTATTTAAGATAATTATAGGTTAAAATTTCACATGATATGAATAATATTAAACTTATTGTTACGTGATCCATGTGAAAACAAGGTAAATAAATAAATAAATATTTATAATATTAGACTGTAAATATATGTGTAATTGTGTGTTGTCGATTATGTTCCAGGTAATGATGACTTTGGACTAGGATGATCTATCTTGAGGTAATTCCAGTCAATATATCTGTAGTTCATCATGAACTGCAGCTACCCTTACTTAAGGTCCCTGAGCTCTTACGCCTCTTACCGTTCTGAGAGGTCTTCGTGAACTACATAGAATGTACTCGGAGAATCTCCGAGAAGCAAAGCTTGCTTGGGATGATGCAAGGATCATTGTACACATAGCTGTGTGGCATAAGTTTGAAACCACCAGTTAAGGGAATGGTTTGAAAATTAATGAAAACTAAAAACAATTACCAAGTGTGTTGTGTCGTATCATGGTGACAATATTATTCACCTTGGCAGCGTATATGAAAGAAAAACAATAAAAATCAAGTCTGAAAATAAATTTCAATAATATCTAGAACCCAATTTCAAATAATAACTGATTTGAAACGAGTTCCTCACATGTATAGTATGCACTTTGTTCATCAATACTTGTATCGAGTAAATACCCTAGTAAGGACAATCAAAATGGGGACACGAATATTTTTTTCACCCTTATCCATCAAAAGGAACAGTGTAATTCATAACCCGTATAAAACCATATTATCACATAGTAAAAATATAATATTTTGATAAACTGTAATAATTATTGATTTTGTTATTAGAAGTGGAATATTGCATTATTAAAGAAATAAAATCAGTTATGTGCAATGTAGGTATATTCGACTTAAGTCGGTGGCGTCTAAGACATATGTGGCGTACTATATGCTTCAATTCTAAAATGCTCAAGAGACTTTAAAAAATATATATTTATTTTCCTGAAGGTCAAAAGTCAATGAAGTAATTTAATCATTCAACTATATGAAACACTAGGCATTAAATTCTCAACAGAAAAGAAGAAGAAGAATAAAAATAAAGAAAAGGAAGACGAATAAAAAGAGAAAGATGAAGGAGAACTAGAAAGATAAAAAAAGAAAAAAATAAGAAAAAGTACAAGGAAAAGGAAGAATACAACAAGAGGAAAAAAAATATTCTAGAGGCCTATCGATCACATTATTTTTTCAAAGTAAATTATGGATGCATAACTAACTTATGACAAGATAGATCCCCCCCACATGTAAACTTTATGCGGTTTGAGTTTAAGAAATTTGTGAAATTCATATAAGAAAAAACATCTTTAAAATAAATTTATTTAAAAAAAGGTATGAAAAATACGACTGAAAAAACATGTTAGTAAAAGAACGGTTTATTTTTCAGTATTTCTTCAATGAATGAGTTGAATTGTCTTGTTGCTACGGGGTACATTGAATTATTTCTGAAAACTACGGTACCATTCTGATTGCGATCGATACTCAACAATAATCGACATGTTCGGCACAATGACATGCCTCACATCTATGACATGTCTGAAAGCTTCGATTGAACAAATTTCTAGTCACAATAAAAATTTCATGTTAGATATGTGAGCTGAGCTTTACACAGAACAAAGGTTTTCATACAACAAATATTACATACAAGACTCTTTAAATATTCACTATTTTCGTAGTTATAATTACATTTGTTCGAGTAACCGATTTAGACACCTACTTTCATTCTGATACTGAAGAATACAAATGCCATGAAAGAAATAATTTAAGAAAAAAATATTCGTCATCATCATTTTACAAGATGTTTCTTTAACTGAAACATACGGTCGTTGCAAACTGTGACAGAAAATTTCTGTCAACCGTCTTGATCTTCGTCTATTTCCATGTCAAATCTGCATCCTAGAGTTTCGATAGCACATTATATTTATATTTTCTGTAATTTATGTTCTATGGCGGCATCGGAAGTACATTTCCCAGAATTTGAGTTCCTGAGTTCAACTTTTTCTCTTAACCTTCTGTAGTATGAAAGGGTGTCATGCCCGCTTCCTTATATTGTTAATCTTCACAAATTTAAGCGATTGCACTCCCAATTCTACGCAGGCAAATATTTTCAATACCAGCGTATTTATATCGATGATTGCGAGTCTTAAATACGAGTATATTGATATAGTTATAAGATACTCCAGTAATCTCAATGCGTGAAGTGAGCGTCTTCTGCAAGCTACCACTCTCAATGACCTTTACTCCAAAATATATGAGTAGTAATAACTCTCAACCCTCTCAATGATGTGACCCTCGCTGGTGAGTGGTCAATCTGCATCTTGACAGGCACATTTTTTGCAATAATTCGCATACATAGTTTGCTTGCAACCAGTAGATTTACAGTGAAGTGTTTTATGTTTATAACGAGTACAAAATCACGTAATTTTCAAAAGCCTAATTAAAAACTAAACTTCTCAATTTGTAATATGAAATTTAAGAAGACTTTTATTCTATTAAGCTTATTTGGAAACGAATGAGTTTTCGGCTCTTTATTATTACGTTAATTGTATTTTTCTACATTATTAATTAGACTTTCATCAACTAAATGACAAATCACAAAAGAACTTTGTTAATAAATGGTGGTGCAAGGTATTACAGAAATCGGCTGTCTAGCTTGGCAGTACTGCCAACGTATAAATACGAAAATACAATGAACCCTCCGATCCTTGACCTTGCCTAATACAGCCGTCTATGGCCTGCCGGGGTTACGTTGGCGGACGTGCGAAGGCTTTACGGTTCGCAAAACCTTCAATAGCCTCACAGCTATATACCAGTATTGTAGTATAGTATAGCGCGATAGACACACGTATGGAAACACGTGGTGTTAACCTGAAATCAATTAACACAAATCGATATTTTGTGTATTTACCTCACAATTTGATAGCTTATGCTTTTAAAGTTAAATTTCTCAAACTATGTGAGACTTAAATAAAAGTAAAATTGAAAATATTTTTCAATTGACGAATGTTTTGTTTGTTCTTATAGTAATTTTTATTATTGTACATATTGAGGCTTATCTCAAGACATCTCTGAACCTGAAGTTCCACCTGTGAATATATATGGTTTCTGACGACCTTCAGGGTAGTGGTACAAAGACTCATTGGATGATTTGTTAGTCGAAGTTTCTAGAGACATCGTATGATAAGTCTGACGCTACTAAGGCTTGATCCATGTTGTATTTATAAACAGATGAAACAAATTTTGACAAAAAATTAAATATTTTTAAACATACTGATATTGAAACATTAAAATATACCTTGGATACCACAAAATCACAGGAAGGCCAAAAAGTAGCTTTTTTCGAGCGTCCAGTAACGGGTCCCCACCTGAATCTCCGAAAACAAGATGGTACAGGAACGGTTTCACCAAGTACCATCTTTTCAATTGTCATTCTCACATAATATGTCATCAAGAATAAAAAACTATATGTTTTGACGTTAACTTCTAGGTGCAGAGAAATCATGAGGCAAGACATCTACAAAATCAGTTGACAGAACTGTGTTGTGGCAATTTACGATGTTAAGTTTCAAATATTGATGTTTTAGTTGTTAATATTCCCGTTTTTGTTTTTTTTAATATAATGTGTAAATACAAGCAAGATAATGTCGGTAGACGATTTTTCTCTTCAAGTATTGAGTTTGTATTGAAAAAAGGTACGTGGAGGCTTTCGTAGGAAAGTGTGTTGTTTGCCGATCCACGTGTCACATTATTGTAAAGCCTGGGCTAATTGTCAGCGGTCGATGTTGCCATGGAGACGCGTCCACGTAATGTTATTACAATAAAGCAGCTCACACGACAACCCCGGCTGGGGCAATGATAATTACACTCTTCCGGTCCGTCGGTGCACCCGCACCGGGCAACTGAAAAATACACCTCTTCACCATGTTATGAAATATCTATCTCCTTTCTATTCTGCTACCTTGCTAACAATGTCACTTTTTCCTTCCCGTATTCGTTTCACATCTGGAGCATTGATCACCACAAATTGCGGCTACATAAAGTAGCTATCGTATAATACATGGGTTGTTCCAAGACATTTCTTCACCTGCAGATCCACCTGCAAACTAATTTGTGTATCGTTTTCAAAAGCGTCCAGAAAATTATATTCTAACTATCAGCATAAAATAGTGAGATTTGATTAGATATAATTAAGTACAAAAATCTAGCAAAAATCTATGTATATTTTTTTCTTATCATATAAGTTCCATATCTGAAACATATGCTTACCATATATTGTTGCTACTCAGTTCTGTCAGTTGCCTTTGTTCATGTATTGTCTTAAGATATATCTGCAGCCAAATGTTCAACTAATAACGTATACGGTTTGTGACGATCTCCAAAACAGGATCCCCGGGACTTAGTAAGGCGGCAACTGTAGAATCCGAGGCATATTTGGTTGCTTGTTGAAATCAGCATCAGATCCCTCACCCGTAAAATGCCAGTCATATTATCATAGTATATATTATATTTTCATTATTATTGCAAGAATCTTGTTTAAAATAAGTCAGCAAAGCTATTAGTCCTCAAAGAACTTGTATAAAGTAATAGATGCTTTCATATATTTCGTAGGTTAAAATCTTAAAGGTAATATTTTAAATTTAAAAATGGACTTTTTAATCAATGTGATTCTCCCCCGGGCGTCACCGACAATGTATCGTTAAATGTGATTTCACACTAAATTACCGCAAAAAAATACATCGGCCGATCGATTATATCTTTAATAATGACCGCACCGTTCTCATAGGAACCCGTAAGTGCTAAATAATTTGTATATCAATTATCTAGGGTGTAAATGTGAAAAAAGTGAAAACAAAAACGAGATTTCTGAAGGGTTTCGGCAGGTTTTTCGTGGCCCGTTGCCGACAGCCTCGAGCTAAGGAAGCAGAGGTCTCGATTCGCATCGATGGTAGAGTTTTTTTTAGCATGATTTACTTAATTTATCGATATTTAATGTAAACGAGGCACTCTCGTTCTGCATTTTTGATACGGTAATGATATATTACTCTCGCGAAAATGTCCGACGCGGGAATAAAGTAGGTTATAATTCCTCTGAATTAATGATTTTTATCGGATCTTTTTATGATAATGGATCTTTTTTATTAAATTAATAAGGTTTGCGGATATGAATCACGAGCTACTTTCATACTTTTTACGTATTATTATTCAGCAATATAGATTTAATACTACAATGAATGTATGAGAACAACAGCAGATGTATAGGCTCTATTATCAAAACTGGTTAAACTATCATATCATCATTAGCCTATGTCCGTCCACTATTAAACGTAGGCCTTCCGCATGGGTCTCCATCCTTCTCGATTCTGCGCCCTCTGTATGGATGTTAATTTTGTTATCAATGTAATGTCATCAATCCATCTTGCAGGGGGTAGACCGAAGCTCCATTTGTCAGTTCTCAGATTATTATATATTCCAAAAAAAAAACATCCTTAAAGGGCTAATTTAACTAATAAATAACTATATTAATAATCTTGAGATGCCTGAACCCATCCGCGGCTTGTATCTTGCATCCGCTCCAAGCATTGTTTTCCTATCCCCAATCTGCTTCCAAAACATACTAGTATCTAAGAGAGCACATGAATTTTTCCCTATATAATTGTATATAATTGGGGCGAGCCACCCCTTAGGACCGTTGAACGTCGTAATTTTTTTCGGCAACAATGTCCCTCAGTACGTCCTTCAACTCAAATATTGTCAATTTGCGACGACCAAATGCTCCAGCTGGGAAATGGATATGGAATGAAAGTAATGATTTTTGTAGAAATTTGTCATGAAAAAGATATGTAAAATTAATAATTACTATCCTCAAAATAGGGTACAAATATAAGAATAACATTAAATTCAATATGGTTTTATGAATAAAACAAGTAGCTTACTTAGCTTAATTATACTTTACTATTTGCATTGCATGTTATTTAATACAAGAGTCTTGTCACACATATTCTATTTACTTATTATTAATTTAATTTATAGTCGAAGTCGAAACGTGTTACCTTTCAATATTTCTTAATATTTCACTTAAATTTCATTATGGAATATTTAGCGAAAATATTGAATACAATTTTTTATGTAAGTGACCTATGAGTTGGTGTACGAGTATGTGAGTAAATACTCTTTACTTATTTACATTAAACATTTTTACAATATTGAATTTGTGTTTAGATACCTGCAGAGAAATATATTCTTAAGCAAAGACAAAAACAATATTTTAAACTTTATATTCAGTTTTCGAATCTTAAATTTTAAAGCACCGTAAAAACAGCACTCGCATTTACAAAAGGCGTAAGTAAAAATATGCAGCGATCTTCACACCTCGTAATATCATCCGTGATCCGATATACGTTTTACGACCTTTCAGATCTGGTGCGGAATCTAAACTACCACGGTTTAGATTTCACAATAATATCGTGATAGCTGTTTAATATAATAAATATATTATTTTAAAGTATTATTTGTGAAACACCTTGGCATCCATTATGGAAGCGATAAAAAAGCTCTGTGAACCGACTAAGCATATGGATTTCATGTATTGGAGGTAATACGTCAGGGAGCTACTATTTTTTTAGACGCACTGTTATTCTTTTAATTGAATTTATTTTTAATATTTGCAAAATGACGAAATTCGTTACTGTTTATCAGACGCATAATTTAATCTGTGTGTAACTTGCAGGGCACCACGCAACTTTATAGTTAAAAAAATGATTTAAAAAATACAAAATCTTAATCTTAAGATTTTACTCTTACATATTTGTATTTAATAGTAATATGAATATTATTACGTAAGATCATTATAATATAACTAAAAAAATAAACTGAAAAATACTAAGCCTCCCATTTACTGCCCAGCGAATTTGGCATATTAAATCATACATTATATAAAAATTCTAAGATTAAATATATATTTGTCAAAATACGAAGAACTGCGAAACACTATAAATAACTTTATATAATAATGTCTATATCTATGTTACCTTTCACATTCAAACATATTATCGAATATACAAAAAATCACAATATATTTTTAGCAAAACCTATGCTGTTTCAGGATATTTGCTTTAAGAAAATATATCTGTAATGTACAACACGAACAAGTTTTTCAAAGAGTTATTTTTAAACAAAATGCACAAATAATATTGTTTTTAGTATTGAATAATATTTAAGCTTGAAGATATTATTATTTAACAAAAAGTAGTCATTGTACTACATTATATTTATTGCTAATCACTGTATACTTTCAATAGAAAACATACCTGTAATTTACACGGCAGGTATAGCTAATCGGCAATGATTTTGCTTAGAAAGTTAATGAATGTGGGTTTGTTCCCCGACGAAGCTTAAAAAATATTTTCAAGAAATTTATAAACTCTATGTTTATGAAAACCACTGGTCTTGTGAAATCGATCTCTAACAAGTAAAATGCTAGTTTAAGCTCATTAATATGAATTTATTGTAACGCAGTTTTTCTCGCGAAAACCACCCATTCACAGTGTAAAAAAGGACAATGCGTAAAGGTATAGCTGTAGCCTAATGATAATGATGATCCATAAAAGCCATCATTAAAACGACATAGAATCCACAAATAAGATTTTTCCTTGATTTTTTTCGGTATTTTCCTGTATGTGCCTACATTAAAAACACAGTACATTACACTCTTAGGCTACGGTGAAGAAATATTTATTTTTGAATTTTGAAAATTCTTAAAAAAACAGGTATAAATACATTTTTAAGAGAAACTCACCTCTAAGATGTCGTTTGTGGTACATGCCCCAGACATGGAAGAAAATTATAGTCTTTTCTTCTCCTCTACAGAAGTCACATCAAAGTCCTGATGGTCTTCAGGACGATCTTCCGGTGATCAGCTTTTCCTCACACACCACAATTCATGGAACTTTTCACTTTTATGGGAATACTAATGTTCTCTTTTTCCTTGTATTCAATTACTTCAAATGTCTTTTTTAAATTTTATTACAATGACACTGCTCGGATCTGTATAGGAAGAAGAGAAAAAGTAAATAAGTTTGTGAAAATAAAATATAGAATATGTACATAAAAAAACACTTTAGAATATACTTGTATGATGCAAAAATAAAAGAAAAAATTAAAAATATATACATTTTTTTTTTTTTTTAAATATTCCTTAAAAAGTGTGAATATTATTTAAATATTTTAAAATAATATATATAGATTTTGTAAATGTTTTAAACTAGAAGTAATTACAAGAATGTTAAAATTTCCAATATAATGTGTTTTACGAGCCATCTTTATTAACGTTTAAATATACTGTTTTTGATTATTTATTTAATGGTTTATAATAATTTAAAATAAAATAAATTTAATGGTCAAACTGTATTTATTATTTAAATTATTAATATTTCAAAATTAAAAGAAAATGTAATTCATTCTTAAAATGTTATTATTAAATGTTTTATTTTATTATCAATGTACTGCTGATATAAAATAACGTAACTGTAACTAAGATACCATTTTTAAGAAAATGCTTACATAACTAATATTGACTTTTTATATGATTTCAAAGAAAACATTCTTATTAGCTAGTTTATTATTTATATAGAGCTGCACATCCCATGACCTAATGTAAGTACATATAGGCAATCGATTCTAATTGAAATATATTGAATGTTGACAACATGAAAATTAAACAGTTTAATTCAATATAATATGATTTACTTCTACTAAACTGATACGCTTACAAATTAACAAAAATAAAAAAGCATAATAAAAAATAATTATTTTCCCTTTATTGTTTATTTTTATACACAAGATTAAATCTACTTCAATATTAAAAACATCTTTGTGTATTCGCATTAACAATAACATTTTTTATCGTCATTTTTTGAAAGCCTCTGAATTTCTGAACCTTTGGCGAAAACTAAATAAGATTAATAACTATCAGCATACGAAGCTGATGCGAATTAACAAGTTGTTCGTCTTGGGTTTGAGGAATACAAAGCGGAAAAATATTTAAAAAGTTGCATCGACAATAAATGAATGATTGATTAATCGCTATCGATAATTTATATAAGTGATTTTGCGTCGCATTTTTTAGGGCCCCGACTCGCGGTTCGCCAGATGATCGAGCTGTGGTACGCCTAAAGGAGTGGGCGCTACAATGGTCCAGGTAATTGCAGCGGACCGCGATCGGGTCCCAATTAGACCAGGCGGCCCACGGCACCGATCCCTGGGCATAATTCAGGATGAGAGACGTCAATGCATTGTGATGCTAATTCCCGAGCCCGAGAAGAACCCCGTCCCGTCGGATTAAGAGGAGATTTAGTGATAGTCTCTGAGAAGGCTTAAGCGCTAATGACGGTGATGACGATACAAAGAGTCTTCCTTGTGTCACGTTATGCGTTACTTGGTTGCTTAATTTATCGTGTATGCGTATAAGCCATAAGACGGTTCATACTTGTACTTTCACAGAATTAAGTTTTTTTTATTTATGAATAATACTTTAATTTAAGGTGCATATTTTAAAATTTCGTTGTAATTAAAAATACTTCATGTAACCTGATATTAAGTCATGTTTTTGTTTTTTTGCATATGAGTTACCTAATTGCTGGATGCAGGTATGCTTGTAATTACGTCCCAATCTTATCAACAAACGCATTTCTCCCATCCATATTTGATCCGCGCTCACTGATTTATTAACTTTGAATATTAGAACTTAATCTAGATTTTCAAATGACACACTTTTTTAATAAGATGCAAATAGCTTTTCTTTAATACAACACGTAAATTATGATCATGATTTATATTTTTTGCCATATATTTTGAAAAGAACTCTTTTTTTAATCATCAGTATATGACATAATCTATTTCATTATTAAACATCTTATATATTCTCTAAGACAATCTTTAAAAAGGTAAAATATTTAATATTACGCCTATTACTTAGCTTGTGTTCTCCTATAGCAACTACTCTGTTGTTATACCCAAAATGAATCCAGAAAAATAAAACTAAGCAAGTTACAAGTAACTCCTTTGGTTAAAAAATATGATATTAAGTAATACAATTAGATGTCTTATAAATCACTTGATGCAATATTTAGCCCATCAAATATTGACCAGATTGAATAGAGAAGATAATGAAACAGTTAATAGTCAATAGCCCCAAAAGAAACAGTGTAACATATCTAAGAATCTAGAATAATAATAAGACGTAAATATAAAATGTATACGTATATTGTTGATACTGTTAAAAGCATAATCACGATGCATCTGTTTCAAAAGTCATGAATGCAAAAAAAGAATACAAAACTTGAGCAGAGTTCAAAAGTGAGGTGCTATACTGAAATTGCATCCGAGGCGCTTATTAAAATTGCCAGAGGCGAGATGGTCACATGGTCCGACAGACACCTCTCGGGCTGTACTCGAAAAAAGCCTCGAGGGGCCGAAACGGGGGGAGAAAAGGGCCAAAAAAGGGCGAGAAAGGGCCGTTAAAGTCACTCAAAGTGGCAATCAAACCTCGAGCCTCGCGCCCGGACAGTAAAACGGGCCTCGAGACAAAGATTAAATATTTTATTGAATATATTCAAATTTATCTGCTCCCCAAAGTTGAGATGCTGTGAGTGGAATGGAGGACGAAACATGTTATCTTGTTATTATCTAAATATTATATCGGTAAATGCCAGCCTTAAAAATAAGATAATTTGTATATCATATTTTTAAATTGTTTCTTTCTATATCTGAAACATATGTTCACCTCAAAATACTAAATATATATATTCACTATAATAAAGTGTGATTTTTTTATTTGCTTTAACTAAAAGTCTACACGATCTGGACTGGAATTTACCCGCCTCATACCCGCATCACACTGGAGGACAGTTAAGTCTCCTTGATGATGCGTTAATTCAGATTATGATCAGTTAGCAACTGATAAGTCCAGTGGGAGTCCCCTCTGAACAATTGTGCCCACAGAACAGAAGTGTTTAAAGAATGAACCCGTGAAAGAGATTATAATCGCATTCATGGGTTGTAAAGAGATGGAGATGGAAGAAAGATTCTCTCACCGAAAATACGAGCAAAGATTGTAAATGTGTGGACTTTTTTTTAGTGGCCACAAAGTCGACACCGAGGCGCATTCCTCGAACTGCAGTGAGAAGGACTCCCCTTCTAACGAGAGGAACTGACAGTCCCAGAGAATGTGCTCTGAGGTCTGGAAGAGGGCGTCACAGGGGCAACTTTACTGAAACTACACGATCTATTTATTTTTATTAAAATTGATGTGACTGATCGCAATGGGATTGAGCGTCACGAATTGGCGTCAACAAACTAGCGAATGGCACACGCCTCGGATCTGCAAAAGTCGTTAATGTTATTTTTACAGCCGGCCGCAAAAGAGATTAAATCAAAATCACACCGCACCCACTGGACTGAGGAGGCTTGTACAAGTCTATCAAAGAGTTATACGAAGTCACGGATTACTTTTTTACCTGCAGTACATACAGTTTACAATGCAATTAACAAGACAATTAATAAAATTTCAATTAAACTTAAAAATTACATTGTCTTGCAATTAGTATTGAGTTGTGTAGAGTATTTATTATAAGAAATGAACCGTGATTTATTTTAATAATGGCGCATTATAAGGCGCATTGTTAATAAAATAAATATATTTAAAAACAATATGTTTTATTAAAATTTCTTTTTCACCATATCCGCTCCATATTTGGAGCATATGTACCCCGCGAATATGCCGTTTTACAGTTCTGTAAACTCAGATTGACCAGTGCCGGTTTTAGGGGGTGGCGAAGTGAGAGAGTGCCTCAGGGCGTCGAATAAGCTAAGGGCGCTTAGGGAAACTAAACTTGCTAACATTTTTTAAATATAAGCAACATGGGGCGCCAGTCTAATAAACGCCCTAGGGCGCCGCAGGGTCTAAAGCCGGTACTGAGATTGTTTATGACTTGACTTAGAACACCTGTATCTTGAAGGTCCACATGGAAACCCTGATTTTTGAACACCCAAATATTTTTCTACTACAACTGCAGTATATGCAAGTTCACGAAGTCTTGCCTTAAAAGCTCCCGAAGGGAACCAATAATCAAGAAAAATCAAGAAAATATGAAAATTATTAATAATAATGGTTATAAAAATCGATAATGAAATAAAATATTTAATTATACTCGTACTTATTTATAAACATAATTCATGTAAAAATATAAAAGATTTGTTATAAAGCTACGCTTAAGCAATTGTTGCCTTACATTATTATATCAAATTTATATTGCTTAGATATGCGGAAATTTAAAAAAAATCTAGTTATAATAATTCATTTGAATATGAAGCATAAAAAATAATGTATAAAGACATTAGGATTACAATAATAATTTGTAGGTAAATGTAAAGTTTATCATCCGTTCATTACCTAGGTCACGAATTTTCGGTTTTTTCACCTGCGGCGCAAGGTACCAGTAATAAACATTGCAGAGGTGATAATAATTAAAGCTCGATTTGTATGAGTCAACAGTGGGTACTGTACTTTGTATGTAGATTGTACTGTTTCAAACTTCTGTGAGCTTTTATAAGACGATCTTTTTGAGTTTAAAGCTCTGCCAAGTACAAATCACTTTCTGATGAGAATTTAATCATTTGAACTTTTTAAGTGATAGACCAAAGAACTTTTGCATCGGAAGGTGTAACGAGAGAAATTAAATAGCAAGCTTGTAATTAGTATCGGAAATCACGAGACTTATTACTAGAAATACACTACGTAAAAATTCACTCTAGTCACATATGAAAATTCAGAGAATATAAATAATTTGAAAAAAAAAGATTGCTTAAATATATGTATGAGAAGAGAGTGATCATAGTTATCAATACACGAATGAAATAGTACTCTACTTATAAGTTTTATGATACAATTATTTTCCTTTCCATAAATGGTATATATGGTCAACACAAATTGCTGCCAAATAGTTCACTCAGTTGCTGCTATCATTCCTAGACAACTTCGTACATGAAAGTCCACCTGGAAAAATACTCGTTTATCGTCGTCAAGAGCCTGAAGACTTGAAAAGACAGCAGGTGTAGTATCCGAGGCATGTTTTTAATGATTTGTTAATCAGATCTTGGACTCCCGATACCTGGACTATTTGGTTCTAAAGAGCAGCTTTATCCGACTAGCAATAGGTAAAATGCGGTGGTTTATCCAAGTTGTGTTCCTCGTCCAATGTTGGTAAGCTTCGGTGAATTAACTAGACCCGCGCTATGTGTCAGATAAAATAAGCAGATAAAAAAAATACTTTTTTTTTAATTTATATTTTTTAAGGTAAGAACGAATGATTTTGATATATTAAAATAGTTGTTTCATGTCTTTTCATCTGGCACATATTGTTTTTTAAGGCTCGGCTTTCAATTTGTGAAAAAGAGCTTAAATTAAATTCGATCCAAGTTGGCGAGTGAACACATAATATCCCTCCATAAAAGTCAATCTCTGAAGGTGTGGAACAAAAGCTCTGGGTTCGAATGCCAAGTTCTCGGGAACGCCAAGCTTTTACGATCGGGAGTAAATCAGAGCTACACATTTGCTTCGGGAAAATGAAATCCTATGCGATGACCATTAAAATATAAATGAATATGAAAGGTGCCTTAATACGCAACTCGATACTTTACTTAATTAAGTTGACAAGTTGACAAATGTCCAGCGCCAACAGCACATGATTAGCGCAGTTCTCGTTTAATCACTAAAGTTAAGTTACATTGTGCAAAGACAAAAACTTGGATGAGTCACTACCTGGTCAAGTTGAGCTACTCCATAGGACCAAATGGTCGAATTTACTTATTTAGCTTTAAATGGTACTAATGTGACTTTTAAAAACCAATTAAAAATCTGACAGTGTATTGTACCGTCGGAACATTAATGAGATATAAATATTTTGTGTTCATTATAAATAAAAACAAATTGCAGTTATTTTCCATAAAATAAATATCGTCTAAGATGATATTATTAGATCCATGAGAGGAGTGTATTTAAAAGAAGTAATCCAAAACGTGGATATCTGTAGAAGTACTTCATTAGTGGTTACTACCGTAAGTACTCCTATAGGCACACTCAAGAAGCAATGAGAGGGTCATATACGAGTATGCCAAAGAGACGACGATCGATGGAGAAGGATAGTGTTGGAGAGGCGCTCAATAACTGATGAATTATTGGGTGACCCTCACTGGATGGATTAACATTTAGATATTAGAAGAAAGTGGTACGAGGCTGAATGCGAATCGACAGAGATGGATGATTGATCTTCGAATGGAAACAACAGTGACACAGGTTGATGTCTAAAATGTAGTATTTATTTATTAGTTGTTAAAGTAAAATACTTTTAGCTAAATTTTAATTTTAATGTTAGTCATTAGTTTGAGAGTATCATTAAGAATAATTAAAAAAAAACTTGATTGTTGAGTCGTACTCACAGAATTTGAAGAAAAAAAAAGTAAGATATATTCGTCCGTAAATTATTAATCTAAATTTTTCTAAGCTTTTGAAGGTGTAAAAATAATAATTTTCATTACATTATCATTGCATCAAACTAAAAACAAAATAAAATAAATATTTGTATCCAATTAATTTGTTTTTAATTTAAAAATGCTCCTCCAAATTGATATTAAATATTACTAGTAAAATAATTGTTATAATTTTCTTAAATTCACTATAAATTATTTATTTTACGGTTACGTCGTATAGTTCAGCGTTTCTTACATTAAAAAGTAAGAAACACTAAAATTGTAACTATTTCATAACAATAACAAAAAAATTGAATGCTTAAAAGTAATGTGTTAAATTATTATTTACGTCAAAACATTACATTACATTTACATTAAAAAGTCAGTCATTAGTGAAGTAGAATTAAAAAAAATATTTTTATAAATTACAACCTTTATTCACATCGATATATTTATTTCGTAAATAGAGCGGAATTATGTTGCGATTAATTTATTATTTTGCGTGTTTTAAAGTGTTTTTTTTTAAATTATTTTTTGTTGTTTATTTTTTAGGCATTTTTATTATGTGTAGAAACTTTATTGATGATCTAATAAATTTAAGCAATTTAATTTAT
This sequence comes from Glossosoma conforme, assembly GCA_022606575.1. NCBI lineage: Eukaryota > Metazoa > Arthropoda > Insecta > Trichoptera > Glossosomatidae > Glossosoma > Glossosoma conforme. The sequence goes on from JAGTXR010000002.1 coordinate 1,732,208, forward strand.
TTATTTAAAGTTGATATTTTCGGTAATCATCAAATTGTGACTGACGGAGGTTGGATTGACAATATTTCACACGTTGAGGGTCCGTAAAATCATTCTAAGGCGAAGCGTGGGTTAACCTCGAGCAGAAAAGCGTGGGTTCGAGTCCGGAATTCCCATTAAAATATTATCGTAACACTGAAAGAGCAAAGCCGAGTGTTAAGACCGCAGGTAGGGGGTCTAATACAGCACCGGAAGGCACCGAGTTCCAGGTAAAAATTAAGTAGTCTTTATTAGCCTAATGTATGAGATGTTGGGCCTAAATCATAGAGGTCCGAACCAGAGATCTGTCGCAGCATATGGACCACCGCTGCGTGATACGAACCCTGCTTCTTTATAGTTTCCACCGCGCGCTTTAACCGGTGCTCAAATAAATTTATTTCAACGCCTTTGAACTCTTTTAAGTTCGACCACTTCATAAATTCAACCGTGATTGTTATATTATTATTATTGTAATTATTTTTTAATTTATTAATTTTGTATATAGTAGCCGATAAGCACACTCAAAACACAAATTATTTTCTTATGTGAAACACTTAAAAAACGCGGTTGATATATTTTTATTCGAAAACACATTAAAAAACACTTATTAAGTAAAATTTCAAAATAAACACACTATTATGATTTATTTATTTTTAAAAAAATATTTTATGTATAAAAATAAATTAAAAAATAAAATAATAAAATTATAATTTTTGATTTTAATGTTTCGTTCAAGCGCTGTGCGGCGCTTATGCTAGAGCAATTAGACATAAAAAGTATCGAAAGCTCGTTACGGTATAGCAACAACGACCGTTACGGGAGGCGATCGTCCCTCTTCTAGCGCAGCCCGGCGGGTAAGCCACCCCAGAAGCCTCCAAAGCTCCCACACACAAGCTCACACAGAAAGCTCCTCCGTCAGACGATAGGCATTTGCATACCGACCCACCCCGAGCACACCAACACTGCGAAAGCTCGCTTGCGACGCCCCTGAAAAGAGACGCCGCTTTCGCGAGAGAGACGGCCGTATCCGCTCTGCATATCTTTCAGCTTCGGAGCTTTCGCGACAGTCCCGCGAGCTTTTTTCAGGCGAAATTAGAATTTAAAAGCGACCAGATAGGCGGGCGAGCGAAAGGGACGCTGGGACCCATGCAAATTAGAATTAGATGCGAGAGGGACGGAAGGAAATTTGAAATGTCGTCGTCGGCTGGAGGCGCGAGGTAAGCGACGCCCGAGAGGGACAGGTGTATGGGGAGGGCGGACGGAGCTTTTCTTCATAATTTTTCCACTCGTGCGTTTTCACAAGTCATAGGGTCGAATCTTTCTTAAATTGTTTTTTAATTGGTATTTTAATTTTATTTATTTTAATCTATAACGCGCACTTTTAGTGGAGTTTTCATGTTGTATTTATAACAATTTTTCATATAACGACCTCTTTAATGTTGTTATTTCGGATTTAAATGACTCTTAAGACTAAATACTTAAAACCTTGGGAGTATCAATTTCATCATCTGATATCATGACAATAAAAAGGAAGGCTGACTGTTTATCTTCTTATGATTCCCGATGACATCTAATGTCATGGGACCCTAAGAGACGGTACAGTTGTATCCAAAGCATGTTTTTGTGTTTCGTTAATGATTATTTTTAAGGAAATCGGATGATTTACCTGACATTTCCGAGGCATGGATAGTTTAATCTCAAAGAAGCAACTCAACCAAATTGTTTTTGATGATTTTTATTTATGAAGCTGCTTTATCTAGTTGTTTATTCCGAACCTATAGAAACTTTATAATAAGATTTGATATAGAGACAATTTACTTCTTTAAGCATACTAAAGATTAAAAACACAGCGTGTATTTTAATTTTCTGAATACAAATAGTAGCGCTCATTCTGAAAGTTGTAAATAAATAATTATAGATTTATTTAAATATGTTATGTTGATTGGATGAATACTTGAATACTATAAAATGCAAAATGTTTATATTACGAGTATATACGTAATAAGCATCGAATTTTCACCACTTACTCAATATTTAACTACTTCATAAAAGGAACTATCGATGCGTCTAGTATACTGACGGAGAAAACATTTTTTTTTATCGTTTTGTAAGTTTTTTAAATACCCCCAAATGTTATAAATTTGATCCCTCCCTGTAAAATGCCAGTCATTCAGTATTAATTAAAATTAGTGGCAGACGAAAATGGCCAGTAACACTACCTAGTCATAGTGAATTTCTGTTAAAAATGTATGAGGCATAAATGCCGGACTGCAGTTTATGACGTTGGCAGATCAACATTTCACATGCAAATTTTAGCTTAAAAAGTTTCGTAAAATTCACAGATGACCAACATTTTCTTGTATGTGTTAAAACGTACATGACAAAATGATCAATATTTCACTGCTGTAATATTTTTTTCGTAGTATGTTGAGCTTCAATTTAAATGCGTTTTAATACGGCTAGAAACACTCCTGTACATTTGTATTCCTATACTGCTATAAATCTTAGTTTCCCACTATGGTTAGATACGATTTAAATGCGTTTTAATACGGCTAAAGACACTCCTATACATTTGCTCCGCTTACCTTCCTTCTCCGCACAATAACGGTTACCCTCGCCCGCACTTTTATTCGAAACGAATGGTCGTATGAAATTTTTATGTTCCGTCTTTTGCTTTTCTATGAGAGTAGTGATCTTTAGGAGTCCAACATGACTTTCAACCAAGAGTATAATAATACCACAGGTTTGTAACCAAAACACACTGATTTTATTATTTTTATGTGAACATAGCTTGAATTGAATATTATTTAAGTAAACAAATAACCCGAGGCAAGTTTATGAGTGAAAAATGTGATTTAAAAGATGAATTTACCTAATTTGTGTATGCCCTATCAGAAGAACAAAATAATTTGCTTTCCTTACAATTTTAAATGAGCGAAACATTCGGCATTTATCTTACTTACTTTAACTAATGAATTTTAGCTTTGTTAATAAGATTACATGTTCATGACATTAAATTTTCTAAGTAATGTTATTCAATTTTACCTTTTTAATATGTAATAAGCGCCATCGAGATTGGAAGCCATTGTGGATTCTAATGCGGTTAGAGAACTATGACAAAATGATTGTTTTTCCAAAAACAAAAAGGGAACAACTCGATATTATCGCTGCAAGTGTTGCCAGCGTAATTTGATGGAAGTAACACACAAATACACACAAACATGCACACACTTACAAATGTTATTGTTCGCATGTATGATACAAAAACAAGCCAGAGAGGGAGTAAAGAAAGCACCCGATTTGATTAAAGTATGTAAAAATGTGAATAGAAAATCTTAAATTTTAGATATAAAGTGGATACTGTAAAAATAATGTATATGTTTAGAATTAGGAAACTTTTCTTTTAACTAAGTAATATCAGAGCTTACAGGTAGGAATTTACAAATTGTCTGTTCGTAGTCGATATACACTAATATTCGTGTGCAGGTGTTCAGCAAGTGTGAGATGAATCTTTTAACTGTCAGTGATTGCAAGAAGAATTGATTTTTCTAGTTACGGAGAGCAACAGCTACGGTAATGATGGCAGACCAAGAGAACTATCTAAATAAATAAATACTCGATGTAAAAGCTTTGTAAATACTCCTGGAAGAGGCGATATTGATCAAAGATGTGGTGTTTGTAGGACGACTTTTGTTTACTTCTAGTTTTGATTAATAGGCTATAACTGAAATTTTACGGTAGAGGAATACAATTTCCATCAACTGTGTATTTATAGCTTCGAAAATTATTTTAAAATATATTATCCATTGTCGCGGATCGAACCTATGAATTTTTGGAATCATAAGCGAACGTTGTACCTTTAATTTATACCTCCGTCAATATGTGTTGTGACGACATTGAACTACGTGTTACAAAAAAAATAGTTCTTAATTCAATCGTTGCCGGAAATTGAATACACGATTTAAATATGGTAGGTTAACGCATTGCTTTTAAGCCATATAACTAGGATAATTATGTAATTTAAAATAAAAAATATTACAGCATCCCAAGCAAAATGGGAGTGTACTGTACATAAACGTGTACAGACACTCACACATCCGCGCTAAGGAAACGGAGAAAAGTCTAAATTATAAAAACATGTCAGCGACGCCGATCCGTAAGGGCGTATGGTACCTTAGGGTTAAAGCAAAATTGCCTTTACAGGTCTCATTCTTTTTTGGAAAACCTTTTACGATACAAAAATAAATATTTTTGAATCTACATTATATTGAAATCAATAGTTTTTAAATGGAAAAACTTATAATAGAGAAAACTCAGAATTTAAAAATTCAATTCTTTGTGTGTAAGGAGATTAGGTTGCGTTTATAAAAAGTATCAAATTTAAAGAGTATCATTGAAAGCGCCATACAATTACACGCCGGTTGGCACAGAATCCACGTAAGAGACGAAAAAGATGTCAAGAGAAAGTGTATAGTTTTTAGTGTTTAACGTAAATCATTATTTAAAATAACAAACTTAAATATAAAAATTTGTATACTTTTACGCTATTGTTTTGACTAAATAATTATCAACTGCAGACCTACGTTTTGTTCGCCCTATTATTTTTGACTGGACGCGTTTCTGTCTGTATACAAGCATTTTGGAACAATAACTAAAATTATAAGACTGTATAATATTTTAAGGATCTCGTAATATACAAAATATTATTCTCCTTCATTATGAAAACACGTAGATTTTTTGGATATAAAGTCACTTTAAATGCCTGCCTCAAATGAGTCATTACTACATTATAGAGCTTTTCCGAGTGTATTCATATATTCGCATACAAATTATTTTACAATTTCCATTGCAGTTTTAAAAAGGACGAGATTGCTATGCACGATTTATGTGAGTTGCGACGTTCTGGAGTCTTCGGGAGCGTTCTCTTAGTGCAAAACACAAGCGCTGATAATAGGTGGAAGGCGTATGTATAAAGTTGGTTAATTTCTGCGCAAAGCTCGCGCGAGAGGGACGCAGGTACTAATTTAGCGAGCTTTCTCGCGGGGGCGAGAGAGAGCGGAGATGCTCCAGCTTAATTAATGAACGGGATGTTAGAGTTCGTTCCTGGAAAGGGTGGCACGCGGTGGAATTAAAAATATTAAAAAAAAAAAATACTCTAAAAACGCAATATCTTGAGTAGAAAAATAATATTAAAAAAAATCATTTTTTTCTTTGAGGTAGAAAACAATTCATATATATTATACTATAACGTTAAATTATTTTTGCTCTGTATCTGGAAACATTGATAGTCCTTGTGTTGCCCAGCATTATGGAGCAGGATCTTAGATGTGAGGCGGTCTGCAGGTCTCCACAGTTGCACAAAAGTGACTCTCTGCCGAAACATTCCCCACCGCTCGAGATTGTCTTTTGTTCTACCAACTCCGGTTCTTTATCTGTTCAGGGATTTCCAGGTTCGCCAATCAGGGTTCTTGCCAGTTGGAAGGCCTTCCTTTGGAGTAATATTTTTTTATATAAAAATTAAGATTTAATGTATATAAACATACTAACATGTTGTACATGTTGAATACTAGAGCAAATAAATAGAAGTGTAGTACTTGGCTTTATGGCTGTAAAAACAATGTTCTTAACAATAAAATAATATTTTAATAATGCGTATCATTAATCTAATATTTTTTACCTTTGGTTCGAACTTCAGCGTTCGCCGTTAATTTTTCTACGATTTATGTGTGAACAATTGTCATATAAGATGATGCTTACTGTGATTTGTATATAAAAAAAGATTTAACTATTTTGAAGATAATGTTGTACAATTTTTTCAATCAAGAGTTGTAAAATACTATAGCAATTTTTAAATTGATATTATTCACAACAGTGTGGCAATTATTGATGCAAAGACACTTAAAGAATCTTTTCCTGGACCACATACTATACGCTTGGCATCGATTTTCTAATGAGGCAGACAGGGATGAGAGACCTTAGGGAGGTTTCGAAGGCATGCGATCGAGAGGGATGCAGCATCAGCTGGTCTGATATGGAGAAAATCTACATTAGACGAGATGTCTTCAGTTGGTAGGGGAGGGTGTAGTGGGGAAAATGGCGCGAGATTTTCGCGGAAAACTGCATTCGAAATATAAGCTTTGTGAGCTGTAACTGGACTTAAGCAGAATTTCAATATATTATATTACACTGAATTCATAAATATAATACATGCACAATTTCCCAGCAACTTATGTACTGGAACAATCATTAATAAATCGTAGAAAAATAAACGGCGTATTCGAACAACGAACTTTGTGCACTATGCTTATTGTTAATTATAGACAGGCTTAAATAGACAAGTAATAAAATTTCAATGATAAATTTATCATCCCGATGCTAAAGAAGCATATACCTTTTAGTTATAAGAGTTGATTGAAGCCAAAAAAACAACACAAAATGAAAAAAAGTCGCAAACACTATATGAAGAATTTCAGTTACGAATAAAAAAGACGTGCTTTTTAGGAGACTTAACTGAAGAAAGTATAATATGTATATTTATATATATTTATTTTTAAAATCTTAGACTTATAGCATATAAATAACATAACTATCAATAAGTACATATTATATTTAAAAAAATAAAAAGTAAAAATCACTTGAAATGTTATATTCACAAATACTGGTATAAAGCAATGCTTAGTGTTTGCTGTTTCATAATTTTTATATAATACATTTTTTTATATGTTTAAAATGCTTAAATATTCAGTCTTAGAAGTGATCGTAGTGCCTCGTCTCTTAAGTAGGTATTGAGGCTGGTAAGAGAATCGAGCGCGGTTGCCCCAGGGGGGGGGGTGGTAGAGAAATTAAGAAAATGCCACGGGGGGAGTGTGTGGCCGGGGAGATCAAGGGATGAGGGAGCGCTTGCAAAATGTACAGCTGTTCGACCCCATACAGCCCTTTCACTTACACTCGTTCACATTCGTATCGCTTTGATTCTTTTAAAGACATCATTAAACATTGTTTCTTTATGTATTTATTTTTTATATTTTTTTCTTTTCACCCCGATAGTCCATACTGTCCATGTGTTGTCCTGGATGCTGAACACGTTGTGTGGTATTACACAATATGAGAAACAAGTTGAAAAAGGCTTTTTAGCCTATTTATCCAAGAGAGGCTTGGATCCGTTATCCTCATCGCGAAGAAGTTTAACTACCTTGCATTTTCTTTAGTAGCTTAGCATTAGCAAAGTGAATCTCCACAAACGTCGCTTCCGAAAAACTCAATTTACACGACGCTTAAAAATGTAAACTAAGCAATCATTAATTAATTAAAAAATATTTTTCTAAATTAAAGAGAGACGGACTGATGGTGTCGTATGGTAGCAACTATCGTATTACGGTTCAGGTCAGTTGGGGGAGGCCGCCGTTTGGATGGGTGCGCGCGTCCGTTAGCCAGTCTGTAGCTTAAACTTAACGCCGTTTAATGTTTTTCGTAAAAGGCTTTCGCGCCGAGACGCTTGGCAGATGCCTCAGGCACCGGAAGTTGCCGTTTCGCCGTTAGGGTTTTATCCGGTTTTTTCAACGAGCAGATTTTTGCACTGCAACTGATATGTACTTTGTAGAAACATTACGGAGATTTCGCATTAAGGTTTTAATTGAAAACTTGTATAGACTTGTCTATGCAGAGTAATATAAAGATTTAAAAACATAAAATAATTAATATATACTACATTTTTCAACAAAGTAGTTGTATGAAGTTGGACTAACTATAAAACTGTAGATCACTATATTTTCAAGTAAATTTTATGATTTGGATAAAAGAAATAGCGTAAAAAAAACACAATTTTTTTGTAACTTAAATATACATATACTATACATAAAATTCTTTTTTCAACGTGTCAATCCAAGCACAAAAATAACGGCAGAAGCGGGATGCGAACCGCGGACCTTGGAAACCAACTATGCCCAGGTATTCATACCGCTCGGCGAACTGCGCCATTGCTATGCCTAGACCGACTCGCGTTGAAACTAGTATTTATATCATTGTTATCATCGTACGATAGATGTCGCTATAGTATATATTCAAAGTATGTATATTTTTATTATTATTCAATCAGTATTCATTTATTCACAAGCTTAATATTATTACTTACCGACAGTCTATTTATTTTAGTAAGTACCACGCGAGTCGGTCTAGGCATAGCAATGGCGCAGTTCGCCGAGCGGTATGAATACCTGGGCATAGTTGGTTTCCATGGTCCGCGGTTCGCATCCCGCTTCTGCCGTTATTTTTGTGCTTGGATTGACACGTTGAAAAAAGAATTTTATGTATAGTATATGTATATTTCAGTAATAATAATATTGTAATATAATCAAAGATCTATAAAAGTAGATTAGAATATTGAAATAATAAAATAATATTCTAATAAAAAAATTAAAAAATTCATACAATTTTTTTGTTTTGGTTCAGCATCACATTATCTAATTGTTCTTTTAAGAGTGATTATTTATTAATATATCTTGAAAAAGCCTGCTCTTGGTCGACACTCAGTCATTATTTTTTGATGGACATAAAATTTTGACGAGTCCGTTGATGCATCAAGGCCTTAAAAAGGGTTATTTTTGAGTTTAGAGGTGTACCAGCAGCCACGGTGATGAGCTTTAAAAGAGACTCAATCAACAGTCTATATTTCCAGAATTCTAGGTTAAACGAAAGTTTGTCATTATGTTTGCTATATAATCTGCTATATATGTATTGACATCAGCATGATTTAGTCATTGTACCGAAACCTCGATATACAATCATTCGTCTCTTATTTTCGTTCGCTCATCGGACACGCATGTGTTGTCATTATGTAATGCCGTCAGGAGGACTAGTTATATAGATCGCAGCTTGTGGCGCAGGGTGTCGCCGACCACGGTGCTCGGTGCCCATTCAGTTGTGTGCCGTCCGCGACAAGGTCGTATTATGGCCGGCATGTTATTATTCCACCCGGGCCGGAAGTTTGCAAAGTTTATAGAAAATATATATGTGCTGTGTGAAAAGTCTGTGTGATGTTCATTTGCACCTCATCCTGCCACCACGCAATTCAATAACTAACTAACCTAAATAAAAATGAAATAAAAATGTTTTTTTTATTTTATTTTTTTTATCAAAACTGTGTTCATGTTTAATACGGCTGATAAAATTGTGGGTATTTTAATTATCATAACGTACATATAAAACAACATTCAAACGAGTATATCAATAAGCAAACTCGTATGTAGATTAATAATAAATAAATGGGTATCTCTGCAAGAATCGTTACACAAAATGAAGTATCGTTATTGGCATTTAGAAGAAGGCACACGTGTATGCCAGATAGCATTCGGGAACTCTGATCTTCCTGCTGGAAGGCATTTCGATATGGCGGGACTCGCTATCGGTGGCATTTGAATATGAGCCCGCGAGATGAGGGCATTAAAATGCCATTAAGGAAGATATCCTAGTGCGGCCATGAGTCGTTTATTTATTTGTTTTTTTTTTTCATTTTCACGTTGACGAGAAAATCGTTTTGAGATGAAAATGTCTTTGAATTAATCATATTTTCATGTTCAATTTTTTTCACAGAAGCGTCTGTTTTATCAGGTGATTGCTTTATAAATCCTGATTAACAAATAAAATTAAGCTCAGAAACAATAACTAATTTTTTTGCCTTCATTCATTTCCTTTCCATATCTGGAGTGTATGCTAACCGCAATTCGCAGCCACTTATATCAGTTGCCATTATGTTGTATACAACATTAGGTATGGATAGTAAATAAAAAAAGACTAGAGGTCTTTGAGATGTGGTCGCAGAGAAGAATTCTCGGAATTTCTTGGAGAGACCACGTCACGAACAATGAGGTTCTCAGCATAATCAAGGAAGATAGGCACCAAGTAAAAACCAGAGAGGCCAGCCCGATGGATCGGTCACATCATGCGCCACGATTCTTTACGACATTGTGGAAGGGATGGTTGAGGGTAGACACTGCAGAGGGCGCCTTAAATGGGAGTATTTGCAGAAAGTGTTCGAGAACATGAGTTGTAGCTCTTATGCAAGGCACTCAATGGAACTGCACTGGGCTATTTGACAGAACTTATCAAGCTTTCAGAAATAAGCGCGCGTGGAGAGACACTCAGATCGGCTAGAGCAAATAGAAGTACCCTGCAGCTGACGGGAGGTAGTCCTAGCACGGTCTTTGGCAATCGGGCTTTCAGCTACGCGGCACCAATGGCCTGGAACTCGCTACCGGAAGGCATAAGAGAGCTTAAAGCGGAGGCATCCTTCAGAAGCAGACTCAAGACCCACCTTTTTACTCAGAGAGGCAAAGAAGCGCTTTTGGAATGATCATTCGGTCGATAAAAGAGCGCTATACAAATACTCATATAATAATAAAAATAATAATGCTGAACTAAATATAATCGAGAAGAGTGGAGATCGAAATGCCAGATTTTGTTGCTGCAAACCAAATCCACCGGATTGATACTACGAAGAAGGACAAACATTGAAAATTTATTGCAAATGACTCATACCTACTGTTCACGTACAAACATAATATATAATCAGGGATGGAGAAACGAGTATATAATAATAAAAATCAAAGAATTCAATCACTACAAAAATAGCTGAAAATGTACATTGCGTCATTTAAAATCAAACATTAAATACATTTCTAAAATTCAAATATTGAGTATTTGTCAAATAAGTTACAACAGTATTGTTACGATCATTAATTACGAATTCAATCACTACAAAAAATAGCTGAAAATGTACATTGCGTCATTTAAAATGACGCACGTTAACATAGCATTTGATGTGACAAGAGTCTTTAGTATCACCTGATTGTCAAATATGAATTTAATTACGTCACCCGTTATTGCTGAAAATAGAATAATTAATACATAGTGGTAAATCGATTCATTTTCATACAAACATTTATTACTTAAATATATATTTTTTCATATATTTTCTTTATTTTATTTCAATTCTTGCTGAAGTATATTTTCATAAAAATTTGCCACCATATACTTTTGTCAATTGGCATTATTCTTGCCGTTTTTCAGTTAATACTATGCATAAAAATTAAACGGCCTCCATGGCGACAGCCCGCGGCTCAAAGAAAAAGCAGCTGCAAAATACCAGGCATTTTTAGGCACTTATTTATTAGCATTATATCTGATGATTTCATCATCATCAGCCTGTATCCGTCCAATGTTGAACGTAAGCCTCCCGAGTCTGCATCCTATTCATTCCTCCGCCTTCCGCATCCAGGCCACTCTCGCTATCTGTCTTATGTCGTCAGTCCATCTTGCAGGGGGTCAGCCAATACTTCGTTTGCCAGTTCTTGGGCGCCATTCCAATACTTTTCTTCCCCATCAACCGTCGTCTCTTCGACAGATATGTCCTGCCCATTGTCACTTGAGTGTGCCTATTCGTTGGGTAGCATCCACTACTTGAGTTCTTCTGCGTATTTCCTCGTTTCGGATTCTATGTTTTAGCCACACTCCGAGCATGGATCTCTCCATAGCAAGCTGGTTGATCTTTATTTTATGGGTAAGATTTGCTGTTAGATTCCACGTCTCTGCGCCGTAAGTTAATACAGGGAGGATGAATTGGTTAAACGCCTTAGTTTTAAGACATTGCGGAATTTTCGCTTTAAAAATGTACTTTAGTTTTCCAAATGCTGCCCATCCCAGTTGTATACGCCTTTCGATTTCTTTTGAGAAGTTACTTCGACCTAGTTGTATTACTTGTCCCAGATAGGTATAGTCGTTTACAACCTATATTTGTGTTCCTCCAATGGAAATAGGGTCAAAGGTCTGGGAAATATGACTATTTATGATGATTTTACTAAACATAAAATATTTTCTCAGCCAAATCGTCCTTCAACGCCAAATACTTCAAGCATCGAGAGCAACATGTAAATCATCCAATCTATGTACTTAAACAAATTGCTTAACAAAACACTCTAATATGCTTCGAATATTGCAGCGCCGTCTTTTCAAGTCTGGATGTTGCCTTGGAGACCAACGAGAATTATATATTAAATGGAAATGCAGGTTAATGTTGGAAGAAGGCATGGATAATAGCAGCTAAAAAAATGTGTATTCACAATTTGTTGTGAACATACTGCGAAAGATGAGGAAAAATTCTAATTAGACTAATTTTCACGTCACCAATTTGTGGTATTATGTTATATGCGCTTACATTAAAAGGAGAAATAGACGTTGTGGAGGGGGTGACAGGAGTGGGTATGTTGACACTACGCAACCACGTGACTGACTGTGAGGGAGTGGGGAGTCTCGCTAGTCACAACTTTGCGAGGTTAAATACAATAGAAAAGCCTTAAATTAAGCTGTGTTGCGATGAAATGTAGAAGCATTGCGTTCGGGTGATTTTCAGCGGTTTGTTTTTCATTACTTTCAGGAAAGATAGAAATGTATGATTTAATTTTGATTTGGTATTTTTGAGTAATTTTTTGATTATTTTAGTTGAAAATCGTCAGCCGATAAACTTAACATAAAAAATGGAAAATTAATTTTACAAATATTTGTAAGTTGTTATCGAAGAAATTGTTTAAGAATATGTAAGATCCACTTAGAAAAAATAATTCAGTAAGTAATGTATTTAACAGTTTTGATAAATGATTCAACAATTATTCAAAAAAATGTGTCAGCGATTCTACATTCAGAATACATTTTCTCTTTAAAGACAATAATACATTGTAAGCTCGGTTTTCGCTAGATCATCGGAGTTATGTCACATTAAAGACGCATCAAAACTTGTATTGGTTACCCTATGTTGCTTACTGCGTGTCATTGGCTGAATTGATCTGCCTCTTAAGTGCAAATGTTTCAAACTCCCGGAGAGTTGTCAAACCAAATAAACGATACCCTTAAAAAATAATATTTTCCAGACATTTTTTTAGCATAATTATAGCAACTTTTTACATTCGCCGGTGGGTATAGCTCAAAAGTCAAAGCGTTTGCTTTGCAAGCCAAAGGTAGTGAGTTCGATCCCCGACGGAGACTTAAAAAAAAATTGTAATCGATTTCTGAACTCTAAAATAATAAAAACGTGAAGTTGATCCCTCACACGTAAAATACCAGTCATAGCCAATTAATCAAAATTGGTGGTGGACGAAAGTCGTCCCGTGAAGACCACACCATTCATAGTAAATTCCTGTAATAATATGGATGATGCGTGAATCTCGGGCTGTAGTCTATGACGTTGGCGGATCAACACCCCACATGCAGCACTTAGCCATATGCAAAATGGTAAGCATCATAAAATTTCACAGATGAGAATTCAGAATTACTTTCTTCATCTGTCGGTATTCTCCCCTATGTGTTTAAGATAAAAAAATATCAAAAGTACTACACATGTAAGAAAGTGTAATATTTCTAATGTGATGCGTAAAAGTGAACTGTTAAACAATATACATATAAATTCTTTCTAAAGACAGCGTTGTCTGCTACCAAAAACCTAGGATTAACCCCATTTACTCTTTCTCCACTTCGTTGTGTGAGAAGTGACTTAATTACACATTGTCTTAAATGGTGTGAGTAGGGGGCGCTAAAACTAACAGCAAGAAGTATATACGTATAAGTATATAGAATATCCCGAGGGGTATGACTGGAAGTAATAAAATAAAGCGATCGACTGTCATACGACATGTCGCGGGTTCAATCGAACAATGTGAAAATGAATACCTTAAATGCTATTTTGTATAATAACGTAAGCTGTTAATAATGAACTGTCGAAGAAATGCGTATCGCTATCAACCAACCGTCCCACTGCTTGCTTAATCAGATATCCCCAATACCTAGACTGAAGTCGCAAAGCAGGCATTCTGAGATCTACATCACACTCTCACATCTGGCTCTGAAAACGAGAGACTCCAGCTCTGGCAACAAGTCGCATCAGAGATAATATAACTCCAAAGGAAGGTCTCAAAAACGGCAAGAACCTTGACTGGCGAACCTGGAAATCCCTGAACAGATTAAAGAACCGGAGTTCGTAGAACAAAGGACAACTTCGAGCAGTGGAGAACGCTTCGGTAGGGAGAATCATTTTTGTGCGACTGCGGAGTTGTGTCCCGACCGTCAGAAGGTCGCATTATGGCCGGCCCGGCATGTTATTCCGCCTGGGCCGGAAGTTTGTAAAGTTTATCGTGAATATATATGTGCTTCTGAAAAAATCTGTGTTGTTAATCTACTCCTCATCCTGCAACCACGCGACTAAATAACTACCTTAAATTAAAAGAGGAGGATGTTAAATCATATCGTTTTTTGATACCACAGGTGACCTCCAGAGTACTTTTATCATTGTGAATTCAAATTTGAACTTGCAATCATTTCAATATACACCACACAACCATGTATCATTTAAGGCGAGTGTTATAAATCAACTTTCTTGCCATGTCCGTTTCATATTTGGAACATATGGTCAATACAGATTGTCGATACTAAGCCATTTGAGTTACCATAGTCCTTTCATCTGTGATGACCTCCAGAGTAATAGCCAAGGACTTGAAGATACGGCTGCTGTAGTATCCATATTTATGTGTCAAATACATATTGTTGTTAATAATTTTAAAATGAGATCTGACGATTTCCGAAGCTCCCGATTCCTAGAATATATGGTTGTAAAAAATAGCAACATTCGGTGATCCATCCAAGTTGTAGTTCGTACACAACATTGCCTAATTTCAGTGATCTAATGAGAGTAACTTTAAAGATTGTCGCTAGCCTAAGTCAACTAGAAGCGCAAAACCCTCTGCAGGTACTCTAAAAAACGATGCAAGTGTGGAGTACAGAGCGTCTTCTTAACTAACTCTTGACTTGCTCTCCCCACGGCCGTCCCTCCCGCTTGATTCCACTCCCACCTAGGTCTTACTCCCCACTGGGTTCCGCTCCCCACTAGATCCTACTCCCCACTAGGTCCCACTCCCCCTGGATTACCAGTGTCGCGGCCAGATTACACATCCTCCCGCAAATGAGAAATTACTGGACACATATTGCTAAACGGGACCCAGGCGGGAATTAATCAAACCAAGCGAAGTAAAACGAAGATTCTTCTGCAAGCTGCACAGGAGAATGCATCTAATCTTAACATTCATAAACATCGTCTTATTTGTAACGTTGTAGTTCATGAAATCATTTTATTTTACATTATTTTCACTCTCTTCTTGATCATCATTATATTTTTCATCTAAAAAAACATTGCTTGGAAATCAAACATACAAAACAAAATAATGCTAGTTTGATTCTTCAAGATGCATAAGAGAACTAAACATTAATAGTAACGCTTCTATATTTTAAATTTATTCTTAGTTTTGAAAACGTTTTCATAAAATGAAAGAGTACATCGTTTAGTTCATAATCATCATCGTCAACATGTGCATATGGCAATCATGGTCTGCCGCCACAAAGGTCTGTCAGATGCTTTGGTCCTTGTCTCATTCTACGTCACTCTGCCTACCGCTGCTTCGCCGAGTACATACTATGCAATATATTTTTAATTAATGATAGTAATTATTTTATTGCAGATTCTTCCAAAACATATTGTAGGAAGTACCTATTCCATTAAAGCTATAATGTTACCATACTCAATTTAAAAAAATAAAATATTTTGTTTTTGTTATTACACAATATTGATAAAGTGATTAATAATTATATTGAAAAATATAAGATTATTTTATTTTAATGTCATTTTTTTTTATTAAATTTAATTACATTTTTCATTATAATTTGCAACTTCTAGGTTTAGATGATTTTATTTTCGTTAAAAACAAAACTAATTTCCGAACAACATAATATAATAAAAGCATTTGCCTAATTATTTCGATTTTTTCGATCGATAATGCTTGGTGGAATTCCATAATATCAGATATGAATAAAATTATTACAGTTAGTAAAGTGAGTGTTGGCTCTGTATAAAGCAAATAGTGAGTGAAAAGGTGGATTTGAATTGTGATACGAAACATATACCCATCACACAATTCATATCCCCCTTTTCACTCACTCTTTGCTTTATATAGAGCCAACAGTCACTTAACTAACTGATTTGATAATGGCCATTCGACGTGGCTGAAACATGTCGTCAAAAAATATATTGTGGGATAAATTCTAAAAATATTTTATTTATATCTGATTTGCTTAATGGTAGCAATAAGGAAGTATTTGAAATGTTTTTTGAATACAAATACATCCGATAGGAATACAGTCAGATAACGGGGAAAATATATTTGATTAAATACTGAAATGATCGTTGGCTAAGATATTTGTTACGTAATAGGTTTTAGTTATTATTCATTGTATTTTCGCTATGAAAAAGTATTGACTTTTGATTCTTGATATTCACGTCTATTTAATGGTATTAATAAAGGCAAAAATGTCTGTTTATTTTACGATCAGTATCGGTATAATAGATATGTTGTTAATATACATTAATTGACGGGCGCAATTAATTAGTAATAACATTCAAAAAGACAACCAGAGCCGATGGCGCCACGGGCAATAAAAACAGCGAACCGGGGCGCCTCAAATGTCAAAACAGTAAAGAGGCCTTAATAGGCTCATTAACGAGTAGGTATTCGATACAAAATTATAAAATATTAATAGGTATAGGGCTGTCACATAGTGTTGTGTAACGTTTTGTATTCTAAGCCGAATGATCGATACGCAGAAGTAAAAAAATATTTATTTTGTTAATATTTACTCTTCAAATTGTTGTAATACGTACTATTTTTCAAATATTAGAGATTGCACATTAAAAATATTTAAAAAAGTGTTCAGCACTTAACTAAAAAAATTCAGCACTTAACTAATAAATAAATTTATTTATCCATCTTTTGATTGGCTGCTTAAATAAAATAATTAAAATATTTGACATTAACTAACCAATATTGAATGTACGTACCTACTTTTAGTCTTAGATATTATTATTTTTTTCACTTAAAAAGTGTATAATTGCGTGTTGTACACAAGGTTAAAATATATGTCTGTGAAAAAGTTGTAGAACGTAGGAGCCAATTCCATGTCAGCCTCGTTAACCGGAAGTTTAACAGCAAGGGAACCTCAGAACTAAGCAGCAATTCAGGAAAATCCTCCCAAGAAATGGTAGAGACTCCCAGGCGACGACACATAATGCGTCTCCTGTTCTCATGGATGATCATTAATTAGCAGATATTGCCAATCAATTAATATTTGCTATGTATTATTTGACATAGACATTGAGTTGTGCTTATGTTTTTATTAACATTATACCTGTATCGTCAAAGTCAAAAGTCAAATAAATGCATAAAAATAAGGATATTATTAATATATAAAACGTAAGCTTAATAATGATCTAAAAAAAGAATAGTTTAAAAACAAAACGTCTTATGAAATAACTATTTACATATCATAATAATAATCTAAGTGCAACCACAAAACTACTATACCATACCAAGAAAACTATTTCCATTACTAAAAATGTGTTACATTAATATTATCCGAGAGCGTAGTTGCACAAATATATAACATAAATGTAATTTGTAGTCATACATATTTTTATGTAAGTAACGTTATTTATTACTTAAATATACATATTACTATACATAAAATTCTTTTTTCAACGCGTCAATCCAAGCACAAAAATAACGGCAGAAGCGGGATGCGAACCGCGGACCTTGGAAACCAACTATGCCCAGGTATTCATACCGCTCGGCGAACTGCGCCATTGGCCTGCCTAGACTGACTTGCGTTGAAACTAGTATTTATATCATTGTTATCATCGTACGATAGATGTCGCTATAGTATATATTCAAAGTATGTATATTTTTATTATTATTCTATCAGTCTTCATTTATTCACAAGCTTAATATTATTACTTTCCGGCAGTCTATTTATTTTAGTAAGTACCACTCGGGTCTCGAACCAAACTATAGACTGAATGGATGAGAAACGACTACTTATAGTTCCGACTCGGACTTTATAACCAATCATTTACCTGTGTTACTGATGGATAATTTTTACCTTCTTGATATTGTCTCAAGGAGACATTATTAATGATTTTTTTTAATTTTTATTAGAATATTATTTTATTATTTCAATATTCTAATCTACTTTTATAGATCATTGACTATATTACAATATTATTATTACTTAAATATACATATACTATACATAAAATTATTTTTTCAAATTTAAAAATTAAAAAAAAAATCATTAATAATGTTTTCTTGAGACAATATCAAGAAGGTAAAAATTATCCATCAGTAACACAGGTAAATGATTGGTTATAAAGTCCGAGTTGGAACTATAAGTAGTCGTTTCTCATCCATTCAGTCTATAGTTTGGTTCGACCGAGTGGTACTTACTAAAATAAATAGACTGCCGGAAAGTAATAATATTAAGCTTGTGAATAAATGAAGACTGATAGAATAATAATAAAAATAAGTTTCAACGCAAGTCAGTCTAGGCAGGCCAATGGCGTAGTTCGCCGAGCGGTATGAATACCTGGGCATAGTTGTTTCAAGTTATTTTTTGTGCTTGGATTGACGCGTTGAAAAAGAATTTTATGTATAGTATATGTATATTTAAGTAATAATAATATTGTAATATAGTCAATGATCTATAAAAGTAGATTAGAATATTGAAATAATAAAATAATATTCTAATAAAAATTAAAAAAAAAAATCATTAACGTTATTTATGTTCAAAAACATTTTGTATTATTTTAAGCATCTGTCAGCAGTGCAGCTGACTGCCAGATCACACTGACATAAGAGACGATAACTCTTCCATCTATTAAATATTTATCAAGCCGTTTATTTTCTATTTCACAATGTGGAGCGCGTAGCGGTTAGATATGAAGCCCTAGATTTTTAAGCATTGATATTTCTATTAGCAATTGGTACTTGCGAAATTGACCCACACATAACCCTAAACAGGATGTGATTAATGAAATCAAATATTACCTGTCATAAATGCCTTTCATTGCATATTGATCGAAATTTATGGTAGACAAAAGTCATCACGTGAACGCCTCTCATTCACGTAAGTCCCTTTAAAAATTAACTAGACGTGAATATAATGTGAAGAAGAGTAAGCATTCAACATTCAGTGTCAAAATAAAATAAAAAGCACAGCCGGTATTCTCCACTTCGTGTTAATATACAAATATATAGTTTAATACAGAATATTAACAATACCTTTGAGTAACACGAAAATGTCACATCAATTTTACTACAAATTTATTTATAAATTAATTTTAATTATAATTTTCACGTTTCAGTATTTAAGTAAAATAAAATTATATTTTATGTATTGCAAAGTCACCAATAAGATCAATGTAATGTAACATATTTAAATGATACAGACACTCTGGATAACTACATAAAAAATAAATACAATATTTACATATGTAAATATATTTAAAAAACGTACATACTTTCTTTCTCTTTAATCAATTAAGTCACCACAAGTGCATGAAATAATTTAAGTCATTCTAAAAACTGCATTTCCTTCATATAATGTATGTAAACAAACACTAACATACTTGTGCAAGTACACATACGACATCACATCTATAAATGTCCGTAAAGTAACATCATTTTAATTCAAAATATATTATTTAAGCAAAATAATTAATTTTTTCATAATATTCGTCTTAATACACTTCATAATTAATTAATTAAGTAAATACTTGTTATTGAGATTGTGTTTACATTCAATCAAAAAGCACCGAATAAATAATTACTTCACGTTGCTCGTCCACGTTTTTACTCGCCGTTTTGAAATTTGACGTTTAAAGTGTCAAAATCTCCCGCAAAATCATCTGTCATCGGTCATCTGACAGATGGAGGAGCGAGTGCAGGTTTGTGTGTGTGTAGAGTAAAAATTCCGCGAAAATTGCGAGCTTTTCCGAGCGTCCGGCAGCGGTGAAGCTTTGGCTGGTACTGGCGACCACGAGGCCCAATCAAGACCGAGAGCCGTTCACGGAAAATAAAGCTCCCCACACAAGGCGGTCTCGCCAACTATTAGCGAGTATTTTACTACTTTTTTTCTACTTTTTACGTGTTTGTCTCTTGATGATGTTTCTGAAATTTCGGCGTACAGGTCACCGAGAGCGACGGTCTATTGAAGAAGCTCGTTTCCCACCTCGGGAGGGATGGAGCGTCTTATCTTTTCCGTGCGGGATATCTGGGCACCTTTACTCAATTAAAACGAAGTACCGAGTATACAATGCTTCTATCATTAAATGGAAATGCAGTCGTATTGTTGGTTCCGAAAACATATGCTTGCGTAGAACTAATTTGAATTTGTGAGGAATGACGAGGATAGGGAGCAGACAAGACAGTCTTCCATACGTTGTTGACTTTTTGTGACATAAGGATACCGCACAAGAGCATAAAATACAGGAACTATACATAGAATGTACTCGCAAAATATTAAGAGCCAAAACTGACATGGGGTGAGGCAAAGATCATGATGGTTGACAAAACATTGTGGTACTTGTACTAGAGTACTGACCTTGCGAGAGAGCGGACATGGCGAAGGTGTATGCATCATCCATGAAAACAGGAGACGTGTTCTGTGTTGTCATTTGGGAGTCTGTAATTTTTTGGGAGGACCTTTCTGAACTACTACTTTTATTTGACGGTCTCTTGCTGTTAAACTACATCAATAATATCGTTGCAATAATGCGCGTGGCAAACGAAGCCGACATGGAATAGTCTCATATGTTTTCAATTTTTTGTCTCGTTAAATGATGTAATATTGTTTGTGAATTACAAAGTGCCACGCGCAAGCATTTTTTTCTACACTTTTTTGCGTTAAAAATAAAATAAAAAGTGAAGCTGAACCTAGTTGGGACACATACTTCAGATGCTGCGAGAGCTAATGCTGTAGTTTTTTTTTATTCAAACCTTCAGGCTCGTGTCATTCTGGAAGGAATATAGATTTACTCGTTTATAGAATAGACTCGAAAAACGTATAGAAGACAAAGCTGAGATGGTACAAAACGACTCACATAGTTTTGTGGTAGCAGTTTATGATGTATATATGCTCCAGTGAAAAGAGTGGACACGATGATGGTTATGTCTTTTGTGGTGAGAGCTTTTAACCCTCGTGTGGTCAGTCTCACCCCCCTTGGAGGTTGGTGGGGTGTAGAATGCCCCTTGCAATATCGCTCTGCCCCGGCACGCCACGGTCTGTATACACTTAATACGGTTAGCCCGTGTGTGGTGATATTGTGGCGATTTGCGAACATACCATTGCACTATTCTGCGCGCAAACATAATTACAGTCCGCGGACGAAGGGTGGGGACGAGATATAGTTTTTGACCCCTGCTTCATTAATTAGTTTAGCGAAGGTTTACTTATTAAATTATGTCGGGACTTTGCGAAGGCCGTATTGATATCGTACAAGTTATGGATGCATACATTCAAGGGATCTCACATCAAGCCAAAGAATTATTATACAATATTTTAACCATTTGTAAGTGCTTAATTTTCTGAAAATTTATTCATCGATTATACACGATTATACTATAAATATTTTAATATATACGTTTTTTAATGTAAACAAATTTATCAGTTTTCAACAAAAGTATTCGATTCAAATCCGTTTTTCATATATTCAGCTAATTATGATTTTGTTGAGCCACTACTTCGGACCTTGAGAGCAACTGGCTAATCATTTCATCTCCTTTCAAAAATGATTGACAAATCACCCAAAAATATGCCTCATCGCATACTACTTCAGGTTTCTGCCATGGAGTTAACCAGGAAATAAATATATGTTCTCCGGTGGACCTTCGCGTTAAGATATGTCTTAGGACAAGATATTGACAATAGCAACTGTCAAAAGTAAATTGCGGGATTATGCGGTAATCATATGTTCCAGATTTTAAACGGATATGGGGAAAAAATGGAAAATTGCTTTAGGGAAAATTTATGAAATTGTGAATTCTTAATAATAGAAAGTTATTTTTTGTAAGTAAAAAAAACTATTTATTATTTAAAATAAAAATAAAAAACTATGGAGATGTTATGGTAAAAGAAGATTTGTTTTCAATCGTTTTATGTAACAGTCATAAATTGATAAGAAAGCTAAGATATAGTATAAATGTTTCATTTCAGCTTAGAACAAAAATTATCGTTATTAAAAAGCAAGTTACTATGTGAAATATAGACCACCGTGGGTGGCATTCATCAACGTCCAAAAGATATCAGTCTAATCGCAAAGTATTGAGGGTTTCTATGGAAATCGTTAATGTGCTACAAAAATATAGACGAGGGCCTTAAAGGGATAATTTTCATGTAAGATATCGTGAACTTGACTATCGCAAAAACTAAAAAAAATATTTAAAAGCTTAAATTACTCCTTAATTTTTATGAATATCTTTAGTTGGAGAAAAAAATAATGTTAAAAAAATGAGGTAAACACTAGAAGAAAGTTAAACTTATTGATGAGCACCAAGATGAAGACTCTTGGACACATTGTGAAACTTACTATATGAGGCTAAGTAAGAAATTTTGATAAAGGAAAGGCTTGTGACATAATATATATTGAAGATCAAAGAAAATGTATTGTAGAGATCACTGTGGGTTGAATGTGTTCTCAAAGAGTGGTGTTAGAGAATCCTAGAGAGATTAGAAGAGAATTTTGAGCTTGCGATCAGCTGTTCTCTTTACTCGTAAAATGTCCAGTATGAAAACATTTATTGGTGATGGCCTTTTAAGTAATCTAAAAAGGAGAATCATAATAAAATACACATATGACGTTGAGACAGTATGAGGTATACAAGACGCAGGTTTATGTATATAAAATGATTCCGTTCTATATTTTGTTCCTGTCTTCTAAGACGTCACGAGCTTAAGGACATAAAGCTAAGACACTTATAGCTCAAGAACCGTCTCCGAGAGGCAAACCCGACGGATCGGTGACATCATGCGCCATGGTGGTCTTCTTCACGACGATGTGGAAGGAATAATTGAAGGTAAAAACTGCAGAGGGCGCCCTAGACGGGAGTATTTGCAGCAAGTGTTCGGAGGACAAGAGTTGTAGCTCTTATGCTGAGCTAAAGAGGGTTGCAGAGGATTGGAAGAGTGGAGATCGAGATGTAAGATTTTGTTGCAGCAAACCAATCCACCGGATTGATACTACGGAGAAGAAGCTCATGTTCTTCTGTGTCATCCAAAGTATATTTCCCCATCTGGCCCACATTTTTTTTTCTTGATCAAATGTAGTATGGAAGGCTGCCTTATGCGCGCTCTCATCTAGTCATTTCTAAAAAACGTCAAATCATCTTAAGCCCAGTACCATACGCAAGCAGTGTTTTTGAAACGCGTTACATTTCAATATTAATGTGACTTTATTATTGCTTGAGAGATGCGGATACGAAGAGACTACTCTAGACGGGATGCCTTTTATCACGGACTGGCTGTTTACTCCTGTGTGTTGTTGTATACATAAAAAATCGTTATCTAGGAAGAAAAAAAGCGGAAAAGATGTATACTAATAATATCATAAAAAAAACAAAACACATTATGAAGATAATTAAATTTC
The DNA here is from genome assembly GCA_022606575.1 of Glossosoma conforme. Taxonomy (NCBI): domain Eukaryota; kingdom Metazoa; phylum Arthropoda; class Insecta; order Trichoptera; family Glossosomatidae; genus Glossosoma; species Glossosoma conforme. The sequence continues at coordinate 1,755,786 of JAGTXR010000002.1, forward strand.
CCTTGCCCACGTTAACGATGGTGGGCCATTGTCTTGCTAGAGGATTGTTCCATTCATCCCCGCGAGACGCTCGCCCAGTATATTACCGTAATAATATGAAAACATAAAAGAAAGCAGAAAAATCCATTAGTTCATTTTCTCATATTAAGTCTCGGACTAAGTATTTTTCCTTTGTATGCAATGCCTACGTACTGTACAGTACGATATTAACCATCGCTGTACAATGAATGTATACCGCGTTCGACCCACGATGTTGTTAATTATTAGTTATTACAATCAAAATTAAAGCCATCGAAATAATGTTTTATAGATTTGTTTATGATTAAAAATGCAGTAATCTCTCATTTAAGTTTTCATACGATTGAGGATTGAAAAGGATGGAGACTCATGCGGGAGGCCTACTTTTAACAGTGAACGGACACAGGCTGATTATGATGACAATTGGATGACTAGCCTGACGCTCTCGAAGCTTGAATTATACAGTCCTAAGAGGCGGTTCAACTTACAATAACAACATAAAAATAATCATTACACAAACAATCTTAACAATCACTTTAAGAAATATATATTTTTCAAATTAAAAAGGTGTGCATTATGGTTAAGTTTTGTGTCCTACCGTCATTTTTTATTCACAGTAAATAAGAGACAAATAATTGATAGGCGTGGGCTAGGCGTTTTCGGAGGATTTTTATATAACGGGCTAAAATCTGCATTTGTAGTCAAATTTCCTTTTAATTATTTCAAAAATTTTAAAGAAAATGATTTTTTTATTATCTACATTAAAGGAATAATTAAAAATACTGAAATTTAATAATATCTCAATTAGCAAATAGCGGTTCTTCTATCCAAATAAAGGAAGGATATGGTTAGAAAAAAAGGAATAATATTCTAAGTAAAAAAAATTTCATGTACAAACATGGTTTTCATATATTCTGGATTCAGTTTTTGAAATAATATTTTACTTAGCGATAAAAAACACATAAAATCGTAATATTTATTAATGATATATATTATTGGGTATAAAAGGTGTTAGAGTATAAGACAATGTTAGTACAGCCCACGAAAGCCCTTGTTTAATCTCTAATCAAGTTAATACGAAGCTCAGTTACGCCTAATTATTATTTTATGGGAAAATTACTAAAGCAAAATAAACACTACCCGTAACTCGTAGAAGATACTCGTAATAATGCTTTCGGGTGAATCATAGTATATGCCACTTTTACGAATAATTACGTTACAATTTTATTTGTAAACAGTGCTTTACCTGTATTTAGTTTACATATATATTTTTTTCTACCGTGAGTCTCGGATATCTCACCAAAATTCAAAGCAGCCGTATAATAGCTTGGCAAAGACTGCGTAGAATACTGAAGGCACAATGGTCTAAATTTGTAAAAAATTATGAAGTGAGAGATCGCACAAAAGTACACTTTTCATATTGCGAAGGTAGACTTTTGCTTGGAACATATTCTTCGAATGCCGCAGCAGAGCATAAACTACAGCTGATTTTTCTCCACGTCATGATGATGATATTGAAATTCAAATAACAATATTTTGGTTTAATTATATTCTTTAATTTAAAGGTATATTGGTACCGTGTTTCATGTCGAGACAGATGTATGTTATTCTTCAATTTCTTTCATGTGTAACTCGTGAAGTAGTCTCGTAGGTACCGCATCTGGCGCGCCGACACGCACGCGTGCCCCGAACCGAGTATACTCTGGATTTAACAGTAACATCTTCTAATCATATAAGACTCCTCTTAGCGAGCTCTCCACCTATTATCTCTGTTATTATAAGGAGCATCTCTGCGCGCCTTATTGTGCCGAGGGGAGGCGCGGGAGAGACTCGGGACACATTGTCCAAAGGAGCTGACCGGAACACCCGAAAATGTATGGAAAAAACAAGCAAAAAATCTACCTCCTCTTAGCTCCTGCTACCCTAATCTCTGGCTCTTCCAAATCCAATTTGAAAAAATATATACCAAAAAATTATTTAATACATGATTTGCAATGTTGAATTCGTGTGCAAAAATGTATCTTCATTTATTAATTCGTTACTATGTCCGCTCTTTTAACTGGACCATATATTCGGCAATACGCTTTGACGATATAAAACTATACCAACCATGGTCCTTGCTTCATTTAATTTAAGTTCTAAGTTAAGAGACATTTAACCTCGTCATTACTAATAAAATTAATCCATCGTGCTTTCAAACACATTTACTTTGTCAATTACTACGAGTATATTTTGAAAACAGGTACCGTGAGAATCTTAAGTTATCTCTTAGATAATGTGAATTAAGGTGCTTAAACAGAATGTTCGTTTAATGCATATATTTTTTGTGACAGTTGCTTTGTAATAAAAATATATTTTTTTAAAGCGGGACGTTTTTTCATCGTTCTATTTCTGCTTTCTAGTTGAAACAATATATGTTACATACTGTCGTCACAAAGCTGTCAACCGCTATAAAATTTGTCTCATAATATGTCAGCTTCTCTACGAGTACTTCTAGAAGTTTCTTCTTCATCAAATACAGTTTACGCATAGCTCTCAATATAAAGAAGCTTACTGAACATCCAACCACGGTAAATGGATGTCAACCAAGATTAAGAAGCTTTCAAAATTTCAAAATTACAATCTGGATCTCTTCAAGAAACACTTGCGATCTCTCCAACTTGAACCTAAACACAACACATGTTTTGCAGCATGCAGCGTCCAGCCGTTAATTCTGACAGAACCCCACTGGTTCCAATCGGTTGTGCTCCTCTGCATGCGTTTTAATAAAAAAGAAGAATCTTGACAGCTGAGGCTTATGGTCTCCTGGAGCACCATGTCTCACCTAGGTTCATCTTTGTGTCTTTACTAAGTGTATGAAAATCTACCGTGTCCGCTCCCATACCTCATAATTTCTAATTGAGTCAACCTTTTCTCAAGAAATATTTTACGCATTTGAAGTGCCAAGATTTGCAGCCGCATAAAAGGATGTTTTTTTTAAGTGTTAATAATTATTACATGATGAAAATTTCTGGTTATTTGAGTGAGGAATGGAATAATGAAGAATAATAATTGCGATATTAAATTTATATAAATTTAATTATTGTTCTGTTTTAGAATCACAGTGCGTATTCATTATCCGTTGCATACAAAAAGGGTATACCTTGAATATACCGGTCCTTTTCATGCCCACCTTCTGTCTAAATACCATTTCGCCTCTGGCAGTCTTAATTCAGTTTTTGATTGACACAGGGTGCTCCAAAACGGGTGCCGTTCTGTTAATTTGGACCCGGGGCCTTTATTTCATTTTATTCATTACTCGCACAGAAGGTCCGACATAATGAGGCCCCGTCCGGTCCTTTTGTCGACGAGCGTCCATAGAGAGTGCTCTTAATTATAGCCCAGCAAACAAAAGGGTATGGGTTCAAAACCTCTACGCGCATTCAAAACGGAGAGGTCCGATTTTTATTTATAACAATCTTACCGGGATTAAAATAAAAAATTAAAATCAATTAATATGCTTGTGGTTTATAAATAATAGTTTATCTGCATTACACCAGACGTCAATTAAGTCTCCTTGATGACGCGCTCATTTAAATTATGTTTGTTAACAATTTGCAACTGATAATTTCAGTACATGAAATACATCTACAACTGTCTTATATATATATTTCAAATACATTTTTATACTATATATACGAAAACGAAGACGATGAATTGGATGCTGTTTGAAACCCACAAGTATGATTTATTTTTATCATATTAATTGTGAATTAATAATAAACAAAATGATGGTAGTAATGTAAAAAATATTTTGATCAATAAGACATATTATAAACTGAGTGTCGTTTATTTATTACATCAAATTTTTGTTACTGAAAGATTACAAGTTATAAAACCGCGTAACAAGAAAACAATAAACTGTTCGTTTTTAATTTATCTTGTTTACTTAACGGATGTGGTTAATAATAATTATAACATAATAATAAATAACTTTCTTCAAAGTTAACTAGAAGTTAAATACCATGCTAAAATAAATATTCAGCCAAGAATTCATAATATCATGTAAAAAATTTCCCCTCTTAGACTAACATATGGTAGGGGTAAATTTAGCTCGTACCTTAATTCCTTGAATATTCTTCAGGATATCGGAAATATATAATTATTTATCGATATATTGAAGGTATCAGGTTTCAATGCATAATTTGTTTGAACATATTTTTTTTTTATTATATAACAAAGGCTGCTAAGTGGTTGGTATTTAATTATAGTAATAACTTGCGATGAGAAAATACATAATGTGCTGTTTTAATAAAATAAATATATGTTACGAATATTGTAAAATATTAATAAATATTATAGATAAATACAAAAATACATTTTAAGGGTTTGTATTCAAATCATGTATTTTTTTTTTTATATATCTTAAATAAGTAACTCTACTAAGAGCATTCATCATATAGTACTTTAATATACTTAAAAAATATTGTACTATATATAATATAAATGAAACCAAATAGTAGTAAATCATCTCATGGAGTACCACTAAGAAAAAATGGTAAATATTGCCAAAAATATGTAATTACAAAATTTTGTCAGTGCAGCCGTATAATTTTGAATACTGATGCTTGCGTATTCTAGGGATACGATTGTTTGGTTTTGTAAGAAATGACGAAGTGAGAGATCGGACAAGGCAGCAATATTAGTCAGTGAAGAAGGAAAGGTGGAGCTAGTTAGACATATACACCTTAGATGCCTTTCCTTCGTCCTCCGTGCTCGTGCCATTCTCGAAGACTATCGGAAACTACACATCGAACGTACTCAGTGAAGCTATAGGAAGCAGAATGGCTTACAGAGCTTTATGGCGGTAGCTTGTGACAATCATTTACTCCAATTTGGCAAACACACTAGTTACACAACTGCGGCTGACAGAAATTTACTTCTTACAAATCAAAAAATTACTCCATTTTACAAATATGTGAAAATCATGTCGTGTATTAACAAAATAATTTTAGTATCAAGGAATAAGAAACTCTAAAATATAGATTATTTCGCAATGCAAAAAATAATTTTGTACAAAGCAACTGAATTTTCGCACCGACAACGTTTACGATTATCGAAAATTGATCGAACGATATTTATGGCCGACTTGAAGAATATAGCGATGCAGTTTTTTTGCGAATCGCATCGAATGCATCCCACATCGTCCGCACCTCGCGATCCTCGACCATCGAGAGAGTGACATTGCAAAACCGGATCCGTTGGATTATTCGCAAAAATAACGCATTCGCCTTTTTCCGTGTCTCGGACGCGAATTGCATTTCATTTCACAAGCCTGGTTGTCAAGCATGCGCCAGAGTAATGCATCACAACTTAGAAATAGTTGCATCCTGATGTATAATATCAAATCATACGAATAAAGATATTGTATGTACCTGATTGTGTAAGCAATATATTTTAATTTTTTTTTTCATATAAAACATCTAAGATGGAGCAAAATATGGTTCCACAGAAACAAAACATAAGATCTTAGCTTACTCTTTGTACGACCCAATCTCTTCTTAATATTCGATATCTGTTCCGTGGCTGAAGCATATGGTCGCAATAAATTGGTGCCATAAAGTTACAGCTGGCAGGATCTTTATTTCCTAGTTCTACCTCCGCCCGAAGCACCTTATAGCTAATTCTATACTCACTACCAAACGGTCCTCCGAGACGATAGCCAGGGGCTAGAAAAAAAGACCACGTGATAAACTTAATGTTTCCTAGAACTCTTCGATCAAACACAACTGAATATTTAAAAATATTGTGGAATATATTTTGTTTTCGACAGATCTTTAAGATAAAAAATACCGAAAAATTGAATAAATTTCTTTTGCAATTAATTTTATCAATCAATTTCCACTCGCTGAGAGAATGAAAGATAAGACAAGTTTATATTAATTATAGTATGGTATGGCAGTAAGTGATTGAACAGTTTCAAAAACATAAATATTTCGTATCTTCTTTTAAATACTGCTACATGTAAGGACATCCAAAACCAACTATGGATTCTATTCTCCTATGTTAAGAATTTGTAGACTGGTTAACTCCTCTAGTGACTTGGACTTTTTCGGGGTGGACCTTCCAGAATTTAGCAGATCCCTCTACTAATGTACTAGATCTGTTTTTTTTACTCATGTTCATGTTTTTTCTAAATGTATTGTCTTAGCTATTATATTGTTCTGTTTTACCATTTCATTTATTGTATTTTCTATTTTAAAACCGTATGTATTGGCCTAGGCCGTTAATAAAATAAATCACACTGAGCATTGTTTAATCAATTGTTGGAACACAGTTTCACCTTTAATTTTTGGGAAGGATTTATCAGTTCTAAGTATATATAAGCATTGATTAATCAGTACTCAGTGTGTTCCAAGTTAAAATAAGGTGTGCAATATAATAAGAAAGAAACATATGGAAATAGGCTTCTAGATGGACAAATTCACTCTTTGAACATTAAAAGAGAAAACGTACAAGTAAAAAGTATAGTAGTTCAAAAATGTGAGTACATGGTTAATACTTTCTGTAGTTAATAGTCTTGAAATTTTAAGGTCACCTTTCTATTCAAGATGTGTTTTGATGAATTCCCTCAAATTCAAATCATCTGGACCTTAAGTCATGTTATTTGGCATACTTGTATTTTTGTGTAAATATTATAAAATAACACAAGTTTTCGTGTAGTTCACAGTATGAGAAGGATATTGGTATAGCATCATACATAATAATAATGCATGCAAAATCCGACGAATGAATCGGACTCGAGATGTGCCCAGTAGAAGTATCAGGGGCGCATACCAGCCGAGGAGATAGATGTATGTAAATCGTATGGAGGGACACTGCATGTGTGGAAAATTTGCATACGGATGGTAGGGCAGGTGACAGAGGGGCGGGGGGAGGTGGGCGTGGTCAGAGGGCGAGGGGCGGGACGAGGTGGAGGGGGAGGATGGGGCGAGACAGAGATGGAGGGAGATCATTAAAATATTAAAACACAACTAGCGCTGCCTGTCGGGATGCAGGCGAAACTGACGATTGAAAAATTTTGAACTTTTCGATTTTTCAATGAAATAATTTATACCCTAGAATCAAAATTTTGCCTAAATATACATGAAATAGATTCAGCGATGTATATTTTAAATACACATAAAAACGTGCAGCAATAATGGCACGGAAGCGTCGGGTTGATCATTTTCTTTTTTCATTTTCGATTTTCTTAAATATTCAGATTAACCAATCATTAAAAAATATGCCTTGGATACTACATCTACGCCCTGTTCAAGCATTCGGACTTTTGTTTTGGATGTTGTCGGGAGCTATATTTATTCCTAAATGTATCCTTTAGGTGGAGATATGTTGTACAAAACTGACTAGTAACAAGAAAAAATAATAATTTTGAAGCACAGTAAGTAGCGTTAAGAAAGGTATTTTGAAAATGATTCGATTTTCAGATACATATTGTACAGAAGTATGTATCTTATTTCAATGTATGGTGAATGTACTGGAATTCCAGTTGCCAAAACGAGAAACCGTCAATGTCATTGTCGAGTGTCAAAAACCGCTGGCCTTGTCATGGACCAGAGTTCAAGGCCTGCGTATGACAATGAAGTATTTAAGAGACTATGAGATGACCAGCCGAGGCGCATTCTTTGTCTACATTCCATGTGAACAATCCCAGCAGACTCTTAATACATCCGTGTAATGCTGATATTATTATACTTTGAAAATCAAATTTAAAAAATTATGTACATTATTTAATATTCTTTCGGTTGGCCAGGCCTCGAAAACGTAGGCATCATCATCAGCCTGTGTCCGTCCACTGTTGAACGTAGGCCTCCCGCATGAGTCTCCATCCTCTTCGATCCTCCGCCTTCCGCATCCAGGTCACTCCCGCTATTCTTCTTATATCGTCAGTCCATCTTGTAGGGGGTCGGCCAATGCTTCGTTTGCCAGTTCTTGGGCGCCATTCCAATACTTTTCTTCCCCATCGACCGTCGTCTCTTCGACAATCTTTACATAGCTTGCCGGTAATATTTAGGAAGGTATTTTGAAAATTGTCTGTTCTAAGTCAACATGCAATAATCATGTATATGTGTTCAGCAAGTGTGAGACAACCCTGTTGATTGTTAGTGGGTGTAGTAAGAGTTTATTATTTGAGTTTAGAGGCCATTGTACCAGTGATAGAAAATAAAAGGCCAACTATCTAGGCTTAAAGGACCTTAGGTTAGATGTATGTATATCATGATTCATTTTACAAACTATTTTCATACTTAATATGTATGTAGGTGAAAGATTTGTAAAATATTTGAGTACAGAGAAGCAGCGGCCATGTCAATAGCAATTGAAAAGACTAAAAGAACAAACCTTACGTCTATGTACTAAGATATGTTATGCGTAAGTTCGCTACTATTTATTAGACATGACATACTGATAATATTATCTAATTTTGAAAATTATATAAAAAAATCTATTTTATGAATGAAAATAAATCATCAAATTTTTACAGTGTTCTGAATTTATAAAATCATGGATGATACTGAACATGCTGGCTTATTTGAAAGTTCTTCCATGGAAGAGCAACAAGTGATGATTCCAAGCGGGATGATGAGGAATTCATCAGACGATGCAGTGAAGTGGCTTAGCGGGCACGGGCCGAGCTTACATGGAGTTCAATGACTAACAGATACACGATTATATCTTTGGCGAGGGCTCTTCATTAATCAAGAACTCTGTATATACAAATGTAACGTGTCTGACTGGTGCAGAGCAGCATCAAGACCTTCCCGAGTCTCTAGAAGTTTAAATGATTAGCTAAAACTGCCGAGTACCCGTTTTAAAGCGTCGAGAAACCACTGTCGAATTCATGATTCTCATTCAATTACTATATATTATTTTATTTATTGTTTTGATGATGAGTATTGCACATGTTTTGAAAGAATACGTGCAGTTGTTATTAAAATTCACCCTTTTAACAACATATTTAATAATCAATTGGTTAAAGAGAAAATAACGTTTAACATGTTAACAAGTAAACCAGTGTTAATTTATATAAATAAAAGACCACGTTAACGCACTCACTGACTTCTAGTTCTTCGATTGAGTGATCGAGAGACCGCGATCTTATTTTGGTTTTATGTACACTTGATTAATGTTATCCATGGTTTATCTAGGTTAAAAATGTTATTTTTATGAATATCTAAGATTTATAGCAAAGCTAATGTTAAAAAATTTAATATATAGGAATACAATTGCAGTACTTATCATTATTTGACACCTAAAAAAATGTAATCCTTCGTCATATTATGTCCGGACTTCGGTCCTGGTGGCATTCCACCCGAGTTCCATCTGAGCTCAGACCAATCGCTTCGATTTCTTTCCATAATTAATTTAAGTTCCACGCTCCTCTGTAATCAATAACACAAATATTTACAGAGGGGTATTGTCGAGAGGTCAAAGGCGCACGATTGTCATTAAAACGATCACGGGTACGATCCCCAGCGAAGCTCAAGAATCAATACTTTTTTTATAATTAAATTAAATATTGTAAATAGTTCTAAATATAAATAAATAATTCATCATATACATATAGAATATACTCGGCTGACATGAGATGAGGCGAGGACAATGGCGGTGGACGTAGCATAATGGCAACAGTTTCTGACGCCCATATGCTTCAATTAGCATAGTGGAATTAAGAGGGAAAATATTGTAAAAATAAGTACTTATTTTATATAAAACTAATCTATTCTCGCATATGTGTACAAAAATCATTTTTGTAAATAAGCTTAACGTATTTACGAAAATTATATAAAATAAATACCACCATTTTTGATAACAACAAAAAACCTGTATATTTAAATTTTTAAATAAGTATTGAAAATAATTAATCTAGGAAGTTCACTAAATGAATTGATAAAATTAATTACTGGATGATGCGTGAACGAATTGCAGTGTAATTACACACATAGTGTAAAGGCCTCGTGCGGATTTTTCAAATTGACGAGCGTCATATAATCCATTTAATTGATATGTTTACCTAAGAAAAACATCTCACCTGTAGATTCTTCGATATTTGAAAAAATATATATCGATACAGATCACACTTGATGACGACCCATTGGGGTCGTCATTAACTGTTAAAGAACAGTGGTCGAAATATCATAAAAATAGCAAGTGACACAAAATTCAACGCTGAAATCTCACCATCGTAGTTTGTCGGTATTCTATTGTATGAGTTTGCATAAAAAAATCAATAATACAAGTACGACTTGATCGTTTTTTTGTCCCTGTGTAGTGTGTTCGATCTCCTGCACAATTAGATCCAATGCGGACTGTTTAGACTTTAAAATATGAAGGCAGATAGATTGATAAGAGATTGACTGGGCTTAATGTGTTGCCATATCAAAGACAGCTCGTGAATCTTTTTACAACGAATAATCAATGCAAAATGTTTTTTTTTCTCAATCTTACGTACACATCATTAAGTTACTGGTAAATACTAAGATCAGACATCAACTTTGATCAATTATGAAAATAATCAATCTTTTTATCATTAATCAAATAGTTCCTAGCTGACCTAACTGAACGTCATAGAGTCTACCGGAGGACCTAAACCGTCTACTGACGCTTTTCTCTGTATGTTTTTATAAAATATATGACTTTGTTTTGCTCTGGATGAGAAAATGTTACTATTGGTTGTGTTTTCGTTAGTTTATTATCTGCTTCCTAAAATACAGGTAAATCAATTTATTGTAAAAAGGATGAAATATAGGGTTCGAAAAGAATTTCAATGTTTGTACATTAGTGGTACAAGTGATACTAAAGAAGTACTTTTAAATTGGTTATTCATAGTTATGATTTAAAGTCAAACATCTACAAAACTATTAAAAAATCAAAATAATTAAATGAACTAAACGTCTTTTTGTTAACTAAAATCATCAGTCGCCACTGGAATTTCTCATGGATTAACAGGCCTGGATGATGGAATTGACTTTCTCACACTTTTAATTATAATATCGAGCGCTTCGCAATAATTGAAATATTGATAAATAGCTCATTGGTTTGTGGGAACCCTCGCTCATAGATCACGGCTCCAATTGGATTTTTTATGTTTATTTATTCACGCGGTACAGATTTCGATTTATTATTCAATCATTTATAACAATTACTTCAAATTAAATACATATCATAAATATATGATTAAAATTCTATGAAGAAAAAAATATGTTTTTTGCTTAAGTGTTTTGATATTTCATGCATTGTTATAAATATTTTGGTCTTACCAGTTAAAGCATCAGCTTATGGCATCATAGGCTATAAAAAATATTCTTGACCTAATTAGTTTAATTAACCTCATGGATTAATTATTATATTTTAGCAATACAAACATCTTGTTATAATTTCAGAATACGATAAAAACAAAAAAAATATGTGTCTTAGGATACATTCTACAGCAATTACTTTTAATAAGAACGAATAAGAATCACATTTTTTTATATGTGTTTGTGTTTGCATTAGTTTTGGGATATTGCGTGAAATATATTGAGCGTATTATTTTTTCTCCACCGAGAAAAACCACTAGAATCACCATTCTAGTATAATGTAATTTGTGATACGTAATATTTGTTATTAATTTATTTATGGAATTGCATGCAGGAGAGCAAAACCGGTCGCGAACAGTGTACTCTACCGAGGCGGCTAGATTCTGAATGCGAGAAACGTGTGTTGTGTTTGTTTGTGGGTTGTGGACATTGCAAGTGTAAATTTATATGTTTCTTAAAGAGATCCAGATTGCATGAAAGAGGAAAGTCTCAAGAACATTTCAGAGCATATCGGTGATATTTAGGAAAAATATTTGGAAACTGACTGTTCTTGGTTTACACGCACAGTACACGGATGTTCGGAAAGTGTAAGACGACTGTATTAAAAATTAAATTTTAAAAATTCTGAAAATTAACAGCTGTGATAATAATGGCAGAAAAGACTAAGTGAACTAATCTAACAAAGTGTACATGATCATGAAATACATGATCCAGGCCTTGTAAAATAATAAGCATTGTATTTATTGCTTGAAATTGCGTAGTGTTGTTATACACAAATACAATGTGTCAATGCCAAATAACATATCCCTTCATCACATTTGGTTTAACTCAAAAGCTAAAATTGTAAACATGTTATTTGACATATTCTGAAGCTCCAGGTGTGTTCCGAGCTTTCATACAAAAGCTCCTTTGTTTTCATCTGAATCTATTGTACGCACTCGCAACTGGCAAACACGATCAAATCCATTCATATTGATGGTATTTAGTTATGAGCTTCATAATAAAATAATAATATTATATGTTGTTTGCCATTTATTTCTTTATATATATGGGAAAGGTATTTATTAATTCATTATTTAAATATTTACATTTAAAAAATAACAATTCAGACATGGGTATGAATTTAAAGATTAATATTTTCTTATGATAGCCATTTTAAGTCTAGAACTTATATTGAACAAAAATTTGCCGCCACTTAGTTCTGTCAGTTAACATTGTCCTTCCTTTCTCTCTAGACATCTCTGCACTCAAATATCGAACATCTGTTAACATCTTTGGTACACACAAATCCGGAGACTTTAAGTGACGGAAATTGTACCATCCGAGGCATATTTTGGGGATTCGTTTATTGGGTTACTTAAGAGGGCGATGCTTTCGAGGCCGGGACTATTTAGTATTTACTAAGAAGCAGCTCAATCTACCTAATACGGTTAGCAAGGAGTAGTGACTCATTCAAATTTTGAAATACGTCCAATGTTCTTCGGTGATCTAACGGATACTGCGCAAACGACCTGCTGTTGCCGCAGGACGCATGGTTCACCATCGTAATTCATTATATATATTTTTATTTATATATTTTTTTCATTACATAGATATATTATGAGTATTTGAACGATAAAATTCACTTGTAATCCATCAACAATACTTTTGCAGGGAAACATTGAAAACGTTTTGCATCAATCTTTTTTTCAACGTAGCCGATTACGAAATCAACGATACGAAAATAAAATGGGAAAAAAATCGACAGTGCAAATTTTATGCATTGTTTCGTTCGTTTCGCGTACAAAAAAAATGCACAAAAGGTCGTAATTAGTCGTCAATTCATTGCGCATGTTTTGAATGCAATCTGTAAATTATGCACGCAAAAATATATTCGGTTCGATAAATTTGCAATCACAATAATACTCTTCCATTGTGTGCGAAATGGTATCTTTAACATTTCAAATATTTTATTTTAAAATGCTTGAATTTATCAAAAAAAAAGTGCTATTTTTTAAAAATATAAATTATTTAAGCAAAAACATGCAATAACTATATTGCATTTGTTTTCTTACGTGAGCACATACGTATAAATATGAACAGATGATAGTGGAGAAATCTCACGTGTTCATGGGAACAATAATTAATTATGAACGATTGGTGTTTACATAAAGACTTTCGCTTACCACTAATTTTAATTACTGATATAAGCTTGATATAGTTCTTTTAGGCTGGTGCCGAAAAGCCTCGGAAAACGATATTTTGTCTCTTATTTTGGTTTGCTCTCCTGACATGCACATTTAATGTTAGTTTTATTTATATTAAATTACACGGCGTTTGCACACGCCATTTTATTTGTTATGACAGTTTCATGTCGGTTCAACTATCATCTTTAATTTGCTTTTTTTGCCGTGATTGTCTTGGCGGCGCTGCATGTTACAGTGTTCCAGAAGTTTTCTGTTGACTCTCGTCCGGCCGGCGAAGCGCCACACTGGTCGTACGAGGAATTCAAGTCTTCATTAAAAATAAATGCGAATTGTGCTTAAAAAACAAGTTCTTTGTGTTGTTAATCTGCTCCTGCATCTTTCCTCCACGCGGCCATGTGACGAACCCGCAACTTTTCGTTCTTTTTAAAGACAGAGGATGTCATTACCGACCTGGCGCCCAACGGCGACGGTCACCTCTCGAGTGAACTCCGGGTTTTTTGTCATTAATTCTTCATTCTCTAAATTGAAAAGTGAAGGAGTTTATCCAGGAATCATTTGAATGTGACACTTGGGAAGGAAAGCTGCGGACAGCACCTATGTTTTTAACTGTACTTAGTTACCAGATGGACTCGTGAATTTTATCTGCTATTTTACTCAGCAGTTCTTAACCTCTATGTATTGTCTTCAACAAAGACTGACGTTCGACATCGTCCTCCATTTATAAAGAATACGTAACAATACTCACAACGAGAGTACCGACCTGGCGCCCAACGGCGACGGTCGCCTCTCGAGTGAATATACTTTTATTATTGCATTTGTGATGTGCAACCACCAAGGCTGGCAGCAATAGATGTGATGACTGAGTAAACATGACGCGGCACCAATGGCCTAGAACTCGCTGCTAGAAAGCATAAGATAACTTAAGGCGGAGTCATCCTTCAGAAGCAGACTCAAGACCCACCTTTCTACTCAGAGAGGCAAAGAAGCGCCTTTGGAACGACCATTCGGTTATTAAAAAGCGCCATACAAATTCTGATATAATAATAAATAATAATGTCATTACCTATAACTGACATACATGAAACTATATTGTAACATAAAGTGTACTGTAAGACTTTACACATACTTTATGTTATTCATTAATAAAAGTACATTCCTTTAATTATGTATTCTAACATACGAGTATTTTGGTAATAAGTATTCTTAAATGTGACAGTAAATGAAAATATATATTATTAATAGGATAAAATGTTTTTTAAGTCATGAAAACCATAACATATATATTTTACTATTCATGTCTCAAAATTTTATTGATAACTTAAGAAATTTGGTTGTATTTAACTCGTATATAACGTAATGACTAATTTAATATAAAGTTTTTTGGTTTTAAAAAGCATACATTTTTGATAGTCTAATTGTTGTTATAGAACTTTTTCCATTGTATCTAAACAGTAAACAAATACATCAAATTAATTAATTATAAAAATAACAAGTGAATGTAAAGTGGTAAGACTTTTATTTCAATCAAATCTTTTTTTTATAAACGACAAAAGCATAAAAATGACAGTAAAAAAATATAACATATAACTGTGACGAGTCAACAAACTCTGAATTCTGAAAAAAGTGTTTAAAGCTTTCAGGACCCAAGATGCACATAGTATTTTCTGATCATTTTAAAAATCTATCACAAAATAAAAATAAAATATCAATAAGAATGGTTATTGAGAATGAGTAAGAAACAGTCAGTCAATTTGCTAAAGCACATTTAAAAATAATGTTTATTGAGCAACTAGACAAACACAGATAAATACACCCGTGCTCGAAGCCATCATTTGTTTTTGATCCCAGTCGATGCTTGTGAAGCTTCAAGCAATCAATTTGGTTCAACGGAAATGGCACTCCTAAATGGCCTACAAGCACACCTCAATCCTTTTCTTACATCCTTTTCCTCTTTTGTCGATGGTATTGTTCTGCTAGATCTCAATGATCTTTGACACGTGTCAAAGATTCTTCTTCTTTTATGTTATTTTTATATTTTATTATCTTTTGTATGTATTGTATATTTATGTATGCACTGTTTCTTAAAATTTTGTACCTTGGAACTTCGATTCTGTGTAATAAATAAACATATTTAAAATTATAATTGAATTGAAAATATGAATGTTATTGATTTAAGATCCATGTCCATTAGATGAATAATTATTATAAGCAAAGAGCGATAAAATTGAATATTCAAAATGTGATAAAATGGTTGGAAAACGCTGTAAAACAGAGTGCATAATTGATTAAAGCTGCACAAAAAATGCACCAAAAATTTTGCTTTTCGCTGAAACGCGATTGGGCGTTATATCGGCGCGAATGAATGGGCGATGATTGGCGCTGAAAATGTAAAAAGCTCATGAAAACCGCTTCGAGCTTTCGCCAACCGAGTGTGTAATTACTGCGAAAATGGCGCCAACTAATTGCCAAAGGGGCGGCATAAATTAAACACAGTTTTCCGGGACAGACTTTTTGAATTTTGGCGCCACCCCGGGCCGATCCCGCTTCCGCCCCTCCGGCGCTTCCGGCGAGCGATTTTACCGCCAATTGGTTCCGTTTGTTCGAATTTTAAATGCTTTTTGCGCGCGGTATTCGAATCGAGTGTAATTGTGCATAAGTGATAGGTTTGATGGTGGCTTTGTTGTGATTTCGAGCTCAAAAGTTCTGGCTAATTATTGTAATTACGATAGTGATTATCGTACAATTCAAATAAATGTTAATATAATATTTATTAAGAATTGATCAGATTAAAATATTGTAAGCTTATTTGTTTTGTTGGTGCTGGGTTGAAAAGATTGGCCGGAGGAGGAAGAACGAGATTCCGTTTCCAGGAGGCACCACGTGGAGGATCTTTTCATGCTCCCCATGAGACCTGCAGACCACCTCACACATACGATCCTTCTCCATGTGCCCAACAAGCTGTGCACCTCAAGACCTTATGCTAAGGCACACACGGGCTATCGATGTTGCCGTATACTGGACAGAAATAATTTAACGTGACTTACATGAAGAAGAAGAAGCTTATTTAAAGTTATATTTTAATCATCTTATCGTTTTGAGTAGAGAAAATAAAAATAAAAACTAAGAAAACATTAAAAATATTAATACTAAATAAAAAATCATTGTATTTTTCGTAAGGTATTCTTAATAAGAAGCAGATTATTTGTTTTTTAAAAATACTCTAAAGTCAACCACTGCCAGATAATAAAAAATGTCATTTGAACGTTTTTTTGTAATGTATACAAATGTATTTTTTTTAAAGAACACAAAGAATGTTTTATTTGCAATTGACAGCAAAAATCAAAGCTTGTAATTTTATTTATACGTTATTTCTGCAGACTGCATCCGTAAAGATGGTACGCTTTATCTGCTTATCAATACGCATACATATAACACCATATTTAGTATTGTACAAAAAATCAAATTATAATCGTGCTTTATTTTTTAGCAAACTTCGTCTATAGTGAATGCTTGCTTAAGGTAAGAAAAAGTTAATTATGTTAGGTAACTTTAAGGTTTTTATATAAATACAAGCAGTAAGTTTGAATAGATTTTGTCTCTCTAGTAATTTGCCAACATCATATAGCACTGTGCATTTGGAAATATCGTTTATTGGTCCTGTACTTCTTTGAATTGAAAAAAAAAATTCTTTAAATATGATAATTATTAAAGTATTTATTAATGTACTTCTTGAAAAAAACATAAACATGAAAGAAGAAACGTGTTTGGGGTGTAGGCAAAACACTCAGTTAAGCTTAAAAGTACGCAGCCTCAGATTTTCAGCGTTTTCAGTCGCCAGAGCTTTCTCATCTCACAGTCCGGCCTCGCAGAGTTATATCTTTAATTATACTTAAGGTAATTCAGCCAAAAGCTCTGTGGCGAGGGAAAAACACGCGGCGTGGAAAAACAAATCGAGAGAGAGAGACGCGAGTTCTACGAGACGGAGCTTATTCCGTGTGGGAGAGCGAGATGAAGGTTGTCTGTGGGTGTGGGAGCGTTAATTGGCGCCCGACTGATGTTGCCATGGCTATTAGTAAAGTTGGCCAAACTGCTGCTGTGGTGAGAGGTGCAGGGGAGGGGGTTGTACCATATTGTTGCCAGACTGAGGGTGGATAAGATTTCTTCCTGAGCTTTGTTTGGATGCGTGAAGTAAGTGGGTGCTGTGTGATTGTTGCGGTTTATAAGATCAAAAGCTGTATAAAATTTGATGAATTTATACTATTGATATTTATAGAAAAAAAATTGAATCTGCAACAAAAGTTTTTGATATATCAATTATTCGCATATCCGTTTCATGTCTGAAATATATGATCAGCACAAAATGCCGACTCTCATTTTTGTCATTTTCACACCTTGTCTCAAGGCATCTCTTCATCCGAGAGTGAACCCATTATTTTGAATATTTAAAACACTAAAATAAAAAATCAATCAACAAAGGCATATATATTCATAAAGTTTGTTAATCAATAAATAAGAAATACACTCATACTGCATACTGACATCAACATGATATAGCCCTTGCTGACTGGGACCGAAAACCTCGATATACAATCTTTCGTCTCTTATTTTCGTTCGCTCATCGAACACGGATGTGTTGTCATTTTGTAATGCCGTTAGGAGGACTAGTTATATAGATCGTCACTTGCGGCGCTGGGTGTCACCGACCATGGCGTCCAGTGTGGAGTCAGTTTTGTGCCGACCGCTAGAAGGTCGTATTATTGCCGGCCCAGCATGTTATTCCGCTAGGGCTTTTATAGAAAAAGGCTGTGTGTTGTTAATCTGCTCCTAATCCTGCGACCACGCAATTCGACTACTAACTTAGAGAGGAGGATATTAAAACTTATTGATCTTATTGCCTTTTTTAATGAAATTAATACATAAAATAAATATTTGAATGAGTATTTACTATTTTGAATAAGTCTGCATGCTAGCATATGTATGCTAGCGATACATTTTTGTACGATGTTTTAAATAAGTGATCAACTGATCATCAATAAATGAAATCGATATATTAATACGTATTTTAAAATAAATAGAGATTATTTTATAAATGGCGCATATTGTAAAACTGTACGATAATTATAAAAATTCTATCAAGTAATTTTATTTACAAGTATTATTATTTTTATTGAGAGTCTTTTCTTAACTATAAACTCAATGTTTTTTTTTAATCCTACACGGACAGCTTTGTTATTTACCTGTGTTCCTGATGAACATTTAACTGTTTTGTTTTTTTATTAATATAAGTTTTTAGAATATATTCTAAGCATTCGCCAAAAACAATTTAGTACAAGCGTTTGTTTATCTGTTTGTACGAACACTAAGTGAATGAATAGACGTTCGTACAAACTGTACGTACAACGTATGTTCGCTCGTGCGATGCGCTGTGACGTCACTTAGATGAAAACGGGCGTTTAATTGGAAAACGTCTTTAATCAGCGCCCTTGCTACGTGTCGTCCTTTCTGCTGCCCGGGACAAGTGTCCGAGACTGGCGAAGAGTGTTTGCTTTGGAGATAAGGTCCAAAGTAAATTGACCGAACAATACTTGGGGGATTAGGCGAATTAAGACACTATAGATCATGCATACAATGAGAATTTTCTTTACCAATTGATCATTATTTTCATCATTGTCCATGTTTGCTCTTTAACTGGAGCATAATTAGTATAATTTTTCGAAATATCAATCGATAATGGTAAAGGTAAAAAGAGAGTGAATGTAAAGTTCGATTTCACATTCAAAACGGTATATTTGAGTGAGGCAATGAGTCATTTTTAGAAACGATGTATACATTGTGAATTTATTTTCATATTAAATAATGCGCACTTAAACTGTATGATAGTGAATGAAATAATGGATAATTGTCATTTAATTATTCATGATATAAGTTGATAGCAACGTCTAAATTAACGAAAAAAAACCACGGCATCAGAAGTTACTCTTATTTATCAGAAAAAATAAATATAATACAGGATTTTATATTAAAACTACGACATGCGTTAGGAAGTGCCCTTGAATATATTCCACGGACAAAAAGAGTGATTTAAGAGAATCACTCTTGGTTCCGACTTGTCAAGTGAGGTTGGTGTAACATTTTCCAAGCTTTGAGAAACAATTGAACACCACTGAAAAAAAAAAACACAAAATACTCGTAAACATATGAATTCAAATTTTATTTTAAATTTGAATCACCTTGAGTATATTTTTAAATGCACTTAAGTTTAACATAATCGATTTAGTAGGTTTCTACTTATCGATGGTAATATTTTTTAAATGATGTGATAATATTTTTAATTCAATATTACATTCATTATTATTTGTTTTTTTTTTTGTTCCTGTTGGATCAGAGGTTCGATGTCAAAGTCACACACGTGATGCTTGGTATCAGAGTATAATGTAAATTAACTGTATTCTGCTTAACCCTTTTATTACGGCTCGGTTTGAATACAAATTATACTGTCAATTATAAAACTAGTATTTGAAGCCTAAATGTACTTATCTGGTCAATTTTCTTATTTCACATTGGTTCTTGTATCCTTTAGCTTTCAGATGATGCATAAAAAACTATTCTTAAAAGAAGAAAAATGATATATCATGTCAACCGATGTCAACGGTCGGGGAATCTTATGACGGCATATGCCAACAACCGATGCGAAAAGGGTTACAAAACAATGAGAAGAAATAATCTTGAAATTCCTAATGATAAAAATTAATTAATCAATTGATTGTATTGCGATGTGAAATGGCGGAAAATAATCCCGTAATATATGACATAAATAATGGACGCCCACATTTGTTTACCGAAAAATACGATTTTCTTCGCAGAAAAGCCAGACTGTAGTCGCCCGATCGGGCAATTGGCACGTATAAATTGCGTAAACATATTATCGGGACGCGCCGTACATGCGGTATCGGGAAAGTTATAAGCACCTCCGGAATCAACTGAACCAACTCATTTAGGGGAGACAATTAACGAACAAAGAGAAGAAAGTACCTAGTGTATTATCTCAGGTCAATAATGAAGACTTGGGGTATTGATAAACTTCAATGAGGCGATATAAGATATAGGAAACGTGTATTGTGAAGATAAGTCTATTTATATTAGACGTTTGAAAAGTTATATCGTTTTGTTTCCAACAGAGGACTTCATCGTATTTTACACATTTGAACCGCATAGTCACTATGTAAGGCATCTATAAAAAGCCACTAGGGGTTGGATGGTTACATTTTGCCAGCGGGTATAGCTCAAATGTCAAAGGGTTTGCTTAGCAAACCAAAGGTCGTGGATTTAATCCCCGACGGAGATTAAAATAAATGATTTTTAATCGATTTCTGAGCTCTAAAATACCCCCGGTCGGTGTGAGTTTGATATTTCGCCCGTAAAATATCAATCATAGCCTGTAAATTAAAATTTATGGTAGACGAAAGTCATCCCGTGAAGACCACCCATTCATAGTAAATTTCTGTAATAATAAGGATGACGCGTGAATCTTGGGCTGTAGTTTATGACGGTGGCGGATCAACACTGTACATGCAGCGCTTAGCCATATGCATCATGGTAAGCGTCATAGAACCCCACAGTTGAGACTACAGAATTACTATAACAATAAGTCGGTATTCTCTGGTATGTGTTAACATAAAAAAATGTGAAAAACGACGAGGTGAAAGAGCGGACAAGATAGACTTCTTTATTTGATTTTTAGCAGTAAAAATTAGATGGTAGTCTTTTAATAAGTAAAGTAAAAAGCAGCAGTTTTGTATATTATAGTTTAATTTATTATAGTATGGCTTACTTGTAAAAATATTGCTCGAGCATTAAATAAAATATCCGATATGGATGGAGAAGATAAAATACCAAAAAACCAAAGCAAAAATTGGTTTGCAAAATGTCGATTCGGATTTTGTGTTTTTGAGAGATGCACCACGTATTAGAAGACCAGTTTAATCCAATGAAGACACAATAAAAGCACAACTCATCAGAATCAAAACTAAATATTTTTAATTTATTAATTATGTAATTAAAATTAATTTAAAATTATACTTAAAAAATTAGATTTTGGTATTGGAAAAAAATATAATTATAAATTAAGCGTTGTAGACTTTACCTTTGCTGAAAAACTTTGGTTAAAAGCTCACGACGTTTCAGTCACCCCTTTCAGTGATCAAGTGTTTCAGTCTCTTGTGTTTTTTCACGAGGCTTGTATAGGCGGACGCTCTCGCCCCAAAGCTCGTGGTCGCCCTCCCGCCCACACCTAACTAGGTTAACTTTTCGGAGCTTTCTAATTGTCGCTTTCGGCAAAAGCTCAAGTCCCTCCGATAGATTGCAGCGCGATAAGAAGAGAGACTATTGGAACGATTAAGAATCAGCTTTGCGATTTCGGTATTTTATATTACATACATATAATACGAAGTTTTTACGTTTTAATACCATGCGAAACGTTGTTTTATAGTATCGAATTAATCAAATAATCCCCAGTATTTTACCGTCATTTAATACTAAGAACATTGACAATTATGTGATTAGTTTGTTTAATCACCATTCGTAACAGTCTTGTGTCGTAAAACTGTTTGTGCACCTGCACCCTTAAAAAATGCTGACATCAACATGATATAGCCCTTGGTACCGAAAGCCTCGATATACAATCTTTCGTCTCTTATTTCTGTTCGCTTGTTGTACATGTATGTTTTGCCATATTGGCATTTTGAACTAGTTACGTAGATTGCCACTGGGGCGCTGTGTGACAGACCACGGCGCCGCACGGCAGTTAGCTATGGGCAGACGGCCGAGAAGCTTGCATTTTGGCCGGCTCGGTATGTCATTCCGCCTGGGCCGGAAGTTTGTAAAGTTATCGAAATATATATGTCAATTTGCTTCAGAAAAAGTCTGTTTGTCATTAATCTGCTTCTCATTCGGCCACCACGGGACTGAATAACAACCTTTAAATAAGTGAGGAGGATGTTAATGCATTAATTGTTTTTTTTTGCATTCACTATCAGTCTTTCGAATTTGTGCGATGAAAGCGGTTAATACGTATTTTAACGTTGTTTTATTGATCTTAGATAAAAATACTATTAATTTGTTGTTAACCCCGCAGGTTCGACATTCAAAACAAAACCAAACACCATCTAAAAAAATATTTGTACACTAAATTAACATTAATTTCTTGTGCTATAATTAGTTAATATTTTCTCTTGTTATTAATCATGCATTGCAGAATTCATACATTCAATATCATTTGGCAGTTTATATAGCATCAGTCTTGATAGTAATTGTTCTATTTAAATCTCAACGAAACCAAGAATTCTAATTTTCACACAAAATTTGTTCAATTTGTTTGTGTTTTATTTGTCAGAAATGTTTAGTACAAATGCACTTTTACACCATGCATAGATGGAGTTTTATGTGACGGTATTCCGTATCATTCGATGTACTCAGTTTTTTACACCCTCTCGGGGTCTCGCCCGGTTAAGGGGGAGCGGCCTACCCTCCCTGACAAGAGCTGGACTATCACAACCTATTAGTCGGTCACATGAGCGGATTAGTTCTCGGCTGAGCGACGAGGCTCTCGAGGTGAAAAGGCTGTGTTTTGTGCGATGCTAAGAGGTCGATTGTCTCACAGAATCCGACAGACTTTCAACACTCACGCAAATAGAAAAAGAAAAAACATTCTGTAAAGGCTTTGTTTTTTGATGCTGATTTGTGTAATGTTTTCCCAAATGTTTTTTTATTTACTTCATAATAACTGTAATTTAAAGAAAATCTATTTAACAAAAAAATGATGGTATTTATTTTATTATTTTATCTTAAAATCGTTATATACGAGTACTTTTTGCCATATCCCATAGCCACTACAATTTGCCATGAATCATTTCAGTCAGGTGTTATCTTTTGCAATGTCCCAAGTTGTTTCTGTACCCAAAGATACGCCAAGTACATAACTGCATAGTTTTCGATGATTTCGGTGGAACTCTGGAAGGCATATTTTTCACATGGAATTATGTAAGGACAAAAAACAGAAAGATTTTTTATCTTAATATAAGAAATGTAAAAAAAAATGGTTACATGTGATGCAAATTGCACACATATTTTAGACCATAGAAGGAAACAAAAAATCAAAAAAGTCTTTTCCATGTCGCGGTATCCTGCCCATATCATTGATGTAGTTTGTTTAAATGTAGTAGTTACTGCAAAGGACCGTGAGAACCAAGCAGTAGTTCAGGAAGGTTATCTCAAGAAATAGGAGAGACCATAGAATACGTCTACTGTTACCATAGATGATGCACTTCATCAGATAATGTCCTACAGTCTGCTGTTTATCGCGATACAAATAAGGCAGCGACAGATTATGACGAGCACGTATGAAAAATTGTGATGATATATTTTGTGAAAATTTTATAAGAAACATGCATATTTTGTAGGTGCTATAAAAAAATGAGACAGAAAATATTTTGCTGATAAAAAAATTGCAGCAAGAGCAAACACATATTTATTAATATTGTTTGTTTCATACGTTATTGATAATAATCAAGGCGTATCTGCTGCTCTCTTCTTGGGTGGGGGCGGCAGATGGGTGCATGAGCTCCCGCCCTCCAGCGGTCACCGCCCCCGGCCTGGGGACGTTAATTAGCCAACTTCATATTGGAAAAGTTGGTCATCAAAGATGCTAGAGACAGTCTCGCTGTGGACGGGAGCGAGTGGGCGGGGGCGACCCCCTTAATTATGACTCGTATTGATTCAATGTGGATGCATTTTAGCTGGTTTCGTGGGCGGAAAAGAGCAGCAGGATACATTGGAGTGTTTCTCGAAGATTTGATTATTGAGAGGAGTTTAATGTAAGTATTCTAATACATAATTTAATATTTTTTAAATTATAATTAATTAAAAATTATAATTCATATTATTATTATTTTATTAGTATTTGTATAGCGCTCTTTTATGACCGAATGAACATTCCAAAAGCGCTTATTTGCCTCTCTGAGTAAAAAGGTGGGTCTCGAGTCTGCTTCTGAAGGATGCCTCTGCTCTAAGCTCTCTTATGCTTTCCGGTAGCGAGTTACAGGACATTGGTGCCGAGTAGCTGAAAGCACGATTGCCAAAGACCGTGCTAGGGCTACCTCCCGTCAGCTGCAAGGTGCTTCTATTTGCTCTAGCTCATCTGAGTGTCCATCCACGCGCGCTTATTTCTGAAGGCTTGATAAGTTCTGTCAAATAGCTTTCTTTATACTTACAAAAAATATATATTATTATAATCAAAATATTTATATTTTGATATATATAATAACTTAAAATAGTTATAGAAATACAAAACAGCTTAATATATTTATTATTTATGAAAAAATAAATATGTCAAGTAACGACCGTAAAATAAAGATAAATATTCACTTACCACTTTTGTTGTTCTCTTCTCAGGAGTGCTTTCCTGTAAAGAAAAAAATACATTATTTTTATTTATATATACTACTAGAACAAATAAATATTTAAATAAATTTAAAGACCATCGGTAGTTTGACTGTTAATATGAAAGCTAATGGTCATAACCAGTCGCGTCGCCTCGATTTTAAAGTACCCTATAATATTTGTTACTGATGGTATTCCAAAAGAATGCGACTCTATGGCATGATTTAATGGCCACTTTGCTTAGTGTTATCCCGAAGAGAATAATACGTACAGAAAAAATAAAATAAAATGAGTATTTTACTCAAACATGCAGGTTTTCGTCATTCTAAATGAACTTCATTAAGATAATAAATTATGCGGGACTTTGGAATGTGCAGTTTTGTTGTTCATAGCTATGAAGTAGGACGTAGGTCATGCTGATAATAAATCGAGTGGGCCAAAAAAAGGCATACTCAAGTGGTAATGGACAAGACATATCTGACGAGTCCATGGTATATGAGGATGAAGACTATTATAGTAGCTTCCAAAAAAACTGGCGAAGAAGATGACACATGTCAAAGATCACGGAGATATAGAAGAACAATACCATCGACAAAAGAGGAAAAGGATATTAGAAAAGGATCAAGGTGTGCTGGTAGGCCATTTAGGAGCGCTATTGCCGTCGTTTCACAAGTATCAACTGGGATCAAAAACAGTGGATGGCTTACGAGCTCGGGTATACTTATCTGGAATCGCTAATAATCTTACTGCAAGCTGAAATAACAATATAAGATGAATGTCGTGAGGATGTTGAATATCAAAAGGCAAAGCATTTGGAGCCATGGGGGAAAATATTGACAAATACTAAAGGCAATGTTAATTTTTTTTTAAATAAAAAAAGTTTGTTGTAATATAGCGCATAAGAAACAAAAGTCTAACAGCGTTTGAGAGTGGGAAAAGAAGTTTGTTCGAGGTGACGGGTGCGAGCCTTGTGCATGTGTGCGAGTGTGTGTTGCAGACTTTAGAGGGTGGGGTGGGGGTAGCCGGGAGGCTGTGGTGCGGGTGGTAAAGGGTCGTGACGTCACTGAGTCGGAGAAAATATTAATTAAGATGGGAGAAGAAGAAAAAGTCATCAAGTCGGCACTCGATCGGCGCCGGAACAATGTGTGGATCGGAAATAATTAAAGCGAAGCTGGCATGCGTTTGGATATACGCACTATTGTTGAAGTCAAAACAAATGTAATTAAATTATCATTCATGTATTAATATTATGCTAATCTAACCAGCCTTATAGATGATATTCATCCATCTAAAGTGTTCTTTCGTGGGGCATGGAATGCTTTTATCATTGATATTCCAGTGGCACTCTCAGCAAAGTCCTTAAAATTTTCGTCAATTGATCTCCAAGACAAGGAAGTTGTACTATTTTAGGTATATTTAAGTGTTTAATAGTCAGAGTTTATAAGCACATATATCGGGTGATTAGTTCGACGATAGCAAGATCTGCACCATTTGGTCTTAAAAGATGAAACCCATATCCAGTTTGTACCGTTGTTACTCATCCAAACATAATCAAGGAGGATAGGCACCTAGTTAGAACCATCTCAGAGAGGCGAGCCCGATGGATCGGTCACATCATGCGATACGATGTTCTTCTTCACGATATTGTGGAAAGGGATGGTTGAGGGTAGAAACTGAAGAGGATGCCCTAGACAAAAGTCTTTGCAGCAAGTGTTCGAGGACATGAGTTGTAGCTCTTATGCTGAGCTGAAGAGGACTGCAGAGGATCGAGAGGAGTGGAGATCGAGATGCAAGATTTTGTTGCTGCAAACCAATCCACCGGATTGATACGACGAAGAAGACTCATCCAAGATCGGTAAACATCGAATGTTATTTAACTTCAGTGATAGATCAAACTAGTGTTTCAATATATTTACGTTATTGTTGATAAACGTAAATTTTAATAAACTTAAAATAAATCCGGATTTTAGATGCAACGCTTTAAAGGTACAAAAGTATTTGAGTTAGTTCTACACATAAAATATATAGATTTTTTAAAATTTTTATTGTGATATTAAATTGTTTTATATGTAACACGTTATAAAGAGAAAGATAAGGGAATTTTATGTATAAAAAAAAGTGATGTTCGAATAAAGATGATAATGAAAAGATGCTTAGTTACTGTTTAGTAAGAACATGTAATAAACAACTTGATATTGTAAATAGTGAAAAGTTTCCATGAAAACATAAATATATGTATTCTGCTCTACTTCACACATCAATTATGTTTATTTTTGATGTGTTTCGTCATAAAAAAACATACAACAAAAAAGTTTCACGTAATTATCTTTTAGACATATAAGCTGTCCCAAGCAATTCGATTGGTGATTCCTTCTCAAAGGTATACAAAATAAGCAATAAAAACTTGACGTAGAACACTTAACTGACATTCCATCGGTTAATTATAACTGTGTTGTTTTACGAGTCGCTTACACAAAAGAACGCACACACACCTGTGTACGATAGATAATATTGTCACGAGATTTTCACGTTCGGCAAACAGCACGCGAAAATTCCATTCGAAGCACTGGATTCGCGATCTATCTCTTTTTTCGTATCGAGAAGACTGCGATGCAAGATCGATTATCCAGTGCTTGAAATCGTATTGGGCTTATCGATCACGAATTATACGATACGCCGTTGTGTGTTGGATTTCTTTTACGCGAGTGTGTGAGATAGAAAAAGACAGATGAACGGCGAAATTAGTTTAGTTAGTTTGTTAGGTTATTTATTTACGCGGGGGGTTGGATTAGGTTGGGTGTGGGGACAAATGGGGCGGATGGGGCGAAAAGGGGATGGTCGGGGGTCTTCTCTCGTGGGGTAAGACAGTCTGTGTGTCTACCGTGTGAGGCTAATAAAGAAAATAGATGGGTAAATTAAGAGAGCTGCATTGTGCTAGGGAGATAATTAATATCGGAGAACGGTAGAAGAACAATATCATTGTTTCTATTGAAATATATTGTTCAGTTCAGTAACCCTTAAATAAAATAATTATATTTGATTATTAAGCTACTATTGTAATATAAAATGACCATGTATTAATGATTTATTAATTTATTTATTAACGGAATTGAGTTCC
Source organism: Glossosoma conforme (assembly GCA_022606575.1). Classification (NCBI taxonomy): domain Eukaryota; kingdom Metazoa; phylum Arthropoda; class Insecta; order Trichoptera; family Glossosomatidae; genus Glossosoma; species Glossosoma conforme. Next base: position 1,783,880 of record JAGTXR010000002.1, read on the forward strand.
AAGTGGTACATAAATTACAGAAAATAATAGAGATTTGTTACAAATATAAGATAAAATAAGAGGCAATATAATACAGAATAGAGACAGACTATGGATATATTTATCATATATATTGACATGTAATTAATTTAATTTCACACCCAGAATCGAAGTTCCAAGGTACAAAAAAAATACAAATAGAAGATAACAAAAAAATAAAAGTAAAATAAAATAAGAAGATGACACGTGTCAGAGATAACATAGATCTAGGAAGACAATACCATCGACAAAAGAGAAAAAGGATGTAAGAAAAGGATCGAGGTGTGCTGGTAGGCCATTTAGGAGCGCCATTGGCGTTGTACTAAATTGAGTGCTCGAGGCTCCACAAGTATTAACTGGGATGAAAAACAATAGATGGCTATGAGGACGGGTGTACTTATCTGGAACATAGAAGTTAAAACATTCAAGAATCCCAGGGTTGTGAATTGCATAATGATGTGTTCTTGTTAGATTACCCAAGTTAAGTAGTATTTATATATTAATTAAATCATCTAAAATGGTATTGCTGACGGGTAAGCTCAATGGTCAAAGCGTTTGCTTTGCAAGCAAAAGGTTATGGGTTCGATCGCCAACGGAGATTAAAAAAGAAGATTTTCAATCGATTTCTAAGCTATAAAATACCTCCCGTTGGTGTGAATTTGAGCCCCAACCCGTAAAATGCCAGTCATAGCCTATTTTTATTTAATTTGGTGGTAATTATAAATATATAATTACAATTGGTGGTAGACGAAAGTCGTCCCGTGAAGACAACCCATTCATAGTAAATTTCTGTAATAATAAGGATGATGCGTGAATCTCGGGCTGTAGTCTATGAGTTTGACGGATCAACACTCCACATGCAGCGCTTAACCATTTTGAATATGGTAAGTGTCATAGAATCTACAGATGCGACTTCAGCACCACTATCACCATTTGTCGGTATTCTCCAGTATGTGTTTACAAAAAAATATTAAATTTTTTTTTACATAAAAGAAAACTAATTTTCCAAACGGTGTTATCACTGTTAACACAAATTATACTTATGATTAATATGAAAGGCATCATCTAATAAAAAACCTTTCTCCATAAAATCGATATCATTATATATTTACTTGACATATTACTTGATACATATCATAGCAAAACGAATAGTTTTTCTACAAATTATTGGAACTTTCATGATTATATTATATTGTTTTTATATGTTCAATTATATTAGTGAGAAAACTGTTAATTATTGTCTCATACCAGAGCGGCGAGATAAAATTGTCTCTAAGACAACATTTAGGTCCAAGTTTCTTAATTTGCTCTTTTTCTCTTAAAGGGGCAATCAACGTATGGTATGGTTTTATCGTCCTGGTGCCCCCCCAGTGCCTGGAGTCTCCCTAGTCACCCACAGTGCCCCCTCCAGGTCCCGTGGAAGCTCGCAGCTGGCCGCTAACTTGTGGAAGTGGAACTAAAATAGTAAAAAAAGTGTCCCGCAAAATGTAATTAAGCAAGAGATTAAGAAGATGGCCCCGGCGGCAAACGCAGGACCAAACTAGGACAAAAGAACGTTTCAAATATCATAATTTATATTAAATATGTAATGAAAAATAACGATTCGTAGACTTTCGATTGTGATGTGGCTGGTACTGAAGTCTAGTAAACGTTTTCTTTAAAAATATCAAGTGATTCGCCCAATGCTCCCGAATCCTGAACCATTCAGATCTAAAGGGCAATCCCTCACCCCGACTCGACTCCAATTCAATGTCGTATGCTCCAGTTAGGCAGTTCCGATTATAGGGGGTGGCGAAGTGCGTCGGTGCCCTAGGGCGTCGAATAAGCTAGGGGCGCCCAGTGCAACAAATTTTCCTTAGATTTTTTTAAATGTATACAATAAGGGGCGCCAGAAATAAAATGCCCTAGGGCGCTGCAGGGTCTAAAACTGGTACTGCAGTTAGGAAAGCGGACATTTTAATGATGATGCTGATGATGTGGTTTATCAAGAAGGTGATGGTACATCAGATAAAAAAATTTAAGTTGTTCATTAGGTAGATTATTTAATTATACACTTAAATCATGGATATGCTATAATAAATGAAATAAATAAAAAATACATCAAAATAATATAATTTGTAGTTTTAGCGATATCATAATTATTTCAATATTATGAAACAGCATTTTTTTGCTTAACAGAACCAAAAGATGTAGTTCAAATACCAACAAAGCGAAAAAAATATTATTTTACAAAAAATATATGTAAAACGACTTCGTCACCCATTAAAATATTTAGTAATACTCGTATATAAATAATACTTTACCAAAACATTACTGTTCACATGTATGTATAATCAAACGAAAAAAATAACTTGATGAAAAATGTTTTCATTGAAAAATAAAACAAAGTAACACATATTATATTTTTGCATTAAAAATAAACACAGATAATTTGCAGTATTTGAAAACTATTAATCAATGTAAAAAAATAAACATTTTTGTTGTTTTTGAAAATGATGTAATAGTCTTCTTCATTGTTGATTATACAAACGCCCAAATAACTTTTAATTACTTATTAAATCGATGCTTTAATCTTAATTCCTTTTAAATACAAAACGTAGCACAAAACTTGTACCGAGTCATATCTTATTTCGTTCCGGTACATTTCTCAATAATTCACCCCAACGAGAGAGCGAGAGAGTGCGAAAAGTAGGCGAAAGCGGTGGTTAATTACTTTCCTTCTCTAATTACAGTCCGGTTCTCTCTGAAACTTATATCATCCCCTCCACCCGACACCACCCCCTCCCGAGCTCCCTCCCGCCCCTTCATCCGAGCAGAGTTCTTAATTAAGTTACGTTATATAACGAAAGATGTCTCATTTAGATAACGCCGTAACTTTCAGTTTAACGGAATAACGCCGGGCTGCATCGCCGCCGTTGGCTGGAAGCCTGGGGTAACGGGAGATGGGGAGGGGGGTACTTTGCGGAAACTGTGGTGTGAGACATCTGAACCTTTAACTAAAAATAAGACTTATAAGATATATATACTCGTATCTTATTCATTAAAATTTCGTTTCACTTCTTTTTTCTTATGGTCATGCATAAAGTCCATGACTGTCACACGATTTTCATATTTTTTCTAATCGACGAAATGTGTTATACATCGATGAAATATGAGGAAAGTGTTCGATATAGTCCATTATATACATGTTTTTTAAAAAATATTTTTATTATATTTGATCGATGAGTTATCATTAACATTAATTATTTCGTCACCCAACCAGAACGACAAAGTCGCCTAATACTTGCTGAATATCCGTACATGGTTAATGTAAGTCGATCAAGAGCAAGCAGATTCCAAAAATTCTTTCTAAACGCCACCCTTAAGCTCTGAAATACTCTTACATGATTGCGTTTTTTGTTTCATACAATGTGAATCTCTCCAAAAATAGATAAATATACACTTGTAATCTTCATATCCACACATATGCAGTATCCAGGAGCTATGAATGAGCATCGTAGAGCTCATTTATCTCCATCGGTTGTGCTATTCTGTAAGCGTTTCCATGAAATAATTAAACCACCATGGTACAAGAGGGCCAATAATCAAGATTTTTTTGGTGATCCACTTATACCACCTGATTACATGCAGTACTTCTTAAGGTGGTGACCACACTTTAAGGAGCTCTGTAAAGCGTAACCGCCCCACTTCTCTCATTTACTTCCGCTCCTTTTGCCCAAGTGCTGCCCTGTCTTGTTAATTCGACAATTTTAGAACTCGGAAACATGCAACTGTTGTTCGAGAGGTTGGTATTATACTCGTGTCATATAGTTAATATCGAAAAATGCTTTTTGTAAATAAAATTACCTGAAGTGTAAATTTTAATTTTTAAAATAAATCCCCACGAGTCCAGTGACTTAAAAAAACGGTTGCTGTAGTATCAAAGCTATATTTTTGGTGCTTTTTAAAAAAAAAATTTAGATGATTAGGTCGAAACTTCCGAGGCCTCTTAAGATTATTAGATCATTAAGATTGGCTTAACATGATTAGCGAAATACCGTAAGCATCAAAAATTTACCATAGATTTTCATTTTTTAGTGGTTTTTTAATTAAATTTAAATTTAATATTTTCGTACTATTTTTGTCTTAATTCAAAGCGTCATTATTCCATTGTTCTCTAAAATTAAACTTAAATTACAAAAAATAATTGTCTTCCATTACAATTGTGAAACCATAACACTTGACTGAAATGCCATTGTCTGCTTTGTTACAAAACCATGTACATGCTTGTTAAATACGCGCACTGGGCACGTACACAAAACAATCTAAGCATAATTACCGTTCAACCATGGTAATTGCGTAATTACGGGGGATCACTGTAATAACGACTAGAAAAATTGTAAATTAAAAATAAATACAATTACGTACACGGATAATGATGACTATTTAATTGGACGCAGTTAATTCGTACAGAAACATAACCTTTTAAATGCGAAATGATTCTTTACCTAACGCATATACTAATCACAATCTGCCTTAACAAAGATCTATTACTCACCGTGGTCCTTGCCCCATCTCATGCAAGCTTTACTTTAAGCGTATTCTATGTATAGTTCTGTCCAACGAGCGTCAAGGGGTCTAATAAAAGGCTGCTGTAGTTTATGTTCTCTTCCGGCATCCGAAAAGCATGTCCCAGCCAGATGGATAAAAATATTTGTATTTTTCTTTCCATTTTCGTTCCATATCTGCAACATATAGTCACTTTAAGTGACCACCAGATTATGTTAGTTGCAACTGTCCATGCCTCATCACTAGATACCTAAAAGTCCACCTGGGAACATAAATAGTTCCCGACGACCTCCAAAGCAGCAGCCCAGGGACTTGAAGAGACGATTTTTGACGATCATTTTATTAAGCAGGTTGAATGATTCAGCCCAACGCGCACAGGTCAGTGAGCGGTTTTTAACGCCATGTTCAATATCTGCAGCATTCATATAGATATTGAACACTTTTCGCGATCAAAACAAAATCCTGATTATACAGCACCTGTATCTTCCCTATTCTTTCTTACAGCTACAAATCTTGATCAGAGTCACAGAAAATCAATGCATCTTTATAATGAGTTTTGAGAACTTATGTTTTGCGTATAATACTTTGGATGCGATGGTTTGTTTTTATAAGGGTTTAACGAGTAAGTAAAGCAAACACTATAGTCTTCTATTTAACCGACAGTAAATATAAAGGCAACCTTTGTGTATATATACTAGATGCAGCAGAGAAACAAAACAACAGCAGTATTTTCATGAAGCTTCTAAGCTTATCTCACTTTGAAAGGTTATCGGAAACTAATCATATTATGCACCTGGTATTAAGTTGCATTAATTCAAAGAAGAAAATTCAAATGCTCAGGTTATACTAATAATAAGTTAAGGCTGAAGAAAATAAGGTCCACTATGCACAAGTACAAAATTTAAAATTTCTTATTTGTGGTAAGCCGTGTTGAAATGGTTGACAATGTATGTAATAAACGTACAGTACCAGTACAATAATTCTTCATATTTCACGCAATATACAATAAATGGCACGTAATGATTTAAAAACGTATTATTAAACGAAGAAAATGTATTGTTGTCATATGACACGACAAATTAACTACACACGAGAATATGGCGCAGTACACGATTCAAAAACTCATACTCTTTCATTATAATTACTCTTATTAATAATCAAACTTTTAATTGTATCCAAGTAACAATATGACTATATTGACGTGGGAGTAATTCTTTAAATACAAAAATAGGCAATACTTTATTAATGAAATTAGTTGACAGAATAAAATTCCAAGGAATTTCCATGTTCATATTATTTCTACCATGAAATGATTTTGAAATTTGAAAGGACTTTTAGTGTGCCTTCCAGATGCGGTAGAAACGTTTAAATGCAGGGTAAAAGTGCTAAGATTTTCTTACAGCATTTGTACAGATCCATTTATCCCAAAAAATGCACGTCATTTTTGTCATGGACTATATATTCAATAGGTTATTGTATGTTTATCGCTTAATTTTAACTTGTTCTTTGTGGTGATATGAACGCTCCGTGCCATTGTTGGTAAAGGACTCGTGGAGCGTTACGGTGAACTGTAATTATATCCTGAGACATTGCACCCTTGGTGCCCATACAATGGACGTTCCCCTCCTTGAAGGAAGACAGCGTTTAATCAGCAATTTAGTATGCAGTTGCACTTTTTTAAAGGTCCTCAAACTGTAAGATTTATTAACATTTTAAAAATAAAAATATACCAGAATGTGTTGGTTGATATCAAAAGTGATTAAAAATAAAGTACGTAAAAAAAGATTATCTAAACACTATTAAAATATTACTTATTACACATGACAATATTTAATATAAAATATGTATATTTTGTTACTCTTATAATATTTCATGTTGAGAACACTTGTTTAACTTAATAACTATGGATTTATATATTTTTATATTATACAAAGCAACTTTTTAACATAAGTAATGTTGTAAAAATATTTCGAAAGTAAATAATTTTTATATATAACGAGTTTAACCAGTTTTGATGTCATATTAATCACCATACCATGTGAAAGCACAGCATATTTTCTGAACTAAAGTAAGCATCAGGACGAGCGAATCGTACATGAATGGGTAACCGCCTGAAAGCACCGCGTGTTGATGGTTAGAAAAAGGTAAGTAATTAAATTCGAAATCAGGACGACTTATTTACGTGTTTTTAGACGTTTCTATCGTATCATATGCTTTAGAATCTGCAGCTTATTATTAAAAAAGTGTGGCTGTTGACAAATATTCCTGTCAAGTTCTTTTGGCAGTCATATAGTGAAAAATGGGTATAAATTGTGAGAAAGAACACGGTTGAAGAAGCGGAGGAAAACTTATCAGGTAAATTATACACCACGAGCCGCGTTTAAGAAATACATTATTAATTATGATTTGACTAATTGACGTTGCATTTTACACAAAACAATTACGTGGGTCCGCCGATTGCATGCATTCGCCGCGCTGCATCCTCGGGTATGTGCATAATTTAAGCAAACAATGCGCTCGCTTTAATTGCCGGCCCTTCAGCACTATAATGGCAATTTAATTGCTATTTAATTGCCCAGTTTTCACAGTACATGAGCAGGAATACCTGGATACGGATCTGTTGGAAAATTGAATACTAATAGTGCTGTGTTTTGTAATGCTGATTTAATAGATTATTTTTTATGTAAACATGCACTGGAGAATACCGCCAGACGGTGATATAAATTATGTTATTTTGTTTGAAGATAAGCGATATCGGATTTCAATCAAAAATTGTCAAAAATATAATTACATATATCTCCATATTCCTATACGCATACTGCTGCCAATTTAAGCACGGACTAATTATCCAATATCCTTAAAAATCTTAATTTTTGAATCCATTGGAGGCCGTTTGGAACCATGTATGTTCTCAGGTGAACCGTATTCGAATGTGAAGATGCCTTAGAATAATGAAAAGATAATGGATACTTGACAAAAAAAAAGGTTAAGGCATTGACGTTCTGTGAGGGCATCGAAAAGTATAACCAAAATTTATTCTGCATAGGCTCTAAATAAATTGCTTATTAACTAGGAGCAGACGAGGAGCTTGGATACTGAGAGTATTATTTGTCGTGTATTGTGACGACCATATGACTAGAAAGCGCATGTGAAGTGTTAATAGATCAACGATGCTAATGGTTAACGATTTACTTTATTTCGTCTGCGATCATTTTGAAAAGTTTTTTACAGCCGTTTATTTAGAATATATCCGAGTAAATCGAACCCAAGATCTGTTGCTTGACAGTCAAACACCTTAATCCATTGTCTATAACCCTCGGCGTAATGTTCTACTTTTAAATGCTGATTTTGTAAAAAGATATCTATCAATTTGTAACGATGTTAAAGTAATAGGTTAATGTATCCTGCTAAGTGATAGTAATTATTAAGTTACATCGTTACCTAATAGACTTTCTGAGATATTAATCTGAAATTATGTAAAATAATAGAATTTAATAAAAAAAACTTGTTTTGTAGATTACATATACGTAACATATTGTCACCTCAGTTTTTATCAATATTGAATATATTTCTGACATTTTTATTTTATAACTGATTACATTCATACAGGCAAAGTGGATACAAATGATAAAGTCTACTGCCGGTTCATTTTATTTACCAATTGATCTAACTTACTGTCAAAGCCTTGAATTAGTTAATGAACCAAAAAAATTCAGTTAATTATTATATGTTAAATATGATATCCACAAAAGCTTGTACTAAGCAAACACTTTGTAAATACCAGTTTTGTAAACTAGTACATTATCACTACCCCGTACTTAGAAATGATTATTTCTTACATTGTGTAACATTGTATGAAGTATTACGATGATAAGTGATGGCGATTAATTGTACCTCGTTACCTCATACACAATCTAGACTTGGAATCTGAAATTATGTTAAAACAGTTAACTACTTAGATAATTGATAATGTCCTAACTTAGAAAAAAGTAAATTATTGTTTATTTTTAAAAGTGTTACACGATCAAGATTTAAGATAACATAATTAAATTTAAAGTGACACAGAAAAGTAACTTAAAAAACACAAATTAAAGAAAACATGAAGATTAGAATTTCATACCTTGTTTTAATATGGATCATACTAAGCACTTTTTCACATGATGGAGTACTGCAGTTTCGCGATCCATGAAAGCTTCGTCAGTTCCAACGTGCACAAACGTAATGACGTGTAAATGTATATTTATTAAAAAAGAAATAGTTTTATTAGGGGGTAGATAAATAGGTAGAGTTTTCAAATGAAACAGTTTTCTATGGATATTTTGAATTATTTATTAGAATATTATTTTATTATTTCAATATTCTAATCTACTTTTATAGATCATTGACTATTTTACAATATTACAAGCAATTAAATATACATATACTATATATAAAAATCCTTAAACGAGTCAAATCATTCAGAAAAAATATCGGCGGGAGCGGGATGCGAACCGCGGACCTTTGGAACCAACATTTTGCCCAGGTAATTATACCGCTCGGCCACCGGGCCAATTTATTCCACCTGAGATGACTCGTCTCTGATCTTCTATATAAGTTAAGGAAGAAATTGGCCCGGTGGCCGAGCGGTATAATTACCTGGGCAAAATGTTGGTTCCAAAGGTACGCGGTTCGCATCCCGCTCCCGCCGATATTTTTTCTGAATGATTTGACTCGTTTAAGGATTTTTATATGTAGTATATGTATATTTAATTGCTTGAAACAGTATTCATTTGGATCCATGTTAAAACACGGTATGAAATTCTTATCAACTTAAAGTAAATCTGAATAAAAATAATTAAATTAAATGAAAAAAATCCTGCATACTACGAGTACGAGAACCTTTTATTTTTTTCCATCTAGATCCAAATTCAATAAAAAACATTAAAATATGCATTATTTTTCAATCAAATCTTCTATAGGGTTTTAATAAGATCGGAAGATAAGTCCGATACTGCCGAGGCCATGACGATTTAGTTCTAAGAAGCAGTTCAACCTGAAATAATAACATTCTCGTAGAAGACACGGTTATTTGAAAAATCTCCGGAAAGCACAAAAAAAGCGTGCGTTATTTGAGGGTTGACTGTAGATGGACGAGAATCCTGAAATTATACCAATGCAGCCATTTAATGGGTTTTGAGAACATGTATCTAAGTGTTTAATATTTAGTTGAGGTTGCGATGGTTTAAATTTGTAGGGAATGAAAGGTAAGAGAGCTGAAACGATAGCTTTCTTTCAGTTGCTTAAGAAACAAAAGTGTTACTATTTAGAACGTGTTCTTTGGATGCCATATCAAGCATAAAAGTCACCTGCCTATTTTAAGCTCCTGTTCTTTTGAAGTATATACGGAAGCTATACATATAATGTATTAAATCGTAATTTTTCAACGCACGTGTGTGTGTGACTGGTCATCAACCCACACAAAGACAGTGTACAGTCACATTACGAATCCGAGACGTCTTCGTATTGTTATTTGCCTAATTACTATGAATTAAACGTGCCGGAAGTCGCTCTCTGATTCATATAATTTGTTGCATTTTTTCATTCGCCAGACTGCGTCATTAAATGCAGCGAAACCACGCGACCGGCTTGTGACGGCCGTGTCGGTAATTTTTAAATATTTATTTTAATAAAATTTACAAAAATAATACAATCGTGACCGTCGTCGCAGAGTTCACTGCTAAACGTCATATATATATTTCATTAGAAAAATAGCGGGAGTAGCATGGATTCGAGAGGCAGAGGATCGAAGAGGGTGGAGATTCATAAGGCAGACCTACGTTCAATAGTGGATGGACACAGGCTGATGATGATGGTGACATATTTTGATCTACTAGCATGATATCATTATTCTATAGAAAATTATTTACTGTTCATTTTGACTAGAAGTTTTTTTTAAATTTACATTTTTCTACATAAATAATACATAAAACCCCTTCTGAGGACAACTCTTATTTTAAGGCTGATTTTGTTATTTTTAGACACGGTTAACATATATCCACTCGGGACAGATAGCTTCTCCGTCTGTTATATTGAGACAACAGTCAAGCTTTGAAATGCTTTCCCAGCATCTGTTTTTCCTCCCACAAACTGGACCTCTTCAAGAAACATATTAAAATATTGATATCCTCCTCTTCCATTTAGGACAGCGGTTTAACTGGATGAAAGATGCAGGATCAGGTTTACAATAAAAACACTTGTTTCACATATTATTTGTTTACTGTCACAAACGTCGCCCGCCACAGCGAACGCACAGGACGCGCGCACTGTGACGGGTGCGAGTCAAACTTCAACTGCCAGCCCACGGCGCGATCTCACATCTCCACGGTACCAACTGCCAATATGACAGTCCTACCAACCAGCAATAGGCCAACTGTCATAACAATTATTTTTGGCGTATGCAAACATTCGATGTAGATGTCACGCAAGCGAACCAAAATAATAGACAAAAGATCGCTTGTTGAGGCTTTACGGCATCGGCCTTAAGGAGCTATATCAAGCTGATATCAATATATAATACATTTGCAATCGTTTTTATACCTGAATTAACAATGAACTCTTCTTTACGATGCGCTCATTCAGATAACGATCAGTTCTTTCTGAACATTTGTGGCAACTACACAAAAGTGCCAAAGAGAAAAAAAAAAAAATCGCTGTAATGGATTAAGGGAAGATGGAGATATAAGATCAATTAAGCCAATTAGGGTCGAGATACATCTACAGTATGTTCAGTGATTGAAACTATTCAAATAATACACAATCGCAATCAACCACAACACATCCTTTCAAGCCGGCTGAGCGCCATAAAGTCAGTCATCATCATCATCATGTGCCATTATACGGATACAGTCGCAAATATATAATCGTGTCGGAAACAACAGGGTTAGATCCTGTCTGCCCAGAAGTGGGTGACGTCGATGGCGTTACTGCCGGCCATCATCAGGTCTTCCTGGGTGCAGCTACTCGGACGCGCACACTCCAGAAGGTGGGACAGGGTCTGCTCCACGCCGCAGTCACATTCAGTCGGTCCGCTGTAAAACTGCCAGGCTTTCATTTGTGTCATTGTCGTGCATACTCCGGTCCGAAGTCTGTTAAGCGACCTCTCATATATTCCATCCCTGGACGTGTCCAGGGGCTAGGTCCTCTTTCGCGGCAATCCAAGTATTCCCCTCCGTTGCGCTTCCCAACATGCTCAGCCGCAAGGTGGCATCACCAGTTCCGTTGTGGACTGTAAGAAACTTCTTCTTGATTTGAGCTATCTGGTCAATTTTTTATTGTGGGTTGCTTTGGAGAGCTCCTTCTTGGTAGTCACTTCTCGCCGTACGCTTGGTGGGGCGATGCCCGAAAGTTGATATAGCTTTGTAAATATCTGGGTAGGTTTTAGGCACCCCGCAATCACCCGGCACGTCATAGTCGTAAAGAAGAATGGACACGAAACAGAGGCTGTATAGTCGTCACTTCGTTTTGATCGAGTCAGTAGCGGACTACAATCTTATGCTAGTACTCATCTGTATATGTTGTACCAGTATATATAAATTGCTGTATTGTTTGTAGAATAATATTAATTTTATTGTTGTAGTTCAAGTAACTCGATAATTTCTCTTCAGCGGAATACATCATGCAAGTAGTTCAGTTACGTAGTCACGGAAAAGCGAAGCATTATAATAAATATTTTCACGTAATTTGTTTTGTATTATAAACAGCAAAGAGGCTCTTCTGTATCAGGCGGTGCGAAACGAATTACCTGAGTTATTTTTATCATTAATGTACTTAGCCTTGCAATATTCCAATTGTACTTGCAAGGTAATCATAAAATAACTGATACAAACATAAAACATATGAAATGTTAACTCATATGAAATTTCTGTCATTAACAACAATCGACTATTGAACCACGGACTTTTACAACCATGTTCATTCTATTACCCGACGCTAACTGCTTGACTATTTGCATGTCTAACAAGTCAGTTGTTGAATATTGATATTAATCCATAATGTTTTAAATAGTATATTAATTATATTTATTTTGTTCGAAATTAATACAGTCTTTCTATACATGTTAAAAAAGTATTTTAACCTCTCACATAATCAATTATTAAATATTACGTTGATTATTTTCAGAGGGTTTTTCGTTCCCATTTAAAAGTATTTCATGCCAAAGTCTCATACGTGATGCCTGGTATGAAAACATACTTATAGACAGTTAAGTTTATATTCTACAGAGTATAATAACAATAGAAAGATATGTTAGGAGGCTAGGAAGTAGGTATTCATGGGTCGATTTTAAGGGAGTTACGAAGGGGATTTAGAACTGTATACGCTATCAAACAGTGTTGTCATTTTTTTTGGTCATCAACCGCACCACAAAACATAAGAAGCTAAGTCATACAGGTATGTGCCGAAGAAATGGGTAAGGCAATCAACCAACCGTCCCACTGCTTGTATAATCAGATACCCCCAACACCCAGACTGAAGTCACGAAGCAGCTTTCTGAGATCCACACAACTTCTCACATCCGGCCCTTGAAAATGAGAAACTCCAGCTCTGGCAACAAGTCGCATCAGAGGTTTTCATTACTCTAAAGGAAGGTCTCCTTACTGGCAAAAACCTTGACTAGTGGACCTGGAAATCCCTGAACAGATTAAAAACTGGAGTTGGTAGAACAAAGGACAACCTCGAGCGGTGGGGAATTCTTCGGCGGGGAAAGTCACTATTGTGTGACTGTGGAGACCTGCAGACCACCTCACATCTAAGATCCTGTTCCATGTGCCCAAAAAGCTGCACTCCTCATGACCTAGTGCTGGGCAAAACACGAGCTATCGACATTACCAGATACTGGGCAAAAATAATTTGACGTCGCTGACACGAAGAAGTGTTGTCAAATTTTAAATTATATACGTATTCGTACAATATTTACATTTTAAAAAGAAAGTAAACCACTATATTTATTATTAAGAGTTTAATGGTTTACAAGAACCCTGTAATATTGACATAACCTGCAGTCGTTTCACCAAAGTGATCAAACGCCAAATTGGCCGCCGTAGAAGAATGCAAAATTATTTTTCAAATGCCCATAATTATGTCATTTCTCGTTGCGGGTTGGCTCGTCATTATTTTAACTAAATAACGTTACCGTGCAATGACAATGAAGACGAACAACAAAATACGCCTATTAATGTTGCCGATGAGAAATTCTCTGAGCCATTTGCTTAAGTGACTGTCGTATGCAATTTATGAAGCCTAGTTGACATGCAGCGTGATTCTTCGACTCGTATTTATATGTATTATATGGTGCACTCATGTTTATTGTAATTACACAATTAATATATAATGTATTTTATTACATTTTATGAATTGATGTACTGATTTTTACAGTTAAATATAATTTATACATTATTTTTTTCCTTCAATGACATTACAAAATATACAATTTTAATTCGTTATTGAAGTAATAAGGTAAGTGTGGTGATGTTAAATGTATTGATAAATTTAGTAGCAATGACCTCACTTTCAGAACATGTGACGGAATACGCAGCGTAAGTAGTTATTAAATACTAACTACTTACAAAAATGATTTATTTTAAAAAGCATTTTTTTAGTGTTCATTTATAAGCTGTCTGTCTGTTGAAATTACTTTTTCATATTGATACCTAGCTCTAAGAGATGATAATCTTTGCTCTGTTAATAGGTGGTTAGTATTCAGAAGCTCTTCTATACAATTCAGAGGCCCGAGCTTTCACGTGGTGCTTTAGTTTCGTTCAAACCAAAGGTAAAAAAGCTCACGGTAATGTTTATTAATTACGGTTCGGGCGAGCACTGACCTCTCCTGGGGCACGACACTTCAGAACAGAAGTTAGTACTGAGTGATGTAGGTACAAGGCACCGAATATTAATAGTTTCTTTAAACACGTCATAATGGGCGTAACTCAGTAGACAAAACGAGAGCTTTTTGAATTTTTTTCAGGCAACCGATGATTAATTATAGCTTTAATATATTTTTTCAATTCATTTGTCAAATATTTTTGTTTATACACTCAAAAATTGACCAAAAAACGAATGCCAAACAAGGTTTTTGCTAGAAAAAATATATGAAGAAGCAAATTTTGATACAGTTGTAAAATATAATAGTCTTAACAATTTATTTAGATGATGGAAATTTATGTTTCAGAAAAGGAGTGGTCTTTAAAGACACATATTTTTGGTTTTTGTTGATTTTTGGTAAAAGCAGAGTCCTTTAATTGTCTAATTTACTTCAAACTTTGAAATTTTAATTAAGTAATTTTTCGCTTTAAATAACAAAGCACTTTTAAATATTTGTAGTATAGTGTTAGAACACTATCACTCACAACTACTCGAATTTAAAAAATTAGCTCTACACAAATTTATTCCACCATTTCTGTTTCTATTATTTAAAAGATCTTCTAACAATTATTTAAATCTAAAGGTATAATTTAGTTTCAGAATTGAATTTCTGGCTTTAAAGTTGAGCCGTATGTGGCTCAAATATCCGTGTCTCTACAATATTTCATCCGCCGTTGCAGGGATCATGTTATAGTCAATGAAAATAACTAGTCTTTGCAATTAATTTTGCCAAATTAAACATGAATAATTCTATTGATTTTTATTAGTTCTTTAGTTCTATGTATGCCCTTGTTATATTCTATAATTTTAATTTATCGTATTAACGAGGATGAGAAGCATTGAGATAATCAAACAATTTACTGAAAATTCTGATTAATAAAACACTTATATGTACCTCTTGTATTATAAAAACCATGTGAAAACTTGTATTTTCCCAAGTGAATCTCTGACTGCAGAAATATTTTGAGAAAAGTCATGGATAATAGCAGACTCGCTTGGTGAAGCCCTCCATTTCCGTCCTGTTTTTGGAGACCTAGGACCCGTTACTGGACACACGCAAAAAGCTATATGTTAAAGATCAGCTGAAAGCCTTCCCGTGATTCTAGGTGCATCAGTTAAATGTAAAATAAACCTCAGTCTAAGGCTGCGAAGTTAATAGCAGACTGAGCTGAACATCAAAAATTTGTGATTATATGGTTCGGATTGTTAGTATATTTAGAAATTTAAATTATTTTTCAATGGGGATGTCCGCCACTGGATTGTAAGCATAACACTCTTCACTTTGTTACTCATGAGGGTCGCACCACCAGTAGAGCAAGCTTCATGAAAGGGTTCAGAGATTCACGGCTTGATTCCAGGAGTGGATCAAATGAATAGAAACTGGTTTTAATTATGCCTTAATCGCGATTCGGAAGGACCCAATAATGCAGCTGGGGGCGCCCTTGAACATTGTTTCATTTATGAGGGTCCAGAGCTCATACTTTTGAAAGCTCATACTTTAAAAGCTCACGTGCATAGTCTGTAAAAGAATGAGCTTTAATCCGACTGAGTTGACACAAATGTGGAACTCAAATTACAAGCGAAACTTATCATATTATTTTTGTGTAGTTGATGCTTTGTAAATTAATGTAAATGTCCATCCATTCAAATACTTCTAACGTTTTTAAGTGTTTGATTTCACATCGAGATTGATATATTTTTATTTTTACTCTAAATTCTGAAATTTTTAATCATGGTGGTAAATTTTGTGATTATTCATGATTTAAGTACTTTTTTTATAAACAAGTTTATTTTTATATGGATTTTTTTAATTTTTATTAGAATATTATTTTATTATTTCAATATTCTAATCCACTTTTATAGATCATTTTATTATATTATAATATTATTAATAATTAAATATACATACACTATACATAAAATTCCTTTTTCAACGCGTTAATCCAAACACAAAAATAACGGCAGAAGCGGGATGCGAACCGCGGACCTTGGAAACCAACTATGCCCAGGTATTCATACCGCTCAGCCGACTGGGCTATTACTGTGCCTGGACCGACTCACGTTGAAACTTGTGTGTGGATTAACGCCTTGAAAAAGGAATTTTATGTATAGTGTATGTATATTTAATTATTAATAAGTGTATTTTTGATTTGATAATTGAGCAACCGACATTTGCACATTTAAGCGAGGTTTTCGGTAGGTTACAGAATTTTTTTTAATATTAGACGTGGACTTAATTTTTTTAAGGTTACAGCCTTTTGCATATGGCAGGTCTTTAGTTAAGTTAAGCTACCTTTTTGGATCAAACAACACTGGTCTCAAACGAGATCTAATCTTCCGATTTCTTTGAAAAATTATGATTCATCGTTAAAAATGCCTCAGAAACTACAATTGACAACTTTCAAGACAAGTCTCCAAGATCCTGCTTTGGTGGTTAGAAAGAATCATATTTATTTTTCAGTATACTTTTGGGTGCTGAAATATCTTGGCTACAATTTCAGTTCGATTGGATAACGGTAAGCATGCCTGATGATCACTGTAACGAATGTTGACATATCAGATAGAAACATGCATGACAATGCATTTTCATCGATTTGAAAGAAATGTGCAAAATTTTCAGTCTGAAAAGTAAGCAATATATTATATTTAAGATATGACTAAAATGACTGAGGCTATAAATAAATAAAATAATAATTAAATAGCCAAATCCCGTTTTATGTATAACATTTAATAACATTATTGTTATGTATGACATACTCATATTCCAAATTATTAGCAATCTTCTATTGCTCGTGGGTATAGCTCAATGATCAAAACGTTTGCTTTGCAAGCCAAAGGTCGTGGGTTCAATTCCCGATGGAGATTAAATATTCTTTTTTTATCGATTTCTGAGCTCTCAAAATACCCTCGGTTGGTGTGAATTTGATCCCTTACTTGTAAAATGTCAGTCATAGCGTATTATTAAGAATTGGTGGTGGACGAAAGTCGTCCCGTGAAGGACTACCCATTCATAGTAAATTCCTGTAATTATAAGGATGGTGCGTGAATGTGAGACTGTAGCTTATGAAGTTGGCGATTAAATTACTCCACATACAGTGCTTTATGCAGCATGGTGAGCGTCATAGAATTCCACAGATGAGACTTCAGAATTATTATCACTATCTGTCGGTATTCTCCTGTATGTGTTTACATATTAAGAAAATGGATCAAGAATTTTGTTCGAGTCGTCTATTCTGTGGTATTTTTCGTAAAAGAATTAAGACTGTTGATTGAGCGTGGAGTCCGCCTAAGTGGCTGAAATGTTTCACAGAATAATGAATTATTAGGCAAGGTAAGGTCCACCGTCGACTCATCATACATCAAAGTCACATTTGATCGAACACTCGCCTGTATAATTACAGCCGCCGAGCAATTAATGTAGAGGAGGAGAAATACAAACCATCCTATATGACATATTAACACGTTGACCACCACACTGTTTTTTGTAATGTGTCAGATTTTTTTTGTGGCTTTAGATATTAGGGCCGCGTCGGACATTCTGAAGGTAGATTGTATGGGAGTGCATGGCTGACAGCGCAAAACGATCAAGTCCAATTTATGTAAGTCGTGTCAGCCACCGGTGACCGACGCAGCATGATTGTAATGACTCAGTATCGGTGGTTGACATGGCGATTAACGTGTTAAATAGTATCTTTATCGAATATATATGATCTGTGATACGATAGTTTGACTAAAGGACGAAGTGAGGCTTGCAACAAGGTAGCCTTCTATCTAACAGTCAAGAAATAAAGGTGAACCTGGCTGATACATGTTTTTTAGATGCTGCAGGATACAATAAATAGAGCAACATTTTCTTTAAGTCCCAAGCAAGGTATTGAATGTAATTGGCCCAGCTCTAGGCTGCAGACATTATATTCTTCTTCGTAGTATCAATCCGGTGGATTGGTTTGCAGCAACAGAATCTTGCATCTCGATCTCCGTTCCTCTCGGTCCTCCGCAACCCTCCTCAGCTCAGCATAAGAGCAACAACTCATGTCCTGGAACACTTGCTGCAAATACTCCCGTCTAGGGCGCCCTATACAGTTTCTACCCTCAAACATCCCCTCCACAATGTCTTGAAGAAGACCATCGTGTCGCATGATGTGACCGATCCATCGGGCTTGCCTCTCTGAGATGGTTCTTATTAGGTGCCTATCTTACTTGATTAACAAAATTTTGACATTTCATCACATTTTATAGGACGAGTAAAATGAGCTGACTAAATTTAATCCCCAATATTTTGTATGAAAATATGTTCCAGATAGGTAAGGGATATGAAATGATGATAGTGTATCCATTAATGTACTTAAGATTAATGTACGAAAGATTATCTAAAAATCTTAGTAACATCTATCAGATCTAGAGACTAAATAAAAAACGAATAATTAATAAAATTTAAGACATTAATTGTTTTTATGCTCGGTTTGTTATTGAGCAATGTGAGGCCTCCTCTAGGTCATCTCTCCTCCAGTTGCCGAGCACTCCGCTGTATAATTACAATCATAAAGCGGGCCGCACACCGCCCCGCGCCCGGTGGCGTGTACACTTTCAAAATAAACAATGGCGCCGATTGACCGGACAAAATATTGTGAAAAGAAATTAGGGGCGGCTGGGGAGAGAAGTAATGGGAGAGTGGGGAAGTCAAACAATGGGTAAAAATTTATATTTTGTAACAAATATTTATTTTCATTACTGCCGAACAAATTATGTATTCAATCTTCAGAAACATAAGAGGTTGGATGATTGTTGAAAGAAATTTCCTTAAACACCTTATTGGAGCGAAATATTATATTACTGCAATAATAATAAAATATTTAATTCAAAATATAATGTTAGAGACTACAATAGAGGTTATTCTTGACGTATATTATACTACTGGATGACTTTTTAAGATGACGACACCCAGGAGGTCTTAATAATAGACAGGTGAAGTATATGCTATGCTGCGGCATCTAAAGAACATGTTTCAGCCAGGTCTACCTTTGTCTCCTTACCTATTATAGAATAGTAGTCTGCTATTTATACTTCCTATCTCAAAAATAGAAAAATCGAATTGTTTTCACCCTATTAAGCTACTGCCTCACCTCTAATTGAGGTTTTAAGAAATGATGATACAAAATTCTCTTGAAATCTTGGGAATCCAATCAAAACTATGCTAAAGACAAAATGTTATTAATACTTTTAATTTTCACTTTTTGCTTCTCTAGAACTGCGTCTTGTTATTATTACTCGTATCCTGTTCCTATGACAAGGACAAGTAATCCTTGTTTTTCATTGGTATAGTATCTCATCACCGGCCACGTTCACTACTCTTTTACGACACCATCCCTCTCTCCAGTAGATATATTCTTGATTTTTTTTTATCTTCGTTGCATGACATACTCGTATTTGTAGCCGCAAGACTTCTAATTTCAGAATCATCTACTTTGTCTCGGATTGTCAGTCCTACAATGTGTTGGAGAGTTATCATTTCAGTGGTTCTGATGAGGTTTTTTGTGGTGTGTAAATAACATCCTAGTTAATATAACTACAAAAGAGTGAAGTGCAAAGACTCGATCTATTCATCTCCCATAAATATTTCATATCATGCGTCACCAAACTAATCATAAAATATATAATAAAAATATATTATTTAATGAATTGTGTCCGTTTTGCCCCGCTTTACTTTGCGAGTGGCGCACAGTAGCAGCCCGGCAACTTTGTGGAAGGTATTCGCCGTAACGGCGGGCATTGTTTCTCTGCTCACAAAAGCTCTTTTGTGCCCCAACAATGAGGTTACAGGCAGAATGATGGCGGGCGCCACTCCGCCATATCTATCGGCCGGTTATAATCACGGCTAATTATGTTTTTGTGCGCCGCGGAGCTTTTTCCGATGCCTTATTCCGAGCTTCCAATACAAATAGTGCTTATGGAATTATCATCATCGTTATAACTACCGGCTTTACTAAATCCAAAAGTAAAAATTTAAATTATAACCATAAAAATACTAACATCCGCCTCTCTCAAAGAGAGGCGTTATTACGTCGCGAGAAGCAGGATGAGGAGCAGGTCAGCAGACAAACACGTTCTTTTAGAAGCTGAGATTATATTTACTTTAAAAACATTACACGTTTGTGAGCACGCGGTATGACATGCCCGCGCGGCCGCAACGCGGACCTTTCTTCACCAATGGGTGGGAACCAACTACCGGCCATCCACACTTCCGCGGCCCGTGCTCGTTCACTAGCGCCGCCGGTGGCAAAACTATGTCACTAGCCCCAATCTGGCCACATACATAAAGGTATGGCAAGCGACAAAAATATGAGACGAAAGATTGCCTATCGAGGTCTTTCGGTACCAGTTTGCAAGGGCTACATCGTGCTGATGTCAATACCTAAGAAACAACAGTAATAACGTAAGATGCTTGATTATTTTCAATGCTGAATATGTTTCGTCTCTTCATTCATTAGTTCATCACCTCATCTGTTTACCTGACTGGACCATAAGGATGTCACGAAGCTCTGCATCTATAAAACCATTTCAGTATGGTCATCGCTTTGTTTCATATCAGTTTTCCCACACGGTGCTCCTTTTTTTTTAATTAATCATTTTTTACAACAATATGTTTCGGCTTTTTAAGAAGCCAAGTTAATTTCTTGACCAAACAGTATTCTCTATACAAATTCCATAATACAATACCGTTAAATATTTAGTAGTAAATCAAAATTATGTTTTATGATCGTTATATTACTACGAGTAATATCAATACTTTCTTATAGCAATCAGATTAACTATATAATCATTATAATGTCCACAACCCTAACTGGAGCATATGGTCGCCACGAAATGCTGCACAAAGCTCTGTCAGTCAAAATAGTCTTCACCTCATTCCATATCAATTCAGCCTCTTTCGAGTACATTCTATGTACAGTTAGTAGGAGGAGGGTTTGCGAGCTTGAAAAAAAGGCAACTGTTGTTGATGCTCTCTTGCGGCATCCTCTTTACGGTCTATAGTATTGAAGACTGCCTTTTACGCTTCTTCAAATTCAAACCATCGTATCGCAAACATCTTCCCACGCAGAAATTTATACGCTTTGTATAGATACACCATCCTTGTCAATTATTAAATAATCAGAAAGGTTGTGCATAAATATATTAATTATATTAATTATATTAATTTATTTTAATAAATTGACACATATTTTGGAAAACATTTGTGACGTAAGTAATAACATATGTATTTTTTTACGTAGTTTAACTATAAATAAGAAGAATTTATTTCAATGGAACAAAAAGTATATGTTTAATAGTCTTATTTTATCACATCAGGCGAAAAAGAAGTGATATTATATTTTTAATACTTGACATTATGTAAGCAAATAAAACATTTTTCGATGTAAAAAAATAGCGCATTGCAGAAGGTGTTTAACATAAATATTTCTGTTTAAAAAGAATATTTGTATTGAATAAAATAATGTAATATGTACTTTCAGGATTGTATGGAAATATCCGTTCGATAATTAGACGGTAGCTGTGCAAAACATAAGGAAAAACGAATAAAAGATATATTTTGCTTTAATTTTTTTTTTAAATAACGTGTTATTATTTTACAAAAGGCTTGGATATCTACTTAATCGCTCTTCGTCAATATTTGTGATAAATTATACTTAAATTATTTTTCTGTAATCGTTTTACTGTTAACATTACAAAACAGTTTTGTAGAATTTTGTGTGATGATCTAACGTATAATAATGAAGACATTACGACGTATTATTATCTGTTACACAAGAGACATTCATGTCTTGTACTAAACGCAACATGAAAAAAAATTTTCAAATAATTGATAATAATTTAATTTTCTCTTTCCATGATTTGAAAAAAAAACATATTGATCGAAATATAATGAACGTTACAAAAATTTTCTTATTATTTTTTTTGTCTAACTTAATTGATTTTTTATGTCACCAAATTGTTGACACATAATTTTGTCAGTCGTCACAATTATTGTCTCATTCTAAGTTATCATATACATCGGGATACACAGTAAGTCCATCATTTGAATAGTTCCATATTTGAGGCGTAATTGTGTAATTTTTAAATCAGCATTTTTAATGTAATTGAATGATTGTGACGCTATCGAGACCTAGAATTAATTGTCCTGAAATATTTTAAAACTGTAAGAGGAAAATGTATTAGTACTTAATGTATCATCGCATTCCACTGGATTTATATCTTAAAACGAAAATAATCATTAAAACTCTAAATATATATATATTTAAATGTATGACTTCGTCAAGTATGTTAAAAAACAATATAATGTTTCGTTCATTGCCGATAGTAATTATTGTCTAGCGTTTAATGTCCTTGATAAAAAGCTCGATTTAAATTTCTAGCCCGAAATCGTTTTGAAGTTTTCTTCAGCGGTTTAATGTGGCGAGCTTTTTCTTTAAAGAAAAGCTCTCATTTAAACACCCGGATGGCGTGATCCATGATTGTAAAAGCACAATGAGAACTTAATACGTGTACATTAGCGGGAAAGCTCAGGGCCGGAGTCTGCCGATGTATTGACGGGGAAGCTCCGAAGAAGAAAGGAGGAACAGGTATTCCTGGAAGAGCTGATCAAAAGAAAGCCTCATCAGGATGAAAAGAATAGTAAAAAAAACAATAGCCTATGTACTTCAGACAACAAATATCCATTGTTTTGTTATGTTACGTTTTGTATGTAACCTATTCCATGAAAAGTGTTTTTTATCACATATATTATATTACAGACTTGTGAATATTTTAAATATTCGAAACATATTTTAAGTAAATAATATTTTGATTACTATACTTACTATTTTAATTTTGCAATCTCACCAAATATTGTCAGTTATTAATCTTAATGTTTATATAAATAATGTATTTGAGTTTTCATTTTCTCTATTACTAATGGAATTTATTACCTAAATGATTATAATTGCGAATATTAAATTTTTGTTGAAAATGTAAAATTATTTATCGTTCAAATAAACTTTTTTTTATACATGATCACTACCCATTGATAATCATATGATAATATTTAAATTTCGTTCAGTCGAAAATGTAACTGGTGATACCTGAGGCCACCCAGCGGCTGAACATGTGGTGAAGCGCAACTGATGAGAATACTTGGAATGACCCCAAAAAGGACCTAGCCACTGGACACGACCAGGGGTGGTATATATGGAGGTCTCTTAACAGACTTCAGACCGGAGTATGCAAGCCAATGACACAAATGAAAGCCTGGTAGTTTTTCAGTGGACCGACTGAATATGACCGCGGCGTGGAGCAGACCCTGTCCCACCTTCTGGATTGTGCGCTGTGTCCGAGTACCTGCACCCAGGAAGACTTGATGATGGCCGGGAGTAACGCCATCGACGTCACCCACTTCTAAGCGGACATGATCTGACCCTGCGGCTTCCGACACGATTATATATATTAAAGAATATAAACTTTTTTTTTTTCAAAAAATGATTTGGTTGTATTATCCTGTGAGTATGTGTAACGAAAAAAATAAATATTATTGTTTTTGGCTGAACTGAGTTGCATCATTTTAATTTTCAGGTCATAATCATTGAAAAAAAAAACATATGTTGTGTAAAAATAGTCTAAATGACTTATTTTATTGAGTAATTATATTAGTTAAATAGATTTATTCAGTTGTTTTAGTGAATATTAGATTGTTGTTCAGTAATGTTTAACTATTTAAATCTCTTTGTCACCGGAATGTTAATAATAAATCATTTAATAAACCACTACTTAACATATATCTTCTTTACAAAACGATTATTTGATCATCCAATCATAAATCCGATAGTTGTACAATTGAAAATATTTAAAAAAGTTATTTCTGATTCGGATGCTTTAAAATTTTAAGCTATTCGTTGAAGAAACTATTAATGAATATTTGTGCGTACCTGTTACTAAAGTAACAACTAAATACGCCGTTACTTTAAGGAAACTGCTGTAATTAAGAACAATAATCAACGGCTTGATTTTCATGTTTCAGCGTGGATTTGGGCATTGAACGTTTTGTACATTTTAAAGCAATCTGGCTTTGGCATTAACAGGTACGACTGGATAACATTACCTGCCACTAATCACGTTTGTTCAAGGTCCCGGTAACGACGGAACGCTAATATTTCTTCGAAACATTTTAATGAACTTTGTATAGTCATTTTTAAACAAAAAATACATGAAATACATTTTCCAACTCATAAAAAATAACAAATTTGTTGAGCCGCTTCTTATACGTTAATGATTCAGGCCTCAGGAACGTTGAGAATATTATTAATAAAAGGAGCGAAACAAACCTTTTTTGGGGACTGGAAAGAGTTGAGTGGGTGGTAAATCACCCTCCATCTATTCGACTTGCTGCTGAAGTTCTTGTCCTGAATGTCTAGGCAACCAGCAGAAAAATGCAGCACTTCCGTACATTTTTCACGCTCACGTAATTCTGATCATACATACTCTTCATCCATTTGGTGATGAATTGTAATCGTATCAAACTTTTTTGGATGCAAAAACAGACTAATGACAGACCTTTCTTTTGATATTTTCACTATGTTTATTAAAAAAATATAAGCAACTGCCAATATATATGGGTAAAAAGATGACTGAAGATGAGGTTAAAATAATGGCAGCTGAGTGGCAGATTTAAAATATGTTACAAAACATTTATTTAAGATATGTACCTAGGTACCTGATATAATAGATGTATAAGAAACATTGGAACGTTTATACATTAAACAATATAGTTATGAAGTAAGAAAAAAAATCTGAACAAAAAGCTTTTGTTCGCGAATTCTTTTTAACTGTGCTAGTGTGTGAAAAAATAAAAATTTATATAAAACACAAAAAAGCTGAGTGTTTGTTTGCTTATTGCACAAGGTTTTTTTTGCGGTGCGGTTGTTAATCATACGCCATTTTTTATGTCATCGAAGGGGCTTGGATGAGTAGTTAACGTACTCGATCGACATACGAGCAGTCGTGGTTTCGAATGTTAAATTTCGACAAACAATATATTTTTTCGATTTGAGTATGCAAATATTATCAATTTTGAACATCGTGTTTAATGTTTGATAGCTTCTTTCGACAAAACCTTATTGTATGACAACAGACGAGCCATCGATCTGACCAAATACTTAGTCGAATCAATTATGACGTCGCTGACACGATGAAGAATAAGAAGACCTCTGATGCGATTTCGTCGCCAAATGGAGCATTTAAATTTTGTGGTCATAAAATACCGTGATTATTACAACGTACAGTTTCGATTTTTTGATATATTTTTTTGCTTTAGCAAATCAGAATATAATACAATAAAATGCAATGATATTTTCACTACCGTGTGAAGGTATGCTTTTACATGTATATTTTTACATAAATATTGCCATTATTTAGATCATCGTTGTATAGATTTTGGAGAAACGGACGGAAAAATGGCGCCCCCATGGGGGCGCCGCCCGCTATTGTCTGCGCCCTGCGTCAGTGACTATAATTACTGTGTGGAGCCCCCTCAACCAGTACACGGCGCGCCTAACGACAGACTGACAGACAGGGTGGAATTAAGATTTTTTGGCGATCGGTACAGGTAGACGATTTTTTTTTGTAGATTCATGTTTAGTAATTAGTACGTACTTAATCGATAAATATATAAAAAAACGTATTCGGACGTTTAAAATCAAATAACATTGAGAAACAATTTATTATATTCATTAAAATTCACAAAACATGACAATTTTGTAATGAGAAATAAATAGAGTAGATGATAGCAAATGTCATGTACAAGAATTTATTTAATTAATTTAAGAGGAAAATAAATTGTAGACGTGATATTTGAACTATATTATACAATAAAACTTGTTCTGTTCATTTCGCGCACATTATTTTACCATTTTGCTACTTATTTTCGAGAAATACATGTCAAATATTTAAAATATATATTACATTTTAAAAGAAATTTTGGATCGTCTTAAATAAGTATTGTTTAGTTATACTATCGAACAACAATCATTTTGATGTACATATATCATTGTTAAATATAAGCCGAAACCTAATTGAATTAAGATTTTATTTTTTCTTAAAACGAATAATTTTCCTGCTATTTAGTTTTTAAATTCGTAGTTGGTAAGCTGAGTCGTGATTTTTTTCTCCAACTTTTCCACACCAACAAAAACATTACCTTTTGTTGATAATACCGACTATAAATGTTAAATTATCAGACAAAAATACTCATAATTACTACGAGTATAAAGTTACGCACGTTTCCTGACTATTCATCTAAAAATGTATATTTACGTGGCTTTAATGAAAAAAAAAAACTTAAAACCACTGAAAGGAAATACAAGCTTTTAATATATGGGGCAAACATCGAAAATTGTAATACAAATCAATTATTTAGGTAAATTGCAAGTGTATATTAATATGTTTCTTGAAGAGATCCAGATTGTAGGAAGGAGGAAACACAGACGCTGAAAGAGCATACCAAAGCTTATCGGTGGCATTAAGGAAGGAACTTTAGAAACTGCTAGTTCTTGGTCGACACACATTAACCGTGTATGGATACTCGGCAAGTGTAAGACGAGTTTATCGGCTATGGGTAGGTGCATGTGGAATTGGTTCTTTAAGTTTCGAAGAGCAGCGACCGTGGTAATAACGGTAGAAAAGTCTTAGTGAACCAATCTAACGCCTGTGCTCCATTGATTGCAGGTTAGACGTAAGAGTGTCATTGCTTATCAAACGAATTGCTCTTCTTTGAGTCAATTTAGTTAAGAAGGTATTTTGGGGCTCCAATTTAAAGGTGACTGCTGTATTCAAGGATAGGTCGGATTTGTCCTTTATATGGAAGAATAAGTTGTTTATCGTTGAAATACCGACCTGCTCTATATAATACGTCTAGTTTATTGTAAGCGAGACCGGCTTTGCACATGCAAAAGCTATGAAATACTTAAGAATTTTGTGTTTTTTATAACAATTGCATAAAACGTCTCACTCTGTGGAGTGATATTGCCTGAATTTGGTTCTGCGCACCTGTCCATATGGGGTTAATTACACTGAAACTCTGCGGTACATATCATGTACTCACTCCATTTTACCCCATGCCGTAACTCATACAACTCGTAACTGTCATTCTCAGCTAAGAAAAGGAACAAAACAACCTGATATTATGCACCACAAGTACTCGCTTAATGATTGTGCGAATAACATTTGTATCAATACGTGACACTTTTTTGTCACATAAATTATATCTTTCGAATTCTTAATATCATTAAAATCAGCGTCTTTTATTGCAGACTGTTATATTGACGGCAGTAGTATTATCAATAAATAATTGATGTAACAACAATGAAAAATAATAGTTCTCATATTATACTTAGTTCATTCTTTGTCGTCTTTTGATGAGAAGGTGTTCATGATTGTTATGTATTCATTATACAAAGAATTTTAAAGTCACGTATTTTACTTCGCTAAAAAATGTGTGAAAATAATCAATTAAATAATAGTTTTTCGTTGATTATATTACAAATACAATAAATAAAGTAGACGTGAGTGAAATGAATACATCCACAAAGCAAGTAATAGTTTTAAAATATTTTCACTAAACTCAACTCCTGGGTTCTCGCTGTCCTGAGAAGCAATCATAAAATGTACTCGGCGGAACTCTGAGAGGTAGAGATGATATGGGGTAAGGCAAAACAGCTACCAGAGCTTTATGGCGTCATTTTGTGACGACCATATGCTTCAATTATGTGAGCGACTATGAAAATTACGATAGCGATGAATAATACACAGCAGAAATAAAGTTGTTTCCATTTCAGTGATGCGTGTGAAAGAAGTCTTTTGATTTCATTCGCATTTCTTCTAGTAAATAAGCATTTCATCATTATCAACAAAAAAAAACTAAAAACGATGCATCTTTAATTTTTCAGTGTACTGTTTAGCTATTTGTAAACCTTGAATGTCTTTTCAGTAATTTTACACATTTTGTAGCTATAGTTGCTTAATAAGTTAAATTATAAAAATAATAAGATTTTATTTTAAAAACAAATCATTAAATAATAACATTAAAGTTTTGAACTCTTTTTATGATATACATAATTTAATGATTCCAATTAATTTGAGCATTAGACTAAGGTACGTATTTTTCCGTTAAGTAAATATAATTTGTGTTGGAAATATTCACACGAACTTTCTCCAAATATTACCAACAATGATAATTGTATTCTAATGAAATATTGATTCAATGCCGTCCGCATACCAACTTTGGAAAACTGAAGGCTCTAACCAACTTTTACAGCACATAACACACGAAGTAAGTATATAATATAATGTGTACTGCCACCCATTGATACTACGTGTCTGCTTTACGTAATGTCTATTATAAGTTTTGTTTTTAATACATATCTAAATTTATTTTTAATTTTGTGTATTACAATATTCATATATTTACTGCCATCTTTTTGTAGGCATATAAACAATGATTTATTTCGGTATACTCGTATATATTAAAATATATGTAAATAATCACGTCAATACATCGGACATTTATATTTACAGGTAAATTTCTTATTTTTTATTTGAAATGCATAAATTTGAATAATTCCTGTTTAAATATTTTGAAACGTCGAGCTTGGAGTGTTAAACACCCCAAAACCTCACATTTGCTTACTGAAGAGTATAAACAAACTTTTTCTACAACTTACACCGTGCTGTGTAATTTTAGGTGAAATTAAGCCTAATATGAATTTCTTTGCAATTATTTCCTTATTGTTTCTACATTCACGCCTCTAAGCATTGAACCAAAAACTTCAGGACCGGAGTAATAATATCGTAATATTTTTTTAAAATAATTAATAATACCATATATTTTGTTGACGTAGATCGCTGGAACAGGAAATATTTTAGTTCTTAAGC
Organism: Glossosoma conforme; assembly: GCA_022606575.1. Taxonomy (NCBI): domain Eukaryota; kingdom Metazoa; phylum Arthropoda; class Insecta; order Trichoptera; family Glossosomatidae; genus Glossosoma; species Glossosoma conforme. Next base: position 1,813,298 of record JAGTXR010000002.1, read on the forward strand.
AATAACGTAAAAAATTTTTTTTTTTTAAATTAGAAATAATAATATTATTTCAGAATCTCAATCAACTATTTTTTAAATGAAACTATTAGTATATAAATTTATTGGATCCTTCTTAAATATGATTTAAGTATATGTAATTTGCCGGCGGGTATAGTTCAATAGTCAAAGTGTTTGCTTTGCAAGCCAAAAGTTGTGAGTTCGATCGCCGAGGGACATTAAAAATAAAAGGATTTTTAATCAATTTATGAGCTCTAAAATACCCCCGGTTGCTTATTAATCAAAATTGGTGGTAGACGAAAGTCATCCCGTGAATACCACTCATTCATAGTAAATTCCTGAAATAAAAAGGATGATGCTTGAATCTTAGACTGTAGTCTATGACGTTGGCGGATCAACACTCCACATGCAGCGTTAGCCATATCCACCATGGTAAGCGTTATAGAATGCCACATATGAGACTTTAAAATTACTATCACCATCTGTCGGTATTCTGCTGTATGTGTTTACATAAACAATATGTATATACTTTACCATACAATCTTTGCTTAAAGAAAACTGCATAATAAGTCATCAGTAGCTGTTTTCACAAGGCTCCAGTCCAGGACGTCATCTGGAACTATATATGTTCCTAGATAGACTTTCGGGTGCAAATATGAAACGTATATATTTATTGAACTTATTTATGTGTACTTATATAATGATGAAACATGACAAAATCTTCTTACCTCAATACTTTTTAGAACGTCATCGAATACACTGATCTCGACCAGTTGTGCTTGCCTGCATACAATTGCATAAAAAAATATCATTTTTTTTGGCTCGTTCGGCCCTTTACCGCCTTCAGGCATCAGATCGCGATTAGATTTGTAGGCCCTGATAAACCTGGGTCCCTGAGCTAGGCGCTATAATTGCGCCCCCAGAATTATACGTGAAACGAGCCGCGATACAGATCTTGGGGGCGACAGCTGGAACATGCCGCACTTTACAGTTTGACACTCGCTGAGATTTGTCAAGGTTTTGTTTAAAGAGCTAAAAATGCAACAAATACTCTAAATATATTAGTAATTAAATATACATATACTAAAATAATTCAAATTCTTTATACGCATCAATACCTTTAGAAAAAATATCGGCAGAAGCAGGATGCGAACCAGCGAGCCTTGGAACCAACCGTTGCTCATGTTCATTACCCTAGACCACTCGACCATCTCCTGCCCGAACTGTTGCGCGGAATAAGTTGTATTTATACCATTGTTACCATCATATAACGATAGATGTCTCTATAGTGTATATTCAGAGTGAGTATATTATTATTTTTTTATTATTCAATCAGTCAATATTTATTCATAAGCTTAATATTATATTCAATTACTAATAATATGTTTTTTTTTTTGTATGTAAACGCATGCAGGAGAGCACACCCGCAAGACGCTCAGCCAGGGAGGCTGGACGCTGCATGCGGGAAACGTGTTTTGTGTTCGTATTTGTGTGTGGGTCGGGGAGAATGCAAGTGAATATTTATCGGTTTCTTGAAGAGATCCAGATTGTAGGAAGGAGAAAACACAGAGGCTAAATAATATAGTCAATGATCTATAAAAGTAGATTAGAATATTGAAAAATTTAAATTATATTCCAATAAATATTTAAAAATCCATACTCTAAATATAAGCAATACATTAATATGTATATCATTGGCGGCGGGTATAGCTCAATGGTATAGCTCGAAAGCGTTTGCTTTGCAAGCCAAAGTTCGAGGGTTTGATCCCCGACGGAGATAAAAAAAAACATTTTTAATCGATTTCTGAGCTCTAAAATACCCACGGTTGTGGTGAATTTGATCCCTCATCCGTAGAATACCAGTTAAAGCCTATTAATTAAAATTGGTGGTAGACGAAAGTCATCCCGTGAAGACCACCCATTCATAGTAAAATCCTGTAATAATAAAGGATGATGCGTGGATCTCGGGCTCTAGTCTATGACGTTGGCGGATCAACACTCCACATGCAGCCCATAGCCATATGCACCATGATAAGCGTCATAGAATTCCACAGATGAGACTTCAGAACTACTATCACCATCTGTCGGTATTCTCCTGTATGTGTTTACATAAAAAATAATGCATCAAAGATTTATAGAGAGAAAAGTCTTTCTCTTATCAGCCATACTATCAGAGTAATTTCAATTATAATGAATTTTAAATTTGATCATCAGAAAATTATAGCAATGAGTACGTGTTATTACACGTATTTATTAATGATACAATAAGATTTTGAAGAATGATTTATTTAATTGAGATCATTTACTAATTTGCGGAGGAAATGGATACTATTTTGGATCATTTGAAACGCACTCTCTCACCGCCACGCACCGCCAGTTCCGCATACAGTCTCCGCGATGAACGTTGCACGGATTAAAATCCACGAGGAGTAACGGGGTCTCGACCCTGCTCATTATTGTTATTACACCTGGCAGCGGATCGGTGTGACTCTAAAAATATAAACCTGCGACGCATAGGCGTAACCAAACAACTCAAAAAAATGATACATCCGAGGTACACTGTAAAAAAAACAGTCCGTCTAAGCTCCAATCCCTAAAAAACAAACGTTTGGTTGGTGGTAATTTTATTTTGCAGAATAGTCCAATATAACTTATTAAAAGAGACAATATGCATGACAAATAGAACACGAACCTCTTAAGTAGGAGAAGAAAACACAGAGAAGAGAATAAAAAACATGGTGCAACAAAGTGCAATATGAAATATTGCTTGTGTCAAATATCACAGAGATCTATTAAAACAATTTCATTGACAAAAGAGAAAAAGAGTTTCATTGTCAAGAATGAAATCGTCTTTCACTGTTATTTCCATGGATATTGCTTTCTGAACCTAAATAATAAATCCCTTCTGCATTTACTCACAACCAACAGACTAATATAACAATATGCTGAGCAACCATACACGGTTATAATGTATGTTAAAGAAGAACAGGCAGTTTTCAAAATTCTTTTCTAAATTCCACCGATAAGCTCTGAAATACTCTTTCTTCATACAATCAAAAAAAAATTAAAACTGACATAGAACCCACTGGCTTACTTAGTTTTCCTTTGCTACATGCGCTTACTTAAAAGAAAAATATACTCTTAATTTACTGCAGACAAGAAACTTTGCCTTAAATTAATTAAGTTTATACGTTGCAACATCCTCCTCTCTTCAAAAAGGTTGTTATTCAGTCGCGTGGAGGCAGGATAAGTAGCATATTAATAACACAAAGAACTTGTTTTCAAAGCACATTGACATATATTTACGATAAACTTTACAAACTTAGGGCCCGGACCTAGTCACAGTATTCGGTCATTTCACAAAATACAATATGCTCTCGCCAACGGTCGGCACATGACCCCTGCGCTCGTGATAGGCTGTCGCCCAGCGCCACAAGCGACGGTCTATATGACTAGTCCAAAATTCTAATATGGAAAACACATTCATTTACGACAAGCGAACAGAAATAAGAGACTAAAGATTGTAAATCGAGGTTTTCGGTACAAGTCAGCAAGGGCTATAACATGCTGATGTCAATACGCTTTATAACATATTATTAGGAATACCTGCTCTTGGTCGACATAAATTAACAATACATGGTAGTTCAATGATTCGCTAACAATTATGCAGACTGTAAGCCGCGGTAATAGCGGTATGAAAGACAATCTGTACAAAGAATTGTAGTTTAGATGTACGTGCAATATTATGTGATTTAATTTATTCGGCTGCAATACATGTTCCAACATTTTCCTTATTCAAATTGTCTTCGTACTATGAAATGCGTTAACCTATCGTTAACCACTAGTTTAAGGTAGGAATCATTTGTGTTCTTACTTATTTTTTCGGCGACTTCCATGAGTGTTCTGACCATCGCAAGATCCGATACCAATCGCCATCGCCCATATCTCTTCACCATCGGTCGAGGAACGCAAACAATGGATAACGAGACTTTAAAAGCTGAAGAAAGAAAACCGGCCCGGAGAATTCTGCCAGTCAGCAGGGTCACCGTTAAATCCGCTAACTTACCGGTTTTTACCGAAAAAATGTTAATTATTTGATCAGTATTAAATATAAATAAAAGTGTAAATATGCCCAGCAAAAATATCACACCGTTGTACAACAATACCTTAGATCACCGAAGTTAAGCAACATTGGAGGCGAACTAAAACTTGTATAAGTCACCGCCTGTTTTCTACTTTCTGTTTTAATCACGTGTCTTCAGAGGGTAGAGTAATCGACCGATCTCTTAAACCCTTTATTTACTGAATTTCTGAAATATTTTAAATATTTCTAAATTATTTTTATTCGAATAAGTGTTGATAGGAAAAATTTAAAAAGAACTTTTTTTTTCTAAAATAATAATTTATTTCATAGTTTTATAAATCCGCGACATAGTTTTATAAGTCCCGTCAGGGCATAACTGCAGCAAATGCACGATCAATATTGGATTTTGTGTAAATAAAGGGTTAGAAAATCTGTTTAAAAAAAAAAACAAAAATACAACCTCGTCTATTTCTTTAAGTCCTTGCTCCTGGAGGTGATATGGGAAGAAGAAAACACACATAAACTAACGGGGAACTAAAAAGATCATACTTAATACGTCTATAAGTGAAAGTTGGTAATCAATAGGTTTTGTATTTAAAAAGTAATGGTAAATTAAATTAAACCGTAAACTGGAATTATTGCCATCATGCTAACCTTGTTTTTTTAAATCCATCCATCTGGTATTAGTGGTGCCGATTGTAGTGTAATTGACCGTTGTTTTGATATAATTTCGGCGTCCATTACCATAATTACTAGTTTATTACCGACACGATACTCAAAGACTTCTAGCTCTATGACCATCCGCTTTAGATCAGAAATCTCTTGATCGAGTAGTCTGAGAATCGGAATTAACTTATTCGGACGGGAGAACAATCAAAATTATAGTCCATGTTTATTTTTTACTATTTCTTATTACGCTTTTGAATCTGTGATTGATTACAAGACATTATATAGTTTATAATGTTAATTCTTACTTTGCATTTTGAACATTGCAAATTTTGGCGCACCAATTTTTAGATAATGTACGAACAAAACTAATATTTTTTGCGTTCTGTCTATTGTTCTCAACAAGGTGCTTTTAGAGAATGCTGCCTTCAATGCCTCTTATATTCAAATGACTGTGTTCTTATAATGAAAAACACGTCGGTATCCCGTCTAAGGATCGAATCGTTTTCTTTTAATCAAATTATTCGATCAAATATATTTTTAATTCGATTATGCATTTATTTTTTAGTGTAAAATAAATCTGTGTTTTACTATATCTTAAATTTAGATATTCTCACAGTATTTGTGTATTTAAGCATTTTCTGCAGACTGATAAAGAAATTTTGTCTTCGAATACTTTGACGACTTACAGTATTTTGGAATATATCAGGTTATAATAAGGATCTTTTTACAAACATTACACCTCTATATGTGTTCAACCAAATGCTTGAACGTTCATACTTATAAGCATATTATTTTATTACATTATTCTTACATACGATTACAAATAAATCAAAGCTATTTGACATGAAATACTGTGACAACACAGCGCAATGAAAAATAATTCTTAAAATTTCTCATTTCACTTCACAGTTGAGTCTAATAAAATATTGTACCAACGAAAAGAGCTCGTATTTATAAATACATTCTCAGATAATTAAGCCGTCTGACGTGCTGTTTACAGAATTTTAAATCGTACATTAAACACCGTCTCCTCAAATTAGTTTTATAGGTCCAGAGCCGACCGCTCTTAGGCATTATCGGCGCATCTTCATATAAACCGACCACATCTCGTTCAGCTCCACCAGCGGAGTCCGCAGGGTTCAATGCTGAGCCTGCACCATATGTCTCACATAAAACGGGATCATAAAATACGTTAATTGAAGATATAATGCCAAAGAGTAAAGTCCGGAGGTAACGTGATGAACTGTAATGAAATTAGTTCTGAGTTCGGAGTCATAATATTTAAAAATTGAATGTCATAGTCTTTATACGAGTGAGCGACATCAGTCGGCCAATATAGACAGGGACCGAATGTTGGCCGGAATAAGCTAACACCCAGCTAACCTCATCAGGTCAAGCTGGTAAGGGCACTCTACTGTCCTGGAGGTAGTAAATGCTCTCCAAAGGTGGATGAACCTTTATGGTCAACGGCATTAGGATGTGGAAATAAATGGGAAAATACCACATTAAGGGTTTAAAAGACATTCCATGTATCAGTAAAAAAATGATGTATGATCAAGATGCAAGATTTTGTTGCTGCAAACCAATCCACCAGATTGATACAAGAAGAAGATACGAGTATGATAACTACTAACTGAAATCATGATAATGGAACACCAATATGCTTAAAACCTTTTGCTGTGACTGATTGACTGTAGGTGAATGCCTGGCTGTATTTTTAACTCTTTAAGAATCAAAATTTCTTCCCATTTCATAACTGGAGCATATGATCCAAAATTGTCACCACTCAGTTCTGCCAGTTGCCACTGTCCAAGCCTCAACCTCAGATATTTCATGCCTGAAAGTCCACCTGGGAACATATTTGGTTACCAAAGACCCTAAAGGCAGAAGCCTCTAAGAAACGGCATATTTTTGGATGATTTGTTAATATTTGTTTTAAAGATGTTGGATAATTAGAATGCCCCTTCTACTAAAGACTATTTGGTCCCAAAAAAGCGGCTCATCTCGAACACTCGAGCGACACGCGCTTCGCAATAGACACCCATCCATGTTTTGGTCCGCATTCAACTTTGCTTAACTTTGATTATCTAACGAGAGCCGCGTTAACATGTGCCATTATCGATGCCCATTTAGTATAACCAATTTTAAATTAAAATTATCAATTTTCGGTTGGAAAACACCGTAGTCGTAAGACTTAACAAATAGTTTATCTTGTTTCGTTTTTTCTGTATCAAGAATCCTGTTATTACACACATCAATTATTACAATCATTACAAATATTTTCCAAGTAGAGCGTCCAAGTGACCTGGTTGAACATCATTGAGATAAGCTAAAAGCCTTCTAGTTATTTTCGGTTTGTGTTCATTAAACTGACCTCTTATGACCTTTTTTGTCTACATATTCATTCCTATAAAATCTTGGATATTCGTACATGAATGAGAGTACAAAAAGTTTCATATGCAAGTCTTGCATTTGCTATTATTTTAAGTTTTCTATCTTGTCATCGAATTAAATCCACACCTATGCTCAAAAACCCAACATTGCGGAAGTATCATCTGAAATTATTTAAATAATAAGAAAATCTTATTTTTACGTATGTGGTGTTCCACAGGGTTCCAACGTTGGCCTGCACCATATGTTCCCATAAAACGAGGCCGTAAATATGTTAATTGAACATACAATCAAATTTAACGACCCAAATCATTTCAGTATAATTCAAATGCGCTTTGCTCTAGATATGTAACATAAAATTTGCATTTTCAATACACCTTTTATGATATGAGTGATTTTTTAATGTTTTTTTCAAAATCATCAAGTACCCATCAGGCACTACTTGAAATTTATACACGAGCAGATTAGAGATGCAATCGAGTTTTTTTTCTGTTGTTGTACAAATGATATATAATTAATTCTTTTGCCATTATCAGCCATTATCTATTCCATATGTGGAACATATTGTCAATAAAAATTATTATTAATATTTGTATATATATCTTTATTTATTTATTTATATACAGAATCGAAATTCCAATTTTTACAAATATTTAGAAACAGAGTATACATAAATATACAATAAATAGAGAAAATAATAAAAAGTAAAAATAACACAAAAGAATAAGAAGATGACACGTGTCAAAGATCACAGAGATCAAGAAGAACAATACCATCAACAAAAGAGGAAAAGGATGTAAGAAAAGGATCGAGGTGTGCTGGTAGGCCATTTAGGAGCGACATTGCCGTTATACCAAATTGAGTGCTTGAAGCTCCACAAGCATCAACTGGGATCAAAAACAATGGATGGCTACGAGCACGGGTGTACCTATCTGGAACATAGAAGTTAAAACATTCAAGAATCCCAGGGTTGTAAATTGAACCGCGAAGAAGAAGGAATGAATGTTTGAGTGCAGCAATTTTCCTCCGTGACTCTAGCGAATGGAAAGAAAGCATCCCTAGAAGGAAAAGAGTTGGGTAATGTTCGGAATTAAATGAATTGAATGGATAGTTACCGTAAATATAAAAATAAAGACGTCGGAGAAATTTTTTATGAATTTTTTCGAGCATGAAAATGTATTTGGATTTATTAGGATTCCAAACTAAGCTCCCATATTCCAGAACAGATAGAACGAGTGAAGAATAGAGAGTACGAAAAATTAGAGGGTTATGAAATTGACTAGCCTGGCGGGTGATGAATTCGAGAAGTTTATTGGCGCGTGAAGTTAAATTGATTATGTGAGTATGGAAAGTGAATAATGAATCGTAGGTTATACCAAGATCCTTGACAACTGCTACTCTGTCGAGCAATGTTCCAGATAAGTAGTATTTGGACAAAATAGGATTTTTAAAACGGGAGAAAGAGATAACATTACATTTGTTGATACTAAACGAGAGCTTATTTATGGCAACCCAGTTTGATACACTATTAAGGTCAGATTGCAGATTATGCATATCGTCGATGGAGGAAATGGAAGAGAAGATTTTAAGATCATCAGCGAATAATAGGCATGAGGAGTGGGTAATACAATTGACAATATCATTGAAGAACACAAGAAAAAGAAGGGGACCTAAGACAGAACCTTGAGGCACTCCAGAATATGCAGAGAATGGGAGAGATTCATATCCACCGTAGTCTACAAATTGTTTACGATGGGAAAAGTAAGAAGAGAAGAATTTAATAAGCATAGAAGAGGCACCGAAAGCGCTCAGTTTACTAAGAGGTAAGTCATGATTAACACGATCGAATGCTTTTGAAATGTCGATATAAATTGAGTCGACCTGGCAGCTAGGCTTGGAACTAAGTGAATGTGCGATAAATTTATTGTACGCTAACAGGTTAGTAACTGTAGATTTACCACAACGAAAACCATGTTGTCTATCTGAAAGACGGCACTCCAACTGTCTCGAAAGGGAGCGGTGAATTAATATTTCCAATAACTTAGCGGGAGAAGACAGAAGGGCGATAGGCCTGTAATTACTGATATGATCCAAAGATCCTTTCTTATAGACCAGACGTATTCTCGTTGTATAATCGTGTCGGAAACAACAGGGTCAGAACCTGTCTGCCTAGAAGTGGGCGACGTCGATGGCGTTACTCCCGGCCATCATCAGGTCTTCCTGGGTGCAGCTATTTGGACACAGCGCACACTCCAGAAGGTGTCTGCTCCACGCCGCAGTCACATTCAGTCAGTCCGCTGTAAAACTGACAGGCTTTCATTTGTGTCCTGGTCTTGCATACTCCGGTCCGAAGTCTGTTAAGGGACCTCCATATATTCCACCCCTGGTCATGTCCAGGGGCTACGTCCTGTTTCGGGGCAATCCAAGTATACCCCTCAGTTGCGCTTCTCCACATGTTCAGCCGCAGGGTGGCTTCAGGTATTACCAGTTCCGTTGTCGACTGTAGGAAACTTCTTAATTTGAGCCGTGTGGTTATCTTTTCATATCGGTGGGTGGAGTGTGTCGTTGGTCGCTTTGGAGAGTTCCTTCTTGGTGGTGACTACTCGCCATATTTTTGGTGGGGCGATGCCCGAGAGTTGATAAAGCTTTGATATTGGGGTAGGTTTTAGGCACCCCTTAACCACACGGCACGTTTCATTCAGAGCTATATCCACTTTCTTAGAGCTGGACGATGAGCTGAACAAACGAAACGCACAATGCAACAATAAAACAGAAACGTATTCTGTATTGTCGCCTGAGTTTGTGTCATTTTTTGGCAGGACCTTCCTGAACTGCTGCCTGGTTCTGATTGTCATTGCTGATAAACTTCTTCAATAATATCTTAAATTATATGAATCTCTATATAATATCTCAATTTACGAGGCCTACATGGAAGATAATTCAATGTTATTTTATTATTTTTCGCTTGATATCACTCGTTGTGTAATTTGCAGAGTACAACGAGTAACTTTTTTTCTTTATTTTTTTAATGTTAAAAGGTATAAAAAAGTAAGCAAAGAGCGGCAACCCAAACAAGATTTTTCTAACGTCTAATGTTCCTTACCGCGCATGATTCAATCTTGTAAAATCGAAATTTTTCAAATATGAAATTGGGACACTGTTTAAATTTAGATGCTTCACGATAAATCGACTAAATATATCAATAAAAACGTATTATTAATTTAATTAGTGTGTTTTGGCCTTGTGCCGCAGGCGTATATTTAACCCCGCGCTGGCGACGGAGCTCGAAATGTTAAAAAATGGAAGCGTAGGTTTTTACGGTCGACAGTAATTAAAAGCAAAAATAAACCGATCGGCTCGTAAAGACCGCACTCTGGGAAAGAAAAACATATGGACGGCCATCGTATAAAACGCGGTATACGGCATTTTTGTTTATTTATCGTTTTTAGGGATCGGTAGTCGCGTACAACAGCAACTGACAATTTAGGCAAAGTTGATAAATATAGACGACCATCGTACAAATCATGGTATCCGAAAGTTTAGGTTCATAAATATTTTTCGAAACCGATAAAATTATATCATTAGATTTAAGTGAAATTGGACGCGGAACAAAACTGTGATGGGTTAACGCTTGTTGCTTAGAACGTGACGTTGGTTGGGCTGAGCCGGATCTTAGAAATCAATGGTCCAGGATTTGGGAGCGTCGGGCCAACAAATCATCTAACATACGCTTATATACTAGTTTTTTTTTCTGGAAGTCCCTGGTTTCTGCTCTGGAAGTCGTCGAGAATCATAAATATTCTCAGATGGACCTTTGGGTGCAGAAATGTCTTGGAACAAGGCATGGAGAATAGCAACTATCTGGATAAGTGGTGGTGATTTGTTGTGACAAGATTTTTAATGGAAACGCATGTAGGAGAGCACAACTGATCGAGAAGAGTGACGCTCGTATATCGTGTATACACGAAATTGTGTTGTGTTTTTGTTTGTGTGTAAATTTTAGATATTGCAAGTGTATATGAACCTTTTTTTTGAAAGGATTCAAATTGAATGAAGGAGTAGGCAAAGATAATATCTTCTAGGTAAGAATGCCTTAATTAGAGCATATGGTTGTCACAACTTGACGGCACAAAGCTCTGATGGCCACGACATTATTCGCCTCATCTCATGTTACCGCAGCTCCGTCGAGTACATTCTATACATAGTTTTTTGAAAGAGAGGCGAGCCCGAGTTTAAAGAAAATGCAGCTTTAGTTTACGCTGTCTTGTGTCATTATGTTCCAACCAGGTCAACCTTTGCCTCTTGACCGACTGTAGTATGGAAAACTGCTTAGTCTGCACTCTCATCTCGTCGTTATTCACAAAGATGTATTGATATTATTCAAGTGTGAGATCATCATAACACGCAAATATCATAACAAGTGCGCACATTTTCCGCGAAACAAACACAGTTGCAAAATTCAAACTTTACGAGCGCGGGAAAATTATCAAAAAGCGCGAGTTCCCACCAGAACTGTATTTACACAGCGCCATCTGTCAGAAGATTCCCGCTCCAATTTCAAAATTAAACAAGGTTCTAATTGGATTCTATTTTCGAACCGGGCATCCACGTATACACAAATAAATATCTGAGGAATCCACTCCGCCACACCACTTACACATATTATACGTTTATTATTTTATTATTTACTGATTCACGCACAGATTTAGAACTCTGTAGTTGTCTCTCTCTAAAGCAGCGCCTTACAAACATTCAGAAACTTTTTTGAGAAAATTTCCGTGAATAACATCACCATCAGCATGTATCCGTCCACTGTTGAATGTAAGCCTCCCGCCTCCGTCACTCCCGCTATTCTTCTTATGTCGTCAGTCCATCTTGCAGGGGGTCGGCCAATGCTTCGTTTGGCAGTTCTTGGGAGCCATTCCAATACTTTTCTTCCCCATCAACCGTCGTCTCTTCGACAGATATATCCTGCCCATTGCGAATTGCCAATTGAGAGTGCCTATTCGTTGTGTAGCATCCACTACTTGAGTTCTTCTGCGTTCCTCATTTCGGATTCTATCTTTTAGCGACACTCCAAGCATGGATCTCTCCATAGCACGCTGGGTGACTTTTATTTTATGGGTAAGACTTGCTGTCAGATTCCACGTCTCTGCGCCATAAGTTAATACAGAGAGGATGCATTAGTTAAACGCCTTAGTTTTAAGACATTGCGGAATTTTCGCTTTAAGAATGTACTTTAGTTTTTCAAATGCTGCCCATCCCAGTTGTATAGCCTGTCGATGAATAGAATGATTCTTCAAATAGACACATCCGAACTTTGACAGTTGTTAACTGCCATATTGTTGATGCGACTTCTATCAAATAGGCTATCTTTCATTCAGTTTGTTTTGCCAAATTACCATGGCCAGATATAGCATTCAACAACAGATGCAAGTGTCAAAATGTTGCATCAAAATAGGTGTTCTGTTTCAGCAACGTTTTTACATGCTTCGCTTAGTTTACGATCACCTTGAGAGATCTCCCGAGATGACTATTTGTAGTTCAGTGATATATTCCAGAGTGTCCTCTGCTTCAATATCAATCAATCAATACCCATACGTCGACGAATCACAAGATCTCCATAAAAAATCGCCGTTTATAAAAGGAGTTAGATTCAGTAAAGATGTGACAGTGCCAAATTACAGAACTGCAATTTTGTGGTGGGCATATGCTCTAGACACGAAACAGATATAGGAAGCAAATTATATACAAATATATATTCTCAGTTCAAGAAGCTCTTTAGTCGGAACAATACTGGGTTTCGGCACAACAGTTTTTATTTTATGTAAACACATACAGAAGAATACTCATAGATGGTGATAATGATGCTGAAATCTCTGCTGCTGTTGCTGAAGTTACATATGGTTAAGCGTCGCATGTGGAGTGTTGATCCGCCATTGTCATAGACTAGAGCCCGACTTTCACGCATCATCGTTTTAATTACAAAAATTTACTGTGAATGGGTAGTCTTCACGAAAATATTTTCTTCCACCACCGATTTTAATTGATAGGCTTTGACTGGCATTTTACGGGCGAGGTATCAAATTCACACCAACCGGGGTATTTTAGAGCTCAGAAATATATTTTTTTTAAATCTCCTTCGGGGATCAAACTCACGACCTTTGGCTTGCCAAACAAACGCTTTGACCATTGAGCTATACCCGCCAGCCAGTGTATTGTGACCATATACGGTAGGAAATTGGAAATGCAGTCATTCCCTTTATCAACCTAGATGTATTCTTTACAGGAATCTGTAAAGCAAGTAAATAAATACCGTTAGGATTCGTCACAGGAGCGATTTTTCTTTAAACCACATGTGTTAATGCCACCACATGTATGGAGTTACATAATGAACATTTGTTTAATATAATAGTTTTTTATGCACCATCTGATAGCTAAAGGATACAAGAACCAATTTGATATATGAAAATAAGTCAGATAAGTACATTTATGCTTCAAATACTAGTTTAAAGCAAAAAAATGGTTTGAAAAATTCACGCCGTATTGCCAGCATAATTTGTATTCTACCAAGCAGTAACGAAATTGTTAAGGCCGTGGTGAACTTTAGTATACACAGTAGATTCTCGAGTTTGGGAAGCAGAGCTGACATGGGATGAGGTTAGGACCATAACAGTTGACACAGCTTTAAGGTGGCAGTTGTGATGACCATATGCTCCAGTTCGTTGAGCGTATATGAAAATTTTATTAATGACATTACAGTTTTGATGACACTGTTCCGGGCGAAGGAGCGCCGTCTCACTCTGGCATAGCAGTTTTTTTTCGACTTTAATTTTATTTTCATTTTTTTTTTCATTTCAAAGGAGAGCTCGTTTTAAAGCGCGATTTATTAGGCGGATGAAATATTGGATGAGATTTGAAATTCACTTACGAGAAATTAAGTACACGGGTTTTCAATTAATACGACCTCACGGTTGGAGGAGTATTTTTATTTCACTGGCTCAGTGGATATTCCTAGACGCGCTTCATTTGTGTGATGTGCTTGATGATGACACTGCATATTTGAGAATCTTTGAATAAACCCACTTTCTTCTTCATCAAAATATTTGAAGTCATCAGCATTATCATCCTCAGCCTATGTCCGTCCACTGTTAAACGCAGGCCTTCCGCATAAGTTTCTATCCTTATCCAGCCTCCGCCTTCCGCGCTTCTGTGTGTCCGTTTGCAAGAGTGCAGACTCAAGTTCCGACTCCTTCTCTGCCATCCTGCAGAATCCATTTCTCAACCTTACCATTTCCTTATCCATTCCCACGTATTTCGTTGTTAGCAATGTGTTACCAAAGAAGGAAATTCGAGACTCGCTGTACTATACTAACTTTGCAGCCTTAGACTGAGGTCTATTTGACATTTAACTAATGCATCTAGAATCACGGAAAGGCCTTCAGCCACTCTCTAACAAATAGCTTCTTGCGTGCGTCCAGTAACGGGTCCCTACATGGGTCTCCAAAAACAGGACGGGACAGGGAGGGTTTTCACCAAGCTAAGCCACCGCCCTCCGCATCCATGCCACTCCCGGTTTTCTCCAGATGTCGTCAATTCATCTTGCAGGAGGGCAACCAACGCTCCGTTAGCCAGTTTTCAATATATTTAATGAGAATATGCAAGCTTTAAGAGTGAATATTGTGTAAATATTATATAATTAAACAATTCAGTTAATTTTTGCATGCTTAACTCATCACTCAAATACATACTCAAATACGTATTTATGCCACTTAAGACGAAATATCTTTCAGATACAAAAATTATCATCATCATAATCAGCCTGTATCCGTCCACTGTTGAACTTAAGCCTCCCACATGAGTCTCCATCCTCTTCGATCCTCCGCCTTCCGCATCCAGGTCACTCCCGCTATTGTTCGTCAGTCCATCTTGAAGGGGGTCAGCCAATGCTTTTTTTGTGAGTATACAAAAATAATTTCTAAATATCAAAAACGAACTGTGTAAAAACAACATAAACAAAATAAAGGCACACACGTTACGTTACCTTTCCTATCGGTTTTTTTTCTAATTTCAAAAATGTCTTAAGTTCATCTATCGCATTCAGGCGCTTAAGACATGCTGGATAACGCGCTGAGATTTCATTTTGTCGTCAGTGAGTTCACTTTGAGAGCTCCGAAAATAAAATCAATTAATTTTAATGAAACACTAACTAAAAATTTCGGCACGCGGTCAAAAATTTATCCGGCTCATCGCATTATAAATAAACTCGATGTCAAACGAAAGTGTAGGAATCTTATAATGTTCAACACACACATGTCTTATACATAACTCTCACTCTTCACAATGTTCTTCACAAAAACCCCACTTTCACCATTTTTTTCTTTCTGATTAAATTACGAAAGAAATAATATATAAAATGAAATATACTTTATTGCAATTAATGAATATGTCAACAAATTTTTATTGCTTAAGATGCATAAAAAAACCTCCCTCATTGCTTTTGCAGTGAGATATATTTAATCATTTATCTAGTTTAACCCATCAGAACCTTTGTTGTAAAGAAACGTAGAGAACTGTAAAAGATATCATTGGAAACCAAACTGCGGTCTCAAAATATTTTAATAAATAGTGCTCAAAGTGATCCGTATCAAAGCAAGGTTACAAGTTTAATTGTTGAAATGGATTTCAAAGTGAATGTTAAAAATATAATTTCATGATTTATTTCAGAAAGTTTAGTAAATAATTGTTTTTCCTGTATACATAGATCACTTAATTGATAAAATTAGAGAAGTAAATGAAAACATATTAAAAAAAAATTCACAAGCCATTCGTAAGGAGCATAGTTTTGTTAATGAATTGGCTCATTTGTTAGATAATTCAGAAGAATAACATTGAACAAGGGAACGGGTAATAAAAGGGATTTTTCCGAGGACGGATATAATGTTCGGAAACAAAGAGTTTAAGACATAACAATAACTTATGGTAACTGATACAACCGCGAAGAAGAAAAAAATGCAAGCAATTGAACCTCTCGAGAGTCACTTAAATAAAGACTCTCCAACAGGCAGGAGACAAAATAAGAATATTTCATGCGTAAGTAAATATTAAGATGATGTTATGGGAGAGATCACGTTAAAATAATGAATCCTGAAAGAGAGACGAGTATAGATAGCTATTGATGAGATACCAGTGATTATCTTAACTTCAGGAAGACCTCATAAACCATGGTGCAATAGCTGTATCGCAGGAACAGATTCCGTGTAACAACAAGTCGTTATCTTAGAGAAGAAAGAGAATTACAAGCTCATATTCCAATTCATAAGCTATGGCAGGTTATGTAAGACAACCGATCTCACTCTTACCGGAGATTTCCGTTTGAAAATAAAACACCTCCTACTAAGAAAGAATTTGAATTATTTCTAATTCATTCAGATGTCTAAGATTCTTGACGACTTATAAGATGTTCATGAAGATGCTACAAAGTAAGAAAACAAGTTTTTTTCTAGTTGTAAGCGTCGCGGAAGAATGCGTAAAAGATCAGGTTATTGGCAGGCATCGGGTGTTGGTGTTGAGCTGAAAGAATGTCTAAAGGACGATTTTTGTGAATGAATTTTCATTGAATGGGATTAAAGTATTTTGAGAACGTTATTTGGAGTTTTTTACTAACTTAACCTTGAAATTTTATTATTTAAAGCAGTGAATGGATATACTTTTAAATTAATAAATCTTACTTTCAAATACAGATATATTTTGTTTTGTTTTTATGAATCTTATTTATGGAGGTTGATTGTATAATTAATTAGAATTAAACTTAAATTGAATGCATCAAATAATTTAAACACTAAAGCATCGTGATATAAAATAAAATAACATATCCTGAAACATTATTATTGACAGTAAATTTTGTGTCGATGACGATTGTTCAAAGTAATATCGTTTATCTCTCAACAGAATTCTTGTAATAAGTTACATACTCTGAGTAAGTACAAGTCCTCCGTTGAAATTTAAGTTGATGATACTTTAATGTACCAAACAACCTTAAAATGATTTTTTTATAAGCTGGTTTTTTAGCATGAGTTAATTTGATGCGTTTTGAGGATAAAAAATATCATTCTGGTTGACTACGTTTTGTGGAGGTTATCATATCATCTTGAAAGTGGAAATGTAACAATAAAGTTACTATTTTTTTAATTTATGAATCATATGGTCACTATTATGCATTCCATACATACGTTTTTTCAGTTCATTTCAATTCATATTCTCATGCAAAACATCACTAAGTAGATACTATAAATTATTCCTTATAGTATCCAGCACAAAAACCCACGGAATTATTCTACTAATTCTGCAAAAATTGTTTTAACTTTCGTTGCACAGCTATATATGATTAATATGTGTCGGTTAAGAACAGAAAACATACAAAATTCATACAAATATACCACTGGTATGCTCTAAAATGGTTTTGAAGTATATTTTGTTTCTTCCTTGATACAATCTGCATCTCCTTAAGTAACATATTAAACATACAATTGTAATCTTCCCAAACTTTACACAAACATAAATCTTTTCTATGGAGCATCCTGCCACCAGGGCTAAGCGTCATATAGCCTGATCCCTACAAACGATTAATAAGCAAAAATGCATGTTCTGAATGTACTTATTGATTTAAACTCATTTGGTTCTTTGATACAAGAGTTATTATTTGTAACGCAAATTTAAGAACTATGAGTATATTGGCTACTGCATATGCACCCAGTTTTTTTTATTGAAGAGCTTTCATTTGAACATCTGAAGCATCTGGACCAACTTTCGGTTTCGTTCAACTGGTTTGGTGGACTTTGCGCTCAGAGGTGTAGAGCGGACGTGTCGCTCAGCACTTACCATCTCTTTGGACGATCGCCCAGCCGTGGGCAACACCAACATTCATCATGGCAAAGTGATCGTGCCGAGAAGAAATTATTCAGGTCTGAATTACAAATTCACTATAAAAATTTAACTTCCCATGTCCTTTCCATATTTGGAGCACATTGTTATGTACTCTTTATATTATATACAATAAATTGCCATAAAACAATTCACCTGGCATTGTTCATGCCTTGACCCAAGATAACTCTGCAAAGATCCACCGGAAGACAAAAATTGACGGTAGCTGTAATATCTGAGGAAAATTTTACAGTATTTGTTACGCATTGTGAGTCGACTATAGTTATATTTAACACCTACTTACACTTATGTAATGAAGTGTTTTAATATATTTATGAAGTATTAAATGATAGTTATATTTAAATCATCTATTGGCTTCTGCGAAAAAAAGTTCTGAAGCCGAAACATGTATAAAATTATTTTTAATTCATCTTTAATCACATAAATGAGAATGTGGTTTTGCGTAAACTGAAACGTTTAATGGCATTTTATGTGTTTTATGTGTTAAGTATTCAAATTTAAACTATTTTTAACATTATACGTACAAGTATTTAAACAAAGCCAACTTCAATATATTTAAATATATGAAATTCTAAATATTTCACAAAATGAATGCTAAAAATATAACTTTGTCTGTACATTCATTGACTAAAAATACGCATAACATGTACGAGTATGTCAGTTATTTTATTATCCTTTAAACACAAAAAGTTTTAGGTGTACTAGAATTTATTTTTCACGATTTTCACTTAACGCTTCACCTTTTGCTTACAAAATAATGTTACATCATAACTGATACACATACTAATTTATAGCAAAAAAGAAATTATATGTCATTTTTCACATCAATTAATCGGAGAACAATAAACGGTGAACGCGAATTTTCGAACCAGACCTGTAAACTGTGCTAATACTTTGCCCAACGCAATCTAGGAAGACTATATCGCCATAATATTATAAAAAACTTTGTACTTGTCCAAAACAAGTATCACAGTCTTTCGTTTACTTTCATCCAATTTACCACTTCAAGCTTTGAGCGTTAATTTATTTAATATTCATTTATTTGCTTCAAAAGCTCGTCCAAAAGCTCAGATGCATGATTAGCTGTATGAATATGCAGCCTCTTCCCAGAACTTGGACACAAATAGACCCCTTAATTAAAACCAACACGCGAGACCTCTTCAAACATTAATTATCCGCAGTTATCGGCCTCGCGGGACCCCGATAATTTATGCCCAATAATTTGCATACCCACCGATTTTATTTCATTTTTATTTTTATGTAAACACACAAGAGAGAATGCCGCTGAACGAAAACCATTTTAAAAATCAAACATATTTTTCAATTCAAACTGAAAATCATCTTACAAGGCTGTGAATATTGACATTTCATCTAAAACCAATACAACAGTTTAATAAGTTATGGATACAAATGCCTGCGTGGAATACTGGGAGTACGATGGTTTAACTTTGTAAAGTATGACGAGATAATTAACTTCTTAGGTTTTCACGGCCAGATTTGATATTGTAGCTATTGGGCTAAGCCGTTTATGGCGAATTACTATTTTCCAATATTTATATTTAAGTAACATAGCACTAAGTCATCAACCCTGAAAAAGATACCTGCAATGGCGGTCGAAATATTGGAAAATAGTAATTTGCCACATACGGCTAAACCTAAAAGCCACAATATGACGAGATTATTTCGAATGCTGTTAACAGTCAGATATTTCTCAGATACTACAGCAGCAGTCTTTTCAAGTCTCCGGGCTCTTGCCCTGAAGACCGTCGGGAGCCATGTACGTTCACAAGTGGACCTGCAGATACAAAGATGGCTTTTAGAAAAATCATAGATAATGGCAGCTGACAGAACTGTAAGGCAGATAAATTGTAAAAAAAAATTCAATATATATATCTCAACTATAACAATCCTTATCACCATGGAGTTCTCTATTTCAATGAAGTTAAAATAAAGCAGATAGACCTTAAAAAGACGAAAATTTAAACTCTTTCTTTAGCACACGTCACAGAAGCTTAGATGAGGATTGAACCCATGAGTGCTAAAAGTAGCATGGCAGTTGAGTATTTCAACTTTTCGTCTCTCGGCGATAATTTGCATAGCAATTATTTACGGCATTAATTTGCTTAAATCGCATCGACATACTAAAATATGGCAGATTTAACGCCATGTGCATTCATAAGACAAAATTAACTGATGTATTTTATGTAGACGTATTTTTTTAAATCAGTTTTGGGGAGCGTCGACTAAATCAAAAAACAATTTACAAAATAAATTTATTATTTTCCAGAAACCATTAATTTTATTAACATTATAAAAAATCAAAATATAATTGTCGGGATCAATGTTTAGGAGCATCGGTCTAATCATCCAAGCTCTCTAAATATGCCTTGTGTATTACAGCTGCCATTTCTTTAAGTCGTCAGGCTTCTGCTCTGGAGGTTGTCAGGAATCATATATATATGTTCCCACGTTGCCCCACGGGTGAGAGTTGTTTGGGATGACCCATGGACAATGGTAACTGACAATTAGCAACTGAACAGTAGTACATTAAGCATTTACACAAACATTGAGTATCTCATTTTGTGGCTTTTGGGCTTAGCCGTGTGTGGCAAATTATTATTTTCGAATATTTCGACGGCCATTGCAGGGGTCTTCTTCAGGGTTGATGATTCGCCACACACGGCTTAAACCCAAAAGCCACAATATTAAATCTGGCCATAAAAACCTAAGAAGCTAATTAAGTATCTCGATTACCTGGACGTCCTGGACGAATAACAAACACTTTACTTCTAGGCCACAGCTTACTATGCTGTATAACGTAACGTGTAGTACAGTATCGTCCGTTTTTTTAAAGTGTTGAGGTGTTCAATATTCTCACTCCTCAGACCATCAACCATTGACTCATTTACATATGTAAATATTGCTTGCTATTTATACCATATATATGTCCAAAATACGCACATAACACGATATAAATTGACATAACTCATGTAAATGCTAAAGGAAATACCCAATGTGGGAATAAAATAACATGTATTTATTTTGTAATAAATCTTATAATATTTTATTATAATAGACCACTGAATAAGTTAATCTTCTATGTAAACAAAGTTGAAAATATACAAGATTATGACAATTTGGTAGTTTTATTTATATATATTTTTAATTATTGACAGCGAGGGCTAAATGGTCATACTTCGGGAGCATAAGACTTATAATCCGATCTCATTAAAAATAGTTAAAATTATCTCAGAAAACACAAACACCATATCATCCAGGCTCAAGTTTCCAGGCTCCTGCCATGGAAGTCTTCGCAACCATGTATGCCCGCAGGTAGACATTCGGTGCAAAGATGTCTATGGGAAAGGTATGCACAGTTGGAATTTAAAGATGTCAATGATGATCATCTACACTCTACAGCAGTGCTCTGCAACCTTTTCTCACCTACGGCACACCAAGGTTCTTCCTTAAATTCCGTGGCACACCAAAGTTCTGTATAAAATTAAGGCGGCACACCGAAAGCCAATATAATAGATATTAATTTGATAAATTATATAATTTCATACATTTTTATTTCATGTGGGTCGTGTACATAGCATGCTACTCAGTTGCCAGTCTACATAAGTAGGTGATAAGCACAGAAAGACCATTGTAAAGTTATTTAGTTTAATATTGTCTAATTTGACCGCGGCACACCTGTATCGGCTCACGACACACTAGTGTGTCGGGGCACACTGGTTGCGGAGCTCTGATCTACAGTGTTCATATATTCCAGATATGGAACGAATATGCTTAGATTTTTTTTTTAATATTTATCATGGCACACTTTTATCATATGCTATACGGTTTAGTTTAATGGAGAACAATAGACAAGCAATATATGAAGGTATTTAAATTTATATTAAAATTACAGGCAAGTGTGAAGAAACAACAGTACAAGCATAATTGTTAACTTTACAAGTAAACCGAGCTAATTTAATAATACTTTAATAAAACAACATCAGAACTTGATCGGAAGATATCTAGTTAAATATAAGTATTATTATCTAAACTACGAGTACTTAAAATTCAGATCCACATCAAATATTGCTGTAGGTTTTTTTAGAGTATAGTCGTGTGAATACAATGCAAAGAAAATACATATTCGTTGAGATTTTCGCAAACAAACATTGTATGTAATATTTAAATTACATCTATCCTGACTTAAGTAAACGAGATTTATTTACGACCGGCTTACTCGTATTTGCAGAGAGATGGAGCAGAAGCAACGCAGAATTAATCGCATTTGTCTTCATAATTTTGAATACATATGAAATATCTTAATCTCCAGAGAAGTAATTATTTCAGTGTTATTTTAAGCTTTCTTGTGATGCTGCTGTTTAAATGTAAGAAGTTGCATTTTAGATAAACAACTTTTTTTTTGGGTATAAAAACTCTTGTATTTTGTAGAAACATAAACGTCTAAAGAAACTAAACAATTTTGCTACATTATACGGCTAAGGTTTTTCATTTATACTATTTTTAAATAGAATACTTTAAAAAAGGCCTTAACTTTACTAGAAAGAACAATCTTATTTTTTATAAATATATTTTTTAAATTCCTTTGCATGAAGATCCATAAAATTATTTGAAATCTTCATTTTAGTTTTATATGCAAGTAAGTACTTTTTAAATATTTTTTATAACTAACTGATTTATCCATAGATTCAATATCTTAAAAATTAAAAAAATAGCATTTACACCGTAAAATGGGAGTACGATGGTGTAACGTTTTGAGGAATGACGAGGTAAGAAAGCAGACGAGGGATCTTTTCATACTACACTCGGTCAAGAGGCGAAGATGAACCTGCTTGGGACACATACTACGTCTCCGTTATATCGCAGAACAGCATAAGATATAGAGGACTTTTTATCAAGACGGCTCACGCTGTCTTGGAAGGCTGTCGGGAATAATACATATAATGCACACGGTGGAGATCCGGGAGGCACAGTTGACATGAGATGAGGTGAAGACCATGGCGACTAACAGAGCTTTGTGGTGGCATTTCATTAGGCTCATTTGCTTCAAAGAAGCGGACACGGTGATGATGATGATCATGATGATCCATAACCATTTCTCGGAAATTAAATAACTTATTTAACCGTCTCTCTCAACACTTCCAGATGGCCTGTTTATTATTATTTTGAACTCAAAGTTGCAGCGTATTTTTGCCCGGGCCATAACTTAATACATCTGAAGTGTTCAGCTTCAATTAATTAAGCATAAGGAAACGATCGCCTTTTCTCTATTTTCAGCATTAATTTCAGAATTTCCGCTAATACATTTTTTTTAATGTAATCACATATAAAAGAATCACACCTTATCTTCATATATGAAATTTGGGACTTAAATAATTTAACCTGATTTTTTATTCAGTCACAATATAAGTGTAAATAACATAATTTGGCAAAGTAAATGCTAAATTATGTAAGTACCGCCTACTAAATTATTTTTGTGTATAGTTGTACATCGTGTTATTAATATGTGAAAAATATAATTTTAAAAGTGAACACAGAGAGAATGAGAGGGATAATTACCACTACATTACGAAAATACTTAGAAAGAGTGCTAGATAAGTTAGTAATACATAATATTTTCAATGTTTTGAGCATTCACTTTGAGATCCATAATAAATTATAAATATGTATTTATTTATTTACCTTGTTTTCACATGGATCACGTTGATCACGATGGATCATTTTGTTACGTGATCCATGTGAAAACAAGGTAAATAAATAAATAAATATTTATTGTAATACATAGTTTTAAAATAATAAACGTTATTACTTTGCACGAAGACAGTCTCCAAATATATATATATAAATATAATTTAAATGTATTGCATACATCAAGAAAATGTATGCATTACATATATATTATAAATAATTGATTGTTCTTCTATACCCGCTCCTTAATTGGAGCAAATGGTCAACAGAAAATTTAACTACATAAATCTGTCAGTCATTAGTCATTACGTATTATCATGACAATTTGGATTTAAGTTAGTTTCAGTGAAACAACTCGTGTTTCCAGGCGTTCACCCACTCAAGTACGACCAGCGCTCAATGTTGTTAAACTTCAGCAATCAGAAGGAAACCGTATTTTGAATGACTTAATTTTTTAATATATGGTTGGGATTCGGACTTTAAGTAGCTCGTGTGGCAGTCGAGCGTCTTTCCCACTATACGCCTAGCTCTTCAGAAAATCGCTATTAAAATAGATAGCGCTCCGATGCGGCGGGAATCTATTTTAATTTCAAACTAATCACAAGATTGCCAAAACACTTTTGATTTACACGAAGATATTCCTTTGATTTTAATAAACACTCGCGTATTTTTATTATTTTTTTAAATAAATTACCGCCCAAACTGTGCCCGAGCGTCGACAGACATCGCCGATGGCCTGAAAAATATTTTTCTCTAATTTTTTGAATCATTAGCTGCGTACACGTGTGATTTATATTGACGGCATGGAGTGATTCACTGTATTTGTGCGGCGAAGCAGGTGATTGGGAGCGTTAGGTTAAAAAACGTGGGAGGCGGAGGTATAATAAGATATGGCGCATCATCGAGGAGACTCTAGTGGCGTCCTGTGTGAAAAAATATGATAAATCGCATCCCTAGTGTGACAAACAGAGCTGCTTTAAATATCACAAATAAAAGACACGTATTATTCGTAATTCTTCGTAATTCTTCGTTATTTTCAATTCCAGTTAGTACCTTTTTTTGATTTTGAATACTCAATTCAATTCAACTTTCTTAAAATGTAAATACAGGAGAATACCGACAGATGGTGATATTAATTCTGAAGTCTCATTTGTGCTTATCATGCTGCATATGGTTAAGCGCTGCATGTGGAGTGTTGATCCGCCAACGTCATAGAGTACAGCCCGAGATTCACGCATCATCCTTAATTATCAAAGAAATTTACTGTGAATGGGTGGTCTTCACGGGGCGACTTTCGTCTACCACCAATTTTGATAAATAGGCTATGACTGGCTTTTTACGAGTGAGGGATCAAATTCACACCAATCGGGGGTATTTTAGAGTTCAGAAATCGATTAAAAATCATTTTTTTATCTCTGTCGGGGATCGAATCCACGAGCTTTGGCTTGCAAAGCAAACGCTTTGACCATTGATCTATACCCACCGGCATACTACGATATTATTTTTATAATAACTAGGCTATTGCCTATTAGCATAACTTAATCCTTTTTTTACACCATTTTCCTCTTTTATCTTAGGCATTTGTTTTCTGCATATATGATAACTGCTTTGGTTTATTTTTTAATTCATTTTATATATTTTTTGTGATTTTGTATACGTTTCTTAAGCTTATTATATCATGCAGCATTTTTTAATATTGTAGCATTTCTTCTTGTCTTTCATCTATTCATCATTATCATATTATTCAAATGAAATAACATAAAAAAATTAATTAAAAAATGCGAAAGATTAATTAATTCAATATATAATATAAATATTCAATAATTCAATAAATAAATAAACTGTTAAAATATTATGGAACCATCAGAATACCTAATTGTCATTGTTTGTTATACGTCCTTGGATTTACATTTTTTCCTTGACATTTAATAAAGCATATAGTATTGTTGCAAATACTCCCGTCTAGGGCGCCCTCTACAGTTTCTACCCTCAACCATCCCCTCCACAATATTGTGAAGAAGACCATCGTGGCGCATGATGTGACCAATCCATCGGGCTCGCCTCTCTGAGATAGTTCTTATTAGTTGCCTATCTTCCTTGATTATTCTGAGAACCTCATTGTTCGTGACGTGGTCTCTCCAGGAAATTCCGAGAATTCTTCTGTACGACCACATCTCAAAAGCCTCTAGTCTTCGAGGACATGAATTGTAGTGCTTATGCTGAGCTGAAGATGGTTGCGGAGGACCGAGAGGAATGGAGATCGAGATGCAAGATTCTGTTGCTGCAAACCAATCCACCGGATTGATACTACGAAGAAGATAGTATTGTCATCTGCCATTATCTGTGACATAATTGAAGTATTTTTTCCACTCCACAAAGTACATACAAAGATCCTAACATCCTACAGAGTGAGATCCCAGACACGAAGAAAAGCCTGCTGTATTATCCGTGGTTTATTTATTCGCAGTAAATACTATCGTATATAACAATTCTTTCATCAACAATTCAGAGATAAATATAAGGCACACACTCGAATTCGAATCTCGAACGTGTGCAACTGTTTATTTCATTACCCGTCGAATTATGGTTATCATATTTGTTACACCATTAATACATGTAGGTGTCTTTAGACGGTGTATAAATATTTTTTCCATCTTAATTGCATACGAATTAGCTCAGATGACACATTTTCGCGCCAATATTTGACAGTCGGTAATCTCGCGCGCTTTACGAACTTTGGCGCGCATTCCTTTTCTAAATTTAAACTCGAACGGGCCGTTATTAATAAATTAACGGCTTATTTTTAAACTCCCGCTCACGGCACGAACACAAAAATCAATGTATTGGACAACGGTATGACATTCTGTGATTTAAAAAAAAAAAAAATCAAACTACTTTCTTGATATTCATAGTCTTATTTCTACATTTTAACATTATTTGGTGTAATAATTTATTAAAATATTATAAACAAAGATCTTCATATTCTTACAACGTACGTTTATGTAGGCTCACTAGTTTAATTATTACTGAATCAGCAGAACAAATTTCATACATAAAAAATATTGTTGTATGTTTGTTTATATAACGAGGGTTATCCGCAAAAAAAGTTTCCAATGGCGCTACAGTCCTGAAAAGCGCTTTTATGGTGGATCTCGCGATTCTGAAGTGTACCTTGGTTTCCCCACTCCAAATCCCTTCCCTAGCGAGCTGTCTGCGGAGCTCAGTCTTGGCTTTGCAGCCGTACGTGATGGATCTCCCCCTCGCTTCGCCCGCCAGGTGTGAGCTGCGCTCGGTGATGCTCAGTGAATTTAATTGTTCAATGAGTTTTTATTATAAAAAATACAATTATATTGTAGTATGTAATACCATCAACTTAACTTACGTTGAACCTTGTGTCATTGACATTAAGAGTCGAAATGTTTCAGAAATTATGATATGTTTAATTTATGATGCATATCTCAAAAAAACACGCTTCTTATAGAATGCGTTGTATCGTAGAGACTTAATACCAAATACTTATATTCGGACTCATGATTAAATATGAGATAGAAGCAAAACCGCCAGCTAAACGATCAACATTACGGTCCATTATTTGATTAAAAATCTTCATGGAGAACTTAAGTAGTCCGCGGTAGTTAGCGATGGGGGCGGTGTGGGGCGAAATGGGGTGAAATGGAGCGAAGAGGGATGTGGAGAAATATATTGCAGATGGGTGTGGATGAGATGTTGTATCACTAGACTGGCATGCAAAGTACTCAGAGTACAAACCAAAATAAAGCTTATATAAACATATTTATTTAATTTAAATTTATATCCGAGTATATTTACATGTTTTGTGTAGGATAAATATGTTGTGCGTAAAGATACAAGGCGTGAAGCCTCGAGAACGTCAAAATAATCAACCGATCTCCTTTAAAAATGTCTTAAAAATCACCCAAAATATACCTGTTTTTTTAAGTTGAAGAACTCTTAGCTTTAAGGTCGTCGGGAACCATATAAGTTCCCAGGCGGCCCTCCGGATGCAAAGATGCTTTAGGACAATAAATAATTACTTTCAAAACTATGTGGAACAAGGGCAACTTATAGATCCAGAGAATATGGTCTATACATATTAACGCCATACAGTACAGCTACTATTTTCTATGCTTTCGTTCAAGATATCTCTCTACTCAGAGGTCTACTTGGAAACATATGATTTCCGGCGATCTCCAGGGTCAGAGATCGGGGACTTAAAGAAACAGCAGCTATATGATCGAAGGTATATTTTGGGTAAGTTTTTAACGCTCTTAAGGCCTGGACTATTTGGTCAAAATAAGTGGCTCGAGCATCAAGTTGACGATGATACCTATTGAACCGTCAATATATCTTAAAAATGGCATTATTATTAAAACTCATTATTTAATATATTTTCCACAGTCTGGATGTATTGTCTTGTATGTGTTTACATATAATAAGGGGGGTTAAAATGCGGTAAAGGCGCCGTAAAGGGGGTTAAAAGAAGCAAGATGGGGGCATAAGGGGGTTAAGGGTGGCAAGAAGGGCTTGGTTGTGCTGGTGGGGGTATGAAATAAAAGATAGGGTAATGGTTTAGAATGGATTTAGTGCTCATGAGTGTGTGTGTGTGAGTGTGTGTTGGATATTATGAATAAGTGTGTGATGTAGTTGAGCATGTATTTATGCGTCATAAGAGGCTTTAATTTGAAACAAAAATATGAATAATTAAAATATATATATATAAAAACGTTGGCGCTTGCGTTTCTTATAAAAATGTGCTTACAAATTGTACATATTTTAAATAACATGTTGACACACTAGTTTCGTTAGATTACTGAAGTAAAGCAGCGTAAGAGGCAGCACGTACATATATGGTGACCGCCTGGGTACAAGCTGCGTGTCGTTAGTTTGTTTGAGTTACCCTTTGAAGAATAAATGACCCGGATAAATGGAGAGTTAAGTGCAAGTCATCTAATCTCCTTAAAAAAGCTAATTAACAAACGACCATTTTTTTATGTAAGCAAATACAAGAGAATACCAACAGATGGTGATAGTAATTTTGAAGTCTCATCTGTGGAATTCTATGACGCTTACCATGGTGCATATGGCTAAGCGCTGCATGTGGAGTGTTGATCCGCCAACATCATAGACTGCTATCCTTATTATTACAGGAATTTACCATGAATGGGTGGTCTTCACGGGACGACTTTCTTCTACCACCAATAATAATTGATAGGCTATGACTGGCATTTTACGTGTAAGGGATCAAATTCACATCAACCTCTTTGGCTTGCAAAGCAAAATGCCTCAGATGGTAGAGCTGCCTTCTTTTCTAGATACTAAGGATACTTCTTAAGGCATTCGTATATACTCGGTGGAGCTTCAAATACTGATGTGACATTGGCAACACTGAGGTTAACACTAACTTATAGAACTGTGTGGCGGCAATTTGTGGCGATAATATTCAGTGAATGTGAAATATTTCTATATAAGAAATATCCTTATGGTTGTCAAGTTAGAAATAAAATACCCAATCGTTTTACTATTATATATAGCGGCATTAATATTTTATGTGTATATTTTTTGTCATTAAGTTAATTTTAAGAATCATGATTTATTAATATTCTGTGTAAAAATGTAAATAAAAATCAAATAAATAGCTTCTTAGGTTTTCACGGCCAGATAAGTTTTCGTTCGAGCCTGAAATCGTGGCTCAA
Organism: Glossosoma conforme; assembly: GCA_022606575.1. NCBI lineage: Eukaryota > Metazoa > Arthropoda > Insecta > Trichoptera > Glossosomatidae > Glossosoma > Glossosoma conforme. The sequence goes on from JAGTXR010000002.1 coordinate 1,842,800, forward strand.
ACACAAGGAAAATATGCACGCCTAGTAAGGGAAGCCATTGAAATCAAAAGACATCCCATCAACATCAACAGGGATGACGGCTTGATTCTCAAAACAGCATGGCTTCCACCTCTAGCACATACTCTAAAGCCTGTATAGACAAGCAATGACGACCACAGTCCGATATGACGTTCGTGGAGGTACAATTCTTAGAACATACCTACCGTATTCTTAGAACATACCTACCGTATTCTTAGAACATACCTACCGTAGTCTTAGAACATACCCACGATTCTCCGCGAAACTTGAGTATGTAGTTGCCATGGAAATATAAACCAATAACGCTCGTATAAAAAATATAATCTGAATAAACCAACTCAAAAGTAAATAATTCATCAATCCTGAAGAAGACCCCTGCAATTGCGGCCGAAATATTGGTTGAAGGAAGTTCGCCACACACGGCTAAGCCCAAAAGCCAAAATAAAAAGTATCTAATAATAAATGGTGCATGAATACATTAACGATCTTACTCTATTCGTTCAAAAATAGTTCCGATTTCAAAACATCGGATAAATCACCGGTTCCCGAACTTGGCGATCGTATCGCAGCCTGCGTTAATAACAATATAATTGCATCGCGATTGTTTTATAATAATTTGTATCGGCCTGATGTCGACCCGATATGGCGGCGGTTCAGATGCCAGATATCACAGAAATAACACGTTGAGAAACACCCCGGAATCAATTGACTCCTAAGGTCAAAATATGGCGACAATATTTCTAAAAATAAAATAATAATGATCCTTTGCTAAAAATAATTAAAAAATATGTCCACCTTACGAGACATAGTTACACTTAAAATTGATTTATTTCTGTTCAAAGATTGTAAAATATACTCAACATTACCATGTCACTTTCACTTTATTAATGTGATATAATATTTCAATTGTATTTATGTAATTAACTTCGACATTAACTCTTTCGCATCGGTTATCGGCATATGCCGTCATAAGATTCCCCGACCGTTGACATCGGCTTACGTGATATAACATTTTTCTACTTTGATAGAATAGTTTTTTATGCATCATCTGATAGCTAAAAGATACAAGACTAAATGTGATATATGAAAATAGACCAGATAAGTACATTTGTGCTTCAAATACTAGTTTTATGATTGACAGTATAATTTGTATTCAAACCGAGCCTTAATTAAAGTGTTAAATAAAAACATCATAATTACCTTATTTAATATTGCTTGATAAGGTTGATAACATTAAATAAATATTAATGTGAATGTTTCTTATAAGTTAATATGAAAGTACTCAAATATGCAATCAATTACAATTTTTAAATTTATATACATGTATGTAACGGAATGATTTTCATTCTTCATATTTCTGTTTAAATTTTATTTTTGTTTTTATCAGCTTTTAAAGTAAAAAAACTGTACACCCAGTAATTTTATTTACAATTTACGCATTGCATTCTTCTGTTAGTTATCAGGCATGTAATATAAAATAAATATTTTCATAGTCCTACATTAAATTGATGAAAAAAATACGAATACATGACTGAAATAATTTACAATTTTGAGTCAAAAAAATGTGAAATGCGTATTTTTTACGTAAATTAATAATATTTTTAAATTTAGATTAATAAATATTTTGTATTATTTTACAAACGTTTACCCATGGTCACCCTGGCCTGAAATAAGTTGACCGGGTCTAATGGCGGTCAGAGGTAATGGCTGTTCATTAGCAACCAGGTAATAATTCGGCAAAGGCCGATACAGTGTTTTAAATCGAGGATTAAAAGTTTCCTGAAGCTGCCACGCATTCCGCTTTTTACAGGTATCTAAACCGCGTCATAGTAAAAAGAATAATACGTCAACTGTTGAGAAATACTGGAATCCTGAATTGGTATAGTAAATATATTTTATTTCTTTCTTCTATTTAGTTGATTTTTTACCTAATGTATATTTACTAAAATAACTAGTGGCAATTTCGTTAGGTGAGAATGTAATGCAAATAAATCTTCTCATAATGAAATAAAATAATTTATATATATGTATATGTTATGAGTCTGTATGTGGAGCGAAGTTGACAATATGCTATGCAATGATGCCTGTTAAAATGCAACTAAGGCTGTCTGATTATTGAAGGGTCGAAAGTTCCAGATATGATTTTACAGATCACATCTGGAGCTGAGGTTACAGATCACCAAAAATGACAGTTTTCTGCTTTCGAAACGCTGGAACCTCCTTCAAAGCAAATAAAGCAACGCAAGATAGTTTGACTTTGTGAGGAATCGCAAGATCGGGGAGCATACTTGGTAGCCTTTCAGAGCATATGGACGGCACATATTACCACGATAAAGCTGTGTCAGCCGCCATGTTCCGTGCCTTATCCTATGTATTACACTTTTGCCTCCCGGAGCATCGCTTTTATATTAAGTTCCTGACGGCCTGGAAAAAAGACAAGTGTATTGTGTGCTCTCCTGCATCCTTTTAAGTACGTCTTATATTTGTTAATGTCAAGCTGTAATAGCAACAATTCAGGCATTTAAAGCTTATTATCATCAATGTTTAAATATGATTAATTGATCATAAATTGGTTTTCAACTGTAAATGTTCATATTGCAGGTAACTCTTGATGCCTTGGTGTGCGTTTGTTAATGCTCACTGGTGTAAGTGTGTGCGAGACACGTGAAAAAGAAAGAAGAAAGCTAAGGAGAAAAATGTGGTGAGGTAAAGTAGAGGAACGAACGTAAAGGTTAATGAAGAAAAATTAATTTTACGACCATCTCACACGAACGTCTGGCCGGTCCGTAACTCAGACCAGTACAGTGGCCAGTACGAGTATAGTACAGTTCAGACCGGTTGAGTACAAATATAGTACAGTGCAGAACAATTTAGAACGAATAGAGTACGGTGTATAAGGAAAATTGAGATTAGTTTAGACACCGTAAATCTACGTTATTTAATTAACAGTTTCGTTGAATTTAAGCAAGCATAATTGGACGTATATATATATTTAATAATTTGCCAATGACATCTGCATGTGTTGTTTCAAAAGTCTACGAAATATTTAATAGTAATATTGACATTTATAATAAATAAATTTAAATTTCGTCATATTTTAAAAAACATTTTAAATCAAAGTAAATATATTTATTATTAAAAATAAGAGTTTTGATAATAATTGTCATTTAATAATCACATTCAACTTGTCACAAAAGTCATATTTGTACTTATAAAAATTACTTTTTTTCAAAGAAAACATAAAATATACAAGAATATCCTAGTATATATTAATAAATACACTATGTATAGTTGACTAAGTAATCATTTTTATTACAAAAAACATGATTTTGAAAAAAAAAAGTCTTGTTTAAATATATTTTAATTTTATACATATTAATACAAAGTTTTTTCTTTTCTACACAACGTTTATTTTATTTTTCTTTATGAAAGCATATCTCTTTATATCAACGCTACATATTGAAATTGATTTTATTAAAAACCAATAATTTAGACATTGATTAAGACTGGCGTACATGTTTTAGCACTCATTAGATTAAAAATCAAAAACTTTTTTTTTTTAATTATTAATGATAATGTCTTTGAATGTGTTGCGTTGACTAAAAATATCCGTGGAACGTCGTTCCAACATCAGGAATGACAATTAAAACAAATTGGAATTTTTAATGCCCAGTCCGTCACCCCCAAACGAACCATTCCAAACCGTAACCAACGATTTGTTTTTTAAATATACGCACAAGAAAATACCATCAAACACTGAAAATATCTAATCAAGTCATTGTTTGAGCTTAGTCATTTTTATGAAATGAACAAGTTGGGTATAAGTACTGAACTCAGTGCTTATACCCAACTTGACTTTCAATTTTTTTAGTAGCAATATTCGACTTATTCCAACATTCTTAATACATTATAAACCAATGAAGACTTAACAAATATTCTACAATTGTTACACGTACAAATTCATATTGAACGACATTTTTTAGTTATTTTATCATAAGTTCGAAGAAAAACAAATATAAAAAATACTTTAAAGGAAGTAGAAAAATCTAACACCGACTTAAGCTATTTTAATTAATTTTATGAGGTCACGGAAGCTTAATTTAGAACATTTCTGTAGGAGTGTTGTAGAAGCAAATAAGCTTTGTGCTCCGTAACGAAAAATCGACACCATATAGGTCTATCAACTAGAATTATCCTGGATTCATCTCAAGTCATATTTTCACTTGAAGTTCTACTGAGTACGTACTATAAAGGAGGTGGGAGCTTGATGATAAATAATATGAATTATCGAAGATATTTGAAATAATAGTTATTGCATTATAATCATTTTGATATTTCCGAGACTATTTGATGCTAATGATAAGTTCAAGCATCGGAAAGCGGTGTTCCCAGGCGGTCACCCATCCAAGTAATATCCGCTTCTGATATCGGACAATATTGTAAAATGTATGAAATTATAAACATATAAAATTATAAGTCACTATGTTTTGTTGGGATTGAAGTACGGGATGGCTCGCATGACAATCGACCATTTTGTCATCAGAGAGTACGAGTCTAAATTGACTTGTCAAAATATTTGTTCGGAATTCTTTCGTCAAGTTTCAGGCGCAATCGTCGACGTGATCTTCTCCTGCGTGCTTTAATTGCCCGTGTAATGGAATTATAATGCGAAGAATTTCAAATTTTCAAAGCGGAGGGTTAGGATTGCTGCTTGCTTGGAAGTTTTAATGGAAAAGTTCAATCAAATGTTGAGACAAAGAAAGTTTACTTCTTCGCTGGTGAAAACATACAGAAATACATGGGGCATATGAAAAGTTATATTGTATATCCAAATTGGCGAACGACGAGGAAGTTCAGAAAAAGGTTCTGTATACGGGAAGCAGCGGGACGCTTGTTCAAGGAGCTCTAGGAATCAGAGCTGAAATGTTATGAAACGTGGACCGTGGCACCTGAAACAGCTTTATGGCGGCAGTTTGTGACGACCATATGCTATAGTTAATGGAGGCTGGCAATTTTAGAGCGGAGCAGACCCTGTCACACCTTCTGGAGTGTGCGCTGTGTCCGAGTAGCTGCACCCAAAAAGACCTGATGATGGCCGGGAGTAACGCCATCGACGTCACCCACTTCTGGGCAGACAGGATCTGACCCTGTTGTTTCCGACACGATTATATATATATAATGGAGAGGATGCGGAAATAAACGAGTATAAAGTATGCAGAGTGCTTTTTTAATCCTAAGTAGGGACTCAAAAATTAATTTTAAAGTTTTATTTACACTTAAGGATGTACTTATGATCATATATCTAAAATATATATATCTAAAATAATCATGAAAAATGTTCCATTTATTATAAATATTTCATTATAATAAATGTAATAAATAGTTATTTTAAGTGTCATTTAAAAAATATTTTATAACGTTATATGATGTTTAATCTGAAACAAATGAGATTATATTTGGTACACGTTGGTATTAAAAAAATCTAAGGCATTTATTCAAAAAAACTGAAATCTATGAATAAATTAAAACAGTTTTTTACCGTTTGATGTTTGATAGACAGGTAGTATGCGTGCATACAATTATTATTTTTTCTTTAAATTACGCACCAAAACAATCATTAAGGGGCGAAAACAACCCTCGAAGACCCAACGCTTATAAATTGGCCTCATGGTGTAACTATGCGTAAATTAGCTGTGGATATATGCTCTAAATAAAATGCAATGCTAATTATATTTTTGCTCGTCATATTTAATGCGTTATTTTTTGTTGAGACACCACTCGGAACCAAATGGTCCATTCCTTTCCCAGAGATTTCACCAATCTGATCTTCTTAGATATTTCTATAAACAAAACATCCAAAAATATTTTTTAGTTACTTCAGCTGCCTTCTTTTGCCAGTCAGCTCCCGCTTTTGTGGTCTTCGGAAAATATAAATTCTTCTCCTTTTTTCTTTTGCTTCTTCTTTTTCTTCTGCTTTTTTATCATCGTCATCTTTTTATACATTTTTTTCTTCTTCGTCTTCTTCTTCTTCATCTTCTTCATCTTCGTTTTATTCGTCTGCTTTCTCTAGGACGGCATCCTGTTATTACTTGGAGCCTGTTCCTACGACACACTTACGCAAATTTGGTTTTGGATAGTCATGCCTCGTCAGCTGCTACGGTCATCATTTTTTCAGAACAGAACTTGATTATCCTCATCAGTGACGATATCATTGACGCCGCAAACCTTTCTTATTTAATATAGTGGCTTTTGGGTCAAGCCGTGTGATGACTAAGTCACCAATCCCGAAGAAGACCCCTGCAATGGCGGTCGAAATATTGGTAAGAAGAAATTTGCAACACACGGCTAAGCCCAAAAGCCTCAATATCAAATCTGGCCGTGAAAACCTAAAAAAAATTTTTTTTTTTTTTTTCATGACTTTGAAAGGGTTGAAGCCAGTGGCGGCGACGCGTATCTAGAAGGAATGTAAAATAAAATATATCCAAAGATTGTGCATAATTGCCGGACTTTATGGCACTCTTAATTTACATGATTGGGGCGAACATGGACATTAAAGCGGGGCCCGCGGCCCGCGACAGCCCTCATTAGGCCGCGCGGCCGGCGGTTATTAAGTCATCATTAAGGACACGCACCTGGCGAGATTTTAATTTGAATTTTTAACAGCACCCCCTAGATTTGCCACCCCTGGTGATAAGAAACATAATAGAAGGCCCACTCTATGCCTTTGAGAATACATTATATATAATTATTTTTGAATATTGTACAATATTAATTTAGATTTTTAAATACACATACATAAATGAGACGGTTCAAAGTATAGAAGCAAATGAAGAAATTTTTCTTTCTTAATGTATGTTAACTATGTAAGATTGGTTGGAAAGGGTTCATAAAGAACGCTTTAAAACAGTTTCTAATGGAACCTTTCAAGACATGGATCAAATAGATATCGAGAAAATGATGAAACTTTCTTTAGACCCTCTACCTCTCGATTTCGTGGAAGGATATAAAAAAAAAGGGGAAAATGTACTCAAAATAACTTCGGGAAACAGAGCTGGCATGGTATAATGCAAGGACCGTATCATCATACCTTTGTGGCGGCAGTTAGTGACGACCATATGCTGAAGTTAAAATGATATGATAGCTAAATAAACTTTATGACATTCAAGTACATTTAGCACAATTCCTGAGTATTTAATGGTCACTAAAATCTGCGCTTACGTAAAAGTTGAAATAATAAAAAATACTGAAAGTAAATACAAGGTTTTTATTATTAAGATTTTTATGATTAAGATAACACATACACCTTGATATTATAATGTTTTTTAATGGCTTTACTCACATATAAAATCTGTAAATATGTGTGTATTGACGTTGAAACTAATACTTATACATATATAATCCACTGCCAATTTATAATTTAACCATTATTGAAGATGGTCTCAAGGGAGGCCGAAACATGTAATCGCTATAAATAAATGTGAATCAAAACAAAATATTTTTTGTTTGTTTAATTAACATTAATTTAAAATTATAAAAAAATATAAGAAATATCGATTATTAAGGTATATACTCCTATCATGGTATTATGCTATAGAAGTATTTTCATGAGTATATCTTGCTTTGGCAGCTTAGTGCTTTACATGAGTAATGATTCCGTCAAATTCATTAACCTTTACAGAGCCTTTATAAATTACTTTAAAAACACATAGTGTAATTATAAATTAAGCCATGAATTCCCACGAGAACAATTATTAGCTAATTACCATTTCTCCCCGAAAGAGATTGTAATCAAAGTTTAATTGCGTTAATCGGAAAAACAAAATTAATTCAGTTCTAAACAACAACAAATGACCTTTATTGTGCGCGATCGCATACGTTTTAATGTCGATTTTCCTTTGGCTGTGTAGTTAAATTTTTGCCGCGGGGCCGTCGGTCCCACCCCGCGATAATTGCTGGATTAATAGCTCGGCTGGCTAACACGGATTTTCCACGAAAAGCAACGAATTTGATATTCAAATTATCCAGACGGTGGTAATAGGAGAGGCAAAAATAGGTACTTTTGAAACCCACTTCCTTTTAAGAACGGTGATAAACTGTAACTAAAGCGTCTTATTTTACTTGATGGTGTAAAACATGCTGGTATGAAGATTGAAAATAAATATTTCTTCCCGAAATATCTAAAAATATTGTAGATTTACATTTTGTCATCAAAAACCTTTTTGTTTTAAAATCATCTTAGAATTAATGTAACAAGAGAAAAAATTGTGGTAGATTATATATATTCTTTTTTAAAATGGACTTATTTTGAAAATTTTCATTAAGAATTTATGGGGTTGAATATATTATATAAGAGACTTTTTTCAGTGTGCATTGTGGTAAGTTAAAATTCTGAAAGACTTAAAACTAATTTTAAAATGAATTAAATTATACGTTTTCTTAATAACAGTATTTATTAATTGTTTTTATAATTTTGTCTTGTGTTTTGAATTTATTTAGTTTAAGAAGTGTCGTTTATAAAAATTAATTCATGGTTATATGCACTTTGTGTATTTTCTCAATTAACATTACAAATTAAAGAAGTTAAAAAAATCTATATATAAAATGATTCTAATGGCAACGTCAAAAATAGTAATATTGTTATCTTTATTTCGAATAATAAAAGCATTTATGAGAGAGTTCTGAAATACTATTATTCAAATATAAAGTACAACAAAATATACACTATTAAATACTCGACTAAATTACTTATTAATTATCTTAAATTTCAATTTACCACACTTTGAACTGAGATACCTCTCTTACATTTGTTTTCGCCAAGTAGTTACTTACACTGCACAATAAAATCATAAAGCTCTGTGCAGCAACTTCCTATCGCCGACGTTAAATGATAATTATTGTTGAGCTTTTAAAACAGAACCAGCATTGATGGCCGAGAAAAAGCTTCCGAACTGAATCTGCATAGTAAACGGTACTTGAAAATTTATCGCTGAATTCTTGCATCAAGATTCATACTACTTCATAACTATCGTGTCTGCCAAAAACATACATATACAAATTATAACTTAAAATTATTTCACATAATACGTTAGTAATTACTTTTTTATCTACCTTAAAATGTAAACTGTAATTAATTTAATTTAAGAAATGCGTTTATTACGAAAGTAGTTTGATAATTCAGTGTTTTTTTTTTATAAAATATACATTTTTAAGCAAATAAGCATTTTATTTCGTAGCAGAAATTGTAAGTTTGTTTTTCAACGTCACGTTTTCAATCTAATCTGAACACAACTTTCATTGATTTTTCTTTGCCAAATTTAGACTTAATGATACATTTATTATACTTTCGAAACCCACTAAACGGATGCACTGGCTTGTGGTCAGTCATATCCGCCGGCAAATGTATGAAGAATGATTGCGATAAATTGATTACACATTGATAAATTACATTTTTCATGATATTTTCAAGTCTCGAGTGTAATGCGGATGGTTTTTTCTCAGCAGGGAGTAAGACTACATAAGTTTGGATACAAAATATGTGTAGCTAAGGAACAAAAGTATAAGGAGAGGAGGTAAGGGCCGTTCATGCGAAGCAAATGCATTCGCTCCGCGCGGATTTGACTATTAATGAATCCCACCAAGTTTTCCATTTAAGAAAACTACAAATTTAGAATGCAAATTCAATTCCGATAACATCTGTTGGGCCGTTCCTTACTCGTGTGGCCCTCGACTGTAATTACTCGTAACCAAAGCGGTCGGATGTAGAAACATTTTTTTTTCAAATTTATTCTGTAACGTTTCTTTTTTGACAGAGGCCATTATTAAAACATGGCTTTCTAAATCAAGCAATTTTTGTACTACATGGCATAATCACAGAGACCATTGTATTACTTACAAAGTAACATAATTAAGTAAAACATGTTTTTCTTTAAGTATGTTTTTAAATGGAAAGGGGTCAGGGAGGAAATCAAATGATTATGCCGATGCTTCTTAGGCCTAAGAGGCGGCTCAACTCAACAAAGATAATAATTATAATATTTATAATTGTATGCCTTTTAAATAAATAAATTATTTTCCCACGTTAATTAAAACTATTAATTCACATACTTGAATACCATAGTTCACGGTCTTCAATTATGCATATAAATAAATAGTGCGTAATGTGATCTACATTTAAACAAGACAAAAATTATGTGCTTAAAATTTCTTATAATAAAAACAACATTTAATTCAAATTCATTGTATTAAAGACGAAACACAGAAGATGAGAAAGCATTCCAACGATAGTCATTCTTAAATCGAATGTGTCATAGAATCCATAGATGATATCTCTAATATGTTAATTTAAAATCACCATTTGTTGGTGTTTTCCCGTGGGTACGTTTACATTTTTAAAAATGAAAAATGACAGCTAAAGCTACTAGGGCTTGAAGAAAAGACAGCTTACACTTATGCTCTCCTGCGGCCTCTTAATACGTGTCCCAACCAGGTCCACATTCGCCTTTTGAATAAAAACAAGAAAAGCTTGAAATCACCATAAACATCCTGAATCAACAAAATGAGATGAATTTTGAATGTATAATATGAGTAACTAAAGGATAACACTCGATTATGCGTAATGTATTATTATAAAGTGAACATCTTGACTTGTACCGCAGGTATATCGCTACCGATGACGAATACCGCAAGACTTTGTAAGATTTTAACGTTTTTTACACTGACAGTGTAATACTGTGTGCCAGTGAAATGCACGTGTAAGCTTATTAAATTGTAAGCATGCGTAGAAATTTCACGGGCATTGCAATCTAACCCAATTAAGTGACATTAAAAGAAAATCATCATTTAAGGTGAAAGTTTAATTTGACAAAAACGTATTCTATATAATATATTTATATAGATGATTTTACTTCAATTATTTTCGATTAATCATTAAAATTGTATTAAAATTATACGCTATAGGAGGTAAATGAAATATTTTCTTTAAATGGGAAAGAATTATCAATAATCTTTTATTTGCATAAAAATACGCTTACATTTTAAAAGTTTAATATGTAGAGTACGAAAACTCATTGAGAATTAGTATGTCTTATTAAAAATTCACTGTCTTCATAAACGAAACGCGATACTCACCCAAGCAACGTGCGGAGGGTCTCCGCGACGATGTGTACTCTGGCAGATCAAATACAAGAAGGTGTGAAATGTCAGAAGCAGTCAGGTCGGTGTGAAAGCAAACACCAGCAGCCAAGACTTCTACCTGCAAGACTGCGAAGAAGCTGCACCTCCACGCTGATGAGGAAGCAACTGTTTGGTTATCCGTCTGTTTGCTCGCGATGTTTGACAACGCTACCTGAGCAAGAAGAAACCAAACACTTGTAATTCATCACCACAGTTGATTATTTGATATATTAGCTGCTCCACTACAGCGGAAGCTGGCGAGATAAGACACTTGTTAGATGTGATAGTACCGATCTCTTGTTCATTGAAGATTATCCCATTCATGAAACTTTATCAACAGTTGTTTGTATTTCACTATATGTGAGATTTAAACTGAACTCTGAACACTTATCATAAGCACTTTTTTGTGTATATTTGTTTTATTAAGACACTGAATTGAATTATTTTAATTTAATAAAGCTTTACATGATTGTTAAATAAATTCTGAAATAGATAATTTTCTAATTTAAATGATTATGTGAGCAAATTTATTTACTTTCAGATACATTTTTAATATTAAATAAGTAAATATTTTTAACCTTGTTTTAACATCATTTGAGTGCCATAATCAAAATTTTACATACAATAATTCAAACCAAAACTGCCTAAAATAAGTACTTTTTAATTTAATATTATTAATTATTTTATATGTACGGGGAGCGGCAAAAAAGTTCACGGCCTTAAATCAAAATAACGACGAAAACCATCAGCTTTTTTTGCCGCTCCCTGTATACTATTTTTTTAATATTCAAGATTGTAAGTAAATATAATTATAACATAATATAATGCAACACGAATAATACGCCTAAACAACAAAGATATGCCTCATCTTCATTTTTTTTTAAATTAAATAAAAGAAGAAGAAAAACTTTTTGAATTTTATTAAGCTTATACGAAGTAATAATTCAATAAAAAAATGGAAGAATTCAAAATTATAAAAATATAATTTGGAATTATATCATTGTATTATAAATAATATATATGATTCATATTTTTTGACGTAAGTGCTATTTAATTTAGTATGAAAAAGAAAACGAGATTTTTTTTATTATTAATTAAATGTAGTAATTTTACGTACTATTTTACTAAGAAAATAACTTTTGATGTTACGATTTTTAAAATACGTTACATTAATATTTTTATGAATTTGTTTGCAGTTAATTTATTGAATTATTTTAATGGATAAATCACAAATCAATCAGCTTTGAATATTTTTCACAAAAAAGGATAACATATTAGTTTTCGTCTACAATAATTTAAGGTTATGTGTTTTGTCTTTCAAAACCCATGTCCGTCACACGTGGTCTATTCTATTACACCGGGCATGCGCATTGTAAAACAATAAAAATGCGATTCGTAAACATTCAAAATAAACCAAAAATTTTAAAGCATCAGAGATACGTTATCAATAAATGTTGCAAGCCTCAAAAATATTACGCGTTCCAATTGCTTTTGAACGGACAAAAACAAGAAGTGGAATTTCTCAGTGACAGCTGTCACATTCAAAAATTCGAACAACACAAAACACACACACGTTGAAAACAAAAGGCGATCGCGGAGATTCTTTTTTTTTTGGTTTAAATTTTAGTTCGAGCGTCACTTTGGTTCGGTTTTCGTTGTTTTGTATGGAGTTTTCGACGGTCGGGTGCCGATTCGTTTCGTCAGGGATCGGAGGCGTCGCTTGCCTGGCGTCGCGAGGCGTCTCGACGCACGCTTTGCCGCGGGACGAATATTTTCGTAGACTATGGCTGGTGTTTACTTTACCTCATATCTGACGCTGGACGGCCACATTAAGGCGCGTTGACAAATAACTACCGAAAATTTACGTGATTATTTGTTAATTCAATATTTTAATTAATTATATTGAAATAAATACGATATCCTTATTAAAATATGTAAACAAATACAGAAGAATTCCTATAGACGGTGATAAATAAAAAATGATTTTGAAATTGCTTGCCATTGAAGGTATTCATCTTGTTTTATGTCAATTCTGCTTCCCGAAGCTCAGAAAAGTACATTATATGTATAAATTTCAAAAAGTCACCTCCTAACTTTATCATTCGTCTCAATGTAGGAACTCTAAATTATCAAGATAGACATTCCTACCTTACTTAGATATTTAAAGTACCAGATATTACCTGTGATTTTAGGAATATTATGACAGCTTACATAAAATATATATATATTTTATCGCATTTTGTGACAAATTCATGCTTTGGCAAGATAATAGATACGAAAAATAAGACATATTTATTTTTATGCCAATTTACGAAAGTTTAGCTAATTGATCATTGGTAGTGGTAGTTATAAAAATGTCTTTTATATTTTAAAATTATTCAAAATTTATTGTAAGTTACTCTCATGATTCTTTGAATTTTTCTAGTTCACCGTGTACAAAATGATATAATGGAAACAAAATGCAAATCATTTTAAACAAGGTGAAATGGATATCTCGATGATTTGAAATAATTATCGTTATAAGTTTCAAATCAACCTCCCTAACTTGAGCACAAGTTCTTCACGATCTGCAGCTATACAAATCTGTCATCCACCATAGTCCTCGGCTTATATCATAAATACATTATGTCTATAATTTTGGACAGATTTTCAAGACGGTAAAAAACCCAGGAGCTTGAAGAAAAACGCAGTTTTGTATGCTCTCCAATGACAATCAAAATATATATCCCATCCAGTTCTAGCTTCGTCTCTCTTTTTTTTTCTTTGATTATTTTTTTAGTTAAAAAAATGTAAAAAAAATACATAATTAAGTATTGTACCCTGCAAGTTACACACAAGGTTACGCCTGAGAAATAGTTGAATAACGTAGGAGCCTATTCCATGTCAGCCTGGTTAACCGCTCTTGTAGCCTCGACGATTTCCCTGATGAAGTTTAACAGCAAGGGACTTTCAGAACTAAGCAGAAATTCAGGAAAATCCTCCCACGAAATGGTAGAGACTCCCAGGTGACAACACAAAATGCGTCTCCTGTTCTCATGGATGATGCACTCAACGAGAGAGTGTCTCACCGTCTGTAGCTTCGACTCTTAAGCGATTGTAATATGGAAGGCCTCTTTGTCTGTTCCCTGAACTCGTCATTCTTCATAAGTTAATGTTATAAAGTTACGCAATAATAAATCTCTTATTATTAATTAGTGTAGTTGTTGTGAACATGTCTTAACAATTTTTCCAAGTCACTTCCCCACACATGCAAGAATGTGCTCACCGCACACTTATTCCCTTCGTCTGTCAGTGTGTGTGTGAACAGCTGATCGCTGGCTCGCGTGCGCCCGACTGAGTCACCGGACTCAAGTGTGGATGTGGAATATCAGTGGCGTAACTAACATACATTATTACAGCGAAGTAAGACACATATCACAAATGATGTCTACGAAGTTAGAATACCTGCTAAAATGATATATACGTAAGTGAATAAGACATATGAGAGACTATGTTTTTGTGATACACACGCTAGTAATTATAACATTAATTTGTATTATTAGTTATTTTGGGATGTTTCATTTATTCTGAATTGTCGCTTTCGTGTTAAGCCATGTGTATTTATTTCTTCTTCTCTCTCTCTGATATATTTTTTTGACCGATATTTCGATAGCCATAGTAGAGTTATTAGATCAGGTCAAGCTGGTTAGGGCACTCTATTGTCCTGGAAGTAGTAAATGATCTCCAAAGGCGGATGAACCTTTATGGGCAACGGAATTAGGATGTTGAAATAAAGGGGAAAATACCACATTAAACGTCTAAAGGACATCCCATGTATCAGCAAAAATTATTGCATCTCATGTTAGGATCAAGAAGAGTGGAGATTGATATGCAAGATTTTGTTGCTGCAAACTAATCCACCGGATTGATACTGTGAAGAAGAAGTAGAGTTCATCTTGAGTGTTGACGTATATATCTGTTCTAAAGATTTTTTTATCTCTGACATTTGAATTGTCATTACATATATATATATTCAGGTTTGATCATTAGTGTGGAAGAAATTCGGCACCTAAAAAGCTACAATTCCCAACCTGGTTGTGAAAATAAATGAAATTACTTACCCTGACATTTTACACCACAAACAAATTTTAGTTCCTTGTTGGTATACCCGCGCTCATAGTCATTCAATGTTTTTTCATTTAGTTAATACTTGTGAATTTTTCCGTTATTAATTCATTTCAATTGCAAATTTCAATTTTAAATATGCTACTAGAATACCTCGATCTTTTTATCATATATTTTTCCATTTTAGTCAATGACATTGGTTTTATGGATCTCTGTGGTCTTTAACATCTGTTACTGTGTTTTTAATTTAAATTATGTTTATTTCTTGTTATATCTAATTTATTAAAAAATTAACCAAAATATTCAACAAATATGCACATTTTCTAAATTTACTTTATATATTAATTACAATAATTCTGTCACATTACTCCAATACTACACCGACTGCACTGGTTGAGAGTTTCGGCTAGAATCCAGTATAAATTATGCCTCTTAGCTTACAAGGCACTCAACGGAACTGCACCGGGCTATCTGACAGAACTTATTAAGCCTTCAGAAATAAGCACGCGTGGAGAGACACTCAGATCGGCTAGAGCAAATAGAAGCACCCTGCAGCTGACGGGAGGTAGTCCTAGCACGGTCTTTGGCAATCGGGCTTTCAGCTACGCTGCGCCAATGGCCTGGAACTCACTACCGGAAAGCATAAGAGAGCTTAAAGCAGAGGCATCCTTCAGAAGCAGACTCAAGACCCACCTTTTTACTCAGAGAGGCAAAGAAGCGCTTTTGGAATGATCATTCGGTCATAAAAGAGCGCTATACAAATACTAATATAATAATAATAATAATTAACTCTATAAAGAATAAAACTTTTTTATATAAATAAATAAATAAAAATATATTATAATTAAGGTAAAAAGCATTGCATATTTATAATCTATGCATATTTGCAAAATATTGTCAAACCTTTCTTAATGTGAAGAAATATGTGCATACGTGTTATTTTTTTTTGAATTGTGTGTATATAAACATAATAAATACATTCCTTCCACATAAATATATAAATTTTCTTATCAAAAACACAAATTGACTCACCCTTTTAGTAATTAGTAGTGTAGAGTTACGCCTATGGTTAATGTGTGACTGTAGGGGCGGTCAAGTCTGAGGAATGGAATCAATAGGTGCTGAAGTGTATTAATGATTATTATTGTTGAGATCAAATGCCGGGAAGGCAAGAGGGGAGGGGATGCTGGGTGCAGGGTGGGGGCGAGACTAATGGATATTACGGGGCGATACTTAGCAAGTTCATATCAATACTTATAACTTAATTATAATTACTTATGCTTTTTTGCAATTAAGCTCTTGAGAAGGCTCCAGAACCAACTTAATATTTTGATCACAAAACGTGAAACCCATGCAAATCTCTTGTTATACTCATTTCACTCAAAACTCTGTATATGTTATAGAGGGCGCACTGAACAAGAGTATTTTTATTATAAACTTAATGAATACTTCATACGTAGTTTTATCATGAAACACGTGGTGCATTATTGTACAATTTCGGAAGACTGCAGTTTCACCCTCAATGAAAACGTCATCACTTCAAATATATATAATAATCACTTCAAATGTGTATAAGTGTTGGAACTGATTATGTCTGTTTTTGTAGTCAATAATTGCTTATTTATTGGGATTGAGGCACTTTCCTCGAATTGCCTGAAAAATTACTTTTTTAATTTATATTATTATACTTATGTTTGAACTACACCACAGCTTATTTAATACACTCAAGCACAATTAACTATGATTAATTATTCAATTAACAAAGGCACATTATATATATTATATATACTTATATAATATAATTAGACTTAAGAAATGCAATATAAAACTACAGTCTAATCTCCTCGTGCAGGGGTGCAGTCTGGCAGGGGTGGGTCCCCCCACAGATATTGATTAAAGGCAAAAGAATGCACCGGCCACACACTCTTGGCAACACCCCTGCATTGTCTAACCGCATGTGGTGTATGCAATTAGTGAATGAATGTATCAGAAGAAATGCAATTCTAGAAAATGGATTTTTGTATTAAAATATATATTTTTCTTTACCATCTATAATAAAAATATGTGCATCACAGATCATGACTTTAACTGTACTAACACTACATACGAAAGTGATGTACTCGTATATGTTCAGTGCTGGTTTTAGGGGGTGGCGAAGTGGGTCCGTGCCCAAGGGCGTCGAATAACCTAGGGGCGCCGAAGGTAACCAATCTTGTTTAGATTTTAAAAATATGAACAATATGGGGTGCCAGAAAAAAAAATGCCCTAGGGCACCGTAGGGTCTATAGCCGGTACTGTATATGTTATACAGAATTTGTGAAAAATTTATAAGTTTAGTTAATAAAACCTTTATTTTATTACATAAGCACCTGTAATTTAATCAATGCATCTACCCATATTAAGTTATGGCTCAGAAATGTAAAATCTAACAGCAGGTCTAATCCATAAAATAAAGGTCAGCAGACGTGCCATAGAGAATACATGCTTGGAGTGTTTGTAAAAGATAGAATCTGAAACAAGGATATCCGAAGTTGAACTCAGGTAGTGGAGGCTACCCAAAGAATATGCACACTTAAATGAATGTTGGCAGGAGATATCTGTCGAAGAGACGACAATCGTTGGAGAAGAAAATTGTTAAAGTGGCGCCCAAGAACTGGGAAAAGGAGCATTAGACGATCGAAAACGACGAAGAAGCATAGAAGTGTGCAAACTAGATTTTTCATTGTAAAAAATTTAAATATATCTTTCAATATGCAACAAGAATTAAAAAGAACATTCGCCAGTTACAATAAATGTTGTTTTTTTTTTTAATCTTATTGTGAAATCCGTTAATGCAGACTAAATTATATATTTTATAAACTATTATTTTTGCAAGAGTTCCTCATTTTTTCGCCGAAGTCCAATGACAATGGCACATCGTTAACGCGGTTCTTGTTTGATCACCGAAGTTAAGCGACATTAGACGCGAACCACAATTTGGATGGGTAACTTTTGATAACCGCGTGTCACTGGTGTGGTTGAGATGTTCCTTATGACGAAATGGTGCACTTCTCAGGACCACCGGGCTAATCATGTGACCTGCTTAGAAAATCCAATCAATAAATCACTCAAAAATATGCTTCAGATAATAGTATCTGACTCTAGAGTTGCCGTCTTTTCAGGAGTTGTCGAGAGTCACATATGTTCCCAAATGGACTTTTCGACGGACTTTTTTTCTTTTGCGGAAATTTGTAGGGTCAAAATGTTCTAGAAAGACAAAAATGTTGGTGAAAATAAATTACGAAAATTTTACATGATTCCTATAAATTAATATCGTCTAAAATCATTACGTAGCACAAAAAATGAGCACCAAAATACTTAAATTTTGTGCCCCCAATTAATAAAAAAAAACTGACCAATTAATTGTATCAGAGCTACTGTGAGTTGCTGCGGTAATTAACCCACATGTAAATTAGTTCAATTAACTCGACCATCCATCAACTGGGAGCAATTAGCGCTCGTCACTAATTACCAAGTTCACTTTTGCAATTAACCCACAGTCAATCCTCATTAACTTCTTGCTGGAAGATTCAGTGCCCAATAAGCGAGGAGTCATTAATGCAGATATTTTTTTGTACCTATTAAGGTCTCCCAACATAGTTTTCGAATTAGATTTCTTCTTCAAAATCGAAGTGCTTAACAGTGAACGTCCATACTCTAATATGTCATACAAGAGTCTTGGAAATTTAGTTTAAATTTCTCAGTAATCTTTCGCTTTTAATTGTTTTTGGTGAATTTTTTTGACCATATTTCAATACTTTAATACTCTATAGATAATTGAAGATCAACACTAATATTTAACAGATTTGTACGTACAAGAGGATACACTATATATGTAGATAGTTGAAACAAAAACTTTTGAATTAAATTAATTGATTGAATCTTAAGAAATAAAAAACGCTGATTACTGAACCCAAAAATTTCTATGGTACTACATCCGCAGTCTATGCTATTTCGCGGACGCCTTTGAAGGCTCCCGGGAACCATCTACGTTCCCATTAAGACCAAACAGGTCCTGGGACAAGACATGGATAACCTGAGCTTACAGAATTGTGAAAACGACAATTTGTGGTAAATCAAAAACGATATTTTCGATAGTTAATTACTCGTATCAGTGCTTTTTTACAGCGTTTTTGATGACTACTCAGCGTACAACATTATGTACACAATTAGGTAGAATAAAAAAATAAGAAAATCTTTAATTTTATTGTATTTCATTGTTTATTGTCAATTATTCGGTGGCAAGATTGCAAGAAATCGTGATATTCAAAGAGGCAGTAATTTTCTCGTACATTGTATCAAATTATAAAGGAGCTAGCTGGTGGTCCATCGAGATATCGTCTAACAATAAAACTGCATTGTGAAGAGCTGGTCTGCATAGTCCTCCATGCGGGTCCAGATGACAATGAGACGACGTACCATGGAAACTACTGCATCTGGAGACGTTATTGCAGGCAATTCACTTCTTAGAACCAGGAACGGTTTGCTGATCAAGGAAAATGAAATCGATCAATGGAATTTCTATGCTAAACAAGGATGTTTTGTTGTCATGAATAAATTGATATTAACCAGGAGCTCATATTGGCCTAAGATTTAATAGAATTTTCAAAGTAAACTACTATAACGCGGGTATAGCTTATTGGTAAAAGCGTTTGCTTTGCAAGCCAAAGGTCGTGGGTTCGATTCCCGACGGAGATTAAAAAAAAAAAACCAAAAGATATTTAATCGATTTCTGAGCTCTAAAATACCAGTGGTGTGTGTGAATTTGATCCCTCACCGTAAAATGACAGTCATAGCCTATTAATTAAAAATTGGTGGTGGACGAAAGTCGTCCCGTGAAGACCACCCATTCATAGTAAATTCCTGTAATAATAAGGATGATGCGAGAATCTCGGGTGGTAGTCTATGACGTTGGCGGATCAACACTCCACATGCAGCGCTTAGCACACATGAGACTTCAGAATTACTATCACCATATATCTGTATTCTCCTGTATGTGTACATAAAAAAAAACATTCTGTCACCGGAAGATTTAATAATAATTGGCCTTGTTTGGATTTGATGAGAACAGCATTTGATAATTAGACGACGCTTTATTCATCACCATCTTCATTTTTATGTTCGCTCCACTAACTGGAGCATATGGCCATAATGAACTCCATAATCACGCCTCCCGCGAGCACATTCTATGTAAAGTTCACGACGGCTTTGCAAGACGGTACGAGCCCAGGAGCTTGAAAAAATGCAGCTTTAAAAAAAAATACGTAGGATTATTTCATATTTATTAAAGACTTAACGCGTTTCATATTTTTACGTAGATATTTTTAAACAGTTTCAGTGAGGAAAGAAAACGCAGTTAGTTATTAATTGAATTTTTATTAAATATGAAACTACAATAAAATAAAATTTTATGAAAATATAATTACAAATATGTAGTTTAACCACAAACTTTAACGTTAAGTCACTTTGCGACGGTTTTTAAAAGTATAAAGATTCGATGATAGTATTTTTTCAAACTTATATTATTTTTAATTTTAATTGTGATATATTATAACCACAGTAAGTGTTCTGTCGACGACAGTAATTCTAACAACAGCTTGAGGTGATTCGAATCGAGAGTTCCAAATTCGAACGTGACGGTTAACGATTCAAATTAAGAATTATGACGGGTAATATAAATGTTTACGACGCTTTTTTTAAAGTTATTTTTTCCACGTGCCATTCATCGTGTAAATTTTAATATTTTACGACATCTAATGATCAGATTTAACATTAAAAACGAAATAAAACAACTTTATACCGTTCTTTGATCATCACACTAAGACATTTTTACAAAAAAAAATCTACACGAGTATTCATTTTTACAGATAACATATTTATTAAGAAAATCCTCTGGGTCACTTTAACTATAAACTGATTTAAAATATTTTATTGTTAATTTTACAGGGACATAATAACGATACATACTATTAATCGTAAATTCGTATGTGTTTCAAGTCAACCCAAGCCCCACCATTCCTTAAGGTTCCACCCCATTTCGTTCACAGACGATTCGTTTAGCGACTAATCAACGACATTGGGCGCACAGAACAACTAGTGCACTGGATGTCTCTCCAACCTAACCTAACCTAACCTAACCTCACCTCACCTAACCTAAGGATTTGTCTATCGTAGTCGAAATGTTGGTGAACTATTTGTACAGTTAACAAAACATCCTGTGTACCAGTTGTCACGTGCGCCCCACGTCGTTACCAATGAGTCGATGAACGAGTTGTCTATAAACGATAGGTCGTGACACCATTCGTTAAGGTTTATTTGGATAAAATTGCACTTTACTTATATATATTGATAAGTTATATTAGAGAATTTAATACTTTTTACAGTTATTTTTATATATTACTAAAATATTTTATAACTGCCTAAAAAAATCAATGAAAATAAAATAATATAGTTTTGATTGGTATCTATCTACTCTCAACAGTGCAAGCTTTGCATATTTGATATAAAAATAAAATTAAAACATGAGAATGTGACTTGATGAGAAATTATTAGTTGAAGGAGTGTACATTAAGAAAATAACAGTCAAACCAAACTGAAAAGTTCGTTATATTTTCATAAAAAAATTAACTTATTTTTTGAAGACATTCCTGGGGCTTGTATGATTTAGTATAAAGTAATATTTCATAACAGTCTAATAAATTTATTCAATTTTTCTATGTACATGAAGAGCGGTTAAGTGACTAGTGAGATTTTTTTTTTGTGACACACATCTATAGTTTTTTAGTTAAGCGTTGGATTTTTGTAAACAGCATTTAGCGAAGAAAAAAAATGTTGGTTCGATTTGATCACTTTTGATAGAATAAACACTCATATAATGTTTGATATTTTTCGATCTATAATTCTTGGTGGATTTTCATAAAGCAACTATTTTTTGGGCAGTTTTTAATTCAATTAATGCTAGCAAACGGTCAGTAATAAATACCTGTGAATGTAAGTAAAAAATAATCAATTGGCAGTAGAAAAATAAGAAATTGATGGAAGTAATTGATGGATGGTAATTAATAATAGGTTAGGTTAGGTTAGGTTATGTTAGGTTGCCATTTTATTGATTAATTATTCATTAATCATTCATTTTTACCAATATTAAATATATTACTGCCATTTCAATTTTATAAGTGACCACATTCACACTGACACAGCGGATACTGCTATTCGATTTAATTAACTGTCGAAACCTTGAATTAGTTACTGAACAATGAAATACAGGCCATTTCATAATATCAAAATAAATAACAAAATATTTATTTGTTATATTACATTTTTTATTGAAAAATTGTAAAATAGTTAAGTACCATGTTATGAAAATGATCCATCACCTGGAATATACGTCTGATTTCTAATAAATAAAATTACAGTCATCCAAGAATACTACATATTTATACGCAACATAAAATTATTTTCTGGATTGAAACTGACCAATCGATTTTTAAGGTATCTTTTTGACTAATTACATGTCAACGTTCATGCAAAACATATTTAAGTTCTCATTTAATATGATTATGCCTCTTATCATTTTCATTATTCATCACAATTTCTGCTCCCTTAATTGGAGCATATGGACGTCCCGTACTGTCGCCACAAAGTTGTCAGTTTTGCTTTTAGCAGATTGACCAAGTACATTTTAAGCATAGTTACCGGCTACCTCACATATCGTGAAATGCACAGTAATTATGCACACTCAGCATCACGAAAGGCTGCGCGAATTCGTACTGTCAAAAGTATTAGAAATTACGGTTTCTTATGATGATACTGTACGGGGTCACATTCAAATGTCTCTGTGATCTCATCAGAGCGATTTGGAACCACCGCTTTTAGATCGACATTGGACGCAACGCTCACGAAAATTAAAAACACTCAAATATTTTTTATTTATTTTTTCATTACCCGGTCTAAGAGCTACGAGACTAATATTAAATATCCGTGGGTAATTAATCAAGCCACGATTATCTTAAGGCCCGTCAAAATAATACATAGAATAAATTCATTTTGTCAATGAGCATTTGACAGGAATACCGTAATGACTCCAAATGGCAGCAATGAATTATCATTATTATATTTCGTCGTTAAAAATACCTAACTTAAATTAAAATCAAATAAATAAAGGCAAAAATTCAGTGTTAAGAGATTACTTATAATATTTTAAGGATATAAATTAAATGGTCAAAATTAAAAGTTTCGTCAATACTGAACTGACTTTTGGTGTGTTTTTTTATGGTTTACATGGGTTAATTCTCTTACTTTAGGTGAATTTGGGGTTAGAATAAATTTAAGACATAATATTTATAATATAATATAAAGGATTAAAACAAAAATTAATTATTTATTCTGACCGTAACAACACAAGCTTTCTAATTTCAAATAGAAAATAAATTTTGTAGATAAATTCATTACTTGTAAGCTATTTATATTTTAAGCATTCAATTTGAGATCCATTTCAAATATTGAATATATATAAACATATATATATATATATATATATATATATGTCATAACTTGGAATAGGAATACCGCAGTTTCACCTTCAATAAAAGCATTATCAGCTCCCAACCTGTGTAAACAAACTAAATAAAAAAGTTAAAACACATGAAGGAATGTATGCTAGAAATTAGGATAGTGAAGATCAGGAAAGTAAATGAAGTTAGGTTGTATCAAAACAAGGTAAGTAATATACGTATATTTTAATGATCTTGTAAATGAACAATCTAAATATAAAAGGTTATAAAACTTACAATAGTTAACCATATGAACTTTAAATACTGACATACTATTTGTTGATATTCTTTTAGTTCTTTTATCTAATATTACAAACGTATTTGTAAATTTAACCATCAAGGAGATTTTTTGTTAGTAATGGGACAGTTCATGAAAATTATATATTTATGTTTTTTATTATATATTTTTAAATTCTTTCAAATGCGATTATTTACTTAGACCAAATTGGATAGTGTGGAAGAAATCTCTTGTGAATTATATAACGCTAATTATTTTTAGAAAAGCTAATCGCCGCACATAAAAATTTTGATTTGTCAACATCATACTATAAGACTAGAACCCAACACTAATGTTTCATTAATTTTTCCTCTTACTTTATAGAGATTCACCGTGAAGGGGTTGTGTTCACGGAATGATTCATCTTCAAGCATTTTTCGTTTAATAACATTATTTTTTAATACTTATAAACATAGATTTTAGCAAAGATTTATAAAACACAGCGATTAGTGTAAAACTTAAAGAAAGTAAAACATGTACCATTATTACAAACATACTTTTTTAAAAGAGTATTATTATTATTTGTGTTGATCGAGCCTACGATTCCAATCTTTTTTAAGCATTAATTACTTTTATAAGAATATATTGACTATAAATTTTAAAGTATCGATTATAATTATAAAACAAACGTATAAGGATTTTATTTGTATGAGTTCATCAATCTATTTCCAATAAGATAAGATACACCACAACACAAGCAATGCAATGCATTGCAATTATGACAGCTCTAAAAAATGCAATCTTGATTTAAGCATAAGACCTCCCACAATGTTGCCACAATTAGTGTCACAATAACAGTACTCGTGCTGCAAAAAATGTGGTCACCGGTCATATTTGCATGCTCGGTCATGATGCATTTGGTATTATGCTTGCCCAATCTGTATTAACAATCTGATAATACTACTCTCTTAGTCACCCATTCACAATCAGATAGTTCTATAAAATTCAAAAATAATTACAATAAAATAAAGTAAATATAATGTTGAAGATTTATAATTGCTATAATTTTTTTATACAACATTATTCTAATTTTTTATTAGTTAATCAATCAATCTTACCGGTGGGTATAGCTCAACGGTCAAAGCGTTTGCTTTGCAAGCCAAAGGCTGTGGGATCGATCCCCGACGGAGGTCAAAA
The DNA here is from genome assembly GCA_022606575.1 of Glossosoma conforme. Classification (NCBI taxonomy): domain Eukaryota; kingdom Metazoa; phylum Arthropoda; class Insecta; order Trichoptera; family Glossosomatidae; genus Glossosoma; species Glossosoma conforme. Next base: position 1,868,099 of record JAGTXR010000002.1, read on the forward strand.
AAATAATATTTTGAATCGATTTCTGAGCTCTAAAATACCCCCGGTTGGTGTGAATTTGATCCCTCACCAGCAAAAATCCAGTCATAGCCTATTAATCAAAATTGGTGGTAGACGAAAGTCATCCCGTGAAGACCACCCATTCATAGTAAATTCCGGTAATATGATGATCATAATCTGAATGAGCGCATCATTAATGAGACTTAATTGTTTTGTGTGTTTTGCAAGTATAGTCATATCCAGTTTAATACTCGTTAGAAATACTTTTTTGTTGATTGTTAGTAGATCGCACAGCTTCATATAAATTTTCTTAAGAAATAATATAATTTTGCAAAACACCTCGTTAATTTAATACCGTGCCACAATATCTCTTATTAATCGGAAGGAATTCGGCAGTCTCGCGGATGCTGTAAGTTAGATCTTAGCATCGCATAAGTGTACTCAGTAAATCAGATAGGATGGCCTGAGAGAGACAGTCGCGCCAGGCAATATTAGAGATTACTGCCGGGCAATTTGGTCCCCGGCCAACTAATAAAGGAATTGTGTTATTAAAGATATCATACTATTATTTCTGAGTAACGAAATGTCTGCACAAATACGCTGCAAGCAACAAAGCAAATCACAAACAACGTACTTTCATATTCTTTTTTTTAACCCTTTAGATGCGAGGTGCGAATTTATCCGCATCACCGTGCACGGCTCTTGAGTGCGAGGTGCGGATTTATCTCACGCCCTGAAAAAAACACGTCGCTTAAGTGTGAGATGCGGATTTATCCCAATATTGTATTGAATATAATTTTGTTTCGTATTCCGACATTTTTTTTCCAATTTGTATTGAGTTGTGGGTCATTCTACACATGTTTCAAATTTGGCCTTTTTAAAAATAATAATGGATTAATTGAATTTAGTTCTAAAGGTTCTAAATAAATGCAGCACTGACCATTCAAAACACATTAAAAAAATCTTCCTTAAATATTCAACAATTATTCATTGACTTATTGACTTATTTCGTGACTTTTTATGAAATCTTATTTCGCACGTAAGCTCATTGACATCAGCGTGATATAGCCCTTGCTGACTGGTACCGAAAACTTCGATACCAAATTTTCGTCTCTTATTTTCGTTCGCTCATCGGACACGCATGTGTTGTTATTTTGTAATGCCGTTAGGAAGACTAGTTATATATATCGCCACTTGCTGCGCTGGGTGTCACCGACTACGGCACCCGGTGCCCAGTTAGTTGTGTGGCGACCACGAGAAGGTCGTATTATGGCCGGCCCGGCATGTTATTCCGCTAGTGCCGGAAGTTTGTACAGTTTATCATGAAAATGTATGAGCTTCTGGAAAAGTCTATGTGTTGTTTTTCTGTTCCTCATGCCGCCACCATGCAATTCAATAACGAACTTAGAGAGGAGGATGTCAACATGCAAAAATAAAAACTTTTTTTTTCAAAGAGTTGTACATGATAGCTAATTACATTGTATGCCTTTAGCCCCAGCGAAGCTAGATGCAGATTATATCAGTTAAGGTTGTTTACATAAGATGTACGAGTTTTTGAGAATAGCTCAACTTGTAAATAAGGTAAATGTCACATAAACATAATTAATTTTTCCCATGAAAAAAGTGATTCATATTTTTTGATTAAAATAGATATATCGATCAAACACGCACAAATGCTTGATGGGAGAATGAGGTGACACAGATGCTGTAAGATTTGTAATAACAAATCTTACAAGAAGTGAAGATAATATAATTTTTTGAGAATTTACTTGCACGATAATTCAGCAAAAAAGTTGTATAATAAATGTAAATATTGTATGAAAAAGTTCTGCTTGTTTTTGTTAATATAATTTTTTTTTGATCATAAAATACAGGAAAATATATTTGAAAGATTAACAGAATTACAAAGCGGTGTTCTCGGAATTAATTTGCTATTTAAATTTAATTATTTACGAGGAATCGATCTCATATCAACTCAGGGTTATTCATATATGTATTTAATGTTCATAAAAATACTTTTTCTCGGATTCAAACCTAGACTGCCCGCACAAAGTCGAGCGATTTAACCACTCAGCTATATCTCTGGACTATACCAGTAAGCGTATTCGGGATAAAATGGTATAACACGGATTTTTGGATGCATTAACCAATTCTTGGGTTAAAACAGAAAGCGTATATAAAATCCGTAATACTATTCGTAGGTTGAAGAGATGCCAGAAAATTATTCTAGTATCATTTGTTTGGTTAATTGTAGAGATGTATTATGTTTGGATATAAATCAAGATTTATATCTTCCATATCGACCTTTACATCTTCTTCTCTATATTCACACTATAGGTGTATATTATTTACAATTCCCAATATCCTCATTCCATTAAGCCATATCTCCAATAGTAAATCCATCCAATACATATTTTTTATTGCTCCCGACAGTATCTAAGACGAGAACTCAATAGCTTGAAGAGAATGCAGCTGTAGTATCCAAGGCATATTTTTACGTCACCGTTTATCATAATTATTATGTCAGATATAAAATCAGATACTTTCGTGTCCTGTAATATTTAGTTTTTAAATGTATTGCAACTCAAAAATATTTGTGTCAAAACTAATTAAAAAATAAAGTAAATAACAAATAAATTAAAAATAATAGAAAAATAAAAATAAAGTACTTACACTTAACCAACAGAATATTTATTATTAATTATTAAAAGAAAGGCACTGAAACTACCCCAAAAAATATTTCCTTTTGTTATATACCACTTATAGGTATTGAACCGAGGTGACGATAGCCCCAGCCGTCGGTCGCTCCAACACCCTCAGAGGGTTAAAGACATATTTCCTTTATTCTATGGTTAAAGACAAACTGGAGTTATGAAGTGAATAGGTGACTTATGGTTATGAGTTGTATGACACACCCTATTGTTTGGACCCCATTGTTACGAATGGTAATTAAACATGTTAGGGTCTAAGTAACCCCGATTCTTTTTGCACTTGCAATGTTAATACGATTTAATTTCAATGATGTTACTGTAAGAATTATAGACTTAAATTTAATAATATATATATAATCGTGTCGGAAATAACGGGGTCAGTTTATATTTCAATTAAATATTTCAATATACAATATTTAATACAATATATACTAAAAATATATATGCAGTAAGATAATCTCTTAATTTAAAGTGGTAAACGTGTACTGTGAGAAAACATCGTAAAGTAAGCAGAAATCGCAAGAACGTAAAACACATTACAGGAATGCATTGTTCTTAATATAGTTTTAATGCATTTAAGTTAATGTTACCTGGTACACTAAATTGTATTGAATTACTGCATACATTTTCTGTTTTAGTTAATGTGTTGTGAATCAACATAGATGCGCTGGAAGAACATTCTGGAACAGTGTAAATATACGTAAAAAGTTAAAATTTGTTCTGATAATGATAAATTATAAAATGAATAACATTTATATTATTTGGAAAAAATGCATAATTATAAAACTAAAGTTTTCCTATATCAGTTTCATACCTGTAATATACAATTACCAAAATTTAGCACCACTCAGTTTACTCAGTTACATTATATTTACATGCCTTGTCTCAAGACATCCTAACATAAAGGTCCTTTGGTGACAGATATAAATTCTCCGTAGGAGTCCGGGGACTTGATGAAACAACAGCTGTAGTATTTGAGATTTATTTTGAGTGATTTGTTAATCAGAATATTTAAGAAAATCGGTTAATTTGTGTATTTAGTCTTATTTTTGATAGTTTCAATTGCCCATGACTTGTCAACATATCTGCAATCGAAGTTACACTTCGTCAAGAACATATATGGTTCTTGACGATTTCCAGAGCAAGAGCCCGGAGACTTAAAGAGAATATTTACTAGTCCTAAGAGGCGGTTCAACCCAAACAACGACAAGCGGTAAGCAACATATATCAGCCCATGCATGTATTTGCGTCCAATATTGCTTAACATCGATGATCTAACGTGAGCTGGTCTTGCATTCAATTTATATTAGCCAAGACATTGTCGAGTGTCATTGTAAATGATGTGAAATAAAACTACACGATTTTTTATATTATATTATATTATAATAAATAAGTACTTTACTAAAATGACATTACATATTTTGCATAGTTATCAAAAGCCTTCATTACGAGAGACAAGGTTGAATAAAATATTGGTTTTGAATTCAACGCATATCTTGGCGTTTCTTATTCAGCATTTATATTACTTAAACGTTCATGGAAAACTAAAGTACATTTTTAAAGCGAAAATTCCGCAACTTCTTAAAACTAAGGCGTTTAACCAATGCATCCTCTCTGTATTAACTTATGGCACAGAGACGTGGAATCCGACAGCAAGTCTAACCTATAAAATAAAAGTCACCCAGTGAGCTATGGAAATGCTCGCTGTGCTCGGAGTGTCGCTAAAGGATAGAATCCGAAACGAGGAAATACACAGAACAACTCAAGTAGTGGATGCTGCCCAACGAATAGGCACACTCAAGTGGCAATGGGCAGGACATATCTGTCGAAGAGACGATGGTCGATGGGGACGAAAAGTATTGGAATGGCGCACAAGAACTACCAAACGAAGCATTGGCCGACCCCTTCAATTTTTTTTTTTTTTTCAATTTTTTCAATTTTATTTATTTTTTTCTCCTTGCAGAAACATTACAAATTTTATCAATTCAATGCATTTCTGAAGTACAAAAATATAAATTCAATAATATAATATAAAATAAAAATACAATAGGTAACATAAATGTGGTGATGTACATTTATTGACACATTTAGTAACACTGACCTCACACTCAGAACTAGCGTCAGGAGACTCAAGATAAACAGTTTGACTTGTAACAACAAAAACCCTGTCATAAGTATATCATGATTGACTCACAAATAACAAGACATTATTGTCACAAAATAAAACGTGTAACATTTCGCCTCCATAAACACCAGTACTGAATTTAAAGCAATATAACACTAAATATGTCAATATCTTCACTCAAGTTGGTTTCAACCACTGTTCACTGCGATTCTTTCGTCTTATGCGTATCCAGGGTTGAACGATGGTCCTTTCAGGCCACACTTGAGGTTCCATGAGAGACTCCAGCGAAGTCGCGATGACCCCGACTTTGAAAGAAGTTGACAGCGTCCGCCTGCTGACAATCCTCCTGATGGTCATCCAAGAAGGATTGAATGCAGCGGTCGCTGCCAAGAAGCCTCTGCAAGTCCTCAGCCGATGTATCTGGGTGAAGGCCCTTGGCGTGAAGATACGCCATCTTCACTCCAGTAACGTTTTTGAAGGAGCTGCAGAACCACGGATCATCAGACGTGCTGAATGTTGTTGCCTTTCCCCATGCGGAGAGGCGCGACTCAACTTAGAACGTTGAACTTCTCCGGAAAGATTGCTCGGGGGAGGAGAGGACATCCACGGAGAAAGCACTCAGGTCCTCCAGTTCCTCGAACGATGATTCGTCCCAGCTGAGAACGGGAGTCCTTGGGAGCCTTGCTCGAAACAGCAGGGGCTCCTTCGATAGTATCTTCCGAGGAGTCCTCTTCGGTGGCCTCACTCGAAGCGGATTCTTTGACGGCAGGTTCGGAGTCTCTGCTGTCACAGTTAAGCGACATCGACACAGGAATGTTGACAGCTTCAGCGTAGGTAGCCGGAATTGATTTGCACGCTCGAGGTAAGCGCCTTCTGCGGGAAGTCGGCAGACTTGTCGGGTTGGGTGGAGGGTCCACACCAACGGATGTCGGAGCATCATCCATCCCGCATCCAACAGCCTTTAAGAGCCTCTCCAGCAGCAAACGGTGATCGTCTAAGCGACGATTTATTTGCGCGATATCACAATCGCAACAGTTCGCCATCCTGTAGGTAGGATGACTAGACACGTCCGCCCGGTTTGAGTGTCGAGCGACGAATCCTTTGCAAGATGGACAGACGACAAAATAAGAATAGCGCAAGTGACCTGGATGCGGAAGGTGGAGGATCGAAGAGGATGGAGACTCATGCGGGAGGCTTACGTTCGATAGTGGACGGATACAGGCTGATGATGACGAAACGTTCATGAGTTGATTCTCTTGAAGGAGAGCATAACCTAACACTAACAGGTGTTTTTTTTCGGTCACCCATCCAACAAAAATTGATTTTCTTTAATTTCTGCGATAGCACAAGAGCCGGTATTTCAACATTACACAATCGTTGGTCAAATACAGTTATAGAGTGCAAAGACAGTGACTTGTATTTTTGATACAAATTTAAAGAATAGTACAACATTATTAAAATAACTAATTTACGTAATTCAATGATTACAGGCAAGGTTGTTGTTGTAGTAAGCAGTTGTTACAGAATATTCTACCATTTCAGTACTGTAAAATTCCCACCATAGAAATTCAATTGCGTAGGTGCTGAGCAACTATGGTATGCTTTTATTCCATTGAAGGAAAATCGATTAAATATCATGCTTTATTTAACGACAAAGCGAAGCGCTAAGTGCTTGAATCGATTTCAAATAATTAACGTAATTTCATTGTCTGTTCGATCACTGAAAAAAATAACTAACAGAACGATATTAAATAAGATGAACGGACCAAATAAAAGATGTTGTTTTTATTCCTCTTTTAATCCTGCCATTGAGGTAAAATTATCAACAGAAAATATCATATTGAACGGCTTAAAAAAGTCATGACATTCCAAGTGATTTATTCTTTCTTTCAATTCAATTTTTTTTTCACTACAGAACATTAAAAATAAAAAATATCAAATCGTTACTGAAGTACGATCAAGATTAATATTTAAATATAGGTACTTATGATTAAGTACTAAAAACAAAGCAATAAAGACAAGCAACATAATTTCCCAATGCTCATCAAACAGACAACGCCAACAAATTATTCCTTCAACGAAACTCTTGGAGTTCATGTCTGAATTGGGCCTCCCTTACGTGAAATATATCAACATCTGAGGCGATTTGGTTGAACAGTCTGATCCCTCTCCCAAGAGGCATATTCTCTAGCAGGTTAGTGTTACTCTTTGAGAGAGTGAACAATCTGTGCCTCCTTATTCTCAGATATTTATCGGGAACACACAGACCAATTTTCAACAAAATTTCAGGGTTCCCGAACACGCCACGCAACAGCTGGAAGAAATGCATACCTAAGCACACTTTCTCGACGTATGACGTTCTATATTCTTAACTGCAGCCATTATATTCTCTAAGTTGCAATTGTTTAAACCTTGATCATTTAATATCTAGACACTCCTGAGATCTTAATCATGCAAAAAGATGTAGCTCAAGGTAATCAATGATATGCTGTGGACTATAGGCGGTCACTATCAAACTGGACCTACGTCTAATGTCGCTTTTTTCGGTGATCGTTGTTTTTTTAATTACATGGAAGTGTTTTTTTTAATCGTTTGTCAGCCGAAGTTTGGTGACCGCTGGTATATTTTATGCAATAAATTATACTATTTTAATTCTAAGAAATTATTTTACAAAATATTCATTATTTGTATAATGGATGGCACGACTCGTTGACAGTGCGCATGCGCAGAACCACTTATATTATTCACCGTATGAATGAATGGATGATTTTTTAATGACCATTTTTTATTATCATTTTTTTTAAATAATTTTAATCGAGGTGTGGTCATAGAGGAATTCATTAAAATTCCTCAAAAAGCGTGATTAATTTAATGTGTCTATTGGCATATTAATTTTGATTCTTAATAATAAAAGAATTAAAGAAATATATACGCGCGTGCCACAGAGATGGCCACGATGACCTTTTAATTCATAAAACCGTTGTTTCTCACTGAGCCACTGATAGTAAATTAATTAAATAATATTTTTATAAATATATTTAAAATATGATTTAAGAAATAACATTATATCTAAATAACTTCTTAAGTTTTCACGGCCAGATTTGACATTGTGGCTTTTGGGTTTAGCCGTGTGTGGCGAATTTCTTCTTACCAATGCAATGGCGGTCGAAATATTGGTAAGAATAAATTCGCTACCCACGGCTAAACCCAAAAGCCACAATATCAACATGACATCTCTTTAATGTAACTTTGTAAAGCTGCATACGGAGATGCAATTCACGATTGAATCGTGTTACGAATACCATTTTTAAATATGGCACATAAAATTACTGAAAATAAATAAAATCTAAGTAAAAAAGACTTGATAGTATATTTAATACAAAAGATACATCATTTTTGCATTGTTTTTACATGGTTTACGTTGAGCACTGTTTATTTACACTCGGAACACTACGGTTTCGCTTTCAATGAGAGCATTGCCAGTTCTTCACCTGCACAAACCAGTGCCGGCTCTAGACCTTGCGCGCCCTAGGGCAATTTTTGTTCTGATACCCTATTTCGTATGTATTTAAAATATATATATGAAATAGATTGCCCTCGGCGCCCCTAGCTCATTCGACGCACTGGGCCACCGACCCACTGCGCCACCCCCTAAAACCGGCACTGTCACAAACGTATGTATGTGTATATAAAGACCTGGCGGAGCTTTTATTAAAAACATATATACGCGATCAAAACAAAGTACCACGGTAAGTATACAACGCCTATTTAACGCCCATCCTGCTATACCACTATGAATTTTAGCATCTTACTAAAAGTCAATTCTGTCGTAAAATGGGTTTTGAGAACAGATGCATTCGTAGAACACTGGGAAAATAAAGGTTTGAATTTGCAAAGAATGATGATCCAAGTAATCAAGACTCCCTACAGTTGGTTAAAAGTCGAATGTGGATCAGGATGAAATATGTACTTCAGTTGCCGCAGAAGAGCATAAACTGAAAACCGTCTGAAAATAAACGTATAATATACTCGTCATAATTGACATGTATTCTTGTACGAAATTTTACGCATAAAAACAATTTGCGTTGTGGTTGATGATAATTTGAAAGATCAGATTTTTTGGACCGAATGTTGACCGGAATAACACCCAGCTGACCTCATCAGGTCAAGCTGGTTAGGGCACTCTATTGTCCTGGAGGTAGTAAATGCCCTCCTAAGGCGGATGAACCTTTATGGTCAACGGCATTAGGATGTGGAAATAAAGGGGAAAATACCACATTAAAGGTCTTAAAGACATCCCACGTATCAGCAAAAAAATGATTGCATCTCAAGTAAAATTTTCCGGAGATAAAATAGTCCCCCAATCGGATCTCCGGGTGGGGACTGCTCGAGACAAAACAACCAAGACAAATAAGAAAAACCTTCAGCCAACAAGATATGCCACCAACTGTAGCAGGACTGTAGCGCTTATTCTGAGCTGAAAAGAATTGACATGAGATGAGGCGAGTATCATGGCGGCTGACAACTTTGTGGTGGCAGTTTATGACAACCATATGCTCCAAAAAGGGGTGTGAATATGTTCTGATATTGATGTAGCTTATACTCTCCTGTGGTATCCGATGACCATGCTTATGTCAATTCAATTAAATTCAAATCAATTTAAAAAAATCACTTACTGAAACATTACAAATTTAAAAAAATTCAAATCATTTCTGAAGCACAATCAAGATAAATATACAAATATAGATACTTATGATTAATTACTAATAACAAAGCAATAAAGACAAGCAACAGAAGGTGCCAATGCTCATCAAACAGACGACTCCAACAAATCATTCGTCCAAAGATACTCGTGGAGTTCATGCCTGAGTTGGGCCTCCCTTACGTGAAATATATCAACATCTGAGGCGATTTGGTTGAACAGTCTGATTCCTCTCCCAATAGGCATAATGTTATCATCGTCTCTTGACCTACTGATGCATGAATGCTAGCAGCGCCCGTTCGTACACCTCATCAGTCGTCACATATTCAAACCATATTATCTTTAAATATTATACGCAGAGACTAAATTACACGGCTGTTATGGTTTTTGGTAGCTAGTAGGATTAAAAATAAACGGGATGAATCAGGAGCTGAATAGTATTTATATAATACTACAGTACTAGAGAAAGCGGAAGAAATAAGAAGCTTTTAAATACAATATTATATATAGTTCCATTACTTTTCTTTAATATTTGAGTGCAAAATGATTGAGCTGAACGTTATTATATCTAAATTCAAAAAAGTATTTTTTTTATTGATTATTGGTTGAATTCTGACACTTTGAATACAGACAAAATTAAATATAGCGTCACTACGCCCACACTTATTTTCGATACTGGAATTTCCATTAAATTTATACATAACGTATCAATATATACGTGTATCATTTATTTATATTATACATATCTGTATATGTAGCTATATGCTCGAAAAGGTTAAAGATATTTTTTTATGTAAGCACATACAGGAGAATACCGACAGATAGTGATAGTAATTCTGAAGTCTCATCTGTGGAATTCTATGACGCTTACCATAGTGCATATGTTTAAGCGCTGCATGTGGAGTGTTGATCCGCCAACGTCATATTCTTCAGCTCGAAATTCACGCATCATCCGTATTATTACAGAAATTGACTATGAATGGGTAATATTCACGAGACGATTTTCGCCTACCACCAATTTTGATTAATAAGCTATGACTGGCATTTAACGGGTACGATATCAAATTCATACCAACCGGGGTATTTTAGAATTCAAAATTCGATTAAATATTATTTTTATTAATCTCCGTCGGGGATCGATCCGACGACCTTTTTGGCTTGCAAAGCAAACGCTTTGACCGTTGAGCTTTACCCGCCAGCGAATCTGAATAATAATTAGCTCACGCAACTGTTATACGATCTGTTTTGGTTTGACTCCCTGCGCATCCTGAAACACAACATTATACAAAATAAAAAATAAATAGAAAAATAAACGGTTAACATGTGAATTCGAATCACAGACCTATTATATTTCATTACTTCTCTAGTTTACAAATTAATGTTTTTAAACTCTACGACCCATCCACGTTTCTGTCAGCTTCAAATGTTGCTTAACTTAGTAGTCTAACGAGAAGCACGTGTACAATGTGTTATCGTTGTCGAGATCACTATAAATGTAAATTGACTAATTTAAATCACAGATCGTAATATAGATAATTGTTCGTGTAGGAGTATTTAAAAGGCTACATCAATTATTGATTTAAAGTGTAAAAGATTTTTATCGTACTTTGTATATATTTAATTGTTTGTACGTTGTTAAATATGCACCGTTGGTTTCATGACAAAATAACATCATGCATAATTATGCATAAAAAACAACTTCGAAAACCTGCACGTTATAAATAAGAAAAAAAACTGCATTCTGTAATAAAATTATTTTGAAAACCATTTAGCTCGGCCATTATAATATATTAATCAATTAACATTTTATTTACAATTAATGCATGAATATGTTAATTAAACGTATAATTTTATAAAATGCTTAAATAAAACTAAAAACAACAACAACGAAAAATTTACTTTCAAAATCAGCCATTTCAATTAAAAATTGTTTGATTATTCAAATTCAACTTTTGTCTTAATGAAATAGTGTTAATGATTTTTTTATAATTTTCCATTAATTTATTAAAGACTAGCACGACAATGGACATTTTTAGAAACAAACATTTTAAATTTTACTGCTATCGTCTTGTATTTGAATATGAAATTTATTTAAATAATTTAATAAAAATGTATGTTTTTTATCACGCCATTTCGTATCTGGAACATATCATCATCATCGTGTCTTTTCTCTAGCTGGAGTATATGGTCGTCAAGAACTGCCACCACAAAGGTCTGTCAGTGACCATGTCCTCTCTTCATTCCATGTCATCTTTGCATGCCACAGTACTGCCGAGTACATTGGATATGGACATATGGATCTGGGACATATTAGTATCACAAATTACACATTCGCATCGGGCGACATTCGCACTCAGCTGATACTCTAATACGGGCGATAAATCGATGTCACGCGTAAAAAATATGTTTCTACATAAACTGCCATAACTTGTAAAATAACCAAAATAACAACATATTTTTTTCAATATGATACTCACCAATTATAGCACCACCAGTTAAATCATCGAAAAATTGTAGAACATCTAACAATAATTTTAAATTATGTCCACAACTTAAAAATACACATTAAAACTTTTAAATGTACGTTTTTTAGAGTTATAAATATTTTTTACGATTTAGAGTATGATATTCATATAAAGGAATTTTTGTGATATAACCGTTATAAAGGGTATTATCACCAAAAATATACATAAAATACTAGCGATTATACAATAAATTTTAAAATATATGTTGATTTTAAAAATAAACAAGCATTATTCATTCTAAAAATTGAAACGAATTTTTATTGACCCTGTGTCTTAAATTAGCGTTTATTTTTGTAAAATTGGTAATGTCGAACCTTATAAGTAAGAAAAAGTCAAATGCTTGTAGAAAAAAAAACAAGTATAAATACCCTACCCGACTTTAAAGATCAGAGTGCGTAAAAGGTAAAAATACCCTTCCCGTAATTAACCGTCTGTCGAGGTAACGGGTATTAATACCTTTCCCGATGCGAATGTGAAGACATCTCTGCACCTGAAGTTTCATCTAGAAATATACAAAGTTCCTTTTGACCTCTAGAACAGAAGACTGGGTACTCGAAGACACTATAAAATCGAATATATATTTTGAGGCATTTGTTTTTCTGAATTATGTGCGAAGATTGGATTGGATACTTTCGAGGTCTGTACCATTTGATCCTAAGGGGTGACGCAACACAATCAACTAGCTAAGATACATGCGGTGACCCATTAATGTGTTAGTTCGCATCCAATATTCCACATTTTTATAACATCTTTAAATGGCTGATTCTCCCTGTTGCAGCAATCACATATTTTCAAGTCGATTTTCATAGTAATTTATTCAAACATGTTCCAGAGCCACCTGTTAAAGATAAGTAAAAAAAATCAAAGATAAAAAAGATAATATAAATAGATAAATTAGGTTCGTCAGTCAGAGTAATCTATCACACCTGAATGAGTACACGAGTACACGAAAAGTACTAGTGAGTAATGAAAGCTACTGAGTTTAGGGGTAAAGCGCACGACTGTCAAGCGACGAGTCCAAGGTTCAAACCCTTCTTATACCCATAATATATTTATTATTATAAAAAATTAAAATAAAATATTGCAATTATTATGATATTGTGGCTTTTGGGTTTGGCCGTGTGTGGCGAATTTCTTCTATGCAATATTTCGACCGCCATTGCAGGGGTCTTCTTCAAGGTTAATGACTTTGTTGTGAGTTGGTGTCAGGAGGTAGTTTAGCCGTCAGCCTAACGTACCTCCACGAGCGTCATGTCGTGTAATCGTGTACGGTAGGTATGTTCTAAGAAGAATATCTCCACGAACGTCATGTCGGACTGTGGTTGTCCTTGCTTGTCTGTATAGGTTGTTGAGTATGTGCTAGAGGCGGAAGCCATGCTGTTTTGAGAATAAAGCCGTCATCCCTGTTGATGAATGGCTTCCCTTACTAGGCGTGCATGTTTTCCTTACGATAGAAGAAATTCGCTACACACGGCTAGACCCAAATTCCACAATATCAAATCTTGCCGTGAAAACCTAAGAAGTTATTTATGCAATTACTATATTTGTAAGAAAAAAAAAACATAAATAAATATAAACATACAGCTTATAACAGGCGCCAGCTTTTAGTATTCACTTTTAGAACCATTTCAAATAAATGATATATAAAGTAATGCGCATGGTTTTTAATGTAATGTGCTTATCTATGGCAGCGCGGTAAAACTGGTCTGGCAATGTGGTGTGGGGTTTCCGAAGAATTTTAAGCATTTGTGAAAAGTATATGCGTATTACTTTACGTTATCGTCCCTGTAAGATCATCTTCGTATAAGTTTTTTATTCCCAATCTAGAGGCATTGTCCTGCATGTGTTTACATAAATAAATTACTGGGTGTTGGGTACTGGGCAGTGCTCCATACCCACACTTGGGGCGTTATATGGCCATCCATATTAATTACTGATGTTTTGAGTTTCCTTTTGAATATTGATCAGATTCGTGTTTATGTTGAATATTAATTTCACGACGCTAACCCTTAAGTGTTTTGATAAGTTTAATTTATTAAATAAATATGTATTATTTTTAAAATAATATAAATTTTGATATCAAACTCTGTTTTATACTACAATTATTTGTACACTGAGAAACTGAAAGAGGGAAAAAGGAATAAATTATATGGTTAAGAATCCTAGTGGATGGAAGGTAATAATGTATAAAAGCTTGTGAATAAATGTTGACTGATTGGATAATAAAAAATAATAATATACATACTCTGAAAATATACTATAAGGACATCCAAGGCTCGTGGTTCGAATCCCGCGTCTGCTGATATTTTTTCTGAATGAATTGATGCGTATAAAATTTTATGTATAATTGTATGTGTGTATTTAATTAATAACTTGATTTTGCTTGCATTTAATGTTTATATGCTTTTTGGAGATTAATTTGGATGGTCATTTGTGTGTTGAAAGATACACAATCAACAAAACTCCAAACACAGTCGTCTCTCGAACGCAGCATCGCTTAAAAATGCAAATTAATTTGTCCGACCACTCAGTCTCGCCCCGTTAAGATTACACCTGAGAAGATTACCCTGAACCAAGTACTTACTTACACCTGGTGCAGGGCCAGGGTTCTTGGGATAGGGCTGAACAAGTGAACAATATTTGACGAAATAATACCCTAAACTAAACTGAATTTGGAACTAGTCAACTAAAACATGACCTATCCGAATAATCTGAAGGATATGACTAGTTATTTACTATGGTACAGGACGAAAGCGTATGCCCCAGATATGGTTAAATAGGTGTATACAAAATAATGCTACTAGTTGCCATTATCATAAAGTAATATGACGTAGTGCAGAATAAAAAAATAATTTACGTAATTAAATTGGATCTTTATATCGTCGATAAAAGACATCGATGATCTTGCACTAACTACGAGTATAGGGGACTAAAAGAAAAAACAGTAACACTCTTGTTATTTTTTATGTATATTGATATTAAAGTCATTAGATTTTTAGTCAAGAGTTGTGTATAAAGCACATAGGTTTAAATTTAAAAAATATATCTATATGTAACATTAAAAAATGGCTTGATTTAATCTAACCCAGTGAGGCTGATTATGATATCAATAAATATAGTTTTGTTTCATATCATATTTTTTATTAATTTTTCATTATTGTTATATAATATATTTTTTATTATAACTATGCACATTAATCAAGTACTGTTAGCTTACAATATAAACGTGAAGAAAAATTACAGTTATTTATTTATACTTAAGTAATGTGATCAAATAACCACCCAGTATAAAAAAAAACACCTCAATTGTACCTGAATACGTTTCGGAGTAAAAAATATAATTCTAATTAAAATATAAGTGAAAAATATCGAAAATTAAAAAAAAAAAAAATTTTTATAGTCTAAAATCGATTAATAAAATAAAAAAATAAAGCATTTCGTATAAAAAGATTAAAAACAAGCAATTACGTAATGACTTTTACGGAATGAGATGTATTCGCCATTTATCGCTTAAATAAAATGTGTATCATTTATGTATTTCACAATATTTTAACGATGATGACCTTTTTTATTAGTTATCAAAAATTAATTTAATATTTATTTATTTAATGGACACATTTCTAGCGTGCATTTCAAAGGTTTCTCATGAATCTTATGTTTCAAATATATCCATGAAACTGTGGCAACCTCGGTATCGTCGCCTCGCAGTTCGTATTACCCTCGACACCTCATCGGGACATACAATATAAAATTAGTCTCAGTGATCGGTAAATTTACCTCCTCATTACCTGGTGATAATGTCGGATCTTTATCGACCAGATTGTCGGAAATGTACCTGTTAAGATTCAAACTTTGGAATGATCGTAAAAGCTCGTTGTCATTCCTCGATAGGTAATAAGAGAAGATAATAATATCATATAAAACGTTTAAATCTTTCATGTCGTATCCTTAACTGGAGCATATGGTCCTCACAATTGTGGCCATTTAGTTTTTTCAGCCACCATAGTCTTCATCCCTTTTCCATATCAGCTCTGCTATGTACATTATAAGTAAAGTTACCGAAGGCTCTCATTTATGATTCCCTGGAGTGTCAGTAGTTCGTGTCTTTGCCAGGTCTACTTCTGTCTCAGCCGTCTGTAGTAAAGAAGCTTACCTTTTAAGACTGTCTTGGCTATAAGTGCGATACCAAGATTAAAATTATAGATGATGAAAATCATGATTGGGTAAAAAAATCTAGCCAATTTATTCACTTCAGTCAGGGAACGAGTTCTCGCATGTCAGTCAACAACTTTACCTTTCTGTCATAACTTCATGAAAACAGGTAGAAATAATGAATTACGTACCTTAAGAAACGTTTTCTCGGGGCTTTGTTTACAGAACTGCATTTTTACACACGTCCAGTGTCAATGTTTACCAGCGTTTACCACTCGTGGAGTCGTCCTACCGGGGATTTTTACCAGTACTTAATATTGTATTAAAAAACAAACAAACAGCAATATTCAAAAGGCAGGTAATAATAAATCTTTCAGTTGTTTATAACGTATCTATGAGTGTGTATTTTCAAATTAAATGTGAGTATTTTTAAAAAGAAAAGGAAACTGAATGACTTGTCAATGGATTTGCAATAAGGCTTATTATTAATCTTTAGTGAATGACAATGCAATCATTTTATTCCAAATGCATGTAAAAGAGTTCTTTTCAACTAAGACCGATGGGCAGTGCATACGCAAATAATGTCTTACGGCGGGTATAGCTCAATGGTAAAAGTATTTTCTTGGCAAATCAAAGATTCGAAAGATGTGGGTTCAATCCCTGACGGATATTACTAAAAAAAAAATTTTTAATAGATTTCTGAGCTCTACAATACCCCCGGTTGGTGTGATTTTGATCCCTCACTTATAAAATGCCATCCATAGCCTATCAATTAAAATTGGTGGTGGATGAAAGTCGTCCCGTGAAGACCACCCATTCATAGTAAATTCCTGTAATAAATAAAGATCATGCGTGAATCTCGGGCTGTAGTCTATGTCGTTGGCGGATCAACACACATGCAGCGCTTAACGATGTGTTACATGATTAACGGCATAGAATCCACAGATGAGACTTCAGCATCACTATCACCATCTGTCGATATTCTCCTGTATTTGTTTACATGAAAAATGTTAAAGCTGAATAGATAGAGGTAAAAATTGTATACTGAAGCGTTTCTTAAAAAAGAAAATAGATTGTTTTACTTAATACCTCACAAGTTTCGGATCTTATACGTAGAGCCTTTTTCATATATTTTTCTTCTTTTGTTATTCATTTACACTGTCAGAATTGATTTTTTCCAGCTACCAGCCAATATTGATGGATTTTTCCAGCTCTTTTTACGATACAAATATACTTGAATAACAAAGTGTTTCGTTTACATAAATGGTAGAATTGAATTGCTCGCCAGCATCTGTGGTAGTTCCCTAAAAACATAATTATAAGTCGACTCTCTTCCGTTTGCTTACCATACCAAAGGTCGTAGACTCGACCCCCGACGGAGACGAAAAGAAAAATGCATTTTAATCTACTCATTAGCTCTATAAATTGACCCAATTTAAAATGCGTTTAAAATTCACATAAACAAAATATTTACATAGTCATGTTGTGAAAAGAATGTAAGAATTGTGTTAACAGTTTTTTTTGTAAATATAAATTTTACTGTGAAAAATAATATCTATGAAATATTAATTATAAATAATGCAGTAATTTCAAATAAGCAGGCATATTAATTTTTATTGAATTTTCGCTGTGTTATTTTTACTAAATCTTTTACAAAAGTATACTCTTGTGTCTTGAATAAAATATTCGTCGTTGTAATAACTTAACTGATCGATTAAAAGATACAATACTTACACTCTATAAAGTTGGAATAAATGTTAATTTAATTCCGATAGGCAATTAAACAATCAAAACACTAAATGTGCATTTTTTATTGGAAAGCCTTTTCCACGTGTAGGCGTTAAATTTAATGTTCATTTAAATGTTAAGTTTATTCAATTTTATTCACATTAATTACCATAAAACTTATTTGTCTTGATTTTGTTGTAATATATTTCATTTTAAACAATATATTTCATATAAACTACAAAGTAAATACTTAAAAAATATAAAATGTAATATAATGTACATGTTTTGAAAGGAATATATTACATTAAAAGTTATGATATATATATAAACATATCGATATGTTTTCTGGTGTCACGACCTATCTTTCACTAACAATTCTTTCAGCGACTCGATCGATAACGACGTGGGGTGACTCTACGATCACTGGACAAATCTTTAGGTTATGTTAGGTTAGTATAGCGTGACATCCAGTGCACCAGTTGTCCCGTGCGCCAAATGACAAGTGCACCAGACGTCCAGTACGCCCCACGTCGTTGGTGTTGAGTCGCTGAACGAATTGTCTGTGAACGAAATGCGGCGGAACAAAACATTGATGAAATATTAAAATAAATAACAATTTGTTTTTGATACATATATGCAATATATACATATTTTATACTTATATTAAAAAGTAATAAGAAAATAAACCTTTTGTTGACAATACATATTATTTATTTAATCTTATAATCGATAAACCATAAAATGGGCTCTATGACGTTCAATCAAGATGACAAAGCACTGCATGCAGAAAGGATGTTGGTGATGATCGATTTTCTGTATTAGAAAACAATGCTTCAATATCGAACTCCATGCCTTCAAATTAAACGTAAATAACTCAGCAATCTAGAATTCCGATGAGTGTTTAGACACCGCTTGAAAATGATAACTTGCGTTTTGTATAATTATTCTCAAAAATAACATTTAATAAATATAATTTATTACAAACAAAAATATATATATAGAAGCACGTTGTATAATATTTAAAAAATTCCAACGGCAGTGCGATAACTCAAAACGAGGCGTCAAATAAAAAAAATTAATAGTGAATAATTACTGAAAAAATATAGAAATTAATAAAAATCGTATTTTTAAATACTCACATATTAAACGAGCGTGAAGCATGCAAATTAATCAAGACCCGACTTGTATGAAACCTGATCCAATCATTGAAAACAATCAATTTTATTTATCTTTGGTTGGCACACCTGATTTTTTTCTCAAATCAACCTCCCAGAGTGTTGGACTCGGAATAAAATATCCGGAACTAACGATCGCCGCTGCTCAAACTTTTAATTAACTTGAGAAACTCTGGATTAATTTATATATTTTTTTATTTTATATAAATACTGGAAAGCGTTTTCAAAGCTACAAAAATGTTTGAGTGTTTTAATCGAATCTAATGAATGACGGTTCTCGTTATAGTTATCAATGTAGTACATTTCAAACATTTTTATTTACCATATACATTCTCTGTTTTCCATTAATCTATAGTTAAATAAAGTAATTATGATATGAATTATAATATGATTAGAAAACTGAGCATTTTTTTGAAAGCGTGACTTTTTTACTTGTGAAATTCCTCGAAAGTTCTGGAGAAAACATTCCTTATTACACTTATCACCAACACTACTCTCTTAAACATTTTAAGTTAGTACTTGATAATTTATTCGTCAACTACAAGCCCACGGAACTATTTCATAACATGTTTACACGATTAACAAGGCCGTACTGAAACTTTTCATGCAGGCTTTGAAATGCTCTCCTAGCATATGTGTTTCTTTATACACACAATTTTAATCTCTTCAAAATGGATACAAAATTCTTCACATAAAACGCATCCAGTAAATCCAGTAAAACTTCACAAACTGCTTAGAGGACCAAATATTTCTGCTGGATCTCTCCTGCAAAGATAAAGTAAAGAATATTTAGGGATTTTTTATATTAAAAAAAAACATTTTTACACACTCAGCGTTCAGCCGTCCCGGTTAAGCATTATAGAATCAAACGAGGATCAATTCCATGTGTTCGAACTCTGCCATGTATCCTTATATATATTTTTAAATTACGTTAGAAACCTTGAATATTGCTGGAGCATACATTTCGGTCACTACCTCTCGTGGCTTGATTAACAAGACCACTTAGCTTGATGTTTGTATTGTGGAGATGGGCAGAGGTAAATGATGGCCTCCAGCTAGAAAATCGTGTTGGCCCACGGGTAATGATCATTGGGGGAATCACCTTTTATGCCACTCTGGCAACACCACACCTACTATTGAAGAGCCTACACTATCTTTTCTTCTACTGCAGTGTGTAATTATCGCATGCAATTAAACATACTCGTATCATATTATTATTCTTAAGTGTAGAACTAACAGACATAACATTTCAAATCAATAAGGTGATAATATTATTTATATGACGATTTATTTTCAATTTTAGTCTTAATTCTTGCAAAAAAAATTGAATTATGAATATCCATAGAATAAAGAACATCTACTTGTCATGGTGTGTCCCTAAAAAAAAGAATTCATAAGGATCAGGATATCAGAAGAAGAAACAAGTTGAGTTGTGAATGCTATCGAAAGAATAGACTCATTAAAGTGAGATCGGGTGGGTAATATTTGCCGAAGAGAACGATCGTTAGATAAAAATTAAGCTAATTTTTCTTTTTATTCGGTCACTTATTTTTCGTAGTATCAATCCGGTGGATTGGTTTGCAACAACAAAATCTTACATCTCGATCTCCACTCTTTTCGATCCTCTACAATCCTTTTTAGCTCAGCATAAGAGCTACAACTCATGTCCATAAACACTTGCTGCAAATACTCCCATCCAGGGCGCCCTCTGCAGTTTCTACCCTCAACCATCCCTTCCACAATGTCGTGAAGAAGACTATGGTGGCGCATGATGTGACCGTTCCATCGGGCTCGCTTCTGTAAGATGGTTCTTACTAGGTGTCTATCTTCCTTGATTATTATTAGGTCACTTATAAATGTCAAAAATAGACTTCTCATCATTAGGATCATTTTCTTGGGTCCCCTTTCTATCTTTTTTCTTATTCTAACTTCAAACTCACATTGGCATTGTTTTTTCCAATATTCCTTCCATATCTTAAGCATATGGTCACTTGAAATTGCCGTCGCTCTGCTATATTAGTTGCTTCTGTCCATTCCGTAGATATCTATCGTTTTGCAGATCCACTTGGGAACACATATAGTTCCTGATGACCTACAGGCAGACACCTGAGGGCTCGAAGAGACGGCATTAATGTGTCCAAGGCATATATTTATATGGTTTATTAATATTTTTAATTATAGTTGATTATCTTGAAGCTCCCGAAGCTTTGACCATTTCGATCTAAGAAACGGCTCAATCCAACCAGCAACACGGAGATAGCAACAGTCAATGACTTATGAATTAAATTAAGATCAACAAAAACATAGTGATATAATTCTCTAAATATTATGTTAAAGACGACTGGTTCTAAATTTCACTCATTTTGCTTCTTAGTTTACTTGAATGGTGTGCATTGAAAGATGACTCACAAGGTGTGAGGTTTTAGAACGAGCTGACACCTTGATCTTAAGTGTTAAGAGTCCAGGTGAGATGGGTGGAACTCAGGCCTTAGCAGCGATCCGATAGCGCGTTTAATATTTCCGTTAAATGACCATTAATTATTATCGAGATGACCGAGTCTCCGTGCGGTTGTTAGCGATAGCCGGGAAGGAGGCGGAGTATGAAAGATGGCCTTAAGGTACAGACACACACTGAAAAAATATTTTTTATTTGTTAATTGTATAAGTTGGCTTCGTGTTGAACCGCTTCTTAAGGCAAATGGTACAAGGCTCGGGAGTGTCGAGCTAATCATCTATTCTTCTTAAAAAATCCGATGACCAAGTCACTCAAAAATATGCCTTGAATATTACAACTGCGCTTCAAGTCTTCGAGCTTTTGCTCTGAGGATCATTGGGATCCATGTATGTTCCCAGATGGACCTTCGGGTGCAGAGATATCTTAAGATGAGTCACGGAAAATGACAAAAATAAATTGGCATCACACATACTCATCGAAATTTCAGCAGGATTAATAAGATGTTGAATAATTTCTTAGGTAACTCAAGAAATATGGGATAGGACAGAGGAGCAAGTAGACTTGACTTTAACCGTCCTGGAAGGCCGTTTTGAAATATACGTTTTGCTGGCAGGCATGGCTTAGTGATAAAGCGATTGCTTACCATATTGAAGATCATGGGATTGATTGCCGAGGCCAATTTAAATAAAAGACACTTTAAGGAGCGTACGTGGTAATTATGTGGTTCTTTCAATTTCAAATCAAGTCTTAAACAAAGATTTACTGAATATATTTTTTTAAAGAAATAAAATAAATGATGTAAAAAGATTCAGTTTATCAACTGACAATACTTGGTGAAACTGCAAAATTATAATTTTGAAATTAATTTTAATTAAAAAAATAATAAATTAAAAATATTTTGTTTTGATTCACAATATATTTTAAATGATGTTTCGCCCTTCCTGAAGACACATCTTCAATACGGGAAGGCCGAAACATGTAATCATTTAAAATAAATTGTGAATCAAAACTAAATATTTTTAATTTTTTAATTAAAATTAATTTAAAAAAAAAAATTATGATGTAAAAATAGTTTTAATTTTTATTTGTTTACCAATTTAGGAGGTAAGTCTCCTTCTTCAAGACAAATTTTAAACTAACATAATCACTGAACAGTTAATCAGTTATATATATAATCGTGTCGGAAACAACAGGGTCAGATCCTGTCTGCCCAGAAGTGGGCGACGTCGATGGCGTTACTTCTGGCCATCATCAGGTCTTCCTGGGTGCATATAGTTAATCAGTTAAACAGTAGGGAGAAAAGTGGAAGGGAGAAAAGTTAATTGAATCATCTCTGCCGGTCGAATAGAGTGATTTCACCTCAGGCACCTTACCGTATCCGCATCGTGTCAGACACGTTTAGTTATACTGTGTACATACCTTAAGCCTGCTGCAGACGCGTGTGGCCGCCGTGCGAGCATTGAACAGCGATATATCTTGACATTTATGAATGGATCGGTGGACCGACCAGTCCGAAGGTGATTTGAGAGTTTTAATTTATGTGTGTTGTGTGAGCGTGTGGGGCGGGCCTTGTTATTGCCCTCTTCTCTCTGTAAATATTCATATCGTATGATTACCTACGTATATTATTATATTATATATTAATACATACGTAACATTAATACTGAAAGTTATCGCACTGAGATTATTCAACTTTTAACACTTTGAATTTTGTTATCGCTTTTTTTTAAGCTGTCAATTTGTCAAATAGGCAACTGATAGTATTATAAAATAATATGGCTTGAATAATATTATCACACACAATCAAAAAATAACTATTTATTTATACTTAAATACAGTTATTTAAGTTAGAGATGTTTGCTTTGAACATTAAGAATAAATAAAAAATAAAATCAGTATCGAAATATAGTAATAAAAGTAATAAATAAAGTAATAAACGTCATTTATTAATACTATACAAACAAGTATTTTTAATAATTTAATTTCATAAAGTGTTTCATATGTGTTTATTTACCATATTACCTTATATATTTATAGACTTCTTCTTCGTAGTATCAATCCGGTGGATTGGTTTGCAGCAACAGAATCTTGCATCTCGATCTCCATTCCTCTCGGTCCTCCGCAACCCTTTTCAGCTCAGCATAAGCGCTACAATTCATGTCTTCGAATACTTGCTGCAAAAACTCCCGTCTAGGGCACCCTCTACAGTTTCTACCCTCAACCATCCCCTCCACAATATCGTGAATAAAACCATCGTGGCGCATGATGTGACCAATCCATAGGGCTCGCCTCTCTGAGATGGTTCTTATTAGGTGCCTATCTTCCTTGATTTATAGACTGTAAGTTGCGTTTTGGATAGGTGATCAAAGCCATCAGAATTGATACTTTTTCAAGAATATGGTAATCATTTCATACTTTCTCACAAAGTTGGAGCATACGGTCGTCACAAACGCAAGGCATTGCGAGGTCTGAAGAAAATGCCACTTTATTTTATGCTCACCTGTGTAATCCTTGGAATATGTCCCAGCCATCTTCATATTATGCACATATCATAGATAAAAGCTCACCAGTCGCGAAATGTACCTGAGGGTATGCTTCGGGTATAAATGTGTATTCTAGATCGAAGCTCGTGAGTTTGATCACTAAAAGAGATTAAAAATTTTTTTTTTTAATAAATTTCTATGCTATATAAATATATACTCCCCAGTTTTTGTGAATTTGATCCCTCACTTGTTAAATTCTAGTCGTAAAATTAGTGGTAAATTAAAGTCGCTCCGTAAATTTCTATAATTAATAAATGATGCGTTAATGTCGGGCTGTAGTCTATGGAGTTGGCGGATCGCCACTCCACTTGTCGGGCTTTGCCATATGTAACATGGCAAGCGTCATAGAATGCACAGGTGAGATTTCTACATTTTTTCTCACTATTTACATATGTGTTTATTCTCCTGTTTGGTTTGCATAAAAAGAAGATATTTACCAACAATATCATCATCCCAATCAAACCCATTACACGGCTTCATCGACTTTTCGTTAGATTCTTAGGGCCATTCGCTTACACACAAATACTTTGACTTCGCTGAAATATGATTAAAAATATCACATTTGTGACATTTTAAAAAGTTTGAGATGCTGTGGTCATCTTTCAGTGTGTGGAAGAGTCCTTGATTGAGGTGTGGGCGGTAATTACCTGTCGGTGACGTCACCGGCCGCCGTCGCCGTTCCAATTTATCGTTCATACGAATCGGATATTAAAATATCTTCATAATGCCTCCCCACCACACATGTATAGGCCGTATAGTCACCGGGTGTATCGTGTTTTATGGGCCGAATAGGAATTCCGTTTACGACATCTCTAAATCTCTGCCGGGCAGAGACTGTTGCTTGCAGTAACCAGCGGCGTTACCAAAATACTTTTTCATTCATACGCTTTGAAAATGCCGTCTATATCCCGTCTTGTATTGAGAGTCCCAGACGGGTACCCTTCCCTGGAAACTCGCAAAAAGCAACTTGCTTGAGAGTAGCTAAATATCTTCCCTCGTCAATAAACCGTAGTCTATTGGTAATGGAGTAAGCTATATGCTAGTTATATATAGTTGTATTCTACAGCGTCTCGAATTGCCGAAGTTGCATAAACGCTCTAATTAGTTCATACCATGTCCGTTCCCCTAACTGGAGTATATACTCGTCATGAAATGCTCCTACAATGCTCCGTCAGATGCTATGGTCTTGTATCTCCGCCGAGTACATTCCATGTATAGTTACTGACGAAAGCGCGAGTCCGGGGGATTGAAGAAAAACCATGATACTTAAACGCCCCTAGTACTGTTAGTAAATGTTTTAATATACATGAAAATGTATAGGAACTTTGAAGTTACTACTCTGATGCCTCAGTGCGTTCAGTGTTACTCCTCCAATATAAGTTTCATTGCATTTTGCACGAGATATATATGGATAATTTTCAGCTGAAAAAATTCCTTGCTGTCAAAGAAAGCTTTCTTTAAGAATAAGCTATAAAATGCTTCCTACTGTAGGTGTTTTATTCATAGTTCGAATTTATAAATGCATTGATGTAAATAAAATATTCAACGTTAATACGTTTTTGGGTCAATCTTGTAATTATTTATATAGCCGTTCATAATTTAAGATCACTAAAAGTTATGACTCTGTATCTATAAAGAGAATCATGAAAATACATAGCTCTAGCTTTTTAATCCATTTCAAGGATTCATGATTAATTATGAAGTAAATATTTAGATATTTCTTTTATACCTATCCTACATGAAAATTTTGTAGCTAATGTAAAATTTATTTAACTACAATATAAATAATATAAATAACTATAAATCTAATAACGAAAGTCTAATACCAATTTTATTTTATATGGGGCATAATTTATTCCCCAAGATTTCATTAAATTTTAATCGCTTAATAAGATTTATAAATAGTCTCCGGATGATTATAAATAATAAAATTATTTAAAATAAAAACATGTTTTTATTATAACGATTATATTTTTGAAGACCTATTTGTCAATAACGACAGGATGTCTTACGAATAAATTTGAAAATAATTATATTCCAATTAATTCATTAAGGAAACCAAACAAGAAACATTAAAGAATAATTTAAGATCACGTTTAAATATTACATAAAAACAACCGGCTAAAAGTATCTTTCTTCGTAGTATCAATCCGGTGGATTGGTTTGCAGCAACAGAATTTTGCATCTCGATCTCCATTCCTCTCGGTCCTCTGCAACCCTTTTCAGCTCAGCATAAGTATATACGGCCAAATTTTCTACCTAATTCACTTCTTATTCTTCTCACACTCAGAGTTCAGTCGAACTGGTTAAGTGTCATAGAGTCCGTCGAGGACCATGTACCTTTTTTGTGTTCTATAAAATACTATCCTCCTGCATAAATACACATTCAGAGGTGTGTCTGCCTTGCCAGAAATGCAGCCCAAAAATCTTCGATGCTGGAATGTTTCTCAAGAACGTTGTAACATGCTTTTGGATGTGTTATACGGTTTCCCAACGCTTTCCTTTCAGCTCTATTTTTAGTCAAATAAACAGAAAACAGTCCCTCGAAGCAAAGTATGTAAAGGAGTTGGTAGAATTGAAATGTTGCTTCGGGACAGTAAGTTGGTAACGATGAATAATGCTTTTCATTCATAATGAACTACGTTTCACTATGAAATTAATGCGCAAGATTTTACTATGACGTGACTATTCGTGGCAGCGTGGTGGAGTTTTGCTCGTACATTGCAGACGGAAGCCAGGTTTTGCAATTTTAAAGTATTTTTAACATATCCAGTACCAGTTTGAGACCCTACAGCACCCTAGGTCATTTTTCTAGTGCTCTATATTGTTAATATTTAAAAAAATATAAGAAAGATTAGTTGCCCTCGACGCCCTTAGCTTATTCGAAACCCTAGAGCACCGATCCACTTCGCCACCCCCTAAATCCATCACTGCCCTTATCCTATAGATAAATATATTTTTCCGGAAATTCTTTATCACTTTCATAGTGAAGCATGTATATAAAAAAGACGATTAGATTGTGCTGATTCTCTTACACTCGTATATCAAATTGAGGTTTGCCAAATCGTTCCGAAATCCATTACTGGGTCGTTCACTTCTTTGTCAGCTCCTACCCAAGCTCTTCGGATCCTCTCATCATCAGTATGAGGAGCACGCGCCGAGAACAATACGGAGTCACGCTGAGCTTCATCAGCTATCTCCAGATCAACTTGCTCTGAGAATTCGAAGGTGTGCTGCTTCAATTCTATGAAATATTGCTCATGCCCAAATTAAGCTGTTTTTGGATCATGTTTTTTTCCTCGTTTTTTTTTTGCGTTCTCTGAATGTTTCATAAGATACGAAATGTGTTTTTTAATTTTTAGTACAGAAAAGATAGAAATAATGTAATTTTTTAAATATAATTTAGACTCTTTACTAATAATTTAAATGGTTTCACTGTAAAAAATTTAAAATAATAATTAACAAAAATAATATTGAATGAGACATATTATAACCCTGTTTTAGTATGGTTAACGTTGAACACTGTATACTCACATATTTGAACACCGTGGCTTCGTTTACAATGAGAACTTTAATTGTTCTAGACCTGTACAAACATGCCAATATTAATACGACTACTTTTATTTAGTATATTATTATTTTGCAATGAAAAATATGGTAGTATATGTAATCACTTATAAAAATTTCAAAACTTATGGCAGTTTTATTATTCTGATAATATATTTAAGCTTAATTTTCAAACAGAGGCATGCAAGACCATTATTTTTCATGTCCGTTTACTTAACTTTAGCATATGAACTAAATAGTTCTGTCAGCTAGCAAGGTCCTCGCCTCATCCCTTGTCAGCTGTGTCTCCTGTAGCTTACCTAAGTACTTTTCATATATAGTTCCCGACGACCTACTAATAGGTCGGAAGGTCTTTAATAAAAGACAGGGGCATTCTTTGGCTTCCGAAGTACAAGACCCAGCAAGATCCACCTTCATAGCTTGACCAACTGTAGTGTGGAAGGTCATGTCTGCTCCCACCTTTTTAAGTCAAAACATCGTACCCATAGTATTCTGTTTCCAAAACGTATTAATCGCTTTAACATCCTCCTCTCTCTTAAAAAGGTTGTTATTCCGTCGCGTGATAGCAGGATTGGGAGCAGATTGATAACACTTTTTCAGAAAAACATCGATATGTATTAACGTTACAAATTGACAAACTTCTCGCTCTACCTAGTCACAGCATAAGCCGAGCCACAATACAATATGCTCTCGCCAAAGGGCTGGGACCGACTGATCTTTGAACTTAGGATGGGCTCTCGGCCACGCCACGAGCGGCGGTGTATATAACTAGTCCCAAATGACAATATGG
This sequence comes from Glossosoma conforme, assembly GCA_022606575.1. NCBI lineage: Eukaryota > Metazoa > Arthropoda > Insecta > Trichoptera > Glossosomatidae > Glossosoma > Glossosoma conforme. The sequence continues at coordinate 1,896,569 of JAGTXR010000002.1, forward strand.
CGGACACATTCATGCACGTCAAGCGACCAGAAATAAGAGACAAAATATTGTATGTCAAGGTTTTCGGTACCAGCCAGCAAGAGCTACATCATGCTGATGTCAGCATTAAGTAGAGCACGGCCGGTGAAAAATCTAATTTTATTTACCTGGAAAATATACATCACATCACCTTGCCATAATATACATCAATGGAGTCGGTCACCCACGAGCCAACTTTAGAATACTAATCGACTAATCGACTTAAATTCTAATAAAAATAAAATCCATCTAACAATGACGATTATGAGCCACACAAAGTCTGCGTTAACTGATTTGCGACGACTTTATTACTATCATTGATGTCGTTTCTAGTTTGGAAGAATTTCTGTGACAATAACGCGATAATTGTCGTAAAATTTAAATGTTTCGACATGTTGACGGTCGTAAAAAAATGTTTCGCGCCTCCAAAAAAACACGGTTGAAATAGTTATTTTTTGTATTGTGTTATATTTTGTGACATTTATAAGAGAATACCGACAGGCGGTAAGGAAAAAATCTCATCAGTGGCTTCTACGAGAATGATTCATGTCTACTAAGCACGGGATACTGATTTTTGATTTTTTAACGTAATAAGAAAAAGTTGAAAAATAAACAACAAAAAAAATCAAATGGATCTTCTTCATCTTCTTCGTGTCAGCGACGTCAAATTATTTTTGCACAGTATTTGGTCTTGAGATGTGCAGCTTGTTGGGCACATGGAGCAGGATCTTAGGTGTGAGGTGGTCTGCAAGTCTCCACAGTCGAACAATAGTGACTCTCCCTTCCGAAGCATTCCCGACCGCTCGAGGTTGTCCTTTGTTCTACCATCTCTGGTTCTTAATCTGTTTAAGGATTTCCAGGTCCGCCAGTCAAGGTTCTTGCCAGTTGGGAGGCCTTTCTTTGGAGTAATGAAATCCTCTGGTTCGACTTGTTGCCACAGCTGGAGTCTCTCATTTTCAGGGCCAGATCAGTCTGGGTGTTGGGGGTATCTGATTATACAAGCAGTTGAACAGTTGGTTGATTTCCTTACGCATTTCTTCGGCGCATATGACTTAGAGTCTTATGTTTGGTGGTGCGATACCAGCCAAGGAGTATAGTTTTTCGAATGGGTGGTGTTTAAGAAACAAAGACTTCCGTCTACCGTGAAAAATTAATAAAAAATGAAAATCATTGCGGGAAGTCAACGTTCAACAGTGGACGGACACAAGCTGATGACGATGACTCTTTCTCCTAAGAATAATATAATTTTATAGGGATTTATATTTTAATATACAATATAAAGAGCAAAATTTAGTATATATAATAGTAAATCTGTATCCATGTAGAATATTATATGTCAAATATATATTTATGCACGTATATACGTATTTTAACATTTTTTAATGCCTTAGTTCATTCAAAAAGAAATAACCATAAACTCTGTGTGGTAACATGGGCATTCGACGTGTATTAAAATTATTGCTCGAACAACTCAATTATTTAAATTGATTTTGATAACATTGCCCGATAAAAATATTCCAACAGCCTATACTTCACGGGGCCGGACGGCCTTAAATATTTTGACAAAATTAACAGCGTTAGTTATTGTCGTTTAGAGGCAGACTAACGACCGGAGAGGATCGCTCTACGTGTCGAGAGATGTGTCTCTACATGTCGGGATATACATATTTTGTCGGTCATTCGAAAAACACCAAATAAATTAAAGGCAATAATCGATTTCCGAGTATAAATGACCAGTTCGAGACACGGACTGTTTATACAGCTCTTATTAATGAGATGATTCAAGGGAAGTCGAGAAGTGAAACTTTACTTTTTAATATTTAAGCAAATTATAATAATATTTTTTTTATTCATGACGAATTAGTATTCATGACGTTCTGAATCACCAAAATGGCAATTTAGTTTTGCGTTACCTGGAACGCATTAATAGTTCTTCGTATTCTTGCATAATTACAGATGAACTATTAAACTTACCTATTTAACGAAATAATTTATTGGAGTCGTCTGCTTACTAATCATTGGGGCTTTCTGTTGCTTGTCTGGCATCTTTTTTTTAATTTTAAAAGGTTAAAACAATTATTACTTATTTTTTTAGCTATAGTACATAAAAATTCTTGCTGATTTTTTTAAATTTAAGAACGTAATAAACTAAGATTGAAATGCTTAAGCAATAATACAATTGAATTGAAAAAGAAAATCTTTTCATTCCAACCCACTGATTTGTGTATATATAGAAAAGTATATCAAAATCCATGTTTAATCAAAGTATTTAATTTTTGAAAATATTTTCCTATAAGTATTTCAAATAATTTAATATTTTTTCTAGTTTTAGTATGGAAAGTGACTCATCATATAATTAAGACCATGGATTCGCGCACTCTGCGCACTTCCTTAGTCTTTTCACTTATAAAAAAATATAATTTTGAGTAGCATTTTTAATAACTTATATTTTTTTTGTTGAAGCTGATTTCATGATGAAGCATTAAGGTCATTACTTATCTAGACCTTTGCCGTGTATATTCTATGCAGATTATCTAAAGAAGGTGTTTTTTGATTATCTACCTGTCAATATATTTGTTATCTTCTATTTTCAATATATTTGTACGTCTTGTAAATTATAGATTTTTATTTCATTATATTATATTAATGTATATTATTATAATTAAAATTATTTTAATATTATAATTATAATAACAAAAATTTTAATATTATTTCAAATTATAAAAATGTAGTTACACCAAGTATTACGCGTATTTTTGTGAATCTGTCATTTTATATTGTAATTGGATAAAAAAATATATCAACTTTTAAATGTATTTTTCTGACTTTCGTGAGTGCTGTAGGAGACAATAATGCGTTTCATCATAATGGTCTATGTTATCTCGGTGCCTTAATCGTATGGTGAGGATTCATCAATCCAGCTGGGCGATGTGTCTCAGCGGACGATATGGAGATCGAGGAATTCCAAAGGTGGGAGAAGTACGATTTATGATAATATTTTAATTATTCAATAAGAGGCTAATTATTCAGAACACGCTGGAGACCTCTACAAAGAGGATGCGAAGAATAATATTTAAAATCCCATTACGACACTACATCATGAATTAATTTTATTAAATTACTCGAAATGTTTTTTCTTTCTCCTTAAATGTCACTACGAATTACTGCTGCTTAGTTCTGTGAGTTGCCAATGCGCTTTGTCTCAAGACATCTCAGCACACAAAGGTCCATCTGGGAACATATATAAACTTGAATAGAATGCAGCTTTAGTATCCGAGGAATATTTGTGGGTGACATGTTGATCGTTTTTTAAAGAGACCATGTGATTAACACGACGCTCATGAGGCCGATACCATACCGATACCATTAACCTCAAAGTTGCGCATAATAATTCATATCACCAACTTATGCAACTCCCTAGATTTTGTAGCGCATCTGACATGTTTGCGGAGGACGGAGTCCATTCCTTCCCAGCATTATTGCAACACCGTGTTGCCGGCTTCCTGAGCAGGATAAGGAGGTTCAACAACACCATCATCTTGGCTGCTTCTGAATGGCTCAACTACTCCCTGAGCCATCGCTGGATGGAGATGTTGCAGCGACCACCATGAATTATTATGTTTAGATATAATTATTATTTTGTATGTACTATACATATATTACTACTATAGATGTTTCTAAAAATATGGCAGATTGTGTATGGCACAACCCAATCAATCCTGCTGGAATAAAAGCGAATTATTATTATTATTATTCGATTTTAATACACAATCGGTGGTAGATGAAAGTCGTCCCATAAAGACCACCCATTCATAGAGAAAAGTTGCAATAATAAGGATGATGCGTGAATTTCGGGCTGTAGTCTATGATGTTAGCAGATCAACACTCCATATGCAGTGTTTAGCCATATGTAGTATGGAAAGCCTCATATTCCATAGCTGAGACTTCAGAATCACTATCACCAGCTGTCGTTATTTGCATAAAAAAATATTTACATTAAAAAAAAAGACAGATGACACACAGTTATAAACAGCTGTCCATTCAAAAAAATGTTTCGAATCATAACTGTACATAGTCATAAATGAAGAAAGACGAAATAAGATAATTAGTATGGATACTGTATATTTATAAATTCAATTTGAAGTACTGGGTAATGTATGCAAATTCTGTAAATTACTTTTATTCCATTGTGTGGTAAAATTAAAGTTCTTACACAAACAACAATATGCATTGCGATGAATTAAGCCGGTGTTCAATGGGTTGATTTATTTACTTGTGTCCATTTCGTTGCATTTATATGGAGCACTGAAACACTTAAGTACTGAAAAATACACTACAAGTGTATGTAGTAAACCTCTGGAATATGCACGCTAGAGCAAAAAACAAACACGTTATAGAGATTACCCCCAGAAGGAGACGAAAAAAATAAATCTGAAGGCTTTGTGTAGTAGGCTAATTGTGGCTCTTTCATTCTCAGAAAACAACAGCGCTTTTATTTTCAAGGGTGTTATCCTGAGTAACTTAATTCAAAATTAGATTGTTTGTATAAATTATGTCCAAATATAGTAAAAAGAAAAACTGATTCTGTACTTACGTAGAAATTATTTGAGTTATCATATATCTGATAATTCAAGGCTTTTTTTGCCATTGAAAATGTCTTGAAACAACATCATACAACACTAAAAAAGGTCATGATTTTTTAATTGATGATTCTACGGGGATTAAACCCATTATTTATGCATGCGAGTTGAGCACATTAAGTGCACTCGGATCTGCAGAATAAACAACTGAAATATGTACCACATAGTTTATTTGCTACAGTATTAACTAATTTGCATATGCATTTATAGAGTTATGCACTGTGCCCTAGTATATGACCAAGGAGTTAAATCGCTCAACTATTATGCAAAAGATTGCGTTAAAAATCCCAAAAGAGGCTTCAAAATGTACAATAAAATTTTATACCGTTGACTAAAAACCAGTCTCTGTAATGTGTATGGTTGGTATGACTGATTCCTCACCCTTAAAGTGGCACGAATCATTATTATCTAATGATTTGTGTTTGTTACATATATATTAGAATTCACTCAGATCCATTTCAAATTGAAAATACTTAATATAAAACACGTAGTCCACAAACCAGAAGATCACGGTTTCGCTTTCAATGAGAGCTCTTTTTTTCAATTGTATATATAAGTATTGAAAGTGTTTCAAATACAGGTGAAGCTTGGGTTAAGATTTGTATTCTAATGACGTTTACAAATTAACACTTCACTTACAGTATTTATACATCTTAAAATGGAAAATGTAATTGAATTCATTACTGTCTGGTCGTATTATCCTGTATGTATTTGCGTACATTTAACAAGTGCAGTGAAATATTTGCATGTTACTTATTCATTACCAGTTAAAACCTAGAATTTTAGCTTTGAAGCCTTATTAGAAAATTACGAAAAGGGTGCAGTGATATTATGAGAACATACTAAATAAATTATATTTCCATTTCAGATTACAGTAAACAGTACTCGTAAATTGTTAGACAAAAACAAGTATATATTGATTTTGATTAGATCAAATTTAAAAAAAAAACAAAGATTTCAACCGTCATGAAACCAAAAGACTTATGCTTCTTAAGCGACTTATTAAATTGTATGTATTTATTTAATTACTGACATATTAACTATTCAATTTGCTTAAAGATGTAATAAAAATTCTTAAAAAAAGCATAATTATTTCTTGGATACAATAAATCCCTACTTTTAAAGCTTCCAGGCTCCTGTCATGTGGAGATGTCAGGAGCTATGTATGTTCTAATTTAAAATTAATAAAACATTACTTCTTCGTAGTAGTATCAATCCGGTGGATTAGTTTGCAGCAACAGAATCTTGCATCTCGATCTCCATTCCTCTCGGTCCTCCGCAACCCTTTTCAGCTCAGCATAAGCACTACAATTCATGTCCTCGAATACTTGCTGCAAATACTCCCGTCTGGGGCGCCCTCTACAGTTTCTACCCTCAACCATTCCCTCCACAATATCGTGAAGAAGACCATCGTGGCGCATGATGTGACCAATCCATCGGGCTCGCCTCTCTGAGATGGTTCTTTTTAGTTGCCTATCTTCCTTGATTATTCTGAGAACCTCATTGTTCGTGACGTGGTCTCTCCAGGAAATTCCGAGAATTCTTCTGTACGACCACATCTCAAAGGCTTCTAGTCTTTTTTTATCACTTTCAGATAAGCACCATGTCTCACAGCCGTACATTAAGAAAACATAACTATAACTAGTTAATTAATTAAACTTCGGGAGCAGACAAAATATGGGATGAGGCCAAGATCATATGGTTGAAAGAACTATGTGACGGCAATTCGTGGCGATCATATACTTCCTAAATACATGATATCAAGGAAGATGAACTGTAGATGTAAGCGAAACAAATCTTGACATTGTTTCATAATCGACCGGATTGAATCAGTCCAACATCGCTTCTTATCAAGAGTTGCACGACTGATCGGCCTTGAGAGAGGTAGCTACTCCTATGAAGATATAGAGAGGCGACTTAATGTATCTACATTGGAGAGACGTAGAACAGTGACTGACTTGCTGTTTATTTTTAAAATTATGAACTCCATAATCGATGACTCGACATTATTGCAGGAAATTACGTTCAATGTTCCCTCCCGGTTCACTAGAGGCAGTGACCTGCTACATGTAAGGACATCCAAAACCAACTACGGATTCTATTCTCCTATGTTAAGAATGTGTAGACTGGTTAACTCCTCTAGTGACTTGGACTTTTCGGGGTGGACCTTCCAGCATTTCGCAGATCCCTCTACTAATGTACTAGATCTGTTTTTTACTCATGTTCATGTTTTGTCTAAATGTATTGTCTTAGCTATTATATTGTTCTGTTTTACCATTTCATTTATTGTATTTTCTACTTTAAAACCGTATGTATTGGCTAGGCCGTTAATAAAATAAAATAAAATAAAATAAAATAAAATAAAATAAAAAATAAAATAAAATAAAATAAAATAAAATAAAATAAAATAAAATAAAATAAAATAAAATAAAATAAAATAAAATAAAATAAAATAAAATAAAATAAAATAAAATAAAATAAAATAAAATAAAATAAATAAAATAAAATAAAATAAAATAAAATAAAATAAAATAAAATAAAATAAAATAAAATAAAATAAAATAAAATAAAATAAAATAAAATAAAATAAAATAAAATAAAATAAAATGAAATGAAATGAAATAAAATGAAATGAAATGAAATAAAATAAAATAAATAAAAATAAAATAAAATAAAATAAAATAAAATAAAATAAAATAAAATAAAATAAAATAAAATAAAATAAAATAAAATAAAATAAAATAAAATAAAATAAAATAAAAATAAAATAAAATAAAATAAAATAAAATAAAATAAAATAAAATAAAATAAAATAAAATAAAATAAAATAAAATAAATAATCAAGGAAGATAGGCATCTAATAAGAACCATCTCAGAGAAGCGAGCCCGATGGTTAGGTCACATCGTGCGCCACGATGTTCTTCTTCACGATATTGTGGAGGGGATGGTTGAGAGTAGAAACTGTAGAGGGCGCCCTAGACGGGAGTATTTGCAGTAAGTATTCTTGGACATGAATTGTAGCGCTTATGTTGGGCTGAAAAAGGTTGCGAAGGACCGAGAGAAATGGAGATCGAGATGCAAGATTTTGTTGCTGCAAACCAATCCACCGGATTGATACTACATATTATAATATACAACATTTAAATAAAATTATATCCCATTAAAGAAATTTAAGCTGACATTTCGTGTATATATACGAGTGTGTTATTATTGACCTAAAAAAGTCGTATACAAATTATTCATGTAGGTTGTAGGTACTATGAAATACGACTGAAGTATTCGGTATATGAACCGGATGCTCTAACGTCAACTACTCCTGAAACTGTGCATACAAATTGCAAGCAAGTACTTTTTCAGACTACGCAGTATGTAGAACCTCAACGTGCTGGTTGATTTTGCTACAAAATATCAATATTATTTTGCACGTCCATCGTGCACGTTCATTGTTTTCCAGGCGCCCGGACACGCACGTGACACGTAACCGTACCACGTGCACATGATGATGCGTTCACGACACTATTTTTAATTGCACGCACATACTTATGATGTTTAATAACCCAATAATGATGCAAGCAACGTGCCACTCGTAGTCCGATCAGCTAAGGAAATCAAAATCTTTGCGAATTTTTGCCTGCGTGTATTGTTTTGTGATAAATTATTGCAAGCATAATTTTCTTGTCATTTTGTAAAAATATTATTCCGTTTTTGTTGTCGTTGGGGTTATGTGAATTAACTAAGTTATTACTAAACGATTGCTTCTTGAATCCATTTGGTACACCACATACTAGAATCTCGATTGGTTTTACTGTGCTGTCATACAAAGTCAAGTCACAGTAAAAACATACTCAATAGTTTTTAAAATGAACCATGCATATCAAATATTAACCAAAAGTCCTTTAGCGTCATTGTCTTTCAGTCCCAATACAATCCAGACATAGCTCCGTATGATTTTTTTTCTGTTTTCCCGACTGAAAAAGTGCTAAAAGAAAACATTGGGAGATCAAGGAAAACATCCAAAAGCATGTTACACGTTTTTAACAAAAGTTCTTGTTGATGACTTAAAGGTGCAGGCATGGTCTTCGTCATGACATTGTGAAAGGGATGGTTGAGGGTGGAAACTTCAGAGGGCGTCCTAGACAGGAGTATTTGCAGCAAGTGTTCGAGGACATGAGTTGTAGCTCTTATTCTCTGCTAAAGAGGATGGCAGAGGATCGAGAAGAGTGGAGATTGAGATGCAAGATTTTGTTGCTGCAAACCAATCCACCAGATTGATACAACGAAGATCAGGCATGGCAGACTAGTGTTCCGCTAATGTTTTAAGGCAGAGGGATAGTTTTTTGAAGTGGCTTAAGTATCAATTTTTGCCATAAAATGCACATCAGTTTTTTAATGGATCTTTTACGTGTATATACTAATCCCAAGATGTATTGATTAGAATATTTTATTTACTCATTTTGACTTCTATCGTACCATATAATAAATAATAGTGGCCAAAGTAAACAGGTACATAAAGCAACCAGATTGCAAAGTAAATAATTAAATATGCGTATACATTCTGCATTCGTTTAATATACATAACGCAGCACTGATACATTATATAAATAATGTCTTTTACTGATCGAGAGTTATTTTTATTACTCGTTCATAATTATTCAAGCAGGTTGCTGACCCGCCACGAAGCGCCCCCGGCGAATGTTAATCCGAGCGGATTGCGGGCGTTTTTGTACTTTCATACTTTTAATCGGTAGGTTAAGTTCTCATTAAATCGATAAATATTTAATCCGCGTAAGCAACACAATGAGTCGTCAAGGGGACATCTATTAAATCTTCTGTAAAGCACTCGACGGAGCAAATACAGAGGCGGGCGAATTATTAAAGAAAACTATATCAAATGTAAAAATTAAAAAAATATAAAATAGCCTATATGATATTTTGTCAGTACGGTTGATGTATTTTTTTTATCTTCCCAATATACCTAACGAAATTGACAAGGGCTTAAAATCCTTATATCGCATAATTGTCACGCAAACGGCTGTGGGTAAAACACAAAATAAATACAAATACTCTTTGGACCGGAGTGTGCAAGACGAGGACACAAATTAAACCCTGCCAGTTTTGCAGCGGACTGACTGAATGTGACTACGGCGTGGAGCAAACTCTGTCACACCTTTTGTAGTGTGCGCTGTGTCCGAGTAGCTGTACCCAAGAAGACCTGATGATGGCCGGGAGTAACGACATCGACGTCGCCCACTTCTGGGCAGACAGGATCTGACCCTGTTGTTTGCGACACGATTATATATAGGACTAATCTCTTAATCAGAAAATCTCAATATAGGGTATTAGACATGTTTTTATTAATAACACACTCAATCTTTACCTGAAAATTCCTGAAAATAAGGCGCTATATTTGGAGGAAAATTATTGATTAAATATATAAATACTTCTTATTGTTTATTAACCTATTTTACAGTATTTATTAACTTTTTATAATACCACGGTCTCGTTTTCAATAAAAGCTTCGTTAGTTCTACACGTGTATAAACATACTGGATGAATCCAAGTAATTACTTTTCAAAGTAAATGACAATAGAAAATATAATAAATACTATGGGCAAAAAATATCCAGAAATTTGAATTAAATTTCGCGGCTAAGCAATTCGAATTAATATTTTTATTTTTATGTTGGCACTACTGTCATTGACATCTGTGTCAAATTACAAGACTAAATATTCATTATTTTTTGAGATACCTGTCTAGTACTTTGAGGGGAGGAAATTAATTTAGAAGAATAAATAAAGATTTTTTGATTGCTAAACAAATTCCGGTATTTTTTTGACCACAGTAGTATCTTGAGACAGGGCATGAATAATTAAAAGCAAGCTATAACAGTACTACTAAAGAGGCGGCATTTTTTGATTGCCATTCAAAAAATGAAAGAAAATTAAAGGACAGCCTATAAATAAAAATTATTTAATGGAATTACTAAATTGCTAACTATATGTTCTTATTGTTATTAAAACTTTAACGACGTCACAACCACAGGTAAACTAGGTAACTCGATGTTTTTTTTAAATATGTCGCAATAATGCCGGTGGTCATAGCTCAATGGTAAAGCGTTTGCTTTGCAAGCCAAAGGTCGTGGGTTCGATCCCCGAAAGATTAAAAAAAAAAGGATCATTAATCGATTTCTGAGCTCTAAAATACCCCGGTTGGTGTGCATTTGATCCACCACCCGTAAAATGTCAGTCATATCCTATTAATTAAAATTGGTGGTAGACGAAAGTCGTCCCGTGAAGACCACCCATTCATAGTAAATTCCTGTAATAATAAAAGGATGATGCGTGAATCTCGGGCTGTAGTCTCTGACGTTGGCGGATCAACACTACACATGCAGCGTTTAGCCATATACACCATGGTAAGCGTCATAGAATTCCACGGATGAAACATCAGAATTACCTATCACCATCTGTATGTATTCTCCTGTATGTGCTTACATAAAAAAAAAAATATGTTGTAGAATTTCCGCCACTGCTTAAAATAAAGTTATTTTTGCACAACGAGGCGACTGACCCGCCACAGTGCTGGTACTCGGTATTAATCCGCGAGATATTCGCGATTTGCTGTTTGCATTTTAAGTACTCAACTAACCACCTACATACATTATCATTATTTCATGCAGTTAAAATAACGACGAGTGCCAATGATATGATTTTAGACTTTATAATTTACTCGGTGAAACTTTGGAATATAGAGTTCTTTACAGTAGGCGTCAAAGGAACATTGTCGTTGAAAGCATCCCTGAAAGAGAATTTCATGTTCATGCATCGAATTTGGTATGGCGTTTTTATAGAATTATATTTTGTAGAATTAACAAATATTAAGTAAATTCAAAATGATTTCAACACCTATTTCTGGTGATAAGCATTATAGTTTTGAGTAATCAAAATGATAATCTCTTAATAGAACAATGAAGTGGAAGAAAAAGTTTTAATATTATATTGAAACCATGTAGATGTAAATTTACCAACGTCCACTTATTGTTCCATGTATTTATATGAGACTTCAAAAAAAAATTATATTCTCTTAAACGAATTTATGGTTTTCTTATAAATAAATTAATGGATCTTTCAAAACTTATTCCAGTTCGCAAAATTCTTTATTACACAGAATTTTATACTCATACATTTTTACTTAAATATTAACGCATGTGTAACAAAGGCAAGACAATTGCATGGCTTATTAGAATTTCGTGTAATTTTTTAAAATATTTTTTATGTAAACACATACAGGAGAATACCGACAGATGGCGTTAGTAATTCTGAAGTTTCTGTGGAATTCTATGACAATTATCATGGCGCATATGGCTAAGCGCTGCATACGGAGTGTTGATCCGCCAACGTTATAGACTACAGCCCGAGATTCACGCATCATCCATATTATTACAGGAATTTACTATGATTGGGTGGTCTTCACGGGACGACTTTCGTCTACCACCAATTTTAATTAATAGGCTATGACTGGAATTTTACGGGTGAGTGATCAAATTCACACCAACCAGAGGTATTTTAGAGATCGGAAATCCTTCTTTTTAATCTCCGTCAGGTATTGAACCCACGACCTTTGGCTTGCAAAACAAACCCGCTGGCAAATTATTATTTTTAGTTACTTTTTGGTCGATATTCTTGACGAAATTTCATTAGTACTGTGATTAATTTTACATCTTAAAAACATTTTTATTCCACCCTCGAAATCATACATAATAAAAATTAATAAAAATATAATTTAAAAAAAAAAATCTCTCTATTATATATAATGCTTCTGTTCTCTCTGTGTATCTGTTTATAAATACTGTAATTAATAATTATGTAACCATAAAAAAACCATTGTCACATACGTGTTTAACATGAATAATTGAACAATTCGGTCATTTATTTTTGAAATCAGCCAATCTAATCTTCTGGCCATCATCAGGAAGAACTGATGGTGGCCAGAAGTAACGCCATCGACGTCACCCACTTCTGGGCAGACAGGATCTGACCCTGTTGTTTCCGACACGATTTTATATATTAATTTTTGTAGTATAAAACAATACAAGAAACAATTTTAAGACGCTGCTTTTTAAATTAGAAATAAATAAAACAGTTTGAACGTAATAATTAGCGAAAACGTAAAGCTTGAGAAGTTAGTGAAAATTTTAAATATATAATGTAATTATTAACAGGAAATATTTATGCATTTAATTTTACTAATAACTCCTTTATGGGCACTTAGAACAAAACCATCATATGCGCGCAAACTGAAAAGTGCTCATTAAAGCGAATATTAGCATACATTTGTGATGGACTCACTCGGAGAAAACATATTAATAAAGCCTTGATGGCATTATTTATTGGCAGTGCCAGTACACTGGCAAAGTCGACATAACATCACGGATTTTTGGCTAGACAGACAGATGCACGGGACGTGATTAGCGAAACCCACAATTTGCATAGAGATGATGATGTCATACGAGCTTTCATGTCAAGATATAACGAGCTTTTTTCACTGACACAGAAGTCACTAAGGTATGTTTTTACTGTACGGTAAAGGAACGGTAGCCCATAAGCAGCTCTGAACAACCGTGCGGTAGAAATAAAGTTATAAACTACCGTAAACGTCCATGGGTGTTCCCCATTTTCGCAACACTTGCAGAAGAGCACAAACAGTGGGCTATAAACGAGTAAGTGCCGTCTATACAGTGCCTGTAACGTCCTCATTCTTCGTTACTGCTGGGCATTAAAGCAAGATCCAATGCAGCCTCATAATGGGTGCCCAGAGCAGATGCCTTCATATAACACTAGGGGTATGGCTTTTTCACTTGTGAGGAATGACGAGGTAAGACAGTGTACAACGCATCCTTCCATGCTACAGTCTGTCAGAGACGTAGGAGGACCTGGTTGGGACATTATTAAAACAAATTTAAGTTGCCGCTGGAGAGAGTTTTAATTACAGCTGCCTTTTTTCAATCCCCGGGCTCGTGCCGCCCAGGAATACCGCAGAAAACAATACATTAATTGTATTCGGCAAAGCTGCGGGAGTCAGTACTGGGGTAGGATAAAGCGAAGACCACCATGGTGACTGACATTTGCATTGTAGAAGCAATTCGTGACAAATATAAGCTTCAATTAAAGGAGCGAACATCATGAATGTAATTTTTTTCAAGCTACGAGTGGGCTATCGCTTTCCGTCGGGAACTATACATATAATGTACTAGTCGTAGCTCCCATTGAATGAGGCGAGGAGAGTAGCAGCTTGGCTAGTATCGCACGACCAAACATAAGACGCTAAGATATATGCGCCGAAGAAATGCATAAGGCAATCAACCAACCGTCCCACTGCTTGTACAATCAGATACCCCCAACACCCAGACTGAAGTCGCGAAGCAGCTTTCTGAGATCCACACAACCTCTCACATCCAGCCCTGAAAATGAGATACTCTAGCTCTGGCAACAAGTCGCATCAGAGGTTTTCATTACTCAAAAGGAAGGCCTCCCAACTGACAAAAACCTTGACTGGCGGACCTGGAAATTCCTGAACAGATTTAGAACCGGAGTTGGTAGAACAAAGGACAAACTCGAGCGGTAGGGAATGCTTCGGCAAGGAGAGTCACTATTGTGCGAATGTGGAGACCTGCAAACCGCCTCACACCTAAGATCCTGCTCCATGTGCCCAACAAGCTGCACATCTCAGGACCTAATGGTGGGCAACACACAGCTGTCGATGATGCCAGATACTGGGCAAAAATAATTTGACGTTGCTGACACGAAGAAGAGGAGAAGAGTGGCAGCTGATTTTTGAGGGAGTGTAGGAAACCGGATACGGAGTCATGATGTCAAATGACTATTCTCGTGTAAACAAGACATCAGCGACAGCAGAAATAATAACCGCTTGAAGCACGTTGCTTACTGTGCCAATGATAAACATTATTAACAAAAAGCGTACATATGCTTACGCGGCGTACATATTTTATTATAATTATATCTGGTGTGCCGGTTGTGATGCCACTTGTCATGCGCGGCGGACGCCATTAAAATTAAACAAAAGATTTCGCGGAATTCAAAATTGCGTGAGTGGTTCGAAAAAGTTCTGGAATAAAAGCGAACCGAAACCAAAAGGAGATGATCTGCTAGCCGAAATCGCTAAGGCTATTTTTAATTTTATAACAAAACGTATGAGACAGCTTCATATCAGTGCCAGTTTTAGGGGGTGGTGAAGTGGGTCGGTGCCCCAGGGCGTCGAGTAAGCTAGGGGCGCCGAGTGCAAGCAAACTTGCCTAGATTTTTTTTTAATGTAAGCAATATGGGGCGCCAGAAAAAAATGCCCTAGGGCGCCGCAGGGTATAAAACCGGTACTGCTTCATATGCACAGTCCTTTCTAACTACATAACAAACTTTATTGATCTGCAATCGATATTATTATTGCGTTCGATTAATAATAGGTTTCAGGGTTATAAGTAATTAGGCGTATTTAACAACATCATAGTAATAAAATGATTTATTTTAGTTGCATTAAAAAAGGCTAGTTTCTCAGAAAAATCACAAGTTGACCGGAAAGGAGTATTTTTTATGAATAAACTTTGACTTCATTCTGTTTTAATAGATGCACGTAATTTGATGACTCAAAAGCAACTGTTTGTATTAATGTGACAATCTCGATTCGCAGAGGTCTTCGTTCAGCCGTGCACTCGCTAACACGTGACTCATGACGCCTTTTCTCCGCTCGTGGGAAGCGAACGCGTGACCCTTGAATCGAAAGCCACCTGTCGTAATTCATTCGGCTAATTGTTACCGAGAATACCTGTAATTTCACCTTCAAATACCTTTATTATTATTCAAAACAGATATCGCTGGTTTTTTGCGGTGTTCATAAAGTTTATTGTTAAATTACTTATTTTCAATATCTGGATTTGTATTTGACTGCAGGATGACATCCTTCTCATTGTGATATTTTTCATGTAAACATTTGTAAGTGTTCACTCAGACTACTGAAGAATTGAAAACTCCATTTATACTCTCGGTTGATTTTAAGGATACCTGATAAGACTGCATCATCATCATCAGCCTGTATCCGTCCACTGTTGAACGTAAGCCTCCCGCATGAGTCTCCATCCTCTTCGATCCTCCGCCTTCCGCATCTAGGTCACTCCCGCTATTCTTATGTCGTCAGTCCATCTTGCAGGGGGTCGGCCAATACTTCGTTTGCCAATTCAATACTTTTCTTCCCCATCGACCGTGGTCTCTTCGATAGATATGTCCTGCCCATTGCCACTTGAGTGTGCCTATTCGTTGGGTAGCATCCACTACTTGAGTTCTTCTGCGTATTTCCTCGTTTCGGATTCTATCTTTTAGCGACACTCCGAGCATGGATCTCACCATAGCACGCTGGGTTACCTTTATTTTATGGGTAAGACTTGCTGTCAGATTCCACGTCTCTGCGCCATAAGTTAATACAGGGGGGATGTATTGGCTAAACGCCTTAGTTTTTAAAAATTACGGAATTTTCGCTGTTCCCCAAAAAAAAAAAGGACTGCATAGCAACATCAAAATTCTTTCTTGTGGACATAGTTCCTAACTGTACTGTTGGATTGAGAACTTTCCAAATTATGGGATTATTATCACTAACTGATTTTTGTGATGGCTGCTCTTGATAACGATATGCTTCAGTAAGGGGTAGTGATACAAAGTGGATATGGAATAATTGGTGTTTTATTTTTATTTTTTTAATTATTTAATGATGCGATATTTTTTCTAGCGTGAACGATATTTATTTTTATAACTGGTAACACTAAGACAACTGCAACTTTCAGATTAAAATTGGTCTTTTTTTATCTATTTAATAAAATTAATAATTCATTTAATTTAATGCATTTAATAAAGTTGAAGTAGTTTAATTAGGTTAGTTTGATTCAGGACATAAATATATGTTTAATAATGCAAAATCGTTTTAATTCATTTTCATATTTTGAATAAAAAAATATTTATTCTAACAGGAAAATTGCGAGCTTTTTATATCGACCATTCCAAAGCATATGAACAGAAAAAAGCTATTGTAGAAGTAAATTTTGAGGATTTTTTCAGTTTTCTTTAACTCTTTAGCATGCAGTATTATAAAAGTCTTATTGAATGATCATATTAAAGCAAATTTCACCAGTAAACAAGTGTTTTGTGAGTTTTTCTCAAAGTTTGTGTTTTCAGTAGTTTCGGAATTCTCACGTGAGAATGACTCGCAGGTCACATAAAGATATGACACAGAGATACATCTGTTGAGAAACTTTGTGAACCAGAATGCTTCCATTATTATGAAAGGCATTAGGGTTGCCCCAATTAATAAAAGTAATAAAATAATAGTAGAATTTAAATCTTATTTGCCGATGAAAATGTATACACATTATAAATATTACTTAACACACACAAACATACATTTTCTAAGCCCATTCCATATTATATATGATATTTTATAATAAGAGAAAAAAGATGGACACAAAACATAAGCTCACGTTAAACATGTTGCCATTTCATCACCTAATAGAGACAATTAAAGCATAGGATTATAGCAAATTATGTGATTTTCTTTTTTTTACTTCACAATAATATCGCAATTATATAAATCATAGTTTTATTTCTAAATTATGTTTAATTATATAATATCATCATCATTATCACTATGTCCGCTCCATTAGCTGAAGCATGTGGACGTCACTAACTGACGCCACAAAGACCTGTCAGCCAACATGGTCCTCGCGTCATCCCATGTCATCCCTGCCTCCGGCATATTTGCTAAATACATTTTATGTATAGTTTTTGATGGATTATAGTGACAGGTCGGGGGCTTGAAGAAATGACACAAAGCATCTATACTACTCAGATTTTTTTTTATGACAGTCTATTCATTTTAGTGTGCCCCTGCATCTTAAATAAAAAAATATCTGGATCTTCAGTAAATAAGGACTTAAATTATATTATAACTTATAATTATAATATTAATTGAACAGCATGATATTTTTTTTAATAATAATTAAACTTGAAATGTAATTTATAATTTTTTTGTTCAGTTTATTTAGTATACATATAATACATTAAAATTAAAATAAAACCTCACATATCATAAATTTCCAAAATAATAACCAATTGTGAGCACTTACCTTTAATAAACGTGACAAGCTAAGTCTTATTAATACATAATTGCTACAACATAATACGTGGCATTTTCATGTCAAAATATTTTCGACGTGTAATCTCACCATTTAACATGTCACAATACTTCCGACATGTAATCTCACTAATTAGCGTGTCGCAATGTTTTCGACACTAGAGCCTTTAATTTATAAGACCGTCGACTTATATACAATCAATTATAATGTTGACATGATTACTGTGGTTGATTATGACATAATTGACCAAAAGTATATTTTCTTTGGATATCGTAACTGGTTAAACGCATAGTACTCGTACAAAAATGTTTTATATTTTCTTGAAATTCGATTAAAAGGCTAATTTTCCATATGATGCTAATTTAAGGTTTAGATAAATCTATCGTTATATAGTGAATTGATGTATTTTTATAACAAATTCTTCCAGCCCTCTAGGTTTTCGGGATACATACTGTTGTTAGGATATCACAGAACTATGAACACAAGTAGCTAACTAACATTTCTTTATTTTTCATAATTATTTTAATTTGGCAATATAATTTACTTTAACAGTAAACCTAATTTTCTTTTCTAACCCATGAAGAAGTTTAAATAATGATAGATATCGGTAGGTAATAGCTTAAAGCGTTTGGGTCCCGTGAAGACCACCCATTCATAGTAAATTCCTGTAATAATAAGGATGATTCGTGAATCTCGGGCTGTAGTCTATAACGTTAGCGGATCAACACTCCACATGCAGTGCTTAGCCATATGCAGCAGGGTAAGCGTCATAGAATTCCACAGATGAGTCTCCAGAATTACTATTACCATCTGTCGGTATTCTTCTTTATGTGCTTACATAAAAAAAATGTTCCCAGATGAACCTTCAGGTTAAAAGATGTCTTAGAAAAACGCATAAACAATGGAAAAATAAGTCATATTTAATATGTACGACTATAATGTTTATTAGTGCATCAAAGCTGAAATTGTTTCTTCTGCTTTAATTTGCTATGTTTGACTCTTGGTGTATTTATTACATTTTAATAAATCATTGTAGGATTTAAAAAATACTGAGTCGCGGGATCCGTATTTGGATTTCAATCTCGAAATGGTCAAAGCGAGTTGATAAAAATATTACGTACATCTCGATATGGCACGACCCTTGCGTTCGCGATAATCACATCGTCCTAAGGAGGCAGTGCCACATTCGCGTCATGCGCGGAGTCTCGCGGTTCATCAACGAGGCAGCGGGCGAGCGATAAAGTGCCAGGCGATGGACCGCACCGAGGCCTGGTTAAAATATCAAACGGCGGGCCCCAGCGATCAAAGCGAGCGCTGGAGACCGAGACGCTAACGCCAGGCGTTGCACTGCAGGGACGCCTGGCGATTCATCACGAAACACCTTTCATCCACTCTGTTTATCTAAGCTGCGTCTGTTACGGGGCTAGCTACTGAGCGGACTCTTGTGACGTCAACTCATGCCACTTACTCTACTCCCTCTTCAGGGTTATATAATATATTCGACGGAGTTTTTTCTACTCAAATTCAGGAATTGCCGATCTGGAATAGAAGGTGCAGCAATTTTTTGCGGCTCTATGACACCTTCGTCGTAGTTGTGAGTATTAGATATATTATACTTCAGTTGAGTTCATGAAGTCTTTTTGTTGCTTAAAAAATGATGGCAAAAGCGTTGGTCATCTTCTTCCAAAGGCAGAATCAATTGAAGGCTCACTTTTTAATGTAAAAGCTGGTTTTGGGAATATAATTTATGAAAATTATTAAAAATATCAAGCATATGCAATTTTACCTAGGAAGACAATTTGAGAATGTGTTGCCTTTTATAAAGTGGAACGTGAAAAGAAAATATCATCTACAAAAAAGTTACACACTAGTTCATTTTGATAACCTTTTAAGCTTCTCTTTAAGGTTCGCATGATTTTATGAGCCAAGAACGATTCGTTGTACCTGCTCTTAGATGTTAGAACTCCCTTCTAGCATATCTTGTTTTCCCCTAACATATATACTGAACGTCTCTCCAATAAACTAATAAATTATCACTTTGTATTTGTTTAATTCCCAATTGCACTGGTTTACCCAGATAATGACAAGGCATTGATTATTAACGACAGATTCACCTGAATTTCGAACCTTAGCTACCCTTTTGGTACAATCTTTCAGATCTCATAGCGCATTTCAAGGGACTTTCACTTTCAGTTCCTCATTTTACAAAGAACTTACTTCTTCATGTAATTATAGAAAACGTGCCTCGGTACTATAAACCATAGACAGACAGTTCTTATCACCATAATTTCCATATTCGCTCTTCTGACTGAAGCATCTGATCGTCACAAACTACTGCAATGAAGCTTTGTCAGTTGACATAATCCAAAACTCATCCCGTGTCTGCTCTGGCTACGAAAGCACCACCGATTGCCTTCTATAAATAGTTTCGACGGCCTAAAAAAAAGTACCAGTAATTAATAATCTATTGAGGAACCAAATTATACATTCTAGCCAATTTTACCTATGTCTCTTAATCGCTTAGAGTATGTAAATGTGCCTTGCCCGCTTTCACACCTTATCATGTAGTGAGATGTCGAAATTCGAAGATAAATTTTTACGATGTTGGATGTAGACGATACCTGAGTTAGTTAACGTCATTAAATCAATGTTTTTTGCTATTTTTGGCAAAATACTGAGAAGACGATAATGTGTCATATGTGGCATCGCTGGTAGTGTCCTTGCCTATTGCGGTGTGCATCAAAGGACATAGAATGCTAGATTAATTAAATAAAAGACAAAGACTACCGCCTTTCTCACGGGCCGGACGGACTGGCGCGTGAAGGTTTTGCAGATGCTGCATTACATAGAAGGATTACAGATCCTAAGCTTTGATAAAGCATGGTACATTTTAATACGCAAATAAAAAATAACGACATTTTTTAATTTTTATAAATGAACTTTGTTTAATAGTAATACAGCGGCTCTTTATATCTTCGATATCCTTGTAGAGGTTATCGGGAACCATCATTTTGTACAGTTGGACCATTGGATGCAGATATGATTTGGAACAGTGGCGTCTGACCATACGTTCCACATATGAAATTAATACGGAAAAAACTGTTAAACAAAGAAATGAAAATCGTAGTGTTGCAGTCACTGAAGGTTTCATTATTTTTTTGATTGAAATCGATTAATTGATTAATGTCTCATTTTTTTGAGTACTTGTAATATATATTTGATAGCATTTTTTTAATTCACTCGGTGTTGAAATCATAATCTCTTGCATAAAATTTGAGTTCCATAAATTCTACGACTCACCTTTAATAGCTTGATAACTAACATAAAGTTAGGATTTGGTATCAATAAGACAAAAACATAAATACTCCTATGTAATACAAAAACAGTATTTAACATTTCAGTGGACTCTATAACTCTATGACGCTGTAACTCTATCAACCGGGTCAGCTGGGCGCTGCGTGTGAAACAGCTTAGCACTCGTGAGTAATCAAATAATTATATTTTCGCTATATAAAGGGGCGGACTGGTGATAATTAAAAGGTGTAATTAAGCAGTCACCGGATCGTGAGCAGGGGTATTTAAAGGTACGATCGGGGCCCTGATGGACCTCACGTGTTCCACAGACTAATTATTTCCAGAAAGTAATTTCCAACTTCCACGGTTGCCTTTGCTTACTCAAGTAATCCCAAGACACGAACATTTGAGGAACACGCCGTCTGGGGATAATTGTTATTTCATTTTACTAATTGCGAAGATTAAACAGAAACAACATTTGGGAAGGCCAGACATGATTTTCAATCCGTACCCAATATAATACCAAAACTATTATGAATGAAAGTATTGCACAATTTCTTTGAAAAATATCCGAAAGTCTAAAGAATAAGGAGACGTAGTTTACTAAGAAATCTAAAAACATATTCAATCAGGTACACCTGTGTGTATTGTCTAACTGGTTTAAAGGTAATATTCTCCACAGGCACGTGCTATTAAAATACAATCTATTGTTGCATTGTTGAACTGATATACAGTATACCGATATTCTTTAAATTCGAAAATATTGACTTTCATATTTCACTAAAAAAGTAATGTGTATTTTCTTAGAAAATAGATTGATTGATCGAGTCTTTACAAATGTTAAAAAAATGAATTAAAAATCACACAAAATATGCCTTGGATACTACAGCTGTCATCTTTCTATGGGCTTCATCCCTGGACCTAGCCCCTGGACATGTCCAGAGGTGGAATATGTGGAGGTCCCTTAATAGACTTCGGACCAGAGTATGCAAGACGTGGACAAAAATGAAAGCCTGGATTTTTTACAGCGGACCGACTGAATGAAACTGGAGTGCGGAGTAGACCCTGTTACACCTTCAGGAGTGTGCGCTGTGTCCGAGTAGCTGCACCCAAGAAGACCTGATGATGGCTAGGAGCAACGCCATCGACGTCGCCCACTTTTGGGCAGACAGGATCTGACCTTGTTGCTTCAGACACGATTATATATTATCCCTGGAGGTTATCGAGAAACATATAGTTTATGTTTTCTTGATGAACTTATAGGTACCGATATATTATCGGACAAGCCATGCACATCGATAGAACTGAGTACCGATATTTTTTTCTCCATGGGGAACGGATTTGATTTTATTTTCGTAATAAATGTGTGGTATTGCTTTGAATTTGTGTGGTATAAGATGATGGTGATTACAAATGATGTAAAGTGAGGCTTCGTGCGAATCAAAGGATGTTGAGAGTGGGGTGTGGGGTGTATCGTGTGGGGGTGAAGGGGGGTCGGCGTGGGAGCAACAATTATAGGCATAATAATTACACGCGTCTGCTCCGCAGGCTGTTTGCCTGATACCTCTACAGACTAATGTATTAATTGTGCTATTAAGGATCGTTATGAGTAAAAATAAAAAAATTAAATTAACTTAAGTACAAAAAAATTTACGTGATATGGCAATTTGGAGTGGAAGTTTTTATTTATTTATGGTGGTGCACCCGAAGGTCCTAAAAAAATATATAGTTCCCAAAAAAGCCAGAGGACTTAAAGAGACAGTTTTAGTATTTTAAAGCATATTTATGGGTGATTTGCCAGTCAGATTTTGTAATGATGTCAGATGATTAGCCTGATGCCTCCGAGGCCTGAACTATTCAACAACCCAAGCAACATACAGTTAGCAACGGCGTTAAGCCATCCATGTATATCTATTCATCCAATATTGCTTAATTTTGGTGATTTAACTAGAACCGCATAAGCGATTTAATATTTCCCAAAATTTTATACAGGAGGAAAATATTGTCCTCGCTTTTAAAGTCCCAGTAATTTGCCTAAGCGCGTCCGATGTACGATGTAATAATTACGGCCGGTTATCGTTCGTAACGAGTCGTGAACCGTCCGTGAACCGTTCGCAAACCGTTCGTTCAACTTCGACTCCTCCAAAGCCGACCGTGAACTTCATGACCCGCGAGTCAAAATATCAGAAACCTCAGGTTGAAAAAAATCATCGCATCGAGTTTTCATCAAACCACGATAATTATGATAATGCGATAAGTGGGCAAAATAATCCACTAATTGCTCTTTAATTTTTTTTAATAAACTATTTATGGAATATTATGATATGTTGATGTTTTTATGAATAACATGATGTGCTATGGATGTACATAATTAATGTCGTATTAGGCGATTTATAAATTCTGATTATAAAATACTTGGACACTAGTTTGAATACTGTGAGATAAAATAAGTAATTATATTAAAAAGGTAAACCATTCGTTCAAGTGCAAAGCAGATCTTGCATCCAAAGTTTGATTTGAAGGCCAAAGGTCGTGGGTTCGATCCCCAAAGACGATTAAAAAACCAAAAATGATTTCTAATCGATTTCTGAGCTCTAAAATTACTTTAATTAATTGATACCTTACCCGTAAAATGACAAAGCCTATTAATCAAAATTGGTGGTAATTCGTCCCGTGAAGACCACCCATTCATAGTAAATTCCTGTAATAATAAAGGATGATGCGCGATCCCGGGCTGTAGTCTATGAAGTTGGCGGATCAACACTCCACATGCAGCGCTTACTCATATGCACCATGGTAAGCGATAGAATTCCACAGATGAGACTTCAGAATTACTTTTACTATCTGGCGGTATTCTCCTGTATGTGTTTACATAAAAAAAGCTTCCAACTGTCCTGGGTAAGCGTTATAAAGTCCACTGCTTTCAACCTATTGTACTTTACTGAGTGTGTCATCATCATCATCATCATCATCAGCCTGTAATCGTCCACTGTTGAACGTAAGCCCGCATCAGCCTCCATCCTCTTCGATCATCCGCCTTCCGCATCCAGTTCACTCCCGCTATTCTTCTTATGTCTTCAGTCCATCTTTCAGGGGGTTGGCCAATGCTTTGTTTGCCACTTCTTGGTTGCCATTCCAACAAACTCTGCTTGTATTCATAAAAAATGCAGCATTTATAATAAAATTCGTTTTTTTATGTGTTAAGAAATAAAAAATATATCGGTACAATTCAACTATTGTCTACTATATCTGTTATACTCGGACATATGTAAGCTAGAATGAATAAATTGAATTTAAATAATTATTTCATTGTACATGTACAAGTACATGTCTTTATTACAAATTACAGTGTTCAACATATTTATTATCGTACAGAATATAACAATGTACAGCATATTTATTACACTCTGCGGTATTGCAATAGTCATAAATTTCGAATCGCAAACAGCGTTCGCCGTGTTTAGGGACACCCATCCAAAACTGAAACAATTCAATGGGCGATTATAAATTTACAACGCAAGCGAATTTATTCGCGAATAACGACGCCGTTAGGGCCGGTGCATAACGGCGGTAACGAATAACGCTGTTGCGCAGCTAATCGGTTAACGTGACACTCGTCCTGTATGTTAATTCGACAATTGACAATATCTGAATTCGAATTCGGAAATTTTACTTCTGTTCAAAGTTGTATGTTCGATGTTTGGCGTTTTGAAACGTGATTGTTTTTCATATCACAGATTTAAGCTCGCGTAAGTGCAAATTTATTATTCTTAAGATAATGTTGATGACCCAGTTGAGTATCATAGAGTCCGCGAAAGAGCAAAACCTTCTGCAGGTATTTTTGTAGAGTGTTTTTCCATAAAAAAAAATTTTTTTGAAAAATTTAAACAACAAAAAAAACTGTTAAACAACCGCTAAATAAATAATTTTGTTACAATTTGAATATAAAGATTTGTTTGTTCAGATTTTAAAAGATATTTGTCCAGCAAAAATGGCACATCGTTAGCGTGGTTTTGTTAGATCACCGAAGCTAAGCAACATTGCACTCAGACCACAACTTGGATGGGTCATTCATTGCCTGTAGCTTATTTCGTATTACTGGTCAGTTTGTGTTGCTTTATAAGACCAAATAGTCAAAGCCTCAAAGCGTCGGTACAGTTATTTGACCTCCTTAAGAAAATCGAAAAATAAATACACAACGGAAACAATGAAATTTCTTGTGCACAAATATCTAGAATTAAGGCATAGACAGTGACGACTGACCAAAATGAATTGCGACAGTTTGTGGTGACCATTTGTAGCAGATACGGGGTTTATATGAACAAGACTTTTGTAGGTATTTGTGTAGATATTAAAGGAATAAGCAATATATTTTCATTATCTGCTACCTGACAATACTCGTATGTAAGTTGTATGTAGGAAGAATAAACAATGATCTGTAAAGCTATTTATCACATAACACTAAGCTTAATCATTTGTATAAATTAAGCCAAAAAAAAGTACAAAATTATATGAAAACCATTTATGCAGTACTAAAAATCCAGTTAATATTCGAATAACAGATATAATACAGGTTGTTCCGTTAATTTCCTCTTCATTTCCCGTCTGCATCTGTCGGAGAGCTTAAAGCTCGGGGCGCTATCTAATGATTATATTAGACATTAAAGTTATTGGTGTATAAATAATAAATGCTGTCGTGCTGGTCCCCCTGTTCAGTTCCCCTCTACTCTCGCAGCAAAAGCTCCCTTTCCCATTTCCGGTCGTTCTTCTTCCTGGTGACATAATTAAAAGTTGTAACGCTCTACGTGACGACTGAAATTAATAGTGAAAAACTCCGATGTCCGTTTGACTTGGTTCATTAAAATAATTATTTATTACACAATTAAAAATTAATAGTTCAACGCTTTGAATGAAGAAAGTTAAATTGTGAAAAAATAGACGCAAAAGATGAAAATAATCATTTTGATTCGATTTTCTTTAACACATTTTATACCTATATTCATTTCCAACTTGAAACATCAAGAAAAAGTTTCCTGCAGTCAACAACGGAACTGGTGATACCTGAGGCCACCCTGCGGCTGAACATGTGGACAAGCGCAACTGAGGGGAATACTTGGATTGCCCCGAAAGAGGACCTAGCCCCTGGACACGACCAGGGGTGGAATATATCTATGTCCTTTAACAGACTTCGGACAGGAGTATGCAAGACGAGGACACAAATAAAAGCCTGACAGTTTCACAGCGGACCAACTGAATGTGACTGTGGTGTGAGGCAGACCCTGTCACACCTTCTGAAATATGCGCTGTGTCCGAGTAGCTGCACCCAGGAAGACCTGATGATGGCCGGGAGTAACGCCATCGACGTCACCCACTTCTGGGCAGACAAGATCTGACCCTGATGTTTTCAACACGATTATATATATCTGAAACATAGGGTAAATATACATTGCTGTTACTTAGTTGTGTCAGTTAACACGTAAATGTCGTGTCCCAAGACATCCATGCAGCCGAAAATCCACCTGGGAACATATATGATTCTCAATGAACTTCATAACCCTGGGACTTGATGGGCTGACTGTTGTAGTATCCAAGACATATTTTGAGTCATATGCTAAACGGATTTTAGAAAGAGGTCAAAAATTAGGCATTTGAGTCTAAAGAATGGCCTAACCCAAAGCAAAGCTTTCATCATCCTCATCTTAGTTGCCGCTCCCCTAACTGGTGGGTATGGTCGTCACAAGCGTCTGCCACAAAACCCAATCAACCTCCACGGTTTTCGTTTATTTCCGTGGCAACACGAGTCCGGGGACTTGAAAAAAAGGCAGCTGGAGCTTATGCTCTCCTGCGGCAACCGAAATATATGTTTCACCCTTGCTTCTTGACTGACTGTAGTATAGAACCATCATACCCCTAGTTTTCCACGCAAGCATCTGAAAAAGCTTAACCGTATAATTATTATTTACTATGTTTGCATTCACATTGTAAACATATAATATTTTATTCATTAGAAAACTACAAAACTTTGATATATTTTTAAATTTTATAGTAATTATGTTTTTTTCTTTTTATCGTTGATTTATTATAAATATATTATTATTATATTTATTATACCTTGTAGACGTATCTGGTAATGAAACATAATTAAAAAATGTATTTTAATTTTGATCTTATTGCGAAGTTTATTCAGATGGATTATATTAATGAGCTTTTAGCAGTCGATCCTGAAAGCTCTCAAGTTGTAAAAATTAAAGCACGTTCACGGAACGGATACGGAACGGGGAGAAGGCAGCTCCGCTTCAACAAGTAACGGGTCTCTTAATCCGGAAGAGCTGTTATGCCTTAAAAGTTAACTCGATAGTGATAATGCTTAGTTAAACTTAACGCCAAGTTTTAACCAACTTAGTTAAAGTTAATCCACCGTGGTTGAACAGAATCGCATTAGCAAGGTAGCAGTCGTAACTCAACACGTAAGAAACAAAATAATTTTACTAAATTAACTCATACGAAATTATCTTTACAAACGAAGTTAACACATAATATTTTTCAAATATCTTGTATTTAATATGTGACGGACTTCTGTTTAATCAGTTGTAACAATTTCTGTATCTATGTCTTGTCTATTAATGTTTGCTTGGTATGTCCCATAGATGTCGTTAGTATCGCAGTCATTAGAGGTCGCTTTAAATACTATTGCACCTAAAAAGGTGGGAGTTGAGCAGGCTCTATATATAAGGAGATGACCATGTGGACCAGCTCTCTTTTCTTTTTTCGACCGCCTTCGTAACTCAGAATCAGACCCAATCATCGTGCCTGAACTGTGACCGAATCAACTACCTACGAGTAACCTTAATTATTCTAAAAATCACTTCTAGAACTTGCTAATAAACAGAATCTCTAGTTAATCAATTTAACCCAAATCAATAACAAATCCTTGAAACACTCTTGTAAAGTAGGTCGATTCGCTTATTCTTTTCACCTGAAATTCAATTTACCAGCTGTTCTTATGAAATCGTGGGAAAAATTAACTTAACTTCAACTACATATTAGACTTGTCTCACACTTGCTTAATTTTTATAAGTGCTTAATATCAACTAAAAAACGCAAAAAGTTTCTTTTTATGAACTGTCAGTAAGCTCAAAAATTATTTTTCAGTATCTGTGTCTCCCCTTTCATACAATCTAAATTCTTGTATAACAAACACATCTCATTTATATAATACAAAAATAACATATTTTTTCATGAATATTCGTTTCAGTCACCTCATTCTAGCGTCATATATCCCACTAATTTCAAGTGGGTGTGATCTACTGTAAAAATACAGTAGTATATTTCAGTTGCCTCTTGGTAGGTGCCTGAAAATAATTTCAGGAAATTTGCATTTGAATTCACCGCAAGTTTGCAGTCACAATAATTATCATACAAGAGTTATTTTCATGGCGGAAATTTAACCAAGGGGCATTCCTTGCATTTGCATTTCCTCAATTAGCTGGTGGACTAACGTGGCGCTGGGCCATTACGTCAAATATTTCATGCTAATCACTGCCCTTCCTGTGACCACTTGGAGAGTATTTATGGCAGAGCTGAATCAGAATTAAAAAATATTTAAACAAATATGTTGCAGATGCTGATAGAGTATTTTTAGCTCCTTGCTTATGATCTTAGCAGAAAAATTAAGATATTTTAGCTCTGGAAAATCTTTAATAAAACTATAAAAAAAGCATGTTTTGACAGACTAATATTACGAGTATATCTTTAAAATATATCTCATCTTATATTAATCAAACAACAGAGGATCGGAGAACGATGATTCGGTCGAGTGTCGAAGGCGGTCGTGAAGGAGAAGAGAGTCCATATGGTCATCTTCTTATATAGAGCCTGCTTAACATCACCTTGATAGGTGCAATAGTATTTAAAGCGACTTCTAGTGTCTGCGATACTAACGACATCTATGGAACATACAAGGCAAACATTAATAGAAAAGTCATAGATACAATATTAATGAAAAGTTATTAAAGAAAAAGCCCGCAGATATTACACGTAGGTACTATCAGTCAGAGTATAATGAAAAAAAAAACATTTGTTGACGCCATCTAGGTTGAGTTCTTACAACAGGTATTAGCAATCAGATTATAGACATCTACAGTCTGTCATAAAAGTTGTCGATAGGAGTACGTTAAGGAGTTGATGCGTTTCCTATTAGCGTACGCTATAAGCAACAATATCAGTTTGACAAAGTTATGACCGGAATGTATATGTGATATAAAATATAAGACAATGAAGGTATATGCTACAAATTTTTATTTAAAGTAATAAGTATTAGTATAATCCTTAAATATCTGTCACAAACATCGAAAACATACAGGGATCTATGACACTGTTTATAATTAAATTACAGTAATAGCTTATTGATTAAAAAACGTTAAACAAATTAACTAAACATTTCTGTAAACACCTGCAATTCTGCAAACTTCATAGAACCTACAGTAGGATGTATCAATTACAGTCTATTGGTATTTTTGAGTTAATGTAAATAAAAAAATATTCTATTAATCACCACAATTGTCATAAATTACTTGATTCAGCGCTGATATCTGTATTGTTGAGATGTTATAGTTGTGTGGGGTGGGAGAGACGCCCTCGTTCGGAAAAGCGCCAAGGACATTTCCTTCCTGGGCGGCTCAAAAGGCACCAGCAGGAAATTATCTATGAGCGGATTAACATAATTGCCATCTGCTGGTGAGAGACGACTACCGGATGGAAGGAGAGACGAGCTTACTATGTAGAGTCGGCTTATTACAAGATGTCATATTTTTAGTATTACGGCATATTGGGAGTCAGTGTGGATACGATGTCTGGCGTCTCATCGAAATTAAATGCAGCCGAATGTTTTTTTTTTAAAACATAGACTGTATAATAGACTGCCTAGTATACTTAACTATAAACTTTCATCTGATGCTGTTCGATGACGGTGGAATTAAATAGGGCCGAGCAATTGTGGATAAAAGATCATCATTATCATTTCCATATCTGCTCTCCTAACTGGAACATATTGCACCTTGCCGGTGGGTATAACTCAATGGTCAAAGCATTTGATTTGCAAGCCAAAAGGACATGTGTTCGATCAATAATAATATGCGATAAATTACATCCGGTTGGTGTCAATTTGATTCCTCACCCGTAAAATGCCAGTCATAGCCTATTAATTAAAATTGGTTGTAGACGAAAGTCATCCCGTGAAGAATACCCATTCATAGTAAATTCCTGTAATAATAAGGATGATGCGTGAATCTTGGGCTGTAGTCTATGACGTTGGCGGATCAACACTCCACATGCAGCGCTTAGCCATATATACACCATGGTTAAGCGTCATAGAATTCCACAGATGAGACTTTAGAATTACTATCACCATCTGTCGGTATTCTCCTGTATGTGCTTACATAAACATTTTTTTTTTTTTTAAATGTGTTACGAATTGCCACTACAAGATCTGTCAGTCGTCACGGTCCTCTCTTCTCACCATATCAGTTTTGCTGAGTGGATTCTTTGTATAGTTCTCGATAGCCTTCTACTAGAACGGCGCAAGCCCGACGTTGGAAGAAAACACAGCTTTAGTTTAAATAAAAACCTTAGATGAATCAAATTTATAGTGATAAGTGTTTTTTATTTATTTTGTGTGTCGTCTAACACTGCATATATAGAGCCTGTATTACTCTGATCATCCTATACAACTACGAATCTTGGCATCTCATACTATTATAATATTTAGTGTTTTTTTAATCAGAATTTTATAAGGAAATCAAATGGTTAGCGTGATACTCACGATGCCCATTTGGTCCCAAGGAGGGGCTCAACCTAAAGTTGAAGCTAATATACACAAAAGTTTTAATAAAAGAGTGTATATAATTATATCAATAAAGTTTGTTTAATATTATATATTCAATTCAACTTTCTGCCTTCGTTAAAATTTCAGTATAGCCAAGGCAATGTTGTGGCGAGGGGGTGAAGCTAAATCACGTTAATACTCAGTAGCGAAAATGAACTTTTGTTTTGAGCAATGCTGCTTGAAATGCGCTGCATGGAAATTAAGGGGTTAATTCAAAATGTATTGCATCACGCATGGCTTGCTTTGAATTGCTATTTCAAATAGAACATTCGTTAATTTATTTCATTAGTTCCTGAGTACTTAAAAAATACCGTAAGATACTATTAAATATGTTAAAAATTAAATTAAGTAAATTATTTAATTACTTAAAAAACCAATGAATATAAATATAGAAATACTAATATTGCTACCCAGCTTAGCTCATATTTGAATTTAAAATGATTATTTGAACCCTTTTGGTAAATTATTATATTTTATAAAAATTCAAAAATCTTTAGAATAATTACGCTTTTCGCTTAATTACTATTTTTTTTAACTTAGTTAAATTGAGAAAACATAGTCATATTTTTCATTTCAGCTCTTTAGCTCGTATGTATGGTCATCACATATTGCTAAAAAAACTTTATATCAGCTGCTATGGCTACTTTCCCTCTTCCCAAGCTTGTTCTGCTCCCAAAACATCGCAGAGTTTAACATATATTACTAATAGCCATCTAAAAATAAAGTCCAAGAATTTAAAGAAACGATTACTCTAGCATGTGAAAGGATCATTCTATTTTTTTAGTGAAAATTAAATAATTTGCATTATTTGGATAATGGACCATCATTTGGGTTTATAGTGAAGTTTAATCCATAAGAAAAAAGAAAAGTATTAACAGGGCCAATGTTCTAATAAAAAATTTAGGCAAAAAAATGTGTAAATGTATACTTTGCGAACTCCAGCTTCTACCTTGGATGTCATCAGGAACCATATACAGGTATATTCTGGTATGAACTGAGAGGTAGCAATTTATGGTGACAAATTCTGGTGACCATATAGGATATGGAATGGACATGAGAAGAAAAGCCATAATATACGAGCATACCCATATGCAAGTCTAAGCCCCTGCAGTTGACATTATGTACTAACTTTATATGTAACTTTATGTATTTTTTTATTTAAATTTTTAGTGATAGCTCCATCGCTCTCACGCCAATAAATTCCCATTCTCGAAGTCGAGCAAATGCAAGCCGGGATTTCCCCCTGCGTCGGGGAAAAGCCCAGATTTGATTTATCGGGAAAAGCGCGGGTGCGCGTTCTGGCAACACAGACGAAATGTCAATTTCCTCGATACTTCCGATGGTCCTCCCGCGGCTGCTGAGGAGGAAATTGGATGAAGGCGAGAGGAATTGAATATATGGAGTGCAGGTCGTGACTTCCACCGAAGATTTTTCCCCACTTTCACATTGACAAATACTTGATGACTGAAATACTAACAACCATATTTTCTACCTATTTGTATAGCACATGTTCATCAAAAAGTGTTGCTATAAAATTCTCTAACCCGCTATAGTATTTGCCTCATTTTAAAACATACCCTGCTTCCGATAAATCAACGGAATAAAATCCATCATTTATAGTTCAAACCCGCAATGGTAGTTACCTCATCCCAGAAAGTACAATGCCTACCTTAGCTTATCCGAGTACACTCTATGTGTAATTCTTAGACCTTTAAAAGGTGATGAAGTTATAGTAACGTCCTCCTCTCTCTCAAAAAGGTGTTTTTCCGTCGCGTGAGGGCATGATTAGGTGCAGATTGATAACACAGACTTTTTAGAAACACATTGACATATATTTACGATAAGTTTTACAAGCTTTCGGCCAGGCGGAATCACAAGCCGCCAGCCGTAATGCGACCTTGTCACTATAAAGGGCGGGGACCGACTGACTTGTGCGGCCCGTGGTCGGTCACCAGCGTCGTCGGTGGCAAAACTGTTTAACTCACACACCCGTGAGTGGACTTGTCCAAGATGCCAATATGGCAACACTTAAATGTACGATAAGCGAACAGAAATAAGAGACGAAAGATTGTACTTATATCAAGGTTTTCGATACCACTCAGCAAGGGCTACATCGTGCTGATGTCAATAGCTTATGCTCTCCTGCTGCATTCGGACAAGATATTTCAGTCAATTTCACGTTCGTTTCTTGACCGATTATAGTATAAGGGACTTTTTATGCTACATACAATCCTAATTTGAAGCATTTGGCCAACATTATCTAACGCTAAGTCCAGCGCTGTAAATTGCCGAATTGTTCTCAATTCAGCTTTTTTTAAACATAATATTTAACGACTTGTTACGTTCATAAAAATAAAGAAAGAAAGAGACTACACCATTACTATCCAATGTCTATCCTCGAACCCTTTATCCACTGATTATCATTTTTTTTATCATTATACGGAATTAATTTTCTGTTCTTATCTGAAAGTGATAAAAAAAGACTAGAGGCCTTTGAGATGTGGTCATACAGAAGAATTCTCAGAATTTTATGGAGAGACAACGTCACAAACAATGAGGTTCTCAGCATAATCAAGGAAGATAGGCACCTAGGAAGATCCATCTCAGACAGGCGAGCCCGATGGATCGGTCACATCATGGGCCACGATGGTCTTCTTCACGACATTGTGGAAGAGATGGTTGAGGGTAGAAGCTGTAGAGGGCACCCTAGACGAGAGTATTATCAGCAAGTGTTCGAGGACATGAATTGTAGCTCTTATGCTGAGCTAAAGAGGATTGCAGAGAATCGAGAAGAGTGGAGATCGAGAAGAGTGGAGATCGAGATGCAGAATTTTGTTGCTACAATCCAATCCACCGGATTAATACTACGAAGGAATTAATTTTCAATATTATGTATTTGTTGTAGATTTTTATTTTCATTTATAATTAAATTAGCTTAGCAATCACTATTCTATAAGAAATCATTTAATTTTACATTCTACGCTCTAAAGCTTTTGATAAATTAAAATCAAGTTCACAATCTAAAAAAAATAAAAATAATCTAGAGGTTTTATGTTTAATGTTTTCAATGATGACTGTGCAGTAATTATAAAGATGCGGTCACACTGAATTCCGATGTTACATTCTGATTGTATGAAGCGATCGCTTCATATCGCTCAAACAAAAAAATGTCAGATTCACGCCTGCCATCGCTGATCCGCTGATTGAAATTAAGATAAATTACGATTACTCGTGTGAGATATGAAATAATAAAAAAAAACTGATTAAATTAAATTCGTTTGTAAAGTATTTTATGATCATCATCAGTGTTCCTCTAATGTTGAAAATAGTCCCATACGAGTCTTAATCCCTTTTTATTTTCTGCCTGCATACAGCCTTATTTAAATTACCCAATATATATACTATCAAGGTTTATCTGCAGATTAAGCATATCTTTAATATATATAAATAATCGTGTCGTATGTTACCGTAGTAGAAGGATTGTCTGGCATTGTAAATAACCGTTTCCAGGTTGCACCACGCGGAGTTCCTTCTTTGCTCCCTATATCTGTGATGGAAAAAATATGTGAGAAGATAATCATTAGCGAATAATAAACATAAGTAAAAGGTAATGCAGTTAATAATATCTTGTAACAATAAAATAAATAAAAGGGGACCTAGAATGGAGCCTTGAGAAAGTCCAGAATAGGCCAAGAATAGGAAATATATGATGACAGATAGATTACTGGAACAAGGATATTTGGTTATTGTGACGAATAATAAAGTGAGAAAGCGGAAAAGGTAGCCTTACTACAGTTGATTAAGACATGAAGATGGACCTGGTTTGAAGATGTACTTATAGCGTACATAGCAAAATCTACAACTGAGTTATTTTGAAACCTCGGATAGCGTTTTGGAAGGCCGTTGGGAACCATACATATAATGTGTTCGGCAGAACTCCGGGAAGCAAAACTAACATGTAATGAAACAAAAACACCTGATAAAGAGACACTTTGTGTGGACCATAATTTACAATTTTGATGAAGCTAGTAAAAATCTGTTGTATTTTTTTAAACATTTTATTAATATTTTTAATTTGTTTTATATCTTTATAGTTATCAACCACTTAAATCGTTTAATGAAGATAAAATGAAATCATTAAAATGATGTAATTTAAGCATTTTACTTGCTTATATTTGTGGACTTAGAGTAACAAATTAATAATAATAGTTTTATTAAGGCGATAGAATAAATAATGTATTTGCTTACATTTCATATTTGCAAAAATAATAAATCAATATTTAACTCTTAAATAAAATAATGATTTATTTATCGGCTGTCAATCTCAACTTTGAATAAATAAAAACGCTTTTGATACAGAATAACCATAAAGCGGGTCGAGACGTCGAATATCTTGGATTCTCGAAAATCGCGGGGGGTAAAAATAAATAAAATAAAATATTAATATTGTAACAATGATAAGGTGGAATCTTTTTTTATTTTTGATAAATCACTCCGGCTCAGAAATAAAATTAAAATTAATTGATCGATGGCGATAATGCTAATGAACGTGACGCGACGAACCCGCATTTTTGGGACTGCCTACACGAGCGCTCTCTAAAGAAAACATACGAAAAATAATATAAATATTACATTCAGATTACCTTAGACGTTTATTCAGTCAAAGGTCCACGCTGCATATGGAGTGTTGATCCGCCAAAGTCAGAGAATACAGCCCGACACTCATACATCATCAACTTACAACAGGAATTCACAGTGAATGGGTGGTATTCACGGGATGACTTTCGTCTGCCACCAATTTAAACTGATAGATTGTGACTGGCATTTATCGGGTAGGGGATCAAATTCAACGACCGGGGGTATTTTAAAACTCAGAAATCGATTAAAAATCTATTTTTTGTCTCCGCCGGGTATCGAAACCCACGACCTTCTGTTTAGTAAGCAAACGATCATACCACTAGGATATTTACATCGGTGATTTAAGTCCTAAGAGGGGGTTCAAGCTAAAAAAAAATAGCATAGAATGGACCGCAATATAAATAATTGTCGCTAATACTACGTGAAATATCTCTGTTAGTAATAAAAAAGTGTACGTTTTAAGAGGGTCGACTGTATTTTGCTTTAGTATACGACAAGTATATAACTATATTTGCCTTCATTTAAATTATTAAATTTAAAAAAACCTTCTTTGTTTTGTTGACACCGATCACTGTTTATACAGTTGCTTGGAATACCGCGACATTGCCTTCACTGAGAACTTCATCAGCTTCCAACGTGTATAAAATTATTTATACACTTTGGAAGCTGATAAAACCGCGATATTCCAACACAGTCATCATCATCATCATCAGCCTGTGTCCATCCACTGTTGAACGTAGGCCTCCCGCATGATTTTCCATCCTCTTCGATCCTCCGCCTTCCGCATCCAGGTCACTCCCGCTATTCTTCTTATATTCAGTCCTTCTTATAAAATATTAGTCCATCTTGTAAGGGGTCGGCCAATGCTTCGTTTGCCAATTCTTGGACGCCATTCCAGTACTTTTTTTCCCCATCGAGCGCCGTCTCTTCGACAGATATGTCCTGCCCATTGCCACTTGAGTGTGCCTTTTCGTTGGGCAGCATCCACTACTTGAGTTCTTCTGCGTATTTCCTCGTTTCGGATTCTATCTTTTAGCGACACTCCGAGCATGGATCTCTCCATAGCACGCTGGGTGACTTTTATTGTATGGGTAAGACTTGCTGTCAGATTCCACGTTTCTGCGCCATAAGTTAATACAGGGAGGATGCATTGGTTAAACGCCTTAGTTTTAAGACTTGCGGAATTTTCGCTTTAAGAATGTACTTTAGTTTTTCAAATGCTGCCCATCCCAGTTGTATGCGCCTGTCGATTTCTTTTGAGAAGTTACCACAGTGCTGCATGAATAAACAGTGCTCAGTGCGATCCATGAAAAAAAGGTATGAGTATTTATCTATTTAAAAAATAATAATATTTAACGTTTTCTATGCAAAGCGAAGTCTCGACCATTACAAGAATCAGAGACATTTGCCTCACCTTTTTCCGTCCGACGATGATTGTTGTCCCTTTCGTTCCGATTCAATATCCGGTGCATTAGTGCGAGCGAGATCGATATACGAAATCATTAGCTCCATACAAGCTCGTAAACTGCACCCACCACCGACTAATAATAATCCCAATACATTTTATTATTTATTCATTTTCATCGTACTTAACATATTTATTTTTCATACATTTATTTTATATTTGAATAAATTTTTACTAAGGGCTTCGCATTTAACCGCTAACCAAAAATAAATTAAAAATATTTTAGTGAATTTTGATTTGTCTTCTATTTCAGCAGCTAAAAGTTAAAAATACTAAGCAAAGTGCAACCAGACGGCAGAAATTGAAGCATAAACTTATACGTACAAAAATTAAAACTCGTTTGACAATTAAACATTAATAAAATGATTTATATTTTACCTGTGATATTAAAAATATTATAAACATAAAATATTATAAACATCTATGATTCAAATTCATATTAACCGTTAAATTTATCACATTTAGCGATTGTAACTGCCAAATTTGCCGTAAGCCTAGCGTATTATAAGGAAATTAATATTTAATATGCCGACTTAAATATTTATTATAATGTTTTTTAACCCTTTCATTACGGCTCGGTGAAATACAAATTTTATTGCCAATTATAAAATAATTATTTGAAGCATAAATTTACTTATCTGCTCTATTTTCATATATCACATGGTTCTTGTATCATTTAACTATCAGATGATGCATAAAAAACTATTCTAAGAAAGTAGCAAAACGATATATCACGGCTACCGATGTCAACGGTAGGGGAAACTTACACGCCATATATCGGGTATCGATGCGAATAGGTTAATTGATGCTTAATGAAATCTGCAATTGAAAAAAATACCTTCCACGTTATGTATTCGTTGTAACTTTGTTAGTACGAGTCGTATTTGGACTAGAATGGCGGTTGACCAAGCCATTTGCCACAAAATAAAGAGCATTTCTTTTCTGCTCATGTCCGTTCATAAGGTCGAACGAATGGTCACCACGAATCGCTCCCATCCACTACTGTCAGTTCCCATTGTACATGCATCGTCCCAAGACATCTTTTGACTTAAAAATTCACCTGGGAACAAATACTCGTATAAGTTCCCGTAACACTCAGAAAAAGAGCACGGGTACTTGAAGAGACGATTGCCATAATATCCGAGGCATATATATTATGCAGAATTTTTAATGAGATCGGAGATCAATCCGAGGCTCTTACGTGACATTGAAGACATAGAGCGGCATAGAAGAGTAATAAGCTTTCGGAGCGGTATGCTTTCTCGGAGGTTCTATCATTGTAGTAATGCTGTCAGGAAAGTACTATTCAAAGCACACTGTATGGCATTATGTACCTCAGAACTCTGGTCTAGCTATCCTAAACGAGAGTGGGAGAAGCTCAAAGTTGCGTATAATAATTCATATCGCCAACTTATGCAACTCCCTAGATTTTGTAGCGCATCTGACATGTTTGCGGAGGGCAGAGTCCATTCATTCCCAGCATTATTGCGTCACCGTGTTGCTGGCTTCTGGAGCAGGATAAGGAAGTGCAACAACACCATCATCCTGGCTGCTTCTGAATGGCTCAACTCCTTCCTGAGCCATCGCTGGATGGAGATGATGCAGGGTCCACCATGAATTATTATGTTTAGATATAATTATTATTTTGTATATACTATATAAATATATATGTATCTAAAAATAGGGCAGATTGGGTATTGCACAGCCCACCCAATCCTACTGGAATAAAAGCTTTTATTAGTATTATTTAGACTTTTTTGTCCTAAGGGGCGGCATCATACAATATATTAGAAACTCGTAATTTAGCATAAATATATATTTTAAATAGTTCATTTGATTGTATACACTTTTTTTTATTTTGAGCTGTGCCCGGTTATTTTATTTTCCATTATGTTTCGTCGAGAGGAATTTAAAACATCCAATAGAATATCTTGAACACAATATTTTTGTTATTAATGGTTCTGCGTTTGTAATTAATGACGTAATTAATGCATTATTTATTAATATCATAAATTCTAATATTAATTGTTATTTTATGCGTGATGTGTTTCTTATGTGAATTCTTTAAATTCTTCATCACATGAGAGTTGTAAAAAATATTCTATAATAAATTATCACTCATTACACGTTACTATTAACAAGTTGATTTAATTGACTTTGAGAATTCTTTTATATTAAAATTAATAAAAATGTATTTAACATGCTTCAAAGAGTATAAATTAACATCCTTCTCTCTTCGAACAAGGTTGTTATTCAGTCGCGTGGTGGCAGGATAAGGAGCAGATCAATAATAATACACAGACTTTTTCTGACGCACATTAACATATATATTTCGATAACTTTTGGCGCGGACCTAGTCACAGCATTCAACAGGCCGGACCAACAAAAATACGATCTCACCGACGTCGGCATACGACTGAGCGCGCTCGTGATAGGCTGTGCCCCAGCGTTACTGGTGGCAATCTATATTACTAACGTCACACCCTCGACCTGACTTGTCCAAAATGCCAATATGGCGACACATACATGTACGACAAGCTAACAGAAATAAGAGACGAAAGATTGTAAATCGAGGTTTTCGGTACCAGTCACCAAGGGCTATATCATGCTGATGTCAATATATTTAACATGCTCCAATGAGTATAAATATATTGCGGTAAATTGATGTTAACTACCAAATAGGACACAGACCTCCTATAACGTCGAAATGGATATTGCGCTATAGAATGTTATGTCATCATACCATGTCCGTTTCTATAACTGAAGCATATGGTCATCACGACATTCTACTACAATGTTCTGTCAGCCGCGTGATCCTTGCCTCATATCATTGTTAATGTGTCTTTCGAAGCTCCACTAAAAACATTATACCATATGTAATTTTAGCGACGGTCTTCCAAAACGATGGTCTGCTGCGGTATATAATGTAAATACCCAGCTAGTATATCCACTTGTAACTGAAGCATTTGTTCGTCACGAATTTTCGCCACATAGTTATATCAGCTGCCATTATTCTAGCCTTGCATCCATTAGTTCATCTGTTCCGGAACCGAGGTCGCGGTCCCGAAATGACGGCATCAGCTTAAATGGTGATGCCGGAATATCAAAGATCCGGCACTGAGGATAAATCCAAAGACCGGAGTTTAGTTGATACTGATTTATTTGATAAGATACCCCTTTTTATACCTTAGCTTATAACATGAGTAAGCATTTATTAAATTAATATTAATAGATTGTATGTCATACACCGCACATTCCTCGATACCGTTTTGAACCTTGATTCCTTCAATTTACATTGAGTGGCAGATTATTGAGATGGTCAATGCTCTGTATCGATGCGTAAGTATTCTTTATTTTATAAAATTAATATTTCATACATTGAATTTCATACACCGCGAATTCCTCGATAACTGTTGTTTTGGACCTTGTTCTCTCTTACATAGAGTGGAAAAATGCCCTGTGTCGTACGCGACTGCATGAATCGACAGATTCCGTCTAAGATAGAGAGTTTGATTATAATAATTACTTTAAAGACTTTTGGATGTTTAATACACAGTAATTATGTTCAAAATAACGTTTTGAACACCGTCGAGTACAATTATTTTCGCATTTCACGAAGGCGCGAACCTAAAGGCTTAAAAAGCGTAACTCCTGCAGCATTCGAAGTACATGTTTCAACCAGGTTCACATTCGTCTCTTGATTGGCTTTAGTATAGAATACTACCTTGTCTGTTCCTTCACCTCGTCTCCACTGAACACGTCAAACCATCGTATTTTCAATATTCTACCCAGGTATTTACTTTTCAGGATGTTTTTACAGGCTCTTTTTTTAATGCATAAATTAGCTGCTGTACAGAAAAATGGGGAAGATACAGGCGCTGCATAGTCAGTCTCACTTAGTAAGTATTATATGTCGTTCGTTTTGAAGTCAGTTCCGGGATAGTGTTTGTGATTTAGCTTATCTTGATTAACGATACACATTTTGGAGATTGTCTAGATGCTGTACATCATCACGATCTTTGAAGTAATGTCGTCCAGATGTGCTGGAGAGGAGCTCGTGAGAGATGCTGTGGAATAAATCTATGTTAATTGTTTAAACGTCGTGACGTATTTCTTGATATGAATAAATAATTCTTACCAGTCACACTGTACAAATAAAAACATTTCAAACCCAACACTATAAAAAATCGGGTCCATCAATCTGGCACACTACGATTTTTTTTTCTGTAATAAACTTAGAAAAATAAATAAATATATTTTATAATATAAGATAACGTTCATAGTATTTTTTTAAATAATTAATGTATTGAACATTGCCAAAGAAAATACACTTTAAAAAGCGTCATCTGGACTTTATCTTACTAACATCACACAGGAGAGCAATTACGTCTCCTTGATAATGCCCCCTTTCAGATTATAAATATTGGGAGTCCCCTCTGAACAATTGCGACCAATGCATAGAAGTGCTAAAGGAGGAAAGGACGCGAAAAAGTTATTAAAATGGCAGTCACGGGTTAAAAAGTAAAACGAGTTGAATTATGGATTCTCTCACCGAAAATACACGCGAAAATGGGAATTGCATGAAATATTTTTAGTGGCCACTAAGTCTGTCGGCCCAATATTTGTATATAATCGTGTTGGAAACAACAGGGTCTGATCCTGTCTGCCCAGAAGTGGGCGACGTCGATGGCGTTACTTCCGGCCATCATCAGGTCTTCCTGGGTGCAGCTACTCGTGTGACAGGGTCTGCTCTAAGCCGCAGTCACATTCAGTCAGTCCGCTATAAAACTTGTGTCTTCCTCTTGCATAATAGAACTGGTAGAACCGATGATCTCTCTTTAAATTGCAACAAGCGCAATTATTTAATAATTCAATCATATAATACGTGTTTGTTTCTCGAAACGATCCGGTGATGAAGTTGGGCGAATGGTCAAAGCATTTGGCGAAGAACTGGACAATGGTACAGGGTCTGTAGTTCGAATCACCGTTTGTCATTTAAGAGATCGTCTTCGTAGTATCAATCCGGTGGATTGGTTTGCAGCAACAAAATCTTGCATCTTCATCTCTACTCTTCTTGATCCTAACTTGAGATGCAATAATTTTTGCTGATACATGGGATGTCTTTTAGACCTTTAATGTGGTATTTTCCCCTTTATTTCCACATCCTAATGCCGTTGACCATAAAGGTTCATCCGCCTTAGGAGAGCATTTACTACCTCCAGGACAATAGAGTGCCCTAACTAGCTTGACCTGATGAGGTTAGCTGGGTGTTAACTTATTCCGGCCAACATTCGGTCCCTGTCTATATTAGCCGACTGATGTTGTCGCTCACCCCCCACCACGAGAAGGAGATAGATCAGGATTTTCCTTTCATCGAACCTGTGACCATAAGGCATTTCGCAGATATGAGATACAGATTTAAGAGATACGTATCATTTAAAATGGCCATATAGTTTATATAAAAAATCCGTTTCTTCAATACATGTATGTATATTCAAATACTTTATTAAAAATACTTGCATATTTATTCTTTCTTGGGGTGCCACTTAATCTTACTTAAAAAAATCAATGGTCCGATTTGATGGATGATTTTAGCTAGAGTATTGCGCATCCCCTTCTTAACAAAATCAAATAAGTCCAAGCCACATGCCATAAGTCGCATCGGGGAGTCGGAGAGTATCAAGCTTAACAACCTTAGCCGTAGAGCTCACAAGAGCTTGACGATTGTATCAAAAGTATCGCGTGCACCTGTGATGACCAAATATTAATATTAACAGGTTAAAGCTAAATTAGTTAAGGCGAAGAAATTCTTTTTGGAGCCAAATGCCCGATTTTACAATTGATTTTGTACATGAGGGTATTGTACATATTTTACAAATAACGGAATGTGGACCTGGAAGGGACATGTTTTTTGCCTGTCGCAAGGGAGTATAAAAAATAGAACTACATTATATTGAAACCTCTGAACTCATGGTTATGGAAAGCTGTTAAAACTCTACATATAATGTACTTGGTGGAACTAAGGGATGAATAGCGGAATTGGCAGCTGAGTGAATTATAATGTGTATAATATAATGCTATGAGTGTACGGCCATGTACGTAAATGACAATAAAGCACGCGTGAAAATGAATTAAGGAGGGTCGACCAAGAACCGGGTACAAAATAACATATAAAATCAACAGACGGTATAGTCCAGGGGTCGTCAACCTTTTTATGCCTAGTGCCCACTTTTGCCTATTTTTCATGGTAAAATCTCCCTACCACCCACCAACCTCGCTATATTCTAATTCAGTATATGAGTGGAAAAAAATCTAGAAGGAATTAAGGAGATTGTAGAGAGACAAAAATTGCCTACCGCCCACCACGGAAGCCCGTATCGCCCACTAGTGGGCGGTAAGGACCAGGTTGACGATCCGTGGTATAGTCAATGCTTTAGGAAAAGATTTATCTAGGAAAGCCTAAAGCCTAAAAGCTTGGCAATAAATGAAAGAACCTTTTCCCAGCAGATGATGTATTCGGTTTATTTACCCATATCCGTTCCATATTTCGAACATATACTAACCACAAATAACCAACCCAAAATTGTCTCAGCTGCCATTGTCAAGTCTTAATCCTAAGACATATAGTATCTGCACCTGAAAGTCCACCTGGCAACATATATGGTTCCCGAAAACCTCCAAAGCAGAAACCTAAGAAAAGAGGGCAGCTTTAGTATCAGAACGTCCACGGCAGAAGGCTGCGAAGAATTTAAGAAATAACGATTGTTATATCTGAGACATATTTTTGGGTGATCTGTTAAGTTTTTTTTTAAGATTTAATGCTTAGCCTGGCAAGGGTTAGATCATTTGATCCCAAGGAGCGCCTCTACCCAACCAGCGACACGCGGTTAGAAACAAGCGGTGACCCATCCATGTTATGGTTCACGCTAATTGTGACTTAACTTTCTTCATCTAGCGAGAACCGCCATTACGATGTTCTATCATCGCTGTATTGGATGGTAGTGCAAGATAATTGTTTGAACTCTTAAGTCTTTGCTAATAGTGGTGTCATATCTCGAATTTGGATCAGGTGACATTAAATATTTGATCGCCGGGCGCTAAGTAGTTTAATTCGAATTAAAGGTTAATGTATTCAGTACGATTATTCAACTCGGTCCATAAATCAAATTTGTCGACTGAGTTGATTTCG
Source organism: Glossosoma conforme (assembly GCA_022606575.1). Taxonomy (NCBI): domain Eukaryota; kingdom Metazoa; phylum Arthropoda; class Insecta; order Trichoptera; family Glossosomatidae; genus Glossosoma; species Glossosoma conforme. Next base: position 1,940,885 of record JAGTXR010000002.1, read on the forward strand.
TCATTGTTGTAAATAAATTATTATTTTGAAACTGGCGCGATGCCGTGTTTAAATATTTTTAAATGGATGAGAATCCGATCTTAAGAAAGGATGACTTGCATTATTATCAAATCGTCTCTTCTCGGCGTGACATTATATAAATCATTGGGATTCAAAATGCAATAAGTCATCACGTAAAAATTGAAAGGCTTGCATATACCTGAACGGTAGTCTACGACTCCGAACCCAATATCATGTTATTTATATTTTAATCGTTCTCTTTTAGAAGTATTTTCAAGGATGCTGAGCTGAAAAGGGTTGCGGAGGACCGAGAAGAATGGAGATCGAGATGCAAGATTCTGTTGCTGCAAAACAATCCACCGGATTGATACTACGAAGAAAGACAAGGATCACAGTGAGCACTGTTGTTGTAATTGTATAAAAACATACTATACTCGTACAGACAATATGTTTATTACGAGTATAAGTAAAACGGCGATAGTCATCATGATCATCATCATCCTGTATCCGTCCAATGTTGAACGTAAGCCTGCCGCATGATTTACCATCCTCTTCGATCCTCCGCCTTCCGCATCCAGGTCACTTCCGCTATTCTTCTTGTGCCGTCATTCCATTTTGCAGGGGTCGGCCAATGCTTCGTTTGCCAGTTTTTGGGACCCCATTCCAATACTTTTATTCCCCATCGACCGTCGTCTCTTCGACAGATATGTCCTGACCGTTGCCACTTGAGTGTGCTTATTCGTTGAGTAGCTAGTCGTCCACTAGTTGATTTCTTCTGCGAATTTCCTCTTTTCGGAATCTATCTTTCAGCGACACCTTGAGCATGGATCTCTCCATAGCACGTCCAGCAAGTGAACAAACTTTTCTCGGTGTGATCCATGTTAAAATAGGAAAAAGGGTACAAAGTATTCATCTATTTATATATTTTAATTTATTTTTATGTTAACACATAGATCCAGAGAATACCGACAGATGGTGATAGTGATTATGAAGTCTCATCTGTGGGATTCTAAGACGCGCACCATGCAAAGCGCTGCATATGGAGTGTTGATCTGCCAACGTCACCAAAATGTCAATAAAAAATCTTACTTATGTTCCAAATCTGAAACATTACCAAAATATTCAGTTACACAGGAATAATCTGCCTTGCTTCAACCCATCTATACGACTCGGAGGTCGATCTAGAATCATTTAAGGTTCCCAAATGCCTCCTGAAGAGTTTAGGAATAGATGGACAATATCGACTTTTAAATCTTTTAAAAGACGATCTATCGATTAGTTTGTCGATCTCATGAGGCGATTCAGCCTACTAACGACAAGTGTAGACCTATTATAGTATTCGTCCACTTCCGATGTTGTTTTACTTCCAGTGATCTAACGAGAACAGCGCTTACAACCTTATTGTCGTTTGTCTTACAGGTAGACCAATGCAATTTTACTCGTATATCGCTCGAGAAACATTAAAACTTTGTCTACCAAGAGTAGTGTTTTCTTTCTTCCTATATCGATTATTTAATTGGAACACATGAATTAACACCATAAATTATCGCCACTCAGTTTTGTCAGTCACCATTGTCCACACGGGGTTAGCAAAAGGTGGTGACCAATGCACATTTTGGTCCGCATCTTATGTTTCTTAACTTCTGTGATCAAACGCAAACCGGTCTTAAGATGTGCTATAATCGCTTGATCAGGTTAAGTTATATTAATTTAGCCAGTACAATATGTGGCGTTTAAAAAACAAATACTTTTGTCATTTTCGTAGCGCGGTGTTCCTACAGTATGTTTTAATATCTCACCGACCGGATTCGAACACAATGGAATGGCATCCAAGCCTGGCGAGACCCCCACTGAGCCACGCCGCCTGATAATGAAATACTTATGCAAATCGACTCGATCAAGAAGACGGTGGACCATTCAATAGACCATATTTTTTTTATGTAAGCACACACATGAGAATACGACCAGTGTGTGTTGTAGAAATCTCATCCGTGGATACTTTAACGCGTGCCATTTTATTAGACTGCTATACGCTGTATATGATGTATTGATATGCTGACGTCACTATGACTACAACCCAGCATTGTAGTGGTCTATATATGAATTAAGAGTCATGCATTCTACAAGAATTTTTAATTTTAAGCTATTAAAAGATTATTTTTTGTATAAGAAAACGCAGGCAGGATGCGTCTCTTTACCAACTGTAGTTTGGAAGGTTGTCTTGTCCGTTTTCTCACCAAATCATTCATTTTATCTTACGTCCAGTATTCTACACAAGAATCTGTTTTTAGAACCTACAATATGGCTGCATTATTTAGTGAGTTTCACAGCCAGAACATAAGCAGCGTAATATACAAATATAGCGATATAGATAATGTGCTAAAAGATTTTGTTGCCGCAAATTAATTAAACTGAATTTCGACTCTACAGCGCCTGTATCATTCCTATTTTTTATAAATTCTTCAAACTCCCGGGCTCGCGCCGTCCTGGAAAACCATCGCGAACTATATTATAAATAGAATGTACTCACCGGAGCTGCAGGAGACGAAGCTGAGTTGGAACGAGGCGAAAATTATGGCAGCTGACAGAGCTTTCTGGCGGCAATTCATCAAAGACTCCAGTTAGGGGAGCGAACATAGTATGATGACGAATTTAAGGATCGACACTGTGAAGTACGAAATATCAGCTTGATACACTTACTTCCATTTTTCTACACATCAGGATTACTTTCATTTCATTATCGCTAAATGTCGTCTTTAGCGCAAAGTCTCTGTCTCTAATGTCTGTCCCTTCGCCAAGGCATTGTCATCGTTTCTCAGAATGCTCTAGAACGTTCTATTAAGCGCTCGCACAATGCTCGTTGCTAATCCGTCGATTTGCGAATTAGATTAATCAGATCGGGCGGACAAAGGACCGATTGTGCTCCATCGTAGGGCCACTAAAACTATCAATTGGCGTCTCGAGAGAACCGTGGAACAATAGGGCATTCTTTTCGACGATCCGGTGGCATTCTTCCGTGTGGAAATGCGAAGCTTTTCTTCCACAAGTGTGATAAACGCGATAAATAGTCTTGCAAATCATTGAGACTGCGTTTTTATTTGCTGCAGCGCATGGGGTATGGAGAAATGATGTAACAATACAGTCAAATTTCCTTTAATGTTTTCATACGATTCGATGATAATCCTAGTGTTCCCGTGGCATTAACCGTTTAGTCCTAAGAAGTAGTTCAACCCAAGCAAATAAACAATATAAGACCATTTTATGAAATATCTCCACAAACACTATAAAAGTGGCTTTGTAAGGGGTTGAATATACTTATCTAAGAGTGTGTTGATTTTCTTCTTATAATTAGTTACAATCTGTAATTTTTCGGAGCGTTCTATTAAGCGGAAGATCCCATTCGGGCGGACGGCTGCCAAGGGCCACTAAAACAAGACTGAGAACCGTGGAACAATAGGGCATTCTTTTCGACGATCGGTGGCATTCTTCCGTGTGGCTCGCTTCCACAAGGAAAGCGGATTTGGAGTGGGAGAACCAAGGTATACTACAGAAACTGTAGCACCATGGGAACCCTTTACAACGGATAATTCTCGTAAAAGTACTTTTTAATTATTATTATTAAAAATAATTTATTTTTTATGTAGTTCATCAGTAAGAGTTTGCATAAATTAAGCTTCAATTCAGGAAAGGCTGGCTCAAAATATGTAAGAGTTTTTCAGTCAACAACACACAGAATATGTGTCCTCTTCAGTATATATAGACGATGCACTCCTCATAAATGATGCAATCATCAGATAATGTTTCTCAGTCTGCAGTTTGCCAGGATCACATGGACAGAGGACATAAAAAGAGAGGCCTTTTGAGGAACTCTCTAAATATATTGTTATATGATTGATAACTAACACCAAGTGCTGTGCAAGCAGAAAATCACTTATTTTATTGTTCGTTTTAGATACGGTCCTCACTTCTTTGAGTGGAAAAAAAATCACCGCCAGCGTCTTTGTTATAGCGACGTTTTAGCTAGGGTGAGGGTTCGGGGTGAGAAATTCAGAGAACCATGAGGGATGTCTTGGATACCGTACATCAATGATAGGGAGGATATACTGACAAAAAGAAACAACAAATCAAACAACACCATACTTACTTACTACACTAAGAACACAATATTTTTTATGAATTCATCGTATGCAGGAAAATACAACTTGTTAAAAACAGTGTGCTTTATACCACCAAATCCTTATCCTTCGTCAGTTCTGCCTCCCAGATTTTCGTCGATTTTATTATATGTATTACTGAAAGCCTTACGGGGGTAGAGTGCCTGAATACTTAAAGAAGAGGCTGCTAGTTTACGTACAGCATCTAAAATACATGTTTCCACCAAAGTAATTTGAAAAAAAAAAAACAAAAATTATTATTCATTATATAGTCAAACCTCCAATAACATTTTAATAAGCCGGACAATTAGTTCGATGCTTCCGAGATCTGAATCATTTGCTTCTATGAATTAATTCAACCCAAAATAACAACATACAGTTAGAAGAGATCGTTATACGAAAAATTTCCGCACACTATGCGAAAAATTCGTTAAAATAAAAATCTAAGTTACAATGTAAAAAAAGCGTGCGTAATAGGAGGTTCGACTATAAATAAGGCTTTGTGGTTCATTGTTGGTAAGCAATGTTTAAAATATGATTTCTGATTTCATCCATATTCATATTTTAAAACATTAAGGTTATCAACTGACAATACTTGGTGAAACTGCATAATTATAATTTGAAATTAATTTTAATTAAAAAATTAACAAATGAAAATATTTAGTTTTGATTCACATTTATTTTAAGCGATTATATGCATGGTCTCCAGGGAGGCTGAAATCTATTTCCGATGTCTGTTTTTTAGTAGATTATTTTTAGATAGAGAATATGCTATCACAAGCTGTTGTAATGGGTACCTGATCAATGATTTTTTAAATATTTGAAGTGATTAACAGGACGCTTCATAGTGTATTTGATGGCCCATAACGATATTTTCAAATTATACCTTTTCGTATGTCTGGTACTTAAAATAAGTTGATTATTACTATTCTCGCATTAAAAACGGACACTTATTTATTTTTAAATACATTTGGAGAGAAATAAATTATATTTTTAATGAAGAAAATAATATAAAAAAAATATATACTTTAATACGATACTCAGTGTCATTTGGGAATATAAATTATTTGATAATTTTAGTACGCCCACGACATTAATGGTAATCTTAACATCAGTCTCATTAGCATAGTACACTCCGGTAGCGCGGACGCTTAAAGAGATTAAGAAAAATATTAAATTTTAAAAATATGTCATAATACTTTATTAACTCACCGTAAAATATTATTAACGATTAATAAATTACGAAATTTTATTTCTTCTTTTGTGCGACAAAAAAATATTACGATCGAATGAAAAACCAAAATAATGAAATTTTTGTTTTATTGTTCTTTATATTATTTTTAATATAAAGCAAATCTGGACAAGTGACACACATATTTTTGCTATTTTGTACATTAATGATGCGATAAATTGAAAAATAATTGTTGGATAAAATCTATTATGATTATTTATTAGCATGTACAGTGGGAGTGTTGAATTTATTAGTCGTATAAGTCCGGATACAATAGGTGATGTCATATTTTAAATATAAAGAATATGACAATTGGATGACAATATAACATCATTGGGATTGTTGAGAACTAGCCAACTGATTTCCTTACAAAATGTTTAACCCAACGCCCAAAAATGTCTCGGATACTACAGTGTCTTCCGTTATACGAAAATATCATTGGCTCTCGTTAGGCTCCGAAGGCTAATGTTAATGTTAACTTTAAAGTTTAAATAATATGGTGACATCCTAAATTCTACGGGAGAAAACGACTACAAGGATCACGTGGTGGCAGTATGAGGAGCAGATTACCAACACACAGACATTTTCCGAAGCACATTGATTTATATATTTTCGATAAAGACTTGGTTTCCACGCTCGACTGTAACATGACGATACTTTCGCCTCGGGTCGAACGGGACTTGACTGATGACTAAGCGCACTCGTAATGGGCTGTCGCCCAGCGCCGCAAATGGCGATCTACAGAATCAATGGCACACCAATTACAGCAGCCATGTACATAACGAACGCACACCCGTGATCGGACTTGTCCAAAATGCCAATATGGCGACAAATACATGTACGACAAGCGAACATAAATAAGCTACGAAAGATTGTACATCGAGGTTTTCGGTACCAGTCAGCAAGGATATATCTTCATCTATATCATGCTGATGTCAATGGATTCAACGGAGCTTCGGGTACAGATATGACTTGGGACGAGCATGGTGGAAGCTGACATAACTTATTATCTACAACAAATCGTATCATTATCTTTCATATTACATATTTCTTATTACTTGAATGCTTATTAACTGTCAATTCTTGGTAAAACTACATTATTATTTGAGACCCGTATTTTTAGCATTTTTCAAAAGAAGCGAAATAGATGATAAAATTCGGAATAGATGCTAATAAATGCGAACTTCGGAAAATGTGCAAATAGATGCTAAAATATCATTATTTGCGAAATTTGATGTTTTTTAAAATAATTTTTCATTACGTTTAACTATATTGCCTGATTAATAATAATTTTCAGTCAACTTAATTCAACTCGATTATCACTGGGTAGGTTTGTACTATTTTTTTGGTAAATGAACTTTATAGCTGTAACTTTGACGATTCTTGAATAATTAAATTTATATTTTATATTTGCCCTATTTTAAGATTATTTTGTTTAATATCTTTTGTATGTGTAATTGTAAGTACATATTATGAATAAATATATAGTAAATATAGTATTGGAATTATTAATTATTTGTATCTAATAAAAGAAGATGCTAAAAATATATTATATACATGCTAAGATCATCTTTAAATGCTCCAAAACGCTAAAATCAGCGTAAAATCCAAACTTTTAAATGCTCCAAAACGCTAAAAATTAAAAAAATAGATGCCAAAATACGGGTCTTTAATTATTATAACTATATATGTATATAATTAAAGTTTCATCGTTGTATGTGTCACCATAGCAACATTATGTTGTTAATAAGACAAGGCTTCTAGAGTAGTGCACCGCGAGCAAGGTGTAAGAAGGATGGAAGATATTAGAAAGAATGGGATGGAACGTGCAGAAAAAATAAAATATTAAAAATTATCTTCCAGGAGCATTATTTGTTTGTAGGACCATAGAAACATAACACAGAAAGTTAATTAAATAATATTAATTAAAACGAATAAGTAAAATAATTAAGTTACTTAGCTTTCATATCATAATTCGGATAAAGCATTGGTTCATCAAAAAATTCTATCAGCTGCCAAAACCTTCCCACCTCGTCCCAGGTAAGCTCTGTATCTGTAATCTTTGCTGAGTATACTCTGCGTAAAATATTGATTGTTTAATTATTTCGAAAATATATATATGATTTCTCTACATTGAATCTGATCCATGCATCGTCTGGATAATCACCACTCTGTCTCTCTTTATCTTGTTTCTAAAATATAAGTATAATACACGAACTGACGATATTTCCATCACCTTTACACATAAGACTTAGTCTTTTCTACCGTTATTACCAAGGTCGCTGCTCTTCGGAACTTACAGAACTAATTCCTTCTGCACCCACCCACAACCGATAAACTTGTCTAATACTTGCTGACTTACACGGTTAATGTGTGTCGACCAAGAACTGACAGTTTCCAAAGTTTCTTCCTTAATGCCACCGGTAAAGCTTTGGAATGCTCTACCAGCGTCTGTGTTTCCTCCTTCCTACAATCTGGATCTCTTCAAGAAACAGATAAATATACACTTGCAATCTCCCCAACCCACACACAAATACAAACACAACACACGTTTCCCGCATGCAGCGTCCAGCCTCCCTGGCTGAGCGTCATAGAGTGCACTGATCTTGACCGGCTATGCTCTCCTGCATGCGTTTACATAGAAACAAATATAAATACTCTTGTTTATCTTTTATTTCACACATTACTTTAAAAAATGCATGAATCAAAAAAACACATTATAAGCACAAGAGAAAAATATGAAAAAAAATCTTATTGTTATCTTTATTTCTTAAGGCAGTGTGTAAGGACCTTTATTTCTTTAGAACGAATGATCAGCCAAGCTTCAGGCATTAGAGGCGAGTATTTTTATTATGACAAAAGGATATTTAAAAATGTAATTCGTGACAAAGGGCTATACACACCTACCGGAATATAATATTTTCTTTCATATTATTATTCCCGATCCGACCTGTTTTATTTTTATTTCGTTGTAAATCAGTTGGGTTATAATGAAATAAAAATTTAAGTTAAAATGAGAAGAAGATTTTTCCATAGGCGTTGAATATATTTAAGGATAATTAACATATAATCTATTAGAATTAAATTTATAAAAGTATATATTAGGTCTCTGTAGAAAGTAATATATATATAATCGTGTCGGAAACAACAGGGTCAGATCCTGTCTGCCCAGAAGTGGGTGACGTCGATGGCGTTACTTCTGGCCATCATCTGGTCTTCCTGGGTGCAGCTATTAGGGCAAAGCGCACACTTCAGAAGGTGTGACAGGGTCTGCTCCACGCCGCAGTCACATTCAGTCGGTCCGCTGTAAAACTGCCAGGCCCTCATTTGTGTCCTCGTCTTGCGTACTCCGGTCCGAAGTCTGCAAAAAAGTAATTGAAACAACGGATTTAATAACATTTTTTCACAGCCAAATTCACATTTAAGCTGCATAGTATAATGTATTTTAACAGTTTATCAATTGCTATATCTAGCTAGGATTCTGACTTTGAGAAAAACTTCGTTTTATTTTATGTAAACACATACAGGAGAATACCGACAGATGGTGATAGTAATTCTGAAGTCTCATATGTGGAATTCTATGACGCTTACAATGTTACATATGCTTAATGCTGCATGCGGAGTGATGTTCCGCCAACGTCATAGAGTACAGCCAGAGATTCTCGAATCATACCTATTATTACAGGAATTTACTATGAATGGATATTCTTTACGGGGCAACTTTCGTATACCTCCAATTTTAATTGATAGGCTATGACAGGCATTTTACGGATGAGGGATCAAATTCACACTAGCTGGAGGTGTTTTCGTGCTCAGAAATCGATTAAAAATATTTTTATATTTTTTTAATCTCCGTCAGGGATCGCACCCACGATCTTTGGCTTGCAAGTCAAACGCTTTGACCATTGAGATATCTGTTAATGTGCTTCTGAAAAAGTCTGTGTTATCAATCTGCTCCTCATCCTGCCTCACGCGACGGAGTAACACCTTTTTGAGAGAGAGGAGGATGTTAGTATGTATATCACATATATACATAATGAAATGAGAATTCAACGGTAACGATGATGTTTTTTGTTTATTTTAATCTTCTGCGGCCGATCGAAAGAGCGTCTCTTTAAAGCAAGAAACCTAAAAAGAGTTTTTTTTTACTGTTTAAATATTATTTAATTATTTTCCTCGCCGTCACTGAGTCGTCGTGATGGCCGCGCAAACAATGGCCCGGGTTCGAGTCCGTCCGGTCCTCACCTGAATGCAGCTCATTTGCATACGATTGGAGATGCGCTCGTACACCTTCCTACCGACCACTGCACCTCAGGAATGGAAACCGTTTTTTATTCGATCACAAAAACCCCGAAAACCGCGTCGGTTTAATCACCTGGCATCACAAAAAATGAAAATTTCTGAAAAGTAGCATCTAACGAAATATCATTTTAGACTCAGTTCTAGATTAAGCAGAACAGAAGATGAAGCACACACAGATAGACACCAAACACGAAGAAGAAATTGAACAAGAAGACTAATAAGAGGCAAACGGACCAGGTTGGGATATATTCACATCAGCCTGTATCCGTCCACTGTTGAATGTAAGTATCCTGCATGAGTCTCCATGCTCTTCGATCCTCTGCCTTCCGCATCCAGGTCACTCCCAATTCTTATGTCATCAGTCCATCTTGCAGGCGGTCGGCCAATGCTTCGTTTGCCAGTTATTGGGCGCCATTACAATACTTTAGATATATATTTTGGATGAAATGAATTAACTACATCTGCTTTTCTTCAAGCCTCCATGTTCGCAGCGTTCTGGAAGGCCGTTAAATATCACTTCAAATGCTATAATTGTTTTCTTACGTTCAACTTTAAAATGAATTGTTACAAAATAATATATATACTTCTCATTTCAGCACCTGAAGTATGATTATTTTAAAAGCGAAAAGATTCTAACCGAATTTCCTTAAGCTTCTCTTCTAAGAGTTCCAAAGACATTAAATGTAGATCGTAAAGCAATATCATTACCAGCAAAAAATTTACGTGTTAATCTATCGCACTTCATCTATCAAATGTGACAGCCGGACCCATGATCGAGGTCTGAAATACTTTATTAGAGGCTCTTTAATGTCAATTATTAGTTTGAAACGAATGCCACGATGCGCAACGGAAAAAAGTAAATTCAATTAATATAAAAAATGCAAACCAAAGGTCGTGGATTCGATCCCCGACGGAGATTAAAATAAAATGATTTTTAATCAATTTCTGAGCTCTAAGATACCCCGGTTGGTGTGAATTTGATTCCTCACCCGTAAAATGCCAGTCATAGGCTATTAATCAAAATTGGTGGTAGACGTCCCGTGAAGACCACCCATTCATAGTCATCATCATCATCATCATCAGCCTGTATCCGTCCACTGTTGAACGTAGGCCTCCCGCATGAGTCTCCATCCTCTTCGATCCTCCGCCTTCCGCATCCAGGTCACTCCCGCTATTCTTCTTATATCGTCAGTCCATCTTGTATGTGGTCGGCCAATGCTCCGTTTGCCAGTTCATGGGCGCCACTCCAATACTTTTCCTCCCCATCGACCGTCATCTATTCGACAGATATGTCCTGCCCTTGAGTGTGCCTATTCGATGGGTAGCATCCACTACTCGAGTTCTTCTGCGTATTTCCTCGTTTCGGATTCTATCTTTTAGCGACACTCCGAGCATTGATCTCTCCATAGCACCCTGGGTGACTTTTCATTCCTAACATTCATAGTAAATTTTTGTAATAATAAGGATAATGCGTGAATCTCGGGCCGTAGTTTTTGACATTGGCGGATCAAAACTCCACATGCAGCGCTTAGCCATGTGCACCATGATAAACGTCATAGAATTCCACAGATGAGACTTCAGCATCATTATCACCATCTGTCAGTATTTTACTGTATGTGTTTACATAATTAAAAGATTTTCCTTTTTCAATTTTTTATTATTATTATTACATAACTATAATAAAATTCTTTTTTGGTGGTAGACGAAATAACGGCATCTGCCGTTATTTTGAAGATCACCCATTCATTTAGTAATATTGTAATATAGTCAATGATCTATAAAAGTAGATTAGAATATTGAAATAATAAAATAATATTCTAATAAAAATTAAAAAAATTCATATAATATTTTTATTTTATATTTTGTGTATTATACATACCGATATCCTCCTCTTCCATTTATGGACACATTTGATGAAGGATCAGGAAGGTTCACAATATAAACACTTGTTTCTGTTTACATACTACGTTTATTGTTCACAACGTCGCCCGCTACAGGAACGCACAGGATGCGCGCACTGTAACGGGCGCGAGTCAAACTTCAACTGCCAGCCCACGGCGCGATCTCACATCTCCACGGTACCAACTGCCAATATGACAGTCCTACCAACCAACAATAGGCCAACTGTCATAACAAACAAAATGGCGCATGCAAGCGCCGTGCAACATTATATAATTTAAATAAACATTCACAGATGTCAGGCAAGCTTTTTCAGACAAGAGATCGCTTGTCGAGGCTTTATATTTAAGGAGCTATATCAAGCTGATATCAATACATATTTTAGAATATAAGGCGTGTAATTGCTTGACTATAGGAATGACAAGGTAGGGCAGTGTTCGATACTAGCGTTAGTGAAACGTTGAAATTAGAAGAGGTAGGGACATCTTTTCCAGATACTCTAGGCGTGCAATAACAACTGAATTTGTAAGCTTTTGAGAGCTAAGAGAAAGTGCAGATCTTAAATGCAAACTGAAAATAAAATGAGGAGCATAGCATCTTACAGATTTGTAATAGCGAATAGATTTATAATATGCATATTTCAGGGAAAGCCTGTAAAGAAGAAAAAATAAATTAAAAAATATTATATTTTAAAAATAAATATAAATTTAACTGTTAAAATAACGACAATATTCAGCGGATATCTCTCCATATAAATTATACTTTACACCCCCGCGGGCCGAATCTTGAGTCCCATTCCAACCGCCACTTCAAAACCTGTTTATTTGCACTGTGCGCTTGGAGTGTGCTCTTTTTAATGAAAGGTCGTAAGAACTTTAATATCCACGTCATTTTAATTAACAAGGCGCGAGGTCCTTGTACTCGCAAGGACCATTCCAAACTACCGGCCTTATGTTGCTCCTTTTGGCTTTACACTTGGAACATGCTTTGTTATTTTTATTTTATTTTTCACTAGGGTAAACGATATTGTCATTTTTATAAAAAAATGAATGAATATATATTTAATTTTGTACGATTTTTGCTTACAAATTTATAAATGTGATAAAACAATTTTAGAGATATAAATATAAAATTTAGTTACTACATAATGCTTTTATAACTAACTAAGCCGCGATTATCTTTAGGGCGCTACATGTCACAGTGCCCCGTCTATCGTCAGCTCTGCGCCAATTCTCGCCCGACCGAGGCCGACGATACGTCATGTTACGGTCGGGCGGGGAAACGGTAGACTTACATTGAAAATAAACGCGAATTGTGCTTCTGTAAATGACTTTCTAAAGATGGGGGATGTTAATAGAAAAGGTTATTTAATTTAATTGGGAAGCAATCTATTGATTGCAATACGATCATCATCATTTTATATATTAATGAGTAAGTAATAAGAAGTAAATAATGTTTTGTCACAAATTGCTGCTATATTTTTCAGACAGCTGCCATGGTTTTTGTACTATTTTATGTCAGCTCTGCCTCTAAATTTAGATTCTACATCCAATGTCTTACAAAAGTCATCCGTAATTTATGTTCTTTTATGGCATCCAGAGAACTTGTTCAAACCAGGTCAATCTTTGTATCTTGAACTGAATGATGGCAATTTGTGGTTTTCTGCGTCGAAGATGTCGTGCTATAGGGAAAATGATGTAAGCAATACTAAAGACATCAAGTTGGAAAAATGTGTTCTGAAAGAGTGGTGATTATATTTAGAAGCTTACGAGATACCACTGGGCACACAATCTTCTGGAAAACCAGACAGTGTAACAGCTGGACATCCGTGTCGCAGGAAAAATGTTTTAGAATTCCAAATTATAGCGTTTACTCTCTCAACATAACTGTGTTGTATTAAGCATCCAAAAGTCTTTAAAGTAATTGTTATAATCAACTCTTTATCTTAGATTCATTCAGTCAGGTACGACACAGGGAATTTTTGCCAATCTATGTTAATTGAGGGGATCAAGGTCCAAAACAAAAAGTATCGAGGAATTTGCGGTGTACGAAATTCTATGTATTATTAATATTAATAAAGAATGCTTACTCATCGATACGGAGCATTGATCATCCCAATAATCTGCCACTCTATGAGGATTGAAGTGATCAAGGTCCAAAAATGGTATCGAAGAATGTGCGATGTATGACATTCAATGTATTAATATTACTTTTATAAATGTTTATACATGTTGTAAAATGGGGTATGAAAAGGAGTCTCGTATCAAATAAATTAAAATCAACTCAATTCCGTCTTTGGATTTATCCTCAGTGCCAGAACCTTGGTATTACGGCATCACCAGTTAGCTGATGCTGTAATTTCGGGACCGCAACCTCGGTTCCGGAACACTCGTACAGTCAAACAATTTATTAAAAAATGTAGTGGATTTTATAAAAAAATAATTAATTTACCATATGCTTACTGTGCCTGAGACCCCGCTCATCTGTCGAGTTTGCGCATGCGGCAACACGTTTTCTTAATTTGAACGTCTGACCGATCCTCTTTTGAGTTATAGATGCAAATGAGACCGAGAATTAAATAAATAATTAAAAGAAAATATTATCCCTTGTCAGAAACAACAAAACCAACACTCGTTAATTTATTTTGTTATTTTTATCAGTCACTGTACACTTAGCCCCATCGGTACTAAAATTTTAATTTATTACCAATGTTAGTAGGTTGTTCGAAGAGAAATTTAACTATTAATATAAAAAAATATAATTAATATAAAATTAATGATTTAATGGTATTCTTACCTTGCTCTGTCCATTTTCATAGTTTATCTATAACTTGCCAATTATTACAAGACTCTTCATACTATTAAACTTATTATTTCTTGACTTATATAGCCAAAGAACTGAAGAAGACATCAATAACACAAAATTGAAAAAATATATATAATCGTGTCGGAAACAACAGGGTCAGATCCTGTCTGCCCAGAAGTGGACGACTTCGGTGGCGTTACTCCCGGCCACCATTAGATATTCCTGATTGCAGCTACTAGGACACAGCGCACACTCCAGAAGGTGTGACATGGTCTGCTCCACGCCGCAGTCACATTCAGTCGGTCCGCTATAAAACTGCCAGGCTTTCATTTGTGTCTTCGTCTTGCATACTCCGGTCCGAAGTCTGTTAAGGTACCTCCATAAATTCCACCCCTGGTCGTGTATGAAATGAATGATAATTCAAAGGACTATGATGATCATAAGGGATGTTGTTTCCGTAGTAGAAGGATTGGCCGGCATTGTAAATAACCGTTTCCAGGGGGCACCACGCGGAGGTTCCTTCTTTGCTCCCCCTGAAAGCCTGGCAGTTTTACAGCGGACCGACTGAATGTGACTGCGGCGTGGAGCAGACTCTGTCACACCTTCTGGAGTGTGCGCTGTGCCCGAATAACTGCACCCAGGAAGACCTGATGATGGCCAGAAGTAACGCCATCGACGTCGCCCACTTCTGGGCAGACAGGACCTGACCCTGTTGTTTCCGACACGATTATATATATATATATATATCATAAGGGATATCAAAAGTTTAAAAAATAGATAAAATAATGATGTCCGCTTAAATATTAGGTGGTTCAGGAAGTAATTTATGTTGTAACAAATAAAATTAAGAGTTTCTAATGATCGTGCATGGGTGACATAAATAAATTTATTCATCTTGCATCAAATAATGACTTGATTATGCCATCATCAGTTTAAACTGGCCTTCCAGAATGTGGTGCATCATCAACGTCAAAATTGCCGGATCTAAATATCCATCAACCAGTATTGGCTCTGGCGTTTTGACAATACATCCTCTTAGTACAAAAAAGATATTTTTTTTTGCTTGAACAGCATTTTTACCTACAAGTATTTGATAATACAAAAATAAAATATGTTTACAATGCTGTTTGCCAATTTCCATATTTGAAAGTGTGTCAACCAAAAACTACTGAGTAGAATCAATATAACTTTTTTTCATAATCAAGCTCTGCTAGATATATTTCAATATATGTAATGATTAAGAGGCGAGAGTTGAAAGTTGGTTGTGAAAAAGTTCAGTTATGTCGTCCTTAGGTAATAAATACATTACTTTCTGACCAGCCTTATAAGTTAATATTTTTAATTTTATTGTATTTTGGTTGTTTAAATATGCATATACATTTTTCACGCCGCTGCTTCAAATGAATATACGTTGTAATTACTAATCAAATAAATCAAAAATTTGTTACATTTTTATTTAAAACCATGTTGATACATAAAATAAAATACCACCAAAGGGTGAAGACATTACACCTGTTGATTATATGTCACTTGCCAATTTGAAGATATTTACGTTCTGCACTTAATGTTTTGATCGGAATACAGTATTTCTATTATATAATCAAGTGCCTTAGGCATGTTGACGGAGGAGCGAGTGGATGGCTTCTATACCATAATAAGGAAGCGTTGCGCTTCTCTGTGGGCGATCGATCGCGGCAGTCCCAACGCAATGGTAGGGAGGGGCACTGGATGCGCCTTCACGTGGCTCCGGTGCTCCACTCACTGAGTGGTACAATAATAATTATGGTGTAAGTGTACAAGGCGATATATATTTTCTATCGATTCTGTTTAATTTAAATTTAGGTTTTTTCTGTATTTGCTTGAAATTGTTGTAATGTAATATTTTGATTATGGCACTAGTGGCTGAATATTTTTAAAATTATTTTATTATAATACAGTTAAGCTTCTGCATCATAGGTATACTCTTACATACAACCTCCTATAACGCACCCTTTTTTTTTATTTGTAACAGAGTTTTTTTTTAATAGTGTTCTTACGTTGCTTTTTAACTGTTGATTCTATTTTATTACTTTCAGTTAAGCCGCCTCTTAGACTAGACAGGAACGTCGGATTAATCATCCAACATCCTTTAAAGGACAACAAATTTAAAAATCACCCAAAAATATGCTTCAGCCTTCGGGATCTTTAGGGAGCTTATATATATCCAGGTGACAACTGACAGAATTGAGTGGCGGCAATGTATGCTGGCAAACGAAGCATTGGCCGACCCTCTGCAAGATGGACTGACGACATAAGAAGAATAGCGGGAGTGACCCGGATGCGGTAGGCGGAGGATCAAAAGGGATGGAGACTCATACGGGAGGCTTACTTTCAACAGTGGCGGATACAGGCTGATGATGATGAATTTATAATGACCGTATCTTTAATATAAAGAATGGATATAGAAAGAAGAAACCAAAAAAATATGTATCCAAGTGCTTCAATTCAAAAGTGTCTTTAGTATAGAGAGGGAAAAAAGCTTTGTTAGTTTTTGAACCAATGACATTCTGCATGACAATCAAGCACTATCTCTATATGACCTTCCTTATAAAGATATTACAATAACTAATCAAATATATTACGCATCGTTTGGTCTCTATTTACAATTAAGATTTTTCGATGTACTCCCATTAATCTTGTTAAGTTTTAAAGTTATGAACATAGCATCCGAGATCCAACTAATCCGTCAAATTGGGATTTAAATATTCGGTTTTTTTTTTTAGAATCGTGACCTAGTAATAGATTGAATCCTTGTATTCCACATAAGTATTTATCATATGTGGCACGCATCTCATAAATAATATTTGTAATGAAGTATTCCAAAATAATTTAAACATTGTTATTTATAAAAATTAGCATTGTATTTATGGTCCAATTTAATATTAAATAGATTAGTAATTTTTACCTTGTTTTAACGTGGATCAAACTGAACACTGTTTTACTTTCTGGAAGACTGCAGTTTCGCGTATTATAAATACATGTCTATTTAAAATTTAACATTCATTGAGTCTTAATGATAAGAGTAATTTAACTATAGTAAGCTTATTTTAATACAAAAATTTGGTAGTAATATAAACAAAAGTATACATATAATATGTTATTCTTGTATGTTGTGAATTTTTACGTATAAATCTTTTTTGTTTTGATTATGAAAACACATACAGTAGAATACCGAAAGTTGGTGATATTAATTCTGAAGTCTCATCTGTGGAATTCTATGACACTTACCATGCTGCATATGGCTAAGCGCTGCTTGTGGAGTGTTGATCCGCCAACGTCATAGACTACAGCCCGAGATTCACGCATCATCCTTTATTATTACAGGAATTTACTATGAATGGGTGGTCTTCACGGGACGACTTTCGTATACCACCAATTTTAATTGATAGGCTATGACTGGCATTTTACGGGTGAAAGATCGAATTCACACCAACCGGGAGTATTTCAGAGCTCGGAAATCGATTACATTTTATTTTTTTATCTCCGTCGGGGATCGAACCCACGACCTATGGCTTGCAAAGCAAATGCTTTGACTATTGAGCTATACCTGCTGGCAAAATGACCATTATTGAATTTTGTTATTTTTTATGCAATCGCATGTAGGAGATCACTGCACTCAAGGACGTTCAGCCAGGATGGCTGGACGATGCATCCAGGAAACGTTGTGTGTTGTTTGTGTGACGGTTGGGGAGAATACTAGTGTATATTTATCAGCTTCTTGAAGTGATCCATATTGTGTGCGATCTTCAATGATCATTAAATGTTAAAGTAAAGTATCCTTAAAATCCACCAAAAATTATTTGATACTCAAACATCATCCTTCTTCATAGTGTCAATCAGGTGGATTGGTTTGCAGCAACAAAATCTTGCATCTCGATCTCTACTCTTCTCGGTCCTCCATAACCCTCTGCAGCTCAGCATAAGAGCTTCAAACATCATTAATAAAATGTATTACTACACATGCAGAAGTAAAAATATTTTTTATTGTACAATGTTCACTCTCTATTCATGCTTTTTAATGCGTTTTGTCATTATCGCGTTTTCCAGTGTAATTATATATTTTTTACTCGCTTTAATCGCACGCATGCGCTACTCGCATCGTTGTTGATGCGACGGGTGGTGTGGGGATAGTAACCCCGTGCCTAAAATGCTAATTGTTACCCGCCGGCTAATGATATTTGAAACAAAAAAAAACCCTTTTTAATTCAACCCTTTGCCGTACGTGGCACATAATATAATAATAAAGGTCCGTTGAAAGGGTCTACCCTAGCTTTATTTAAAACTAAAAAAAAACAACAAAAAAAGCTTTTTTTGTTATATGGTGAATAAAAGCGAATGCAACTATGTAATTTGTTAAGGAAAGCAAATTTGAAGTGAAAGTGCGGAAAAGGCAGAATTTTATATTACAGTCGGTCTAGAGGCGAAGGTGGATATGGTTGGAACACATATTTCAGATGTCGCAGGAGAGAATTTACTACAATTGCCTTTTCTTCAAGCCATCATGTTCACACCATCCTGGAAGGCTGTCGGGAAATATACATAGAATGTAATTGGCGGAGCTGAAATAGGCAGAGCTGGATAAATCTATAGTGGCTAATAGAGATTTGTGGCGGCATTTCGTGATAGCCATATGATACTGATGATGATTTCTTGACAAGCACAACGACGAAAACAAAATATTACTGTTTTTTAGATACCAATTTATTATTTAGTATATTTTCTGTAAAATTTCACTGTTATTCTTTTATATTAATTATACTCGTATTCAATTGATAATTTTTTCTGGGTTATTTATACATATATACAAATTTGAGCAAATTAATTCATTTCTGAAGTACAATAAAAATGAATCCTAAAATAAAAAATAATACAATATACACAAATAAGGGTACTTATGATTAAGTACTAAGAACAAAGTAATAAAGACAAGCAACAGAAGGTCCCAATGCTCATCAAACAGACGACGCAAAAAAATTATTCCTTCAAAGACACTCGCGGTGTTCATGTCTGAATTGGACCTCCCTTACGTGAAATATATCAATCATCCGAGGCAATTTGGTTAAACAGGCTATTATTAACAATAATATTTAATTTAACCTGTTTTTTCTCGTATTGTTTTGTATATTTTTTTTTGTAACCTTTATTCCGTTAGCATATAAATTGATATTAATAAATGTTAATGGTATTGATACCTGGATACATTGTTACGTGTTAAAATTGAGGTGCTAGTTAAACGTGCCTGGTACAAATTACACGTTCCAGTGCTGGTATGGGGAGAGACAATACGCAAGCACTTGGCCATATGTCCCACCAACATCTGCCCGCCCTTCACAAAAACTTAGATTCGGACAAAAAAACAACAACAACATTTAACCCCAGTGGGCGACGAAGGGCTTAAGATAATAAGAGTACACTCAGTCAAAATTGACGTCGTCTTCTTCATTTGACATAAAATTTAAATCCGAATATACTCGTAATGATAATTTTTAACTTTATTTTTATAGTAGACGTAGACGGGTATATTATATAACTAAATAAATAATGTTTCCTTATTACCGTGTATAGCTTCAGCGGGTAAAGCTCAATGGTCAAATAGTTTGCTTTGAAAGCCAAAGGTCGTGGGTTCGATCCCCGACGAAGAGTAAAAAAAAAAGATTTTTAATCGATTTCTGAGCTCTTAAATACCCCGGTTGGTGTGAATCTGATCCCTCACCCGTAAAATGCCGTTCGTGGCCTATTAATCAAAATTGGTGGTAGACGAAAGTCGTCCTGTGAAGAACACCAATTCATAGTAAATTCCTGTGATAATAAGGATGATGTGTGAATCTCGGACTGTAGTCTTTGACGTTGGCGGATCAACACTCCATATGCAGCGTTTTGCCATATGCATCATGGTAAGCGTCATAGAATTCTACAGATGAGACATCCGAATTACTGTCAACTTCTGTTGGGATTCTCTTCAAATCACTGACGATACAAGCTATAGTTGTTAGTATTAATAGTACTATTAAATTTAATAATGCTATTAATTATTTAAGTTAATATTCAGGAATCACACTTTCTTTTCTTGAAAATAGTTTCTAAGCAATTTTTCCATACTCCTATTTAAATACATTATCGTTCCGTATTTAGGCTCCCATATCTGAAGTATGCAGTTGTCACGAAATGCCAACACAAAACTATGTCAGCCACCGTCGTCTTTGCCTTATCCCATGTCAGCTTTGCTTCCCGGAGCTTCGCCGAATACATTCCATGCATGGTTTTCAACGGTTTTTCAAGATGGCAAATCTGTGAGATCAGCTTATTATACACTTGTAGTTTATTCTCTCTCCGTCTCCGAAGTACATGTCTCATCCAGATCCAAATTAGTTTCTTAACCGATTGTATTATTGAAGGCTGCTTCGTCCGTTCGCTCAATTTATCTTTAGACATAATGTCAAATCATAGTAACCTCAGGCATCCGTTTTTAAAACCCATTATACATAAATACTTCATATAAATATAAAGTCACAGGTCTTGATTTAAATGTCGACAAATCTTAATCTACTGAAAATAATTTTCACATCTCGCATCATCCAATCGAGCTGAAAATCTTGCACGCATACGTAATGTCAATAATAATGCAGTTATAAACAGTTAATGTGTGTCGACCAAGAACTGGCAGCTTCCAAAGTTCCTTCCTTAATGCCACCGGTAAGTTTTGAAATCCACTTCCAACGTCTGTGTTTCCTCCTTCCTACAATCTGGATCCCTTAAAGAAACAGATAAATATACACTTGCAATCTCTCCAACCCACACACAAACACGAACACAACACACGTTTCCGGCATGCAGCGTCCAGACTCCCTGGCTGAGCGTCTTAGAGTGTACTGGTCTGACCGGCTGTGCTCCTGCATGCGATTACATAAAAATATCTTTGATATTAACACTGATCTCCTTTTCAAAGATAAGATAGATAACGTTATTAAATAAAAAAATATTCATCTTAGTAAATACAGATTTATGTATATATTCTACAATTGATCATTTGCAATGGTGGTGACATTATTTTATGATCAGCATCGAGTGCCGTAATTAGAACATGGTAATTAAGTCTACAGCTAGAGTCTTACTTCCATCGATGCTCTTTCTTTGAACATTAATTAAAAATACATCATATCACTTGGTATTTGCTAATTAATCAATTCAATTGTTTTTAAAAAATAAAGCTGTCAAAGATGAAAAAAGCCAAGAACCTTACCAAAACTTTACTACTTTTGATGATAACATAAAAGTTTATTTAAAGGTTTTAGTAAACTTGTTTTTTTGGTTTACTGTACAAAAATTGTGAAAAAATTAACCCCTGATTTGCATAAATTAAAATAAACTTTTCATATCCGTCTATTGTTTTTTTTTCTGTTGATGATCCTCGATGATAGAGCTGAGTATGTGGGTTTCTGTTTTGATAACAATGATCATTAATAAAATGTAAATCACGTAGGGGATCAAAAAAGTAGAAAAAAATCATGGTTTTAATATTATAAGTTGATAATATACAACATTTAGGGGATGAATGTAATTCGGCGCCTGAAGCGGATGACTACCCAGTACTTGCCATTTTTTGTATATATTTTTTTAAATATTTTCATAGCGTATAAATTAGATGATGTATATATTATCTTATTATTTGGGTTGGCGTTGATCACTGAAATAAATAACTTTTATTTTTGAGTAAGACAGCTTTATTACGTTAGTTTTTTAACCGTTATTAGTTTATTTTATTACAATGTTAATGTTACCACAGTAAATAACTGCGACTACATTGTGATTTTTTTTAAATACCTGTATTACGATGGCTATTTGGTTCAATATATATATAGTATACAACAGTATTATATCCTTTACTTACGCAGTGTCTAGCAGAACCCGTTGAGCGTCATAGAACACAAGGAGGATAGAAAACCGTTGTCTACCACCAATTTCAAATTAATAGGCTATGACTGGAATTTTACGGGTGAGGAATCAAATTCACAGCAACCGGGGGTATTTTAGGGCTCATAAATCGATTACAAATCCTTTTTTTATCTCTGTCGGGAATCGAACCCACAACCTTTGGCTTGCAAAGCAAACGCTTTGACCATTGAGCTTTACCCGCCTGTACATGTATTTACTCACAATATGCACACGATTAATATATATGAGTAATGTAAGCTTTTGAATCGTCATATTATTTTATTTATATTTTTAGCATTTACATTGCGAATAATTTCAAACGTTAAATATATTTATTGATACTCAAAACTTTGTCTCGGTTTTTGGTATAACGTAAAACACACTGGGCAATTTGGAATATTTGCTAGAAAACCGCAGTTTCGCTTTCCATGAAAGCTCTAAAGAAAATGAAAACTACATCATAACTGATAAAGAAATTATCCAACGTGTACAAAAATATTATCTTTTGATATCAGCTTGACATGGCTCTTTTAAGCCGATGCCGAAAAGCGATATTTTGTCACTTATTTTTGTTCGTTCGCCTGACATCCACATCTAATAATGTTAGTTTTAATTATATATAAAATTAAACGACGTTTGCATACGCCATTTTATTTGTTATGACAGTTGCTCCATATCATGTTGGTTCAACTGTCATCTTTAATTTGTTTTTTTGTCATGATTCTCTTGGCGGCGCTGCACGTCAGTGTTCCAGCAGTCGTCAGTCAAGCCCCGTTCAACCGAGACGGAATTAACGTCATGTTACGGTCGAACGGCGAAGTCAAGTCTTTATCGGAAATAAATGCGAATCGTGCTTCAAAAACAAGTTCTTTTGCTTTGTGATCTGCTCCTGCATTCTTTCTTCACGCGGCCACGAGATGAACCCGTGACTTGTCGCCTTTTTAAAGACGGGGGATGTCACTATGCATAATATTTTTTTACACGTTGGATTATGAATTGATGAAGCTTTCATTGAAGGGCAAAATTCTAAGTGAGTAAACATTCCTAAGTGTGATGCCTGTTAAAACAAAGTGGGACGTTATGCTTTATTTTAGTCAAGGGCATGAATTCTCATTGTTCTTTACTCTAAACATCTAACTACTACAAAATGTTGACTGGCTCTCAATTATTCATTATAATCGATTGAAACATGAAAACATGGAGTACTCTCAGTACACATTGTGTGCTGTACTCAGTTGATACTTTAATTTCTTTTGTCTTGGCTCCGTACAACGGTTTTGTTTTCAGCGCTTAACCCTTTAGTGTCACGTGTCCGAACAAAGCGATCCGCGGGGCGCCTTTGTATTGTTGTAATACTTCTACTACCCACTCTCACTCGCACCATTCAGCAACGAAGGGTATAAGAGATTTCATCAAAACAAATAGGGAGTACCACATTCTAAGTACTTAAATAAATAGTAAATTATTGACTTTGTGAGGATTTACGAAGTATTAATTACGAATTATGCAGCTTTCTTACTATAGTCAAAAGTGCGAAAGTGAACTTTGCTGTGACATCATTTAAGATATCACAAAAGACCAACTAAAGCTATATTTTCTTCAGATATACGAGGTCTCACAGTCTTGGAAGGTCATTGTAAATTACACTTAGAATATACTTTGGAGGCAGAGCTGGTATGGAATGAGGCAAAGACCATTGCTGCTGATAGAGTTTTGTGGCGTCGGTTTGTTAATATAAATCCTCCAATTAGGGAAGCGGACATGATGGTGATTATGTGTGATTCATTTTACATTAAAAAAAAACTGCGAATATGAATCAATGTTGATAATTATTTGACAAGCTATTTGGTCCATAATGAAGGTTTTTTTTACAGTTTTTATGAAAAAAAATGCTACAAAGATTCGTTTTTTACAATTAAAAATTTAATGTTAAATCGTCTACCAATTCGTAATTTTTTTTCAGAAAATATTACTTTTACTTTGAGCAACGCATCGTTTATAAAAAATAAAGAATATTTATATATATTTTTTGTAAATCAACCCATTGCATGCTGTTTTGAGAACCGTCGACTATAAAAATGTATTGTTTGTGCAAAGACCAAGTAAATTAATAAATTATAAGTAAAAAAAAATGGTTTAAGATTGTAGATTTTTAAAAATATAATTACTAAAGATACCTTGTTGCCTATGTTGCCTAAATATATATATATTTTGAATGTGTAAATAATTAACCCTTTATCAGCTGAACGTCCTTCCAGGCCGGCATTTAGGGCTAATAACGCCCGAGCCAAATTAATAGCAGGAGCGGCTCAGGACAAAACGACAGCAGCTGGGCCCGGTGGCACAATGGGGATATATGCGGATCAACCCAACGTTATTAATTGTCATTTGGGTACTCACTCTATAGCTCATTGTAGATGGTCACCCATCCGTCTGCTAATTCGAACACAAGTATCTTTTGTCAGCTGTCGTCGACGTCTTTAGCGCATTTGCACCGAAAGTGCTTATAATATCATCATCATTATTATATATTTGTCATTAGATGGAGCATATAGTCTGCAGTTTTATTCGCATGTGTAGTTCCTGATTGCCTTTCAATTTCATTGAGAGTGTTCTTTTAAACATAACTATTTGTATTAAACCTCAAAAGAAATTGTTATAATCAATTCTCTATCTTAGATTACAGTAAGGGATCAAAATCCAAAACAACAAGTATCGAGGAATTTGCGGTGTACGAAATTCTATGTAATATTAATAATAATATGGAATGCTTACGCATCGATACGGAGCATGGTCCATCCTAATAATCTACAACTCTTTGTGGATTTAAGAGATCAAGGTCCAAAAACCGTATCCAGGAATGTGCAGTGTATGACATTCAAATTTATTAATATTATTTTTAACTGCTTATTTAAATTAGGATATATAAGGGGGACTCGCATTAAATAAATTAGTACCAACTCATCTCCGGTTTTTGGTCTTATCCTCAGTGCTGGATACTTGGTATTCCGGCATTACCATATAAGCTGTTGCTGTAATTCCTGGACCGCCATCTCAGTTCCGTAACCGAGAGTTAGTATATAGCATTTTTTTATGTTTTGTCTCTAGTAGACATTTTTGGTGACATTTTTTTTCATTGAAATATTTGTTCAGTAAAAAAACAATATACAACTCACTTAGTTCTATCACTTGTCATTGCCCATGCCTTATCTCAAGATATTTATGATCCCAAAGATCCACCTCAATGACCACCAAAGCAGAAGGCTGAGGAATTGAAGAGACTGCTATAGTATCCTAAGCATATATTGAGTAATTTGTTAGTTAAAATTATTAAGGTGATCAGATGATCAGCCATCTTCTTCGTAGTATCAATCTGGTGGATCGGTTTGCAGGAACAGAATCTTGCATCTCGATCTCCACTCCTCTCGGCTCTCCGCAACCCTCTTCAGCTCAGCATAAGAGCTACAACTCATGTCCTCGAACACCTGCTGCAAATACTCCCATCGTGGTGCATGATATGACCGATACATCGGGCTCGCCTCTCTGAGATGGTTCTTATTATTAAAATATTAATATTAATTTAAAGCTCCGCAAGCAACTTGGAAAAACTTTGGAGCATCTTGATGTACGGCTGTGAGACATGCTGCTTATCTGAAAGTGATAAAAAAAGACTAGAGGCCTTTGAGATGTGGTCGTACAGAAGAATTCTCGTAATTTCATGAAGAGACCACGTCACGAACAATGAGGTTCTCAGGATAATCAAGGAAGATAGGCACCTGATTAGCCTGGGTAGTTTAATTCTCGAAGGATGCGGATCGACCCATAAACGACACGCGGTAAGCAACAGGCGTAAGGTAACCCATCCAAGTATTGGCCATGAATCACGTTTACTATATAATATTGCCGTCGGTCCTACTTTACTACAGTTTGCCAGAAAAAAATCATCTAATAAATAAAATCTACTCTCAACAAAAATACCAATTTAATATTTATGATTTGACAAATTCAACCCTACACGGTGTTTCTCAAACGTAACGTGAAAAATACATTAAAGCTAGTTTAAACCTTAAATCACGAAGCGCGTGCTTCCGTTTTGGGGACTGTCTAAACCCTTTTGCAATTAATCGCTATTCCCGGATTAGCCATGCTACCTCCTGACCCTTCATCATGCCCTACTACTAGTTCACAGTGGCTTTTAACCGGTGCTCCGCGGACCACTAGTGCTACGCAAACACGTACGAGATCTTTTGCTACAAACATATATTTTATTTCACTTGTGAAAATGTGTATAAGTGATAAGTAATATTACTTGCTTACCTAGGATCCTAATCCATGTGACTAACAAGCTGCTCATCTCAAGACTTAATTATCTATCGCTGTTGCATAAGGCTATCGATGTTGCCAGATACTGGGCAGAAATAATTTGACGTCACTGATACGAAGAAGAAGAAGAATAATATTACTTGCTCATTATTGTACATTTCATTGTCGTTTTTAAATTCACTCGTACATTATAGTCAAACATTAGTGTCGCTAATCGAAAAAAACATCATATTATTAATACGAAAAAAGATTTTTAAAAAAGTATGGATGTTTTTTTTTATGGAAAAATTCGTTTTGTTGTCGCTGGGTTGAAGACATTGGCCGGAGGAGGAAGTCCGAAATTCCGTATCCAGGGGGCAACGCGTGGAGTGTCTTTTTTCAATGAACTATATTAGAACCGTGATATTGACAGACTGCCAATACTATCAAACCTTCTATAATGTGAATTTTTTTAATTTTTATTAGAATATTATTTTATTATTTCAAAATTCCAATCTACTTTTATAGATCATTGACTATATTACAATATTATTATTACTTAAATATACATATACTATACATAAAATTCTTTTTTCAACGCGTCAATCCAAGCACAAAAATAACGCCAGAAGCGGGATGCGAACCGCGGACCTTGGAAACCAACTATGCCCAGGTATTCATACCGCTCGGCGAACTGCGCCATTGCTATGCCCAGACCGAGTGGTACTTACTAAAATAAATAGCCTGTCGGAAAGTAATAATATTAAGCTTGTGAATAAATGAAGACTGATTGAATAATAATAAAAATATACATACTTTGAATATATACTAGCGACATCTATCGTACGATGATAACAATGATATAAATACTAGTTTCAACGCGAGTCGGTCTGGGCATAGCAATGGCGCAGTTCGCCGAGCGGTATGAATACCTGGGCATAGTTGGTTTCCAGGGTCCGCGGTTCTCATCCCGCTTCTGCCGTTATTTTTGTGCTTGGATTGACGCGTTGAAAAAAGAATTTTATGTATAGTATATGTATATTTAAGTAATAACTTCTATAATGTTTTTACAAAATCGGATGATGAGCCCAATGCTCTCAAAACCTGGACCATTTACTCCTAATGGGCGGTTTATTACAAAAATCGAGTAAGAACATAAAAAAGACCATTACATTAAAAATACCCGAAAGTTACAAATTAAAATAAACGATTGTTATAGGAGGGTAAAGCGGTTAAGAGCCACTGAATTAGGTGTACAGATTTTGCTGGAAGGGGTGAGCGTAACGTGGGTATGCATAATAATTATCAACGCTGGTGTTTTAAATACCAGACGGCGTTTAAGGGTTAAATGAGCTTTTTCGAAAGCTCCAATGGTTACAGATTATTTGAATATGTTATGCATATTAATGTTTAAGCTTGAATCCATTTTAGTAAGCTTCAGATAAATTAAATTTAAAATATATGCTTATTTCAAAAATATTACAGAAAATATTATAAAGACTTATTATTATATATTGTTATGAAATGAAATGCTAATTTTTTCCCGCTAACAAAAATCCCAAACCAAAAATATATGCTTAAATATTCTTCATATTTTTAAAGGGATCACTGTAAGCGCTGTTTATTTACAGCATTGATCGCGGTTTCGCTCTCAATGAGAAATTCATCAGTTCTTCACTTGTGTGAGCATACATATTGACATCAGCATGACATAGCCCTTTGCTGACTGGTACCGAAAACCTCTATATCCAATCTTTCGTCTTATTTCTGTTCGCTTGTCGTACATGTATGTGTCGCCATATTGGCATGTTGGACCGGTCACGTGAGTAACGTTAGTTATAGAGATCGCCACTTGCGGCGATGGGTGTTACCGACCCAGGCACGCAGCCAGTCAGTCGTGAGCGGACGGCGGCGAGATCGCATTGTTGTTGGCCCAGACTGAATGCTGTGAGTAGATCCAGGCCAGAAATTTGTAAAGTTATCGAAATATATATCTCAGTGTGCTTCAGAAAAAGTCTTTGTGTTGTTAATCTGCTACTCATCCTGCTACCACGCGACTGAATAACTACATTTTAAGGAGAGGAGGATGTTAATATATAGTCCTGAAAAATAAGTATTTCATACAAATATATTTAATTTAATGAAGTTAAATTATCTATTCGTTAAGAAACGCAAGCATAAAGCGTCACAACCCACCTTCAAAATTACATATTCAGTTCACGTAGTGCTTTCATTCCACTGATAAAATCTCACATTCGTTTAACGACCTCCTTGAAATTTGAATGTGAAATGCTCAGATTAACTGGGACATGCTCTATGAAGTTGCAACCATTAATTTTTATTCATAATTACATATTCATATGTAAATTTGCATGGGGTTACTTTTGCATCAAGCAAAAAATAATTGTGATCATTAATTCATCCCTAAAAGGGTTAGGATACTCACGTTTTCTGATTTATAAAGCCATCGCAAGTAGTTATATTATTTCTAATATTATTCACATATTCATGTTTATATTATTCTTCTACCTTTAAGAAAATAAATGTAGGAGAATTATGATACACACTCGTACAAGAAAACCTCTATACTACAATCGGTCAAGAGACGAAGGTGGAACTGGCTTGGACATGTTTTTCGGATGCCTTAGGAGAGCATAAACTACAGTTGACTTTTTTTCAAGCTCTAGGGTTCGCACCGTATTCGGCGGAGTTCCAAAGGCAGAGCTGTCTTGGAATGAGGCTAAGACGGCTGACAGAATTTTATGGGTGCAGTTTGTGACGACCATACGCTCCAGTTATGAGAGCGGACATGGTATGATGATGATCATTAAAAAAAAAGACTTTAAAAAATATTTATATTAATTATATTTAATAAAATTCGAACGCGGACGTTCTCTGACGGGCAGCTTATGTTATTATAAAATATAATGATGATTACCCCGACGCTTCCAAGGTCATTTGATCTTTGGGTGGATCAACCAAACTAACGAAACGCGGTGAGCAACAGGCGGCTACTTATTTATGTTTTGGTCCACGTCTAATGTAGATTAACTTTAATGATAGTCAGAGAAGCGCGCTCATGTGCTATTGTCGTTGGTAAAAACAATTCATCTAACGTAAATAAAAATATTATTAATATCAGCTTGATATAGTTCTTTTAGGCTGATGCCGTTAAGTCTCGACAAACGATCTTTTGTCTCTTATTTTTGTTCGCTCGCCTGACATGCACATCTAATGTTAGTTTTAATTGTATAATGGTGCACGGCGTTTGCATGCGCCAACTTATTTGTTATGAAAGTTGGTCTATTTCATGTTGGCCACTGTCATCTTTAATTCGCTTGTCTGCCACGACTATTAGCGGCGCGAGATGTCAGAGCGCGCCGCCAGTCGGAGCTCGCTCGCGACCGTTACGACCACGCGCCACAACGGTTTTTTGTTGCAAGTGTTTGACAAATTAAACGCAGATTGTGAAAATAAAACCAGTTCTTTATAGTGTGAATCTGATCCTGCATCCAGTAAATTGATATCAAATAAGATAGGAGGATATTATTATATATTTCATATTTACGCAAACTGTTTTGATAATGATGCGTAATGTGATAAAGTGACATCTATTTATAGTGGAACTAAAGTAAAATATTCCTTTTGTTTGTACACAAGTGAATAATTAGGCATCTAACAGGCGCGTTAGTACAGTGACCGTATGCAAATGAAGACCTGAACAAATATATGCTCACTTGCAGTTGTTCCCAAATAAAGTTGTTCTTAACAGCTTTATAGCATTCCTTCCAGTGGTATCAAACTATAGATCACTTCAATTAGATTATTCATTAAAAATAAACCTTATTATCTTAAGCATTTGAAGATTTTTTAAAAATGTATATAAAAGAACATTAATTAACTCACCACAACAACATTTTTAATGCGAAAATTAATCAACATAAAAAATAGAAGACACTTAACCTTACTAAGAAAACTTAAACTTACGGAACAGAGACATGGAATCTAACAGCAGGTATTTTCCATAAAATAACCATCATTCAAAATTCCATGGAGAGATCCATACTCAAAAATTTGTCTTATATGTGTAGTTTGAAATGACGATAGTTGAAAAATATCTCGAGTAGTGGACGCTGCTGATATAATAAAGGCACTCAAGTGGCAATGGACAGGACATATATGACAAAGAAATGACGGTCGATGAGAAAGAAGAGTATAGGAATAGCGCCCAAGAACTGGTAGTCGGAGTGTTGGCAGATCATGAGTAAGATGAAATGATAACATCATACGGAAATCGTAAGAATGTTGAATGTGGATCTAGATTCTAGAGGGACAAAGAACCATTTAACACTATGTAGGAATTTTGTATGAAAACTTGACTTTTTTGATAAATTTTAATTATATTATTGGAGTAAGGACTTGTACGTGTTATATTATTGATAATAATATATTTAATCAGTCGGCAACAGCAAAATATAGTAAAATATATTTCTATGACCTGTATTGCTTGCAATTATTTCAGCCTATTACTTCACTTCTACCACAAACAAATCTCTCATGCCTACGTTTATGTTTCAGCCTAATGTTACAACATTAAACAATAAACCTAACGCATCTTTATTATGATGTCATTATTACATATTACATCCCCATAGTGCAGAACCTCAGTCATATTGCAGCGAATCCTTACATATGAAGGACCGTAAACATGTTTACTTGCATAATACTTACAAGTGCAGTGATGCAGTCTTGAGTGTATGCAATACGATGCATTCCTGCCGCGCCCGGTCTTGTGCTGGAGACGAATGCACTTCATTTGGAAGCGCATAATTGGAAGAATTCAACATGAAAACACCTCTCCCACGCAAAACTTAACCCTTTCAATACATGGCATATTAAACTTTTCCTACAACCTTTTAGTCGGGAACCATTAAAGAGAAGCAAAATTAGACACAAGCAAAACATGGATAAGATACTGCTTGTAACATGGTATGTATCGTTTATTAGATTGAGTTGCATATTAGAACAGAGCAGATTAACAAATTACCCAAAATACTCTTCAGATACTACAGAAGTTACGTTTCAAGTCTCCAAACTTCTGCGTTGGAAGTCATCGCCTTGGACAAAGCATAGACAGCGGTTGCTGACAAAACTGTGCGGTGGCAATTTGTTTGACAATATATATATAATTATGAAATGCATGTGAGAAGATATAGAAAAGGAAAACTATTTTGCTATTCAAAATATATTTAAAATCAGATGGCATTAAATAAAACAAAATATATATGGTTCCCGATGGCCTCCAGGGCAATAGTCCAGGGAAATTGAAGAGACAGTAGTATCATATTTGGATGATTATTTATGACATATTAAGGTGATCGGTGGTTTGTTGTGAGTGTGATAATTTTTGTATGCTTATTTTTTATGAAAGATTTGGCGATAGATTAACCCGATGCTTTCATGGGCTGGACCTTTTGGTACTAACAGACGATTAAACCGAAGCAACGACATATGACAAACATTTTTGTTACGCGTCTAACGTTTCTCAACGATCGAACAACCACAACTCTTACAATGTGGTATTGTCTTTGGTTGAGAAAAATATATCGTAAAACAGGAATGACGAATAAAGGGTTAGGCAAAACCAATCGTTTTTTATTTAAATACATAAGAAATGTAATTTTGCCGAGTGTTTAAGATTTGCATGTTAATATGAACTGTGTCACCTCTGAGTAAGAAACGACAAGTGAGATAAAAGGCTCTAAGGGACCTGACCTTAATGTGAAGAATAAAGGTCTCCGATAGTCTCAATACCTCATAAGGGGAATATAAAAATAAGGCAACAAGACATTCGGATTCGTTTCTCCTCGAACAAATATCACTCGTACACTCCTTGAAAATCAGTGACCCTCAAAATGCACACCATTAAATGTAATATTTTTGAAAAAAAAATTTAAAGAGTGTTATAAATATTTCAAATATTCTTCTTAAGATATTAAATGCGAGGTCCGGGAAATTTATGATATTATCGTTCCCGACGACCTACAAGGCTGTGACTTTGATAGTTTTTTTTTATGTAAACACATACTGGAGAATACCAACAGATCGTGATAGTGACGCTGAAGTCTTACCTGTAGATTCTATAACACTTACCATGTTATATATAGTTAAGCGCTGCATGTGGAGTGTTGATTCGCCAACGTCATAGACTACAGCCAGAGATTCATGCATCATCCTTATTATTACAGGAATTCACTATGAATGGGTGGTCTTTACGAGACGACTTTCGTCTACCACTAATTTTAATTATTAAGCTATGACTGGAATTTTACAGGTGAGCGATCAAATTCACACCAATCGGGGGTATTTTAGACCTCAGAAATCGATTAAAAATGATTTATTTATTTTATTCTCCGTCGGGGATCGAACCTATGACCTTTGTCTTGCAAAGAAAATGCTTTGACCATTGAGCTATACCCGCCGGCAAATAGTATATGCACATAGTTTGAGCTACAGGTGAAGCTACAACATTAAACGTGCGATGTCTTGGGACAAGGCAAGGATAATAAAAGGTAACGGAATATCTATTATATAATAGAGACTATATTCATTTGCTCCAGATATAAGGCTTAAATAATTAATAATAAATTATGTAATGCTTAAGAACCGCTTCTCTAAGCCAGCACTGTCCATACGAAATGTTCTTTATTAAAAACATAATGGTGAGATACCAAAATCATTAATAACAGAATATATTATTATGTGAGTCTCGAATTCCTACGCAATCTTCTCCAGGAGATCAGACCGACGTCCCACGTCCTATCTCCTTCTGGCATGAAGAGCTGATGAAGAATGGAAGGAGACAGGAGTATTAGAGGTAAGTCGGATGTTGGAGATTCAAGAGGAACTGAATGTGTTATTTTAATATGTATATTAAGTGAACTATTAGAATGCTATCTGATGCGTCTGCTGAACGTATGGGACAACATTAAACGTGCGTTTTTTATTATTTATTTATTTAATAATTATTTTGTAGTTATAAATATATTTGCTAATGGGTATAGGTTAGTTGTAAAGCGTTTTCATACCATATAGAAGGACATGAGTTCAATCCCAGTCGAAGATTAAAATAAATAAATTCTTGAATCGATTTCTAAGTTTTATAAATATTTACTATGAATTTGATATTTCATCGGCACTACGCCAGTTATAGCATATTAATTAAAATTGGTGGCAGACAAAAGTCGCTCCGTTCGTAATGAATCCATGTAAAAATGGATGAATGTGCTTAGTAAATGTTTTGTAATTAAATATTCAAACCCATTTACTAAAGTGAAATGTGTTGCAATATATAAAAACATTTAAATTGATATATTTTTAGATTTTTTTGTGTCACGTCCTTACAAAGTTCCTTCTCCCAGATATACCAGCAAGGTGTGTTCACAAGATCATGCAAGTTTCTCTGCCGTATGTCACTGTGTATTACAGGAAAACTAATTTAACTCGCTTTTTAATAAATTAAAGCAACCATTTTCTTTTATTTCAATACAGTCAAGCAGATGATGCGCAATTTAGTCTAAAAATGCGGTTCGAACTAAAAAACAACGTTCTAAGAGTTGTTGAAAAATATTAACAAACATTAATAAAGGAATGTCCGTTATAAATAAAGCGTGAATTATAAATACAAGGGTTGACTATATGTTTAAATTTCGATCGGTAACTATCATATTAATGCGCTAGTCACTACCTACATCGAATACTGGAGGTACGATGGTTTGAATCAGTGAAAAATGAGGTAAGAGCGAACAAGTCAGCCTTCCATACTACAGTAGCTGAAGAGGCAAAGGTGGAACTGGTTGAAATATATATAAATGATGACGCATAAAGCGCATAAACTACAGCAGCATTTTTTTAAGCCTTCGGGCTCATATTGTCCTAGAATACCGCCCAGAACTATACGTAGAATGCACTCGGCGGAGCTGCTGGAGCTGCTGGAGCCAGAGCTGGACAATTTGTGCAGCCGCATGTTTCAGTTAGGGGAGAGGACATGAAGAAAAAAAGGCATATTATATGGTTTATAAACTGACTGAAAAATATTGTAAAAAAGCGCATCCTAAATAAATATATATTGAATTAGTCCTGATGATAAATGTTCGATACCTTTTTTTTCTTAACCCTTTAATGAACAAACACTCTTGAAAATATCCTAATGGTCAATAATGGATCATTGACACAAAATCTATTAATCAAACTCTCTATACACTCATCGTAATTTGATGGTCTGATCTTTTATACTCTTAACTCTCTGTTTTTTTAAACTGAAAGCTATGAAGAGATGCAATAAATATATTTATAATTTATCCTATTTTGAATTAACTATAGTACAGAATTCTCACTTAGTTCATATCTTTATCAACAAAATCATTTACCAAAACCATTAGTTGTAATTGTCACTGCAGAACCAAAAGAGGACGAATCCTTTACGAACTCTATGACGTTTAACCGGGTCAGTTGGATATTGCATACAGGAATAATGTTTATTGGCTTTATGCGTGTCGGTAAAAGGTTAGTAAACGTTTATTAATTTAATTCTTGTGCTAAATATATATATTTTATGTATAATAAATAGAAGTTAGATGCTTGGAAAGCATTCCAAAGTCTGACTGTAGTGTGAAAGGAGCTGTATAAGATTATATGTATTTTTACTGTTTTTGTTTTTCTGATGAATTGTTCTTTAAAATGATAAGATCGAATTCAACAGGTGATTTGGATTTCAAATTTAAGGATAGTGTAAAAAAGCAAATTAGTATAAGGGATGTCGTAAAACAGAGGATGCTTAGTTTTCACAACGCAAGTCCCACTAGGTCGTACTCGATTCACATGAAGTTTTCAACTTTTTCTGGGATTGACACTCTTAGAATGTTAATGGAGCTTGGCTGGTAATAATTAATGGTTTGATATAATTTACTTGGTTAACCCTTTGTCTGTCGGGTCACTATCCGGAGGATCGCTGACCCTCGTTCTGCCGCGGATCCATATTAATCATTTGGATCATTACGCGCGCATGCGCGGGACGCGACACAACAAACCAATCAGAGCGCGCGAGCTGGGCAGACCAACGAGTGGGCGGCCGGCATTTTCAAATACAACACACTCACTTGCCATTCTATAAAACCAATGTCAAACAAAAATATTACATAATATATCTCTTCTTTTGTGTATTATCTAAAAAAGTGGTTAAATAATTCTCACAACGACAAAAATGGTCGAATTGAGACGCCTTTTTAGACTGAATGGAGCATCACGTTAATCACTAGATCTCTCTAAAAGAAAATAATTTAAAAGCATCATTAACAGCCTCTTTGTGGCCTTTCGAGACAACCATATGCCTTTCAGCGACTAAGATTGTTCATTATTTTAATGTCAATTTAATTTATTTACTGGAATATTTATAAAACCAGGTAACAATTAAAAAAACTTACTTTTCTCACATAAAATGTTACATGAGAATCAATTTCATCAACAAACAAAATTATGAATTTTTGATTTTTGCTTGTCGTTAAAACTAAATTGTCACAAATACCATTAGTCGCAAATACTGCACCGTTGATGCTTACAGCTTCATGGAGGTTGTCGGAAACCATATACCTGTATGTTCCCAGGTGAATTTTGGGCTTTAAGATGTCTTGACAATAAGCATACACAGCGTCAACTGACAGTGTACGAAAATTGCGGTGACAATGTGATTCAGATATGAAACACACGGGTAGAAAAATAAAACAAATATAATAAAATATGAGTTGTATCTGAAAATGGTCTGAAAGAGACTAAGAAATGGTCCAGCATTGTCAGGAGGAGTATGCTCTTCATAAACTAAATAATCGGAATTAAAACATTGAATGGATGATATCGGACATTCTCAAAACCCACACACCAAATGAACACTTCAAAAATAAACAATTATGTACCCTACTATCGGAAATTTACATATTATATATACATTTATACATTCAACCCTGGCAAACAAAAGCGTACATTATATTTAGAAGGGTTAACAATAATTACTTAGTATAACATCTTCTTTAACACATTTGATCCCAAGTGTGAGCAACCAGAGAAAATGTGGCTAAAGTTTCATCAAAATGATCTATGGCAAAATAAAAATTAGGCGGTACTGAAACAAATATTGTAAAATATATACGTCAAACGATAGTCTAATGACAATGGCACAACTTTAGAATGGTTCTGGTTAGATAACCGAAGTTAAGCAACATTGGGCGCGGACGACAACATGAATGGGAATATTATTTTCATGCATTTTTCTGTGTGAATTAATTTCTTAATATTAATTACTGTCTGTTTGTGTTGTGCTCCATTGAATAAAATGAGACATTGTTACAATTTTAAATATACTCGTAAGAGGTCAGACACTGGTAATGTAACCCTATCGCGAATATTACACGAATCAATTTTATGGGGACATTAAGTTACTTACAGAGTAGGGTTAAGACAACAGTCGCTGCGATATTGTTTAATCATTATATTTTCGACTTCGTGTAAATTTGTGCCATTTATCGTAAGTCTCCTTATTCAAATTAAGAAATAAGTAAATATTGATGCTGATACATTTCAGTTTGTGTTAGATATTTCAGATATGGTATAGGATAATATAATGTGGTCGGTCAGAAGGTGAAGGTGGAACATATACTTCGGATGCCACAGGAGAGCATAAACTACATCTGCCTTTTTTTCAAGCCGTCGAGCTACCGCCGTACAGAAAGCCGTTAAGAACTATAAATATAATGTAATCGCTGGAGCTGCGGGGGAGAGCTGACATGGAGTAATGACCATGATAGCTAAAAAGATTCGTAGCAGCATTTCATGACAACCATATGCTCCAGATAAGTGATTGCCGGCGGGCATAGCTCAATGGTCAAAGCGTTTGATTTGTAATCCAAAGGTCGTGGGTTCGATCCCTGACGGAGACAGAAAAAAAAGTTTTTCAATCGATTTCTGAGCTCTAAAATACCCTCTGTTGGGGTGAATTTGATCCCTGACCCGTAAAATGCCCGTAAAAAGTCATAGCGTATTATTTAAAATCGGTGGTAGACGAAAGTCATCCCGTGAAGACCACCCATTCATAGTAAATTCCTGTAATAATAAAGGATGATGCGTGAATCTCAGGCTGTAGTCTATGACGTTGGCGGATCAACACTCCACATGCAGCGCTTAGCCATATGCAGCATGGTAAGCGTCATAGAATTCCACAGATGAGTCTTCAGAATTACTATCACCATCTGTCGGTATTCTCCTGCATAAAAAATAAATTTAAAAAAAGTGAGTGGACATGAAGATGATGTAATAAATTTTCCAATGATCAAATCTATTAATTTGTTTAATATAATTTCCGACTTAATTCCAATATTATATTTAGATCTAACATTTAGCTAAT
The DNA here is from genome assembly GCA_022606575.1 of Glossosoma conforme. NCBI lineage: Eukaryota > Metazoa > Arthropoda > Insecta > Trichoptera > Glossosomatidae > Glossosoma > Glossosoma conforme. The sequence goes on from JAGTXR010000002.1 coordinate 1,979,001, forward strand.
TTTCAACACTACAATAATTAAAATAAAATTGTAATATGACGTTACAAAATGTATGTCATAACCATCATCACCATGTTTGTTACCCTAATTGGAGCATATGGTCGTCACAAACTGCTACCACAATTTCGTCTAATACCATGTCTTTTATGCTTCTCGCAGCTTCGACAAGCACATTTTATATATATTTATATAATAATATTCTTTAGATCGGTATATAGATAGATGGCGTGAGTCTGGATGTTTGAATAAAGCAACTGTAGCTCTTCTTCGGCATCCGAAGCTTATATCTTGAGTAGGTCCACCTTTACCTTTAGACTCACTGAAGTATTAAAAGCTGCCTTGTCCGCTCTCTCACCTGTAATTACTCACAATTTCAAACTATCCCAACTCTTTTGGTGATATCCCAAGACTCACAGCGCATTATTAAATTCAGAATCCAAAAAGGGATTCAAGTCAACCGCTTTGTCCACTGGACCGTACTTTTTGGCATTATCCATTTTATATATTATATATACATACATCAACGGCAACAAAGTACAATGCAACATAAAAAGCAGAGCTTTTCTTTGTAAAAAGCTCTCGGCAAAACCCCTTTAAAAGTGATCGGAGAACAAGATCGTAAATCGAAGTCTTTATCTCTGCGATGCCAGGAGGTCAATTTGTCGGTCTAAGTAAATTTGTATGTAATTAGTCCTCGAAAGCCTTTTTTTCAGTTTTATTTCCTTGATTAGTGGACCTGGGACCTTGTTTATTGTGTGGGTCCCGAGGGTCCGTGTTGAGTGGGATATTTAATTTGTTTTTAATGGCATCTGATCGGATAAAGAGGCCTTTTAATAGCTAGATGCTTTTTGATTTTTGGTGTTAAAAATAATAAAAATCCCCTTAATTGCTATCTCTAATTCAAGTTTTATATAACATGTAATTTAATGTATGTAATAATGATAAAAGTTCAAATTTTATAGAATTTTATTTCTGTTAATAATTATTGAGTTCCCTATTCTCAATTCACATCGTATGTATTACTAAAATAAGCATTTAAATACAAATATTACAAACATTGTGTTGAAAAAATCATTATATTAAAAAAAAGTCTTGGAGTAAGACTCATGAATATTTTATTTTTGAAGTAATTAAATCATACATTATAAAAATAAACAAGAGACTTTTATTCCCCTGGTTTAAGCTCATAAAATAATAAAACAGTACAAAATAAAAAGGTTTTAAAAAAACATATATTATACATTTGATTTTTGTAGTCTTTGTTCTAAATTATTACTTAAAGAGTTTTATTCTCTATGCTGTATTTTCAAGTCTTTGTATTGCTTGCCGTCAGCAATCATAAATATGTTCCCAGGTATACTTCCTGCTACAGAGATGCATAGAACAATACGTATACAGTGGCAGCTGACAAAAAACAAAACGTTTGTTAGCAATTTTAGCTTATTAAATTAAATTTTTAATTTTAGCCGAGTGTTAGCAATTTTCGGCTTAAATATACTCCAGATAAGCAACTGATATAGAAAAATAAGGAAATGTTTAATTGAGAAAGTCATAACAAAAAAAAACCTCAGTGGTTTGTATTGAACGTTTTACGTCTTGGTTTTAAATATAGCATTACACGGTCGTAAGTGGTATCTAAGTCAGTTTTTGCTCCTATTAGCCCCCACCGGCTACAGAACCCCCAACACATCGTAACTAACCGTCGGTCGCTAATTTATCTATCCAGCAAAGACAACGGACCGAACGTATTGTTCCTCCGGGTGGTTCAAAAGAAAAATAGAGTTTTAAGCGATACGTCTTTTATTACTTAATTCTTGTATGACCTGTCTCTATTCTCATGTCAGACAGTGAATACAGCAGTAGTACAATTTTTTTCATTGCATATACTTACGGCATATATAAAGCAAGTTCTTCAAAATATACTTGAATCTACAACGTAGCAGAGAATTTCTGCTAGCTGCCTGAAATTTCATGACATGGAACGCTGCGGTATAATGTATTGTATATAATGTGGTTGATTACGCACCTTACGGTCCAGACATTGCCCTTGCTGACTATCATCTCAATGCGATACCATAAAAGAATGAAAATTTGCAAAGGGTGCAGAAATTCGAGAAGCAGATCTTACCTTTCTACGGAAAGCGGCAAGAATCTGATTCAAAGAGGGAATTCATCGAAAAAAACTGAATTCTTAAGGTTTCTGAACGTTTAATATTTATTGACAATTAGCATCATTAGCTATTTTAAAAAAAAGACATATTTTTCACGTAGCCTTCGAATAGGACGCGCTTAATGCTTAGAGTTAGATGGTTCCACTTTTGCATTACGCTATTTTTCAATCGTACAGTTGGGAATGAAACGAATTCGGCCTTAAAAGGACATATTTTTCATCGTTATTTGTTACCTTCATATATTCAACTACCTACGTCATTATTCATACACAGAAAACAGGTGACGTGTACTCTCTTGTTGCTTTGGAACCTCTACCATCTCTAAGAATGACCTTTCTGAACTGATGTTTAGTTATGTTGCTGGTAAACTACACCAAAAAAATCATCTTAGAATAACGCTCGCGGCTAACGAGCCTGACATAGAATAGGCTTAAATATTTTTCTGTCCCCTCGTTTTGTCTAACCTTGTAATTTTATTTCGTTGTCTACCAACTCCTTCTTTAAATCCACATACTTCATTTCTGGTACACCTAGATCATGTCTGTATCCTTCTATACATCAAATCTTCATTCACCTACATCACTTTCTCCTTTATCCACCTCGTTTTTCCTTTACACCTTGATCATATCACCTTCTACTTCACTCCATCATCCCTAACATCTCACCTCATCATCCACTATTTCTCCGACTCTTGCGGTGCTGAACTGCCCTCGCCAACCCGCGGTATGTAGGTACAGCATTTTGCACTTTGCATTCTTGGTGCTGATATCCTCCCAGCAGGCCTGAACTCGGAACCTTATTTATCCCCTTGTAAATGGTTAGCATAATCTTGTACTCGGGTGAGGAACGCCACGAATCTGTATTGTCTAATACGTAGACGACATAATGCAAGAAACTATTATGTTTCTCGGACACTTGGGCAGATAAATGTATTGTCCTAAATCTAGAGCGGAATTTCATACAATTAATTTTTTTTATAATTCACAATCTATACTCTAACTCAGTGAAATTGGTGTGCCGCGGCACACTGGAGTGCCGTAAGCCGATACAGGTGTGCCGCGATCAAATAAGGCAATATTATAAATAAATAATTTTACAACGGTCCTCAAACTCCCAGCGCCTATCGCTTATTTATGTAGACATACAACGACGTACTTGCTTTGTTTAGTTCTAAATGAGATTTAAAAAAAGTGAAATTGTTCAAATTAATATGAATTTTTGGCTTTTGGTGTGCCGCGGTATTCAAGGTGAGAACTTTGTGCTGTAGAATCATTTAAAGTACTTTGGTTTGCCGTAGATGAGAAAAGGTTTCGCAGCTCTATTCTAACTAAACATTTAAAAAATAATTTATTAAAAAATATGCAGGGATTAAGTTACATGCAAGTAATAAATTCATATATCTAAATTCATATTAAAATATGTGGACTATCTTTCCAAGATGATTATGCTCGTAATGTAGTCAAAATATTATGAAGTACAATAATATACTTGTATAATTACTATATCTTATCAATTTATATAATATATTTATAAATATACTAAATTCATTCATTATTCATTATTGTTTGTTTGATTTTTTTTTATAAATAATTGTTGGTTATTTTCCATAATTTCAACGTTGTAATTTCACTATCATTTTATTTGCTTAATTTACGAAATTATTTATATCGACATGTTTGGGCTCTGTGAGACATTTCATTTAAATTAAATCAATTAACATATGAGCAGAAACTTAGATAAAATAGATTTTGTTTAAGCCTGACAAATTAACAACAATGAAACAACTTCTATGTTGCAAATTTTACTTGCAACGTTAGAATACGGATGTACGGAATTACGTCTAACCTGCAATCAATGGAACACAGGCGTCAGATTGGTTCACTTAGTCTTTTTTACCGTTATTACCACGGTAGCTGCTCTTCGGAACTTAAAGAACTAATTCCTCCTGCATCCACCCACAACCGACATACTCATGTTACACTTGCTGAACATCCATATACGGTTAGTGTGTGTCGACCAAGAACTGTCAGTGTCCAAAGTTCCTTCCTTAATACCACCTGTGAGCTTTGGAATGCTCTTCCAGCGTCTGTGTTCCTTCTGCCTACAATCTGGATTTCTTTAAGAAACTTATAAATATACACTTGCAATCTCCCCAACCCACACACAAACACGCACACAACACACGTTACCCGCAGCAGCGTCCAGCCTCCCTGGCTGAGCGTCATAGAGTGTACTGATCTTGACCAGCTGTGCTCTCCTGCATACGATTACATAAAAAAAATCATTGACATAGAGCTTATATGTAGGTAAAGATGTTGAATGGGTGAATGCTGATTTGCTATATGTTCACCAATGGCCATACACTCACTGAAATACATTTTAATTTCTTAAAAAATACTTGACCTAGTTCGTCTCTGGTTAGATCCTTTGCCCGGATAACAAGGAATAGTCACACCTTGGAGAGTTACAGCTGGAAACCTGGAGGTGGAGGAATCTGGGAGGCTGATGCAGAAAGGGTGGAAGCAGACTATCCTCCCACAGAACGGTCACCCATCCAAGAGACGCGGCGCGCGCAGCTCTATGCTCCAATCAGACACTTTGCATACGGATATGTAACATGTAAATGCATGCATATGTATGATGTTGTCTAACATACTCGTACATTTAGTATTGCGTCAGGAATTTCGGGATGTCTTTTGCTAGTCAATTGAATACAGACCCGAGACGTTTTGTTTTTGTTCAGTATGGTTTGGTGACAATGGCAAATCGTTAGCGCGGTTTTTGTAATATCACTGAAGTTAAGTAACATTGGACGCAGACCATAAAATGCATAGGTAACCGTCTGTTGCTAGCCGCTTGTAGCTGGTTGGGTTGAGTTGTTTCTTATGTCCATTTTTTATATGTAAACACATACAGGAGAATACCGACAGATGGTGATAGTAATTCTGAAGTCTCATCTGTGGAATTCTATGACGCTTACCATGGTGCATAGGGCTAAGCGCCACATGCGGAGTGTTGATCCGCCAACTTCATAGACTACAGCCCTAGATTCACGGATCATCCTTCTTATTACAGGAATTTATTATGATTGGGCGGTCTTCACGGGATGACTTTCGTCTACTACCATTTTTAATTAATAGGCTATGACTGGCATTTTACGGGAGAGTAATCAAATTCACAACAAAAACCGGGGGTATTTTACAGCTCAGAAATCGATGACAAATCTTTTTTTTTTTTTTTATCCGTCAGAGATCGAACCCACGACCTTTGGCTTGCAAAACAAACGCTTTGACCATGGAGCAATACCCGCCGGCACGGTTTAGGCCTCGGTATGGTTGGGCTACACACCCTATCTTCATAAACAAAAACTATTAACAAAGTACCTAAATATATGCCTCAGTTACTATAGCTGCCACGTCCTCAAGTTCTAAGGCGGCTGCTATGGACTTTATTGTTAGTCAAAGGAGTATATGTTCCCAGGTGGACTTCAGGTGCAAAGATGTCTGAGAATGAGGCATGAACAGTTGCAACTAATTTATCAAGAATTTATATAAAAGATGAGTTGATGTTTTGGTGGAGTCATATTCAGACGTTCATTTAGTTCATGACATATAGTATAAATGTGTAAATAACTTAAAAAATAGTTGTTTCAATCGTGTATACTGTTTTAATTAACAACTTTTTTAATCGTACTTAATTGAATTCCTAGTATTCTCCAGCACTGGCATTCTCAAAGCAATACCTCCCAATTTGTTAGCATAGTCGCGTTTTTCAGTTAAACACTTATTCGACGATTGCTCATCGATAAACTTCTTCTTCACAAGAAGCTATCGTCGTGGAATTGTGCAGATTCCGTTCAGAATATCATAACAGTTTTTTCCATACCTCACATGTGACATATCGGCCTTACTTGACATACCAATGACACGAACAGTGGCGTTCTTGGTGCTGACAAAGTCATAAAACCAATGTCACATTTTTTTAACAAAACATTACAATGCTATTATAAAATTATTTTGAATATTATTGAACTTTTAGTGTGATCCACGTCAAAGCATCGTAGAAAATATGAATAAAATTCTAAAATTATAAATAGCTACTAATACATAAGGAAAGAAATAATTATGGAATTATCATTATTCTCTTTTCATCTTTATTTCATAATTTGATACATGAGATTTTTTTTTTACATTTTGTAGAAATAAAATCTCAAAATCGCCTACGAGATAAGAGTATATTTGTATGAGTATATGCGATAAAGGTATATGTATTTTTCTTTCTAAGATTTCATTTCAACACAATAACTAATTTAAATGATACTATACTTAATTAAGGTAGTATAATTCATGACTATTAAACAACAGTAAATAGGATGTATTTTCTAGAATCCGGGTTTATATAAAAATTAAGCTAATTGAAGTCAGAATTGAAGTTATTTATATTATTTGCATTCACTTTGAAATTCATTTTCATATTAAAGAGATAAGAATGTCATACCTTGTATTACTATGGATCACTTTGAACACTGTTCCACTTGATGGAAGACTGCCTCTCAGTCTTCCATCAAATAAAACAATGCTCAAGATGATCCATATTAAAACCATGAATGAAATTCTTATCAATTTATTTGGATTTAGGTGTGTTTGGCAAGTTTCTTCATATCTCCGACGTTTCGACCATCGTTGCAGAGTTTATATTCATGGTTGATAATTTGTGACAATTGTGACTTTGAGAGTCGAAGAAATTCGCGGCACACGGCTGAACCCAATAGGCATAATTTCAAATCGGATTGTTAAAACCTACAAAATCATGAATTTATTTAACAATGTTTTAAGTTTATTTTAGTAAATAAAAGGTACAAATAATTATTTAAAAACATGTAAAACATTACAAATTAAATTAGACATAAATTATTTCCATGATATTTGTAATACAGGTATATTCGGGTCTCATGCTATTTTTTTTTTAGTAAAATACGGTTTCAAACTGATTCTATACCCATGTTGTTGATTTATTTAAAATATATATACTTTTATCATTTATAAATAGCTTATTGGAATATCAGTGCTTGGCTACGCCACTGTTTCATGAAAGCCTTGGCGCAGCTACCACAGATGCCTGAAAAAGCAGACTTTCCAGTAAACTTCGCCGCTGCTTTGTTCATGAAATCACTCAGGCTGATTGTAAGAAATGCTTAATTACCTCCTGAATACGTGTCATGAACGCTGATTACGTGAAAAATTGCATTCAATTTATTGAATAAATTGCAGTGGCGGTAGATGAAATATATTTAATTTATTTTGATTCAATAGTTATTAGTAAAAGTTCATACCACCGATGATTATAAAACATACTATTACATAAATCAAAATAATATATTTATTGATTTTTTTTTAAATTACAATACATTCAATTAGAAAGCCATTTAAATCACCTTACTTAGTTTTTTTTAACATTCATCAGCAGTGATTACAAACTTTGGGTCGCGGTGCCGGTGAAGCCAAAAACATCATCTGTCACTTTGACATCTATAGCATCAATCACACGCAATCAATAAACATAATACTTTCCGTTTCGGCCAATTAGAGATCGGGCCGGATCCAAATTCAATGCAGCACAAATAATGTTTAATAACAAACAAAAACGAAAAAGGTTGGCAACCACCATCGAAGGGTCAATATTGATTTTTTAGATACTCGTATACCAATACGACCTGCCTGACCTTATTTGTTGTGTATATATTTTTTAGGTTTTACTATGTAAATTATCATTTTAATGAATAAGTTCGGTAATTTTTTAGAGGATAAATTATGTTACTTAACTGCATATGTCAAATAATTATTTTTTCCTATTATATGTTCCAAGAACTACATGTTCTATTTTTATAGTGTTTCATTAGCTTTATAGTATTTCACAGTGATGTACAGATGAAGCGTACATTGTATGCAAAACCGCGGTATCATTTTCATGATTACATACTACTCAACGTGATCCATGTTAAAGCATGAGAAAATATAATTATTTATTAAATATTCACAACTGATCTTGAAGTGTGAATAACACTAACAATCTTCTTCGTAGTATCAATCCGGTGGATTGGTTTGCAGCAACAGAATCTTGCATCTCGATCTCCATTCCTCTCGGTCCTCCGCAACCCTTTTCAGCTCAGCATAAGCGCTACAGTTCATGTCCTCGAATACTTGCTGCAAATACTCCCGTCTAGGGCGCCCTCTACAGTTTCTACCCTCAACCATCCCCTCCACAATATCGTGAAGAAGACCAAATAACAAATAACAATATAAAGCATTAAATTCAGTATTCACAAATAAGGAATATTTTCTTTACTCATGTTTTTAAATATGTTGAAAATTCGTAAAAAAAATTTTTTTAATGAAATTATGATCATAGTATATTAACTTCAAATTTTGTTTTATTATTATCTTACAACATGATAGACTTTTGATAAATTTAAATGACCCTTTAAACGTTCTAAAAGAAACTAAAAATCTCATGACTTCCTTGTTGTGTACCTCATAAGTACTCGTTAAATAATGTGAGTTTATACTTCATACAACTTCAATAGCGATTAAAATATATTAACCAGTATATCTATATATATAAAAGAAAGTCGGGTTATATTTGTTTTTATAACTCAAGAACGGCCTAACCGACTTGGCTGAAAATTGGTGGAAAGGTAGCTTAGAACCCAAAAACGTCCATGGTATACTCAAAATTGATTTGATTAAGAAAAAATATTGAACATTTACGTAAACATGTTTTCATACAAGACTATTGTCACTTGACAGCTGTCAGTTGAGAAAGTGTTGCCATAGTCAGCAACATAACTAAAAATGACGCAATAGTAAGTAAGTAGGTACCTACGTAAGGTACGGAATATTTTGAAACAAAAAAAAACAAAAGGCAGGAAAAAAAAAGACAAAAACAAAATAAATATCAGTTTAATCTTTTATTTGTTAAAAATGTTATAACAAAAAGCAAATGGAAAGGCATCTTCTTATTCTATTGTGTTATTTTTATTTTTTATTATTTAACTCAAAAACTGCTTAACCGACTTGGCTGAAAATTGATGGAAAGGTAGCTTAGAACCCTAAAAAAAATTCAAAGATACTCAAAATTGATTTGATTAAGAAAAAATATTGAACACTTACGTAAACATGTTTTCGAACAAGACTATTGTCATTTGACAGATGTAAGTTGAAGAAAATGTTGCTATAGCCAACGCCATAACTAAAAATGACGCAAAAGTAGGTATTGTAAGTAGGTACCTACGTAAGGTACGGAATATTTTGAAACAAAAAAAAAACAAAATACAGGAAAAAAAAGTCAAAAACAAAATAAATATGAGTTAAAATATCAGTTTAATCTTTTATTTGTAAAAAATGTTGTAACAAAAGGCAAGGAATCTGACAACTGATATTATTATTGTCTATGGTTACATAGATATTTTGAAGTATATCGGTTGACGTTTTGTTTCAAGAACTTTCGAGTTTCTGTTAGCTTATTGTGCCGATATTTGCGACCAAAACGATCGAATCTTTCACGAAAAAGCCATCATGAAACTAGGAATCGAAACATTACGAATGTATGGCAGCGATTTGGCGGTTTTTGGCATCCTAACCTCGAATACCAACGATGAAATTGCGCGCTTTCAAGTTTTGTACAAAGCGATTTGGCGTATATTCGCAATCGCTTATCACGAACGTCATACTGCTGTTGTGCATTTGGCGGTGCATCTGGAGAATGGTCATTGGGTATATTTCACGGCTTCAAATGTTGTTCAACGTGCTGAGACACCTCCAGCGACAACATTGACAAGTCTCTTTACGATATGCTAAAGCGATCCGTTTGCACGAACTCTAGAATGGTCAAGGATTTAATCCGACATTCAAGGTATTTATTTATTTATTTTTGTACTTACACACAATCTAATTAACAGAATAACATACTAAACTTATTGATTTGAATTATGTATGCTAATTATTAAAAAAAAGTGTTTATAAATCAGTAATATTGTCTTTGCTTTTGATTCTGTAGATACAAGGACAGATTCACCATCGAATCGGATCATTCCAACCTCTCGAAGATGCACAGCATAAATTTGTACAAATATACTTCAATGACAATATGGAGGAAGAACTTGATCGAGATCTACAAAGTCGTGATCAGAGCGGATAAACGACCATCTGGTACACACGTCGTGATACTGGGCAACTACAACAGATATCTGAAACACGTCGTTCATATGACACGTTGCAATACCCACTGATGTCTTGGCACGAGAAGATGGATATTATTTCAATATCAAAATGAAAAATCCATTGAATGGTGAGTAATCAATATATATATAATCAATATCATAGTTTTGATTCCGTCATGACATACATTTTTCAGTGCTTGGTTTTGCTTTAGGTTTCCAATAAATGACCAATTACACTGCTCATTACCAGGAAAATAACAGACTTACAGTTTAAGATGTTTTTTTAGAGAAAATTGGACAAATAACCGGCAAACGATTTAAAATCATTTATCTTCACCCCTTTATAATTATGCTACAAATATGGATGTTAGCTTTACATACAAAATTAAAAATCTATTGTCTTAATTTCAGGTGAAGAAACTACCAAGAATCTAAGCTCGATGAATTATAACGCATATCGTTTGACGATTCGTCGAAATGCTGACAACTACTTGCTGAAGTTTCGTCGATTACTGCAATAGAATTCAACCAGACCAAATATATGATATCATTTGTACCGAAAAATTCAATTTAATAAAATCCAAAATCTGCTCATTTATTGCCTTTCGTGTGAAACAAAGTTCACCGGGTCAGCTAGTAATATATATTATTTTTTTAATAAAATTTTATTTAGTGGATTCTTAAAATATAAGATTTCAACATTATAATATTTAAAAATCTTCAAAGATCCATGACAACATTACATGTTACACGTACGATTTCATATCAAACATCATCTGGTTTAATGAATGGCGTTCGTTTTTTGATATCCTATTCTTCCGATTTATTGACGAGAGAAATGATTGTGTTTGCTGTGAATTTGTATGTGTGTATCAAATAATAAAAATATTTCAATTCATTAGGGAACATCAAATGGTTAAAATAAAAATTCACAATTGAAACAGAGTGATTGATTTTTACGTTAATTTTCGACCTAAAACAAAGTCGTTTTCCGGCATTTTAATACCGAAAAGCACTTGCGCATGCTCGATGTACTAAAACTTGCAATTTCACATCTGTTCGACTCTGGTGGGCGAAAAAAGAAAGAGACACGGCTAAACATCCGCCGAACTCGGAATGACACGTCATTACTTGACGACAAGGCACCAAATGATTTACGGCGAGGGATCCCCGCTCCATCTAATTTACAGAGTGTTAAACGATATGTAAATTGCCAGTAAAAGAAAAACGAATCTCGCCAGCCAGTCAGAATATGACTGTAATCTGTTTCGCAGACTGAAAAGAACCACATCTCAAACTTTGCGCAAAATAAGTGTGATTTTTTTATTAAGCACTTGTATTTTATCAACTCATCAAACTCAGTTCAACTACAATTTACTTCTAAATGAGCTACCAGCACACCTCGATCCTTTTTCCAAGTGCTATTCTTATTTTGAAAATGACATTGGTTTCTCGGATCTTTGACATTTTTACTTCTTATTTTCGATATTGGTGGTCAAATACTGATTTTTTTTTTTATCCTGCTTATGTGCAATGCATCAAATTGTATCTGTCTTTTGAAATTTAATTTTTACCTGTGTTTTCTTGTGTATTTTTTGAACCATTTTATTGGAACATTTGTTTTGTTGGTAGATAACACTAACAAACTGGCACTTATAAGAAACTTCGATCTTTATAATATACTCGTATATAAATCACTCACTCGTTTTTTGAGTTATGGGCTTTAATGAGCAACTCCAAGCTAATGTGAAATGTAAAAAAATATATGAATTGAAAATTTGAACCTGGTGCACATTACCTCTGCAGGGAAACCACGTCAGGGTAGCAATAGGGCAAAAAACACTTACATGCATTTTCAATTGATCCTCCACAGGTTATATCGCCTCGAGTAGCTACTATATTCTATATATTATACCATATATATATTATAGGCAGATACTATATTCACGAAGCTTCATGGACCACATTGTTATACTTAACTAGGATTTTCCATATTTGTGGAATTTCATTTAATTTCCATAATTTATTGTAAGTACACAGTGATAATATTTAGAGCACTGGTCAACAAGTTTACTGTAATTTATAAAATGAAAATGGATATATTTGAAGGGTACTTCGCTTTTTAATATATTTTCAATTACTTTACATATGAATACAAATTGTTTGGTAAAAAAATACAGTGTCCAAATAAATCATTTGAAAGAAACACAAAAATACTTTAAAAAATCTTAAATACGAGTACATTTCGAAGTCATATAAAAGCAAATATTAAGCTTAAAGATTTTTACGCCGTTTTTCGTAGTTTTGCTTTTGTAGTGTGATAACTTTGTTCACAAAATACGACACCAAAACTCAAAGGATTTCGATCGGAAAGTGTCAAACATCACGTTTCTTTGGGAACCTCTGATGCAGAATGTTCATTCGCAAAGGAAAAGAGAAGGGTAAAGTGTTTTGTGAGGTGTGAGAGTTAGAATGTGAGTTGCAACTCGAGTCTCGCTCGGAATGGAGGTGTCGAGGAATTTTGTTGGCACAGTCTAAGCGCAGATAGCCTTAAGTCAACTTTGCACACCTTTCCGTTCGTAACAAGTTACTGTCCGGAGGTGCGTTGACTTGAACGCACACAAGGATTATACCAATTAAAGCTATTAATTAAATGTCAAAATTAAATTATTTTATGTATAAAATTACCACAGCACTATCATTCAAGTGCTCATGTCATTTAACCAATATATACTTTTAATTTGAGCGAAATCAAAGCACAAGCAAATAATTCGGTCAATACGTGCAAATCTAATATAAATAAATAAACTTTCTTAAAAACTAGGCACCGTCAACTAGTTGCATTTTTTCAGCATTTTTTTTTATAAATAAGAATAAAATTGATCCATGAATATGTGTTTTTTTCAAACACTGTGCAACTAAAACTTACATTGTCAGAATCAATAAGAGCACCAAACTAACACATGGAATGTAGTAAGAAGGTTTGAGGTTTCTCAAATAAATTAAAGTCTGAGCTGCTCCTTTGAACTAAAAGAGCTTAGGAGTGTCAAAATAATCATACGATATCTGTAAATTTGTATTGATTAAAATATCATCCATGATGTACGTCGCTTACTATAGCTGACGTATATCTCAGGCGGGAGGCTTACGTTCAATAGTGGACGGATACAGGCTGATGATGAAATAATATATTAGGTATCAAGGAGAAAGATAGGAAGAAAAGGGGTGTGATTACACTTTTGTCTAACCTCAGATGTAAGATTGCTTCACGTAGTCTATTCTACCGTTATTACCACAGTCGCCACTTATCTGGACTTAATGAATTAATTACTCCTATGAATTAACCCACCCACAACCATGAAATTCGTATTTCAATTGCATTAAATCAATGGATCTGTGGATTTTCAGGGGAAAACCAGCCGATGGCGTAACCAAAAGAACGGCTTACCACAAGGCAGTGTACTTGCTCCTATACTATTTAATATATATACAAACGATCAACCCACCCCTAAAGACACAAAATCTTTCATATATGCGGATGACTTAGGTTTGGCAGCACAAGCAGTAACGTTTGAAGAAGTTGAGGACACCCTAAGCCAGGGACTCAACGAGATGTCCCATTACTACGAAACCAACCATCTCAAACCTAACCCATCAAAGACACAAGTCTGCTGTTTCCACCTTAGAAACAGGGAAGCTAACAGAAAGCTTCGTGTCACGTGGGAAGGTAGAGTACTGGAACATAGCGACCATCCAAAATATCTCGGAGTCACTCTAGATCGCACCCTCACCTTCAGGCGTCATTGCAGCAACACCAAACAGAAAGTTGCAACAAGGAACAACCTCATCCGCAAACTGACCAACACTCACTGGGGAGCCCAACCACCCCTTCTTCGTACCTCAGCTTTAGCACTTTGTTTCTCAGCCGGAGAATATGCGGCACCAGTGTGGGGTCGATCAGCCCGCTGTAATCAAGTGGATACTGCCCTGAATGATGCATGCAGAGTCGTCACAGGCTGCCTCAAACCAACACCCATTTCTAAACTATACCCCTTGGCTGGTATCGCATCACCGAACATAAGACAAAAGTCATATGCGCCGAAGAAATGCGTAAGGCAATCAACCAACCGTCCCACTGCTTGTATAATCAGATACCCCCAACACCAAGATTGAAGTCTCGAAGCAGCTTTCTGAAATCCACACAACCTCTCACATCCGGCCCTGAAAATGAGAGACTCCAACTCTGGCAACAAATCGCACCAGAGGATTTCATTACTCCAAAGGAAGGCCTCCCAACTGGCAAGAGCCTTGACTGGCCGACCTGGAAATCCCTAAACAGATTAAGAACCGGAGTTGGTAGAACAAAGGACAACCTCGAGCGGTGGGGAATGCTTCGGCAGGGAGAGACACTATTGTGCGACTGTGGAGACCTGCAGACCGCCTCACACCTACGATGCTGCTCCATGTGCCCAACAAGTTGCACATCTCAGGACCTAATGCTGGGCAACACACGAGCTATCGATGTTGCCAGATATTGGGAAAAAATAATTTGACGTCACTGACACGAAGAAGAAGATTAAATCAATACACGGTAATTTCCTATATTCCTTCCTAAATGCAACCGGAAAGCTTTTGCATACTCTTCCAGTATCTGTGATCCCTCCTTTATGCAATCTGGATCTCTTTAAGAAACAAATAAATATACACTCTCAATATGTCTTATCCACACAAAAAAACAAACACTTATTTCCCGTCTCAAGTTCTGCACCCGGCAGGCTTTTACATGACGGGTCATCAGGAAACGTATTTAATTCCTTTCCAAGAAATTTATTCGATAGAAACGTGAAAAAGTGCCGAGAAGTTAAAAATAATCAATTTTTTAATACTTATTTAATTCTAATGATCAGGATGGTTGACGGTTGCATGTTGGCTAACACTCACCACCTCAGCCGCAGTCTACCTCGAGAAAAATGCATAAATAAATGCGGAATTTGCATCCAACACACACACACACACACGCACATATCATCTCTTATGCATCTCACACACTCCCAAAACTATCTTGACAATACGTACGAGTGCATCTTAAAACTTACATACTTACATACTTATATATCCACTTATGCACTTAACACCCACGCATTTCTATAAATCCATTTCCGAATGCTTCAGATAATCACATTACTTTAATATATGAACACTCGTACATATAAATACTCGTAAAAGAGAATAAAAAATTTGGGCGTTCAACTTACTCTATGACTCTCAAATAAGTCAGCTTGATAGTGCGTATGTGAATAATTTACTTACTTTAGTAGAAAAATCGACATAAAAGTTTATTTTTCTTTTTCTTTAATCTCTTTAGATTCGCCTTGTGGCAGAAATCCAAAAGCTGGGAGACCATTTTACATCCTACTTGCGGTGTTAAAAAGATCTGGAGAAGCTATTTGTAGAGTGTAGATCAAAAGTTAGGGTGATATTGCTTATCAGATGATCTGCCTTTCTAAGCCGATCGTCTTAAAGTTTAATCAGATATTCTCATTTAATCAGAGTCTCACAGAAATATTGTTCATGAATAGTTGTATCAATTTCAAGGCTAAACTTTTCAAGGTTAACCTCGTTGATAGTCCAGATTACTCATAGGACCTAATGTTCTAACAGGTACACCTTCGTCTCTTATATGACTGTACCTACAAAGACGCCTGTTCTGAAAAGGCATCATATGGCTGCATTGGTTTGTAGTACGATCTCAGGATCCGCAGCCCTTCAAAATGATTTACAATTACTTACACACGTAAGCGTAGCAATCTCTATTTGTACATCTTTCTCTCACACACACATTCACTGAAGCATCTCACACGGACGCACACCTGAGTAACAATCCTTTGTGATGTGTGTGTGTGTTTGTATGTATGCGTGTGACCAGGTGTCTCGTTAAACTCGGTCCAGTACAACACATGGAATTGATGGAGTTTACGGAACATTACTCAGAGAATCAGTTGCATCGCTTCAGTATCCCATTAAATAAAGCAGATAAATAGTGTTTTGTATTTTAATTCGAACGCTTAGATCAATTCTTCTTATTTTGTGTCTCAATTTATAATCACTCTTTGTGTGAAATTTCTTTTCGGAACCGTTTCATATTTTGAGCACATGTCACCATAAATCGCCACCACTCAGTATTGTCACCTGCCACTGAGCGTACCTTGCCTGAGACATCTCTTCATCTGGAGATCTACCTTCCAACAAATACGTGATAGATACTTGCATCACTTCTTTTGAATGTAAAGAATCTACGAGTATATTATTAAATTGATAATTAAATTTTACACAGTTGATCAATATCGCAGAGTCTGTCTTCTTGCATACTTTATCCTGGTTTCAGTTTCAATGAAAGCTTCATCACTTCTTTACTACTATAATATTCATAACTAGATAAATAATATAATATGTATCACGGAGAAAGATAAAAATGAAAGGGGTCTGATTACACTTTTGTCTAAGCTCCATCCCTTGGAACACAGACATAAGATTGGTTCACGTAATCTACTCTATCGTTATTACCACGGCCGCCGCTACTTTAAACTTAATGAATTAATTCTTCCTATGAATTAACCCACCTACAACCAATCAACATGACTTACATTTGCTGAACACCCATAACGGTTAATTTATGTCGACCAAAAACTGGCTGTTTTCTGATGGCTTTCGAAATTACTTCTTTAATACCATCGGTAAGATTTGGAGTGGTTTTTTAATAGTTAGTTTTCTATCTATCTGTTCAAGAAACAAATAAATATATACTCTCAAACATCCTGATTCACACAAAAACACAAATAATGCAACACATATTTCCCGAATGCAGCGTCTAGCCGTCCTGGCTAAGCGTCATATAGTACAGTGGTATTGACCGGTTGTCATAAAATGTCGAAAAAATAATACATTCTCACCTAATTATTAAATTGTGAATGGTTTTGGTTACTTCATAGATACTCCAAATTGTGACGGTTGGACATGACCATTATCTTGAATAAGGAATTGGACTTAGGATCTCTCTGAGCAAAAATAAAAAAGCACCATAATTTGCACACTAAAACTGAATGGATAGACTT
Organism: Glossosoma conforme; assembly: GCA_022606575.1. Lineage (NCBI taxonomy): Eukaryota > Metazoa > Arthropoda > Insecta > Trichoptera > Glossosomatidae > Glossosoma > Glossosoma conforme. The sequence goes on from JAGTXR010000002.1 coordinate 1,996,502, forward strand.
CCTTCAGGCGGTGCGAACAAATCTTTACGATCGCGTTTTTTAGTATGGAAAGAACGTTTTACGACGCGGACGTTATCAGACATATCGTGATGAAACGCGCTCAGGGCGATACACGAGTGGAAGGAGAGAAAAAATAAATAAGTACCTTAAAAACGAAACCCCGGAAGTCACATTTATTTTTCAGATTTCGATTATTTCATCATTGATATCAGTTCTATTATATGTTGAAAATATTGGAGAACCATGCTTTAAGAAATAACTGAAATACATAGCTTGAAGCTGATGAAATTCATATATAAGTATAAACTGAAAATGTTGAAGACAATTTATATCATTTCGGCTTAACTCAAATTAAAGACAAATCAATTATTTTAAGAATTATCTTCGACAAGGTTTATTAGATAACAACATGCTCGTCGCTTAATAAATGTTGTGGAAAAAATACTTAAAAGTCTTTTATATATATTTGAAATTATGGAATTCCATCAGCAATTATCGTTCAAATATAAGTTGATTATAAACTTACATTTATTGTAATTGATAGACTGCTTAATTTTTATTAATTTGTTAATGTTAACTTTTGTAATCTTAATATATAATGAAGACTTACAAATGTGTACTATATATTTATAAATATTTTGTATAGAAAATAAAAGTTCAAAGAATGCGGTTTACATTTATTAAATATAAATTTTATCCACACTTAAAAAAAATGTATTGCAAAATTATCGCAAAAAATGACATGTAAATAATTATTAAATTATATATAAATAACACTGTACGTAAGGTTAAAAACAATACATCGGTTATAAATTAATATAATCCTTTTTTTTCTGAAAATCTCTGCTTACATTTTTCAAATGTGACTTTCAGGGTTTCAGCTTCAGGGTACGCAAATATATTCATGTAAATGAAAGGGTGGATAATAAAGAAAGAGGTGTAATTCAAATCCTCGAAGGATGATTTTTATTTGACGATCTTTTTATCAAGATTTTGTTGTCTAGAAATTTTCTTACCACGGCTTATGTAGGTCACTCGTGGAGATTTAGCAATGATGGCAATTTCATTTTTTTATTCATAAATCATCAGAAAATCTTGGATGTTACGAAAAAAACTAATAATTTTGACGAAATGTTTCGACTTTGTCAAGAAGTCATTATCGAGTATGAAAAGTGTGGCTGTTCACTGTTGAACTTGTCCTCTTGATTGAGTTTCTTGATCCTCCGCTATTCTTCTTCAGTTTATCTTGCAGGGGGTAAAACCTACACTTCGATGTCTTCACGGCCGCCACTCCAACATTTTTCTTCCTCATTGGGCGCCTGTATATGTCATGATTATTATTTCTTGTGTGACTATTTTTTCAGTAGCATCCACTACTCGAGTTCTTCTTCGGATACCCTCATCTTGGATTGTATAGTTTAGATAAATTCTAAGCATAATCCCTACGTCACATAGAGTTACATTTTTTAAGACGTGCTGCTAGATTCCACGTATCACATTGAGTTAATACAAGGATGATGCATTCATTAAAGGCCTTTTAGTTTAAGTGCTTAAGTTTTTCAAATGATGTCAATCCCAAACAGAACAATAAAATTACGCAATTTTACCCAAAGATGTAAGACTTTTAACCATTCCTTAGAAATAAAATGATTTTTTTAAATGCCCCTTGTTATTTAATTTTCTTTTTAAATACATAACTACAACATTATAGAAGGCAAAAAGGTGATTGAAAAAATCAACTTCATAATAGGTTAGGTATTTGTATAATAGAACACAAGTCTTTGATTAACAATGCAAGTTTGAATCGGCACTCCCTTCAAAGCTCTCAAAAAGAACAATCAACGGAATCATCATCGCCACGTTTAACTGGTCGTTAATTAAAATTAAAGTAAATGTCATTGTTTTTCTAACAACTAAAAATTCAATTAAGATTGCCATAGTTACGGTTCACGTAAGTGATACAGTACGATATTAAAATTACTAGAATTTAATTAATAAAGCTGATGTTTTATTTCATACGTCGTAAATCTATATACATATATATTTTTCAGTTCGTCAAGAGAAATTTAACTACACTGTGATTTAACAAAGCAGCAGTATTCAACCTATGGTAATGGTATCTAAACATTTATTTGTAAAACTGAATTATACTTATAATTATATGTTTCAAAAATAAAAGTATATTTAAAATATGCTTATAGTATGGCTTAATGATCAAAGCGTTGTTTACAAAAACCAAGGTCGTGTGTTCGATCTCCGAACGAGGTTATTATTATTTTTCTATATGATTTTTTAAGCTCTATGATAGATCCCCGGTTGGTGTTAATTTGCTCCATCACCGGTAAAAGATCAGCCTTAGCCTATTAATTGAAATTGGTAGTACATGACAGACGTACCATGAATATGGGTGATATTCACTGTGAATTCCTGAATAACTCGTAAATGCGTGAATGTTAGTCTGTAGTCTATGAAGTTATTGAAAACACACTTCACTTCCAACGCTTAGCCATACGTAACTTGATATTTCTGCATCAACTATCCACAATCTCTCAGTATTTTCCTGTATGTGTTAAAGTCCACCTCTCTCAAAGAGAGGGGCGTTATTACGTCACGCGAGGGCAGGATGAGGAGCACGGCAGCAGACAAAGACTTTCTTGTAGAAGCACAGATTATATTTACTTTAAAAACATTACAAGTTTGTGAGCACGTTGTATGACATGCCGCGCGGCCGCCACGCGGACCTTGCCTTGCCAAAGGGTAGGGACCAACTGCCGGCCGTCGGCATTTCCACGACCCGTGGTCGGTCACCAGCGCCGCCGGTGGCAAAAATATGTAACTAGTCCCAATGTGGCCATACATAAAGGTATGGCAAGCAACAAAAATACGAGACGAATGATTGTCTATCGAGGTTTTCGGTACCAGCAAGGACTACATCGTGCTGATGTCAGTGTTTTCGTTAAATATAAACGTCTTTCATTGGGATATGTATTTTTATGATAGTTCGTTAACATTCAAGTACAATATGATAGATGCGAGCCTTCGAAAGTGATTTTATCAGTTCATTTTAAGGCGTCATGCCTCACAACCAGTCGTGTGGAATAAACTGCAAGTCATTCTAGGCTCTTATTGTTCATCTCCAAGTAAAGGGTGAATTACAATAATAATCATTTATTTTACACCACAGAGTTACACAACGTGATGGCCCAACTTAACATAGATTCGAATCTGTGTTTTAAGGTTAACCTGTACTCGATTTGATTGTTTTCTCTCAACTAAATACTCGTGTCATTATTTTGAATTATTCATCAATATGAAAGATTAATTATTTCGTACGAGCGAGAAATATGAGTACTGCACAAATATTATCTGTGGATTCTATGATGCCTACCATGACACATATGGCTAAGCGCTGCATGTGGAATATTGATCCGCCAACTACAGTCCGACATTCATCCATCATCCATTTTTTACAAGAATTTACTATGAATGAGTGGTATTCATGGGATGACTTTATCTACCACCATTTTTAATTTAATAGCTAGACCCAACTACATTTGTTAAGAAACCGTAGAGTAAAAAGCTGCCATAACCGCGCTCCTTTACCTTGTCATTAAAAAAAAATCAAACCATCGTACCCTCAACGCCACACACAAACATACGTTTTTGGTCGCATTAATTTTTGGTCAAATGTCAGTATTTTTAATCGTACAAAAATTTAAACAAATATTTTTGAAGACGTCGTTTTCTTTTTATCGAAATGTATTGAATTAAAAGCATCAGAATTCTTAGTGATCTGTATGCCAAGATATCTGAAACTGTCTATCATCGTAATAGTCTTACCCCTTCTGATTAGTGCTTGCTCTGAATTTGTAACTCAAAAGTTGTAATTACATAGCAACTGGGTCTTATTTGCACCAACTTTTATGCCCAGTCGCAGAGAGGCAGAATATTATAAGATTTTTTTTTTTTTAATTTATTTATTAAATCAATTTACAGAATAATAAGACTATACAGCTTTAGAGTTGTTTATAATGGCTTCATAAAAGTCACGTTTTAATACGCTAACACTTAAAACGTCCGGTTGGCACGTGAGATATGACACCGGTCGCATAAAATTCGAATGCCTTCGAAATGTAAGTGCATTAACTTAATATGTAAATAAAGCATTAAATATGTTGTTAATGACGCCTTCGGATGGCGCGAGGTTCGTAAAAAAGTTAATCCTCGCATATTTATCGGCGACACTGTGAAGTGCGCGACACGAAATGGTGCAAAAATCATCATTATCATATTAATTTATGCCCCCCTGCGGATTTGAAATTGAACGTAAAATAAATATTTGCAGTGCAACACTTTGAGCACCACTGGCGCAGTATTAAAAACATCAAAAATATATTTTTATCATTCACTTTATATAAGATAAATTTTAAATAAGAAATATATAAAAATGGTTAAGCACTCAATGGCTTTCTCAGTTTTTCTATTTGCAAAAGCGATTTTAAAACAAGGACCGATGAATTCCTCAGTGAGTGTGAAACCACGGTCTCCATTACTGTGATTAATAATTGTGTAACGTGATTGCAGAAAACATAAAGTAAAATCCGTTAAACATTTTATATTTGAATATATAATTATTTTTCTATGACATGAATCTTTGTGAATTGATCATCATCCGCGATGTCTGCTACCCTAACTAGAGCATATGACCGTCACGAACTGCTGCAAAAAAGCTGTGTCAGCCGTCATAGCCCTCACCTAATTCCATGTCAGCTCTGCTTTCCGTATCTCCGTTGAGTAGATTTTGTGTAGAGCTTGAGGGCTTGAAGGAAAGGCAACTGTAGTTTATACCTCCTGCAGCATTCGTATTCAATGTCTCTACTAGTTCCACCGTGATCAATTATAGTATAGTGGGCTGCCTTATGCCTTCCCTCACCTTCAACTTAAAATCAAAACATCGTACTCCTAGTATTCCACGCTTGCAAAACCCAATATACGGCTGCATCAGATTTAGGTAGGCTGCCAAGATTTGCAGCCGTTAAGAATAATGAGGGCATTCAGGCGTTGTACATATAATCTAAGTTTATCCAAATAATTTAATATTAAACTTTGTAAAACCACTGAGTTAAAATTAAACTATTACCTTCGAAGACAACTCTCCTTTATCAGGACAATTTTAAAACAGCATAAAGTTTGTCGTGATGATGCAGAATCGTCTCCAAAGCCGGTAGACTAGTATAAAGTAAATTTCTTTGGTGAAAAACTATTATTTTATTTTTTAATATGACAGCCACAAAGCTACTGTGTTCGACGACTATGAAGTAATATCTATGCTTATAATCTTACAGAAAATTTTATAATATTTTATTTACGCATTTTTATTTTTTATTTTTTATTAAACGTATAAAAACGTGTTCTCGATAAATGAAATTCTCTAGTACAGGTTAAATAATCGGTAATTTTTTTAATATTAAACAGCTTTGTTAATTATTCGCGACAGGACGCGTTAAAGTTGACAGTCACGCGATGGAGGTAGTAGTTATGTGCTGGAAGTAAAAATGCTGAAGAGTTGTCGAGGATCCAAGGTTCATCCTTGTGGGTGAGCTGTTTCTGGGAAGTCCTGCTCGCTGCTCCCTTAAAACCGTCAATGGACCGTTGGTAACCGATCCAGGATCTCAATATGAATGAGAACGAATGACTTGTTTCCGTTATACAGTACCAACTGAAATATCAGCTGAAAACTTTAGAATAAAATACTTATTTGTAGCATTTAATATTATCATAATGTATGAGCAAGATTCTGTTGCTGCAAACCAATCCACCGGATTGATACTACGAAGAAGAATGTATGAGACATTTCTTTCTCTCATCTATAACTATAAATATGAAGTAAAAGATCATTGTTATCATTCAATATACGCTTACTGACTCAAGTATATATATTTTTATTCTTCTCATATCTGGAACATATCCATACCAGCAGTCAGTTCTGATAGATGTCATTTTTCATGCCTTGTCTAAAGTTATCTCTGCACCTAAAGGTCCACCGTGAACATATGTGGTGTTTTAAACTATTTTAATTACAAGAGCCCAGCAATTTGAAATGGCAAGTATAGCATGCGAAGTATTTTGAGAGTATTCTTAAGGACATCATCCCATTTTTTCACTCTTTTTACCGCTTACTTGGAAGTATAGTAAATTAACAAATAATAGCAAAATTTTCAGCACATATTTATTCATATTATACATCATCATCATCATCATCAGCCTGTGTCCGTCCACTGTTGAACGTAGGCCTCCCGCATGAGTCTCCATCCTCTTCGATCCTCCGCCTTCCGCATCCAGGTCACTCCCGCTATTCTTCTTATATCGTCTACCATGACCGCTGCCGTGGCCAGGAATAGCGAAGCTGCTGGGAACTAGGGGCCGGATCTTTTGTTGTGTTTTCATTCGGGGTTGTTGGCTTAAAACGCCACGCTTGCCAGGCGGCTTGGCGAGTTTATGGCCAGTTTACACCGTGCCTAGTTGAAGCTGGGAGAGTTCTTTTGATAACTCTCTCAGCCCTCCTTTCTCCCGTCAGTTCATCACGTCATATCGCCAAAGGGATTGGTTACCGCAATCTTGATGTGACATGACTATGTAGGGCTCACCACGTACAGGTGGGAGTGGAGTTGGTTGTGAGAGGCTATAAGCTGCTGTTTTAATAGCAGTCGGTAGGTGCGCATCACCACCCAAGAGCCCCATATTATACATACGAGTACATTAAAGCAATATACTAGTTTGGTAATTTATATTACTTTGTAATCATTTTTTATTGGCACTAGTGGCTGAATAAATAAATTTTATTATTATAATTACATACATATTATTAATGTAAAACAATATAATTAAAATATATTGATTTTTTCGGCATCTTTTTGATAATATTTATTTAATTTTAAAACCGTATGATTGAAGATATCAATGGTTATACAAATCCCAAATATAGCGCAAAGGTATTTTTTTTTCATACATTCCAAAATTATAATCAATTTTTCATACTTTCGCATCATCCTCATTGGGGTTTGACAAGTTGCATATGCATCGAATTTCTGCAGTCGAACCGGTCATCTAGATGCACTCATTGCCAGCAGTAATTAATGAACCCCACGACACTCGCTGCTGGACGCTGGATTGGATGGACACTGGAAGTTTTTTTTTTATGCAAACACATACAGGAGATTACCTCCTAACAGTGAACGTGACATCTCACCTGTGGATTTAATTTGTCACTATGAGCATTCCTAGACGTTGTATGTGGAGTGTAAATCCAACATCGTAATTATAACTATTACCTGACATTCACGATTTCTCTATTTATATGGATTATTCTAATTCATTAAAAAAATACTGTCATACTATTTGTGTAATGAACTTTGAAATGAATTGGCATGAGCCATTTCTTCAAGCCAAAGGGTCCTTTCTGACGTTAATTTTCCAATATCCTTAAGAATTCTGATAAACAACTATTTAAATAAATACATTGAAATCTAAAGGAATTTCGGACGGCGTATTTTTTTCAATGAGTGGGATGTTTTGGTATAAGTTATTACTTCCCTCGAAGAACATAAACCATTGCATAATCTTAAATATTTCATACATTTGAAATTTTTATTAAACTTAATATTATTAATTTAATTTATGATAAGCAATATGAAAAAAAAAAAAAATGCTTTAAAATAACCTCATGAAAAACATTACTACAAAAAAAATCAAAATAGTATTTTACAACTATACGCCTTTTCATCAAGCCATCGAGTATATACACGTAAGTTGATATAAATTTGTGGCTGCAGCTCGTGACGACCATATGCTCCAATTAGCAGGACAAACATAGTGATGATGATGATTTATTACTTGGTAGCAAGCTTAACGCAAATATATGTGGACATAATGATGATAATAATGGATATAACATTGTTACACGTAGAATAAGTATGTAATTCAATCTAGAAAATTAACTCATCTAGAATATATCAAAATCTCTCTTTGAATTGGGCTTACATACGTAGAAAAATTCAATACACAAAGTATCACAAAAAACCTGTTAGTTTATCTGTCAGCAATCAAACATTTACTGTCCCATACAAAATTGCACTAATGATATATTATATTTTTTTAAATATATTTTTATGGTAGCTTCTGCGGGGATCAAAGCCGCGGAATCTCGTATTTAAGTCGAGTGACTTAACCACTTGGCCATCAGCATCCCGCTTTATGCTGCATCTGCATCAGCAGTACTTGGAACTCTGAAGACCACCGAAGGAGTGCGAGAATAATGCATTTCTCGAGATAAATAATGCACCCAGCGGAAGCTGCACGGATGAGTTAATCAACTAAGATTTACCTGAAGATTTATCAGAAAATACACTTATTTATACAAAGCCACGATTTAAGAATTACCATCAGATTATGACGTTTTAATTTTTTTGTTTTCATTTAATATTTTACACCATATACGTTTCACATCTAAACCAAATACTTATTACAAATATTCACTACTCAGTTTTTTTAGAGTGCATTGCTTGTCACAAGACATATTTTCAAACGGAGATCAACCTGGAGTAATTAACGATTTCATACATCTTCATATTGTATGATATATTTAAGTATCAATTGAGGTATATTTGAGTACCAGTCTTAATCAGAATTTTTCAAAAGGAGATCGAATAATTTCCCCAACGCTTCCAAAGCAAAGACAATTAGGTACTAAGAGGTGGCTAAACACATCAATATTTATATCCCAATTAATGTTGCTTATCTTCAGTAATCGAATGCAAATCTCGTTTTAAATGTGCTATTGTCGTTATTATTAATAAAACTTTTTATTTCTACATGAATTAAAATGAAAAGTATAACGCCCCCTTAAAAATGAATTGAATGTATGATTTATATTTGCGAAATAACAATAATTTGAAAGTCCATTAAAGTCCTTTAAAGTATGTTTTCTTATAGACCTTCGAGTAGATAGTCTTAGGACAAGGAACAGTGGGAATTAATAGAAGTGGGGGAAATTTGTGGTAACCATATACTTCTCATATAGCCGTGCTTCCTAATTATTATCATTTCACGGTCCTATTTTATCTGCAACAATTGATTCCCAGCCCCCCAAAATTTATTTTATTTATTCAAAAGGTATATTTGTCAATAATTAATATAATTAAAGTACACAAAAAGTATTAGTAAAAAATTATGGAAGCTTGCTAAATATTTTTGCGATCCTCACGAGACATTTTATGCTCTATAACATTTGTTTTTTTAGCTTAGCAAAGAAACCCCCATTGTAAGACTTACATATCGTAAAAAAAGGTAAATTAATTGAATTTTGGTCCTGGATCTGATTTATGACATCATTTCGTTATCATACATAACAACCTTATAACTTCGTTCTCTTTCTTGGCTAGTTTTATAATGATAAGACATTAAAGAAGTACAATCAACTGTTTATTCTAGCATTGATTCTTTGATACGATTTATGAAGTAGATCCTTAAGATCGACACTTCGTGATGATTTTCTTGGTTTCTTTTCTTGGGTAAAAACAACCAGGAAAGCCGTCAGAAATGACGAGATGGACGGTTCATGAAGGGACCGATGTAGACCTCGTCCAATGACGTGATCAATATCGCAAGATTCATTCTTCTTCAGCTCGTCTTGGCTGTCACTCGTCTCGGATAAATGTCATTGCGGCTTAAGCGCGAGTTGCTCCAATCAAACAGAACATCGCGTGAACTTTTCCATCGACAAATTGAAGAACCTCAATTAAAAACCAACCAAGTCCAACGGCAACAGCACATGGAAAACGCGGTTCTTGTTAGATCACCGCATGTTGCTAACAGCGGGTCACTTGTCGGGTTAAGCTGATCAATAGTAACAAAAGTTCTAGGCTGCGGGAGGGTCGGGATAAACTTCCTAAATCCTTTAAAAAATCAGTTAAAAAAACTATTTTCTCATGCTGTACCTTTAAGCTTCAGAAACGTCGGGCTTATCAACAGAACTCTTTAAAAAAAAGATTAACAAATCACACAAAATATGCTTTGGATACTATGGCAGCTATATTCTTCAAGTCCCCGGGATACTACCTCGGGGGTCGTCAGGGACTATATATTTACCCAGGTAGATTTTCGGATGCAGAGATCTCTGAGGATGAGTTATGGGCAGTGGCCATGGCCAGAACAGTATAAATTAAGGTGCTTTGTGGTGACCATATGTTTCAAATGTGGAACGGATATAGGAAGAAAAATACGCCACAACTCTGGCTCAGATGCTATGCCATCTCTTTAAGTCCTCGGGCTTCAGCCCTGGTGTTGTCGGGAACCATATATATGCCAGAGTGCATAAATGTCTTGGGACATGCCATAGATTATGGCAACTGACAAAACTGGGTGTCGGCTATTTAACCTATTACTTTTTCTCTTTGGGAACAAGTTAAATTAATATAATAGTAATATGGTAAAGCTATTTTTATTTGTTCAGGAATCTGACTTCCATCAAAGCTAATGTAGATGGTTTTATTTTGGTCCAGTCAGTTCTGGTGCGAGGCTCGTGAACTCGATCGGAGGATGACGAGCGGTTTCGAACAATGGTCGAGATTAATCTCAAAAGGCAAATCAAATCAACGTTGAATTCAATTAATTTAATTACATAATATAAGGCACTTAGCAATAATCAGTATTTCGACGCGCGGTTCGACCAATGAGCGTGGGCCGTGAGTTTTGAAATTGGAACACTTTTGAATTCGGACAAGACTATTGTCTTTCAGCTTGTAACGTCATGATTTCGTGAATCATGACATCTATCTCTTAAAACTAATAATTATTATATTTATGTATCATACATTATTATTTTCATTCACTGAAATCATGGAACTGTTTTGAATCAACAATTCCTTAATAAATACATTATTCTTCGTAGAATCAATCCGTTGGATTGGTTTGCAGCAACAAAATCTTGTATCTCGATCTCCATTCCTCTCGGTCCTCCGCAACCCTTTTCAGCTGTTTTAGAGATAAGATAAGAGCTAGATAAGAGCTACAACTCTACATGTCCTCGAACACTTGCTGCAAATACTCCCGTCTAGGTCGCCCTCTACAGTTTCTATCCTCAACCAGCCCCTCCACAATGTCGTGAAGAAGACCATCGTGGCGCATGATGTGACAGATCCAACGGGCTCGCCTCTGTGAGATGGTTCTTATTAGGTGCCTATCTTCCTTGATTATCCTGAGAACCTCATTGTTCGTGACGTGGTCTCTCCAGAAAATTCCGAGAATTCTTCGTCTCTTCGTCATTTTTTATCACTTTCAGATAAGCACTATAAATATAAATACTATAGAGGAGTATTGAATTGATGAAAAGTTCATGTTTTTGGATCTATGTTCTTCTTTGGTACCAATTTACAGATAGTGCTCTTGATCTTAAAATACATTATGTATTTAACTGATTACCTGAATAAAATGGATTTGCATCATTATAAAAGGTAAAAATAATTTTTAAGACCTTTCTATACGTCTTAAAAGTGGCAAGTCAAAGAAATAAAATTAAGACCACCTTAAAAATTAGAAGTTTAATTACAAGCAATCTGTCATTAAGTTTTTTTTTTGTAATTATCTTGACATCGTTGGATGACGAATGTGTGACGTCATAATAATTAATCGCTGCGATACAGAGACATTAAAGCTTAATAGCATCCAACAGGGCGTGCGTCTGTCATCTAACAATGGGATATGGAAGAGTGGTTACAAAGTCAACTGCAATTCTAGTAGACCCAGGTTCAAAACTCGGTGAAATTGAAATTTATGAGTAATTAGTATATTCTAAGTCATACTAAAAAATTGGGCCATAGAGAGGGAGTTAAAATTCATGGCCAAAAGATTGACATGATAAGGTTTGCTGACGACATTGCTCTGATTGCTGAAACTGAAGATGAACTCACTGAAGCGCTGACATCCGTGGAAAACATATTTAATTCCAACTACAATATGAAGATAAACAGCACAAAAACCAAAGTCATGAGAGTAAGCCGCAATGAGCAGCAGAAAATTCACATATCAATGCAAGGAGTACCCCTAAAAGATGCAAAAGAATTTGTATACCTTGGAAGTATGATCACCTGGGATGTCAGAACAAAAAGAGAAGTACACAGTCGAATACATCAAGCAAGGCTAGCTTTCAATAAAAAAGCCAAAATTCTTGAGTCAAAGAATATTACTTTAGGGCTCCGCAAGCAACTTGCCAAAACACTTGTTTGGAGCATCTTAATGTACGGCTGTGAGACATGGTGCTTATCTGAAAGTGATAAAAAAAGACTACAGGCCTTTGAGATGTGGTCGTACAGAAGAATTCTCGGAATTTCCTGGAGAGACCACGTCACGAACAATGAGGTTCTCAGGATAATCAAGGAAGATAGGCACCTAATAAGAACCATCTCAGAGAGGCGAGCCCGATGGATTGGTCACATCTTGCGACACGATGGTCTTCTTCACGATATTGTGGAGGGGATGGTTGAGGGTAGAAACTGTAGAGGGCGCCCTAGACGGGAGTATTTACAGCAAGTATTCGAGGACATGAATTGTAGCGCTTATGCTGAGCTGAAAAGGGTTGCGGAGGACCGAGAGGAATGGAGATCGAGATGCAAGATTCTGTTGCTGCAAACCAATCCACCGGATTGATACTACGAAGAAGAAGTCATACTTAAAATATCATGTAAATATAGGATGATAATGATAACACAGTCGCAAAATGTCTGTTGTTCAAGCAACGACACTTTTTTCTTACTACGAATAAAAAGTAATATTTTCAAGTAACGAATATTTTTTTTTACTATTATCAAATTCACTAACATCTGAAAATGGCAAAATCTGAAAGTTTCCATGTAAACTACAGCCTTTCTCCAACAGTGTTGCAGCATATGTATTTAAGAGGCATATTTAACCACCAGGCAACGAGCTAAGTAATCCTGATGTTTCCAAACTGATCATTGCCTTGTATCCCGTATCTTCTTCACGCAGTACTCTCCTATCCTCATCCTCCTTCCCATACATAATCCTTTCTAACAACACACCAATTTCTCTATCAACTAAACAATACGGACAGAGTGAGCCGCCCTTCAGGACCGAATGCTTCAAGGTTCGACATCATCGAGATAATCACTCAATTCTTAAATTTTTGCGATTAAAAGTTGACATAAACGGTGTGTTTGTAACACTCATTTTCTCTGGTTAGGGAAACAAACATAAAAAATAATGATGAACGTGAGGAGATTCTAAGTACATTTCAGATGAATTATTGATGCTGGATGAGCATTCCAAAACTTCCTTATGGTGTTATAGATGGAGCTGTAGAAACATTTCTTTTACCTGAACTGATTGACCGTAAAAATGCAACTAGAGAGCTACAACGATCTGCTGGTATTCTTCAGCGTGCGTTTTCATTAAAAAAAAACTTCCATCGTCCATCGCTGGACCGTTCGACATTATCTGACGCTGGCCATCTTAATTATTCATCTCGAAATGCGACGACCATAAATCATAATCAACGTAATTATTATTTAAAATTTTAAATGGTAAACAATTACCCACCGCCTTTACGTATCGGACGACCTCCATTGTGCAAGATTAAATAGTACATACTTTTAATAAATGGAATTTCTTTCGCAGATGAATTATCTTAAACTAATTAATTAGCGTCTATTTAGTAGTTTTTCGAGCACAGACAAACAGTAAGTTTACGAAGTGGTAAATAACTGCATAATCATTGTTAAAGCTTAACGTTTCCCAGTGCCTAAGTCGTTCATACAGAAGAATTCTCGGAATTTCCTGGAGAGACCACTTCACGAACAATGAGGTTTTCAGCATAATCAAGGAAGATAGGCACCTAATAAGAATTATCTCAGAGAGGCGAGCCCGATGGATCGGTCATATCATGCGCTACGATGGTCTTCTTCACGGCATTGTGAAGGGGATGGCTGAGGGTAAAAACTGTAGAGGGCGCCCTAGACGGGAGTATTTGCAGCAAGTGTTCGAGGAGATGATTTGTAGCTCTTATGCTGAGCTTAAGAGGATTGCAGAGGATCGAGAAGAGTGGAGGTCAAGATGCAAGATTTCGTTACTGCAAACCAATCCACCGGATTGATACTACGAAGAAGAAGCCGTTCATGTGACGAAGACACTTGCAACAAAAAAAATGTAGTGAACACTACATTTTTTAAGTATTAATGTTAATTTTCATTGTCACTGTTTTTCTAACTTTGCTAATTGTTTTCGCATTGAAAATCTTATTATATTTACTTATCTTATTATAAGGATTACTATCACAAAAAACCATACAATTTGTAACTCCAGAAAAAATCAATCGAATATTTTTTTTTATGGCTTTATAGATAATTTTATAAATATATAGTATTCTAAAGTGTACGAGTACATAATTTATGTCTTCAGCATTATCAATTAAAATGTTTTTTGTTCAAGAATCTCCAAGCACCCACACATATATTGAAAATAATTAAAAGTCACCTGTACATTAGATACGTAACAATAAATTAAACCATTTGATTACCTTGAAATTAAATACATTATTTGTTTGGTTTGTTAGCTCGACACCTTCTCGCAATCAAGCTGCTGCTAATGCAATAAAAAACGCATTAAAATTTAATTTAAAACTCATTAAAACGGGTCAATTAAATCGGAGGTTTTACGGCCTTCAAATGGTGCGGGGTTGTTTTAAATGAGTGCTTATTTTAGTATTCATTAAATTGAACATACAATGTATCTAGTTGTGTTGTAAAACATATAACAAATTAACCCGTTAATATTGATATTTTTTCTAAAATAAGTTCAAAAATACACGATAAAAGCGGGCATCAAAGGAAGCATGGATGAAGATAATTCAAAAGATGACAAGACAATTAGCAGGTGTTGACATTCAAAAAAATAGTAGAGCGTTCATCCCTCTTGATCATCTGCCTTCTGCAATTAACCTGTTTTTGCTGTTCTTCTGATATCATCAGTCCATTTTGCAGAGTCTACACTAACACTCCATTTGCCAGTTTTTGGGCGTCATTCAACGCCTTTTTTTCCCATAAACCATTGCCTCTTTGACGAATTTTCTCTTATTATCCGTCACATCGTTTGATTTTTATATTTTCTATTGTATAATCGCAATATATGTATATATACTCGCGTATACTGATAAAACATTGAATTTTATATATCATCTACATGTGCATACAACACATATAAACTTATCAAAGTAAATACCTATTTATTTAATATGGTTTGTCATCCGTAAATAAATTAGCATAAAAATGTCATCGCGTAAAAAAGACGTGTTGATCGGGGCACCGCGTAAATGGAGTCTCGATTATTGTACAGTTAGACTCGGCAATAATAATTGTGTATTGTTCGACGAGCTATTGGAATTAGCATAAGTGCGCTCCGAACACGAGTCGAACATGTCGAGCTTGTCGAACTTGTCGAACATGTCGATGGCTATCGCAATGTTGAAACATTGGATTGTATTTCATTTGACGAAACCAATGTATCACGAATCGGCTTAGGTTATATAATTATATTTCGGAACTAAGAACTTAATAGAGAAAGTAATAACAGGTGAGAGAGTCTTCCTAACAAATTTCAGAGTATATATATAAAATATAAAAATATTGCTAAAGTTATTAACTGACAACTTCTCGTACAAAATGCATAAATATAATAAATCGTTACTTTTACTTTTTTATCTCACACTATTATCTTTTTAGTAATTCTTTGTGTTTTGAACCAATCCAAGTCCATTTTCAACAATGCGCAAACTCTTCGACAACAATCAATTAGATTTGGTAATCACTTATGTTTGGATTTAAGGAGTTTTTTTCTGTGTATATTTTTAAAGGTTGTATATTAAATAAACAACCTTTGTAAATACAAGTATAATACTCGTATATTTTGAGTTGCAAGAATCAAATCATATGTGAAAGATCTATCATTTGTGATTTACATATCTATATATAAATCAAATATGTTTTATAATTATAAATAGCTTCATATCCTTATGAATTGTCTTCGTCAATTTTCTTACAAAAATTGCGATAAAAATAATAATCATGAATTATATGCATGAAAAATACTTTTTTATCATATTAAAATCAATAATTTAATCGATCAAATGAAAAAGTTGCACATTCTTGGGACACACTTTAGTTGTCGCAGTAGAACATAAGCTACAGTTTCCTTATCTTCAAGATAATTGTTGTTTAACCGGGCTCATTCCGTTCTGAGAGACTGTCGGAAGCCGAATATATAAATGTATTCGGCAGAGTTGCGAGTGGCTGAGCTGACATGGGATGAGGCGAGCACCGTAGCAGCTGACAGAGCTTTGTGGCGAGAGTTTGTGGCAACCACATGCTTTCAGTTAAGAGATCGAACTTGACGGTGATGATGATTTATATCAATTACTACTGTAAAATATAACAGGTAAAGATATATTGATAAATATTTTTTTAAGGGGTTTTTGAATAATGCAGTGATCAGAGCATTGGAGGGTTAAAAAATTTTGGTAATAAAAGTCATCATGCCTTAACAGGTTAAGAAGACAGTCAGTGGAACATGACAGTCCCATTATTTCATTAGCACGCGCTTTATCAAAAGCACTGATCGACCCCACTCGGCCCAGTCGCTAGAACTGGTTTAGTGCAAGGCTTAGCCGGCCAGTAATTTAGTATAATATTATATATGGCTGCCTTAGAACAAAGTTTCTTAACCTTACCCCTGCAAATCAATCGAGTTAATAATGTATGAAAATATGTTAAACATATTATTGTTTTATTTAATTTCAGAAATAACGCTGCATAGTACAAAAATTAAAAATAAACACATGACATAACAGAATACTCGAAGTAATCAATATAAGTAAAAAATATATAATAAAAAGTCAAAGCGTTTGATTTGCAAGCCAAAGGTCCTGGGTTCGATCCCAGACGGAGGTTAAAAAAAAGAATGATTTTAAATCGATTTCTGAGCTCTAAAATACCCCCGGTTGGTGTGAACTTGATCCGACATCCGTAAAATGCCAGTCATAGCCTATTAATCAAAATTGGTGGTAGACGAAAGTCGTCAATTCATAGTAAACTTCTGTAATAATAATGATGATGCGCGTATCTCGGGCTATAGTCAATGACGTTGGCGGATCCACACTTCAGATGCAGCGCTTAGCCATATGCACCTTGGTAAGCGTCATAGAGTTCCACAAATGAGACTTCAGAATTACTAGCACCATCTGTTGGTATTCTCCTGTATGTGTGTACATAAAAAAAACTCTAATTTGACATGTTAAGTAATTAATGACCACTGCATTTGTGACCATATAAACAACACATTCAAATAATAATGTATACATATACTCGTACGTATGCACTTCAAGCACACACATTTATGAACGAAATATATTGAACTATACACCACTACATGTAAGCTAATACATAATATGTTCAATTTATCTTTCGCATACGTAGTGTTATTATATAACACAGGTGCGTATTATTGGAATACACCCACACTTGTATTGAATAGATAGTCGTATTGAGAAGAAATCATGGAAGGTGCACAATAGTCGATTGTTAAAGAGATATACCTGACTATGAACGGCTTATGCTTATGACTGAACTACCACTACATTGATTCTCAATCACAGATATATAATTAAAAAATATATAATTAATTTTAAAAAAAATTGACCCGATTATGAAAGGTTGTACTTATGTTTAAATTTCTATTTTTTTCCCTTACATAAACATTACAAATTTGAACAACTCAATTCATTTCTGAAGTACAATAAGATTAAATCCTAAAATAAAAAAATACAATATATACAAATGGAGGTACTTATGATTAAGTACTAAGAACAAAGTATTAAAAATTAGCAACAGAAGGTCCTGATGCTCATCAAACAGACGACGCCAACAAATTATTCCTCCAAAGAAACTCGTAGAGTTCATATCTGAATTGAGCCTCCCTTACGTGAAATATATCAATAATGTTGTGGCTTTTGGGTTGAGCCGTGTGTGGTGAACTTTTTTCAACCAATATTTCGACCACAACATCAAATCTGGCCGTGAAAACCTAAGAAGTTATTTATATCAATAATATTAATATATTAATAATGTTAGATACCTGCTTGCAAACTTCCATACTACAGTTGATCAACAAACGAATGTGGACCTGGCTGAGACATATACTTCAATTGCCGCAGGAGACCATAAGCTATACCTGCCTCTTCTTCCCAGAAGTCCCAGAAACTATACATCGATTGTACTCGATGGAGCAGACATAGGATAAGGCGAGGACTGTGGTGGCTTAAATGGTTTAATGGCGGCAGTTTGTGACGGCCATATGCTCCAGTTAGTATGTCTGATATGGACATATTAATAATAATATCCTTATGACTGCGCTAGTATATAATACTATGTATAAGGTTTAAGTCTTTAATATATTGTAAAGCTAGATAAATTAATAGCAAAATTTCAAAAATTAGTACCAAACATACTCATACAGGACAGGGAGTTAATATTTTTTTATTGTCTCTGTTCCATATCTGGGGCATATAGCCACCAAAATTTCCGCCACACACTTGTTTCTTCATCCGTAATTTTCAATTATATGGTTGCCGACTTCCAAAAACTTAAAGAGAGGCTTCTGTGTTGAGAATCATATTTGTATGTATTGTAATCAGTATTTTTAAATGAGGTCAAATGATTAGACCGACGATTTCAAGAGGCATTTATTCTCAAGGAGCGGCTCAAACTTACCAAGCACGCGGTAAGCGTCAGGTGGTGCACAATAAATGTTTTTTATAATATATATTAATTTATGAATTATCAAATCTGCATACAAGTCGGGGATGGGTTAAAAATAAACCGTAAAGGTTGCAAGAATAACAAGAATTCGAGTCTTTGTGCAAGTCATTTGAATGGTTCAAGAGGCGGTTCAGAGGGTTGAGGTAGAGCTTAGCCCAGCAGGGGGTTACGCGCTAGGATATCATTAATATTGATTTGTGGTTTATCAAAATGTTCTGGGTTCCATGCGACGCACCATTAAGGGAGCATTCAGACCAAACAAACATTTGCACATTCTATATCCCACATCTTCGAATTCACTTTGTTGCTGCATTGATTTTTGCTGTAATTTTTACGTTCTTTTTGTAAAGGCCGCAACTTAAGATAGAACAAAACTGTTAATACTTGCTCATCTCAACATTCTTGCTCCTCTTTTAATTGTTGTTTGTTTGGTTTAAACCGCACCTTGAAAAGTAAATGCTAATTGCTATGTAGTAAAATAACAAAATTATTCATATTTACTTCGCGCCGACAAATATTAAAAACGAAACTGTCCGTCATTAAATTAATTCAAAATTTGCACATCAACATCATGATATCGATAAAAAATGCATTCTTAAGCATTTCTGTCTCCCATATATAGGACCTTTCTTTTTAGAGGTCATTATTAGACACCCTTTCCGTCATCCAATCGAGCTGAATTTCGCATATCGACTTGATGATAATGACAATAAATTCGTTTGCATTTTTTCTTCAATATGAATCGTACACCATTACGAATGTCGCCATTTGTTCGTTTTGCGAGCTTTGGGACTTTCTGGTACTAGTGAATATTTTTTTTACTGTAAAATTTTTAGTATTTAATTTTATGTACCTAATTATACATTTTAAACAAGAAATAAGCTTAAATTTGTAATTTTTTTGAAAGAAAAACTTAATAAATTTGAAAAAAAAGGAAAATATTGGACTGAAATTTTAAGATCGTTATTAAAATATTATAAAATTTGACAATGACCAAACATTACAGAAGTGTATGGTTCAGATGTACAATTGACACGTGTCATCTCCTTCTTCTTTTATGCTATTTTTATATTTTATTATCTTTTGTATGTATTGTATATTTATTTATGATCTGTTTCTTATTATTTTGTACCTTGGAAATTCGGTTCTGTGTAATAAATAAATAAATAATGCTTATATATAAATTTAGAAGTTGCAAGGTTAGATTCCTGAGGAAGTTTACAATGTATTTATATTTTTAAATTGATTTGCAATATATTAACAAATGCCACCTCTTGGTGTGAAATTTATCCCTTACCCGTAAAATACCAATCCTGTTCTTAAAATTGGTAAGAAAAATTCATCACGTTAGCACCACTCATTCATAGTGAGTTCAAGTATTCAGCATCAAAAAAAGACATTGCGCGAATACCATGCTACAATCTTATGATGTTGACAAATCAATACTCCACATACAGAACTTACTCTTAGCTCTTCTTCGTATCAATCCGGTGGATTGGTTTGCAGCAACAACATCTTGCATCTCAATTTCCACTTTTCTCAATCCTCTGCAACCCTCTTTAGCTCAGCAATGAGCTACAACTCATGTCTTCGAACACTTGCTGCAAATACTCCCATCTAGGGCGCCCTCTGCAGTTTATTCCCTCAACTATCCCTTCCACAATGTCGTGAAGAAGACCATCGTGACGCATGATGTGACCGATCCATCGGGCTCTCCTCTATGAGATGGTTCTTACTAGTTGCCTATCTTCCTTGATTGTTTATATTACACAGCATCAAATATTGAATATCAACCCTAGACCTTACATAAGTATACATGTGTAAAATTAAATAAATAATTATATTATATTATAAACATCATTATTGGTTCGTTTGAAAGATAAACCGAAGGATTAAAATTTTAATATAATGTGCTTAACATTAAGGTTATCAACTGACAATACTCGGTGAAACTGCACAATCATAATTTTAGAATTCATTTTAATTAAAAAATTAATAAATTAAAAATATTTAGTTTTAATTAATTTTTTAATTTTTATTAGAATATTATTTTATTATTTCAATATTCTAATCTACTTTTATAGATCATTGACTACATTACAATATTATTATTACTTAAATATACATATACTAAACATAAAATTCTTTTTTCAACGCGTCAATCCAAGCACAAAAATAACGGCAGAAGCGGGATGCGAACCGCGGACCTTGGATATACTATGGCGACATCTGTCGTACGATTATAACAATGATATAAATACTAGTTTCACCGCAGGTCAGTCTGGGCATAGCAATGGCGCGATTCGCCGAGCGGTATGAATACCTGGGCATAGTTGGTTTCCAAGGTCCGCGGTTCGCATCCCGCTTCTGCCGTTATTTTTGTGCTTGGATTGACGCGTTGAAAAAAGAATTTTATGTTTGGTATATGTATATTTAAGTAATAATATTTAGTTTTGATTCACAATTTAAAACGATTACATGCTTCAGCCTTCCTGAAGACCATCTTCAATAATGAAATTATTCATTAATTTTTTAATTAAAATTAATTCTAAAATTATAATAATGTGCTTGTTTGATTCTTTATGTTTTTTTTTATGTTTCGTGCGGTATTTCTAGTTAATTAGAGACGATGATGATTTGTGTTTTTTGAGGCTTAGGAACATATCATTGTTCTTTTCAATCCGTTAACTAATTAGTAATTTTATTCATCAACAACTTAAATAACATTCCGAGATATGGAATTCATATACCTGAGATATTCACGACCCATAAGAAAAGGAACGTAACTTTTAAATTAAAAAATATATATTTATTTCTGAAACATTTGTATCTACGTCAATATAAACATATTTATGTACTTATTTTACACACAAAAATAATGTTCTTTTGTATTATAACATGCTAATTACTTACACGCAAGCTTAAATAATGCTCCTGGGATTCTGGAATGTTTTAATTTCTACGTTCCAGATAATTACACCCGTGATCGTAGCCATTCCTTGTTTTTGATCCCAGTTGATACTTGTGAAGCTTCGAGCACTCAATTTAGTACAACGGCAACGGCGCTCTTAAATGGCCTACCAGCACACCTCGATCCTTTTCTTACATCCTTTTCCTCTTTTGTCGATGGTATTGTTCTCCTAGATCTCTGTGATCTTTGACAAGTGTCATCTTCTTCTTTTTTTATGTTTTTTTTTCTCTTTTGTATGTATTGTATGTTTATGTATACAAGATGTACCTTGGAACTGCGGTTCTGTTAAAATAAATAAAATGCAACATGAAAAAAAACAGTGAGTACCATTTCAACTTCGTTAATGCCCTTGTATTACATCAGAGAAGAACCGTCAGGACCAAATATCTGTTCAGAAAGGGCCAAATATTTACAAACGACCACATATTAAATAAATACAGATTAAAGGCAACTTTTTGGCATTCAAACAAGTCTAAGACTACCGCGGTATTAAAAGCTCATAAAAACATTTAGGCTACGTTTACTTGACGGTAAATTAAACATCTGCTGAAATTGTATATATATATGATACAATAATATACTTATTTAAACAGTCGATTCCGCTTAATTGGGACACATCGGGACCTGGGAATTTCGTCCCAATTAAGCGGCTGTCTCAATTAAGCGAATTTCACTTTTTTTGCTAAATCAATTATTTGGTTTTGGCAACTAAGGCCATTAACCATTAATACAGATAAAATTAAATAATGTTTTTTTTTCAATAATTTTATAATAAATAAATGGGTAGGTACATACAATTTAATTCAATGCAAAAATGAGTCAAGTGTAGTCTGACTTTTGTTTTTGTAACATTTCACTTCTACAAAATCAGCACAGATATTCAGTGCGGATGTAGGGCTCCCTTCATTTCCTTCCTGCATAAAATAACGCTGTAACACGGCCATACATTTTATTGCCTCCTGGTTAGTCACAGGCACAGGTGACTCATCATCATCATCGTCATCTTCGTCTAATTTTTCATATTTTGATTTAATACCTTCTACAATTGAATCCTCACAGTCTTCATTAACATCGTAACATGGTAAATTGTTGTCTATACTTTAAAATTCTTCATAGTTAATAATAGGAACTTGCAACATATCCTGATTTTCTTCATTGCTTAAAATTACGGAAATATCTAGGGTTTAAAGCCGCAATTAGTAAAACATGTGTTACATAATATGTGCTGTGATCTTCAATTCACTGTCCCAATTAAGCGGAATGTTATCCCAATTAAACGTATAAATTTACTATTGGTTTCTTGGTTTGGTTTCTGTTCTTTGAGATTTGTCCCAAATAAGCGGCTGTCCCAATTAAGAGGTGTCCTAATTAAGCGGAATCGTCTGTGTATATACTTATATATTTATAAGCCCGAAGTAAAATTGGAACGATTCCATAATCATGTTTGTGGGCATAATTTTATATCGATAATTTATTGAGAAAAAATGCTTCAGCTATCCCTAACTCTCCTGAAAATAAAGTAGAAAAATAAACTGTAAAATTTTCGTCACTCCACGGAATATGAATATTTTTTCTACGTATTTTTTAAATTTCCTGAGGTGCTTGTGTATTATCATATAAAGTTATTCTATATGTTTTTTGGAATGAACGATACGTGTTTTTCAATGATGCTGCAGGTGGTAAAAAGATCGCTTGTAGAGATATGCAATGTTGGTCCGATTCATCGAATTCAAACAATGGCGTATTATGCTATCAGAATTATTTTGCAGCGTTTAACATTAAAACGATCTTAGTTTAAATAACAAAAGTGGGAATACATTTGTGTGGGTATACATCAAAACTGGATAAATCCATAGATTATGAAAAAAAAACTATTCAAAAATCTTGAAATAGACTCCTGTTTTTGCTTTATCTGAACTTGCGTGTATGTTTATTTTTTCAGGAATTTTTTGGTATTAAAATTCATGAAAAAACGAATCTAGTGATCTACGAAATTTGTAAGTATTTTAATATTGAAGTTGCCACACGTTTCCTTGGAGGAGACCTTTGTGGCAGGGTTAGTTAACGCAAATAGTATTTGTATACCGGCTGACATCATGTGGAGTCCGTTTTGGTATCCATCAATTATAACATCGATTACGGCGGACACCTACCCATTGTTGTTCGGGGTACTCCACGCATACACGCAAGCAGGAACACACACCAACAGATACATAACAATCATAATATACCTACTTAACATTTATAAATTATACATGGGGTGAAAGCATAGTTGTTGTCACGAATATTTAAAAAACGTCATTCTAAATTAAACATAGTAAAAAATATGTATTACCTTTTCCTGCTGAAGGACAGTAAATGGGAAGCCATCTAGTAGAAACCCGTAATTGTACATATATATAAAAATCAATAAAAATTGCTGGATACAAAACACTTAATAAGTTACTTCAAAGAATAAAATTACAAACCATTTTGACTATTTTGGCATTATAACGCATTTTGTATTTGTACTGAGATTTTTCTTATGATGTTTTTGGAAAAATGATTTTTTATTTGATGTTTTTTGTCGTTATTTTTGATTAAGCCACCTCTTAGGGCAAAATAGTGCAGTTCTACGATCTCAAGCGTCAAACAAATCGTTCGATATTTTAATAGAAAAAATAATGTTATATATTTTTTATTTTTTTTATTTAATAAAATATAAAAAGATACATTTTTTACACAGTAATTTACATTCCAATCTTTTTTTTTTTTTTTTTTTTTATTTCGCTTACCACACCACTTAAAGATAAGATCTTGTGTGTGGCGTGGGATTCATCTATGTTATTTTACAGTTTTATATAATTATACAGAGTTTTACATATACACATTTATACATTTACATGGTTTTGATATAATACTAATATTATATAATTAATAATTTAAGACACTATAAATTGAATTAAATCTAAGGTATATATAAATTAATAATACATTTTTGGTACATTTCATTATTTCAATTTGTTATGCAGTGACGTCGGTTCTGTTCGTAATTCTTTTAAAGTACTGTTTCACCTTTTCAATCAATATTTTAATATCACTGATCGCTTTTATTTCCCGAGGAAGATTGTTAAAATTATATATAATAGTTATATAATAGAAGGATTGACTGTATTCTGTACAAAGTCGAGATTGAATTGAATTGGAAGTCAAAATCTAATGGACGAATGCATCAAAGCAATAGTAAATACTAAAATTATTTTTTTGTAGGTAAATAGTGAAGGACTAGTGTAAAATATGTAAATTCATCCAAAAGAACATATTCCAGTTTGCAAAATTCTTTATTACACAGTATTTTGTACTCAAACATTTTTTTTAATTATACAGGTATAAATAACTTCTTAGATTTTC
This sequence comes from Glossosoma conforme, assembly GCA_022606575.1. Classification (NCBI taxonomy): domain Eukaryota; kingdom Metazoa; phylum Arthropoda; class Insecta; order Trichoptera; family Glossosomatidae; genus Glossosoma; species Glossosoma conforme. Next base: position 2,021,741 of record JAGTXR010000002.1, read on the forward strand.
ACGGCCAGATTTGATGTTGTGGCTTATGGGTTGAGCCGTGTGTGGTGAACTTTTTAAAACTGAACTGAATAAACCAACTCAAAACTAAATAAATTATTAATCCTGAAGAAGACCCCTGCAATGGCGGTCGAAATATTGGTTGAAAAAAGTTTACCACACACGGCTCAACCCATAAGCCACAACATTATACAGGTACGTCAACGCATGTGTCACAGAGGCAAGACAATTGGATGGTTAATAAGAATTTCGTGTAAATATAATAATTATTATTTTTAGTTACTTTTTGGTCGATATTCTTGATGAAACTTCAGTGCAGTGATTAATTATACATTCTCAAAACTTTTTTTATTCCACCCTCGAAATCACACATAATATAAATAAATAAATATATCATCATCATCACTTGCCGAACATCCATCCGTCCACCGTTAATAGTAAGCCTCCCGCATGATTCTCCATCGTCTTGGATCTTCTGCCTTCCGCATCCAGGCCACTCCCGCCATTCTTCTTTTGTCGTCAGTCAATCTTGCAGGGGGTCGGCCAATGCTTCATTTGTCAGATCTTGGGCGCCACTCAAATATTTTTCTTCCCCATCGACCGTCGTCTCTTCGACAGATATATTCATTGCCACTTGAATGTGCCTATTCGATGGGTAGCATCCACTACTTGAGTTCTTCTGCAGAAGGATTGACTGTATACTGTAAAAGTTTGAAACGACAAATTAATGAAATGCTAAATCAAATGAAAAATACATCAAAGCAATAGTGAATATTTAAATTGCTTTTCTGTGTGTATATAATGAAGGACTGGTGTATATTATGTATATTAATTTTCTATTAGCCAAAAAAAATGAAACGCATGTATCCGTCCACCGTTAATATCAAAGCTATATCCTGCTCGGGCATTGCCCATCCTCTTCGAAGTTACTACCAAGAAGGAACTCACCAAAGCAACCCACGACGCACTCCACCCTATGTTTGGGTACCAAAAGATACAAGGTAAAAAAACCACACGGCTCAAATCAAGAAGAAGTTTCCTACAGTCGACAACGGAACTGGTGATACCTGAGGCCACCCTGCGGCTGAACATGTGGAGAAGCGCAACTGAGGGGAATACTTGGATTCCCCTATTTGAGTTCTTCTGACATGGAAGGATGGAATATATAAAAATTTGAAATGACAAACAAATGAGGGCCTGGCAAAGCGGACCAAATGAAAACTGCGGCATCAAACGTCAATATTGAATATGCAAATTGTTTGATGATGGCCATATAATGAATGACTGGTGTATATTATGTATATTAATTTTCTATTAGCCAATGATCGTATCAGGGTCCCCATTTATATTGAATAACAACTAATACCTTCTTGGACCTCCGGACACGGGTTAAGAGTTTTTTTTTTATTATTTTAATTCGTGAATGTTTTTTGTGGCTTATTAATAATGGTTGAATCTCAAGCCTTATCTGGTGAAGAATTTATCATCTTAATGTTACCGCGACTGTGACACCTTTGTCTTATTATTTTTAATTTATTTAAACACATATAAATAATAAAAAAAACGTTTTTTCTTATAAAATTTCGATGTACGAAAGGAAGCTTCGAATATCACAGTAAAAAAGAATAAGCCCGTAGAGCTTAAGGATTTGTTATCATTATATTTCAAATTTTGTTACTGGAACATGTGATGAACACAAACTTTTGCTACGTCAGTCGTCATAGTCCTTGCCTCATCCAATATCAGCTCTGCCTTCCGAAACTATACTGAGTACTTGTACATTGTATGTAACTTAAGTGTAACGAGCTGATTTATTTAAACTAGAATTATAAAATACACGACTGAGAAAGATACTTGTTGTAGGTTGCGATGGCGATATGCTCCGAATTTGTAGCGGATGATGCATAAAAAATGTTCATCGTGTACATTTCGTATCCGATCAATAATTGGACCATGTGGTCGTCACATGCATCCGTCATAAAGCTCTGCCTCTCAGAACTCCACCGAGTACAGTTTATGAATATTTTTAGTATTTTAAGCCTGAAAAAGGCAATGTAGTCAATAATTTATTCAGATATAAGCACAAAAGACTTTGAACAAGAAAATAAAAAAAAACATAGTGTGAGATATAAGTGTTTTTTTATAGTTTGATGATATGACAAATAGGTGACACAAAATGGCACCATTGATTAGTGAATAATAATCTTAAATACCATTTGAACTTTAAGTAAACTACTGGTTTTTCAATGCCCTCTTAACCAAGTAGTTAGTTCCATATTCAGTATATCTTTACTCCGTTTTTTATTAAAAAAAAATCTTGCCTGTTTTTAATTGCTTTAACCAATCTAAACAATGATAGATAGCCGAACAGATGTACCATTACTTTACTCTGCTCAGTCCAGATTTCATCGCTCCTTCTCTCGGTCTCTGGTTCGTTAATATTAACCACTATTTTAAATGAACGCTTAATTAACGCCTCGCTCTGTAATAATGAATTAGGATGCGTACTGAGCGCTGTACCACTAATTGATATATTGGATAATAAATAATTTCAAAGAACCGTGTTAATGGCGTGTACAAGCGAACCCCGACTTACGCCCGATGTAAAAACCGCGTAAAATTATTAATTCCAAGAAGCCACGGGACAAGTCCTTTCTCACATTTTTTGAAGAGCCAAGTTGGGATTGGGTCAAGTGCGCATTATTTGTTAGGAGCACTGTTAATAAACTTGGTTAGTTCTGCAACAGTTCTTCTTCTTATGTATCTTCTTCTCCGTTTCCTTATCCATTCCCACGTATTTCGTGGTTGCAACGTGTTACCAAATAAGCCAATTCGAAACAAGCTGTAGTATACTAATTTCGCAGCCTTAGACTGAGGTCTATTTGACATCTAACTTTAAATATATATAATCGTGTCGAAAACAACAGGGTCAGATCCTGTCTGCCCAGAAGTGAGTGACGTCGATGGCGTTACTCTCGGCCATCATCAGGCCTTGCTGGGTGCAGCTATTCGGGCACAGCGCACACTCCAGAAGGTGTGACAGGGTCTGCTTCACGCCGCAGTCACATTCAGTCGGTCCGATGTAAAACTGCCAGGCTTTCATTTGACATCTAACTGATGCACCTAGAATCACAAGAAGGTCTTCAGCCACTCTCTAACAAGTAGCTTTTTGCGTGCGTCTAGTAACGAGTCCCCATCTGGGTCTCTAAAAACAGGACTGGACAGGGAGAGTTTCACAAAGCGTATATTTTTAACCATCTTCAGTGCCATTTTTTTGAATCTTTGTCCTAATGAAATATACTCGTTTATTTTATATAAATAAAATAATGCCGTTTTCGGCATGCTACTTATATTATATTTATATCTTCTTCATCTGCATCTTAAGCTTACTGTTGAGAGTCGCTGTTCTTAGGATCATAAAAATGGAATAAAAACTCATATTGTTGTGTAACACGTTTATATTGTTTTATATGGAAAAGGCTGCTTGTGTGTTGTATTTAAGGCCTAAAATAATTAATTTTTGTATATATGCGCATTGATTGGTCTCTTTTATTACATGTTACACTTAGATATAGAGCTTTGGCACAATCGTGACAAAGATATAAGCATAAAAAATAATATACATGGAGAAAAGTTGTATTGACACAAATTTCCATTATATTTATTTAAACCAAATCCGCGTAAAACGAGTACCACGTAAATCGGGGTTATGTTATATACCACCAATACCCGAGTGAAATGAGTTTTAATGATTTATACCGTTCATAATGATTATAACAATAGAAAAAACACACAAGTTGATGATTTATATCTTTGGACTTAACCTATTTTAACCCCAAAACATGTTAAGCCGTATTATGTATTCACAATTATTTCTTTGACTTTAAAGCTAAGCCATACAATACTAAAATAAGGAATAGATAACTTGCGGCCCTGGAACCTGAATTCATAATAGTTGAGTTTTTTATTAATAATTTGATTTTTTTTTATAACATGCATGATATTCTTAAATAATCTCTTCGCAAAAAACATTGAAATAATAAAATGGTCGGTAATAATTATTTCAAAATAAATGTCGATTAACCTTACAGATCTCTGCAATTTAGTTTTAATATCACCATTTTTAAATGGAAGTGAATGAATTTATTCATTTCATTATTATTTATTTACGAATATGTTACAAATTATATGTTTTATTTACAAAGACTATTATTAGGAATATTGTTGGCTCTGTTGTCACCAACAGTCACAAAAACGAATCTAGAACGCTTTGCCGTTTTCAATTTTCTGTTTAATTGATAATAAAAAAACATTATCAAATACCATTGTATTTGTCTATCATTAACATAATTTTTTTAAATATTGTTAATTTAAAAATGCTAATTGGGCAGCAAAATTTTTAAAATTATATTTTTAAAACGTTCAACGGAATACTGATATTAGGATGTTATTGAAAACCACTGTTTTCCTGAAAGTTGACTATGGAAAATGGTGAAAAGAAAGACACTTTATTTCAATACGTTATCATAGGTGCCGTGCATTGAGCAGCACACCTATGAAATTCTAACAAAATATCATATCTCATATGATATTTTGAATTAATCTGGATTTGTATGACACAGAAGAAAATCGTTACTGAATTTATGCCACCTGTACTTTGACAATTTTCGTCGCAATTTTACCAACAAAATACTGTGCAAAATTATTCTCAGTTAATTGGTATACGTATTTTAAAATAAATGATCAAGTATTCTTTTGTAATATTTTCGTATTAAAAAGGTTGTTAATCTCTGACTTAACACCTTGGTACTAAAATAATATGTAGAGAACATAAATTATATGCCTGTTAAATTTAATTATGCTTATCACTATCACAGCTTTGTTTCACAATATTTATTTTAAATTAAAATTTATATGCTTTTTTAATTTTAAATAAGATTTATTTCTTCGAAGAATTGCACGTAATAAATGTCTAGAACAACAAAAGATTTAAAAAAATCTGTACTCAAGAAAATATAACACCATCTCTTAGTATTGATCTAAATAAATGATATTTTGATCAATTCTCATTATATGTTTTTTTTTCGTATTATTAGTAAAGTATTTTTTTCTCATGAAGTATCGAAAGCTTATTTTGACTTAAAGCTATTGAATGCCTAGTTTAACTCTGCTAAAGCCTAAATTATATGGTTCTAAGGGGAGGCTCATCACACAAATTGAATGTATTTTTTTTAATTTAATGAATAATATTTTTTTCTTAAGTAGTCTACCTCTGCTAAAGCCTGAATTATATGGTTTTAAGGAGAGGCCCATCACATAAATAGAATGTTTATTTTTAATTTAATGAAAAAGTTTTTTTGGCTTTTAATTTCTGCTACATGCTAAGAACGCATGGTAACGACGAATTAACGCTGCTCAGTTGTGATAGTTACTACTGCTTATACGTTGTTCGACTATTCATTCACCTGGGAACTTAAATGGTACCCAACAACATCCAGAGCAGGACACCGGGGACTTAAAGAGACGACTGTTGTAGTACCCTAGGCAAATTTTTGTTGATTAGAATATTTTAAGTTGATTAGAACAACGCTGACAAGGCATGAAACAAGTGTTTCTAAATAAATATTAAATGGCTATATCATAATTTATCAAATTTCCAAACAAAATACTATTTTTTTTGCCAATTTAAGCATCAAGGAAAATTATACTATTTTTAAAATCGTTTGAAAACATAACTCTTCATAACGCCAAGAGTGTTGGGGTAGTTTGGTGCAGGATCGGCTCGTGGTGATAGTCAGAGGAGGGGTAGAAGTTCCGCGACATTAGCCGATGACTCCACCCTCAAATATTTTAGTATTAAATCAATTCTTTAAGGGCACATAAAGGATAACTACGACTCTCTTGATAAAAGTGAGCGTGAGTGTAGCATGATATATAGGTAAATTCAGTTCAGTGGCGTCAGATAAAGAAATATATTATATTAAAATTATTTTTCTTGTTTTTACCAACATCACTCATCATACACCATCACCATGTTCGCTTCCCTAACTGGAGCTTATGAATGTCACAAACTGCCACCATAAAGCTCTGTCAGCGGCCATAGTCCTCGCGTCATCTCCATGTCAACGCTGGATCAAACAACTCCGCCTAGTACATTTTATGTTCTCAACGGCCTTCCAGGACGGGAGCTTGTTAGTTTTGAAGAAAATGCAGTTTTAGTCTATGCATTTCTGCGTCATCTGGATTATATGACCAAACCAGGTCCACCTTTGCCTCTTGATTGACTGTAGTCTAGAAAACTGCCTTTTCCGCTCTCTCACCTAGTACTTCCTCTCAAATTAAAACCGTTACACTCATAATAGTTTACGTTGTATCTGCTTTTTAAACCTATAATACGGCTTCATTTTTTATTTGTTAGACGCTAACATTCACAGCCGTTAAGAAGAATGAGGACGATACGGGCGCCGTACATTCGTCACTTTTTTTGATCCAGTAAATCTGCTAGAGTTGTGTATTGTGCATATAATTAAAAGACACTCTTGCGTTCCCATGGCGGGAAGCAAGCTTGTTCCGCAGACCACCGACCTCAGTTACCTGTACGACGAGATATTTGCAAATTACGACCCTCTCAATGATCCAGCGAGGTGACAGCTCAATCAATATGTAGGCAAGCGCTAAAACTTTTTGCATTAATTTTTTGTTATATTGCAGTGTATGGTATTGGTGGTCTATGCCTCTTGGAAGAGGGATCTGACTGTATAACCAAATCGCCTCGGATATTGATATATTTCACCTAAGGGAGGCCCAAGACATGAACTCTACAAATTTCTTTGGAGGATAATTTGTTGGAGTAGTCTTTTTGATGAACATTGGGACCTTCTGTTGCTTGTCTTTATTAATTTGTTTTTAGTACTTAATCATAAGTACGTATATTTGTATATATTGTATTTTTTATTTTTTGATAAATTCTTGTTGTACTTCAGAAACGAATTTAGTTGTTCAAATTTGTAATGTTTCTGTAAGGGAAAAAAATTTAAGTGTTAGTGAGATTAATGAAAACGAAAAAGTCATATGTGTTAAAATAAAATAAAATTGTCTCAATCGGCGCCCCTGTGCAGAAGCTTTAGAATACACAGGGCGAAAGGAAATGTTATAGAATAATAGAAAAGGAGAAGAAGAAAGAAAAAAGCATTAATTTAATTTTATGGTTTTTGCGTTTGTCATATCCGAGTTTTAGTCGAGATTTGTGTGAGAGTCGAGACGCTCCTAGAGAGGAAGGGATGCCTTGGCCGGGGGCGCGAGCGAGAGGACCAGACGACTGTGGGTGACAAACATTGAAATACGCGTCATAGGTGGGCCGTTATTATTGTTATTAGCGGGATCTGGCAGTTAGGGCGTGTGGGGCAGGTTTTAGTGCCTTTCACGTATAAAGGGTAGACCACACTACTAGAAAACTATTTTACACTACTTTAAAAATAAATTAAATGATTTTTTTTACGTAAACAAATACAAAAGAATATTGCCAGATGTTGGCTTACAAATCTTATTACAGCTGATACACTTCAAGTCCTCAGGCTTGACCTGGAGGTCCTTTGGAACCATATGGGTTCGTAGATGGACCTTCTGGTGTAGAAATGTCTTAGAATAAGGCATGGACAGTGAAAACTGGCATAACTGAGTGGTGGCAACTTGTGTTGATATACTATGTTCCAGATATGGAAAGGAAGAAAAAAAGCCTTCAAGTAGTATCATCTGAAATATAATCAAGGAAGATAAGCACCTAGTAAGAACCATCTCAGAGAGGCGAACCCGATGGATTGGTCACATCATGCGCCACGATGGTCTACTTCACGACATTGTGGAAGGGATGGTTTAGGGTAGAAACTCTAGAGAGCGCCCTAGACGAGAATATTTGCAGCAAGTGTTCGAGGACATGAGTTGTATCTCTTATGCTAAGCTGAAGAGGATCGAGAAGAGTGGAGATCGAGATGCAAGATATTGTTACTGCAAACCTATCCACCGAATTGATTCTACGAAGAAGAATAAAGATACACATGATCTTTCAAGTTTTAACCATCAAAAGGAGAACTTAGTTTTTATTGGGGGAATGGTGTGGCAGTTGAAATAATCTTCTAACGTCGTTAATAACTTTAATTTAAAAAAATAATAATTATGATTTTTTTCACATCGTAATACCAAACATACCATATAGGTATTTGTGAATATTTTAATGTAAAAATCCTTAACAAAAGTATGTTTGATTTTCTCCAATTATAATATGAAAATACATTTGATCATGGTCACTGAGCAATTGTATGTTTTATTCAAACATTATTCCACGACCCAATAAACATTTTTCAGTCGAATATGAATATTTACCCTAATAACTCCCGTGATTATGAAAATAAATTTATTATGGAAAATGGTTCCTGAAAAATTGCTAAAGGGTTTGCTTCGTGGAAACTGTATAAAAATATTGCTGGAAGTTTATTTGTGTTATTGCCGTATTAAAGGTTCGCCAACTTTCATGAAAAATATTTAATTAAATTAAAAAAACTTTATAAACACAAATATAAAAATATTCAAATATAGATAGAACTAAAGAGGAAACAATTATGGATATTCATTACGAACAACAAAATTAACAAAAAAAAATGATATTATTTCACTGGAGTGTTTACATTTAAATATACTTTATTTTTTATGTCAAATGACATTAAATATTAATCACATTTTTTTCATTCAACACATGTAGGAGAAAACCGACAGATGGTAAGTAATTCTGAAGTCTTGTTTGTGGAATTCTATGACGCTTATTATCATAGTGCATATGACTAAGCGCTGCATGTACAGTGTTGATCTGCCAACGTCATAGACTACAGCCCGAGATTCACGTATCATCCTTATTATTACAGGAATTTACTATGAAGGGATGGTCTTCACGGGACAACTTTCGTCTACCACCAATTTTAATTGATAGGCTATGACTAAAATTTAAGAGTGAGGGATAAAATTCACACCAACCGGGGATATTTTGGAGCTCAGAAATGAATTAAAAATCTTTTTTTTTTAATCTCCGTCGCGGATCAAACCCTCGACCTTTGACTATCAAAGCAAACGCTTTGACCATTGAGCTATACCCGCAATATAATAACTTTAAGCTATATACTCTTGTGCAATTCATATTTAATGTATGTCGATCAAAAAATAGTAGCATCTATAATTCATTCCTGAATGTCACAGGTAAGTTTTGGAATACTCCTTACTATTTGTGTTTTCTCCTTCGTATAATATATATCTCTTCAAGAAATATATGACTATACACATGCAATCTCCCTATCCACACACAAACACAACACACGTCCAGCATATATCGTCCAGCCTGAACGTCATCGAGTACATTTGTCTCGACCAGTTGTGCTCTCATGCGTACGACTTGAATAAAAAAGTATACTATGTGTTGCTAGTTACCTTTATATTTAGATTGATCAAATATATCTATACTTTAATCATTCGTGATGGTCTGTCAAACACTGGTCACTATGGATCAAGGAATGTTAGGCCGAACCCAATCATTCTTATATTATAATAATGCTAACAGGTAGTTTCTAACTAGGACTGGGCGAACCTCCATCTCTACTTCTAACAACTCTAACTCTACCTGTGTACCGAGCGTGCCTTGCTGTGTAGAGTTTACCTGTACACGTGTATATCTACATCTACGTCCGTGGACTCCATCATTATAATGTCCTTTGAGTCGTTAGCACAAAGGGAATTAAGGTTCGATGGACATGAGTAGACTTACGTAGAATTAAGTTCCGTAATATGCCAGTATAGAATAGCTCAGAAGTTACGTTATTTAAATTATAATCAAAGATTTAATAAAAACAATATATAATAAAACTATCATCATTAAATCATTCTGTAACCGCTCTCATTCGACAAACTCTGCCCCAGAATCACTTGACTTCGAAGACTTCACGCCTGAAATCACGCTATAAGTGCACGATGAGATTCTCTCACAGGATTTTTGGAACATGCTTTTGAATGTTTGGCTTTCTACTGTCTCCTAATGCTTTGCTTACAGTTCTCTCTTCTCTCTGAAGTTCTGCCAAGTATCTTATATGTAAGGTTCTCAACAGCCTTCGAGAAAATGGGCTTAATAAAATAAACTGCAAGAAATAAACTTTAGCTTATGCTCTCCTACGGCATCCAAAGAACATATTGCATCCATTTTTGTTTCTTGAACGACTACAAGATAGAATGCTGCTGCCAAACTAAAAAAAATACGGGCTTTCATTTTGAAGCATTGGAGCTTTCTTTTTACTCGCCAGACCTTGTTCCTTCCGATTTACATAAATTTGGAAATTTAATTTGAAATCGACACCAAAAGTTTGTACAAAATATGAATTAAAAATATGTCTTAAAGATGGCTAAATATCATATAGATTACAAATAATAATATAATTTTTAATAAATGTGTGAAATATATATGGTGAGAAGATTTATTTATAAATTAAAGCTCTTCGGTACCTATACTATATATATACATGAATATCTAAGAGTCAGTATACAATATTTACAAATCTACATGAATAAAGAAAACATGAAATTCCAATGAATTAGCATGTTTTCTTTATACACATTTTACAGAAACGTTATTCCACAGTAATGTGCATTATTTTTCTTTCAGATTGTTTTGGTGAAGTCTGTTCGTTTCTCGCAAAACATTTCAACTGAAATTTCATTACTTGTGATCAGGATGCTGAAAGATTTTAATGATGTTTAGTCAAGAGGAACGTAAACTATTTTTGTACCTTCCTACTCAACCCCCTTCCATGCGTCTCAAATACAACCTTACAAATGAACAAAAAAGTACATAATTACTCTTTTTTCTATGTGCTTAATAATTAATTTAAAAAAAATGTTATCATGTATCCAATTAAAAAATAACTACGAAAATATGTTGATATATGAAAAATATATCAATTCCATACCCGCTTACTAACTGCAACATATCGCTATCATCATCAATCTGTGACCGTTTAATGTTAAGCGTAAGCCTTCCACATGAGCCACAATCTTTCTTGATTTCCCGACATTTTTCTGGTGTTTTCAGCCTATATTTCTAAGAGCTGCTTTTTAGGCAATTGTTTGCTAGTTCACTGTACTTTGCAGGAGCACATGTTTGTCACAAACTGCCGTCACAAAGTTTCTTGTTTGTTGTGTTTCCTAAAGCTCGTCAATTACATTCAATGTATAGTTTCCAACAGTCTTTCAATATGAAAAAACCTCAATGTCCCGAAAAAAAGCTTCTGCAGCCTTTGCTCTTCTACAACATCTAGCAAGCATACCTAAATGAAGTCCACATTTGTCTCAAAGCCCTCTGTATGATAAAAACGTGCTGTGTTAGCTTAAGCCTCGTTCTTCTTCAGAAAGTCAAATAATCGTACCTCTGGTATTAAATGCAAGCTTCTGTTTTTGAAATTGACTTTACGACTGAGTTGGCTTTTGATAAGATGCTGAAATTCAAATCCTTACATAAAATCAAGCTACTATCTTTAAAAATAAAACACAGTTCTCTCCGACCCATTCTTGAGCGTCTCTCAGCAATTGAAAACTTGAAGACTTTTGATTACTGTGAAACGATAAGTAAGTATAAATTTATAAGTCATACCGCAAGGATTTTTATACTGACAACGGAGATTCTTACTGCAGTTCTTGCGTATATTTTTTTTAAAACGGAAACATTTGTGTTGCTTTTTTTGAGTTGAACCGCCTCTTAGAACTAAATGGTGCAGACCTCGAGAGCATCGCGCTAATTTCCCGATCTTATGAAAACGTTATAGTAGGATTGCCTGTACTCGTAATACAGGCGTTGTATAAACGGCACTTTGTTTAGTATTATACGAGTTTTTATTATCTCTTGATACAGATAGCATAATTAGAAAACAAATGTAAAATTAGTTAGTAAAGTAAAAAGGTTTTCCACAACCCAATTTTGCACTCAATCGCACAGACTCTCAAGCATTTCTAGAACTTAACGAATCGCCGCAACTTGTCCTCTTAGCCGTTGGAAACTTTCGTAATTTGCTAATGCAGACAGCAGGCATTAACCCACACCCCAAGAAGCAGACATTAATTCCCCGATCCGGCCCTTCTGGCGCCCTACGATGCGAACGAACTCGAGAGAAATATAAAAATACATATTCTTTTTTATAGTTTAATAAGACAATACACTCGGGGAATACTCATTACTTCAAACAAAATTTAGTTATATTTTAATTTCATTTCTATGACTTTTACCACAGATACCTTGAGGCATCGAGAGCGATTTGAGTGTTATCGAATTCCATGCGCAATTTCTGGGACGCTATACTTCTTTACGCATTTGTTCCACATCTGGAACATATATCACCGAAAATTTCGACCACTAGTTCTATCACTGTCGATTTTTCGTTCTAAGACATATCAACCTGAAGGTCCACTTGGGAATACATGATTCCTGAATACCTCTAGAGCAGAAGTCCGAGTGCGTATCCGATGCATATTCTTATGTGATTTTTTATTAAGATTTTTTAAAGAAACCAGATAATTAACCTGACTATCCCGAGATCTGAAGTATTTTGTCTTAAAAGGCAACTAAACCCTGAGACACCATATTCAATCTCAACTAAAATTACTACAGTAATAACATGTATTACTCGTTTATAATATTTTTTAAAATGCTTCCTAATGTTGATATATATATATATTTTTCTTGCTTTTTCCTCCTTCTTATCCTTCTTCTTCTTCTTCTGCTTTATTTAGAACTGCGTTATGTTATAAATATAAACATCCATGTCCTGTGACACGGATGTCGAGCTGTCACGCGATTTTTTTATGTGTTTATTTATTTATCTATTTATTTTTTATTTATTTATTTCACAGAACCGCAGTTCTAAGGTATAAATTAAAAGAAACATAGAGTATACATAAATATACAATACGTACAAACAAAAGAGAATAAAAAATAAAAATCACATAAAAGAAGAAGAAGATGATACGTGTGAAAGATCGCAGTGATCTTAGAGATTAATACTATCGACAAAAGAGGAAAAAGGATGTAATAAAAGGATCGAGGTGTGCAGGTAGGCCATTTAGGAGCGTCATTGCCATGGTACCAAATCGAGTGCTCGAAGCTCCACAAGTATCAACTGGGATCAAAAACAATCGGATGGCTACGAGCACGGGTGTACTTATCTGGAATGTAAAAGATAAAACATTCAAGAATCCCAGGTTTGTGAATTGCACCGTGAAGAAGATGGAATGAATGTTTGGGAGCAGCAATTTTCTTCCGGGATTCGAACGAATGGAAAGAAAGAATCAGTGTTGTTCTTCTATGCTCACCACTCTTTCAGGACACATGTTTCCAACGTATTTTTTTCAGTATTGTCTTCTTGATATTCTCCATTGCATGACATTTCACTTTCACTCATATTAATGCCGTATCTCACAATCAAGGGTACACAGGTTTTGTAAATCCTCACTTTACTTATATTCAGCATGTTGTTTTTCCTCAATAGATTATATTATATAAGCCATCCAATCAATATAATGGTGGCTTAGTTTGCTTGTTATCTTCACTCATTCAAGCCAATGATTCCTTTTATATTTAAATTATTTTTTAAAATCGATAAATATTATTTTATCCATTTATACTATAAGTGGTATTGCGTATCACCGCTTGTTGGATGAATCCGGAGTTAAACTCCAAGTTTCGCAGGAAAGTTTGGCTATTATGAAAGGCAGATATTAACATTGTCTGAAGAAGACAGCACGAGGCAGGAAGAGCAAGAGAGAGGGAGACGGAGCAAGATGATATTAAGAAAATAAGAAAATGGCGGATAGTTAAGTAAATTGCTGAAGTAGTTAGTTATATAATGTAAGAAGTTGTGAGATTAACAGAGCCGGATTAAGGACACAACTCAAACATAACATAACTAATATACTTATAGTAATAAATGAATGTGATTTTTCATACAAATATTTTCGATACTGTCAAATATAAAATTCAATAGGAGCTCCATGCTATAAGAAGAGACGAGTGAAATATTTTAACGTGATGTATTGATATCAAAGAAGTAATACTGCTATTGATTACCATTTGTGGGCGCATTGAGAATCGACCGTCGTCTCTTCGACAATCATTGGTGCTATTCGTTGGGTGGCGACTTACGCAGTATTTTTAAAGAAGTAAACTGCTATTACTCAACTAGAAGACTACTAAATATGGAAATAAAGTAATTAGGAATATTTATATATAAAAATGAATGTCTGTCTGTCTGTCTGTCTGTCTGTCTGTCTGTCTGTCTGTCTGTCTGTCTGTCTGCATTCTTATACCATTAATCCGACTGCGATAAAACATTGTCGAATTATTTGATTTAGACTAAAATTAATTAAAAGTACACCAAGATAGGATACTAAAATTTGATTTGATCCCAAAATTAATTAAATGTTTTCGTAAAACATATTTTCATACAAGACTATTGTAATACAGAACGGCCATTTTAAAACATTGTACCCATAGCAACGCTGGAAACAAAAATGACACAAATCTGTCCTGTAGGTATTTTAAGTAGGTATTTTAAGTAGGTATTTTAAGTAGGTATTTTAAGTGGGTTTTTTAGGTAGGTAATTACGTAAGGTTCTTTTTGAGTGGCATTGCAACGCATGCCGGGTACACGCTAGTATATAATAAATACTTATAAAAAATGATAATAAATTACTTAATTGAATTTTAATAAATGTACGTACAGCTTAGAACAAATGCCTTATTCTCGTATATATGTACTTGTATATAATGCTTATAAATAACACTAGTAATAAAATAAATAAACGACGTGTTGCTTTGTCAACTCGCTGTCAAATAAATTAAACAAATATATTTCATATTTTGTGAAATATATTTGTTTAATTTAACACCACGATTAACATTGAATATCTGAATATCACAAAACTGACGATCACAGTTTCATACTGAACGAATGCTTCGTCAGTCCTTAGCTTGTTAACAAAAGTTTTGATTTGTTACTTTTAATTTGTTTGATGAATAGTTTTTTGACGTCTTCTTCGTAGTATCAATCCGGTGGATCGGTTTGCAGCAACAGAATCTTGCATCTCGATCTCCATTCCTCTCGGTCCTCCGCAACCCTTTTCAGCTCAGCATAAGCGCTACAATTCATGTCTAAGAATACTTGCTGCAAATACTCACATCTAGGGCGCCCTCTACAGTTTCTACCCTCAACCATCCCCTCCACAATATCGTGAAGAAGACCATCGTGGCGCATGATGTGACCAATCCATCGGGCTCGCTTCTCTGAGATGGTTCTTATTAGGTGCCTATCTTTCTTGATTATCCTGAGAACCTCATTGTTCGTGACGTGGTCTCTCCAGGAAATTCCGAAAATTCTTCTGTACGACCACATCTCAAAGGCCTCTAGTCTTTTATTATCACTTTACACAGCCGTACATTAAGATGCTCCAAACAAATGTTTTGGCAAGTTGCTTGCGGAGCCTTAAAGTCATCAACGTTAAAAAGGCGAAAAACAACGCAAAAAATATGAATTTAGTAACATGAATCAAATAAAGCTAGAAAGTACTTAATGCAGCAGAAGAAATGAAGAAATTTTTCGTAAGAAATAGTAAAAAAAAATCTCTACATTTTTGCGGCATGCATATATATGTGCGAAAAGCTTTGTAACCATACTTACGTACTGACATCAGCATGTTATAGCCCTTGCTGACTGGTACCGAAAACCTCGATACACAATCTTTCGTGTCTTATTTATGTTCGCTTGTCGACACGCATGTGTCGCCGTATTGGCATTTTGGACTAGTTGCATAGACCGCCGCTTGTGGCGCTGGGCGACAGCCCATCACGAGCGCGGCAGTCGTATGTCGCCCGTCGGCGAGAGCATGTTGTATTGAGGCTCGGCCTGAATGCTGTTTCTAGGTTGACCCATAAGTTTGTAGAGTTTATCGTAAATATATGTCAATGTACTTACTACTGAAAAGTGTGTTATTAATCTGCTCCTAATCCTGCCATCATGCGACTGAATAACAACCTTGAAAGAGAGGAGGATGTTATTACCTACAAATTCACAGTAAAAATCATCTCACGATATTTCTCATATTATTATCGACGAAAAAATAAACGGCAAACGCTGAAATTCAAACCATGAACTTTTAAAACCATTGTTCAATTTCTTACACAGCGCTGGCCTATTGCCGAATCATTCCGAACACCGAGCTGAGAAATAAACACGTATTGTTTTTGTGTCTTGATAGGTATAGTTATAGACGGTGCTTATTGTAAATTGTAAAGTTTTTTTAGTGTTATCAATTTATCTTACAATATCAGCAGAAGATGGATTTTTATATTCTTTTTCGGCCCTGTGCCAAAGTAACTGAAAGCAATATTCCTCTCCGGCCCTGCTCTCGCGACCGATAAATTAGGAGCGCTTGCGACAGCGCGACTTTATGGCCGTCTGAAGAGGGACTACCATAGAGGGAGCTGACCACAATTATGACCAAATGACATATCATTCCAATATTAAATAAAAAATTATATGAAAGAATGTCATTCGACAACATTTCAGTGATACGTCCGTAATTGAATATACACATACTATACATCAAATATTTTAAACGCGTCAATTCATTCAGAAAAATATCGGAAGAAGCAGGATGCGAACCGCGGACCTTGGAACTAACTTTTGCCCAGGTATTCATACCTCTTAGCCACCTCGGCTATTTATTTGCCTGAGGTGACACGCGTTGGAACTTGTATTTATATCATTGTCATCATCGTATGAAATATGTCTATATAGTATATATTCATTTATCATAGCTTAAAGAATTTGAAGTATAGAATGTGTATATTTAATTACTAATAATTAGAGACCCGCATTTTTATCATTTTGAAATAGATGCTAAAATTCGGAATAGATGCTAATAAATGCGAATTTCATAGATTATGCAAATAGATGTTAAAATCTCGATTTGCTTGTTTTATGAAATTAATTTCACCGTTATAAATATGAAATTATAGATTTTTACATACCTATCTTATGTGGCCACACTTTACATCGCCTATGGCAATATTTTTACACTGTTAACATTGCCCATACATATCCTTTCGCACATTTATTGTGGGAGGAAATAGATGACATAAACTGGAGCCTACAAAATCATACTAATGAAGTTTTTTCTGTTGCAACAATACAAATAATTTCATTCACTAGTGAAAAAATAAAAAAAAACTGGAATTTTATTTAACTGAAACTGCTAAAAATAGTCTTCTTACACTAGAGTCTCATTTATTGATAAATAAGACCAATTTATATTACGAGACTTTGAGTCAACTTTTTAATCCATCAGTAGCAGGTTCAAACTGTACCGTTAATGTTAAACAAGATCTTGCAATTATTTAATTTATTAACAAAATCGCAATATATAGAAAGATATAAATTTTTTAGAAATTATAAAAAGTTATATAAACCAGATTTTACAACTATTATTGGCCACAAAATTAAGTATAAATATTTTAGTTGGACTGCTATCAAATCAATTTGGTGTGCAGTAAATAGTGTTGATGTTGAAAGATTCTTCAGAAAATATTATTTAATAGTTGACCCTGTTGTTTCCGACACGATTATATATATATAATAGTAACTGATCGTCGAACTAAACTAAGAAAATAATTCTTTGAAACTAGCTCCATGATTTATTTTAATAACTATTAGTAAGATACTATTGTTTGTAAGAAAAAATTCAATAGTGCTTTTAAAGCCAAAGGTCGTGGGTTCGATCCCAGATGGAGATTAAAAAAAAGAAGGATTTTTAATCGATTTATGAGCTCTAATATACCCCCGGTTGGTGTGAATTTGATCACTCACCCGTAAAATGCCAGTCATAGCATATCAATTAAATTGGTGGTAGATGAAAGTCGTCCCGTGAAGACCACTCATTCATATTAAATTCCTGTAATAATAAGGATGATGCGTGAATCTCGGGCTGTAGTCCTTGACGTTGGCAGATCAACACCATGCTAAGCGTCATAGAATTCCACAGATGAGATTCAGAATTACTATCACCATCTGTCGGAATTCTCTTGTATGTGCTTACATACAAAAAACATAAATTATGGAAAATGCTGCATTGGCGATGTAGCAGGAACATACAATAGTGTTAAATTATGTGAACAGATAATACGAATGTGCCCTCGTCCTAGAACAATATAATGATTCACTTGCAGTATAGACAGAGATAAAATATGTAGAGGGGCATGAAAAAGAAGAAGAAAAAGAAGAAGAATCGGCTGAGGGGGATAGGGGTGGGGGTGAAAACCTTTTCTTTTCGAATTATCACAAAAAGAATTGCCATCTTTACGTGCAAAATAATAAGGGACAAAAGATGTACGAGAACTCCACATTCGCAACAGCGAAACGTCGCAAGTCAAACATCAAAATTAAAATGACGTAAGAGCAAAAACATTTTTTTATTTATTATTTATTTATTTTAGATTGCGTGTGAAAAATAATTTACGATTAAGTAATTGCAAAAAATAATTTTTTTTTGGCGCTTACGTCATTTTATTAATTTTCTGTGTTCGGTTCCTTTGAGATACGACGTTTCGATTTCGAGTGTTTCGCGCGAAAGAGCGAGTCAGAGCTAGAGACAAAGAATGAGAGGAGTTGAGGTGAGCGGGTTGGAATAAGATAGAAATATGGGAAATCAAGTGTGTTGGAAGAGAGTGGATAATCGGGATGAGGGAGTGGTGGGGGAATAAAAGAAAATCGTTTACATTTGAGCGATTTCTCCAATTTAAAATTCCTGCGAGATAGCACCGCGGTCCTCTGTGTATGGGTGGCTCGCGGTATCGAGGAAATAATATTCAAATTTTATTTATATATTTAATATAATCTTAAGTTCTTTAAGTCGTTATTCAGAGATTGCGCTCTTTGAAGTGGTCTAGCCGGCATCAGGTCCCCGCTTGATGAAAACCCTCCCTGTTCCGTCCTGTTTTTGGAGACTCAGATGGGGACCCGTTACTGGGTGCACGCAAAAAGCTACTTGTTAGAGAGTGGCTGAAGGCCTTCCCGTAATTCTAGGTGCATCAGTTAGATGTCAAATAGACCTCAGTCTAAAGCTGCGAAGTAAGTATAATACAGCGAGTCTCGAATTGCCTTCTTTGGTAACACGTTGCTAACCACCGTAGTCGTAGTATAGTTTTTGGCAATCGGGCTTTCAGCTTTGCGGCATCAACGGCATGGAACTTGCTATACAAGGATAAGAGAGCTGAAAACTTGGAAATCCTTCAGAGGTAGATTCAAGATCCACCTTTCTACTCAGAGAGGCAAAGAAGCGCTTTTGAAATGACCCATTTGATCAGAAAAAAGCTTAATACTGATATTATAATAAAAGTAATATTATACTACCTTATTTTGGATTTATGATGGATTACATGGATCAAACTGAGCACAGTTCGTTTGTTGGAACACCGCGGTTTCACCTTCAATAATTTTTTTAATCAGTTTCCAACGTATATAAATATACTGATGTTTGAAGTGAATTAAATAATCTACAAGTGATCAACAATAAAATATACGTACAGATGTAAGGCAATGTGGAGCTTAGGGTTAAAAGAACAGTACCTGTAGTGTCCGAGGCATATATTTTTAGTGATTAGTTTATAGGATGAGGAGATATGATGGTTAGACCTACGATCCTGATGCTTTGATCATTTAGTTGTAAAGAGCAGCTCAATTTAAGAGACACGCGGTTAGCAACAGGCGGTAACCCATCCATGCTATGGTCCACGTCTTTGGTTCTCTAACAAGAACCGCGTCAAGCATGTGCAATTGTCGATGGACGTGTGAGATATAAATTAAAATATAATTTATATTTCTCTTATACTAGCCGTCGTATATCCCATCATGCATAGCCAGTGGCGGAGTGTGGTGGCGGGCGACAGAACAAAGGCGCTCCTGAAAACAAGAATAATCAGAACTGGTTCGAATAAATCCTGCTCCACCCCTCTCAAACTCCCTCCCTCACCTATCCCCACCCAAAACCAATCGAACGACACTAAATCGACAATAATACGCTTATTATTACATAACTATTTTATTCTTTTTTACAACATTATTTGCATAAATATACCGAGAGGTTAACGACCCAATAAAATTATGTTATATAAGGTTTTTTTTACCATATCCTCTCTATATTTGGAGCATACAGACACTACGAATTGCCGTTTCAAAATTTGCTAAGCTTAGATTGTCTTTGCCTTGTGCAAGAACACTTGCATACCTGGAGGTACACATGGAAACATTGATGGTTCTCTGGAGCTTCCATGGCAATAGCCCGCGAACTTGCATAGACTGCGGCTACAGTACCAGAGAAATATTTTGGAGTTCAATAATCAATGTTTTTTTTAAGAATATCGGATTATGAGCTCGACGCTCCTGAGGTTTCGACGTTTATTTTTTGTCTTTAAGGTTTGGCTCGACGCAACGAGAGGTAATACGATAACGAATTTATGTCACATATTTGTTGAAAATTTAAAGCAATTTACAGACAATTTATAGTGCAAAATAGTTTTTTGACTTCGTTTTACGCTATGCTAAGTTGTATAAATATTATCTGTCTTATATTATACATTTAAATATTCATTTGAGCGTCACCTTCGGTATTCAAAGCATTCATGATTTTAAGTGCCCGATGTTTCCCGGTGCAATTTAGATATAAAGAGTGGGTTACTGACTAATTTCTGGTGACCATTTGTGCCAAATAAGGAACGCATATGAAAAAAGAAGACTCCTCAAATCTTTAGTCTCTTTAACGATGAGATACTCGTAATATTTAAGTAAAATTTTAAAGCTTTCTTTATTCACCAGTGTGTCTTTTTAAGGAGCAGCCCATCGAGCGCTGGTTGTGACTTATGAGGCGCATAACATCATATATGCGCCATGTTTTGTATTCTACGTTGTGTGGCTGATGTAGTGGGAACGGGGAGAGGTTCCCTTCGAGAACCTCGGAGGAGGCTGCCTGGGGAACGAATATAAGCGAAGATTTTTCACGAGACCTCTCTGTGAATGACAAACTCCTGTAAATATTCTTACATTATCAAAATGAATTAACGCAGTAAATAAAATAGTTTGTTTTTTATGCATTAACTTTAGTTTTGGCAACTTGTTTCGTCTCTTTGAAAAGAAATTGTAGGAAGTAAAAAAACTCTTTTCCTTTTACAAAATAATAATAATTTAAATATTTAATTTATAAAATAAAAAAATAGAAAAGAAATGGCGTAAGGTCCCATCAATTATTAATATTCGTTATATCATAATTCACGTGTAGCACATAAATTCAAGTGGCGACACAATACCGAGCGCTGAGAGTCAAAATTGTAACAATAAGAACCTCATCACAAGTACATCATCTTTGATAGACAAATAACACAATGTATTATTATAACAAAATAAAACATAATGGTTAGATGGTGCGAAAACTGCGTATCCGTATAGTGGGAACAGGGTTCAAGAAATTACAGATAGCACATTTATAATATTTAAAAAATCGTTTATACTGAATATAACACAAATATAATTACTTCCTCGAACAAACATCTACGTATTTTGCATCTCTTACTAGAGTACAAGTGCGAGAATTCTGGGTTTTATACGATAAAGTACTAGTTAAGTGTATATAACTGTACGCAAGCAACTTTACATACCTTCATGTGGGAACCCACCCTGAGCTAGGGATGGGAACGTAGGGGTGGAACTGGTGGCAGGATAAGGGGGGAATTTTTCTCTGTACCTTCGTTTCAATCGGGGAACCATCTCTGCCCAGGATCATGGATACACTTTATTTTCGGAGCATTCTTCAGCGTGGAATTGATTGTTTGGAGACCGTGTTTGTACCCGTATGGAATCGTAAATGCGCCGCCACGTGGACTTTTAATCCATTTCAAATTAATTATCATAAAGAGAGATTATCAAATTATCTACAATATATATATATTCGTGTCGGAAACAACAGAGTCAGATCCTGTCTGTGCAGAAGTGGGCGACGTCGATGGCGTTACTCCTGGCCATCATCAGGCCTTCCTGGGTGCAGCTACTCCTACAGTCGACAACAGAACTGGTGATACTTGAGGGCAACCTGCGGCTGAAAATGTGGAGAAGCGCAACTGAGGGGAATACTTGGATTGCCCCGAAAGAGGACCTAGCCCCTGGACATGACCAGTGGTGGAATATATGGAGGTCCCTTAACTGACTTCGGACCGGAGAATGCAAGACGAGGACACAAATGAAAGCCTGGCAGTTTTATAACGGGCCGACTGAATGTGACTGCAACGTGGAGCAGATCCTGTCACACCTTCTGGAGTATGCGCTATGTCCGAGTAGCTGCTTTCTCAATATGCCAAAAGAACAGTTACTTAAAATATATGAATTTTTATAGTCAATTAAGGAAAATAAATTAAAATTTAAGGTGAGTTGTGGGCTGAGAGAGTCATTTTTATCATTCTCAAAATGAGTAGCTACGAGTATTATTGGTCGGGTACTTTGAATGAAATTTTTCTGCATACGTGTGTATGTCTATTTCAAAATGAGAAAAATTCAAATCTGTGCAGAGGGCGAAAAATTGGCAGAGAGGCCAAATACAACAATAAAACACTATCGAATTAGGGTATCGCGTATCCGAAGGCGCCCGGTTTTAATCATATTATAAGGACGGACCCTCCAATCCCGGCCCTTTTTTATGAAATCCGATTACGCCGGGGTCGGACCCGCCCGGGGTCAGTCGGGATTCGCGGTGGGCGGCGGGCGGGAGCGGATTTTACAGCATCTCAGGGCCCTCCGGGGAGGAATAAAGGGCTTATACATTCACCTTGTTTAGACGGCGTCAAAGTTTCAACGCTGGCGTTGATGGCGCACTGGGTGATTATAAAATATCCAATCGTCTGCTTGAAAGGGATGAATGTTTTAGATATCTTGGCGTGTACGTCTTCGAGAGGAGTGGTCGTAGAAATCTAGCTTCTCTCCAACACAAGAACGTCTTTCATGCACAATCTTTAGGAATCGCAGCTTCATTCAATCAAAACAAAGTGCTGAATATACAGTGCTTTCAGCCAATTCAGCCATATAGTGGGTTTTGAAAGCAGGTGCCCTGTCAAATACTAATACTTTGACATTGTGATAAATAACGAGGAGAGAGAGCGGACAATGCAGCCTTCCTACTACAGTCGGTAAAGAGACTAAGATGAAACTGGTTAGAACATATACATTGGATGCCGCAAGAGAGCATAACCCTTTCGCATCGGTTGTCGGCATTTGCTGTCATGAGATTCCCCGACCGTTGACATCGGTTGATGTGATATATCATTTTGCTACTTTCTTATATTTTTTAATATATAATAGATAGAATAGAGAATAGTTTTCTATGCATCATCTCATAGCTAAAGGATACAAGAACCAATGTCATATGAAAATATACCAAATAAGTACATTTATGCTTCAAATACTAGTTTTATAGTTGACAGTATAATTTGTATTCCAACCGAGCCGTAATGAAAGGAATAAACTACAGCTGACTTATTTTCAAACCTTCGGGCTCGCGCCGTTCGGGAAAACCAAGAAGTAAAAAATACATTAAATGGAATGAGAACCATGGCGACTGATAGAGCTTTGTGGTGGCAGTTTGTTACGAAAATATACTAACAGGCAAGGTGTTGATAATAATTTTTTGTAAATAAAATATATGTAAAAGAGATGAAGATAGGGCACTCAATATTGAGAGGGTCAGGATATTTTGGCATACGAGTCACTGAGATCGCATGCTGCATCCAGCCGTCCTGACTGAAAATCATAGAGCCTGCTGATAATACTCTGCTGCTTGAGCTTCTATAAAAAATATTATTTATAATGTTTTAGTAATTAAATACACACATACAATTAAACATCAAATTTTATACGTATCATTTCGTTCAGAAAAATATCGGCAGACGCGGGATTCGAACCACGAGCCCTGCACCTTTGCTCTATTCTACACACCGCGCAGTCCACACGACCATTCTCCGCCTGGGCAGATACGCGAAACTTGATGAATTTATACCATTGTTAACATCGTATAACGATAGATGTCTCTGTAGTGTATATTCAGAGCATGTATATTATTATTTTTATTATTTAATCAGTCAACATTTAGTCACAAGCTTTTTATATTATTAGTTACAGATAGTCTATTTATTCAGGTCACGAACCGAACTATAGACTGAATGGATGAAAAACAACTTCTTGTAAATCCTACACGGACATTACAATCAGTCATTTACCTGTGTTACTGATGAACCTTATTACCTTCTTGATATTGTCTCAAAGTGACATTATTAAATGGATTTTTTCGTTTTTATTTGAATATTTTTCAAAAAATACCCTAATCTTATTTTATAGATCATTGAATATATTTCAATATTATTTGTAATTAAATACACACAGACAATTATACATCAAATTTTATACGCGTCAATTCATTCAGAAAAAATTTCGGCAGACGTGGGATTCGAACCACGATATAATGTTTTATATTGGATTCGTCATACATTTTTGTCACAATTATTAAAGTGTCACAAGTATTTGCGTCCACCGTGTTTGTCTTAAGTCACATGCAAATGTTCCCCTGCATGTGTTCGTCCGGGTTTATGTTCCCAGGGGCGGCTCTAAGTGCGCGCAGTTGGGGAAATCGTTTTATGTCCGTGTTATGACAGGCCACGCGGATTTTCCGACACGAGATTTTCTTTAGTTTTCCCGACCACGTTCCGAATCTCAATATTCGTGTGGACGCGTCGGAATTAAGTCATAAGACTCTACTAGTGTTTCATATACATACTAGTACATTACATTTACATGCCGGAAAAATATTTCATCATAGTATAAATAATGTATAACTAACTACTACATACATAGTAAAAACATTTTTCTGTTCTTCCCAGACATTTACTTCAGACTAACTGCTAAATGAATAAGCCCTGTTAACTGGTCTATCCAACTAATGACTGAGCACGGCGCTTATTATGACATATACACATTTAATTTAGGTTTCAAACCCTAATTGCCCTTGTGGCGCCCCCTTCCAGACTTCAGAGTACATTCTCTGGGACTGTCAGTTCTACTTGTTAGAAAGAGGAGTCTTTTTCGATGCAGTTCGAGCGAATCGCCTAGGCCCTATCGGTCATGCAGACTTTGTGGCCCCTAAAATTTTTTTCCACGCATTTACATTTTTCGCTCGTGAGAAAATCTATCTTCCATCTCCATCTCTTTACAACCCGTGAATGCGATTCCAATCTCTTTCACGGGTTCTTTCTTTTATCACTTATGTGTAGTGGCCACAATTGTTCAGAGGGGACTCCCACTGGACTAATCAGTTGCTAACAGATCATAATCTGAATAAACGCATCATCAAGGAGACTTAACTGTACTCCGGTGTGATGCAGGTGTGAGGCGGGTAATGTCCAGTCTAGGATAAATAATGTTTTATAAAATATAGATTGTATCACATGAACTATTCAATGTACTCGTCAAAGCTGCGAGAGGCTTAGATGAATGAGGCGAGGACTATGGCATCAGAGCTTTATGGTAGCGGATCGGGACAACCTTATGCTTTAGTTTTGAGAGCGGACATGGCGATGATTATGATGGAGATAAACTAATTCACGCGAAAAACTCATAACAAGCAAAATCTCATATGACATTTCCCTGATAAATTAATTGAAAAAAAAAGATGGATAAGGGGATTTGAATGACAGTCTTTGTTATTGTAATTAGTAAATTTTACATTATTTTCAGTTATTTTAACCCAACCCTATGAACATTCGTCTATTTATTTTGTATTAATATAATTTAAACTATATTGTAAAAAATATTCGAAGTTAAGAATTAAATTTCTTGCTATAAGTCAGAACAATTAATTATTAATGATAGCTATTTCTTAACTTTTCTTTAAAAATATTTATATACGAAATAAACTTTTTTTTTAAATGGCGTTTCACAATATATGTATTGAATATTTATTCGTTATGTATGAATTGTGTAATTAGAAAAGTAACATGTTTTGGTTTTATATTTATTCAATAAATTTAAAATAATTACAAATTAAAACGAAACCAACAAAAAATGTATTTTATAAATAATGTATCTCAGAAATACACAACCATTAAATATATAGAATATAAGGAAATATTAACTTTTTTCTTTAAGATACCGAATTCAACGTTTTATTATTTATTTAATTAAAAGCCCTATAATCTGAAAATGAAAACGACCAGAGACAAGCACTTTGAAGTGCTCTTAGATTACCGAAGTGAAGCAATATATTACGAAAATCAAAACTGTGGTTAACGGCTGTTGCTTACCGCGTATCGTTTGTTGTGTTAAAAAAATTTTCAGTCGTCTGTAGCGTCATGCTAATGATATTATTACCTTAAAAATCCAATTGTTGACATAATTAGTTAGACTACTTAAGCTTAGATCATTTGGTCGTATGGGGGGGCTAAACAAAAGATAATATTTCTTTCTTTATCTTCCCATATCCGTTCTCTATTTGAAACATATGGTCACATAAATATGCTGCCACTTAATTCAGTCACCGGATTTTTTTTCATTCCTTAATCTATGACATATTTTCACCTGAAAGCCCACTTAAGAAAATACTCGTATAGTGTTACCGAAATGGTCCAGAGAAGAAAACCGGGGAATTAAATAGAGTGTGTCCGAGGCATATTTCGAATGATTTTTTAATATTTTTTTTAAGTTTAAGGTGATTCGCTTGACGCTCCCGAGGATCAGACAATTTGGTCTCAACCCAATATTTTCTCTGTGTTTGAAATACATTTTCTTAATATTTCATATATGGTTTCCGACTTCTGTCTTCAAGTGTTTTTATCGTTATAAAGGTGAATCGTGACGTCATACTTCACTCCCTTCAATCAGCGTTCGCTCATTATTTCCAGTGACTCGAACGCTCGTACATCTTCTGGTCTGAACTGGATTACTCCCGTTCAGACGCGGCGGTTTCCGCGATGATCAGCCGCGCGGATTGTATTTACACCAATTACCGATCACACCTTCTCACTAAAGAAAAGTACATCTTAATTCGCTTGAAACAGCTTTTTAATTAAAAATGAATAATAAACGTACAAATCTATAGTGTCACAGCTTCATTTCATCATATGATGATGCAGTGGTCAACGTCGAGTATCGAGACAGATAATGGTTACACTATCTGCGGTTCAAATATCAAAAGCGCTATTTTTATTTTTATTAATTAATTATGTTTAATTGATAATATAAAAGCTTTGTATTATGCTATTTACTTTTAACATATATATATGTACACATTACGATATAAATTTTTTTTTAAATGTTTTTTTTATCTTGCGTAGAACGTGTTCATTCGCTTGGGGAATCCGCATGGTTAGCCGAATATTTGAGTGTAGTATAATTTTTAAAATTAAAACGATAAGGAATTTAAGTATACATTGTAAATGAATGTGTTTAACTTGTTAATTACAATTTAATTTAATTTTTTTTTAAAGTAGTGAATACTATGGATTGAGCCGCACCTTAGGACCAAATGGTTCTGGCCGAGAGCATCGGATTTATCTCTTTAGGATACTAGAGTTCCCGTCTTTATACGAGTTTTCAGGTTCGGCCTGAAAGCCGTCACGAGCCATATGTGTTATAAAGAAGACCTTCTGGCGCAGAGATATTTTGGGACGAGGCGTGGACAGCGGCAACTGTCAGAACTGAATGATGGAAATATGCGGTGACCATATGCTTCAGATATGGAATGGATATGGAAAGAAGTAAAATACATAATTATTTGTAGGCCATTTAAATAAAATTATCCATGTTGTATGAACGGCTTAGTATTAGATTACCGGCGGGTATAGCTCAATGGTCAAAGATTTTGCTTTGCAAGTCAAAGGTAATGGGTTCGATCCCCGATGGAGATTAAAAAAAAGGATTTTTAATCGATTTCTGAGCTCTAAAATAATACGGTTGGTGTGAATTTGATCCCTCACCCGTAAAATGCCAGTCATAGGATATTAATTAATATTGGCGGTAGACGAAAGTCATCCTATGAAGATTACCCATACATAGTAAATTCCTGTAATAATAAGGATGATGCGTGAATCTCAGGCCGTAGTCTATGACGTTGGCGGATCAACACTCCACATGCAGCGCTCATATGCATCATGGTAAGCGTCATATAATTTCACAGATGAGACTTCAGAATTACTATCACCATCTGTCGGTATTCTCCTGTGTGTGCTTATATTAAAAAGGCTATCTGAATTTATATTTTTCATTTACCTGCGGATGATCCGCGCGGATGAAGTAAGTGCGCGGAAGCCGCTGTGTGTGAACAAGGTCTTAGAACTTCTTTAAAGGTGATTACTCCCGTGTTCAACTCAGTCATTCTAAAATAACAACGAGAATAACATTAATCCGGCGAGTGTGCTTTAATTAATAAGCATTAGCGATGGTTTAGCCGCGCCAGGTTAAATGATCAACTAACCTGTGAATGACCACAAAATTAATGGACTCGTATAATATCAATTATTAATCGAATTAAATAATCCAAGACATACATACAATTACGCAGGCAAGCTTTTGTTAAACTTGATTACTGCACTCTTATGGCGAAAAAACCACAATGTTTGATAAAAAAAAAGGCATTTAACCAATGCATCCTCCACGTTCAATTTATGGCGTTTATACTCGTACTTGTACGTGGCAACAGCAGGCTGTACACATTAAATAAAGGTCACTCAAAGTGTCATGGAGGGATCCAAAATCTAAATGACTCCAAAAGATAGAATGATACTTGTTAAACAATAAATATTATTATTTTGATAATTTTTAATCAAAAACATATTTATATTTCATATCGTAAGTGTGTTGTCGCTGTGTATTTTCTTCACATAGTTTTGTCAGCTGTCATTTTCTAACCTATTTTCATAAAATTATGAGATTTACCGAGTATTTATAAAACTTAAGTTCTCGACGATATATTTAGGCAGCTGTAGTATTAATGCGCATTAGGGCGTAAATAAATCAATTTTCCAAGAAAGTCAGCCGATAAGCTATGCATTTCACCATAATATCATTCATATGCTTCAAATGGGAGCTTCAGAAGAAATTATATCAAAATTCAGTTTAATGTGTGTCATCTGTTATCGCATCTCCTACAACGAATATTCGATAAAATATTTTTATACGAAACTGACGTGGAATGACGAGAGAGACTTTTCATATTAATATACTATCATTGGCATAGGTTTGCAACTTACATACTATATTCTTTGCATGTTGAGAATATATGTCATATTTATTGCACATTTAAAAATAAGTAAAGAAACAAAATTTTAATAATTGTAACAGTGGTTCTTTAGTTGTTTGAGGATTTTCTATTCATCTTCAAGACCAGCTGAACATCATCAGTGTTTGAAAGACCCAGCTACTGTGAGCAGAAATAAAACATCAAGCAAACAAACACAGCCTACAAAAACAGCCTCTTCATCATCAGGCAGACATACTACCTCGAGTGCAAGGACCTTAGAATCACTTTAAACACTAATTAATCAATTATGATCGATGATGTTTCATTTTGTTAGTATTTTGTGAAACAATGCTGGTATTTATATATTTACGGTTTTACTATCAAATGAAAAATATATCAAATTAAATATTTATTGTGAATAATTTTATGAATCATATTATATACCGTTACGATGGGTCTTCATCTGAGACCTACAAGCAGGACGAAAAAGTTGGATTCTTTAGCTCTAATTAGAGGAGCACACGTTAAAATAATTTATATCAACACCATATAGCCCTTGCAAGCTGGTGTCAAAAAGCCTCCATAATCGCTATTTTAACACTTTTATTACATGTCTTGATTGGATAAATCATAAAAAATGGCGCTTAAGCGTGCAGTTTTGTTTCCTTTGAACTATCACGTAGCCGCTAACTGTCATTTGATAGCAGATAGTTCATCAAAGGGCTGATATGTAGTCTTCGGGCGCTGCTACTGTTACTGCGCGATTTAAGTGACTTTAAACCATTTAAGCACCATGAGGTATGGTTCATTAATTATTTGAGCTCGGGCTGATAAACGAAGTTTGTAAATATTATATTTAAAATATACGTCAATGTGTTTCTTGAAAAGTTGTGTTATTTGTGTTGATGACATGCTCCTCATCTCTTTTACACGCCAATCCAATGATAATCCCGCTGTTGTGGAGTCACCATGGGAGATGTCATAATAACGATTAAAATATTTTAACAACATAAGTTATGCTTATTTAAATTATATTCAATAAACTCGGAAATTGATCATCATTTCTCTTTATTACGATAATTCTGTTTTGCTTCCGAAGACTGTATCGTAAACCGCATTGTTTCGAGAATGGCTGATTGCATTTGAGCATCGCATTATGCAGTTCTTGATCGAATGAATTGCTTATTGGATGCATTAAGTACCACGGTCTCTTGCTAACTCTACTGCTACTGGGGCATGCAATTTCTGTTACATCGTTATTAGCATGGCATTCAACGAAGCGAGTGCTTATATTAATACAATGCATATTGAATAATTTAATGCAGGTACTTAATATACATAATCGCGTTGCTTACGACTAAGCATCGTGGAACGTCATCGTGGAATCGTGGCGCATCATACGTCAGCACTACATCCAGTAGCTACGTAGAGTAAGTTCTACGTATAGTTGCCCGTTCTACGTATAGTGAAGAAAAAGCAGCTCTAGGTTATGCTCCTCTGCGGCATCCGAAGTATAAGACCAGTTCCATCTTCACCTATTGACCGACTAGTGTTGAAGGCTGCCTTACGTTCTCTCACCATGAAATTCCTCACAAAGTCGCAGCGTATAGCCTTTAAAATAGCAGATAGTTATAGAATCCACAGATGACATTTTTTTCAGCAAAATGTGTTGGTATTCTTAAGTATGTCAACATAGACTAAAATATTTTCTATTTATCCGTTGCATATCTTAAGTATATGGTTACCATAAATTGCTGCCATTCAGTTCTGTCAGATGTTTGGTTTGCCAAGACACCTTAAAGTTCACCCTAAGGTTCACCTTGGAACATATGGTTCCCTACGACCTCCAGGCAGAAGACGAAGAACTTGGAGAGATGCTTTCTATAGTATTCAAGACAAAATTTTCCATGATTTTTTAACGTGATTTTTTTTAACGGGATCGGGTGATAGTCAGACTTTTCCGATGCCTGAGCCATTTGTTCCTAAGGATTGTCTTAAACCGACCAGCAACACTTAATTAGCAATGTGGCGTCAATCCATCTAAGTTTACGTCAGCACCCAATGATGCTTAACTTTAGCAATCTAACAAGAACCGCATTAACGATTCGCTATTACCGGTGGCTGAATATAAATAAATAATAATAATCAAATGATTCCTAAACAATACATGCATGAATAAAATTGCATATAATTGAGCAATGAAAATTCATTGCATTTAGTTATTCAAGTAATCATAGAAATGAATGTTTCTTTGTGCAATGAAAATTGGTTAGCGATTTTCTTTAATGGCCCATACAAGTTCAATA
This sequence comes from Glossosoma conforme, assembly GCA_022606575.1. Classification (NCBI taxonomy): domain Eukaryota; kingdom Metazoa; phylum Arthropoda; class Insecta; order Trichoptera; family Glossosomatidae; genus Glossosoma; species Glossosoma conforme. Next base: position 2,053,435 of record JAGTXR010000002.1, read on the forward strand.
GCTTCAAAATAAGACGTTGTAGGAAAATTATGACGTGACCTCTCCGTCTGTCACGATGCTCGCGGTGCAGGTGCAAGTGGGATGCATTATGGTCATTGAATTGCATCTTTCATATTAAAGCAATTCAAAAGGATAATTTAAAGACATGCAGCTAATCAAATAGTTAATATTATTTATTTAAATTACTTTGAAAATTTAAATAATTGAGGATATTTTTCAATAATAAATTTTGAGATTTGTTTATACTTGTGTTAGGTCAGGATTATTTTATTTTGATCGAAACGTTATTTCATTTTTGCATTTTTTTTAGCCTAAGCGTTTCAATTTCGTTCTTGATTGGTTGAAATCGAAAATTTAATCGTTTACCAATCTCACCAAGTGCATCTACGAGTATACAGGCTTTGTCCGGAAATTAATAGGACTGAGTCGATTTAAAAAAAAATATTGAGCCAATCGTTACAATTCGTTAAGAACTTTCAAAGTAGGCTCCTTCTGCGTCGATGCAGCGCTGCCAGCGCGATTTCCAAGCATTGAAGGCGTCGCGGAAGGCATTCTCCGGAATAGCCTTTAGAGCCGCTGTGCAAGCTGTTTGGATCCCTTCTGTCGTCTTAAAATGCTTGCCTTTCATCGGCCTTTTCAGGTGACGAAACAAATAGAAGTCTGGGGGGGGGGGGCACATCTGGGCTGTAGGCCGGATGCGGAAGCGTTGGGATGCCTGCTTTGGTCAGGTAGCTGGTCACAAGAAAGGTGGTGTGAGCCGGGGCGTTGTCGTGGTGCAACTTCTAGTCGGCTGCGATGTCTTGTCGGACTCGATTGACCCTTCGTTTGAGTCTCTTGAGCACTTCCACGTAAAAGTCGACCTTGTATAATCATTTGAAACGCCTTTGTAAAAACGTTTGTTATTTTTATTATATATTAGTTTTAGTAGTAATATTTTCGGGTGATTTGTCGATAGATTTTTCATAAAGAAAACTGATAATCATACCCAAGGCCCTGATTGTTTGTTTAAGTAGCGGCTGAAGTTTAGCTACTCATGGTAATCCATATTAAAAAAAAACAACATAATATTGACAATGATATATTTTTATTCATCGCTAAATAAACTGTGCAACTGTTAACATTTAACTCTCAACATATTTTGAATTTAAATGCGCAAGGCATTCTAATGCAATCTCTTAATTGGCGAATCAAAATTTATACATTGCCAGTTTCATAAACCTCAGCCGTCAGACCAAAGCCACAATATTATGAAGTTTTTAAAAGTCTCCAGCGACCGCTACGAGTGAGCTTCTCTGTCCGCACTTGTCGGTAATGATTTCAAATTATAACGACCCGCCATCACGCACACGGTCTGGGGAGCTTTTGAGCTTTCATGCTCTCGAAAGCTCCTCCGCCGAGCTTTCGCCTTTGTCAAGAGCTTTTTGTGTAGCTCACTAATCACGAGACACGAATGCAAATTCGAATTGAGCATTAAAAGCTGTCTCGTCACGGTGGATGCGCTCGACGGAAGGATGTTCAGACTAATTGCCTTGAAATTTGATTGACAAACTACTATGAAAATGGACAACTTACTAAAGAAAAAAATAATTTAATATTCAATTCACTACATCATTGAAAATCTCCCATTATACCATATTAAATACATTTGAATATCATCTAGTGGTATGATGGTTTTGTTTTGTGAGGAATGATAAGGTGAGAGAGCGAGCATACAAGGCAGCCCTATAGTTTGCTTTAAAAGACGATAGTGTACCTGCTTGGAACACGATCTTCGATTACTTTCTGCTTACTCTAGGAATGCCTCTTGTTTTAACAACGCCTATTTTTGGGTCACGGATACTCATCTTTGATGTGGCCTGTCTAAAGATCGAATTCTCAGTAGTATCATGTCAGTTACTAAGCTCTCCACTTTTTCATGACACATTTTTTATTCTATCTTATAGATTTTTCCATAGCACATCTTCGACGCTGAATATTATTATGTTATTTCAGAATTTTCAAACATTGATTAAGATTTTCAGTCCTACTAAGTAAGTGGAGTGTCTTCATTTTAGTGAGTCTTAAGAGGCTCTCTCTGCTTTTATCTCATCTCATAGGCGTATATAAAAAGCTGCCGTCTGAATAACCCATTATAAACTATATATAATTAAAAATTGACTCCTGGAAGCAGAGCTGACGTAAGATATAGCAAATACTATATTGACTAACAGAACTATGCAGTTGTTAATTATGTAAAGATCTTAATCTCCGTCTTTGAAGTGAAAATGATAATGATGATGATTAGGCATAATATTTCTATAAATACGATAGTGTTGCGAATTTCATGTATCAGGTTTGCGTCAGGTAAGAGTTTCTTTTTTTATATGTCACTAATAGTAAAACTTGATACATACTCGTATGTCAATTATTTAATTAACATTCTACTACTAACAAATATTCGACATGCTCTCCTAGTACCTGATTTCATTCTTCCATACAATCTAAGGCTCTTCTCAAATATATTTTTGTGAACCCCTTTTCGCTAGTTGGAGCAATTTATAGTCACTAATTGCACACATATAGTTCTGTCATCCCGCCATAATCGTTGCCTTTTCCCATGTCAAATGTGTCTACCGAAGGTCCGCAGCATTGCCAAAGTATTTGCATCATATGTTTATAGGATTTAAATGGTGTTATCTCTGATGTGCGAATTTTTCACGCTTTATGTGAAAATAATTTCCTTGGATAAAACTTACATTTTTTTTAGAATATTTAAAACTAAGTTTCTCTGGAGAGACTTTCTTTAGAATTATTCTATCGTAAAGTTTCAACTTTGATTTAAGTTGTGGCCGAGAGACTAATTGGCTTGGAATATGCTTAATGATCCTCTAGACCGGTCATTATGGACAACTGGACTGAGCTTTGTGAATTATTAGACGCTACAATAAAAGCTCAAATGAAAATCTCTAATGTTTCATGAGGCATAAGAAAATAATTGTGAAGAACTATTGAGTGACCGCCAGACGTTGATTTAAAATAAATTTGATTTCATGTCACTTAGTTTTCATTTTTTACGTTAAAGCTTTAAAATATATATAGGAAGAGCTGTTTCTAGTAAATTTTATGATAATTCTTGTGATTATAAATACTTTTAATGTGTAACTTGATGAGTACAGTCAACCTTCTTTGGACTAAACGCACGTTTTTTTATTTGTAACGTAGATTTTGTATATAGTGTTTGCAGCTTTTTTTTATAAAACGATCGCTTATATTGTGTTATTTTCAGTTGAACTGCTTCCCAGGACTAAATGGTTCATGCCTCAGGAGAATCTGGTTAATCATATTAATTTATGAAAACTTTATAAAAGATTGATTCGTTTTCAGAAGTCAACACTAAGAATTGTCAGCTTACTATTTTATTGTCAATAACCTGTACCTGTTAGTATATATTATATATTTATTTTTATGGCTATCTGCATTGTGACAAATACAAAAAAAAACTTAAGTTCATTGCCACGATGCTCAGTTTTAAACTTTTTGAACTGTAAAATTATTTATTCCATTTTAGTGAAAAAACTTATCAGTTCCTAATGTGTTTCATCACTGAAGTCATATTTACAGTAAAAACCGATTGAATAATAATCGAGGCATAACTAAGAAAATTTCCAGTAATTTCCCCATTATTTCCGCTGCAATTTTCCTTTGATCGTGCACGTAAACGTCACGTGATTAGGTTTTGATTAATTAATGCGCCCCACCCATTAGGTTACCTCCGGAGCCTCTATGTGTATATTTTTTTATGTAAATCCGTGAAGGAGAATTCCACCAGACGTTAATGAATATAGTCAACCAAAAATTATATTTCGCTTTATATTTTGAGAACTGTAATAGTTTCATGTATCTTCGATTTTAATCAATGGGCAATGACAGACATTTATGGGTGAGGGATGAATCTCGCACGTGCCGCGAGTAAACATTTAAATATATATTGTTAACTTTGTCAAAATTAAATATTTTCAAACTACGCGTTCTCCAAATAGGAAAACTTCATACACCGTAGCTCAGGCTAAATCTAAGGCCTAAGTTTTTTTTTTATTAAAAGTTTGAGGTGGAACCGTTTTCTTGGTTTCCGAAAAAATTTGAGGATCAAAGTTGGTTGTGGGACTGTTTTTTTTTTGCTGGAATATGCTTTAAAAATTAGAAGATTTTGAAAGCTTTGTAAGACCACTGCGTTTTAATTTTTATTGGTATCATAGACGACTCTCTTTTCTGCTTTCTAACTTTAAACAGACATTTTTATGTTTTTATGTAAGAACGAGAGTTATAAGTATAATATTTTATTCTTTAATATGAAACACTACAAAACTACCGCGTCATTTCTAAATACATTAAAATACCACCATTACTTCATTTGCCAGGTCTTGAGCGTCACTTGATTCTCACTCAAAGTCTCTTTTTATTCAGTAGCGTCTATTATTCGAATCCTTCTTCGGGTATCCTCATTACAGATTACATATTTTATAAACACTTCAAACATGAAACCTTGTATATTTTAAGAGACTTTAAATCGAACCCATTAACTTTTACATGGCAGTCACGTGCCTTGATCTCTCGTCAATTTGCCTCAACTCTACGTGTTTACGTAATGGAAATAATTTCAGGCGTTTTTTCAGACAATTTCACGATGACAATTGGTATTTCAGTCCAAGGCGATCGCGGCTTCTCCCTACCAACTAAGTATGATTGATCGTAGGAAAATTATGATTGTCTTGAATTTTTTATCATTAGGTATCATTTGAACTCTGTGTTTTATCAGAGGCATTTGCTAATGGGTAATAACGGCATCAATTATTTACACGATAGTCTAATAGCCGACCGTTAAGGGCATGTAAGAAATAATTTTGTAACGGTAAAGGAAAAATTATACATCAAAAGACACACAAAGGCTATTAGAAATATCAAATTCAGTTTGAATGGAACATGCAAAGGTGTCGTATTTATCTTTATTCCAAAAAAATGTTACAAAATGCTGTATTCTATAATAATACCTTAAAATCCACTAAAGATTTATACCAATATTCAACAACTGATTCACATACAAATTTACACCATACATCATCTTATATGATATGTATTACTTTTTAATATTTTTTTCTATTACATTTATTAATTTCAATTATATATATATAATCGTGTTGGAAACAACAAGGTCAGATCCTGACTGCCCAGAAGTGGGCGACGTCGATGGCGTTACTCCTGGTCATCCAGCTATTCGGATACAGCGCACACTCCAGAAGGTGTGACAGGGTCTGCTTCACGCCGCAGTCACATTCAGTCGGTCCGCTTGAACACTGCCAGGCTTTCATTTGTGTCCTCGTCTTGCATACTCCGGTCCGGAGTCTTCCCGGGAGCAAAGAAGGAACCTTCGCGTGGTGCCCCCTGGAAACGATTATTTACAATGCCGGCCAATCCTTCAACTACGGAAACAACAACAACAACAATTACAATTGATAATCCCTTAATCTATAACGAAGTTAAGCTTTTGCGTGTACTTTATGCTTTTAACCTTAAAAATTGTGCGGATAACCCTTAATAAAAGATTAAGAGAATGTAATTTAAAAAGAATAGATGAAGTGGCCTGGATGCGGAAAGCAGAGGATAGATGAGGATGGAGATTCATGCGGGAGTCTTACGTTCAACAGTGGACGGACACAGGTAGATGATGAATGATGAATTTAATTATGCAAAAAGAGAACTTGAATACCTGTAAAAATTTGAAAGACTGAAGATCAATTGACCGTAGAGAGTGTCAATGCACTGTAGAGTAGAAGGTGGACCAGGTCGGAATACGTTCTTTGGATGGCGTTGTAGAGTATAAACAACAGTTGCCTTTTTTACAGGTCATCGTGATATTTAGCGTTGGAAAACCGATGGAAACCAAAAAATAAAGTAGTCGGTGGAACTCTGGAAGGGAGAGCTGGCGTGAGATGTAGTGAATATGTCAGTGTACAGAAATTTGTGACGACTACATGTTTCAGCTATGCACGAAAAAGAAGAAGAAGTATTTAACACCATAACTTAGATCCTGCTTTAAAAGTCTATCTAGCTGCTCCTCCCAAAACCTTATGTTGAGAGCCGAGACGCTTAATAGGTAAAATGAAATAGTCAGTTTCAAATAAAAAATATAGAGATAGTTAATATATCTTTTATAATTTTAAGTTGTAATGATTTAAATTAAAATATAATTACCACATTACTTTAGCTGATTCACCATAAAATGTCTGTTGATAACCAAAACTTTTTAAATGTAAATTTATCATTAATTTGTGTAAGATTAATAAATAAAAAATCCTTGTTATATGATAGTTATAATTGTTTGGCTCGATGGCAGTCGGCGTCTTCGCATGCGTGGGACGCATTAAAAACGGAAGTAATTCGCGGAAAAGAAGAAAACAAACATAACTTAATAAAACATATCGTCCGCATGTCATTTAAACACAAACGGAATTAGTTCGAGACCGGGGGCTATTATGAGCGGCACACACAATCAAACTATTGTCATACTAACTTCCTATACGGAATGACATAATACATGCTTAAATGATATATTATACGTAGGTTACAGTGAAAATGATAAATATTGTATCATTTTGAGAAAATTCTTATAAAATATTTGTTAGCCTTTTTCAATACTTAGTTAGTATTTGCACTCCAGTAAATTTTATTTAATTTCTTCATTTATTCATTTAAAAGCTTATTAAAATAAAATGTCTTTTCTTAACATTTCGATTAAAAATCGTTTTTAATTATATTTACACAATTTCCAAAAACAAATATTTTAAACGAAAAAATATATTTATTGAATACTCGAAATTGATAAAGTTCCATGTTTTTTAATTTTCCAAATTATTTTAAGTCAACTGAACGCCAACCTTAGGGATACTTAGGGTACTCTGACTAGGTAAACTCAACAATGTTTAAATTGACGAGTACATTTTGTGTTAACACATACAGGAAAATACCTACAGTGTTAGTGATGCTGAAGTCTCATCTGTGGATTATATAACGCTTACTATGTTACAAATGGTTAAGCGCTGCATGTGGAGTGTTGATCCGCCAACGTCATATTGCCCGACATTCACACATCATCTTAATAATTACAGGAATTTACTATGAATGGGAGGTCTTCACGGCACGACTTTCGTCTACCACGAATTTTGTTTAATAGGTTATGACTGGCATTTTACGTGTGAAGGATCAAATTTACACACACAAGCGGAATTTTAGAGCTCGGAAATCTATTAAAAAAATTTTTTTAGCATTTGTTTATTAGCGAGTATATAATTTAACTGCAACACCTTACGTGAAAAAGTATGCCAAGGGCTCATTCACAATAGTTGTGTTTACGGAAAATCGCGTTTTCCTAATGACAAAGTATAAAAATAAAACAAAGGTATTTTGCGTGAATGTATATTGGGTTAAGCCAATAGTATTGGAAATTATGAATATACAGTATGTTCCAAAATAACAATGTGTGCCTATATACTAAATAAATTATGCAATCTACGAGTAGACAGGCATTTACACAGGCACAAATGTGGATGAAATATTTCATATATGTGTTAAATTTTTTCGTTTATTGAAATCTAATTTATTTTTAATATTCCTACTGATTGACTCCGTCATATTATATACGCTGTATATTTCCTACATGTTTAATTTTTTATTAAGTTTTTTTTCTCCTTTATCTTTTCGTTATAACAGTTTGCTTGTGGCACAGAGAAATCTACGTTTGAAGTGTCTATAACGGGTAAAATCCGATATGAAAATATTTGAAAAATAGATAGAGTAGTCAACGCTACTAAAATAATTGGCGCACTCAAGTGGTGATGGGCAGGACTTATCCGTTAAAGAGACAGTGAGAAAAATTCGAAAACAAAAGTGTTGTAGTGGCGTCCAAGAACTGGCAAACGGAGCGTTGACAATAAAGGTTCAACAATAATAATATTGGGAGAAAACTGTATGCGGGAGACCGAGTGTCGAGAGGTATGTATTTATAAAGTCATTTGGGAGAGCTAGGTTCAATAGTGGATGAACACAAGCTGTTGACAGTGCCGGTTTTAGGGGGTGGCGCAGTGGGTCGGCTGCCCAGGGCGCTGAATGAACGAAGGGCGCTAAGAGAGGCCTTATCCCCTACAGGGGATGTTTTATGTAGATTTCGCTTCCCATCCAAAATACCCAGGGGCGCCTGATTTTTTTTGCCCAGGGTGCCACAAGGCTTAAAGCCAGCACTGGCTGTTGATGATGATTAAAACTTGTAATATCATGATATAATTTGCATTGCGTTAAGTTGGTTTCACTCTGTATACTAATATACGAGTATTAGTTAGTTTACGTAAATTCTAAAGTAAAATTAATGTTCCACATGGGGAGCATCGATGGAATCCCTGGAGTCTTCACCACGTTAATATCTTGATAGACGCATTACTTTATTAAGTTTTCCCTTCCTACTTCTCCCGTACATAAATATCGTGCTACTTAATATATCCTCCGTGCCCATCTAATTCCGCTCATTACGATATAAAAATGCCTTCATGTCTGCGATATATATCCATCTACTTAATGACTTTCAACTACCTTAAGGTAATCGCACAGGGTGTTTCGCGATAATATAAACGAAAAATGAAATAAACATATAATTTTAAATTAATTTACCTTGTGTTTACATGGATCACGTTGGATATAGCTTTTGTTTAGGAGACTGCAGTTTCGGCTAACTAGATTGAAAAATCCATCACTGAAAAGAGACAACTGAGCTGCATGATACTTTCGTAAGCTTGGAAAACATTTATGTAGGGGAGGAGGTAGGGGGTGTGTCAATCAGGGAATGATAAGAGAGGAAGATAGATAGTGTTGCAAGAATGAAGCAGATAATTAATTATGTATAATTTTTATTAACTTTGTTTTGTATATGTTATTTATATTATTTTTTAAGGTGCTTAGTTTTTATTTAACGGAAACAATTTTAAAATTGGTGAGATATGTAGGATGATTGTTAGATTGTTAATTATTTTTATAAATGTATGTTTTTATAATTTTTTTGGCCGAAGTTTAGTTGTCAGTTTCCATTGAACATGTCATGTTATAAGATATTCATACACCTGAAGTTCAGCCTAAGAAGAATCTATGGTTTTAACGACTTATAGCAAAAGTCTGGGACTTGAAGATATAGTTGCTGTATTGTCCGAGACATATTTTATGTTATTTGTTGATTTTTTCTTTCGAACCATTTAGTGCTACGGGGCAGATCATCCCTTTTTTTTATTACAGATTCAATTAAGTGAGTAGTTTTTCGATAAGAAAACATTAATTTTTACTTTTAGTGTAAGAAACGTGTATAAGTGGCACTGTTGCGATGTTAATTATTTTTTAATGCCTTTCAAAAATATTTAAACAATATTATTAAATAATGACCGTTTTATTACGTCCATTAAAACGGATAAAACGTTAGAAATTTCACGATCTTTATAAGCAGTATTAACCTTTGTGTGGGTACAATTTGTGAATACGCGAAAGCCTGCGCGATTTTTTTTTTAGATGAACCCATTTGCATGCGCTAATTATGGTAAAAAACGCTAAAACTTTAGCTATTAGTCGCGCAGACTTCTGTTTCAGGTAGTTTATTGCGAGTTTAGCTTCGCGAACCTTCTTAATGATCGCCGGTAATGGCTTTGTACAAAGAAAAGTTGAAAGAAATTTTACACTGAAATTATGATGAACGACATAACAATAACAGAATAACCTTTGAGTAGAATGTCCGGAAGTTTTTTTAGATTAATTTTAAAATACACAATTCATATTTTTTATCACTTCTACACATCACTAACTGATCATATTCATTACTATGTCCGCTCCTCTAGCTGGAGCATATGGCATTCACGAACTGTCACCACAAAGCTCTGTCCAAACGCCATAGTCTTCATCACATGTCAGCACTGCCTCCTGCAGCTCCGCCATGTACATTCTATGTATAACTCGTGAAGGCCTTCCAGAATGGCGACTCGAAGAAAAGGCGGCTGGATATTATGCTCTCCTGCGGCATTCGCAATACATGTCCCAGCCAGGTCTATCTTCGCATTTTGATCTGTACCAACTGAAGTATGGAAAGCTGCCTTGTCCGCTCTCTCACCCCGTGATTCCTCACAAAGTCAAACTATCGTGCTCCTAGTACTCTACGCAAGTATCTGCTTTCAATACCTATTATACGGCTGAATTGGCTTTCGGAGATATGCCAAGATTCACAGTCGTAGAAAATAATGGGGATGATATAGGCACTGTATATACGGCACTTTGAGTTCATCAAGTCAAGTTGTGAGTCGCAGATATTGTGCATAGAATTAAAAGACAATAGCAAAAATCAACAACTGATAAACATATTCATATACAGCAACAGTTCTTGAAAATTGATTAAGTTTTCGGTGCCTTAAATAATATTGGAATGTCGAAATATATTATTACTTCTCCAAAAACCTTCAGTGTGGTAAGCAAACGTATTACTACTTAGCCACACTCGCCGGCAAAATATCATGATGTTTGCATTGTATGGATTAATTTTATACATTTTTTCATATCTATATAAATAGTATACAAAATACCTCTTGAAAATGTTTCTTTCATCTTAATTGTTAACCCCCAGAAAGTGTTTTCACGCAGTGATAAATATTTATTTGATAGTTGTCGTGTAAAGCGATACGTGTAACGAGTAATTTTTCACGTTGTCAAAAAGTCGTAAAAGCGCATACAAAAAATATCATTTTCCGTCACATTTTATAGGCGAAGAAGCATGTTAAAAATAATAAAATAAATATCGGATTTCATACGAAACGGATTGATCTTTTTAAAACAATGATGGGCGGTTAGAGTAGAATATCATCCGAGCGCTTTGAATAGATTCAGTTTTATATATCAGATAAATGATTTATGCCGTAGATAAAGACAGATATAAAATTTGTAAGAAGTTCATAAAATAGAGAGACGAACGATCGTACGGGGATCGAGTAACTCTTCTAAACGCCCAATAAAATAGCTGTAACTAGCGCCATCTCGCGAGCAGTAGTAAAGTTATCGTACAACGATATCTCGAGTATCCGTGTCTTGTTTTTCTTTTTTTCAATGTTTCAGTTACATTTTTTGTGTTCACTGTAACACAGTGTCAAGTAGTAAATCAATTTGTTTATTAAGATGCGTGATTTTTTATTATTATTGTCAGATTTTTACGACATGTTTGTTTTTAAGTCTTTAAGCAGGACCACCATTTAAGATTTTGTATTACAATTAAATAAATTATTTCTTTATTTTTTCACTTGGCACAGTTTTTGTTCAGATTTATATTTAGTCTTGTAAAATCTTAATCTCTTAACGTTTCGCCTAATGTAGTCTTGAGAACGTGATTTATAATGGTGCACTTACATCTAATCTCTAATAATCAGAACACAGACATAAAGTAAGTTAAATTACCACTTCAACCACTACTTATAGGCTTATCTCAAATTTGCAGAATACCAAAACAGGAGGTCGTCTAAATTGGCTTATGAAAAATATATTGGTGGTCAAAGAAATGACAGCTTTTTTTCTAAAATTCTACGATAGTTGATCCCTAGTTGAAGTGCATGATATCAAATACAAATTATAAAAACAGTAAAACGTTTTTTTTACCAAGAAACACTAATCTACGTGTTTTCTAAATACCATCATCTATATATTTTAATTACGCAAGCTACGTACATTTTACGTACGGAACGTTCACGTAGCATAATTTCTCCGCTAAATATCTATTTAATAATGCATATATACATGTTATAACTCTAGACATAATACAATATACATTTTCGTTTGTATGAGTAACCGCTTTTGATATTAAAAATGTAATATTTTAGATGATTAAATAAATTTATTTATTTATTGATCTTCGTAATACAATTAATCGAAAAACACTTGCTAAACATTTATTGCTATTTAACATAATAAATGTAAAATTTCTAAAAATTGAAAATATCTCTATTACAATAAACAACGCATCATTATTATGTAAAATATGCATTTTACAATGAATAACATATAAATACTATTTACGAAGTATATAAAAGCATAATTTATAAAGTAGGCGGCCGAATATAATAGATTATCACCGCGATCTATACATGTGAAAAGTATAATATTCGGTCATAAGTTGAATTTATAAATTATATAATATTTGTGATCGAAAAAATTAAATAAGTAATGTGAATTTCTAACGGATCGGTGGGAGTTTAAATAGATTGGTTCTATGCATGTGGTCCGCATGCTTTATAACAATAAATTGGAACACAAATGTCTCTTGCATTATTATGAGATCTTGAATTAACCGATTTATTGACGTTGGTATAACTCGGCCTAACGACACTTTTATCGTTCGCTTCGTATCTCATCTCTCGGGACGTAGGAAGACCCGTAAAGATGAAAAAGTTTGGAGACCCTACTCACATGTGCATTTTTTCACAGTTAAACGATTTTGCTGTAAAATTAAAAAAAAAAAGTACTTTTTAGAGTAGTTGAAGATTTTTTTGATAAATCGTATTTAATCGTATTAAACGTAGATAATAATTATTCGCTATATACGATACATCGGTTGTCGGCATATACCGTCATAAGGTTCCCCGACCATTGACATCGGTTGACGTGATATATTGTTTTGCTACTTTCTTAGAATAGTTTTTTATACATCATCTGATAGCTAAAGGATACAAGAACCAATGTGATATATGAAAATAGACCAGACAAGTACATTTATGCTTCAAATACTAGTTTTATAATTTGTTTTCCAACCGAGCCGTAATGAAAGGGTTAGACAAGCTTCTACTGAGATCTCATATAACTAAAAGTAAAACTACGTGGCGAAAAATTTTCAACTACTTTGAAATTATAGAGTACATGTTTTTTATAAATATTATCTTAAATAAATTAGTACAAATTCAAAAGAATGATGGATTATATTATATTATGAAACTTAATTAATATCGTTATTTCTAAATATTCTTGAATTCAAATTTTACTCACGATTCCTATTGAAGGAACTTACATATGAAAAATAAGTTATATTGGTTACAATAATTCTAAAGTTTGAATGTTTTAATAAATTAACATTATTTTATTATCATACCGATGGTAAGTTCATCATACCGAAAACGGGAAATCAAAATACTCGTATTAATTTATTTACGAAAGATTTTTTCCATTATTTAAAAGAATCATTTTTAACTAATAATTTTCCCATTTTTTTCATAATCAAATTTAAAAATATATATATATTAGTTTGTATTTTTTTCTTGCGATGCTTCTCAACGTCACTGTTTGCTCTGTGACAGGCCTATTGAAGGTGAGTGAAAGCGACAATTTAAAGAACAGTGATCACCACACTTTGGATTCGAGACCGAGTTCCTCCCACCAGTAGACCACATAGTAGACACAGGCTACAAAAATATAACTGAGAGTTAAATCGTTTGACTGTATGTAAACAGTAGCGGGTTCAATCATCGTTGAGCTTAAAAAAAACTCCGACATTGTTCAGTATTTTAAGGTTGGTTTTAGTTCGATCTACAAAGTAAAGCTAATTTTTGGTGAAAAGTATTTGGATGGTGATCTCTTTAGTATCTCTGTAATACGAGTGTATCTGATAAGACTAAGCTACATTCTTACGATAAAAATATAAAATCGTTTATTAATTAGTCAAGCACGTTATGAATGATGATTTAAAAAGCTCCAATCTCAATAGAATACCCGTACGAATCGTCAATCCATGTATATATACAGGTAGTGCTTCTGGTACAGAGACGACTTGAGACATGAAAATTTTATGATTCTCGTACTTTTGATATTTTTATGTGGAATATAAATCGTCAGGTAAGACGTTTACATAACTATCGAGTAGTTTACTTCTGTTCATATTTAAATGGCCTTACAGAGTCAGTACTCAACATTGTGGATCATTCCAGGTTACGAAACTTGAGATGATATAATAATTGAACAATACGCGACAATGAAACTCGATATTCCATCCGCGGTGCTTGTTAGCAATCTGTTGGTTAGAAACCCTGTCTGAACAATAAATACTTCTGGAGATCAGCTTTGAATCTGTCTATGGCATATTTTTCTTAAATTTTGGGAGACGTGGTTAATGCAACCAGGAAACTCTACCAACTGGCATAATATTTCTTAAACCCATAAAAATTCCCGCATCGATTTTTTAAACTAAAATCCCACATAACATCATAGAATAAGTGTTAAAAAAATATTGAAATTTTTCCTTATTAACAATATTTTCAAAATGGTGCAAATTAGGATCTCAATAAATAAATAAAAAAAATATTCTTATATATATATAATCGTGTCGGAAACAACAGGGTCAGATCCTGTCTGCCCAGAAGTGGGCGACGTCGATGGCGTTACTTCTGGCCATCATCAGGTCTTCCTGGGTGCAGCTATTCGGGCACAGCGCACACTCCAGAGGGTGTGACAGGGTCTGCTCCACGCCGCAGTCACATTCAGTTGGTCCGCTGTAAAACTGTCAGGCTTTCATTTGTGTCCTAGTCTTGCATACTCCGGTCCAAAGTCTGTTAAGGGACCTCCATATAATCCGCCTCTGGTCATGTCCAGGGGCTAGGTCCTCTTTTGGGGCAATTCAAGTATTACCCTCAGTTACGCTTCTCCACATACTCAGCCGCAGGGTGGCCTAAGGTATCACCAGTTCCGTTGTCGACTGTAGGAAACTTCTTCATATTCTTCAATATTCTGATCTGAATTTAAGTAAACTTTTAACTGAATAAACTTCAGTTTTTGGTCAAAATATTGGTATATGATTATCACAAATTGCCGCCACTTGGTTCTCTTAGCTGCCCTTGTTCATGCCTTTATAATAAATTTCTGGAATTGCAGGTCCACTTCGTACCATATATTGTCCCCGAAGATATCCAGGGTAAGATCCAGGGGACTTGAAGAGAAGGCATGTGTAGCTTATAAGGTGAATTTGGGTTAATAACGAATAATCAAAAAAATTTGAAGATCGGATGATCAGCTTGATGCTCATGAAAACTGGAACATTTTAATTAGTATTCTTCTTAGTTCTTTCAACTTTGCATTATAAAGGTTCAAATTTTCGTAAAAATAAGTGTTTTGCTGTGCAAGTCTAATATACTTTTTTATTGAAATCATCGTGACCGCATCGAAAGGTGCGTCGCGAGGTGCAGGCCGAGGTTTCATTAGCTGCTCATTCCCCGACGCACAATTTATCAAAATTAATGACTTCTCCCCGGCGACCTCCCGGGTGGCAGCCGCACTTCACGCGACAACCTCCCACGCCCACCTGATCATCCTCACGCCCTAATACCTGAGCGGCTACTACCTGTGCATATCGTTATCGACATCATAACATATCCGCATTTAGCTGGAGCACGTAGTTGTCCCAATCTGCCGCAATAAAATTTTGCCAGTCGCTATGGTGGATGCAGTGATACTTCTAAGCTTAACCCTTTCGCATCGGTAGCTGATATATGCTGTCTAAGGTTCCCCTACCGTTGACATCGGTAGCCGTGATATATCGTTTTACTACTTTCTTAGAATAGTTTTTTATGCATCATCTGATAGCTAAAGGATACAAAAACCAATGTGATATTTGAAAATAGACCAGATAAGTATATTTATGCTTCAAATACTAGTCTTATAATTGACAGTATAATTTGTATTCCACCGAGCCGTAATGAAAGGGTTAAGAGAAAGAGAAAAGAACTTTAAAACATTCATGAAGACTGATCTAAAAAACAAACTGTTTTAAATGCTACTTTTCGAACCATAGATTTTATATATCTTCTTTATTCTTCGTTTACTTTTTCGTTTTCTCCTTCTTCTTCTTCTCCTTCTTATTCTTCGTCTTCTGCTTTCTTCACGACTGCGTCCTGTTAATAATAGTAGCCTGTTCTTACGACACATATGTCCAGTTGCTCTTAAAACCGAGGCTTCTAAAGTTTCTAAGAATCGACGGTTCTCTTCATCTTTTATTTTTCTTCTTCTTCTGAATTCTCAAGGACTGCTTCATGTTTTTGTGTTATAGTAGTCTTCCTGGACGTCGGACGGCTAGGAGTATTTCATGATCATGCTCACCTTTCTTGACTTTGCAGTTACCAGTCCTAAGTCCAGATGTTAAAAAAGGGTTCAAAGGCAAGATCAGCAGATTAATGCAAAATAAATATCAAAATCACTGCCGGCAACATGAATATCTTGATTATAATATTATAAGCTTCAGTCATTATTGTCATACGATATGATAATACCCAAACAAAATATTTGTTCAATAATTTAAATATATGTTGATATCAGCTTGATATAGCTCTTGTAGGCTGATGCCGAAAAGCCTCGAAAAACGTTCTTTTGTCTCTTATTTTTGTTCGCTCGCATGACATGCACATCTAATAATGTTAGTTTAAATTATATAATATTACACATCGTTTGCAAACTCCATTTTATTTGATATCACAGTTGATCCATTTCACGTTGGTGCAACTGTCATTTTTAATTTGCTTTTTTTCCGTGGTCGTCTTGGCGGCGCTGAATGTCACAGCGTCCCGGTAGTTGTCAGTTAACTTTTAGTCCAGCCGGCGAACGCCATACCGGTCGGACAAACAATCAAGTGTTTAATAAAAATAAATGCAAATTGTGCTTCAAAAACAAGTTCTTTGTGTTGTTAATCTGCTCCTGCATCCTTCTTCCACGCAGCCACGTGACGAACCCGCGACTTGTCATTATTTTTAAAGACGGGAGATGTCAATGTTATATGCAGCATATAACATATTATATCCTCACTACAGTTAAATTCTATGCAGCGAGTAATTGGGCTTAGAAAAATAAACACAACAAAAAGAAAATTACTTTAAATAAAATAGTATCAAAAATATGTTATGAAGTTTCATAACTTATATTCAACTTAAAATCTAAGCTGAGTTTTGCTTTCAAAAAATGTAACTGTTTGATATAAAAAAATAATTAAGAGTGAAAATAATCAAAGAAAGATATTTTAATTTTAAATTCAGATTTATTCTTAACTGATTTAACATATTTTAAACCTTAAAACAATGCTGTTTAACCAAGTATTGTCAGTTATCAAAGTCAATTTATTATTAAACAATTTTAATATTTCTGGTTGTAATCAATTTGTGTAAATATCTCACAGAAATGGGCGCTTTTACCACTGCTCCAAGTTTCCCGAGGCATCACAATACATTAGGAGACCACCATATAGATTTTTTGGTCACGCTCACATTAATTGTCCAAGTCATTAATCATCGATATAAATAATATTTCCCACAATAGGACCCGGCCCTGGTCAGACCCGACTATTAGAAAATCATTACCAACCTGATTTTTCCACAGATTCGGGACCATTGAAAATTATACTTTTTTTACCTGAGTGTGTTTGAATTAATAATGCCGTGTACTTAATCTTTGGAAACGGGGCTTTTCTTTGGAAAAATCACTTAGCATTTATAATAATGGGTAGGCTTGATGAATTTTTAACTATGTTGGGAAGTTTACAATGAAACTTGTATTTTCAGCAATATTATAAGTAAAAGGGTACTCTAATAACCTCAAAAATTCTAATGAAAAAAAAAACTTAAGGAAATACGAGTTTTTGGGAAGGGTTTTTAAAAGAATGAAATCATATCAATTTTTATTATTGTTTTTCATTCGAAGTAATCGTTTGAAAATGAATTTCATTGTTATTCGTCTTTGAGATATCCGTTTTAGGAAAAGCATCTACACTTTGGAAAAAGAAAAATGTCTTGCGAAAATCAAGTACACATTACATTTATATTTTATATATAGGATATTCAATTCTTAAAATTGTTATTTAAGTACAATTAAATTAAAATTCCAGCGACAATAGTACATCATAAGCCCAGCTTTCGTTAGATCACTGAAGTAAAGTATCAATAGGTGCGAAGAAAAACTTGTATTGGTCACCGGATGGTTCTGCATTTTATGACTTAATAGTCTAGCTCTTGGGAGCATCAGGCTAATCAACTTGTTATATTTAAAAAACATTTTCACAAGTCATCCAAAAAATATGCCAAGGATACTATAGCGTCTCTTCAAGTCCTTGGGGTTCTTTCCCAGGGCAACATATATGGTTCCCGACAACCTCCAGAGGTTGATAGATATCATCCTCTGGATTGCTAGATCTAAAAGGTCCCAGCGTGCTATGGAGAGATCCATGCTCGGAGTGTCGCTAAAAGATAGAATCCGAAACGAGAAAATACGCCGAAGAACTCAAGTAGTGGATGCTACCCAACGAATAGGCACACTCAATTGGCAATGGGCAGGACATATCTGTCGAAGAGACCACGGTCGATGGGGAAGAAAAGTATTGGAATGGCGCCCAAAAACTGGTAAACGAAGCATTGCCGACTCCCTACAAGACGAACTGACGATATAAGAAGAATATCGGGAGTGACCTGGATGCGGAAGGCGGAGGATCGAAGAGGATGGAAACTGATGTGGGAGGCCTACGTTCAACAGTGAACGGACACAGGCTGATGATGATGATGATGATGTGTTTTCAGGTGGACATTTAGGTGCAGAGATCTTTTTGAATGATGGGTGGAATGTGGCAACTGATATAACTAAGTGGAAGGAATATGTGGTGATGTGAAATAGATATGGAAAAAAAAAAAAGTCAGCTAAGAGAATGGTGGTTGTAATTTTTATGTATAGTTGTCATACGCGAGTGCGGCCCTGCCGCAGTAATCACAACACTTTATTGTCCGGCCCGCTGACGTCATAAATAAATGACAATCAATTTTAACGACGCCTGTCCTTTGGACGCACGCGTGTGTGCTTGAGCCCGTACACGTGAACGGTGCCCGTGTGAGGACGCGCCGGTGTGTTGGTGGAGGTATGTGATGATGTGAAGATGTGTCGGTGCGTCGTTGTACGTAAATAAGGGGGCGAATTAAATAAATGAATTCTTCGACCAGGAGCAGACTAGGAAAAAATAATTTAATTCATCATTGCAAACAAATCATAGAAGCCAATTGTCTAAATTAAGAAAATCACAATAAAAAATAAATTAAATAATTGACATTGAAAATATTCATTTCAGTTGAATTTTACAGAGTATATAAAATACAACAGTTCTAAAATAAAATATAATATTTTACATCCTCCTCTCTTGGGAAAGAAAAACGACTTCACGTCGCCGGGATCATTATTTTAACGCGTGGTGGCATAATGAGAAGCAGATAAACAACTCACAGACTTTGTCAGTAGCACATATATTTAATTCAACTTGAAAAACTTTCGGCCCGGACCGAGTCACATGCTTTCAGGCTGCAGGCCGGCCACAAACCGACATACGTCACACTCGGCACACTAAGCGCTCGTAGTGGGCTCGTAATAACCCAGTGCCGAAAGTGGCAACCTATAGAATTAAGTGCGCACCAATGCAAGCATATTTGCTTTACGAGCCAAAGGTCTTGGGTTCGATCCTCTACGGAGATTAAAAATTTTTTTTTAATCGATTTCTGATCTCTAAAATCGTTGGTGGGAATAAGCCACGGCATCTCCATTTTATCGATGTTTTTTTCAACAAAAAAATTGCCTTGATGTATTTATCATCATCATACCATATCCGCTCTCCTAACTGGCACATATGGCATTCACGAACTGCCGTCATAACCCTCTGTCAACCGCCTCATCCCATGTCAGCTCCGCCTTCGGCAGCTCCACCGAGAACATTCTATGTAAGTATTTTTGGCTTTTGGGTTTAGCCGTGTATGGCGAACTTCCTTCAACCAATATTTCAACCGCCATTGCAGGGGTCTTCTTCAGGATTGAAGATTTATTTCGTTTAGAGCTGGTTTTTGAGAAGTTTTTGAAAGGTTTTTTTTTGTTGAGAAGTTCGCCACACACGGCTAAACCCAAAAGCCAAAATATCAAATCTCGCCGTGAAAACCTAAGAAGTTATTCTATGTAAGTATTCATACAATATTAATATTCGGACAAATTATGAAAATTACAATGCGGTCCTGTCTACGGCAGCACTAACACCGTCGCTCGTCAGCAATCCTAGAAATAAAAAAAATATAAATTATTAACAATCGATGATTGTGTGAATATGTGTGCACATGTGTGAATACACACACAAATGTCTCTGTGTCTGTGACCGTCTGGGACCTCTCACGTTAGTATGGGTGACCCTCCCCCTCTCCTCCACGTCTGTCTAATAGACACACCATCAAAAACATTTAATGACCCCAGATTGACAATCAGTAATTGATTAACCATTGTTGAATTGGTAGACGATCGAATTCCAGAGTGTATTGATTTTTAACGTACTTGTTTTTTTTTTCTCTTTTTAAATGCTTACGCCATGTGTAATGGGCAGGAATGTTATATACTCTCACATGAGACCACTCGCGTAATTAAATGATTCAATATTGTGTCTGCGTACAATAAAGGTAGTCACATACTCGACCCCACTGTACACGTATCTGAGTAATGATATACATTCATCAAGAAAATAAGATAAAAAATTAATATTTTTACAATACATACATACATATTTGGAAACCTAGCGCTGCGCACAATTTCGGCGAATCCCTGGGTTGAAATAAAGAGCGCTAAACCAAAAGAGCGCTTAACGAAACAGCGTTAGTCGGGGTCTTATTTTATATAGTAAAAGGTAAGTCTTTTCCTTAAGGATTTCTTAATAAATATTCAATGCTTTCATTGCGGTTGACGCCTATAGACGTCATATGATTTAGACGGATTTTCAAAACACATCGCGAAAACGACGCGCTTTCAATAAGATGCTAAGTTTTCTAGATGCAAGATCTAACTTAAAGTTAGACACGATTAACTTTATGATTATAAGTAACTCACTGAAGGTATGTGACACATTTAATTCATAAGTTATGACAAAATAAGCGTCTCTAAATACAAATCTTAATTTTCTTATTATAATGCTTAAGTTAGTTTCTTTTAAAGAAAAATATACTTTTTACAGTGATAATTACAGTTTGAAATATATAAATCAAATTTTCTAATATAGGTCATACATTTTTTTCAATTTGTTATCATTGCCTATTAAAAAAAAAGGTTCTTATGTGTGGCTAGGGATTGAATTGTATTATATTATTATGATTCTAGTAACAAATAACAGTTTTGTATAATGTAATGATAACATACGAAACATTTTCAATTAAAATTTGCTCATCAATGATGACAAATACATAATTTAATTAAATTACCACAAACACGTAAATAATAAAGGCAATAGAAAACAATCCACATGACAATATTAACATTAATAGAAAAAAAAAATTAAAAGTAGTTCATAATTACAGTGATAATAATTCAAACAATATCATTTTGACCAAAAGAGCAACAACGCAATAAAATAAATTTCAGTATAACCATGACAGATTACAGAATGTTTAAATATTCTGGCAAAATTCAGGTTACGTATTCCTTCTTGCACAAAGTAAAAAAGTTGATTTTAATTTTATATTTAAAATTCTGAGAATCCCGGGTAAAGTACATCCGGCGGCAGAAATATTTATTTCATTAGAATCTCGTGACATTAAAGCAGCTGACGTAATTTCTAACATTGTATCGATTCTCCTTGCAAACAAAAAAAAATCATGAAAAGCTCCGAAGCCTCGAACTACCTCCTTGATGATTTATGTAAAAGCTCATGAACGTGCCTTTAAGCGCCGCACGAAATAAACACTTTGCATTAGTTCGCGAAACCAAGCGAATTAAAATCCCGAAAGCTCTGACATGTGTTGAAGTTAATACTGTACCAAAATTACTCAAGACAAAATAGTAAAAAAATAATTTATTAAGATATATTCATACAGAAACCATCAATTATTTAAATAATCAAAAAAATATTAATTATTTTGAAATCAGCAAATATTACAAGGTTTGCTTGTGTACAACGTTAATTAATTCTATGCATTACTCTTTGCCAGGTACTCTTACAAATAGGGCGAATAAAAGCAGCATTTTTGTCAACTTTTATTTGTTTACTATCAAAAAGTTAAAAAATCTGTTCAAACAAAAAAAGGAGTGCTAAGAGAAAATATATTAACATAACGCCAATACCAAAAATTATCACAAAACTTTAATTTGGCATTTTTGATGTTAAGAGGCATCACGTCGTGCAAGCCTAGTTTAAGCTAGTTTTTTGTTAAGTGAATATATATATAGGCATTGATCAATGCAAGCCAACAAATAACAACAAGTTGTGAAATCCCTGAGAGATAATTAGTCGAAGTTCACCGTTTATGATTATTTAAAGCACCGAAGTTAAAAACTTTCTCATGACATAATATTTAACTACCGCACTTTTAATATGTCCCGTTGGCACTTGCTCTTAATGTCTAACATTTGACTGCATTTGCTGTATGTACAAGTATGTTTTGTTGTATCCTTAGTTATTTTGACTAGGGTTGTTTTTCTCTAAAGGTTGTACCCGGTGACCAGTGGCGTGCGAGCAATGCCCACGTCGGTAATAACAAGGCAGGTACACCGTGGTAATACTAACGCGGCATTATGCTAATGGGGATTAAACAAAAATAATAAAACAAAACACCATGTTACATATAAATTTACATTACAGTGTTAGCAGCACATTTTGAGCTAGAAAATTAGTAGAATAATTTAAAATTACTTCAAAAAATTTCAAATTATATATTTCAGAATTTCTTACTTTGCCTCAGATTTTCAGTCCTGCCATGTTATTGGAGAGTCGCCATCTCAGCTTTTTTTTTTCAAAAAAAATGTCTCTTACCTTAAATCTGTATATTTTAAAATGTATATCGTAATCAGACTTATATATATTATATAAAATAACGTAACTTTTCTTACTAAGCAACCTTAGGGAAACCAACATAAAAGATGGAGTGATAGCTGCACATCCTAGTTGGAGGAAGAGGTTACTATGAATAATAGCACCCTCTATAGTCTTTGCTCGATGAGCAATATCTGGGACACATAGCTATATTTATCAAAACAAAGTTCTCCTATGAAGTGACTGTTTTATCCTTTTATAATATTGCGATTCTTGGAATCTTAATAAAAGCCAGTGCAGCCATACAATATTTCTTCGGCTATTCGTCGTCCTTTTGCCAGTTCTTCGACGGGGCTCCAAAACTGTTTTTCTGCATCGACCGGTGTCTTGTCGATACATTTGTCCTGCCCTTTGCGACTTTAGTGTGCTATTTAGTTCTTCTTCGGAAATATTCTTTTTTGGATTCTACCTTTAGAGACACTGACGAGCATGGATCTCTTAATATCGAGTTGGGTGACCTTTATTTTAAGGATAAGAACTGCTGTTAGATTCACTTCTTTGCGCCATAAATGAACACTGGAATAAAGTATTGGTTAAAACCTTATTTGTAAGACATTGCAGAATTTTCGCTTTAAAAATGTACTTAAGTTTTTCAAATCTTGCTTATCACAGATGTATACGCCAATGGTTTTTTTTTTTTTTTTTGAAAAGTTGTTTTATCTTAGTTGAATGACTTGTTCCAAATAAGTAAATTAAGGAAGCGGATAGGAATGATGACATATTTAATTCATATTAATAATTTTATCTAGGCAGCTTTGGTGTAACAACGTTGTTTTTGACCCCATAATTGTCATCTTTTCCTGTACATCACACAGTACTTGTTGAAGTTTCGCAATCGTCTGCGTGGATCAGCAAATACATGAGACAACAAGCCACTGGTACATGAGAAAATATTTGCTGAACATCCGAAGGATGAATAGGAAATATTATATTATGGTAAGTAGTTAAAGAATGTACATATTTGTAAATGCCACGTTTCATCATATTATGTATTTTAAAATTAAATTAAGATATTTAAGAATCCAGCACTCACCTTTAGTTTCACAACGTTACGTTCAAAAATAATAATTCTTATAAAGTATCGATGTACTGAAAAATATTAAGACTCTATATGACAATTAGGAAGCTTATGCAATACAATTTAATGTCACGTTTTTAATGTTTAATTTCGGTTTAATATTCGTCAGACCGTCTCACTTGTGGACATCTTTTCGTCACGAAGGAGAGCGACATTAAAATGCGAGATGTAACATTATAACGATAATAATCCAAGTGTCTTTTTATGTAAACACTTACAAGAGAATACCGCCAGACAGTGAGCATTTAATGCGTATAATCTGCAATATAATATAATGTTTTTATGAGACATACAACGAAATAAACAAAAAGTAATATATTATGGCTAAAAACGGAATACTAAGTAAATAATAATTTCTTAACTTAATGCTATGAAACACTAGATAAATTTTCGAATTTGCTGGACATTATTGCAGCAAAATAAAACATTGTTAGTTGTCAGTTGTGGTAGAAAAAGTGACAAAAATATATTTTTAATTTAATTATACAAAAAAATACTTACATATTTTATAAATATTTTTTCTTATGGTTATAATTTGAATTTTATAGCAAATCGACACACTCATACAAATCTACATCAAATATCATATTTTATGACATTTCTCTCGTCAAATTCTGAGAAACAGAAACGGCAAACGCTTGGATTCTAACCACGAACTATGCACTCTAGTTCAAGTTAAAGATTAATCATCTATAAATATTACAGTATATAAATATATTCTAACAAATAAAAAATATTCTGAATTAAATTTAAAGTTTCAGTGGTCCGACCCGAAACCTGCAGAAAGATAAGAACATGGTATCAGAAATCAAAAAGGCTTTTATCTCCTGGTGTAAGGATTAAAAATTGATAAAGCATTTCCAAATTTAATAAATCTTTGAGAGTATCGAACTCATAAACACTTGCATAACAATCGAACTTCTTAACTCTCAACCATATCCGTAGGCAAATCTAGTGTGTGGAAAACATTTTTTACTGTTGAAGGCTTTATCTTAAACTGCCCATCGGGTACGTTTCGGTCATCATCATTTTTTTGATCATCTTCCAGAAATGGCCTGAAATTTATTCAAACGAAACGGAACTCTATTT
This sequence comes from Glossosoma conforme, assembly GCA_022606575.1. Classification (NCBI taxonomy): domain Eukaryota; kingdom Metazoa; phylum Arthropoda; class Insecta; order Trichoptera; family Glossosomatidae; genus Glossosoma; species Glossosoma conforme. The sequence continues at coordinate 2,078,523 of JAGTXR010000002.1, forward strand.
GATTATGACGTCTTTTGTCATTATAACAATACTATTTTAAAACAATATCATCATCACTTTGTAAAGTAACCAAAACAGATTTTACGTCGTTTTATTAAATTACAATTAAATAAATTTATTTTCAATTAGTCAACTGCATATTTTAATATATTTTTCTTTGCTCTATACGTAAACGGGTTGCCAAATACTCATCTAATACCTGAATATGTATTTCTAATACACTAAACTTGCCATAGAATCCGAAACGAGGAAATACGCAGAAGAACTCAAGTAGTGGATGCTACCCAACGAATAGGCACACTCAAGTGGCAATGGGCAGGAAATATCTGTCGAAGAGACGACGGTTGATGGGGAAGAAAAGTATTGGAAAGGCGCCCAATAACTGGCAAACGAAGTATTGGCCGACCCCTTACAAGATGGACTGACGATATAAGAAGAATAGCGGGAGTGACCTGGATGCGGAAGGCGGAGGATCGAAGAGGATGGAGACTCATGCGGGAGGCCTACGTTCAACAGTAGATGGACACAGGCTGATGATGATGAAACTTGCTATAAAGCTGATAGTGCTGATTGCTAAGAACATGTTTTACGGTAATTGAATTAGTTTTAGTTAACTTCATCTAGTTTAAATATTTTCCAGAATTCTACGAGAAAAGAATGATTTTATTTTACTCAGGTATATTGATCATAATAATACTTCTAGTGTAAGCCTCTAATTTTATGACGTATTAAAAATATTTATAGTTTGTTTTTGTTTGTAATGACCAGATAGACTTATTGAATGCGAATCTGCGGTATTCCAGTACGTGAATAATCAGCAGGTGAATCAAACTTAATTTAATTTTTCAATTCAAAAATCTTATTGATGTTTATTTAATATTGTGGCTTTTGGGTTTAGACGTGTGTGGCGAATTTATTTTCACCAATAATTCGACCGCCAATGCAGGCTTTCTTCAGGATTGATGATTTAGTTGTGAGTTGGTGTCAGGTACTAACACACAACTAAATCATCAATCCTGAAGAAGACCGCTGCAATGGCGGTCAAAATATTAGTAAAAATAAATTCGCCACACACGGCTAAGCCCAAAAGCCACAATATCAAATCTGGCCGTGAAAACCTATGAAGTTATTGATGTTTATTTACTTTATGTATTATTATTTTTATTTGTTATTTTAATTTCGACTGTTAAAAGTTACAAAAATAATGCGTTTTTTTTTATCATTTCAACAGTGTGCTCGTGCCGGTATTTTTAACGTCGCGTCATGCCAAAAGTTTTTAATTAAATTTTGTAAAACGCCGTAAATTTCAGAGGTAACTACAGCAAAAAAATCAGGTTCTTCGTTCGGGGAATTATTTACGTAAGTAATGAAGAGGTCTGCGTCCCTCCACGCGCCGCCCTTTGTTTCATTCACGTCCGAATTTGGGATTTTAATATTTTAGCGTAATATACGCGGCGCAATGCCTACCCTAGTTTCTTTTCGTAAAATTTACTTTACATACAAAAATATCCAGTGGCGTCCGATGAAAAAGCTAATTAATTGATTTAAAAAAATATCTACATGAAAATATAATTATCAGGATCACGTTTACAATCCAATGAATATCCTTTTCCCTTAATTGTTTAAATATGTGTTGCATTTGGTAATTATGAATTATGAATTGCGTCATGCAGTTTTGTTAGCAGTCTTTGTTTATGAAATTTTTGTAAACACATACAAGAGAATACCGACAGATGGTGATAGTGATAGTGATTCTGAAGTCTCATCTGTGGAATTATATGACGCTTATAATAGCGCGTATGGTGTTAGCGCTGCATGTGGAGTGTTGCTCCACCAACGTCATAGACTACAGCCTGAGATTCACGCATCATCCTTATTATTACAGGAATTTACTAGGAATGAGTGGTATTCACGGGACGACTTTCGTCTACCACCAATTTTAATAAATAGGCTATGACTGGCATTTTACGGGTGAGGGATCAAATTCATACCAACCGGGGTATTTTAAAGCTCAGAAATCGATTTAAAATCTTCGTCGGGGATCGAACCCACGACCATTAACTTGCAAAACAAACGCTTTGACCATTGAGCTATACCCGCCGGCTGTATATGCACCCGGAGGTCCACCTGTGGACATTCATGGTTACCAAATACCTACAAGCCAGGAGCTTGGTGACTTGCAATGGTAACTGTAATATACGAAACATATTTTAGGTGACTGTTGAGAAAGCTAGTTTGAATTCTACAGGAATATATTGCTCGTTTTTATAATATAAATGGAAATATTTGTGTTATTCGTCTAAAAACATTTTATTAAAAAAATATATTGTTATCATATTAATTATCTATAATGTTGTTACATCGAATGTATTTTTTTTTTAATTTTATCGATTTTGATTAAAATATAGACAGCTGTAATATTCAAGGGGTATTTAAGGTGTCATTATATTTTTTTGTGCTATGAATATTTTCCGTATAAACCAATGAAGATTTGTAAAAAAAATACAAGCGATGCACGCACAAATTTACCACTAAGAACATATCTGTTGACATCCCCCGTCTTTATAAAGACGACAAGCTGCGGGTTTGTCACGTGGCCGCGTGTATAAAAGATGCAGGAGCAGATTAACAACACAAATAACTTGTTTTTGAAGCACAATTCACATTTTTTTTTAATAATGACTTAATTTCCTCATCCGACCGGTATGGCGTTAGCCGGCCGGACGAGAGTTAACTGACAACTAGAACACCGTGACATGCAGCGTCGCCCAGACAATCACGGCAAAAAAGCAAATTAAAGATGACAGTTCGTCCAACATGAAATGGAGCAACTGTTACGGCAAATAAAATGGCGAATGCAAACGCCGTGTAATTTTATATATAATCAAAACTAATATTATTGGTGTGCACGTCAGGCGAGCGAACAAAAATAAGAAATCTAAGAGACAAAAGATCGTTTTTCGAGGGCATCGGCCTAAAAGAGCTATATCAAACTGATATCACTGTCAATTTTTTTTAAGGAGATTACTAGCCTAACGCTCCTGAGACTAAGGCCTTTGTATTTAAAGACAGCTAACTCCAAACAATTAACTTGGACGATTTAACGAGAATTATGCTTAAAGTGTGTTATTGTCGATTTTTACGGGTCTTCCCAATACATATTATGTATGGAACATTTTTGTTTCCGACAACCTCCGAAGCATATGCCCGAGGACTTGAAAAAGCGGCACTGTAACCCAACGTTCCCCGGAATGTTATAATAAACTTAATTGGCTCGTTCAAAGAAGAGCAATTCGTTTGATTAACAATGACACTTTTACGTCTAACCTGCAATCAATGGAACACAGGCGTAAGATTGGTTCACTTAGTATTTTCTACCGTTATTACCACGGTCGCTGCTCTTCGGAACTTAAAGAAATAATTCCTCTTGCACCCACCCACAACCGACGAACTCGTCTTACACTTGCCGAACATCCAAACACGGTTAATGTGTGTCGACCAAACACTGTCAATTTCCAAAGTTTCTTCCTTAATACCACCGGTAAGCTTTGGAATGTTCTTCCAACGTCTGTGTTTCCTCCTTCCTACAATCTGGATCTCTTCAAGAAACAGATAAATATTCACTTGTAATCCCCTAACCCACACACAAACACGAATACAACACACGTTTCCCGCATGCAGCGTCCAGCCTCCCTGGCTGAGGGTCATAGAGTGCACTGGTCTTGACCGGGTGTGTTTTTCTGCATGCGCTTACATAAAAAAAAGCCAGGAGCCCGGTGACTTTCAATGGTAGCTGTAATATACAAAACATATTTTAGGTGACTGTTGAAAAAGTTAGTTCTAATTTTCTAATTAAAGCGGCACTGTAGTATCCGAAGCATATTTTTTTAATCGGAATTTTGCAAGGAGGTCGGATAACAAACCCAACGTTCCTAGGAATGTAATAATAATATTTATATATAATACTACAATTACCTTATTTCATATTATTTGTTTATTTGACATTAAGCACACATTTTTGTGTGGCGCCTTTGCCGCTCCGTAACAAGGCAGTCCGTGTCCGGACATTTTTATGTGTTTTATGAGCTTTGTGTTTTTTAGTGTGCCGGTCGCCCATTACTCTGGCCCTTTCGCCGGGACTGAGTGGGGGCGGGAGGAATCGGAGAGGAATAAAGCAAAGGAAGAGGAACGCTCCAGGACCATCTCCGCTCCACCACCTCCTTTCACCTTCTCACGACTTCTCTCCCACCTTTCAGCGCAAGATTGAAATTAATTTTCCCAGGTATTCCGCGAAAAGGCCCGCGCGCTTTTACGACTCGCCGTGAATGAATTCGGAATAAAAAAAAGCGCGCGGAAGACTAAGCGTTTGATGTTTATGACGGGGAAGTATTTGAGTTAATGCAACGCAATGCGAAGGAATCAAAAGTACTTGCATGCACAAGTATTTACACAAAAATGTAAAGTAAAATTATAAATGACTCACTTGGTCGCTTTCTTTCTTATTACCTTATATACATCTACATATAGATGCCACAAGTTTCCCGTCACAAATAGCCTTCACGAATTTCTATCAACTGATATCGTCATTATGATTATGAGCCGGTGGGTATGGCTCAATGGTCAAAGCGTTTGCTTTACAAGCCAAAGGTCGTGGGTTCGATCACCGACGGAATAAAAATAATTAAAAAATCGATTTCTGAGATTTAAAGTTCCCCGGTTGGTGTGAATTTAGAGTACCGGAGGAAAATTGCTGCTCTCAAACATTCATTCCTACTTCTTCGCGGTGCAATTCACAACCTTGGGATTCTTTAATGATTTAACTTCTACGTTCCAGATAAGTACACCCGTGCTCATAGCCATCCATTGATCCCAGTTGATACTTGTGGAGTTTCGAACACTCAATTTAGTACAATGACAATAGCGCTCCTAAATGGCCTACCAGCACACCTCGATCCTTTTCATACATCCCATTCCTTATTTATCGATGGTATTGTTCTCCTATATCTCTATGATCTTGACACGTGTCATTTTATTCTTTTCTTATGTTTTTTTCTCTTGTGTATGTATATTTATACTCTATGTTTCTTATTCTTTATTATTCTATGTACCTTGCAACTGCGGTTCAGTTAAATAAATAAATATAAAATAAATATTTTCACGAGCATCATCAAGCTCACTGGTTTCAAACAGTTGTACTCTAAAAATAAAAATAAAATTGGGGATCAAACTAAATATTCATAAGAATAGTAATAAATTTAAGTGTTGAAGTGTTTTCCTCTTTATTAAGATTGTTCGCTTACGTTTTCGGGTATATTAATAAATGTGACAAAAAAAGGTAAGAAAAAGTGTCATTTTGTTCGTTTAAATTCCTAGAAATGTGTGGCACACTTAAAATAATATAATAAATGGCGGCTTCGTCTTGACAGCGATAATCGGCTATTCCACATGTGGCACGCGTACCCGGCGGTTACATTAAAAAAACAATAAAGCGAAAGGAATTAGCATAAAAAAATACATTCCGGGTAATGTTTCAAAAGTGTGCTAAGTGAATGCCGGTCCTACCCCGGCTACTACATCCTATTGTACACAAAAAAAAAATTACACGACTTCGCACCCGGTATGAAACATACTAAGTGACTAAAAGTATCACAGCACACTTAAGAATCAATGCTTAAACATTTCAATTAAATATATATTTACTTACTTTCAGAGATGAAGATGCTGAGGTGGGCGGGCGGTGTGACTACAGTGGACAGAGTTCGAAATGAGCATATTCGGGGCTCATTTCGGGTGGCCCCTATACCTGAAAAGATAAGGGAAAACCGCCTAATATGGTGTGGGAATGTGCCACGGAGAGATAAGGACCACATGGTGAAGAGAGCCCTGAACATACCCACGCTGAGAAGAAGACCTGGAAGACCGCAGGCAACCTGGACTGCAACTGTAAACAAGAGTCTGAAAACACTGGGTTTGACCGAGAATGCAACGCAGGACAGACAGACATGGCGAATGTGCATAAAGAGAGCCGACGCCAGATGATGGGAAATGGCTAGGATAAAGAAGAAGAAGATATATTTACCTACTTGTAAGCCAATACGGGCACTCACTAGCGTGGAGAGTTTCAGATATCTCGGCGTACGTGTCACTGAGAGCTGAAGTCTGTAAAAAGACCTCGCCTCCCACTTTAGCAATGCTAGAGCGTCCTTTAATTCCATGGATGAAATCTGGGACTCTAGCTTTCCTTGATCAAAACAAAATTCAGACTACGTAGAGACTGTATCGTGCCCATTCTTCTTTACGGTTAAAAATATTAGTATCACACCAAAAGGTATTGTTTTGTAAGTTTTGTAAGTTTTGAAAGCAGATGTTTGCATATAATACACGGGGTATGATGGTTTGATTTTGTTTAAGATTATGAGGAAAGGGATCGGACAAGGCAATATTCCATTCTACAGTCTGTCAAGAGGAAGGTGAACCTGGGCGGAGCTGCATTTTCTTAAATCTTCTTGGTTCAAGACGTCCTGGAAGACCGTAGGAATTTATACATAAAATATACTCGGCTGAGCTTTTGCCTTAACTATATGGGTGTTGTGTTTATTTCTCTTCTGTGTCTTTTCTTTTGGTCATTTAGAAGGTTTTCTCAAAGCATCGACGATGATCAGAAATGGGTATGTCATAGTCTTATACCCTGATGAAAGATAAGACTGCTAAGTAGCTGATGTCTACCTGCTATTACTTTTATTTTGCTTGACAAATTATCGTTTTAATAGTACTGGAAATTTTCGCTGATAAGGCACACCTTAATTCGTACGTAAATAAATTGACAATTCTTTTGTATTTGATGTTAAATTTTTCATACAAATTGGGCCTAAATTCAAACACAACACGCAGTAAAATTATGTTTTTAATAAATAAAAAACATATTTGACGTACCTATGTGATAAATGACAATAAACTTGTCTTTAATAATGTAAAAATAATGATAGTGTGTACTATTATTCAAAATAATGAAAATATTGAAAAATATATTTATAACAACACGCTGTATAATATCAGTAGAGGTCGGCTAGACGCTTTGTGTGAAAGGATGTCCCGTGGTTATGTGCAAATGAATTCTGAATCTGCTTCTTAAATATATTTATCTTGTTACTCCTGTTCTTATAGCTGATGCACACCAACAAATAAAGACTATCTGTTGTATTGTTTTTATAAATTTAGTTTTGTATCAAGAGCATATGTGTAGGTTGAGGCGCCTTTTAAGACCAAATGGTCTAGGCCTTGGAGCGTCTGACTAATCAACCGGTTTCCTCGAATGCTAGAGCTGCTTTCTCATCAGACTGCTGAACGTTAGCCTTGGAAGACTGCGGAAACCATGTATGAAAGATGAGTTGCAAGAAAGCAGTGAAAGCTATGGAGAGGAGCGAAAAACCAGCATGTTTGTTTTGGGGTGTGGCTTTTGGGTTCAATTAAATTAAAAATGATGTTTAATTAAGATTACGTTTGATTAGGTTTTGTTAGGTCATGTAACGTTAAATTTGGTTATGTTAAGTTAGGTCTTGTATTTTTCTTTAAATTTTGACATCTCGCTTCTTACGAAAGATCCTCATCAACTTTACCCGCAGCACGTTCATGCATATAAAAAAATACTAATTTCATTCAGTCTTCTTCCTTGTCACAGGCAAGCTCTTGTTTCTCTCACGTACTACTTAAAAGATTAAGATCTGATTAAGGTTTTTGTCCTTTAGCGGTCTCACGGCAGGTAAAAAAAACATCTGCTCAGGTAAAATTAAATTTAAAATAAACTCTTTGTGGCGTTCCTTCGAAAGTCACGTCTCTCCGAGAGCAACTCACTGTTGGCTTAATTTTTTATTAAATTAATTGGAAGTGTAATTGGTACAAAATAAATCTCGATTACTAGATACTACTTACTATACATCTTTGTCATATGCGCTACAAATACTGAGCGTATGGCTCCCACGGAATCAAACTTTATTTTCTGGATCAATAGCACTTATACGTACCTTCAATAAAAATTATTTGAATCACATTTTACGTTTTTTCTTATATTTAGAAAATGATGCTGAACAAATGTGTTTAAAATACATTTGATTTAACGCTTTTAGGCCGAATACTAATTTTATTGTTTGAATTTAAAATGCTTAGGTTCGGTTACAAAATAATATATTTTTAAAAGTTTATGAATTCAAAATAATATAGTAGTTTTTAGATGATGGTTTTTGGCCAAAAACCAATTTGATCTGTTAGATCAAAAGTTGTCAAAATAAAGCTACATTTAATCAAAATATCTTCTTTAGCCAATTGTACATCGGTACAAGTTTTATTGATCAAATCTCCGAAAGCCAATATAATTTTCTTTTACTGTATTGAAACATTAAATGCATTGTAATAACTACATACTAGGTAAAATAAATGCTTCGCTAATTGTGTAGTATATATTTTAATATAACTAGATATTAAAAAAAAAAAAATCTGGTATTTAAAAAAAAACATATGATGTGTTTTTATACAAGCAATACAATAAATGTTTCACGATAAAAATAATATTTTCGATAGTGCCATTGATAGTTATTTTTACTGACTACTAATGTCATCTAGCGGCCGGTAGTTGAACTATGAAACTAACGTAGTTTCTGTGTCTCGAAAAATATACTTCAAAACAATCATTATTTATTATTACTAATAATTATTATTTTAAGCAATAATATTACTTAATTTCATGAAAATTATTTTGATTATTTGAATTGGAAAATAAAATGCTTACAACTTAATCCATAGGAACATCATATTGAAATAATGGTAAATTTTTGGAAATGTAGTGTTTCGTATTGAGGTTCTGTTTTATTGATTTATTTAATATTCAAATATAAGCTTATAATAAATATACACAAAAATTTACTTTATTTTTTACTGAAAAGTTATTTTATGTTAACTAACAAAGTATAAAAATATACAAAACGAATGTAAGCGTTAGGTTTGGTTTGCAAATGTTATCTTTTTATTGAAGCAGTTATTAACTATTTATTTTTCGGACTATTCGAGCTTTCATTATTACATGTATTAAGACTTTCTTGAAAAATACACATAAGAACAAGTTACTTATAAAATAAAATACATTTATGTTTACAAAACAATTTTTTTAGTTAATTGTTTGATATTTCTAGAAGCGTATATAGTTGGTCTTCACCAAAAATATCTATGAAAATTATTTAGCACCTAATACACAAACAAAATTTCAGGAAACATCATCTTATATGAAATATCCTAATCAATAAATCGGAGAAAAATAAACTGCAGACGATTTATTGATGAAACAAATGTCATACACAATATGTTTGCTTTGAATTTGTATGTGTATGAGTTATTTAATTATGGTGTAAATAATTAGAGGTTTAAATATCATTCCAAGTATAATAGTATTAAAATATACTCAAAGTCAACAAAAAAAATATATAACATCTTTCATACGTAATATTACTAATATTAGATACTTTTTTTTTACTACATTCTGATATGAATTCATCTAACATGTTGAACAATCCTCAGACCGTGATATTCAGAAATTCATGAAATACTTTGTATTGTGGGGCAGGTAGCTGTTCAGGCTTTCACAAACCTTTGCCCCGCCACAATGGGGGTTAAATTTTACCCCAGCCCGTATGCACATCCTGAAGCGGAGTTTCAGTTCTCGAAATTAAATTGCATTACTCTGAAATTCAAGAGAGAATCTCAAACTTTCATGGACACACTAAAATATTTTTTTAAATATTGTATTAACAATTTTTTTTTGTCATTGAGTGCACTGCTTGGAATCTTACGAAAAGAAAACACTGCACAATAATGAGGCTTATTGGAAAATACTGAGGGTACAATGGCTTGACTGCGTGAGTTGGTTTGACGTGGTATTGGAACGAACGATGCAACCTTCCGTACTACAGTCGGTTAAGAGGCTTATTCGAATGCAAAAAGAAAGCATAAATGATGGTTTATTGTAAGTTAATAAGTATATATGTAAGGTCTACAAATTGACTGCCATACCATCACACTCCAATAATGCACGCATTTTTTTAAAATTGTAACGAATATTTTTTTGTATAGTTTTGCGGCAATTTTTCATACAACGGTTCCATCTTTTGTTGTTTTTTAAGCTGCATTGCCTCTTAGGATTACATGGTCTAGGTCTCGGGAGCATCACGCTTATCATCGGATATAATGAACAAGTTATGTGAAGGTTTAATATAGACAATCCATAATTTTTCCATAAACATGCTGTTGTTTTACAACGCTGAATATAATCATGTTATTAGTGTATTTGAATATATATTTGTAATCAAAAGTAACAATGAATATGACCAAAAAATAAATTAATAAAACGATAAACTTTTGTCTTTAATCATCACTGGAAAGCAGTAAAGTAGACACTATACACATAGTCTGCAAAGCAGGCTACTTCTGTATGACATTAGTAGGTGGCCGCAGGATCATTATTCGCATGTAGCGCGAGTGAATTAACCGCGTCTTTGAGTAATCAAGCTCGCCCATTACGGGCGCCACTGTGCTGTTGTCCGCTTGAACTTCATAATGATATCTGCGACTGAGCAACTACCGAGCACCGCACCTGCAAGCAAATGCACAAATTGAGCAGTGCAGACACGTGAAAATATAAAAAGTTTTATTGTTAACTAAATTCAACTAAATTAAAAAAAATTAACACTAGCTAAGCTGGTAAGAACTAGATTTACCAAAATTAAGGACGACTCGAAGTTATTTAATATTGTATTCGTTCAAAGACATTGATGGTTTACCGCCTATTTCTAGCTCTTTTTTTGGGTCAAGACACTCCTTAGAACCAAATGGTCGAAGCCTCGGGAGGTTTAGACTAGTCACCCGACTCCCTTAAACGGATCAAAAACACTAAACGTCACCAAAGAATTAAGTTATCACTTTAATACAATAAATTTATTTTAACCCATCGGATATGGATTAGTTGTACAGCGTTTGCTTACCCTAACAAAAGTTGAGGGTTTTCCAATGAAGATTAAAATAATAATGATTTTGAATAATTTTCTTAGCTCTTTAAATATCCCCGGTCAGTTACTGTGAAGTTGATCTCTATATACTAGTTATAGCACATTGATTGGTCGTAAAAAAAATTAACCACGAATACCACCCATTCAAAGTGAATTAATTTAAAAAATGGATGATGAGTGAATATCGGAATGTAGTTTATGATGTTGGTGGATCAACGTTCAACGTGCAGCGTTTAGATCGTATAGCAAAGCACCCATAGATGAGATTTCTTCAGAAGCATAATTGTATTCTCTTTAATGAGTTTACGTAAAAAACACATATAAATTTATTTATAAAAATATTTTTTACGAAGCGTTATTTGATTTCTGCGACCGCCGCCAGAGAGCAGACCACGCAATGCAATTATTCCCACTGGGATTTGAACTCGGGCAGTTTTCTATGTCCAATCACCCGACCACAGAGCCATGAGCTAATTACAACCACCCAAAGTAAACCTAGACTCAGTGATTCTTAACATCTGGCTTAAATCGGCTCTAGAATATTCTTCAAGCATGTTAGAAAATCTAAGTCTCCTCAAAAATCCATTCAATTTTCGTAATAAAGAAATAATTCATTAAATTTATAGAGACCTAAGCTAATTCACAAAATTGCCATCTCTAATTTTAAATGGGAATCAATCAAATAATTCAAATAGTACATATTATTACATTTACACAGACTCTTATGACGTTGGTGGTGCGGTCAATGGAGCATTCGATTCCCGAAGACGCTGTCATTTTAATTATCTTTTTTATTTTTAAATCATTTATATAAATTCCATGCGCAATATCTGAAACTCGCAGTTGTACTGGATCAAAATAAATTGCCGATTGTGAAGCACCTGTTTTTTATCCATCCTTTTTACGGATGTGAATCCTGGAATCTCGAGAAAAGCCAATGCAGCCTTATAATGTGTTTTGAAAATAAATTTCTGCTAATTTCTTCGATTATCTAAAAGTCTAATTTTCTCGAAATGTCATGTTTATCAGTTAACTACTTCTAACCATGGATTCTTTATTTGAAAAAAGTATTCTATATCATTTGTGTACTCGGTATATAAATATATTAACATCCTCCATCCTCCCATCCTCTCAAAAAGGTGTTATTACGTCGCGTGAGGCATGATGAGGAGTAGGTCAGCAAAACAAAGACTTTTTCAGAAGCACATTGACATATATTTACGATAAAAGTTTACAAATTTATGGCTCGACCGAGCAATCGCCTGAGCCACAAAACAATATGCTCTCGCCGACGGACAGGAAACGACTGCCCTCGCACTCGGGATGGGCTTTCGCCCGCGCCACGAGCGGTGGTTTCTATAACTAACACCCCCGTTAGCGGATTTGTTCAAAATGACAATATGGCGGACACATAAATTTTAGACAAGCGAACAGTAATAAGAGACGAAAGATTGTATATCAAGGTTTTCGGTACCAGACACCAAGGGCTACATCGTGCTGATGTCAATATATTTACAATAAACATTAATTGGAGCATATGAGATCTCTAATTATAAGCCGAATACTTAGCAGAAACTCATATATGAGAAAAAAGTTACCGTAAACTTATCATGGCAGTATAATTATTTTTACAGTTTTCTATCACTGTATCTGTGAATATCATATTCAAAACGTGCATATCTCTCTCAATTTCATAATTTTGCACACCAACCCTCACTAAATAGAGATACGTAGGGGGTATTCCTGTACCCCGGGGTTGGGGTGAAATTTTGGATGAAACGAGGCGCATTGTTGCTCCTGAAACCCGGCTAATGACGGCAAGCTGCGCTTTTGTGTCTTTCGGGATGCGAATCTAATCCCGGGAGTTACCTAATGACGCAAATTAGATGCTTTGAAAATTTACGCTAAAAAATTACGAATTATTTTGCTTGTATGATTATTTTAATTGCTAATTAAATCAGATGAAAATGCTGGCTGCTGAGAAAATAATTCAGAATATATAAATTAACGTTATTATTTGAAACGCACAAAAGTGTATTAATTTGTAAACAAATAACGTAATTAGTGATTACATGTTTTCATTACATGTCAAATTTTGGTCAGTCAATTTGGATCTGCATATTTGGAAACAAAATAAAATAAATTAATAAATCAAAGTATAAAATAAATTTGTTTTATTGTGTGGTTAATTATAATTTGAATCACGATTCTAGTGTGATTACCGAAACGAAGCAGCATTAGGCGTGGATAGTCCTTTGGTGACTAATGCCTAGAAATACCTCGAGAGTTTCGGACTAATTATCTAATTTCATTACAAAAGGTTCATTTAATTAATCGTTTTACTACGCCCCGGATACGAATCGACTCTCGAAAGAAGATAACTCTTTTGTTATATCTGACTTGATGGCGAAGCATATAGATAACACATCAAAAAACTAAGCTGCCAGATCATTTACATATACAAATACGTTATATTGTATATTGACGGTACGATGGCTTAACTTTGTGAAGAATAACGAGGTGAGAGTCTTGTACTTGACTGTAACCTGTTATTTATTTATTTGTGTAAACACATACAGGAGAATACCGACAGATGGTGAAAGTTATTCTGAAGTCTCATTTGTGGAATTCTATGACGCTTACCATGTTGCATATGGCTAAGCGCTTCATGCGGAGTGTTGATCCACCAACGTCATAGACTACAGCCCGAAAATCACACATCATCCTTATTATAAGAGGAAGTTACTATGAATGGGTGGTATTTTCGAGACGACTTTCGTCTACCACGAATTTTCATTAATAGGTTATGACTGGCATTTTATGGGTGAGGGATCAAATTCATGGTATTTTAGAGCTTAGAAATCGTTTTTTTTTTAATCTAGGTCGGTGATCGAACCCACGACATTGAGTTATACTCGCCAAATGATGGATGCCGCAATAGAGCATAGAATTCATGTAAGGTCATCGGGAACTATATATAGAATGCTCTCGGCGGAATTACTGGATGCCGAGCTAACATAAGATGAGACGACGACCATGGCGACTGAGAGGAACATATGCCCCTGTTAGTGGAGCGGACAGTGATGATAATATAAAGGTAATACTCGTTTGTGAAAAGAAGAGAATTTGATAATACTAATTTTTTATGGATTTTTGATCAAATAAATGTCATATAAGATGTTGCTTACTGTGAATTTGTATGTGTATCAATTGTTTCATATTCGTTCAATTATAAATGACATAATATTCAAATACATAATAAAAGTTCACATTGGATGTAATCACATTAAAGAACAATTAGTGCATGCAAAAAAGCTCCCAATAATAATTTATACATTAATCTCATACTCTTATACAACAAACGAAATATTCGTTTTAAATTGGGTCCTTAATTACATTACGAAGCTCACTCGGTTAGAGCGAACCCGCGGCCGCATCACACCGCGAGTGAACCCGCCAGTCTATCCATGGGTCGGTAGGTGAGTATCGTGGCAGCTCCCCAGCGATACGGTAGCTCTATAACAGGCGTAGTTTGTAACTGAACCGAATTACCGACTGATGTAGCATGGGTCAAAAACCTTGTGCTTAAAATATATTAAATAACAATGAAGATACAAATAAATAATTCAATTCAATAAAAAAATCTGCATAAATTCAATATATAAAACTCATATCACCAATAATTGCCGCCACTCAGTTGCGGCAATTGTCAATACCTTGTTGCAAAAGATCTCTGCACCCGAAAGTCCGCCACGTAACATACTCGTATATGATTCCGTCGACCGCAATCGAGTCAGCACACTCTGTTTGCTAGATCATGGGCGCCATTCCAAGACTTTGCTACCTGATTAAATAACATGTATTCGATAGATATGTCCTGTTCATTGCCACTTGAGTGTGCTTTTTCTTTCGGTAGCGTCTACTACGCGAATTTTTGTTTAAAATTCCATCTTATAGACAGTCCTCTAATGGATCTCTCTATACCATAATAGATGACCTTTATTATATTAGTGCATCGTGTTATTAGATTCCACGTGTCTGTACTATAAGTAAATACTAGGTGAATTTATTGGTTATGCCTTAGTTTTTAGAAATAACCGATAATTATTTCAATTATATTATAGGATTATAGTATAAAATTTAATTACCACATTAAATCATTTGTAATTTATTTTCTAAATGCTTTAATAAGAACTAAGAAACCTTTCTGAAGTAAAAAGTATTCCAACCATAATATCTATGCATAAATTGTTTCAGATTCTATATTTTAACAACGCTCCGAGCGTGAATCTCTCAATGAAACGTTGTGTGACCTTTATTTTGTTGGTAAGATAAGTTAATATTGGGAGCATTCATCGGTTGAACGCTTTAGTATTTAGAAATTCTGAATTATCGCTTTAAAAATGAAATTTGTTCAAATTCTATCCATCTCATTATCTCATTCTTCCTATATCCGTAATTATAATTGGAACAAATAGTCACCACAAATTGCCACTACCTTTTTCTGCTAGCTCCATTCATCATTCTGGGACATATCTGCACCTGAAGGTCCACTTGAAATGATTCCTGGCACCTTAAGAGCAGAAGTCCGAGTGCTTGAAGGGCTGTAGTATGCGAAGGGCGATTTGTTAATCGGATATCAGAAATTATGAAGAATTTATTGGCAAGAAAATTAAATACGTGAAGATCCTGCTGCTTTTAGTTTAAATCGTTTATTACCATAGTGCTTAGTTTCGAACCACTGGTTCCCAACATCCGTCTGACCTTCTGGGCGGGGGAGGGCGTGGCGCCGCGCGCAGTTCTGTAATTATCAAATTAGCATTTAAATCATTTTGGCAGCCGTTCATTTGTAACTAATACATTACGAGTTATGAATATTAAGCGGCCGGCGTGGGACAGTCCACCCAATGACTTTACAGGACCCTGAAAATAAAACTTAGAACACTCATTGTAAAGCGATTGATCTTTGATATTATATAAGAAACACTTTATTTAGTAACACTGAACTAATTTTCAATACGCTTCTAAGCAATATTTCAAAATGTTTCATTCCTATTGCCAAAATTAATATAAAATTAAGAAGCCATCGCTTTTATAATTTCTTTCTTTTTTGTTTGTGAACTTACAGCGCATAACTTTCAGTCCAAACAAACACTAAACATCAAAAATATATACTTAATTTATACGTGTATTATGTTTAGTTATTGGTGGAAGGATCTTAAAAAATAATGTAACAGAATAAATCAACCTAAATAAATCAAAAATATATCTCAGTTAACCCTTTAACTGCCAAAAGCGTCTTAAGACGCATAATTTTCTGTGAACGGAGCGCCGCTCACACAAAAATTACGTCTTAAGACGCGCCGTTTTAAATGAACAATCAACAATGCACAATGAACAATTTATTTTATGATTATGTATAAGTGACTGCACGACTGGCGCGCTCTTCAATTATTTGGTAAGTTTTATAAATAAACTTTATTACTTTTTCAATAACGATATGTTTAGAAGGTTTTATTTTTGTCGTAAAATTCGTGGCGTGCTGGATACCGCCATACATGTACCTGCCGTCAGTGAAAAGGTTAAATAATTTAAATGCCGTTTTGCCGTGAGAGTTGCAATAAAAAAGTGATTATGAGAGTCATATGTTCATAAGAACCATCTCAGAGAGGCGAGCCCGATGGATTGATCACATCATGCGCCACGATGGTCTTCTTCATGATATTGTGGAGGGGATGGTAGAGGGTAGAAACTGTAGAGGGCGCCCTAGACGGGAGTATTTGTAGCAAGTATTCGAGGACATGAATTGTAGCGCTTATGCTGAGCTGAAAAGGGTTGCGGAGGACCGAGAGGAATGGAGATCGAGATGCAAGATTCTGTTGCTGCAAACCAATCCACCGGATTGATACTATGAAGAAGATGTTCATAAGAGATGATAGATATTCTAAATTATTACTAATATAAACGCTGAAATTATTACAGGTCCGAGTATTAATTGTGCAAAGCAATTACCTCCCATTTAATCCACTATATTCAGAGTATTCATATTGAATGATTTTGATATTACTAGTGAATACTTTGATATCTCAGTGAAGTGAAAGCTAGTGGAATATTTAAGGCTGTATTGAATATAAGTGATTTGAACAACACGTAGTGCTTACATGATACGTCGTCGTTCTGTGGGAATTCCCCAACCACTGGAAGTCCGCAAAGAAAGCACTAATAAGTTTATATAATAATAAATAAGCGATGTTAAGAAAACTGATTTTGTTTATAAAAAATGATATGAAGGACTTCTGAAATTTTCCGTTTATAGTTAGAAACTCTACACAGGGTCTATTATAAAAATTAGTATCGTAGCATTCTTCTACGTAGTATCAATCCGGTGGATTGGTTTGCAGCAACAAAATTTTGCATCTCGATCTCCACTCCTTGATCTTCTGCAGTCTTCTTCAGCTCAGCATAAGTGCTACAACTCATGCCCTCGAATCGTAGCATTAAAGTAATTGAAAAATTTATTAAATATATAAATTACATAATTTAGTGTCAATTTGAGTTACTGTACTTTTGCTGAAACAATAGAGAGCAGCGGATTGATCCACCGTGTTTAAATCTATTTATATTAAGAGGCGGAAATGAACCGCGGCCCTCGCGATATTAGCCGCGCTGGCCCTGCACGCCGCTGCCCATGAATAATCACCGAGTACGTCCCTGGAGGATAATTGGATTGCTTTAGTTAAAACCCATTACAAATAGGTGATTACTAATATCGCCCTGCGAATGAGGATTGTGTAATTCTGGGGTGGGCAGAGGCACGGAAAAGATTGAGAATTTATGGGATTTTCATGGAAAACTAAGAAAATCATTTGCATATTTTCCACTGTAATTTTTCATGTCAATGTTATTATCTGTGATTACCAGGCTTTAAAAAAGTATTTAAGAAGAATTAAAAATTGAGTTTTAAAATATATATTTAATTTTAATTTTATATTATGGTTACAAATAAGAATATTCAGATGATTAAATTACTTTGATAACAATTTATTCAATCAAAATTTAAATATTTACTTAGATAAATCTTGTGACAATAGCAGCTTAATACACTAAATTCAGTGTATAGTTTCCGACAGCCTTCTTGTAAAGTGACAGCCCAGTGGGAGGCTGAAAAATGGCTGCTGTAAGTTATATGTATACTTTAATGTTGTGTAAAAATATTTTTATATTATTATTGTAAATTCATAAACCCAAAAAATTAATACTTTTACAAAATATGTTTTTTTTTGTTTTTTTAATATGTTTTATTTGTAATTTTGCACATTTTTTTAAAATTATATGATTTTTATCATAACTTATAGGAAAACATATTTAATTCCAACTACAATATGAAGATAAACAGCACAAAAACCAAAGTTATGAGAGTAAGCCGCAATGAGCAGCAGAAAATTAACATATCAATGCTAGGAGTACCCCTAAAAGATGCAAAAGAATTTGTATACCTTGGAAGTACGATCACCTGGGATGGCAGAACAAAAAGAGAAGTCAACAGTCGAATACATCAAGCAAGGCTAGCTTTCAATAAAAAAGCCAAAATTCTTGAGTCAAAGAATATTACTTTAGGGCTCCGCAAGCAACTTGCCAAAACACTTGTTTGGAGCATCTTAATGTACGGCTGTGAGACATGGTGCTTATCTGAAAGTGATAAAAAAAGACGAGAGGCCTTTGAGATGTGGTCGTACAGAAGAATTCTCGGAATTTCCTGGAGAGACCACGTCACGAACAATGAGGTTCTCAGGATAGTCAAGGAAGATAGGCACCTAATAAGAACCATCTCTCAAAATACTGTTATATTATGACCGCTTAGAATACAGATTGCAATACTGAAAAGTAGAAATATTCAATGTTATGTACTTTAACGATGGATAATTATATTTTTATTATTAAAATTCATCTCAAAATATATCCGGTGTATTTCCGATTTAATCGATGATATTGGTTCCTTGAGTGTATAGTTATTTCGTTTTTATTATACATTTTTTATGTAAAAGCATACAGGAGAATACCAACAGATGGTAATGAACGCTTACCATGCTGCTGCACATGGCTAAGCGCTGCATGTAGAGTATTGATCCGCCAACATCATAGAATACAGCCTGAGATTCACGCATCATCCTTATTGTTACAGAAATTTACTATGAATGGGTGGTTTTTACGGGATGACTTTCGTCTCGCACCAATTTTATTTAATAGGCTATGACTGGCATTTTACGGGTGAATGATCAAATCCATACCAACCATGTTATTGTAGAGCTCAGAAATCGATTGAAAATATTTTTTATTTTTTTAATCTCCGTCTGGGATCGAGCCCACGACCTTTGGCTTGCAAAGCAAATGCTTTGACCATTGAGCTATACCCGCCGCAAACGACCAATAATAATGCGGTTTTTTTTTAATTTTATACTTGATGTAATATCCTGCATAAATGAAGTACTTGGTTTATTTATGATAAAGTAAATTCATAGAAATCATCTAAAAAAAAGCAGTCGTATTTCAAATGCATAGCTTTCAGATTTGCGTAATTTCTGCAATCAGTCTCCCTGCAGTTATGCAAACAAACGTATCACGAGCCTGTGAAACGGTCGGTGTGAAGTATGCTAATGACGCTGGTGCACCCCTTGCAGCTGACTGCAGATGACTGCACTGGCTAATGCGAACAGACGCGTCATTACACTTCATGCAGATTAAAGGTACAATGTTGATCATTGATCCTTCAGTAGATATACTATTATATAATTGTGCAATGCAATGAAAGCATTCAGAAACAATATATATCTGTATTTATTATAGTTAACAACGAGTATCTTTATATTTACAATGATTTGTATACTCGTATGATAGATAGTCGAAAATACAATGTATGTTTTTTTTACCTAAACACAAACCGAATACCCACAGATGGTGATAGTGATGCTGAAGTCTCATCTGTGGAATTCTATAACGCTTACCATGGTGCATATGGCTAAGAGCTGCATGTGAAGTGATTGATTCGCCAACGTCATAAACTACACTCCAAGATTCACGCATCATCCTTATTATTACAGGAATGTACTATGAATAGGTGATCTTCACGGGACGACTTTCTTCGCCTACCAATTTTAATTAATAGGCTATGACTGGAATTTTACGGGTGAGGGATCAAATTCACACCCACCGAGGGCATTTTAGAGCTCAGAAATCGATTAATTTTTTTTTAATCTCCATCGGGGATCGAACCCATTCGGATTGCAAAGCAAATTCTTTGAACATTGTGCTATATCCGCCGGCAGATAGTTCGTCGAGAATATAATGTAATTCCTAAATAATTTATATTTATTATAATTTGTAATGTTTCACGTGTTTGCTTTAAATAATAATTTCATTCTGTATACTTGACGTAATCTCAAGCATTTTGCCGTTTATATAAGTGCAGGTTCTTGTAAATATAATTTATTGAATTAAATAGTCAAGTATAGTGAAAAAAAATCTTGAGTGAAGACAGTTTTTGCTCTCTGAAAGAGTGTATCATCCATGACAATAGGACACATATTTTGTATTTCCGTTTTGGAAGTCTTGATCTTTTTCTGTTGAACTACATCAAGAATACCGTCAGTATTACGTGCGCAGTTGTCGAGGCTGAAATGGAATAAACTGTAATTTTTTAATGATATTTCCGAAAAGTCTAATACTCCAATTGATTTTATTAAGTTTTATTTAAAAAAAATCTAACTTTCTACAACATTGATAAGAAACCATTTTTTTCCATTACATATTTTCAGGAAAAAAATATGCATCCATGGTACGATTTTCGTTCATCATTACTTATTAAAAAGCTATGATAGTAAATTTAAACCTAAAGAATCAATCTCACACAAGCCAAGAAAGGAACGAGGATTGTCATATTTCATTAAAATAATTTAATTGCATAATTTAAATGCATTTTTAGTATATTACCTATATGTAAAAAATATCGGATACTTTCAGCGTCTATTCAATATCTATTCAATTCAAATATCATGAACGTGAGTTAAAACTCACTCCCTGAAAGAAACTGAAAAATCAACCAAACAATAATGAAATCGACCGTTTAAAAATATATACCTTTTTCCGTGTGAAGTTTTCTTGCAATTCCAAGCGAGACTCTCAAAGCCAATGCAGATAGCAATATAAAGAACCGTATTATTGCATGTTCAAAAACCGTTGGAAAGTTAGACTGTGACTGTGCGAAATTTCTTCCGACTTAAAGTGTACGGAAACTTCTTCGGAAGAGAGCATTCTCATCGACATCCCGGTGAAGAATCCACTTTGAAATCGAAATTGGAATTGCAATGTACATAAGACTCGTCGAAAGGTCAATATAAATTTTCACTCTTTTGCTACGGTTTATTTTTTCAGCAATCATTTTGTATTATGGGATACCGTGATTGCGTTGAAATGTAGAGTTCATTGGTAAGCAGTATTTTGTTCAACTTTAAATGGAAAAGTATTTCATGTCGTAAGAAATTTAATGCATTTTCAATTTCAAAAGTAAACAAACATTTTTTATTCTACCTTATAATAAATATCAAGAAAGATAAGCACCTAGTAAGAAGCATCTCAGAGAGGCGAGCCCGATGGATCGGTCACATCATGCGCCACGATGGTCTTCTTCACGACATTGTGGAAGGGATGTTTGAGGGTAGAAACTGCAAAGGGCGCCCTAGACAGGAGTATTTACAGCAAGTGTTCGAGGGCATGAGTTGTTATTCTTATTAGAATTTTGGAAGTTTGATGTTGTGACAATAATGCCATGTTATTTGTGGGTCATCCATGATTTACTTATAACAGGGTTTTTGTTGGTACAAGTCAACTATTTGCATTGAGTCTCCTAACGCTTGTTCTGGGTGTGAGGTCATTGACACTAAATGTGTCAATAAATTTACAGGGCCACACTTTTATGTAAATACTTCAATAATGAATTAAGATGTAAAAATATTTTGTAATGTTATTGAAGGAAATAAATAAATAATTGTCTAATTGTCTCTTATGCTGAGCTAAAAAGGGTTGCAGAGGATCGAGAATAGTGGAAATCGAGATGCAAGATTTTGTTGCTGCAAACCAATCCGCCGTATTGACACTACGTAGAAGAATAAATATCAATATTATAATTAGTTACTTGTTTTATAATATTGTGCGTTTCAGAATGTTTTTCATGATATTTTCCAATAAATCAACCTTGCGCTACTGCCCTTTTGACCTCATGATAAGAACCTAAGACGAATTTCACAAAAAATCAAACAAGTTTTTTTTTTCTTTGATATTAAATTGAGACTCGTTGGTACAAAAATTAACCCTAATTACTAATCTTCCCAGATAATTAGTGTGCACGGTGTTTCAATGTTTGATTAAACATATACAATTTACTTTAAATCCGTAGCTGCTTTTATTGTGCTCCCTTACAAATTTAAAAAACACATACCATAACTATTAGATAGTAATATATTTAACCGATTTTTCTTCCTAGATTCTTAAAGTAACTTTGTTCCTTTTCATACAGTAAGAATTAATTTTCCTTAAAAGTCGTGAAATAGACTCAATTTTGTTGAATCACATTATCTTTTTAAAAAATCTCCTTATTTTAAAATCGAAATTTATATAAGCGTATTAAAAAAATAGTTACTTACGTAACTCATGAAAAAATATATAAAAAAAATCCACGAATAAAACTAGAATCAAATCAAATTATAATACGAATCATTGAACACCATCAAGCAGTGGCTTGTTTTTTTGTTATTATTTTACCTTTTTGACTTTCATTATTTTCAAAAAGTGGGGGGGAAAACAGAAGTATCGAACGACATCTTCAAGAGTTCTACTGTCAAGCAAGACACTACAGGATCGAGTCCGAACAACATCATAATAACTTAAATATTTATCAAAACACTAGTAAGTTTTCTGAAAAATAACCGTCATACTAAATCAATAAAATAAGGTAGCAGTTGATAAAAAATCTCTTGAAAACCATAAGTTCACAGATAGAAAAAAATCTTGGTTGCCAAACATTATTCTAAAGTTCACATCTTTATAGTGCAAGAAAAACTCTAGCTAATTTTGAAACCAACTTCCCTCTCTTTCTCAAATAAACATCATCAGACAATAATGCAAAAAAAAGGTTTATTAAATAAAATATATATGTTTGTACAATAAAATATCACTACACCGTTTTTTTATTTTCTCTGGCACTTAATTTTTTTAAATAACTGATATTACTAGCAATGTAGATTATATTCGTTCATAGCGTTCGGCGTTTTTCCATACTTGGGTATAAGGTCACTTAATATTTTCGGAACACAGTTCTGACCAATTCCGCTATACATGCTTGTTTTTATGTACGAATATATTTGATATCAACCAAAGATATGTTGTGACTCATCCACGTTTCAGTTCCCCTCCAAAATTTCTTTATTTTAGTAATCAAACGATAATCAGCGCTTATCAATCTTAAAATAGAATCAAATATGTATTTTTTTTCATATTCACCTGTCGGTATCCTCCTACGAGCATTTGGAAAATAAAATAAAAACTCTCCTTCGTCTATCGTTCATCGTCACCCTTTCTTTTTTTCAATCAGACTCCTTTGAATATTTGGAGTTAGGCAGATTCAGACGAATAACTCTTTGAGAGTGAACCTGGATTTTCAGTACATAGTGACATTGAACAAACATCTCTTTCCGATTCGAATACAGCCTCTGCATTAAGTAGCAAATGAAACACCAGCCTGAAAATTTTGCACAAATATTATTTATGTGAAAGTTTCGCAACAGTTTGACTGTAAAATAATATTATTGTGCTCAAATAATGGTCGTGCAAATTGCAATGCTTAAAGTCTCATGAAATATAAGAAGAGAGAATAATTCAGAAGAAAACCGCGAGTATCAGATGTTACAAAAATAATAGATACCCTTAAGTGACAATGGGCCGGACATATCTAACGAAGAGAAAAATAATTATGGGATGAAATATTATCGAACAATGAACGCATATAAATGACGAATTTTGCTTGCTTATCTTATCTCCACCACAAGACAATAAAAAAATCTGTGAGAGAAAAGCCCTTCAGTTGTAGTAAGCCCAAACAACTCACTAACAATTCCTCGGAGTATAATCGTAACCCTACTTTTGGCTTGTCTGGGTCAATGACGTGCAATTTATTTATTTTAATTATTTATGTACGCAATAATGTAACCCGGTGCGCGATGCTACGTACCAAAAAAATATTATGTATATAAATTTTCGCCTTCCAGCTAATTTGTGTTATTTTACTACTAGTGTCAAATACTCGCATTTCTCACCCAAACCTATAAATGAGTGTTATACTTGTTAGTATATAGGATAATTGTTAGTTGCACTGGTCCTTACCTCATTTCATTATCAGTTGTGCCTTTCGAAGCTCCATCAATTTTATTTTATGTATAGCTTACGACGGTCATTTAAAACGACGACTATCCTTGATGGACTGAAAAATTGGGCGGCTGTAGTATTTGCAATATATTTGGATGTTTATAAGCTTGTTTTCAAGCTTCCAACGGTTTTTCAAGACATCAAGAAGCTTAGCTTCTTGATTTTTCTGAGGCTCGAGTGTCTAATTAACTGATCATTTTTAAATAAAATTTATTCATTAATGGGTTGTATATTTTTGATTGGAATTAATAATTAATGCTCAGAATTGAAAAAAAAAATACCAATATCTTCTATCATTAAACAAATTAAATATATTTATAATGAATTAATTAAATTTATCATAAGCTTATTGAATTAAAACAGTCTTAAAATAAAAATAATAAAATATTAGATTAAATTTCGTCTTATACTTTTTTTCCTTAAAATTGATTGATAACGTTCATACGTTTATTTTTATGTTTAAAACAAATAGACAAATGAAAATTTCATATGCATTTTAATATCCTCATTGCAATATTGCTAAGTTAACGTGAATGATAAATCACCCGTAGTATTTTTTTGAATCCAGTCCATTTTTTAAATATTTTTTATTTTAAGATATATTTTTGATTTATTAAAATATCATAATATTTTGATGCTCAGCCGCCACTGCTTGATTGAAGCTTCCTCAACCCTTCACTACCGGTACTCGACAATGTAGACAAAGCCAATTATTGCGTTCATTTGAATAAAGGGCGCTCAAAGGGTTGCGAGTCATCGAGCCTCGGGCGGCAAGGGGTTAACAGAACAAGAGCGATCTTCCCACTTACAGATACCCCTCCTCATATAAATTT
This sequence comes from Glossosoma conforme, assembly GCA_022606575.1. Taxonomy (NCBI): domain Eukaryota; kingdom Metazoa; phylum Arthropoda; class Insecta; order Trichoptera; family Glossosomatidae; genus Glossosoma; species Glossosoma conforme. Next base: position 2,103,877 of record JAGTXR010000002.1, read on the forward strand.
ATCAAGAACTTGATAATGTAATAGAGAAGAATATACTTGTATCATGAGGTGAAGAAAAATATTAACTAATACTGTGTAATTTTTATAATGATTAAATTGGTACATTTCATTTCATTTTTGAATATTTATTAATACAGTTGATATGCACACCAATATAAACAACATACAACGACAAATCAAAAGCTACTGATCACATCTCATATAAAATCATACCCCACCTGCCAAATTAGCACTTGTTCCTCTTTGGATCTTATGTTAGGCAACAGGCAGGCCGCCGATTTTGGATTGAATTCTTTTGATATCGTTGGAGAAAAAGACGAGGACTATGGTGGCTGACAGAGCCTTGTGTCGGCAGTTTGTGACGAGCATATGCTCCAGTTAGAGGAGTGGACATGGTAATGATAACGATACTGATGATGATTATTACAATATAAATGACTCAGCACTTGGTTTCGTGGGGGTACAAAATAACTGAATGTATGTGTTATTTACTTTCAAAAGATTTTAAAGATAAGCAATCAAAGCTGGATGACTCCTCCATATCTTAATTTCTCGCAGTTGCTTAAGAAACTCGTCCTTTCTATGAAGTGTTTCTGGTGGTTTTGAGTTCCGATTGCGGTATTCGAATCGCTCAAGTCAACACTCGTTTGTGAAACTCTTCAATCGAATTGTTTCTTAGTCCGAGTCCAGTGAAAAGCCAAAGAAATACTTAATAATTAAATAAAAGAAAAAACTATTATTAATGAGAGTTATGACAGATAATTAATAACATTTTTATTTATAAACTCAAAATGTAACTGTGTTTATAAGTTTTTCTAATATCTGTTTTATTTGATATTGCTATTTTATGATGAAGAGACTTTATATAAATATCTACTTATGAAAATGTGGTGATATATTTGGCAATCGTCGCGGTCCCGAAATGACGGCATCAGCTTAAATGGTGATGCCGGAATACCAAAGCTCCAAAGGCCGGAGTTGAAATGATACTAATTTATTTGATGAGAGACCCCTTTTTATACCACAGTCTACAACATGAGAAAGCATTTATAAAATTAATATTAATACATTAAATTCCATACACTGCAAATTCCTCGATACCGCTTTAGATCTTGATCCCTTCAATTTACATATAATGGCAGATTATTGGGATGGTTAATAATGCACCGTATCGATGCGAAAGCATTCTTTATTAATATTAATACATTGAATTTCATACACCGCAAATTCCTTGATACCTGTAGTTTTAAACCTTGATTCCTCAATTTACATTGAGTGGCAAAAATGCCCCGTGTCGTACCCGGCGGTATGACTCGACAGATTCCATCTAAGATAGAGAGTGCGATTATAACAATTACTTTAAAGACTTTTGGATGTTAAATACAAAATAGTTATGTTCAAAATAACGTTTTGAACAAATAGATTCAAGGACTTAAAATAAAAATAAGACGAGTAATGCGACAAATAAGAAGAAGAAAAATATTGTACTAAAACTATTAACGAATCATAGTAAGGTAAGATTTTTTTTTCATTGCATATTTGGAATATAATGTTTACATAATTTCCCATCGCTCAGTTCTGTCAGTTGCCATTGTCTATGCTTTGTCTCAGTACATCCCTGCACGCAAACGTCCACTGTAGAACATGTTCTCAAATACATTTAGAATTAAATCCCTGTTTTGTCCAAGGCAGATTTTGAGCCCTTTATCAATTGAATTTTTTTAACACCAAATGAATAGTCCGACGCACCTGAGCTCTGAACACACGATAAGCAACTGACAAACCCTATCCATGTTATGGGCAGCATTAAATGTTACTTAGATTTGGTGATCTAACGATAACACGCTTACAATGTGATATTTTTGTTACTCAGGACAAAATTTGTAATTATGTAATCAGAACATCTAAGATATCATCTCACATCAGATAATTTAAATACTTTAATTTTATTTTTAAGTATAATAATTTTTTTATTGAAATGGAGCAAACTTTTTTTTTATATTATAAATTCAAAGGATGAAATGTTTTGGATTAAATTGATACATGAATAGGTGATACATTAAACTGTAAGATTACGCGTGTTCGTGGGAATCTATTTATCAATGAAGAAAAAAAAACATATTTCTTAAATTGAAAAATGGCGTTACAAAATAAACCATCAAAAGGCGCGAAATCTCGAGGCTTAGAGGAGACGTAATCCCTTCAAATTAATGTTCCGCGATTCAAATATTTGCAAATGGCGCGCGCGACATTCGAAATGAAATAACTTGCGGCGAGATCTTTGAGAAAATTCAATATTATGAATGGCGGAGACGTTTAATCCCGCCTTTTGACGGGGGGATTCTTAAGATGGACCCCTCTTTCTGTGACGGGGGGTCTAATCACGCGGATGGTGTCGCGGCAACCTCATAAAGAGGGATTAGTCAGACGGGGTAAAAAATACCCTTTAAAGCGAAAGCTCGAGTCGTCCCTTATCCGCAGTCGTATTGGGGTTATCGGTGAAAAACTTTCAAAGGAATTTTTGAATGATCGGGTGGGTGCATTTTATCATTAGAATTTATTGAATATTTTATCCTTCTGCTTTGCACCTACCTTGTATACACAGCGGACTTATAAGATATATTATTTACTTTTTAATACATACCACAGAAAATATGTATTTAAAATATATTATAAATTAAAATACTTCTTATCGAAGCATATTTATTAATAATTGTTTTTTTACAATTATTTAATAATTATACTTTTGTTTATTTAGTTATCTGACATCGTACATGTATACAACAACTAAATAATGTCTTCTATTAAATAAACTCGTTCAATTCATATGTAATTCAATTGAAAAAGACTTGGTAAACACGTGCAATAAGGGTAAATCTTTTCTTCGTTGATATTATGTAATTCCGCCAAGAAATGGCGATCCATAAATGTAACAAACATATTTACAAGTATTCATGTTATTCATTACTTTATTGGTTTGATAGTTGTGGAATCGAACAAAGGTTAATTATTTTGAAATAAAATTATAATTTAACTTTCAAAGTCATGTCATCTCATACCAATGAGCATTAAAACTAAAATAAAATGTTTTCTTTAATAACGAATATAAGCTGCCAATACCAGCGCGTCTCAGGTTATTGAGAAGTTCGAGATTGTTTGATATTTTAACATACAGGTCACCGAGAGCGTTGGTAGACGGAGCTTCCTGCTCTGGAAATGGTGGAGCGTATTTTAACTTCACGTGTAATATCTGGGACTCGCAGTTATACACGATCAGAACAGAGCACCGCCTTATTTTTCTATAAGACTGCGAATCTTAACATTTCACCAAAAAACAATGTAACCGCTTAATTGATAATGAAGCATGTATAATGAAATAAAGGCACGATGGTTTGACTTTGTGTGGAATGAGATGATAATGGAGCGGGCAAAGTAGCCTTCTATACAATACTACAGTCGTTTAAGAGACGAAGGTGAACCTGGCTGGGGACATGTACTTAAAGCCATTTGGCTTTTGCTTAACTATGTTTATAATATATAATAAATATATATTAAGTACTCGGCGGAACTTAAATCAAATAAGGCGAGGAACAAGGCGACTGACAGAGCTCTGTGACGAGTTTATATACTCTCATATAAAATAATATGAAGAATAACACTGTGAATATTTCTGATCGTGTGGCTTTCATTCGTTTTGTCTGAATTCCTCGGTACCGCGCACGCACGTTTTATCTCAGTCCATTGTTGCGCTGTCAGCATAATTTTCGCAGCGCGCGAATAAATATAAGCGCGCGAGGAAATGAATGAAGGCGGGATCGCGAGGCGCGCAGATCGCGCGATATGGGATTCGAAATGGCGATATTTGATTTTGCATATTTAATAGTAAAAAAAAAAGCGAAACCGAGCGAAGATTTTCGCGGCCATACTTATATTTCACCAGCACCGAATGTATTCAAATGATAGGATTTTTGTTCGTGCATACATAATATATTAAAGCAATATTAATAACGAAGTACCACAAATATTACAATGGATATAAATAATTTAATTTTAATACAACAAATTGAATATATAATTTATTTGATCAATATGATATTAAGCATATATGATATTACGCAATGAGCAGCAGTAAATAATTATATTTCAGTGCTAGAAGTTACCCAAAAAAATGCAAAATGATTTTTATACCTTGAAAGTACGATCACCTGGGATGGCAGAACAAAAAGAGAAGTCAACGGTCGAATATATCAAAGTTTAATAAAAAAATAAAAATTCTTGATTAAAAATATTAATTTACAGCTCCGCCAGTAACTTGCTAAAACATTTGTATAGAGCATCCTGATGTACGGTTGTGAGACATGGTGCTTATCTGAAAGATATAATATAAGACTAGAGGCCTTTGAGATTCGGTCTTAAAGAAGAATTCTCGGAATTTCCTGGAGAGACCTCGTCATAAACAATGAGATTCTCAGCATAATCAAGGAAGATATGCGCCTAGTAAAAAACCATCTCAGAGAGGCAAGCCCGATGGATCGGTCACATCATGCGCCACTATGGTTTTTTTCACGACATTGTGGAAGGGTTGGTTGAGGTGATAAACTGCAAAAGGTGCCCTATTGGGAGATTGTTGGTTGTCCTCGAACAGTTGCTGCAAATAATGCCGTCTAGGGCGTCCTCTGCAGTTTCTACCCTCAACCATCCCTTCCACAATGTTGTGAAGAAGACCATCGTGGCGCATAATGTGACCGATTCATCGGGCTTGTCTCTCAGAGGTGGTTTTTACTAGATGCCTATCTTCCTTGATTATGCTGAGAACCTCATTGTTCGTGACGTGGTCTCTCCAGGAAATTCCATTTCCTTTTTCTTAATCATATTTTGCAAGGAACCACATATAGAACATATTATGTACAGGTATGATTCTCGACGGCCTCCAAAACGAGAGTCTGGAAGCTTGATGCTTAGGCGTATTAATCTGTAGTATCCGAAGCATTTGCCATCAGGATGTATAGGATTTGAGTTGATAAAATGTAACGCTTTTGAGGTTTGAATTATTAGGTTCTCGCGTTGTCTACTCAAGCAGTCACCAAATACGTTTCCGTTCAATGTCCCTTTATTTCGATGATCGAACATAAGCAGATGTTTCAGAATGCAAAATGTATTAAGGTTTTATAAGTATAGAACAATGAAACATCGAACAAAACATATGGTTCTACAACATAACCCTCGAGGGGTATTTTCACACCCCGTCGGTTTGTCGCGATGATTGACATCATTTGCTTCTGCACACAGGGATTATGTCCAAGCCGTTGGGGCACCGTCCCCTCTCTGGTCCTCTCCCTGGGGTATTCAACTACCCTAGCCGGTCAAATATTATCCGAATTAATTGTGGGCATTCATCAGTTTAATTATGCTGGTCAGCCGACAGAAGGGTTGAACTATGTATCAATCTAGAAGGTAAAGGGTTAGAAAGTGTTGAATTTTATAGATAAGTTTTAAAGGATTAAAGTTGTTCAGTGAAAAGAAGCTCGAACATAAAGCGATTTTATATGAAAAGTTACATATATCTAAAGGAAATATCCTGAACATTAAAAATGCGTTTGTGTGAGTGCATTATATTATATTTATTTTTGCTCGATTACTTGTATAGTGTACAAATAAGACATTGCTACAAAAAATTAAAAATTAAGCATATGCTAATAGTTATAAAAGTTAGATAGTAATAATTAAAGAAATATTTTATGTTTAAAATATGAAAGGTTTTATAGATTTTCTTTTGTGTATGGATCTTTTTTTTTACTTCTCATATCCATTTCATATCTGAAGCAAATGGTCATCGCAATTGGTGCAACATAATTCTTAATAGTCCATACTTTGAGCCAAGACATTCTTCATTTAAATTTTCATCTGAGAAAATTAATTGTCTGACGATTGCAAGAAGCAGAAGATTTTATAAGATGGTAGATTTAGTATCCCAAGCATTAAGTGATGTAATCAGAATTAAAAAAAAACATCGGATGATTAGTCCGACGCTCTTGAATTAAATTGAACATTTAGATCCTAAAAGTCGGTTTAACTTATCCAACGACAAATACTTAGCAATAAGCGGCAACCTATCCAAATTTTATAAAGCATCTAATTTTGCCTTAATTTGGCGAACTAACGAGAACCGCGCTCAAATTATGCTGTTGCCATTGATATTTACATGTAATATATTTTATCTTTATATAGATTAAGTTGAACACTTTTTATTCACAGACTTGAAGACTGCAGTTTTTCTCTAAATTAGAGCTTCTTCAAATCGTCACTTATATCAATGTTATTTAGAAAATAATGTGTGAATATCCAGTATTTTTTTTATAAAATCTTCAGTTGTTTTGAAATTACTATATTTCGTTATATGATAAATCTTATTTATGCCCTTTTTACTTATTCAAGTCTACAAATGTCGCTTAATTATAGCACAAATATAATTATTTCTCATAGTGAAATACTCAAAAATAACATTTCAAACAATACTTTGATCACGATGGTTGGCGGTTCAATTCCCCAGTGAGGTCAGCTAAGAAATGCCGCCTGCAGTGCTGCTCCTCATATCTTGGAAGACGATCGTCGTGGATTCGAATCCTGATGCCGATCTAAATTATTTATTGGTGCAATTCCGTTTGAAATACAAGAACACGTTGCAATAGCGTATATATGCAAATGGGCAAGCAATGTATATATTTGATGATTATCGGTAAATCATGATTTTATTTACCTTAATGATCAATTTAAATGTCAATTAGCATTGAATACTTTAGCTCATATCTACCAGTTATATAAAAAATCATCATAGAAATATACAAATTTCAATAGTACATATACCTGTATGTAAATGGATGGACGCTTGTCCCAAATAAATGTTTTCTTTTCACTGAATTTTTTACTTCATTTATTGAGCCCGATATGAAGGTATTTAATTCTTATATTCTTGGATGATTACAAATCTTCTTCTTTGTAGTATTAATCCGGTGGATTGGTTTGCATCGGCAAAATCTTGTGTCTCGATCTCCACTTTTCTCGATCTTCTGCAACACTCTCTGGCTCAGAATAAAAGCTGCAACTCATATGCTCGAATTGGTTGAAGCTCTTATGCTGAGCTAAAGAAGATTGCAGAGGATCAAGAAGAGTGGAGATCAAGATGTAAGATTTCGTTGCTGCAAACCAATCCACCGGATTGATACTATGAAGAAGAATGATAATAATGACAGCTAACTAAAATCTGTAGCGATAAATTGTGGTGACCATAAGCCTTCCAAGAATGGATTGGAATTGTTAAATATGTATTTTCCTATAGTGGAAATGTAATATGTTTTTTTATATATTTTCAATTTGTACTATATATTAAGATAAAATTAGTGTTTTATATTAACCTTACATCTAACATTGAGTATATACCACAAATATTATAAGTGGCATTTTGCAAGGGCATTTCGAAAATTGTCTCAAAGCTCGTTTATCGGTTCTTGGGCGTTAGTCCAACATTTTTTCCCCATCGACTATCACCTTTTCGACAGATATGTCCTGCTCACGTCACTAGAGTCTGCCTGTCCTTTTTGTGACGTCCACAACACGAGTTCTTCTTCAGATAACGTCGTTTCGGATTCTATTATTTAAAGACACTTCTCTCATTAATCTCTTGACATCAGCATGATGTAGCCCTTACTGACTGGTACCGAAAACCTCGATATACAATCTTTCGTCTCTTATGTCTGTTCGCTTGTCAAACATTTATGTGTCCGCCATATTGGGACTAGTTATATAGACCGCCGCTCGTGGCACTAGGCGAGAGCCATCACGAGCGCGGGCATTTGTGTACCGCCCATTGGCGAGAGCATATTGTATTGTGGCTCAGCCTAATGCTGTGACTAGGTCGAGCCCTAAATTTGTAAAGATTTATCGTAAATAAATGTCAATGTACTTCTGAAAAGTCTGTGTTATCAATCTGCTCTTAATCCTGCCATCACGCGAAGGAATAACACCTTTTTGAGAGAGAGGAGGATGTTACTCTAAATATCAAGTTTGACGAGCTTTATTGTATTGGTTAGACCTGCCGTTAGATTCCACGTGTCTGCGCTAGAAGTTTATACTGGAAGAATCTATTGATTAAGCGTCTAATTTTTAGACGAAGCGTGTTTGTACTATCTTAGTGTATAAGATTGTAGTACAACAATATGACTAAATAATCACATAAAATCATGTATATTACTCAATCTAAGTGCTTAAATAACAACTAATAAGCCTTTCTGAAGTAAAAAGTTATACAGCGATAATCTCAGTGTAAAACTTTCGACATTGAAACGTGTTGATTTCAACTGCTCACTTGAAACTATAAAGTTCAAACTCCCACAATAAATAATTTGATACTTTGAAATTCCGCAAGAGGGTCGCTCCCTCCGAGCCGCGGATGGCGATAGCCCGGGGGCGTAATTAACAACCAAAGAGGAGGGACCCGAAAGCAACCCTTCCGCGCACAACTTTGTTAAATATGCCCAGACCATTAGCGAGAATTAATGATATTCATCAGCGCATCGTTAGCGTCATTATTGAAGCAAATTGGCGTCGTTTGTGACGCGCGACGGTTGATGCATCGTTGACGCTCCCCGTGACGGTTGCTCGTCTTGTTATTTGTGACGTGTAGTAATTTTATTTATTCATTTTCACAACGATTCGTTTGTAATTATTTGGATTTTTTAATGAAAACCGTGTCATATTATTTGTAACATTTTTGACATGCTTGTAATACAAATTTTAACGTATTTAAACACCTATTAAATCATAAATGTAATAATATCGAATATGATCTCCTGAGAAATGTGATTAACAAATCACTAAAAATATAGCTTCTCTGCGGGTACCAGCTTCGGAGGCCTTCGAAAACTATTTTCGTTGCACCTAAATAAACCTACGGGAGCAAAGATGTCTTGGGATAAGGCATGAACAATGACAATTGATAGTATACATGACATATATGACTTATTTTAGAGATTTGGAACGTATATGGGAAAGATGGAAATCTTTTGGGTTGTAATATTTTTGTGATACTATTCTACAGCATTTTATTTGTTAATTCATTTGATTTTACATAAAATGAAGATTTTGAATTGTCATTAAAAATTGAATTGAGAGGTGATTTTTGAAACGCAGTTCATCCCTCTTAAGAGAATAATGAGTGTCTCCTAAAGAAAATGTAACGTTTTTAATCATTTTATAAACATATATGTGAAAAACTTAAATTTTGATTACACGTTTACAAGTACTTAAGTATTGTTTTAATAAACAGATGATACTGATAAATACATAATAAATGCCTAAATTTAGTGATGAAAACAAAATATATATTTTAACGTAAGAGTTTCAAAATGCATTTTCAAAAATAGGGTATGAGGATTAGACTTTGGAGGAATGATAAAGTGGTAACAAGACAGGCTTCTATTGCAGTCGTTTAAGTCAAAAATATATTCCAATATGTTTTCCCCCTAATTTCAAGGGACATATTCATAGGATAACGCAGGAGAGCATTAATTACAGCTACTTTTTCTTAAAGTTCTGCTCACGGCGTTTTGGAAGACCATCGGGAATTATACATAAAGTGTACTGTATGACCTGCGAGAAGCATAGCTGATATGAGATGAGACAAGGAGCATGGCGGCCTTGCGGCGGCAGTTCGCGACGACCTTAAGCTCCAGTAAGGGAAGCGTACATGATGATGACTATATTACAAATAATGACGTAACACTCGGTTACATCACATCATAAATGCACGTATTAAATGTGATCAGCCATTGCTTCCAGCTCATTACAGATCAAAGCACATACAAATCACATTAAATGCTTAATGTATTGCACGGGCCGTTATTCCGGTACAACCCGGACGAGCTCACTCCACCCCCGCCGATGATATTTTGCATAGCCATTACAAGTTAGACAGTAAGTTAAGCTATAGCCTGAACCCAATCACACACCCCTTCCTATAGTACTTTATCCATCGGCGTAATGTAAAAAGGAGCAACCTTAAATATATTTGAGAAATAAACACAACTAAAAAATATCTTAGATATAAAAATCTTCATAGGGTCAGATATTTTATCACTTAGGGTCAGATATTTTAAGGTTTTTAAAAACAGTATAATAAAGAAACATTTTCGTAGATTAGTTCCAGAACCAAATGGTTCAAGAAACAAACGGAGCATTGGACTACTGGCTTTTTAAAATGCTAATAAACAAACATTCCGATATGTTTGGAAAACTAAGTCGCCTTACTGTCGAGCTCTGGATTCTGGTCGTCCCGGAAGGCCGCCAATAACTTAACATACAATGTATTCGGTGGAGCTTTGGAATACAAAGTGAAAATGAACGTTATCTTATATGTAATTTCTTTCATCAATAAATAGCATAAAAATAAACGGCCAGCACTGCGAGTCAAGCCGCGAACCTTTGCAACCACTGTTAATTTCTTTATTTTTCGTTTTTTTATATTTGCCGTATATTTTTCTTCGATGTATATAATATCATTTATGATAATATATATCAAGTGACTTTGTACATCAATTTTCGAAGATTTGTGTGAGTCTTTAATGATTCATAAATATTAGAAAATTCAAAAGCATTTAAAAATTCCACCAAAGATAAATTACGAGGGTTATCCGTAAAACAAGGTTCCTAGTGATTTTTCACAGCATTAAAAATGTCTAATTCCGTGAATGCTTACATTTTTGGAAAGTTCAGACTTTTATCTATTTTTGTACATAACCGCCACTAAGGTCAATGCATTTTTGCATGCGGTATACGAGCTTTTGAATGTTTTGCAGCTCGTAATTAATGTATCTCCAGTAGTCTGCTATATTCTTTTTTCTGATGTCCTTACATTAAGAACTAGTAAACTAAGGATAAAAACAGGGCTTCAAAATTAGGCCTTCAATAAATGACGAACTAAACACTGTTCTCAAAATAAATCCCTTTCTCTCTGCTTCTTTTTAGATACGCCCTTGGGCCTTTCCCTCCCTCTACCGCCCCTCTCGGCCTCTGTCAGCCCCTCCTCAGCGGTGATTTTGTGTATCGGAATTGGAAATAGATGACCGGAATGTGAAACCAAATGTCATTCATAAATCACATGTAAAATATAATCTATTTTGAAATGAGATATTCTTCGTGACAATAAAACAGCGGCTATACAGTGAACGCCTAAGAAAGGGTTCGGTCGAATGCTTTCTTTAATATCGTATTTCCATATATTTGGTTCTAAATATTTATTTATTCAAGTAAAAAAAATTACAAACAACAAATTATATTTTAAAATTCAAAGCACTATACTACTTTATAAGCACATAATTATCAATATTATTTCATATTCACTCGTTGGTTGAAACATATAGTCATCAAAAATTGTCACCACACTATTTGATAAGCTATTCTTCTTCGTAGTAGTATCAATCCGATAGATTGGTTTGCAACAACAAAATATTGTATTTCGATCTCCACTCCTCTCGATCCTCTATAGTCCTCTTCAGCTCAGCATAAGAGCTACAACTCATTTCCCCGGACAGTTGCTGCAAATACTCCCATCTAGGGCGCCCTCTACAGTTTACAGGTAAGCTGTTATGATCCTAATAAAGCTCATAGTCATGTTTTTATTCGTAGCTTCTCCAATGAAATAATTTGTAAAATTAGTCATGTGACTCAAATAAAAAGCATATTTAGGCATTTTTCACAATTTTTAAGGAAACTACATGTAAGATTTGTGATATTTGATCCCAAGAGACGTCGCAACGCAATCAACTAATCAGCGAACCAACGAAACATTGTGTGCCTAATTTTAATAATTGGACGATAATTATGTCCAACTTCGATTATTTTTTTACTAAAACACATCCAATCATTATTACAGTGTTTAATGGTTTCCTTTCTTCCTGCCACAAGATGAACATAGGTAGAACACAGGGCTCTATGCTGTCGCCCACTTTGTTCCTTCTAAATGTCTTCCTAATATTATGAATTTTCTGCTGCTGCGAAACCTCTGGTATGGAACTTGAACAGCCTGAAATTTATGCATCATATATACAGGAATTCACTATTAATTGGTGGTGTTTACACCACAACTTTCGTCAGCCGCCAATTTTTATTGAATGTAGGATGGATGGCTGCCACTTTCACTACTTCACCTCGTCATTCTACACAAAGTCAAGCCGTTTTTACACTTTTTTCCGGGTTCTTACTTGAAAAAAATGTACAAATATTTTTTATGTTTGACAACCTTTTTCTCTTACTGTACTCTGTCCCCACCATCACCCACTAGTACACGATATCCACCGGCGGCATTTATACATATTCCCAAACTGTTGTTTTTTCTACTCCTATCATATTTATATCAGTCCTTTATTGTGCGTCACGTCGTGTGTTTTTTATGGTCCTTCATAATGTATCTTTATGTTGCTCGGTGATGGAAATGGGGCGGTAACTGGATGCGAAGAAGAGAGGGGAAAATCCTCATATCCTTACACCACAATAAAGGAGGCGCCATCTTTATTTTATGTAAACACCAACAGGAGAATACCGGAAGAAATATCAAAAACATCATCATGAAATCTACGTTCTTTGACAATTAATAAATAACTACCCATTGGACTTCACTTAACGAGATATTTTTTCTTGATGAAAAGATTACTGCGTCAAGCCAAAAATTTAAACCAAAAAAACTTCTAAAATGCCTTCTCAATGCCAATGGATATTGAACCTTTACGAAGGAATATTTTCTTACTCGCACTTATATTTTATTAAAAGGCTATGACATACATTGTTAATAAAAATATCAGAGTCTTACCAATCCATCATTTATCTTATTACTAACTATCATCAAACACAAGCATACTGTTTAAACGTCAAAAACACTTGATAGGCTTTTTACCCACTTTCTAGTATGCGTTTTTTTCAGGAATAATTTCGTATTGAACCTAAGATATCTTGCTTTGATAGCAAGTTGCGTTGTCCACTGTAACTTAACTCTTTGAATATCTTTACCCCGCAATAAGGGTGGTGCTTTAGCCATCTAGGACGTATGCAAACCCTGGAAGGCTCTCGATGGATGTTTGAGAAATATTTGTGAACATAAAGAAACCAATATCTGGTAATAAGTAATAATGCGAAGAAGAGAAAATATCATACATTATTAAAAGCATGCTTTTCTATTTCGATGCGTTATTTTTTATTATATTTTGCTTAATATTGTGAATTTATATTATACATCAAATTTTATTAAATAATCTATTTTTAAAACATAAAGCAGTCAAAGAGATCTTTTTTTACTGTCTAATAGATATCTAAATAACTCATCACTTACTAAACTACTACATGGTATACTTATATGTACATTTTTCCTACAGCTTTTATGGCAATTTTTGATAAAATAATCTTAGAGAACATTTCGGGTTAAGCCGCCTTTTCGTTTGGCTACTTATAATATAATTTTACAAATACCGATAAACAAATCACTCAAAATATGACCAACTACTAAAGCAGACGTGTGTTCAGATAATACATCCATATATTTCTCCAAGTTGTGTGAATGTGCTATAATCGTTGGACGCTGGAATTGAGAGGAGGCAATTGTAAACCATATGTTCCTGTTATGGAACGAATGTTTTAAGAAAAATGTATATTCAACTAAGAATTGGCAAAGCAGCCTTCCATACTTAAGTCGCTCAAGATATGAAGGTAATTCCAGTTAGTATATACACTTCAAATTCCACAGAAGAGCATAAAGAAAACCCGTCACGAACTATAAAAAGAATGAACTTCGCAAATCAGAATTAATAATCACGCTTTGTGGTGGAATTTCGTAAATATGTTCTGATTAGGAGAGCAGACACAGTGATGGTGATAATGAGTTTTTTCGAAAATTGGCTTCTGCAAGCACTGTACTACGTGGCCGTAGAGGAAATGAGACATTTCCGCCACACAGAGATACGCTTATTTATTATTGGTACCGACCGAAGTTTTGCATGCTGCCAAAATCCCCCTTACCGATATTATAAAAGTTGTTTTTGTTTCGACCATCCAAAACGGTAATATATGCGAGAGTCAGCGCCCGACTGCCCCGCCATGATACACGGCGAGAAGTTCGTGATATGTGGCGGCCATAAAACCCGAAGCTTTTGATTTGTTATTTCTTTGTTGGATTGCGCGCCCACCCTCACCATGAAACGACCTTATTTGCTTAATAAATAATATAGTTCATCGAATTATTTATACACATATGAATATTTAACAAACACCTCATGTTGTAGATCATTTCACTTATAAATTACTCACAAAAAAATATGTGAACGTAAAGATTCGAACTGCAAACCTAAATACTAATGTATAGTTTATTGCACCAAACATTAACCATTGTAATAATTACCTAACCACTTAAAGATGAGAAATAAGCACAAAGTATACTATTACAATGGCAGTTGTAATACACTATTAAGATTCAATTTTCTTTTGTTTTTAATTGATTAATATCCCTTAAATTAATAATTATACATTTTTTATTATATTCAAACATGCTTTGATATTACTTATTATAAGTGTTACAAAAAACGTATTAAATTTACATTTTCTACGTTTATCGTCATTTAAATAAATAATTAATGGATCAAATAAAAGCTTCTCCTAAATTTAATGAGCTTTCCAATCTAAAACCAACCCAAGCAAACAACATAATCTGTAATTTTCTTTGCTAAGTAATTATTACCGCGGGCTCTCTAACGGCGGGTAATCGATTTATCATGTTTATTCTGAACTTTTAATCGAAAGCTCCGCCATAATGGAGGTTCATTACCGCATTAACAAGTTAAAAATATATACGGGCCGTTAATAATAAATAACGGGGGTTCGCCAAACTCATTAATTTGCAAGTTTAAATTAAAAACTTTTCCAGATTACGAAACTCAATTTAGTGCTATACCTGTTTTTATGAAATCACGAAAGCTCTGAAATATACGCAGTGGCGTGGATGCAAAATAAATTTTAATGAACCTTTTAAGCATAACAATTTACATAGTTTTTTATATATTATGTAAAGAATATATTAATGATTATTTAAATACAAAATATGTGTTTACATGTGATTTAAAAAAAATAGTTGTGTAAATTGATACACATTGAAAAGATTCAGATTTAATAAAAGAGAAATCACAGATACTTAAAAAAGTATTTTAAAGCTTAACATAGGATTTCAATGAACTAATATTTTTGAGAGTAAATTACACATTTTAAATAGCTTTATAAATAAACCTTCTCATTTGGTTGAAAATAAAATAAAATACTATAATTCAACTGTTTTTTTTTAGTTAATAACTGAATTTATAAGTTTCTAACAAAAATCGACGATCTGATAATCTAACAAATATAATTAATGACTTAACCTTTTTTAATAAAGTCATGCACATACTTATATATTTTTTTGAGATTATTATGTCATATATTATAATCATACATGTCATATTTATTATGTAAATAGATAAATTATATTTTTTTATAACATGAAAAATCCGCTCCACTGCTTTTCCCATCCAAAAGGTGGAGAAACTTCCTACCGGGATTAGATTTTTTAATTCGGGCATTTTTCATACAAAATTAATTCCCGGCGATCGTTAACGTCCAAAGGCTCTTGCCTCGAAACACCCCCAGCCGTTAAATTAACCTAATTATCCCCACTACTTTGCAAACTTGATGGTATTATTTTTCAGGAATTTTACAGATTTTTTTTCAAACATATACATTAAATACTGCTTCCACCCACAACATTTAACATTACAAAAAAAATTACCTACTGCTCTTTCTTTACGGTGAGTATATCTCAGAAGTAAAAGCATTTGCTTACCGCACCTAAGGTCGTCGGTTCGATCTTCGACGGAGATTAAAATTAAATTATTTTTAATAGACTTATAACTTATATTGAAAATTGGTGGAAGATTAATGTAATCCTTTCAATAGAAACCACACATTTATACTGACTGATTGCTTAAAATTAATGATGCGGTATCGCCGGTTTTTAGTTTATTACGTCGGCGGATCAACATTACACGTTTAGCTTGTAAAATGGTACGCGTCATAGAGTCCACATATGTGTATTCTCCAGCACAATCCGTCAGTTTTCTTATGTTTGCGTTTAAGTTAAAATATAAATGAATTATGAAATAGTGTTATTAAAAGAAATATCGATTCCATGTAGAAAAATATTTTTCATTTTTACTCCTAAGCTATAAATTAAAACATAATGTAAAAAAGAGAAACAATTTACAACTATTTTCGCTGTATTCAAAATTCCATAGAAGCTTTCATTTCCTTCATACACTTAAGCACCTCTAATTTTCCTTCGCCTCAAGCACATATTTCGTAATTTAATTAAAGCTAACGTGTTCAATGCATTTTCCGATAATAATTCAACCCAGTACTTGAGGTAGGCATTAGGGCACTTAAGTTTAATATTTATGCAGCTATAATGCGGTACGTTAAATATATGCTTTTGCATAAATATAAGCCTAGTATTTTACTTGTTGTTAGAATACAAACCATATAAATTTGAAATACTTTATATTATATTCACTGTACTTGACTTTTTAAGCTGTACACTCGCATCATGCTAGAAAACAAGTCTCTTTAATGATGCGCTCATTAGTATTATTGCCAGTTTGAAACTGATAAGTTAAACAATAGTAGATCTTTGCACGATAGAAGCTATTCAACAAAAGATAAAAAACGCATGAAAATCATTTTTGTATCGCAATCACGGTTTTTTTTATGTAAACACATACAGGAGAATACCGCCAAATGATGATAGTTATTCTGAAGTCTCATCTGTGGAATTCTATGACGCTTACCATAGTACATATGGCTATTGCGCTTTATGTGAAGTGTTGATCCACCAACGTCACAGACTGCAGCCCGAAATTCACGTATCATCTTTATTATTACAGGAATTTACTATGAATGGGTGGTCTTCACGGGACGACTTTCGTCTACCACTAATTTTAATAAATAGGCTATGACTATCATCTTACGGTTGAGGGATCAAATTCACACCAACTGGGGTATTTTAGAGCTCGGAAATCGATTAAAAATCCTTTTTTTTTAATCTCCGTCAGGGATCGAACCCATGACCTTTGATTTGCAAAGCAAACGCTTTGACCATTGAGCTCTGCCCGCCGGCGGATAAAAATAAATGCCAAATTCACTATAAATTTAGTTAATATACTTACATTATACAGTTTTATTTAACAATCTAACTATCAATTTCCACTTTTTGACCTTATTATATAAAATCGCTTGTCAATTGCTGCTAAAAACTTTATCAGAGACCATAGATTTCGCTTCATGCAATGTCAACTATGCCTTTCGCAGCTCCTCCAAGTTAATTTAATGTATAATTCCCGACGGTCTTCCAAGACAATGTAAGTGTCCGCAGCTTGTAGAAAAATCAGCTGTAGCTTATGCTCTTCTGCAGCATCTTTAGTACATGTCCAGGTCCACTTGTTTACCGAGTATAGTATAAAAGACTGTCTTGTTCGCTCTCTCACCTCATGATTCCTTACAAAATCGAACTATCGTATTCTCAGTATTCTACCTAAATTTCTGTTTTTGAAACATATTATACGTCTGTATTGGCTCACGGTTAGAGCCAAAATTCACAGATGTAAAAAAATAAGGAAATGATGTATAAAAATGACCTCATGTTGGAAAGAGTTCAAAAGACAATTTTGAAGTTTCTTTACATGAGGATGTATGAGTATTATCCATGGTTGAACCTATCTAACTTTATACGGAGTATGTTGGGATACAATGAGTTGAGAACTATATAGAAGAGATGTGTGCTTGAGAATGCATTTCTTACGGCTAGTTCGCGGCGTGTTCAAAAATCCTGATATTTTGTTGGAAATCGGTTTGTTTGTCGCTTACAATTATTTAAGGATAAGGAGGCACAGATTGTTTTTTTTTTCCTAGAAGTAATACTAACCTGCCAGAGACTATGCCTCTTGGGAGAGTTATCAGACTGTTCAACCATATCGCCTCGAATATTGATATATTCCAATTGAGAGAAGCCCAGTTTCGTCATGAGGTCCACGAATTTATTTATCAAAGTAATTTCGTGGAGCGGAATTTCTGTATAGCGAGTTTCGGGATTTTAAAATAATTATTGTTAATAATAGTAAATACCTCATTGTTTCTTTTGTATTATATCTTATTTCATGATCGTGTTAAATATATTTGTATTTGTAATGTTTCTGAAAGAAATAAATGAAATTGAAATTAAAAAAAGCTTCATTTAATGCACATAAAAAATCTGTTCATACGTGTATATTTGTTGTTAGTTTAATCTGTTAGAAAAAACTTTCAACTACTTGTTTATCAAAAAACATCAGTTTTTTATCAAAATGTAATAAATTTCAGGTGCACTTTATTAATTACGTAATATTCATGAGTGGATAAACCAGGTTGGGTGAATTTTCATATTTTCATATAATATCACACAGAGCAATTTCACGCCAGGCTAATGCAGGTTGCGCCCTCGGTGGAGCGTATTACGTTAATCTCTTAGCGGCCGGAATATTATTTTCCGTGTTTCCGAATATATAATTCGTATGTCAACATATTTTCGTAACCTAAATATTACAGGCATGGCGGCATACGAGGGGAGAGAAGGAGAGCTGAAAAACATTGCATTTCAAACATTTTGTTCGACTTTTGAAATATATAATCACTCATATTAAATTTACCTTTCAACAGTAAAGCTACGAGTATTAAAACGAACTCATTGTTATAAAGAGGCAACTAAATAAATGGTCAGAATTTAAATCGATTTCTTGTGAGAGCTTAACGTAAATTAAATTGTTATATTTGATTTAAGACAGTTTAATGATTTAGTTTAGGCTAAGTTAGGTTAGGTTGAGTTGTGTTTCCTTAATTATGTAGAACATATATCCAACATAAATCCTGATATTTTGTTGGAAATCGGTTTGTTTGTCCCTGACAATTATTTAAGAATAAGGAGGCACAGATTGTTTGTTCTTCCTAGAAGTAATACTAACCTGCCAGAGACTATGCCTCTTGAGAGAGTGATCAGACTGTTTAACCATATCGCCTCCAATATTGATATATTCCACTTGAGAGAAGCCTAGGTTTGACGTGACCTCCACGAATTTATTTTTCTAAGTAATTTCATGGAGTCTTCTGTTAAGCGAGCTTCAGGATTTGTAAATAATTGTTGATAATAATCATAAATGGCCATATTAATAAATTGTTTCTTTTGTATTATATATTTTTTCAGGATCGTTAAAAATAAAATTTGTAATGTTTCTGAAAGAAAAAAAATAAATAAAATTGAAAATTGAAAAAACAAATCAATAATGCATAAGAATATTATTGTTATTTTATATTCTGATCAAACGAATATTTATTTTGACCGGAGTTATACGAGCCTTATAAAAATATTAATTTTATATCATTTTAAAATTTGTAGATATTCTTTGTTGTTTTACTATTCATTTTCACTAAAAAAAAATGTGGTAGAAAATCACAAAAATAATCCTAATTTTTTGAAGCATTAACGTTTATACATATTCTCTAGTACAACATCATTAGCACATCGTAAGCGTGGTTCTCGTTAGATCACCGAAGTTAAGCAACAATGGGTGTGGACCAAAATTTCGAAGGGTTACTGTCTATTGCTAAGCGAGTGTCGCTTGTCAGGTTATGTCGATCCTTCGGATATAATAGTGCAGGCCTCGGGAGCGTCGGGTATTATATATCAAATAAATGTTTTTTCTTAATATAAAATATATTTTATTTATATATGAAAAGTTTGAAGGCTGGTGACGTAATGCATGGTAGAGGTAATAAAGTACGTTACATATAAAACGTTCTCTAATATATGCAAAATAAAATGAAATTCCCGAGTTAATATTGACCGAATACGTATCATAATGCGGACTAGCGGAGGCGTACAACAGCATGCAGCAGCTAGTAACATCATCAAATCAAATCGAGATATTTTCATATTGTTTTCAATCTATTTTTCTTCTTTAGCCTTACCATTTCCCATCATCTGGAGTTGGCTCTCCTTGTGCACATTCGCCGTCTGTCTGTCCTGCGTTGCATTCTCGGTCAAGCCCAGATACTTGTCTACAGTTGCAGTCCAGGTTGCCTGTGGCATTCCAGGTCTTCTTGTCGTGCATCATGTTTTTTTTGGCGGTTTTTTGTTTTATCTTAACACAAAAACTGAAAGTATATTTACCTTATAAATATTTACAAAAATATTCACGGGTTGGACTTTTGCCATCTGTGATATTAAATTGGAATCAATCGTTGATTAAATTGGAACAAAATGTAGCTTAATTTAAATTAACATAGATTTTGGGTGTGGTGGTATCGCGGTTGATAGAGCGTCAACTTTAGTGTGAGTGCAAAATCGTGCTTTTTCTGTGATTAATGAAAAAGTAGATAAAAAAAAGTAGAGACGAAATAATAACAGTGGAATACCGAAAAATGACAAACGTGGAGAGAAATACAATTTTTTTACATTCAGTTGTTAGGTAGATAGCATAAAAAGACAAAATAGTAGTCATTTTAATTAATACATGGAACGGTAAAATAAGTATAATCAACAAACACGGAAAAGTAAGCATAATATAATATAAGTTAATTATTTGGTACCGTGATACATGGAAAAACTATTATCATTTTGTTCAAAGAATATATAATATTAGTTTTCTTTTTTTTGTCATATATTTTCCTGAATCGGAGCATTTTATTATTAACTATTAGAAGAATTAGCTTCATTTCTATATTTGATTTTATTTTATTCTGATATCACTTTTGACACATGTAAAGTGATAAATATCATTAATAATACCAAACAAGTAAATATATTGTATAACAATGTACAATTTATGTGACTGTTGAAAAAGGTAAATTGAATTTCTTCAATTATTTTTATGAGTAGCCAATCCTGTAGAAAATATATGGTACGAATAATTTAAATATTTGACAATTATAAATGTTAAAATAGTATTTTAACGTTGTTAATGAAATAGCAGTTGTATTATAAATTCTGCATTTTGCATTCACATGTTTCAACATGTTTAATTTTTTTTGAGTCTTTCTCAAGTTATTTTTTCAAGTGACTTTTTAATTTAAAAATAAATTTATATGCCAAACTTTAGAGAATTTTATTTTTAGTAATTAATATGCTTGTTAACTAGAAATGTGAATCTTGAAAATTTTTCTTCGTTTTGGATTTTAAATGTTGGATAGTCTCGTTGCAGCACCGCGAGCCGCTGGGAATATTAAGCAGTACATTAATATAGTCTGCAAACTTCCTTTTTAGCTTCATATTGAGTTTTCTCAATAAAAAAAACACAAAAATCCCCGGCCATTGAGAACTCTCCCCACACACTGTTGTCTAATACCCAATATATATTTTCCAGGGCAGAATCGAAAATTAAAATTATTTGAATTGTTATTATCTTGTGTTTTTCGTTTGCCGGCGGGTATAGCTCAATGGTCAAAGCGTTTGTTTTGCAAGCCGAAGGTCGTGGGTTCGATTCCCGACGGAGATTAAAAAAAAGTCATTTCAATCGATTTCTAATCTCTAAAATACCCCCCGTGAGTGGTGTGAATTTGATCCCTCATCCGTAAAATGCCAGTCACTGCCTAATATTTTATGTAATCATTGTTTGAAGTTACGTTTTTGTAAATTTGTACTTTTGTTATTATGTATATATTACAAGCTTATCTCTCTCCACACTCATATCTCTCCCTCGTTCTTAATTGGAAAGGACAGTGAAATAAAAAGAGAGGTTGAATAGATAAGAAATTTATACCGTGTCTTAATATGGATCACCTTGAGCACTTTTTCACTTGATGAAAGACTGCAGTTTTGCGAAAGCTTCTTCCGTTAAAATGTGCACAAACGTAATGACGTGTAAATGAATATAAATAAAATTGCTGACAAAGATAGATACAACCCTATAAAATCGAATTGCTACGTGTCTCAAAGATAATTAAGTTAAGATGTTATTTATATTTTTAGCTTTTAGTTTGTGATACATTTAAATATATGAATATTGAATTTGGTTTAATAGTTTTGTACCTTGTTTTAGCACAGATTAAGTAAGATTAAACTGCAGTCATCCAGAAAGTGATCAATGTAATCCATGTTACAATAATGGAAAAAATATGTATCTATTTTTTTTGTACAATGTATACATTAGAGAAGACATAACACAAGAAATTTTTATGTTTTTATATTTACAACTCACTCATTAAACTGCATTATTAAAATAATAATTTCAATAAACATTGTTTTCCATAACCGTTTTATATCTCGAACATACGTTCACCAAAAACTCCTGCTAATCAGTGCCAAAAACAAATCTGCACCTGAAGGTCCATCTAAAAACATATATGATTTTCAACGACCTCAAAGGTAAGAACTGTACTGTTTTAGTAACACAAGCAATATCATGATTGGATAACTATGCCGACTTTTGCAAGTCCTTAGCTATTTGATCCCAAGAAGCGAATTAACTCGTGTATAGATTCCCACATATCAAATTTGGTAAGAAATTAAGTGGATTTAAAAAAAACTGCCTTATTTTTGTGTCATTATGGCTTTAACTAAACTGAATTTTCTTATTGAAACCGCACAATTAAAAAAGCATTAACAATTATAAATAAACTCACATTTTTAAAATCTGAATGAATTAATTTCATCTCCCTAAAGAGACATTTTCAACAGACAACAGACAATTGAAGAAAATTTAAAAACAATATTTATGATCAAGTAATATGTAATTATAATGAAGTTCTCTTTATAATTTTCATTAAATTTTCCCATTCCACCCTGGGCTCGCGTCCTAGAGCAATTTATATTTTCCCCATACTATAAAGTGAACTATTGGAAAAAATAAAATACCGTATTTATCGATACACGTCAAATTTATGGCCAGCTTCGATACACAAAAGTCATTAGTTGGGAAAAATATTTTTACATATCGAGAACACATATAATGTGACCCCGTTTCCCGCTATTTGTTGGATCGAATGTTCGAATTACTTTTTTGCTATTAAATTATCTTTTATGTTACTTATGAGAACTCTTTCTCAATCTCTCTTTTAATAATTCTCTTTCTCTCTTTCTTTTTTATAAGTCATATGCACTCTCAAATAGTGCATATGGCCACCTCAATCAACATGAATTTCAAAAAAATCATCATCACCATGTTTTCTATTACTCTCGCAGCTCCGCCGAGTACATTCGACATATATTTTTCAATTGTTCTAAAAAAGGGCAACTTGAAGCTGAAAAGGCACAATAGAGGTATAAGTAATTTATTCAAACCGAATTCAACCGCTGGAAGCATTTAGGTAAAGAACGTTTGTTATTTATTTAAATTTACAAACGAGATTCCTTTTTGGACAAAAAATACAAAAAAAAAATTCGTTACACATTAAATACTGTAACTTATTTTCTTGCTCTATGATTGCATTTCCATTTCCATTTCAAAACTTAAATTATTTTTGATGTACCAATTTGTGAGTACACGAAATTGACAATTTACCAATATTTTCAATTACTAGTAAATTGGTTTCGTTTGTATCAGATAATATATTTTTACCTTTACCAATTCAATTGATAACTTAATGTTAATTAAATGCATATTTATCTATTCATGAAAAATAAACATTATAAGTTTTCATTAGAAGTCTTATTATATAATAAGTTTTTAATTTTTTCAATATTTTTATGAGAAATATTTTGAATGTAATGATATATTCTACAATTATTGTGTAATATTCGGAACGTCTCCTTCTTAATTTTTTTACATCTCTAAATTGTGTTAGTGTAGATTTTTTGTATTATTTTATACTTAGAATAATGTTCAGTAAAAAAAGTGTTAGTTTACGACTCAGTTTTTCGTTTTTAAATACATTATCCGTTTTTGAGTTAATAAGGTAGTAACAGTAAAAAAAAAATATTTTACATATTTTTCAGTCATGAAGTACTTTGAAAAAATTCCTGAATAATGTACATTCAAGTTTTTTTTATTTTTTATATTGTCTTTTACTTTTCTCACATACTTCTATTTTTCATTTGTATTTTTATTTTGTTTTCTTTTCGGTACATTTACTTTCCATCCACCCCTTTCCCCAGTCTAGAATACCCCTTCTTCTTCCTACTCTCAGAGGGTCTCGGGAGTGATATTTTTCTACCCCCTCCCCACCCCTCTTTGAGTCCCATAGACCCCATCGACGATCACAACTCTCATCCATGACACACATACATCCATAATGCGATATTTATAATAAATATCTTCAACGTGTGGAGGTAGCGGTCAATAACGAAAAATTTACACAAAATTTAAAAAAAAAGCAAAAATAATATTAAATTACAAAGATTTAGTTACATTCTAGTTATTCTTGATGAACTGTAAAATCTCTCATGGAGAGCATAAAAAATATAAATCATTTTATATTTGAAATATATATGAAAACTAATGCTTAGAGGCTAACGTGAAACAGGTTGAAACACGCACTTCAGATGCTGCACGAGAGCATTAACTTCAGCGGCCTTTTCTTAAAGGCTATAAAGAACTATACATATAATGTACTCGACAGACCCGAAAGAGGCAGAGTTGAAATGGGATAAGGTGAAGACCATGACGGCTGACAGAGCATTGTGATGGCAGTCCGTGACGACCATATGCTCCAAATGGGAGAATTGACTTGGTGATGATGATGGAAGAGTAAGTAGTCACTTTTTCCCAACCAAAGACTTCAGGTAGAATACATATAATGTATTCGGCTAACAATATGCTTGAGTTAGGAGAAAGTACATGGTGATAATGAATTTTTAATGACCATATGCTTCAAGTAAGGAACTCTTAATGAAGAAGATATCTGATTATCATCATCTGCATATCAAAAGAGATACGTTCATCACATGCACTGCAACCATTGGAAGAGGAACCGTCTGCGGCGAAAAGATGCTTGGATTACGGAGCTCGCCAGTTGGGCTGGTGCGGGGCGGGGTGAGAAGGGCGCTTAGCGGAGCTCCTGGTGGATGGAGGACGGGGGCGGATAAAGGAAACTATTTCCCGGCCGTAGCTCATCCACAGAACAAACCACCCCATATCATCTTCTCCTCACTGGCGAGCTTTCCAGGGTGACGAGAAGTTTGAGATTCATCGAAGAACTCATCGCCAAAAAATGTATCGATAGGTTACATTTCTTGAAAGTTAAGTATCTTTAACAAGTGTTCAAGAAACCACGACGCAATTTTTATAAATAAATCGACACTAGTATAAAGCTAGAATGGGTTAAGCAGTCATTACTTTTCACATAACATATATTGGATTCGAAAGTAAATACACTGACGCTTTTTTATATTCCATTTCATTATTGTTTTTAGCATTATTTTTTTTACGTGTTTTTTTCTGTTTCCCAATGTATAATTTATACATTTCCGTAAATATAATCACTATTATATACTAAACGAAAAGTTTATATAAGTCATTGTTGCGATACTTGAATATAATCCATTATATTGCTGAAATTGTCACTTCGATTATAAAAGAATTATAAATTTTAATGATATTATTTTATATTTTAAAAAAAAATATGTTATTATGTAAAAAATGTAAAAAAATAATAATATAAATTATACAACACTTAAATCAAAAGATGAATCCCACGCCACACACAAGATCTACCTTTGAGTGGCGTGGAAAGCGAATTCCAAAAATAAAAAAAATAAAAATAAAAAATGAATGTAATACTATCAAAAAAATATTAAATGTATCCTATTATATTTGATTAAATAAAAAAATAAAAAAAAAATATTTACAAAAATGGAAGTTAAAAGTTATGTGGAACAATATCACTCTATATTTCTTGAGAAACTCTACAATTTCAATATTGAAAAATTAAGTACATATGTTTTTAGAATAAACACTTATTGCTGCTTTAGGTGTTGTGTAATCTTTTTCTTATAACGGGTCCGCCATCTAACTTTTTTTTTCAACTAGTGCTTATTTCGTGAATGGTAACACTTAGCTCATGTCTGATTTGACAGATAATTAGTTTTATCCTTCCGCTGAACGAATATGGTTGTGTATATGCTTGAACAACGCTGGGAAATATTGCGACATTACTCTAAAAATCATGCTATTGTCCGCCATCTAACTTTTTTTTTTCAACTAGTACTGGATTGATACTACGAAGAATAAGATTAGAACCTGGTAATAAATATTTGAAAAATCAAAAAAAAATTAGACTTGTTAATTTTCTTCATAATTGAGAATAACCTCAATACATTGTCACGTCAATCCTTCTTCGATAATGAGTATATGTCAAACATGGCGATGAATTTTCTTCGACGAGTCGTTCAGCAACTTGTGTAAGTATGTGGATGGGCGGGTGGACGGTGGGTGGGCGGCTAGCTCCCCATCTCCAAACCGACGGATATGCAAAACAAACACCGCGAAAATTGGATGGAGCTGGAGATTCCGCCAGTGCAGACCACCAAAGCCCATACGCACACACATGTGATGATATTACATACGTATTATGTATCATTATTCGAGTATATCCGGGGATCTGTTCGTTATGTAAAGCCTTTTATCATCAGCCGTAATAATACTCCAGCATGCTGTTTGAATATATGAGTAGATGCTTTTATAAGTTTAAATGTTACATAATTATTTCATTTGATTTGAGTCGCCTACTAGTACTTAATAATTTAGCATCATGGTAATCAGATTAATTCATTAAAAAACTCAAGAAAAAATGATTTAATATGTTAATATATATTTGATAACTTTAGTTACTCGATTTCATTAAATACTAATGATTAATAAACGTCTTAAGTATCCTATGATGATGATTAAATTTTCCTTGGATACTATGGATGCCTGTTAGCTATTAGATCTCATCATTCTGAAAAGTTGTAAAATGTACTCGAAGGAGCTTTAGAACACAAAACTAACGAATTATGCAACCAAGGATCATAGCAGTTTTCGTTACGTATATATGTGGCAACTATATGTTCTCCTGAAGAAGCAGATCAGAAAGCAGAAATAATTTCACTATCCTCCATAATTAAACATTAGGATATGTCATTTTATTTCTAAATGTTACTTTTTAGTATGTACTCGTTTATTATAAGTATTTTCCTATCGACAATAGCACATTGTAAGCGCATTTTTCATTACATCACCGAAATTAGGCAACATTGGTCGCGGATCAAAACACGGATGGGTTACCGCCTGCTGTTTACCTCGTTTCATTGCTTGCATACAAGCTCCATTTATTACGACGTAGTTGAGGTATCGGGAGCAATGAGGCTAGTGATCCGACTGAAAAAAATATACACAAATCATCTAAAATAACCTTCCAATACTAAAGCAGATAATCTTATTCAATTGAATTCATTAACCCTTTTCCATCGGTTGTTGGCAGATGCCGTCATAAGATTCCCCAAAAATTGTCAACAGTTGACGTGATATATCGTTTTGCGATAGCCAAAGAATAAAAGTACCATTGTGATATATGAAAATAGACCAGATAAGTACATTTATGCTTCAAATACTAGTTTTATAATTGACAGTTTAATTTGTATTCAAACCGAGCCGTAATGATAGGGTTATTATTTTAATTCGTACGTAAATAAAAAAATAATATAAACAAAATAAAATGGCTCAAAACATATCAAGTATTAATATTTGTATGTCATGGAAATAACAAGTTTGTTTAAGTATTTACATAAAAAGTGTGAAAAAATACATGTTCAGTACAAATGGCGACACAATACCGAGCGCTGAGAATCAAAATTGTAACAATAAAAACCATGTTAAATTTGAAACGCAATTATTATTTACTATTATTGTCGCAAAATTAAATATTCAATAAAAAACTTATAACTTATAATGCTTTATTAACTTCATAGTATTGTTATAATATAATGTACATACTTTATATTGAAAAAAATACAAATATTTTCAGTTGAATAAATCTAAAAAAGTATTTGATCAAGCCGTTCATGATATTTTCTTTCTTTAATTCCATTTCCTCTTTAGGTTGGTCCACCGCAGGCCCCGCAATATCCATCAGCCGCAGATCTTCTGGAGATCGGTCCGGCCATCCATCGTCTCGTCTGCAGACCTTCGGATCCTCTCGAATTAGCCAATTCCTCTCCCGATCCACTTTGCATACTGTCAGGAATTGAACGAGGGCGTAACCAAATTTACGTTCAAAAAATTAATTACATTAAATAAAACTTTAAAATTATTTTTTTACAATATTTCGTTTACTCAACTGGACGATTAATATTGACAGACATTAACAACATTAAAAATACAAATAAAAATTCAAAACTTATGGTTCCTGCTATGTGGTAAAGCTTTTGCTTATAATACCAATGATTATGAATTCAGTTCCAGGCGAGTATTAAAATATTAAGGATTTTTCATCGATTTGTAATCAAATTTCTATAAATACTCAAGGTTAGTGTAAATTTGATCCTTCACTTGTTAATTGTCAAAGCCTATTAATTCAAATTAGCGGTTACAAAAAACGTCCCGTTAACATCACCCATTCATAATGATATAGCGCTTATCCATTCTTAAAAATTGCAAGCATCATATAATTCATATAAAAGTGAGATGTCTACATCACCGTGTGTTGGTATTTTCTTGTAAGTGTTAACATACAAAAATGTGTGGAACAATAAAAATGGGGGTCCATGGGAGTAAAGGCAGTGACGTTATTTATTATGTAATTCTTAATTGTAAAATTAATTACTTATGAAATCATTATAAATGATATCATAATAGCGAAAGTTCGTTACAATTATCTCACAAGACTTCATGTAAAAGTACGTAGCGACCTATTATATAATATATTAATACAGTACAGTATAATTATTTTTAAATGTTTGGTATGCGGCCATGTGTGTCGTGAGAGATCGCGACTATCTACTCTTCGCTCTTTTTCATCTTGGCCTCGCCTTCATTATCTGCCGCCAGATATGTCAGACCCTCCTCTGCACAACTATCGCCCATCTCCCACACCCTGGGACGTGGGCGGATGCCGAGCGACTGAAGAAGCGACAAACGACAGTATTTTACATGTTTCATGTCGTGTTATGTCGCACATGCCAGAGCTTCTTTGCACCAATGACCTTATATAATCATAAGTGTATAATCCGCACTCATCATTGGTGATTCTTTAAAGTGAAATAAGGTGCGCTTGCAACATAAGTCTACAAATAAATAGATTAATACTTTCCTACCTTGTTTTAACATAGAACACATTGATAACTGCTTATTCAATTGCTGGAATACTACGGATTTGTATAAAGCTACGTAAGTAATCTACCAAACTATAATAACACTAGGAATGTATCTAAGGAAGTAAGTAAAAGGGGATGCGTGGAGCTTAAAAAGTTAAGGAATTGGTATAGACCTGTGTAAGTTATCTAATAGTGATGTTTAACATTGACAATCATTAAAGAACCACGATTACATTTACACGTACATGCCGTTTACGTTGGTCAAAATAGGTTACATACCAAAATGAAATTCTTTCTGATATCCATCTTCTAAAATCTCTTTTTCCTACTCTTTTTCTGTCATATTTATTTCATACTTAGCATAGAATTGATTTGAATAAAATATCAAACTTTTCATTTGAACCAGAAATCGTGGACCAAAGCTCACACAAGAAAAGCATTCAAGCCTAGTAAAGGAAGCAATTCAAATGCATCCATAAACATGAACAGTGATGTCGGCCTGATCTTTGAAAAAGCATGACTTCCACTTCTAGCTCATCCCAAATTACCTTCACAAACGAACAAAGATAATCGATGCTATATGACGTGACGCTCGTGGAGGTACAATGCCGAAAAGCATACTTCTCACGTGAAACTCAAAGAGGTACATTTACGTGAAAGTTATATTTAGTTATGATGTCAGGAAAGTGATATTTAAAGCACACTGTATGGCATTATATACTTCAGAACTCTGGTCTAGCTATCCCAAACGAGAGTGGGAGAAGCTCAAAGTTGTGTATTCATATTGCCAACTTATGCAACTCCCTAGATTTTGTAGCGCATCTGACATGTTTGCGGAGGGCGGAGTCCATTCATTTCCAGCATTATTACAACACCGTGTTACCGGCTTCTGGAGCAGGATAAGGAAGTCCAACAACACCATCATCCTGGCTGCTTGTGAATGGCTCAACACCTCCCTGAGCCATCGCTGGATAGAGATGGTGACCACCATAAAATATTATCTTATGTTTATATGTTTATATACACCATGTTTTTTATATGAATCTAAAAATATGGCAGATTTGGTATTGCACAACCCACCCGATCCTGCTGGAAAAAAACTTTATTGTTATTATTATTATACGTTATAATTATAATTACGTGATAGTAACTACTCGAAAACACCAAATAATCTCAAATCATCAATCTTGAAGATAAACATTACAATGACTGTCGTAATATTTAAAGAAGAAAAATTCGTCACACACAGGTCAACCCATGAGCCACAATTCCTATATACAATAAAAATAATTGTTTTACATATTCAATAGTGAATAAAACTGCATCCAAAAAAATGCAATTTGAATTGTGGTATGAAAATATAATCGACAAATTTCTTATTAAATAATTTTAAGCGTATTTGCATGCACAGTGTAGCTTAACCTTAAGGTTCTTTGATCCACTAGCAAGGTGCGATGGCCGGATTGTCCAAGTGGGCGGCGCCGCAAAAACTGGAGAGTGTCATACGAAATAGATTCGACCGTCGGACACAACTTTGCACAAGTGTCGAACATTAAAGATTTGAACATTAGTTTGACTTTAGACAAGACGAATATTCGCACTTTCAACATCAATCCCAACTTTTTTGCATATGCTTAATGTAAACTGTAAGCTCGTATTCCAATATTACTCTATGTACATTTAATGCAAATTTACATCTGAACATTTTCGTTTGTATTTCAGTTTTTTATTGGTTTGGTTAAAATTACCTTCCATAATATAAACAAGAATCTCTTTAGACCTAACTAATGAATACTCATTTTATCCATTAACTTGTACACTATGAGAACCTTGGTTGCATCAATCAAATTTTCTCTATTATACGAATATGATATAGTGAAAATATAACATATATTCATTAATTTATTCGAAACAGGTCGATGAGCAAAAAGTCCTCAACTATTTTAACTGCATTTATCTTAGTCTGAAATGACAATTGTAAAGGTGAAATTTCCAAAATACTCCTGAAATTATCTATAATTTATTGAAGTATTAAAAACGATGACCGAGAATTGCATACTTGTTTTTGGTAATCGCGTATATTTCACACAAAAAATGGCATACGATGTTTGTTTTAATAACAACGTTTCATTTATTTTTTCTAATATCCATTTCCGCAAGAACAAGGAATTTTATTCAAACTTGATAATCATAGTTATATACAAACAGTATCTGATTAACAGATAAAAGAGGACGGGAAAAAGATGAAATGTCGAAAAAGAGACGCAAGACATTGTCAATACTACTCTATAAAACAGCGACCCATTTAACAGTTTAGTAAATAAAATGAATTCTATTCATTTTGAAGTAACAACACTTTTTTATAAAAGAAACACGTTTTCAAGGGAATATCAAAATTTAAACAAAAACTTGAATATTTTAATCGAGAATGTATACAGCTATAGAGATCGAAATCTAGACAAGATTGAGATAACAGATTTATTTTAAATTACGAAAGTGAACAGATATCTTTAAAGGAAAGAAAATTAATAAAATAATTTTCGGCGGTCACGACGTCCCTACAACGTTAGTCCTGCTCGCTTCAAGGATATCGCTCATGCAGATGGATACAAATGGATGTCCACCCTTCATAGGAAAGTAGGGTACAGACCTCAAAAGCAATTTCTGCAGAAATACTTTATATTACAAGCATAGTTCTTAAATAATAGACAATATCAACATTGTTTACTCAAAAAAAAAATCATAAAGAACTTTAATTGACCTTTCTTATAGTATGGTTATAAAAATTGCCTTAGATTTACTGTAAAGTACTATATTTTGTATGTATTTTTTTTCTTAAAATGACCTTAAAATGAAGTACAATTATTGATTTAATACTACTGCATGTAAAATATTCACCAAATTCCTAAATACGTTAGTGCTAAAATGGAGTTATATTCAAATTGATTTTTGAAATATTTAAACAATGTGAAATGGCGCCTTTGAAACTAACACTTAGTTTTAATAAAATGATAATTGACGGTTTTTTATTATTAAGAGCAATAATATTTAAACATTTTTTTTAAATAATAATAAAGAGTATATAAAACTTCATCGTCTTAAGTTCTTCATATTCATTAATTAATATTTATATATTTCAGCAAATTGTATGGGTACAATACCATTTGCCATAGTTGAAATACAAACATAAAATGTGTACCATAAATAATATAAATGAAACGAAAATTGATTAAAAATTAAAAATAAAACTTTCAATGTTTAATATACTCGGTAGCAAAGATGTTTAATCTTTTATACATGTTATATTTAATATTACATGATGATATATATTCTATAGCATTGTAAATTTTAGCATTGGTAGATGCAACATTGTCTCCATCTAGCATTGGCTAAAGAAAAAGTTGAACCAATATGAAGAATCCAGGAATATGATGATATGGTACATTCTTATCCTGATGCAACAAAATTTTTACTGATGTTCGTACCTTGTATTTACATATAATGAAGCTGAAAGAAACCTTTTTCAGTGGCTGTACACACTATCACGAAACGAGTCCTAAAGGCGTTACACTTATGCATACATTATTCGTTACTTCTGGATATATTCATGAACGTCCACTTACGTATAGGGACGCGGGGCAGTGTCTCTCGGACTGTCCGCTGAAGCCTTCGCTTCGCACCCCGCGGGTATGAAATTCATGACGTATTTCAGGTAGACATTAGGTGCAAGTGCCTTTCTTCGCGAACCTTACTCAAGAATCTCTTTTAAATTTTCAGTTTTTTCAGTGTTTTATTTCACGATTTTCACATACACAAATACGCTCCCATAGATAGCTATCGGTAACAAATCCAAAAAAAAAAAAATGACTTGTATACGCAACACATATCCACTAACTAACTTGAATTTTTTTCCGGTTTATATCAGGTGCATATGGTCACTGCAAATTGCAAGCATTTACTTACATTTGTCAGATATCCTATTCTATGATTTATTTCAAGACATCTTGAAGGTTCTTTTAGAAACATACATGGTAAGCACTACGGCAGGATCCCTGGAATTTAAAAAGACACCAGCTATAGCATTTGAGGCTTGTGTAGGTGTTTTTCATCAGAATTCTGAATGATATTTCATGATTAGTCTCACATTCCGAAAACCTCAATCATTGAGCTTAGGAATGGTTCAACTTAAACCTGATTTTTTTTGTCAGACCAAGTATGGCCTTCGTTTTATACCCATATCAGTTGTGTCTCTTGAAGCTCCGCCAAATATATCATATTTATAGTAACCGACAGTTTGGTTAACTGCCATGATAAAACCAAGTTAACTCAGCATCAATAGCTCCACCAAGTACAAAATACGTCTAAGACAATTATAATAAAACGGGTCTGTAGGATTTGAAACAAACTTAAAAACTCCATAAAAAAATAAGAATCGTCTTACAAATAATGGTACAGTCTAACATAAAATCCTCGGAAAACAAATGCAAGGTTGCTTGAATTATTCTACTGTTATTACCATTTTCGTTGACACTATGAACTCAAAAAAATAACGTCTTCTGCACCCACTCTCAGCCGACAACCCGTCTTACACTTACTAAATACTCATACACAATAAATGGATGTCGACAAAGAACGTGAAATTTTTATAAATAGCACCAGTGAGCTGAAAAATGCTCTTACAGCATATGTATGTCTTTCATACAAGCGGGAACAGATATTTTCAAGTAATAATTATTTCTTATTCAAGACCAGATGCTTGCGAAGCATATTATAAATTCAATGGTTTCACTTGGTTCTACTATCGGTCAGAGAACACGATGGACATGAAACAAAGATGGACCTGGCTGAAATATATTTTCCGAACATCGTAGGATAGCTTAAACTACAGTGCGCCATACAAGGATCACTATGAATGACAAAGCTTTATAACGAACATATGTTTGAAAAATATTAAGATATAAAAGTGATCAATCATACGATGCTCTTGAGCACTCAAACCTTATAGAATTTTCAATATTCTAAAAAAAAAATACTCGAAATTTAAACTACGTACCGGTTGGTCAAGTCAAACTAATAAGGTTCCAACTCAATAGATGTGATATGGCATAAAGGACAGGCTTCCAGTTTGTAAATTATATTCATAGTCTCCAATCCCGGTTCATACCTTTAGGTCATCTCATATTGTATTCAAATCCAATATTTCATATTACAAAAAATTCCCGTGGAAGCCTTAGATTTATTGAACCCGCACACATCTAAATCCCCACCAACACACATACACAAGCACACACACGTTCGGGAAACACACTCACGCACACATACTTGCCCACGGATAAAGCGTATTCTCAATACATATTAGTGTGAAAACTTCTGTGTACTTTTTATCATAGTATCGCGTCAGGGTCGTCACTTTTTATAAAAAAAAAATCATATATATTTTGACAACGCATGGTTTATGGAAAGGTTTTTTTCATTTTTATCATATAAGTCTTCAAGACAATATAACGCTCAACATCTTTTTTTTTTTTTTTAATCAAATATAATAGGATACATTTAAGATTTTATTGACAGTATTACATTCATTTTTTTTATTTATTTTTTATTGTTTATTTTTTTTGGAAATTCGCTTTCCACGCCACTTAAAGGTAGATCTGAATATGTATATAATATCGATCGCTACTCGCATTCGTACATATGCGTGATCGATATAAGTAAGTCTTTCAACTGCAATGCTACTTTTAAATACTCTACCAGCAAACCTTGAACCTTTTTTCGTATACTCTTTCTTTGTTATCGATGGCATTTTTTTCCTAGATCTGTGTGATGTTTAAACGACACTTTTTTATCACTTTATCTATGTATGTTTTATGTTTTCTTTTCTACTTGTATATTTTTTTTGTGCATATCTTACAATCGTCTTTATTGTAACACACGTGAAATATAGATAAAAACTAAACCAAATATATTAACATCCTCCTCTCTCTTAAAAATGTTATTTCGTCGCGTGATGGCTGGATTAGGAGCAGATTGATAATACACTTGACTTTTTCTGAAGCACATTGATACATATTTACGATAAACTTTACAAACATATGGCTCGACCTAGTCACACATTAGGCCGAATTACAATACAATATGCTCTCGCCAAAGGGCGACACACGACGTGATGGCTCTTGCAAAGCGCAAAAAGCATCGGTCTATATAACTAGTCCCAAATGCCAATATGGCAGGTACATTCATGTACGACAAGCGAACAGAAATAAGAGACAAAATATTGTGTATCGAGGTTTTCGGTACCAATCAGCATAAGCTCTATCATGCTGTTGTCAATATTTAATCATAACTATTGTAAGTTAACTTAATTCTTATTTTTTGTATATCAATAAATGCGTGTCAATTTTCTAAAAAAATAATAAAAAAAAATTTAAGAAGTTAGTGATCAATTGAGTTGAGCCACTATTTAAGACCAAAAGTCAAGAGCATCGGTCAATCTAAAGCACCACAAATACTCAATTTAATTAAATATTTGTAATATAAATTTTGTAATTTCACTCAATAAATATATATATTTTACAAATATGTTGATATATATTTTCCCACCACAGATAAGCTCTTGAAGTTTGAGTGATCAGGTCTGAAAATTAAAGTAATGCAAAATAAAAAAATGTTATATATTTAGCTATTTTCCATGTGTCCCTGCCGCCCTTGTTTGTCCGGCCCGCGACAGAGGTGTCGAGGGCGGTGGCGGGAGGGCGGGATATTATATTGGAAATCCCACTCTATGTATGCAAATCGAATTGGATCCAGCATCTCGTGACGTATACCCCGAGCATGTACCGCGCACATACCACACACATACCGCGTCCGTACCGCGAGCATACCGCAATATGTTATATTACATATATCATTATGTATACATGATAGTAAAACATAATTTACGGTGTATTTATAAATTTAAAAAAATTGCAGCAATAAAAAAATGATAATAAAATCTACAACAAAAACAAAGTTCTAATTAAGAAAAGTATCAGTTTCCAAACCAATATAAAATATAAATGTGTTCAAAAAGTAATACTTAATGTAGACTAATTTTCAAAAGCTCTTCCTTATACATACGTCACATTTTTCAGTTCTGAAAATGTTTTTTTGTTTAAACATTTTAGTAAGTCCAAATTAACCTATTACAAGGTGTCTTATTCAATAACTGCTAATATTTCAGGCTATTTAAAAATAATCCTTGACGACAGTATAAATGATTTGGTTGGCTCATTCTTCCGGTTGCCATCTCATGTTTCTGTGTTCTTGGTATAAATTATATTATTACAACAGTTATGAAAAGTTCATCTACGCATTTAAAATTTTAATGGAATACGTCTGTAGTCAAAAGGTGCTTCAGAGAGTAATTAAATATGTACTTATCAAATGTGTCGCTCACCAAAGATTATTTGTCATATAACGAAATAGTGCTCTCTAAGCAATGCCTTGGTTCATAAGGAATGCATGAACAAAGTGAACAGCCAAAATAAACCGAAGTTCAAAAAAAAAAAAAAAGTTTTATGTTTTCTTACATCAACTGAACTTAATCAAAATGTAACCCAAATATTTTAGAAGATTCCATAGTTGTTGATAGTTGAAGTACTCGTAAATTTCATTTAAATTAAAAATACTGAATATTTATGCTAATGAAATCTCTATTTAAATAGTACTGTATTAATTTTGTAACACATTTACGAATATTAAACGCATTAATAGATTTTACCTTGTCTTATAATATCACTTCCTTATTAATATTCAAACAAGGTTCATGAATTATTTAATTATGGAAAGGTCTCTTATCGGATTATATAATTAAAGAACCGGAGTATGCAAGACGAGGACACAAATGAAAGTTTGGCAGTTTTACACCGGACCGACTAAATGTGACTGTGAACTGTATCCGAGTAGCTGCATCCAGAAAGACCTGATGATGGCCGGGAGTAACGTTATCGACGTCGCCCACTTCTGGGCAGACAGGATCTGACCCTGTTGTTTCTCAAAACGAATGCAAGAAATATAAATAACGCATGAACGAACGTTCTTTTCATAGATTGCATGACATTCAGCTGGGTAGGCATAGTCGTAAAAGAACTAATTATTTTGAACAAACGTTAACATTTCAAATTAAGGGCCGCTCATAAATCGATTTAATTCATGTCGCCTAACAATAAACAGGTATTTATAAGGGTCACTAAAAAATACAATATTCTAAATTAAAAATAAACTGCTTGAGCTTGCCGAACAAACACAATCGATGTTAATATGCGGGAAGGTGAATTAAAAAATAAATTAAAAATACACCAAGCCAGAAGCTCGTATAAAAATGGGCTTAATGTATTCCCTGCGCGTCTAGAACCCGGACCACCTGTTCACGAGTGAGCCGCTCAGCCACTGGGCCACGGCGTGTGACAGTAATGTCCATACCTCAATTTTAATTAATTGATACAAATTTGCTTTGGAGTAATTTTAAATTTTACACGGCACTTTTTTTTTATGTAAACACATACAGGAGAATACCGACAGATGGCAATAGTAATTCTGACGGTTGATGAATGACGCTTACCATGGTGTATACGGCTGAACGCTGCATGTGGAGTGTTGATGATCCGCCAACGTCATAGACTACAGCCCGAGATTCACGAATCATCCTTTATTATTACAGGAATTTATTATGAATGGGTGGTCTTCATTTTTTCAATTAATAGGCTATGACCTTCATTTTACGGGTGATGGATCAAATTCACATCAACCGGGGGTATTTTAGAGCTCAGAAATCGATTACAAATCCTTTTTTTTTTAATCACCGTCGGGGATCGAACCCACGACCTTCGGCTTGCAAAGCAAACGCTTTGACCATTGAGCTATGACCGCCGGTGACTTCAAGGGTTGTATGTACTGTTATTTAACGTATGCTTTATAAATGAACATTGGAATGGCGCCCAAGAACTGGCAAGCGAAGCATTGGCTGACCCCCTACAAGATAGACTGACGACATAAGAATAATAGCGCGAGTGACCTGGATGCGGAAGGCGGAGGATCCATGAGGACGGAGACTCATGCGGAAGGCTTACGTTCAACAGTGGACGGACACAGGCTGATGATGATGATTTGATGATAATCTAGGTCAACCATTTGCTAAGGTTAAGGAAAAAATATTACGAAAAAATGCGTTAGAAATGCTAATTCTTTTGTATGAACAGTTTACAATTACACAAAATTATTTACACATAATTAGTTTTACTAAAAAAACAAACACGATGTAAAATCATTAAGTTTTTGTAGAGTAATTTTTAATATAATTGTTATTAATGTTCACTGATCCATATGCCTATATTTGAGACCCCTTTCTTGGTGAATAATTAAAGTAATTTCTTATGCTTTTCAAAAAATGCGGGGCCGGTACGAATTTAAAAAAGGAACCTTATTTTTAATAACAGATGTCGCCGCTGTCGTCGCTGGAATAAAGTTTCATTAAAAACGCATAAAATGCGACACGTGGTGCGATTCCTTTCCTTTGTTGTTTATTCTTCTCTAATTATAATTTATACATAGGTGGAACACGTGGGATAAAGTTTAAATTTATATTCTTATTTATAAAAATATTTTGTTTTTTTTTAATATTTTCCAGCAATCGTTTTTGTGGAATTCGTCTTTGGTAAAATTGACTCCATGGTTAACGTCAAGTGCAATAAGCTAGACATAGATAAACAGTCGGTTCAAATCCTGACATCCACCGTTAGTTTTTTCTCTAATTAATTGATTTTAGAAATATCATGGTATTCAAATAGTATTTAAATACTATATGCTAACACTAATTGTACAATATATCAATTAATTTTCGTCAGTTTGTCAGTAAGAAGAATAAATAAGAATAATAATAAAAAATTATTTATTCAGACACTAGCGCCATAATCGAAATTTTACATTCCAATCAAATTCATAAAAATCAAAATTTAAATGAAATATAATATGAAGAAAATATAAATCGGCATTTACACATACACCACATTATTATTATTGTACTACTCCGCATTCCAACCGACATATATTTGAATACTCGCACTGCTACACATCACTACCGACACATTGAGCAGGGCCGCCTTTCTCCAGAGCAGCGCGACTGCCGTATAACCGGCCGCGGCACAATCCAGCTGATGTGTCTACCGCTGATGTTCCCGTGAAGCCAAACTCGTCATCAATTCCGTCTAGGTAGTCGATATCGATATATATATATATGTATATATATATATATATATATATATATATATATATATATATATATATATATATATATATATATATTGTATCAAGGAATAAATGTATATTTTTTTATTTAAATAATTTTCAAATGAGAATCAATGGTACAATATGCGTTTATTTCTTGACTCGATAAGCGAAGCAAATGGCCGACCGGTTAGTATCGGATAATAAAATGAACATCTTTGCAAGAGTTCGTGGTTCGAACCCTAGAATCTGCCGTTTTTTCATCTTAGATTTTATGATGACAAAATTTCATAAAATACGATGTTTTTCGTGAATTTGTATTGATATCGGCTTGATGTAGAGCTATTTAAGGCTGATGCCGAAAATCTCGAAATATGATCTTTTGTCTCTTATTTTTGTTCGCTCGCCTGACATGCACATCTAATAACACAGCGTTTGCATATGCCATTTTATTTGTTATGACAGTAGCTTCATTTCATGTTGGTGCAGCTGTCATGTTGAATTTGCTTTTTTTGCCGTGATTATCTTAACGACGCTGCATATCACAGTGTTCCGGCAATCGTGAGTTAACTTTCGTCCAGCCGGCGAAACACCATACCGGTCGGACGAGGAAATCAAGTCTATATTATAAATAAATGCGAATTGTTCTTCAAAAACAAGTTCTTTGTATTGTTAATCGGCTCCTGCATCGTTCCACCACGCGGCCACGTGACAAACCCGCAGCTTGTCTTCCGTTTTAAAGACGGGAGATGTCAGTATGTGTATTACTATAATTGATAAATTACTTATATTAAATTATCAAAAATATTTAGAATTGATCTAAATAGACAGCCGAAAACTAGCCATTGATTTTCTGTATTTGAATTGTAGTTTAATATTAATTCATTGTATCAAATAATGAAAAATAATATTCGATTATATTAAAAAATAATATTAACATCTTCCAGGTTATTAAAATGGCTTCTTACGAGTATATTCAATATTTAAAAAAAATGGGTGAAATTTATGGTGAAATTATTGCATTTTCATGCGAGAACTTTCCAAAACAAACAGCGGTAATATTTCTTCGCTCGCCTTCAAATTCGACCATAACTCAATTATTAAGCCATAGGGGCGGATTCACGTCCGGTAGCAACCCGAGTCATTGTCTTACCTGTGCGTCAGGTGGTTGGATGGTTAAAACGTTGACAAACAGCCGGCGAGCGGAACACGTGCTCAGGTGGGCGTAATTTATGGTCACCCGCAGATGTCAGCTAACCGATGGATAACTAACTGTTGGTTAATTGCTAGGCGACGTAAAGACAAATGTTTTTTTTTGTAAGCATTAATTAAATAACAGTTAAGGCTGTTTGTTTTAGATCAATCTTATGTTATACTAATTGACGGACTAATTATTTAAATAGGTTATTTTTCACACCGTTTAGATTATTTTTTAACTTAATTGATACTCATAGGGTAGC
This sequence comes from Glossosoma conforme, assembly GCA_022606575.1. Taxonomy (NCBI): domain Eukaryota; kingdom Metazoa; phylum Arthropoda; class Insecta; order Trichoptera; family Glossosomatidae; genus Glossosoma; species Glossosoma conforme. The sequence goes on from JAGTXR010000002.1 coordinate 2,144,968, forward strand.
TCACGTTGTAAACGTATACTAAAATTCAACGTTGAATTATGGGAGAAAGTTGCTTTTGTAAAATGTTGTATTGCATAAAAATAAAACGTTTGTTTATTTTGTGTGTTCGATCCCAACAAATATTTGAGTAATATTATTTTTAATGAATTTATAAGCTATATCAATACCCCTTCTGTATGTGAATTTGATCTTTCACTTGTGAAATGACTGTCATAGACTATATAATAAAAAAATGCTGCATAAAAAGTCACTTCGTTATCACTACCCTTTCACAGTAAGTATCTGCGAAAATGGATAACGCATCAAAGCCGAGCTGTAGTCTAATGACGTTGGCGTAACAAAACTCTCCATGCAGTGCTTGGCATACTTAAAATGGTAAACGTAATATTTGTTTAATCCATAGATGAGATTCTTCATCACCGTCTGTCTGTATTCTCAGGTATGTGTTACAAAAAAAACCTACCGTACCATCAAGATCCAAAATTCTTTGAGTGGCACAATAAAAGATGGCGTGATTGCTAGGCATTCATGTCATAGAAATAATAGTAAGAAAATGACGCAATCATTTCGCATCAATCACTAATTAATGAAAATAATTTATATCGCTGGCATATGACATCGATAACAATATAACGGTTCAACAACTACAGTTCCTAATTCTTTAACACTTCTTCGCATACCTTATAGAGTTACGGATGTTTTTCATACAAAATAATTAAAACGTATTTATAAATATAAAATATTCATAAATTATTGAACTGACTAAATTTTACATTAATTGTGTGTACAATCTGTATATCTTCAAGAAACAGATAAATATAAAATTGCAATATCCCCAAATCACTCATAAAAACAACACATATTTCCCACATGCAGCGTCCAACCACACGTAATAGAGTGCACTAGTCTCAACAGTTTGTGCTATTCTGCATGCAATTGCATTAAAAAAATGACGACTATACAAAATGTCAAAAGCTTCATTACTGCGTTAAGGAATGCACCACTAAAAAAGTAACATTGTAAAGCCATTAATTTCGTGATTATCCCGACCGTGAGAAGTGGAATGCACTAACACGTTAAAAGCGACACATCCGATACAATTAACTGGCATTAAACCTGCTAATTGTGATTAATTCTGATCTCATTAATAAAACCTTTTCACTGCGGACAATTTAAAAGCAATTAATCAAGGCGCTCTTATGATAATCATTAACATCATACAAGCCGCCTCGATGTATCCTGCGAAGGTAAATTATTACCTGTCAATTAATACCACCTGATATTATCATCCTTATACAACAGGGGTGCCAACAGAAAGGGCTTATATTGTTATGTTTTTCTTCAAATACATTTTGATGTAACATTAAGATTGTTACCTGACTATTGGCTATTGTATGTACATTTTTCCGGAATGTCACTTAGCTTTAAACATTCGAATTCAACAAATATAATTTCTCAGCCATATCACTAATTATTTACCGGCTTGCATCAATGCTTTTACTTTATCCTAATCAGCTTCAACTGAACATTCGGAACGTGGTGCATCTTCAATATCTAAATTACTCTATTGACATTTTGCAAACTCTTTTTGGCACTTGCGTTTTGTTAATACATCGTATCCATGCGCACCAGATAACACAGTAACAATATTTTATAACTCAAGATCGGATTAGAAATGCAGACATAAAATATAATAAAATTAATATATATTTCTAACTGCACCGATCGTGGTCGCATCGCAGCATGAAATGTAAATTTTAAAACGTTACTTTTATAAACCATGGAACTTTTGACTCGCTTAAATCTACCATTCCAGTGATAAAGTAACCAAACGAGAGAAATATTGTTATTTTATTGAGGCATCTTAATTATTGCATTAAATTATATGCTTACATACCAGCGAGTAGATTACTCTAGTATTTTAATCGTATAACAAAACTTTACACGTAAATATTCGATAATATATTTATTTTATGTTTACAGTATCTATCCTTTTGTGAAATTAACGTATTGTAATAATAAAATAATTCGAATAATCATTTTTAAAAGAAAACTAGTGCGCCCCTGCTTTAATGCATACCTTATAACAGTGTTATGTTGTCTCGGCGACATTCTTCAAAGGACTTCATCATCCTACTACTGCAGATCCGAATCAGGCATTCCGCGACATGTGGTAAACGAAAAAATGGGTCCATTGTAATTATAACCTTCAATTATTAAAACTCTTTGCGTATAAAATTGTAAGAGTATTAACAAATTATACAATTATATACGCACTATTTCATATACGAGTACAACGATGGCTTACAGCTCTTTTATGGATATAACACTTTATTGAATATATGAGCTTATTTTTTTTAGTGAACACCATCTTTTCATTTAATGGATAATTAAATTTTTGACTTTGCTATTCATGTTTTTCATCAATAACCATAAACATGATATACTTTATCGAAAGACCTTAGATTATTTATCATAACCATCTCCGCTTACACAGCAAGAAAATATGTCTATCACGAGCTGCCGCCACAAAGCTCTGTCTGCCGCCATAGTCTTCGCTTCATACCATGTCAGCTCTGCTTCCCGCATCTCTACCGAGTACATTCTATGTATAGTTCCGGCCTTCTATTATGGAGCAAGACTGTGGGCTTGAACCATTTGATTATAAGTCTCGATAAATCCAATGCTTGCAGCAATAGCTTCTAAAGTGTGAGTCAACCCAAATTATGATAGACAGACTCATCCAAGGACATGTTCCACACTCAATGTGGCTTAACTTCGATAATCTAACGAGAACCGCTGTTTTAACATGTCATAGATGACATAATTAAATCATGTTGGAATGTATGAATTTAATTCGATTTAAAATATTAATGATATCATCATAAGTTTTATTCTTTTTCACTTTAAGAAAGGTATAATTTTTTTTTAATATTCTGGCCAGCAGATCCGACGCTCGGCTATTTCTTCGTCGTTAAGAAATTTGAATGCGTAATTATATTTAAATTACATGCATACCGCTTTACGACCAGTGAAATTTAATATTAAGCTCCCCCGGAGACATATTTAAGTCCACGATTGCATATTTTAAACGATTCAGAGACGTTAAATTGACAGAAAATTAAATCATTATTATTAATTCACCCAAAATTTAATTCAAACTTCAATTTAATTTGAAAAATAAAACAATATAGAATACGATTCATAATTTTATTGCTGAAAACTGGGTAAATGTTTTATTTTCATATTCGTTGCTTGATTGGAACAAATGGTCATCACAAATTGCCAAGCATATTTTAAATGCTTTAGTATTCTAACTGTCTATCTAATCTATTACACAGATTGTATAATTTACAATTGAAAGGCTTAACCCAAGTGATCATTCACGGTAAAAACAGTTGATAATAATTTGAATTAACTTTGGTGATCTAAAGAGGACCGTCTTTACAATGTGTGATTGTCACTTAAAACATACTTTTTATTCAACTCTGAACTCTCGTTATCTACAAATGTAACATCGACTATGTATCTGAGATAGAGAAACTTCTGGTGACGATTTTCGGTGTCGAATTATTTTGAAGAACTGAAGAAGGTCTCACAAAAAGCGAAACCGATTTCAAGTGAATAATCACTGCTCAACATGATCCATATTATAACAAATTAAAATGTATTTCTTTATTTTAATTATTTTTCTTTAGTAAATTACATGTAAAATGACCTAAGACTAAATTTATTGAAACACAGATTCTCGTCTAATCACCAAAGCTTAGTAATTATAGGCATTAAACGTTCTTGTATGGGTAAACGCCAGAGAACACCGCGTGTCGTTTGTTGGGCAAAGCCGCTCCTTAGGGGTCAAATTCAGCAAACTTAAGAGCGGTTTTGCTATGCATAATAGAAGATATACAATATTACAACACAACTCAATCAATTTTTTATGTTCGTTTACATTTTTATTATTTAATTAATTTAATTTAATTTTCTATTATAATAGTGCTTTTTCACAAAGAAATTTTATTTTTCTTATAGATTTTTTAAAGATTCAATACAATAATACTGACTGTACGAAAAAGGGTATATTATTTTATTTTTATTTTGAATGAATGTGAATATTACCCTGTAATGAGCAGACCATATGGCCCTCACAGAATTGAGCGCAATCCAACACGCAACTGAGTCATTAAAGAAAGTAACACGAAAAATAATAAAGTCACAGAAATATGAATATTCCTTACCTTTTAATTTGAACCGTTACTTTACACTCAAATTATCATTATCGTCATGTCCACTACACTTTATAGAGCATATGGTCGTTATGAGCAGCCGCCACAAAGTTCTGTCAGCCGCCATGGTTCTCGTCTCATCTTAATTTAGCTTTACTTCCTGCAGCTCCGCCGAATAGATTATATTCATAGTATCGATAACTTTCTAAGACGGAGTGAGCCGGGGGCTTGCCGAAAAGGCTGCCGTAGTTAATACTCTCCTGATATGTCCCAATTAGGTCCACCATCGCCTCTTGACCGACTATAGAAGACTGCCTTATCCGCTATCTCATCTCGTTATTCCTCACAAAGTAAAACCGTTGAACCTCTTAGTATTCTACGCAATCATCCATGTTCAGAACATTATTTTAAAATATTTGTATTAAACCTCCAAAGTAATTGTTATAATCAAACTCTTTATCTAAGATTCATACAGTCAGAAACGATCAAGGTCCAAAAAATGGTATCGAGGAATGTGCAGTGTATGACATTCAATGTATTAATATTACTTTTATAACTGCTTACTCATGTTGTAAATTAGTGTATAAAAAGGGAACTCGTATTAAATAAATTAGTATGAACTCATCTCCAGCCTTTGGTCTTATCCTCAGTGCTGGACACTTGGTATTCCGGCATCACCATATAAGCTGATGCTGTAATTTCGGGGCCGCTACCTCGGTTCCGAAACAATCTGCTTTATTGTAGTACGCAAATAAGATTAAAACCGTTAGTATCTTATAAGCCGTTAATGTAATGGAGTCTATCTTCTAAGGACTTAACCCTCACTTAGGACCAAATGGTCATACGGTTTTTTTTTTAGTTTTTAATCATACTAATTTACTCCACATCTTTGCCGGCGGTCATAGCTCAATGGTAAAGCGTTTGCTTTGTAAACTAAAGGTCGTGGGCTCAATCCCCGACGGAAATTAAAATAAAAAGGATTTTTGATTGATTTATGAGCTCTAAAATATCTCCGGTTGGTGTAAATTTGATCCATCACCCGTAAAATGCCAGTTATAGCCTAGTAATTAAAATTGGTGATAGACGAAAGTCGTCCCGTGAAGACCACCCATTCATAGTAGATTCCTGTAATAATAAAGGATGATGCGTGAATCTCGGGCTCTAGTCTATGACGTTAGCGGATCAACACTCCACATGTAGCGTTTATCCATATACACCATGGTAAGCGTCATAGAATTCCACAGATGAAACTTCAAAATTACTATTACCATCTGTTGGTATTCTCCTGTATGTTTACATAAAAATAAAAAATCTTAAGACCAAGGCGTCTGTACTCCAAGTCTATATACTAGGTCAAAACGCATAGTAAATTTAAAATAAAAAAATATTTAGAATAATTTGATCATCTTTAAGTATTTTCTTTGTTTCGATCATTTTGAATAATTATTCCATATCACGATAAAAATTCTTCACAAACTTCCGCCAATAAATAACTGTAAATAACATGAATAAAACGCGATTGTCGTGAATATTTTATCAACCAATAAATACACTCTCGATGAATATTTTTACAATATGCAAAGTATTTAATACCTTGATATGCTCAATTTTAAAATAATAAACTTACATACTTATAGGGGAAACGATATTTACTCGTATATACTTATTCCACGATGTTAATTTGTGTGTTTCAAATTCAAAATAAAAGAATAAAATAAAATGTTGTCAATTAAATATCACTCTACATAAGTACATAAAACATAACGAAATATGTCGTACATAGTAATATAAACTTTTATTAGAAATATAATTGCTTTGTTAAAATTATTTCGATAAAATTAAGAAATATATTTCTTGATTCTTTTTTTAAAATGTTTATTAAGCGATAGGATTCATTTTATGAAGATTGATCTGAATTCAAATTAATAAACATCTTACATACAATTAACAAAGAATATCGGGAGTGGTCTGGATGCGGAAGGAGGAGGATCGAACAGAATGGAAACTCATACGGGAAGCGTATGTTCAACAGGGGACGGACACTATTGAAGATAGTAAAAGTATTAGATAAATATTTTCACATCGCAATTTTAGTTTTAGTCGTATGAGAAGCTTTGAAATCCTCAAAAAAAATTGTGTATAAGCTTTTGATATGAAAGGTTTGCCTATTTAATTCGATTCACCTCTTTTACGAAATAAATTATCGGCACGTAACAAAATTTTTAATATCAAGCCGTAAAACACTAAAAAAAACTTTTCTGTTTCGTTAATCGCAGTTTTTTGGGGGCAAAAACAATAAAAACCCAAACGAAAAAAGTTGATGAAACAAATTGTTACGTTAGAGCGACCATATCGGGGGTGAATTCATCATCCACGAACTAATTTACATTTCTCCTTCTAATGTGAACACATACAAGAGAATGCCACCAGTTTGGGCTCATAAATTTAAATATGAACAATATAATTATATCACATGGTGAAGAAAGCCCTAAACATACCCACGCTGAGAATAATACCTGGAAGACCATAGGCAACTTGGACTGCAACTGTAGACAAGGATCTGAAAACTCTGAGCTTGACCGAGAATGCAGCGCAGGACAAACAGACATGGCGAATGCGCACAAAGAAAGCCGACCCCAGATGATGGGAAAAGGTGAGGCTAAAGAGAGAGATAATTATAACACATGCTATTTTTTCTAATGAAGCTCAAGCTGTTGGTGCGTTATCTTTCAATTTTAGACTAAATGATTTAGGTTTATTGAGCGTCGAACTGATCATTTGGTCTTTTTAAAAAGGCAGATCAATAAACGCTGGAATGCTCATTGATATTTTATTGTTATTTCATGAAGACTTGTCATCTGAAATCAATTAATATATTCGGCGAAGCTTCGGAGTGCAAATTTAACTTGGAAGACTATATCAGATGATATCTTATAGGTTACAATTCTTGGCGTCCATATTTGAATACTAAGAGTTGAATAAAGAAAAACAAAATGAAGAAAGATTGTATGTGGAATATTTTCCATCAACGTTAAAAGATTACGCTTTGGATTTCACTGTCTTAAAAATGACTAATTTTTAATATAAACATTGTCAACGTAACGTCATTTATTTTTTACAGATTAACATTAATATAGAAGTTTATTAACAAATAACATTCCAAATACAAGAAGTTGTCAACTTGCGGCGGGTATAGCTGGTAAAGCATTTACTTTGCAAGCCAAAGTTCGTGGGTTCGATCACCGACGGAGATTAAGGAAAAAATGATTTTTAATCGATTTCTGAGCTCTAAAATACCCCCGGTTGGTGTGAATTTGATCCCTCACTCGTAAAATGCTAGTCATAACCTATTAATTCAAATTGGTCGCATTCATAGTAAATTCCCCTAATAATAAGGATGATGCGTGAATCTCTGGCTGTAGTCTATGACGTTGGCGGATCAACACTACATAAGCACCATGGTAAGCGTCATAGAATTCCACAAATGAGACCTCACAGACTTATTATCACCATCTGTCGGCATTCTCCTCTATGTGTGTACATAAAAAAACAATTTATCAATGTAAGCACTATAATAAAATATTTAAATAAAATATTCTAACACAAAATTAATTTGGTTTTTAATAAAAACTTGTAATTTCATTAATTACATGAGGAATGTGAAAATAACCTAGAATAAACTTCAAGGTAAGTAATGTTCTTGTCTTGGGGTTTTTTACAAAAGGAGCTTCTTCTTCGTAGTATCAATCCGGTGGATTGGTTTGCAGCAACAGAATCTTGCATCTCGATCTCCATTCCTCTCGGTCCTCCGCACCCCTTTTCAGCAACCCTGAAAAGGGTTGCTGAAAAAGAGCTTAAATATGAATTAATCATTTATTTTTTAAGCTTTGCCGGAACCCGCGATCTTTGCATATCACTCAATCACTTTAAACTTTCAACATTTCAAAGTCGTTTATTTACTTATTTATTTACCGGATTTTACAGCGGCGATGACACTAAATTACGCTTGGGGACATAAAATCCATAAAAAGTCGGTGAAAACTTTATATTAGTTGCTTTGAATTGTTTTTTTTTCGATGCCCATTTTGCTCGCTTTGCTTCTCGTATGGTTTACAACCCCTAATCATAGAACAATAACAAATGGCTGTTAAACTTATACGCGGTTCTTCAACGTTTAAAAATATACAAATTATATGTGTTGATATGATGCTTTCTTTGATATAAAAAATATTAGAAATTAAGGAAATTAGAGTATTTAGTTGAATACTTTTACTTAAATGTGGAACTTAAATTATTGAATCTTAAGAACCTAGTTTTTGTAAGAGCAATGTTTTTTTTCTAATGAAAATTTTTATTCGGTCACATTAAAGACAAAATAAATTTTGAAACATTTTTTTATTTTATTTGTTTATTTACGGAAGAAATATTCAAATGGAAAAATACAGAAAAGCAAGAATAATATTTACAATTATTATTCATATTAACATAGTCTCATAAACCATATTTCAAGCCTAATATTATTACATTATTTTTTTAGTATATGCGCCCATGACAAAATGTATTTAATAACACACTAAATGATTGAAGCAATCACTAAATTCTTCCAGGTTGATAGTATTTTTGGTCTCCAAAAATGTTTTTATTTACTCAAAAAAAAAAACAAATCTATCGAAAATCTATTCACAATGTCAATATAAATCAAACTTTAAAAATATTGGATAAACAATATTAAATGCACCTTTTTTGGTAGGTGCATCATATAGTTACGTGATATACCATTAAGTTAAGATCCAAAGTGGGTCTATAGTGACTGTATGCTCCAACTTGGGAGCAAATTTAGAAGAAAAAATAGTGATGATTCGGCTTACTTAGAAAATATATTTCCTAACTTCTAGTAGGAAATATACAGAAGTTATTTGACTAACGAGCAGTTCCTGAATACTACCGCTGCCTTTTATACAAGCCCTTGGGCTTTCTTCAGTTTTAAATCGTCGACTTAAATGTACTGAACACAGTAATGTTTTTTTAATTTTGTATTTTGATATGACATAAGGTTAACTTTAAAATATTAAGTAGTTCAAAGATTGTTTTTATCGATGCACTAAGCAAAAGCTCTGAGATACAGTTTGAGAGCTTTGGTCATAATTTATAGACTGTAAAATAATAAAAGCTCATTTTATGACGTGCGTAAGCTTTTATTACCAGGCGATCTTATCTAGATGATATTCTAAGACAAAAGCTCGCAGTATTTATTTATTTCCTAAGCAATATTTGAAATAAAAGGTGATTTACGAGTTCTTTGTTCTTAATTTTTAAAAATTATTATAAGTATTTGAGTCCAGTGACAATGCCACATAGTTGTCGTGGTAATAATTAGTTCAACGAAGTTAAGCAACACTTGGTGCTGACTAAAACATTGATGGATTAACGATTGTTGCTAACCGCATGTCGCAGGTTGGGTTGAGCCTTAAGACCAAATGTCCAGACGTTTTTGTAAATATTTTATAAATATAATACATCTTCTTCTTCTTCGTGTCAGCGACGTCAAATTATTTTTTCCCAATATCTGGCAACATCGATAGCTCGTGTGTTGCCCAGCATTAGGTCCTGAGATGTGCAACTTGTTGGGCACATGGAGCAGCATCGTAGGTGTGAGGCGGTCTGCAGGTCTCCACAGTCGCACAATAGTGTCTCTCCCTGCCGGAGCATTCCCCACCGCTCGAGGTAGTCCTTTGTTCTACCAACTCCGGTTCTTAATCTGTTTAGGGATTTCCAGGTCGGCCAGTCAAGGCTCTTGCCAGTTGGGAGGCCTTCCTTTGGAGTAATGAAATCTTCTGGTGCGATTTGTTGCCAGAGTTGGAGTCTCTCATTTTCAGTGCCGGATGTGAGAGGTTGTGTGGATTTCAGAAAGCTGCTTCTAGACTTCAATCTTGGTGTTGGGGGTATCTGATTATACAAGCAGTGGGAAGGTTGGTTGATTGCCTTACGCATTTCTTCGGCGCATATGACTTTGCGTCTTATGTTCGGTGGTGCGATACCAGCCAAGGGGTATAGTTTAGAAATGGGTGTTGGTTTGAGGCAGCCTGTGACGACTCTGCATGCATCATTCAGGGCAGTATCCACTTGATTACAGTGGGCTGATCGACCCCACACTGGTGCCGCATATTCTCCGGCTGAGAAACAAGTGCTACAGCTGAGGTACGAAGAAGGGGTGGTTGGGCTCCCCAGTGAGTGTTGGTCAGTTTGCGGATGAGGTTGTTCCTTGTTGCAACTTTCTGTTTGGTGTTGCTGCAATGACGCCTGAAGGTGAGGGTGCGATCTAGAGTGACTCCGAGGTATTTTGGATGGTCGCTATGTTCCAGTACTCTACCTTCCCACGTGACACGAAGTTTTCTGTTAGCTTCCCTGTTTCTAAGGTGGAAACAGCAGACTTGTGTCTTTGATGGGTTAGGTTTGAGATGGTTGGTTTCGTAGTAATGGGACATCTCGTTGAGTCCCTGGCTTAGGATGTCCTCAACTTCTTCAAACGTTACTGCTTGTGCCAAACCTAAGTCATCCGCATATATGAAAGATTTTGTGTCTTTAGGGGTGGGTTGGTCGTTTGTATATATTAAATAGTATAGGAGCAAGTACACTGCCTTGTGGTAAGCCGTTCTTTTGGTTACGCCATCGGCTGGTTTTCCCCTGAAAATCCACAGCGAATCTCCTGTTATGCAGCATAGCCGTACATACATCATATTGTATCATTTAATAAACACGAATACATTTTTTTCTTCCTATACCCGTTCTATATAAATAACATATGGTCTTCACAAATTTCCATCATTCAGTTCTGTGTGCTGCCACTTTTCATGTGCCGTCCCAAGACTTCTATGCTCAAAAGTTCACGTGGAAACATACGAGTATTTGGTTACCGACGACCTTTCAATGCAGAAGCTAGGAAATTGAAAAGACGTTAGCTGTAGTCTCCGAGGCATATTTTTGATGATTTATCATTCTCATTTTAATTAGATCATTATAAGCCCAGCAATCCCGATACTTTGATTGATTCGATGACCATTTGTCCAAAGAATCAGCTCAACCCGACCAGCAACACGCAGTTGATAAAAAACTGTGGCCCATCCAAGTTTTGGTCCGCGCCCATTGTCCCTTCACTTCGGTGATCTAACGAGTGTCAGATTCACGATATTGTTGCTGAATTTTCTTAAGTTTATATTTCTAAAATTAAGTACATTCCTATTTGAATAACATAACAGCTTACACGGTTTAATTTTCGAACGCAAACAAAAGAAACAATTATAATTCGAAATTTTAAATTTCAAAATACTCTAACAATGGCGGGTCCCGTTGTAGCGTTGACAGGCCCGTCTAAAAGTAAATCGTTCTCATTAAATGTCCGCGGCGCAATTAATTCGAGCGGCGGCCATTAACCGTGAAGATACCAGAAGCCTCCATTAAGGCTTAACAATATTCACGGCTGTAAACTAGGCGGGGTTAAATGCCGTGTAATTCCCCGTGTTTATTTGGCGGCATTTTAATTTTTAAGTGCTCGCTCGACAGGCACATCCGCTCTCTGTTTCACCGACATTGATTCTAAAACAGTCACACTCACAATATATATAGTAAATGATAATTTAAAATTACAATCGATTACATTGTTGGTAAGACAAGATACGAAACTTTATAAAAGACTTAAACAATCTCATCTCGTTTAACTTAACGTTTTCGACATTCAGATATATATTTATTATATATATTTCCCTGAATGCAATGAATCCTAAACGTTTCACATATAAGAATGTACAGGGTACGTTACAATAAGAAAGTAAATTTTCTGAAAATTTAAAAAAAAACGTTGAACAAGTACAATTATTTAATATTCTTCAAAAAATTCTCCTAAATCAAGAATACATTTGCTAGTTGTGTCTACAAAGTACCCTGAAAGTCTTCGACGGGCACGTCTCTCAGGAAGTATGTAACATGCTTCTACACGTTTTTATAGGTATCCTAATGCTTTCCATTAAGCTCTCATCTTAATATAATTAATTCCACTGTTAAAGTATGCCTACTTAGTCTCCTAAATGCTACTGTAAAACTCAATTTTTTTTCAGTATTTGTTTTACTTCTTTCATACAATGTGCATCTCTTGAAGAAACATATCAATATACACTTGCAATCTTCCTAACCCATGTGAAAATTCAAACATAACACACTTTTCAAGCATGCAGCGTCCAGTCGCCTTGACAAGCTGGCCTCGATCATTTCTGTTCTCCTGCATGCGCTTTCATAAAAAAAACTTACGTATACAAAAGGTTATTCATTACAAAACATTTTTAATTTTAATTTTAAGGATCATTGTTATCAATATTTATTATACCTGTTGCCCCCAGTGGCAGCGTTAATTTTTAAATAAATAAATTAAGATTGTCATCGCTCGCTGATGCGTTTCGTTGCTTCGTTAGGTATTTAAGTTATTTGTTTCCTCATTCGGAGCTCAGTTATGTTATTTTGGGGAACAAAGCGCCTGTCACTGGAAACAAATGACGCTATTTTAAATGCCTTTTATTTTGGAACATTTTGTTCAAAATTTAAATGTTCCCAATGCTCAGCTTACTGAGAATTTGATTAAAACAAATTAGGGTAACCAACCAATTATGCATAGTATTTGAAGTAGTCCTTTAGTGAAAACAAACAGTATGTCAGGTAATTTCTTCCCATATCCTTTCAATATCTGGACCATTAAGATGTTGATCACAAAATGCCGCTATTCATATATAAAGTTTGCATTCTATATGCCTCATCCTAAGACATCTCTGCACCCAATGGATCACCTGGGAAAATATATGGTTCCCAATGATCGCCAGAGCTGAAACTATAGGACATGAAGAGACGGCAGCTATCCGAGGCATTTTCTTATTTTTTATCGGATTTTCTAAGGTGATCAGATGATCAACCCGACGCTCTTGAGACTTGGACCATTTGTTCCTAAGAAGCGGCTCAACAAGATCTTCGATATGCAGTCATCAACAGGCGGTGACCCATCCATGTTCTCAACAGTTGATCTAACGAGAACAGCGCTAGCGACATGCTTCATCTGCTGGACAGTAATTTAAGCGCATTTTATGAAAAAAAAAATTTAATTTAAAAAAAAATATAAGGCCTATGCGCTCTTGAGGCAGAGACAGATGTAGCGAGGATTATGTCAGCTGAAATAGTTTTTGGTGGTAGTTCGTGACGACCATATGGGCCATATAGAGCAGCAGACATAGTGATAAGTAAGCAGACAAAATATTGTACGTCTCTGTCTAAATTAAACTGGCAGCATTCATTTTTATAAAACAAATTATTCCAATGATAATATATACTACAACATTTATTATATATTTTTTAATTCACCCCTTTATTACAAAAACAACATCTGTACAGACATAATATCTTAATTGTTTAATTCAATTATTTTAAACTCAGGTGTAAGACAATGAATCAATTAAACTCATTTAATATACAGAAGGGGATCGGGTAATTATTTATTTACATGTCCTAATTGCCCTTTAACGTAATTACTGAACAACAAAAAAGAAACTCTTCAAACATTAGTAGTATTCAAGTGGATGAATAATTCATTACTCAACTTTGCGAGCAGTTCCTTAACTCAATTAAAAATTCCTTTACTCTAGTTACTTAATTTATACTTCACTTCCTGTCTTTTAAGAACATGTAAATTAATTGGTGAAACATGCAATTTAAACTCCTCGTCTGCTAATACTCATGTCTACAATATAATCATCTTTTAAGTATTTTTTAAATATAATTTTTATTTTAAATGTACGTATACTTTGCGTTTGTACAATATTTCCTTGCTTTGAAGCTCCGAAGAATTAGCTAGGTCTATCTATGTTTTTAACAATGTTTTTTTTTAATGTTAAGCAATCCATTAAGATAAAATGGTCCCGAATTCGAAAGCATCAGTATTATCAACGGAATATGATATGAATAAAAATTAATTATAAAAATCCTGAAAATGCTTAAAAAACTAGAGCTGCTTTTTTTTAAGCTTTCGTGTTCTTGTCTCGAAGGAATGCTGGGAAATATACATTATGTATTCAGTAATGTTTTGAGTACAGATATGACTTCAATCGTGGCACGGATCATAACAATTACTAAAACAGTACAGGGAAATATACTATGACTTTATGCTCCAGATAGGGAATGGATAAGAAAAAAATATAGTATGGAATATAATATGAGATGCCTAATAAGTTTGGTTATGTTGTTATTCCTCACAAATACAAAAAAAAACTATATTAATGTAATTCATTTATTTATAAGTTTTATTTATTTCTGGATTTATTAGATTTTGATTATTTTAGCGGCTGATTAACTTTGCTTTTCCCGTTATATCCGCTAATGAAAATGGGACATAAAATAAGGGGGCGCCATTAAAAGAGGCAATAAACAAATAAAGGGCAGTAAAAAAACTATTCCACGCATAAAAATGTAGTCTCCCGAAAAAAGTGCAAGCGGTTAGAAATTAAATGAGACAAATGAAGAAAGGGCGTAGAGGGGAGAGCAGGATAAAGGCGCGTATCTTTATATATTCTATATAAATACTCTATATACTACCATATTATCATGATCATCAGCCTGTATCCGTCCACTGTTGAACGTAAGCCTCCGCATGAGTCTCCATCCTCTTCGATCCTCCGCCTTCCGCATCCAGGTCACTCCCGCAATTCTTCGTATGTCGTCAGTCCATCTTGCAGGGGGTCGGCCAATGCTTCGTTTGCCAGTTCTTGGGTGCCATTACAAAACTCTTCTTCCCCATCGACCGTCTCTCTCGACATATATGTCCTGCCCATTGCCACTTGAGTGTGCTTATTCGTTGAGTAGCATCCACTACTTGAGTTCTTCTGCGTATTTCTTCGTTTCGGATTCTATCTTTTAGCGACACTCCGAGCATGGATTTCTCTATAGTTTGCTGGGTGATTACTATCTTCTTCGTAGTATCAATCCGGTGGATTGGTTTGCAGCAACAGAATCTTGCATCTCGATCTCTATTCCTCTCGGTCCTCCGCAACCCTTTTCAGCTCAGCATAAGCGCTAAAGTTCACGTCCTCGAATACTTATTACTCGATTACTATATATAAGTATAAAACTACTACCAACACTTTTTAATTTTTTTTTGCCCTCGGGCTCACCGTCCTGAAAGACCGTCCGAAACTATACTATATACGACATGTAATCTTAGAAACTTCGGGAGACAGAGCTGACATGGTACGAGACGAAGACCGTGGCGGCTGGTATATAAGTGGCGGCAGTTTATGAAGACTATACGCATCAGTTATGGATGCGAATATGAAATGATAATCTTTATAGCAAACTTTATTGAATGCGTATTTTTGTTAATCTCAAATTAAAAATATATATTAATAAACCTGCTTTTATTAGTGTATTTTAAGAAAGGGATGAATTATTTTTTAATTATTTTAATAAATATAAAAATAAATATTAATGTTGATTTATTAAGCGCTATATAATAGCTTTTGGAATGATCATTCGGTCATAAAAGAGCGCTATACAAATACTAATATAATAATAATAATTAAGCGTATTTTTTTTAATTCGCTTTCTTTTTCCATAACTAAAAATTATAATTAATGTTATACTATTATTATATAAGCTTCCAAAATTCATTATCATCACCATATCCGCTCTACCAAATCCAGGGCCTTGCATAAATGGCAGCTGTAGTTTATGCTCTCTTGCAGCATCCGAAGTATACAATGTCCAAACCAGGTCCACTTTGCCTTTTGACTAAGTGTAGTGTGGAAGGTTGCCTTTTCAGCTCCCTAGTGTCATCCCGAAGACATTCAATATAAAAAATATATACAGTTATTTTTATAAATAACTATATGACACAGATTTTTTTTTTTTTCATAAAAACATCTTTTTTTAGGCAGACTAAGCGGTATATTTTTTCCAGTCTCTTTATATTCCTAACCCCATAAAAAGGAACAATATTTTATGATTTTTAAAAATATTCGAGTGTTTTGATTTAAGCAAGAAAAGTGCATAAGAATAAGAAGTTTAGATTGTAGCTACCGTTAAGGAAACATGCAAAACAATTATTTTCATTGTATATATTCGCTATAAGTTTTTCTTTTTTGATCTTACTAGTATTTTTATTTTATAATTTTGTATTGTAGATCATATTATTCTGGTTCCGGCCCTGATCAGCGCCATTTGCGAGTGGAGTTAGTCCGGACTAACTGCTCGCACAAAAAGGGGCTAAAAAAGGGGCCGGGTCGGAAAAAAGGGCCAAATAGAAAACGGTAGAGCGGTGACTTTGTTTTCCAGAGAGAGGAGAAATTGGGGGGAGGGTTGAACAGAGAGTGGAGGTAAGGTTGGTGGCCCAAAGATAAATCTTGGCCCATTTGTGATGTTAAGAAAGAATTATACCGTACCCGGGTGAAAAAACTTGCGACAGTTTGAGAACGAATGCTCTATGTGTGAAGGCGCAATTAATGCTAATTTTATTCATTAAACATATCTCCGTAAGATTTATTTATTTTTGTGAAATGTTTTAGAAAAGTCTTTGATATTTTACAAACAGTATTAGAATAGAAAATTTATTTAGATAATATTATTAAATTAAGTAACAAAGCAAACTAATCATCGATTTACTTGAAAATTCAAATGTTAAATCGTAAATGTAAGCTTTTTTGTAATTGATGAATAATTTTGATGCACTTTTAATTTTAATCAAATATACGTAGAATATAATTTAATAACAAATCCAGAATATTTTCTGGGAGATGACATGTTTCAACTACTTCCGGTAGACATTTCCGAGTCAATTAAACAAGTTATGTGTTCGAGTTTATTATTATCATTATTATTTATTATATTAGTATTTGTATAGCGCTCTTTTATGACCGAATGATCATTCCAAAAGCGCTTCTTTGCCTCTCTAAGTAAAAAGGTGGGTCTTGAGTCTGCTTCTGAAGGATGCCGCCGCTCTAAGCTCTCTTATGCTTTCCGGTAGCGAGAACCAGGCCATTGGTGCCGCGTAGCTGAAAGCCCGATTGCCAAATACCGTGCTAGGACTACCTCCTGTCAGCTGCAGGGTGCTTCTATTAGCTCTAGCTGATCTGAGTGTCTCTCTTTATATAATAAAATGTGTGAGTGAGTAGGTGGGAGTAGGTTGTGAGATACCTAACCTACACCCAGAGACTTACAGAGATGGCAGTTGTATTATCCGAGGCATTGTTACAAATATTTAAAGAGTATGGATGCGATATGCGGTAAGCAAAACTCGGTAACCCTTCCTTGTTTCGAATGCGTTCAATGTAATTTAACTTCTTCAATCGAAAGAGAAACGCTTATAATTTGCTATTGTTTTCTGTTACCAACGTCCTTCTGCTTGATATTATGACTGTTGTGTTAAGCCATTTGTGGCAAATTTTTCTGGACCAATATTTCAACCGCCATTAAAGGGGTCTTCATCGGGCTTAACGATTTTGTGATGTGACTAAATATAGCCGTAAAAACCTACGAAACTATTTATGTAATCCTACTTATTGTTTTCTAGACATTTCATGTCAAAATTATAACTAAATTCTTACTTTTTTTATTGTTGACCTTACGTATTATGTTAAGTCACATTAAGAGATCAGGTAAATCTTGGTTTGCAGCGATGATCGTCACATCGAGTGGCACCCTCGAAGCGGCTTTCCCGCCCCCGGCGCATCTTAAAGCCGCCGTCTCGAGGGTGAGATGTGGGCAGATGGGTGAGAAGTGGGCGGACGGGTGTGAGGTGGGTGTTTGGGTGAAAAGTGGGCGGAAAGGGGCGTGTGGAAGGACGCCCGCTGGGGGCGTCGGCCCCCGAGGCGCCTCGCAGAACAAAATGTCGCTAAAACATTAATGAGCTCTGCCTGCCGAATGGCATTAAGTTGCCAGCCCTGCCGCGTTCGCCGCACAGTCAAGGGGCAACCCAAATTATAAAACTTAAGAACAATAAAAAAAATATATATAGTATAGGTCTGTTGTTAGTTGTAGTTATAGCTGTATTTGCTTCAAGTTCTTGGATAGCGCTGTCCTGGAAAGCCATCGAGAACTATACAAAGAATGTGTATTCAGTGGAAAGCGGAGGAGATATGAGTTGAGGCGAGAATCATGGTGGCTTGCAGAGTATTGTGGCGGCAGCTCGTGATGACAATATTCTTCAGTTAGGAGATTGACACGGTGATGATGATGATGATTATCTGTTTAAGATATATAAAACCTGTGTTCATTGAATTTTAATATACGGCATTGATACATGTGTTGGCACCACAATTACAAAAATACTATTTAAAACATAGAGTTGAAGATTTTTAGAACTATCACAGGGCTGACAGATCAGAGCAAAATAGCAAAAATTATTCACCGTTTATTATGTAAATCAAATATAATCATTAAATTGTGTTTTTGTGCGTGACAGCTAGGGTGACTGGACGCTGCGTGCGAGAAACGTGTCTTGTGTTTGTGTGTGGGTTGGTGAGATTGCAAGAGTATGATGATGTGCTTCTTGAAAACATTCGGATTGTATGACAGGAATATTATTTTAGAGCTTACTGACGCCTTTTTTTATGCTAACACAGACAGGAGAATACCAACCGATTTTGAAATTTTATGACGCTTACCATGGTGCACATGGCTTAGCGCTGCATGTAAAGTATTGATCCTTCAACGTCATAAACTACAGCCCGAGATTCACGCATTATCCTTATTATTACAGGAATTTATAAGAATGGGTGGCTTCACGACTTTTGTCTACCACCAATTTTGATTAATAGGTTACGACTGTCATTTTTTGAGGGATAAAATTCACATCAACCGGGGGGGGGTATTTTAGAGCTCAGAAATCGATTTAAAATCCTTTTTTTTTAATCTTGGTCCGAGATCGAACCCACGACCTTTGTCTTGCAAAGCAAACGCAGTGACCATTGAGCTATACCCGCCGTCATTTAGGTAAGAATTTTTAAATTTTAAATTCATTTTCGATCTAAGTTGACTATTCTTGATTGATATTCACTATCGCTCAATAGTTGTTCAGCAAATATAAGACAAATCTGTCCGTTGTAGATGGATGCTGGAATGATTAATTATAAAAACAATATGTAGCATTTATCAAACAAAATACTTTTGTTTTTAATTATTAATTACCAATTTCTCCATGGTGTCACCGCCAGCCATCTCTCTACACACTGGCTGACAAGTTTAATTTCAGAAATAGCTTTTACTTCCTTGGGTTCTCACTGGCTCGTGGTATCGTATAGCGGCGCACTCTAAAACCAGCCACTGTATACTTACATACTTAAACATTACTTATATAAACACCAATACACACATCCAAATACCCAACATATAAATTATTTGGACTTTTTTCTATTTTACACCATTATTTTCGATTTTTAAAAACGTTAAATAAGTCTAAAAAAAAAAAAAAAAAAATTATTCAGTATCATTCATATGTAAATTAACACACTTGGTTATTATTAACATTAAATAATAAAATTAATGAAACTCATTTAACATTTTTATTTTTCTTACGTTGTGGAGCATATGGACGCGCCAATTGACGTTTAACAATTATATTCTACTTCTAAGTACAGGTTCACTTGTATACCCGGAAGTTCATATGGGAACACAGATGGTTCTAGGTAACCTTCTGGGTAAGAGTCCACGAACTTGCCAAGACTGCGGCTGTAGTACCAGAAAAAAATTAGGTGTTCAATAATCAGCGTTTTTAAGGAGATTGGATGATCGGCCAGACGCTCCCGAGTCCTGATTTTTTTATTATTTTATGCTTAAGGGGTGGCTCGACCCTACCGGGGGCATATAAAAGAGCATGGAGAGAAAAAAAACTTGAAAAGGCTGTAATGTAGGTTAACCTAGTTAGGCGTATTCTTATCTTGCGACAAAGTTGCGGTGCTATCTTCCGCCAACTTCTATGCAGATATTCAGGCAAATTAAGAGTCCGAAACTGGTGTAAAATAAATTCATGAGAATAACAAGAGAACTTGTACCACGAGGTGCGTTAACTCGGGTACCAATACCGTTGAAATAATACATTTTAAATTACTTATTAAAAAAAAAAAAGCGTTACTTGAATTGAGCAATTGTTAATTACAAAAATGGATACCATAGATACAATGGCATTATCATTCTTGTCAGTCCTGTTCTTGTTTGTATAAAATACATACCACTAACCAAATACAACTAAGGCTTATATTTTACTGGGAGGACTCTTTGGAAGCGCTGCTTTGTTTTGACAATCCATTGCAGTTAAACTACTTTAAAGATATCATCGGAATAACGCGCGCGATTAAGAAGGCCCAAATGGAACACACTCCATTTGCTTAACTTTCCTCTCTTTGTATAGTCTTTCTTCTTCGTATTATCAATCCGGTGGATTGGTTTGCAGCAACAGAATCTTGCATCTCGATCTCCATTCCTCTCGGTCCTCCGCAACCCTTTTCAGCTCAGCATAAGCGCTACAATTCATGTCCTCGAATACTTGCTGCAAATACTCCCGTCTAGGGCGTCCTCTACAGTTTCTACCCTCAACCATCCCCTCCACAATATCGTGAAGAAGACCATCGTGGCGCATGTGTGACCAATCCATCGGGCTCGCCTCTCTGAGATAGTCTTTATCTGTGTGTAATTTTCAGGATACCACACATAACCATTTGTTTTTAAGATTTATTTGTGCTAAAAACTGCCTATTTCTGTCGGTTCTTTCCTGTTATACTACTTCAAGAATATCATCTTGGTTAATTGGGATAGACTTATTTATGTGTGGTATGGTATTTCTATCATTGTGAGCAATTTACAGGATCGTATTTTTTATGTTAGGAAAAACAAGACATATAGATTTTTTATTATGATTAATTTTATTATTTCAGTACTCATTTATGTGGGTTGTATCGACGCACTTATCTCATAGTCTGGCGTAGTTACGTCCGGGGTTTTCCAGAATCTTCCTTATCTGCAGGGACTCCAGGCAAATTGCGGGACAGAGTGGTCTTCCTTTGTTTTTTATCTGTTGGGAGACTGGCCCTGGGTAGACGGGATGAAACTAAGGAGAAGAAGGAAAGGGGGGACCAGTAGGGGGGAAAAGGTCAAGAACCCCCCGCTTTCTTATGTAATTACATATATAATTCATTTAAGTTTTTCGCAGTGCTAATAAATTGTATTGTCTTCGTTGATAACGCATACGAAAGAATACTCGCGATGTTTATGATGAGGATATTACGATATATTTTTTTTAAATGGCTTAGTGATTAATTGACTAATTCACGAAATGGTTTTTGTAACTGCCATTTTTTATTCATTTATCAAATTATGATATTATAAATTAACGATTCAAAAGATCATCACAAGAAATAAAAAGACAAAGAAGTATTGTTTTTTATACTTTATTATTTAATAATTGTTTTAAATGTTTACTAACTCTTATATCGTTTGTTACTATTTAAAATAATCTTTCTTTAACTCAACACAAACTTAAGAATGTTCTTCAAACATTCATGCTTACTCTCACAAACAATCTGAATATATTTTATCGAATAATAAAACATTTGTCATTTAACAATTGATAAATTTATAGACACTCGTATTTAGTAAATACCATTCTTAATGTATATTTTGATCGACGTGATGATTCCAACAGCAAACAGTAAACCTGTGTCTTGTACATTGCATTCGACACTGATCACTGAAATAATTTCAACACAACAAATACATAACATGCACTTGAAACAAATATTTTCATAAATGAAATATTATGTAAATAATGTTGAGATGTCTTGGGGAGAAGGTTGCTGGTGGTTAAATTGTTGAATAACGTGTGTATTTTTCCACAACAATACATTTTATAAAAAAAATGTAAAACAATATTCCACCTAAATAATTATTATGATAATATTAATTAATTAGGCATGCTATAATTTAAATTGTATTTTTAGTGTTCACTTTAAGATCTAAATCAATATTAAAAAGGTATGTTTCATAACTTATTTTGACATGAATCACATTGAACACTGTTCAAGCACTTTCTGAAAGAATGCAGTTTTGCCCCAAATGAAGGCCTCATCAGTTCTAACGTGTACGAGTACACTTATACACGATGAAATAATAAGGTAATCGTTGAGAATGAAACTGCTCAGTTTTCATGTTACAACAAGGTATAAAATATTTATCTATTAATATTACTCTTTAGATTTCATTAATTTATAACCGGATACACTCCTGCATAAGAAGGACTCGTTTGCGGCTCATACTGAAAAAGAATAACGGAAGTAGTCTGGACGCCAAAGCGAAATAAGAGGGGATAGCTAGGTAGGTATTTTTACCCGAAGAGTGGGGAGAGGAGGTCACGTGGAGGTCCACGTGGGGGTGGGGGTGAGGTCCAAGGGGCGGAATTACTGTAATAAAATTAATGTTGGGACTGAGGATTTCAATCGGCCTTCCTCCACCCACGCTTCCAGGCTCCAGAAGTAATCCAGAGAACACATCATCTGGATTCTGAGGCGCTTCATTTCACAATTTTGACCCTTAATTTTTTCAGTAAAATTTCACGTAATTGAGTAAACTTTTAATCATTTTTTTTTCACTTAACAGCGACGACACGTGTCAAACTTAATTTATTATTAATTTAAATTGTTTTTAATTGGTTATTAATTCGTGTTATTTTTGTAGAAACTGTTTATTTTTATGACAAATTTATTTACTTTATAAACGAGTGTGGATTATTTTGAAATTGATAAATAAAGATAAATAATGATGCACGAAAAATTTTCAATGCATTATAATTGCAAATAATTTATTTTAATATTTAAGTGTATATTGCTATTGGCAAAGGTAATTTATATCATAAATCAATATACAAGGTGTCATTCTTAATTTTTTGTTATTCTTCACATCACTTAATATTTATTTATGTAATTAATGTATTCATTAAATATATACCACATAGGGTAACATATTATAAAAAAGATAATGGATTCAAAGATATTTTCATTGATATAATAATGTTTATGAGCTCTTAAAAAGATTATGTAATTAGTTCTAAATTCATTAAGAATAAACTCATGTTTAAACATTATGTCAAGAATGGTTGTATAAAAAATTTTCTTCGGTTCTTTAATAAGTTTTATCAGCTAAATAAAAACAACTTAGATGTAATTCTTAAGATAATTTTGAGAAATGCATCTCTTGGTATAAAAAAACGTATTTTTCACACTCTTGTGCTTTCTCATTGTGTTTTATTGATAATAATGTTTATTTTTCCTTATAAAATCCATAATTATTAGTAAAATTGTTTACTTGTAATATGATCAATAGCGTCTTATGTAGTGACGTAATAAATATATCATTTTATTTTACACATCACAACACTATCAGAAAACTTACACTGGTCTTAACCTTTTCCCAAACTCCTCAAGCTTCGCCCATTTCCCTTTTTTTAACTTCATTACATACATTCCAATTGTTATTATATAATACTTATTCATTTATTTACGTATCCTTTTTCATCAGTATGTAAAACGTGTACCTGCGGAAAAGTAATGAAGCTTTCATTGAAGGCGAAGTATTTTAGTGAATAAAGAGTTCTCTGGTCCATGTAATAATATGCTAAGAATTACTTATCTACTTAATTATTTAGTTTATATAATGTGTATTTTATTGATATTGTGGCTTTTGGATTGAGCCGTGTGTGGCGAACTTCCTTCAACCAATATTTCGATCGCCATTGCAGAGGTTTGCCACACACGGCTCAACCCAAAAGCCACAATATCGAACCTGGCCGTGAAAACCTTAGAAGTAATTTGAGTATTTCATTGTTTTCGTGCACAATAAATCAAATTATTGTTTAACGTAAGCGAAGAATTTATTCGGCTTGCGTCGCGTCGCAACAAAGGCTCTACTTCCGGCGCCCTGCAGCCCTTCTATGAACCCGGCCCGCGGTAGAGCCTCCTATACACTCAGTCTCTCACAAGCGAACATTAATATTAAATGGCTTGGAAAAGCGGAGACTCGGATAAGGCGAAATATCTCCAGCGCCCTCTCCAGTGACGTAGTCAATCTAAATGGAAATTATAATGATGATTAAATAAGTAGAATACTGATTAAAAGTTAAAACTAAAATGTGAAAAAAACGAGAATTACTTTTGACCTATCTGACTACAATTTTGTTTTTTTATTTATATGATAATTCAAGTAGAAAAATAAGTATAATAAACATAATTTCGTAAATAAATACTTCCTACCTTGTTTAGTCATAGACGTTTTATTACACGGACTATTTTTTAAATGTACTTTAGTTGCTGTTTATATTTAAAGACTCAATTTATGATACATTTCAGATATTAAATTGATAAATAATCCAATCTTTGTTTTATGATGTATCACAGAAAACACTGTTTATTCACACGCTAGAACAGTGGTAGTCAACCTTTTTATGCCTAGCGCCCACTTTTGCCAATTTCTCATGGTAAAATTTCCCTACCGCCCACCAACCTCCCTATATTTCAATTCAGTATATGGGTGGAAAAAATCCTAGAAGGAATGTAGAATATTTGAAAATCTACCAAAATCGCCCACCGCCCACCGCCCACCGCCCACCGCCCACCGCCCACCACGGAAGCCCGTATCGCCCACTAGTGGGCGGTGCGGACCAGGTTGACGACCCGTGCGCTAGAATATTACGGTTTCGCTTTCAACGAAAACTTCATAAGTACTCCACGTATACTATGTTATATTATAGTATGTTTATAAGCGTGAAGAACCAATGCGAATTTCATTGTAGGCAAAACCGTGGTATTCCAGCAAGTGAATATGCAGTGTTCAGAGTGAACCATGCTTAAACAAGGTCAGGAAGTATTTATTGATTTAATATTTGTTAAAATATATTGATAACATAATTCCATTTATAAACATGTTGAATGTATTATATATTGATTTGACATATTTGTTCCTGATAAATTTCCTCAAATTGTTAGCAAATAAGAGGTGATGCTCATACTTTGGAAGTAATGTCGAGGTGTGGGTGAAAAATTCTGACAGACGATATTATTGTCGCTAATCTAAAATCCTTGGTTTTTAGGGCCGTGAAAGCACGGGGGCTTGAAGAGAATGTGACTTTTTTATGTTCATGTGTTTGTTTATCAGCTTCATTAAAATAAATTGAACGATTCAATTGACTTCAGCAACAACCAATGCCGCTTATTTTCAATTTTACAACAGAAAACGGTGTTACTATACTGTGTGGTTAATACTTTCGAACAATAAAATACATATTTCTTAATTCGTACATAAAAAGAACAAGATCACGTTCCGCCTTTACTCGGGTACCATAGTAGCGGCTGGGTGAATGTTTATTTATACCCATTGTGCGCTAAGTATGAATTATTTCGGATTGTGTACAAGGAGCAGTTGTTGTGCTGATATTGAGGAAAACCGTGTGGTTAAATGAAAACTGCTCCCCGACTTTATCTTTAAGCTTAAAAATCACATTTTCTTTTCTTACTCTTGACTTTTAAGACCAATTACATGTTTACTAAACTAACAGATAAACGCAAAGTAAAATAAATTATTTTCATTTCAGCCGTCTATAAGGACTAAATAGTCCATGCCTCTAAATATTCTGGCTAAATAAAAAAACTCATTTTGAATATATAATTAAGTAAACAATGAGTTACTATCGCTTAAACACCCGGATATATCCTTCTGGGATTGTCGAAAACTGTATACGTTTCGGAGTAGACCTACGACTGCACATGTCTTGGGACAAGGTATAAGCAATAGTAACTTACAGAACTGAGTAGCTACAATTTTTAATGATCACACGTTCCATATGTAGAGCGGATATGTAAAAAAAAAATGTTTACATGGTGTAAACCATCGAAAAAAAATGTACTTCCTTTAATTTTCGACTGTGATAATGATCTTTTTCACAAGTTTGTACTCTTTATCACCAAGAAAACTTGCGTTGTATTTTAAGAAATTTAAATGAGCGCATCTTCAAGAACACGTTGTTATCATTCAGTGTCATGTGTGAGGCAAGTAATGTCTAATCCATTTGACACAAAGTCAAAGTAGCGCTAATGTGTGACTGTAGGCTCAAATTAGTCTGTAAATATGTAACAACATAAACTCTCCAACAGAGAAGCGAACACGGCAAAAGATGTTATAAATACGCTTTATTATAATTTAGATAAAAATACGATGACAACCTGGGTGATATTCGCCCGCGTGGAATTTAGATAAGAATAAAAAAATACAGGTGGGGCGTAATCCGTAGTCGTAAAAATAAATAAGTTGCCCGGGAAGGGGGAGCGTAAAAAAAACCCCGACTGCAAAGTGTTTAAAGACGCTTTTCTTTGGAGCCGAAGAATTTCTTTGGCTCCGTATCCGTAAAGCTAATAATGGCAAATATCGCAACAAAAAGCTCATGTAAAGGAAATATTTAACTCCGCTTCTGTGCTTTACAGCTATTGTGGTTTTCTGCTATGAGGATTTTTAAGTACTTACGAATGAACAAGTGAATCTTTAAATATTTATTTTAATTAGAGTCAACTGAATAGTTAATTGAATCAATGTCTACTACAAATCATGAAGCTTTATGAGTATTATATTTAGAAATGGCATTTTAAAGGAGTATGTTTGTACACAGTGGAGTTGCGGGAGGCAGAGCTGACATGGGATAAGGTGATGACCAAGGTAGCTGACAGGATTTTATGGCAACTCGTGATGTCTATGTGCTCCAGATGGACATGGAAATGATGATTTGCGTAACTTATTGAAAGACTGTTGATCCTGAGAGTTGTTTTAATAACGAGATAGAGATTTTCAAGCAGAAGAGAAATCTAAAATAAGTATATTCAATTTTTATTTTATTTTTAAAAAGTAATATACTTTTAAATTACTTATTTATAAAGATGAAAACATATTATATTAAAATAAGCATAAGAAAAATTTAAACATGAGTTGCTTCGAGTGTTTTCATTAAATATTGTAATATTCCATCTACATGTATACATAATTAATATTACAAAGCTCTCTTCGTAATAAAAAGCTTTCAACGTTAATTATTATAAGAAAACAAATTAATGTTAATAATCATTACGCAAAAAATCCATCTCGAGATTCGCTTATACCGAGAATTTTATAACGAGCTCTACATAAGGAGCTTAAAGCTCTAGCTAATTTACATTTTCGCTTAGATTGCTTAAAAAGCTGAAATTATATAAGGCACAAAGAAAAGCTTTTGAGAGGAAGAGAGAACGCTCCCCCACCCACGAGAAGTTTATTTGCTTTCGCCATTTATCTAAAGGCAGAGCTTTTGAAGAGGCCTCCAATCTCTTTCTTAATTAAAAAGCTCCCACGCGCATAAGCCTTCATTACGTCATCCCCCCTCCCGTCCTCCCGAAAGCTATGTCCAATCGTACACTCTGAACGCTTAAGAGCTCCCACTGCGCAAACACCTCTTTCTCTTTGAGGCTTTAATTTGATCCTCTCGGTAATTAAAACAGATTCCTCTCTGCTGCGATTGGTCGGGTCGATTTTCAGGAGGGCTTGCTTGAACCAATGGGAGAGCTTGATTGTGATAATTAGAACAAAAGCACTCGCCTTTCGTCGACCAATGAACGCCGTGCTAATTTTCACTCATACAAATACGAGAGTACTCATTTAACGAGGGAGCTCTCACTAACACTCGGACACTTGTTCACAATAATGGCAAACGTAATAACGTGAGAAATTTATTGGATAACGAGCGCCATCCGAAACGTCACTGCCTCGTGTGGAAACGATGACACTTAAGACGTTGCTCTCTTGAGAGATGTCTTCACACTAGTCTGTTGTATTATTACAGCGGTTCCCAATATATAGCAATAATAAAACATTTCTATGTTCAAATAAAAGATAAGCTTGGAGATTTTATTATTGAAAAATAAAAAAATCATTGTTTGCTCACAGTTAATACTTAGTAAAAAAAATATCTTATTAGATACATTTTTTTCGGGGCCTAAGGCCCCCAGGCCGGTCACCTTGTACCTGCGCTCCTTTGGAGCACTTATCAAGGCATTGCTTACAGTACTTTCTCGCTATACAAGTAACGGGCTTTGGTAAGCAACGCCAAACGTGGATGTATAAGTTGGTAGTTACATAGTTAGTAGTTACATAGTTATTAGCTACAGAGTTAGTAGTTACGTAGGTTTTATATACAGTAGAGACCACGAAAATCATTCAGCTTTAACAAAATCTTCTGATCTCATGTATGTTGTTGGGGTATGTATACTAAGAAGCAGTTGCCAGAAGAGAACTTAACTTACTACTCGTGCCTGCGTTTAGGTCATTTTAACTTTTTTGAATATTAAATATCATCATTATTAATAATTATCAACTAATATGAGTTTCGTGAAACTTTCGGACACTCATTATTCATAATAAAATAAACGCTTTTATAAATTTGATGTTAAAATACACTCAATTTTGCATTTATGTTATTATATGATGAAATAATTAAGAAAAAAGTGTATTAATATTTAAAAAATATAAGTCTTCTGAATTTCTTACGAAAACAAGCAAATTTATCTGAAAAAGCGTGTGATTTTGTTAATAATATTTCTGGTTTTCTTATATGCTGACGATGATGATGATTGTAAGAGCAACAAGCCTTCAAAATAATAATAATTTGAAAAACAATACAAATTTATATTGAGAAACAATGCTTTACCTAACAGCACACATGAAACACTAACTACTTTCTCCAGCACACTACCACAAGCACATGACACACATTATTGTCTCCAACACACTCACACACAGATGACACATTATTTTCTCCACTCATATTATGTCTCAGAGTACAAACCTTACACATAACATACACCTACACACATCGTGTGTATATGCACACAATACAAACACAGACTGAACACCTAGTGTCTATACAATCAGGGTCGGCAAAAACGGTCTACAGAATAACGGTGAAAATATTACAACAATTATCATAATTCGATATCCTCTTCCTAGTTGAAACAAATGCGAGTGGATGGCACATATTAACGCCAACTAACGCATTTCCACTTTCATTTTCCTAGTATTAGTGATCACTAAGCAGGCTCGGAAAAACGCGAGAAAACCTTTACTTACTTAGGGAATGCTGAAGCAGGGAGAGTCACTGCTTGACTGCGAGACTTTCAGCATCGCACACTCGTATTAGATATTGCCACGTTTGACTGACTAAATTCTCCTCCTTTCTTATGTTGGACAACAGATAAGCAATCAATGTTGCCAGATACGCTCATATATGAAGAATAAGTAAGCTAGCTTTGTTTCACATCAAGTCTGCACATAGAGCTACGTTGAGTATATAATACGCATAGATTATGATACAAGACGAGCTTGCATATGAAAGTTTTATTATCCGTGACATATCGTATCGCTGTTTAAACGTACACCATTTAGTTCTAAAGCGTGCCTAAGATACTTACAATAATAATGTTGTAAAAAAATGACTCGTACTGGCATCTAAAATAACATTGAGAAAAAGAAAACTCATTCTAAAATTGTTCAATCTATGTTCGAAATTAGTCTCCTAAAAAACGAAAAATGTCGGGTTATGACCTAATGAAGTTGAGTAATCGACGCATGTATCTTTCAGGCATCTTCAGAAGTGCAAGCTTCATTGAATCCACAGTTTTTTTATTTGTTTTTTTGAATCGTAAAAATAGGTTATTTTGAAAAATACCGTTAATCGTATAAAAACATCAAAGTATAAATAATTAATATTCTACCCCTGCACACTGAAGTACGTAACGACGTAACTTCCTCCGTCGCGCCGGCCCTCGCTAATAATTTGTTCTAACGAAGAAAACCGCCCACCACCGCATACGCCCTTGTTTGCTCGCGGTGTTTTTCCATCTCTGTGTATCTAATAGCCACGGCGACAGCCGGTCCAAGACTGGAACGATGCAAACGCCGCGCCCGGCTAATGGTCGCTTGACCGCTGCGGAGCAAACCTCCCTGCCGATTTGTATGGCAGGGGTGGAAACTAAGAGCTTTTATCGAGTGCATTGTTTTGTGGCGTTTGAGTCCGTCTGCGATGTGACGCTGCGGCATGAATTTTCGTTAAGTGTAAGATTTTAACGAAGAAAAATGTCTTGACACAAAGATAATGAAGAGTAATAATAAAATATTATTATAAATTATTGCAGTGAATAAATAACACAAGAGGAAAAAATCTCATTTAAGAATTGTATGACTCTTATCATTTTTTTAAATATTCAAGCGCTGTATGTTAACATCCTCCTCTCTTTAAAAGCTGTTACTGTCACGTGGGGGCAGGATGAGGAGCAGATTAATAATAGTCGCTCGACACTCAAACCGAGCGGACGTCTTGTCATCCTACCTACAGGATGGCGCGTAGTTGCGATTGTGATATCGCGCAAATACATCGTTCAACCCTGGATACGTGTAAGACGAAAGAATCGCAGCGAACAGTGGTTGAAACCAGCTTAAGTGAAGATATTGACATATTTGGTGTAATATTACTTCAGATTCAGTGCTGGCGTTGATAGATGCAAAATATTGGACGTTTTATTTTGTGACAATAATGCCTTGTTATTTGTGTCAATCATGATATACTTATGACAGGGTTTTTGTTGTTACAAGTCAAGCTATTTATCTTGAGTCTCCTGACGCTAGTTCTAGGTGTAAGATCATTGACACTAAATGTGTCAATAAATTTACATCGCCACATTTATGGTTGTATCTACTTTAATGACGCATTGAAATGTTACCTATTTTGTAATGTCATTTAAGGAAAATAAAATAAACTCTCAACTGTCAATACACAGACTTTTTCTGAAGCACATTGACATATATATTTCGATAAACTATACAAACTTCCGCCCCAGGCGGAAGAACACGACGGGCCGGCCATAATGCGACCTTCTCTATTGCTGTGCGGCACCGTGGTCTGTCACACAGCGCCCCAGTGGCGATCTACGTAACTAGTCCAAACATACACAACAAGCGAACAGAAATTAGAGACGAAAGATTGTATATCGAGGTTTTCGGTACTAGTCAGCAAGGGCTATATCATGCTGATGTCAATGTTTAATATTTTTATCGAACAAATCATTCCACTAACTATTAATATGTGGTGTTTTTGAGATAACTTTCGTTAAACTACAATTTTAATTCATTTACGACAAGTTGCTTTACATGTAAGATTAGTGCCACACAAGCCGGCAGAAATTATAGATAATCGTACACAATAAATATAATAATCATTTAACTTACTAACATTAACAAAGCGCATTGCATTTTTTTATGTAAACACATCCAGGAGAATACAGACAGATGGTGATAGTAATTGTGAAGTCTCATCTGTGGAATTCAATGAAGCTTACCACGGTGCACATGACTAAGGCCAACGTCATAGACTACAGCCCGAGATTCACGCATCATCCTTATTTATACAGGAATTTACTGTGAATGGGTGGTCTTCACGGGACGACTTTCGTCTAGCACCAATTTGTATTAATAGGCTATTACTGGCATTTTACGGGTGAAGGATCAAATTCACACTAGCCGGGGGTATTTTAGAGCTCAGAAATCGATTAAAAATCCTTTTTTTTAATCTCCGTCGGGGATCGAACCCACGACCTTTGGCATTCAAAGCAAACGCTTTGACCATTGATCCGCCGGTTAGGCATGATCGATTTCGTATCACCGAAGTTAGTCAAAAATAGTCGTTGGTAAGGTCGAGCCGTTATTTAAGACCCAAATGGTCCAGACCTCAAAATCCGCCATATAATCTACTAGAGATTCAAAAATATATTTATTTTTTCAATTCCCATTAAAACATCACATGTCATTAATATTCCGAAAACCGTCCAATATCTTAAGTCTTTCGCAGCCAATCACTTAATTATTTTTCATCTTCACTTCCCATCCTAAAGTGGCGTAAAATCGTCACCAGAAAAAGAGAAAAGATGGATGAAAAAGGAGCAGGGAAAAAACTCCCGCCGTCATCGTTTGTTTTCTTCTCTCGTTCGCCACCCCGAAAGCGTACCCTCAATATTAAAAAACAAAATAGGGGTCCTCTTCGTCCCGTTCCCCATGCTGGGATGGAACGAATTAATGTGTTTCCTTGTCTTAGGTGTTCGAGGTACGAAAGATCCTCCCCACGTTGGTACGAAAACATTCTAACCAAGGGTATGACTGTGGGTCAAAGAATTCGACTGAAACGCGAGCGAACAAGTATCTGAGTGTTTTTATATTAAATTCCTTAATGAGTTCTTTTTCAATAACTTAGAATTACAAAATGTACTAATTTTCAAATGCCTCACTTAAGATTGAATAACCAAAAATAACGACATTTGAGTTAATTATGTTGACACCTAACAGTTTACTAGACACTTTTTTATGGAAGCAAATACAAGAAAATAGCAACATACTGCGTTAGAGAAACTAGGCAGTGCCGGTTTTAGGGGGTGGCGCAGTGGGTCGGTGACCTAGGGCGTTGAATAAGCTAGGGGCGCCAAGGGCAATCTAGCTCGTTCATATATATTTTAAATACATACAAAAATGCCCTATGGCGCCGTAAGCCGGCACTGAAACTAGGCATTCGTGCCTCATCTTTTTTGGCAGTATCTCATAATAAATGTGTGGTGTTAACGGGACGATTTATCTTTCACCACTTTTGAGTTGCTTTTTTGAGACTTATATTTTTAATTTATATACTGGAATACCGCACTTAAATAGTTCATTAAAGAATGTCAAGCGTAATATTATAATGAGAAGATGGCATTGCTTGTGTGACGGTATTCTCTTGAGTGTGTTTACATAAAGAGTCCTTCCCTCTCTCGGCGACCAAACGCTCGAAAGGGTGATCAAGGGATAAGGGATGAGTGGATGTTAGGGGGTAGATATAAGAGTAAACATAGCGAGCACAACACATGAGATAAAGACTTCGATTATATATTTATATGCCTGCATTATATTTTTTCTTCTACCGTGCGCAATATCAGGGACTCGCCACTATATCGGATCAAAAGAAATCTCTACCTAAATGTACAGTGCTCGAATTACTATTTTTGTAATATATATTTTAAAGACGGGAACATGCGTAGAGTTGATACGTTTGCTTTGTGAGGAACGACAAGGTTGTCAACGTGTAGTATGAATGCTGGAGAAGAGCAAAAACTACTGTTTATAAATCATTAAACAATCAAAATTAAATAAATTTGCTCCTTATATAATTATAAGCTGAAAAAATTTAAGTAAAATTATATTTCAAAATATGTACGAATGTATAGGAATGCTTCAAACTTGTACCAATACTAGATCATCACAAGAAATACACTAGAAAAAATAAATATCCTCATTTTTTTTTTAAACACACTCGATAACACCGATTTCATTATTTTTTTTAACTTTTTAAATATATTCGAATAGCATAGAACAAAATAATTACCAAGTCAATCGTGTAACAAATTACTTCTGTATAATACACGATCCAAAATGAAACTCTTTCAAGTGATATAGATATATTTGTATTTAAATATTGTATATAATTGAGTCATTTATTTGTATCCATAACATTAACTATTCTTTATTGAATAAAATAAGTAACGGGTCCGCCAAATAACTTTTTTTTTTTTAAAATGGGGGCAAAACATCGAGTGTAGCTTCGGCTGTGTGGCACGAAGCGCCGTCCTGTTGATACCAAATGTTGCCAATATCCTCCTCTTCAATTTTTGTGAACAAAAATGGCCCGGTAACGATCGCCATTGACTGTAACGGCCACTCCTTGCTCATTTTCGAAGAAAAATGGCATGATTTTCAAAGTAATGTGGCAATATTTCCCAGCGTTGTTCAAACGTCTACACAACCATATTCGTTTAGCGCAAGGATAAAACTAATTATCTGTTAAATCAAACATGAGCTAAGTGTTACCATTCACGAAATAAGCACTAGTTAAAAAAAACATTAGATGGCGGACCCTATATTATTCCTGAATATTAAACAAAATATACTAAACTACGTTTACTAGAATCCGTAACATAATATTATAATTCTATTATGTATAAGGTCTACAAAAGGTCTACATTGCACTCCGGGTCCAGTATAACAACGCCTTCCGAATGTTGTTGGGTCTGTCGCGATACTGCAGTGCCTCAGGCATGTTGACGGAGGCGCGAGTGGATGGCTTCCGTGCCATAATAAGGAAGCGTTGCGCTTCTCTGTGGGCGCGCGTTCGTGGCAGTCCCAACGTAATGGTCGCTCTGTGGGCGGACAGGTGGGACTCAAAGTTGGAGGGGCACTGGATGTACCTTCACGTGGCCATCCAGAGGGGATCCGGTGCTCCACTCACTGAGTAGTACAGTAATAATAACATGGTGTATGTGTACATGCCGATTTAATTTAAATTTGATTTTTTTCTGTATTTGCTTGGAATTATTATATGAACATTTTTGATTATGGCACTAGTGGCTACATACATAAATTTTATTATTATTATCATTATTATATAAACATGAAATAATGTACAATATATAATATTATATTAGTATTGTTGGTTAAGCATGTGAAGATAAAAGAACTTATGTAGATACTCAAGTATAATGTATTATTTACTTCACTTTTAAAAAAATATATTGACTGTCAATATCTGTTCAAAAATTAATTATACAATGTAAATATTGAGTCCATTATAGTTTTGCCTTAAGAAGCGATTTAAATATTTATAATGCGATTCCAGAATCGATTCGCTTCCAACGGTTATATAACGATATTGTTTTTCCCATCAAACACTAGAAAAGGCCGAGAATATTAATGCCCCAAAGAAGGGAATGGGTCCAAGCCACCCTCACTCATCTAGAGCACACACAAATATTGTATACATATATGCAATCCATGTGCACACAGACGAAATATTCACTAATATTGTTTCACTGAGTGTGTGTGTGAGGGTTAAATTATACACTCACTTACATAAATAAATACATATTAAACGAGATGAGATGGTGTGTCGGACTTAAGAAGAGCGAGACGAAGCTATCATTATCGACCAGGGGTCAATGCGCATGCGTTAGAGATGCTGCGCAAATTAGCAGGTATATCTGTCCCTCTCCGTCTCGGTCGTGGAACGGCGGCTCATTAGTATGGGCGTCTCGCTCTGGTTAGACTACTTTGAGAGTCTCCTCAGTGGGGAGCTCCTCAGCTCTCTGTCGGCTGCCTCCTCCCTCCTGATTATAATGGGGAAGAAACAAGTTCGGAGGTTTCGAATGCTGAGACACTCTTGGGCAGATTGCGTCCTGTTTTAAAAAAAAAAAATCTTAATTTATTCATCACCTATGTATATAATGTACGAGTATATATAATTATGTATATTTATAGTGAAATATAATTTACATTTTAAAAAGCGATGAAACATTATATGTCATATATTAAAGCAAGTTTTTTTCGTAATATTTAACTAAAGTAAATAATAATTACAAATATCACAATTGTGCCCATGATTATGAAAGTGGCGTAAGTCATGCTTTATTCGTTCTGAGATATTCGAAGGTTTGTGTTTTGATGTTGGTAGAAAACCAATGAAATTGACAACTTCATGTTGCATAAAATTCCGTATTTAGATTTTTTAAATTAATGTTGGATGAAGATTATATTAATTCACAACTTTGGGAACTGAAATAAATGAATAACTCGTTATTCACAATTTCTTGACTTACGCCACTTTCATAATTATGGGCACAATTGTCGATATGACATAATTGGTGTAATTGCTTAACATCTTTCTTATATATATCTAATTTAAGGATAACATATTTGCGTCTTAAGAATTGAAAGATTACTTTGTTAGTTTTTTAGTATTTATTATTTATTTATTTTAAGTAAAATCTCATAAATAATATTCCAGCAATTAAATGAGCAGTGCACAGTAATATATCATAAAAAAAGTAGAAATTATTTATCTATATAAAGCATGTATTACATTGAATAACATATATTTATGTACTAACAAAATATATGTTTTTTCATATGAGATGTTCGCTTGAATTTATATTATTTCTAGTCATATAAAATATCGTATATCAAAGATAAATAAGTCGTGTGATTGTATGACTGCTTTACTTGTATCATATATAATTTTAAAAAACATTATTTTTATCCAGCGCATTAAATGTGGCTTTATAAAATCTGAAAAAAGGTCTTTACGAGTCGACCGGTGTCGGCGCGCAAACTTATGATAAACATAATGACGAAGAGCGGGAAAAGCGAGAGTGAAAAGGAAGGACGTAGGGCGGTAATGAGGCTTTAGGGGCGAGAAAGAGGGACGCAGACACCGGCCAAATAGGAAATTATAATTTGAAATCGCAGAACGTTCTTTGCCGCAAGTAAGACGGTCAATACTGAAGTGATCATTAGCATAGCGGCTAACACACACATGGGCGAGCTTTACACTTACAGACTGAGAGCTTTCGGTCCGGCACTGGGCCTCTGTAGTGGTAAAGCTTCGCAAATGAGCTTTTTTGTCGAGCCGAGGTTTTTTACGTCGGCCGCTCATTGGTATGTAGAAAGCGCCGAGTGTTTTATTTTTGTTCGCTTTTTAGTATACATTAATTTCGCTGTGATTGAATGTATATTTAATTTTTGTTTTGGCGATGTTTATAAACACATTTTTTCGATGTTTTTCTACCATAGCAATTTACAATAAAGATTATTTTTTTACTCACGAAATACAACAAAAACTGTAAAATTCATCGTATTACAAATTTGTTTTACAAAAATTTCCAGACATTTCGTAACCTTTTAAAATTAAAAAAGAGTATATAATTAAACTGAAACTAAAAAAAAAACATAACGTGTTAATTTTTTGAGTTGACAGGTGGAGCAAATGGCTAAGAGGCCAGCGACAGCTAATGAAATGAATATGTTTGCA
This sequence comes from Glossosoma conforme, assembly GCA_022606575.1. NCBI lineage: Eukaryota > Metazoa > Arthropoda > Insecta > Trichoptera > Glossosomatidae > Glossosoma > Glossosoma conforme. The sequence goes on from JAGTXR010000002.1 coordinate 2,182,201, forward strand.
AAGGCTCGCCGTTTATTTTTTTCCGATTTGTTGATGATAGAAGTTTCACACAATATGATGCTTGCTGTGAATACGAGTATATAAGTTTACCAGTTTTTTAATCTGTGTTTTTGGCAAGCAAACGCCATAGAAACCGCAGATAATTAAAAAAAGTACATTGTCTATAAAATAAGGCCCTTGTGCTTCGTATACTCATCAGTATATATTATGTCTATCAACTGCTGAATCTAGTTTACAGTTCACATGACTTAATTCTCACTCCACCACATCCAGTCATGATATCTGAAGCCACCAGTTCGTATTTATCAAAAAATCAGTCAACACCTCTTTACCATCATAGTACAGTAAATTAAAAAATATATATATATTCACTACTCCACTGACTTATATAAAATCTCTAACAAAAAAAACTACATTATAGCCGCTACGTTGCTACGCTGCTACGACGTAGAGGGTATTATATCATTATATAGGCGCAGTAACAAAGCTGTCAGTATGACGAATCTATGTCCGTCAAAAACAGGCGCATCTGTATGAACATAATACGGCCTCAGGGTGAGCTTTCTAAGGCTCTGATGACCGGGAAATTAGAATGACGATGAATTACAATTTAACCGATATTTTGAATTCAACATAGTCATGTTATTTCACAGTAAATGATATGTTTTATAGATATGATTATAAAGTTATATAAAATAATTTACTTATATATTATCAGAAAAGGTAATCAAATTAAAATTGAATATCTAACAAAACTATTTTCTCTTCCAATACCTGAAACATTTGATCGCCATATACCGCATAGCTTCATATATAGTATACAATATACATAGCTTTGTCAACTGTTGTTGTCCATGCCTTGTACCAAGATACTTCCACACCTAGATGTCTACCTGTAAGCGTTTATTGTGCTGGATGGTCTCCAAGATCGGGGACTTTATGAGACAGCAGCTGTAGTATCTGATAGTATTTGGATTAAGTCTCTCCTTAAGATCCAAAAAATTGGCGTCTTACAAATCATCCTAACTTATTAAAACAATAAGACAACCTCGAGCGGTTGGAAATGCTTCAGCAGGGATATCGCTATTGTGCGACTGTGGAGACCTGCAGGAGGCCTTACACCTAAGATCCTGCTCAATGTGCCCATCAAGCTGCACATCTCAAGACCTTATCCTGGGCAACACACGGGTTATCAAATGTTGCCAGATACTGGGCATAAATAATTTGACGTCGCTGACACGAAGAATATTAAAAGAATAATTAACACACACCGAAATTCGTCTTATTTTTTTAATCACCATCTTCAACATTTTCCTTGTTCGTTAATCTAATCTGGAGCATATATGCGTCTTAAACTGCAGCCGTAAATCTCTGTGAGAGAAATTTTCCTCGTCTAATCGCATGTTATCTCTGATTATTTATTCAAGTTAAATAAACTGTTTATATATAGAAATATATATTAATAGATATACATATATATATACACATATATATATGTAAATATATTTTTTTTATGTAAGCACATACAGGAGAATACCGACAGATGGTGATAGTAGTTTTTTGAAGTTTCATCTGTGGAATTCTATGACGCTTACCATGGTTTATATGGCTAAGCGCTGCATGTGGAGTGTTGATCCGCCAACGTCATAGACTACAGCCCGAGATTCACGCATCATCCTTTATTATTACAGGAATCTACTATGAATGGGTGGTCTTCACGGGACGACTTTCGTCTACCACCAATTTTAATTGATAGGCTATAACTGGCATTTTTACGGGTGATGGATCAAATTCACACCAACCGGAGGTATTTTAGAGCTCATAAATCGATTAAAAATCATTTTTATTTTAATCTCCGTCGGGGATCGAACCCACGACCTTTGGCTTGCAAAGCAAACGCTTTACCATTGAGCTATGACCTCCGGCATATACTAAAATAGAAATATACAAAAGTGATGAACACAGTGATCAGACTAATCAAATTTAATAATGATTGTACCGTTTACATATGTACAACTCGTGGGCTATAATTCTTTTAATATTCGTTTCTGCAACAATACAAAATTGATCGTCGTACTATGTCACTTCGCTGTGGACCGTCTGGGGGATCAGAAGAGTGGGGGTGAGGATGGTCACCAAAAGAGTTGGCGACCACAAAAGGGTGAGATCAGGTGACTGAGGATGAGGTGGGACAACGTCTGGTGGGTTAACTCAAGATCTGCGTGGGTCACAGGATGGTTTTCTGAGGACGAGTCTGGTGAAAGAATTATCAATCAAATAATATGGTAAGCATAATATTAAACAACAAATAAATATAACTTTAAACAAATAATTGCTTAATATGCTTTAGAATGTTATCTACACGGTAAATTTTACCCACTGAAATGGGTCATTCAAAGTAAAGGTTATTTTTCGCTTTTTGGGATTTTTACTATCGACATAAATATACTAACATCCTCCTCTCTTTCTAAAAGATTGTTACTCCGTCGCGTTATTGCAGAATTAGGAGCAGATTAATAACACATAGACACTTTTTCAGAAGCACATTGACATATATTTACGATATACTTTACAAGCTTCAGGCCCAGGCGGAATGACATCCCGACCGGCCGTACTGCAACCTTCTCGGCCGTCAGCATACAACTGCCGTGCTCGTGATGGGCTTTCGCACAGCGCCACAAGGAGCGGCTTATATAACTAGTCCCAAATGCCAATATGCCAGACACATTCATGTCTGACAAGCGAACAGAAATAAGAGACAAGAGATTGTACATCGAGCTTTTCGGTTCCAGTCAGCAAAGGCTATATCATGCCGATGTCAATACATATATCTGCGAAATTGTAGTAAAATATTTATCGATACTTTAAAGATTTTTATTACTTTAAGTTTGATATTGTTGCTTATTGCTGATACATAGCTACTTTTCCACTGATCCTAAAAAATTCAAACACATAAACTTGTTTGACGTTTGTGTATTACTTGTAATTGATTTTTTATTACCTGACATTTATATTATTCATTAAATTAAATAACGGTTGTCACCTAGACATCCAAATTCTAACTCGTTGCCGTATTAAAAAAAAAGTCAAAACCAACATAAACTTAGATATGCTGGCTTAGATGCCTGCCATACAAGCCCTCTGTCTCTCGTCATTAATACTATCAGTATGTATGATGTCATGTATCATCGAATACAAGTATAGATGACTTCTGGCTAATAAACAATAAATGTGACAAAAATGTACTGCTTTTAAAATTACAGAATATTAAAGCTTATCAAATAGAGCGTACAATTCGCTTTCATTTGACGTTTCTTTTAATGTTTATTATGATTTATAAAAAAAAAAAAGTTCTCTATAGGCTTTCAAAGTAGGATGGCGTAGCACCTCTATGTATTTGCTAGATCTTAAATGGGGGAACATAGGTAAACAATACTGCTCAGGAGCTGCGGTCGGTCATTTATATCCCGACGTAGAACATCGCCATACCAGCCGGTCGAGGGTCTACGCCGGGATAAGCTACGACCGCAGAGACCATCACAATCTACGAAGAGGTGAATTATTAATCGAGCTTTCGTTGTATCGGCAATTTATTTAATTTTACACACATAAAACAAAAAAATAAATAAAAAAAAATCCTTTTAATTAACCCATTTTTTGCATTTCTTCAACATTTTAAAAAACAGATTAATCTCAGTTATTTATAAATTTATACATAATTTTATTGCGTTAAGCTGTGGGAAAAATGTAACAAAAAAATAAATGCAAAGATTATGTTTTTATTTTTAAAATTAGTGAATTGAGATAATTTGTTTATTTTAACTTATTGTCTACATTAATTAACCGAATCCATTTATTAGGTAATATATGGATTAAATAAAAAAAAAATTAAGTATAATAAATACGTGTGTAAACATCCAGTAAAAATTAGTTTACTTTACATCGTAGATTCCAAATATAATTATCTCTTCAACCGATGAATAGTATTTAATCTCATCAAGATATATTAAAAATATATATATAAAATAATAAAACATTTGAATTTGATTTGAACGTCAAGACTTTTGATAAGAATTTGGTTAAATAATATCGTTTCATCTCTATTATTTAATAAATAATGGTACCATAATATCATTATCTTTAGGGCTCCGCAAGCAACTTGCCAAAACACTTGTTTGGAGCATCTTAATGTACGGCTGTGAGACATGGTGCTTATCTGAAAGTGATAATAAAAGACTAGAGGTCTTTGAGATGTGGTCGTACAGAAGAATTCTCGGAATTTCTTGGAGAGACCACGTCACGAACAATGAGGTTCTCAGAATAATCAAGGAAGATAGGCAACTAATAAGAACCATCTCAGAGAGGCGACCCCGATGGATTGGTCACATCATGCGCCACGATGGTCTTCTTCACGATATTGTGGAGGGGATGGTTGAGGGTAGAAACTGTAGAGGGCGCCCTAGACGGGAGTATTTGAAGCAAGTATTCGAGGACATGTACTGTAGCGCTTATGCTGAGCTGAAAAGGGTTGCGGAGGACCGAGAGGAATGGAGATCGAGATGCAAGATTCTGTTGCTGCAAACCAATTCACCGGATTGATACTACGAAGAAGAATATCATTATATAAAGTAAATAAAAATCTATTATATTCCACACATTATATGACTTCAATAGTCAAATAATATAACACAATTATTAAACACAAAAATAATATTACATCATCAAATAACTAAATAAAATGACGCAACATCGTACATAAAATACCATCACTACATACATACGTATTAATGTATCATATATTTTTATGACCATCAAATATTTGCATACCTTACATAGTATGCCTTATATACCTATTACGCTATCGAATATTTTGTATCTTGGTGAGCTTCTATTGACCATTTCCACATGTCTTAGTGAATTTGGTCAGTCGCCATATCTTCGAAGCCGTTGGCTAGTATACTTATATGGCATATGTACAATAATAGTTCTACCGGAAATACGTGTGTAGATACTCGAAACAAATGTGTAAGGATTTGCGGGAAACGTGGCGTTCCAAATTCAAATTCAAATTCAAATTCAGCCCGTGGAGAACAGGCGAGAATATGTTTCAAAAGAATTTAATATTCTAGTTTTTCAAATATATATACGAGTATTTTGATTGTAGCCACAATTCAACAGTGAATAATCGGATATTTCTACTTCTATTTCTTCTGCGTTTTGTATTACTCTTAGCTTGTTTCTGGGATACTGATCCCAGCTTTCTCGCCATCTTTTATGCGATTTTTCTAGTAGGAAACTTTCCACTCAATCTCTTCAGTGCGCCGTTTTGATCTCTCTAAACGAATAACATCTTCAACGTCACATTCAATACTATTTTTTATATATTATATTGTCTCTAATAGTTAATTCTACTATGGGTTAAAGTCTTCATTTTAATGTTTTTTTTTACATTTTGTCATTTTCTGGTAGTGTAAGCTTTTGTGTCAATGACTCATGATAAATTGGCCAAAACATTATATTATATACGAGTATAATACCTTTTTTTACATTCGGAATTCATTTTAGTATTTCCACACAGCATGCCTCAAGCATCCAGGCATAATTTTGGCTTTTTTTTTCTAGCATCTTAGTCTATGTCATTACTGTTGCATTACTTGCTGTACATACACGTATTTAAATATTCATGAAATTAGCAATTAAATAATTATGATATTGAATTTTCTAGTTAAAGAAAAAAAAATGATTTTTACAATTTGAAACACTTAGTAACGTTTTTTTTATTTTTATTAAAACACATTACGATCAATACATTTTAACTACATACTGTACACAGTTGATGTTAGACTCAAACAGAAGGCGGCTTTAGTATTAGAGGTACATTTAACCGTTTTTTATTTAGCTTTTATGAAGAGATAAGATGATCAGCCCGACGTTTAACCCAACCATCAATACGCGTTGTTCTATGTAAGCATCCATTCTAAAATGATGTATCAAAAAATATGCTTTTAATAGAAAATCTTGACTACCCCTGTGGGTTAGTGTCCGCATTATTCGGCATAATACGTCAATGTCCAAACGAGGTGATATCGCTGGCCATAACCTCACATTCTAATGCCCCACCCCCCGAACAAACAGATAGGCAACCAGCCGAGGGGATTCCACGGCACGCGCTTAGAATGGGCAAGACGGCCGACGCTTCCCGAACGTTCTGGAAAATTCCAGAATATTCTTATAATAACTCTCTACATAATAACGTCTATCGTTATCATTACGGTAAAAAATATCCCGGAAAAAATGAATGAGCGATCTTCGCATGTTTATTTTTTTTGGCATCGCCATACCAACACTCGCTCTTAAAACAACTGACTGTAATGCAAGCAGTTCTGAATTCAAATTCCGTTTTTTTTATATCTTAAATTACCCATAAACATCGCTTGTATTACCTCTATTCTTGTAAACGGCTACGTATTCTGGCATCTTACAAAAAGTCAATGCAGCGGTAAGGTTTTCAAAAATATTCCGTAAAGCTTTGCGTAAAATATTGGGGATATTGATGTTGTTACTTTGTGAGGAATTACAGACTGAGATAACAAATGCAGTAGCCGTATTAACTTCAGTCGATCAAAAATAGCCGGCGGGTATAGCTCAACTATCAAAGCGTTTGCTTTGCAAGCCAAAGGTCGTGGGTTCAATCCCCGAGGGAAATTAAAAAAATAATAATAATAATTGATTTCTGAGCATTACAATACCCAGGCTGGTGTTAATTAGATCCCTCACCCGTAAAATGCCAGTCATAGCCTATTAATCAAAATTGGTGGTAGACGAAAGTCGTCCCATGGGGCATGTTGATAACTAGTTATATGCTCAAGCTGTGAGATTATATGAAAGTCAAATTCTATAAAATTAAATGGTTTTTCTAGGAGAATATAAATCATAGTTACCATTTTGGTTTTAAGTCATTCTGAAAGACAACCAACAACAAATTTAGTAGCAAAAATATTTTTAACTAAACATATCATCACCATGTCCACCCCCTTAACTGAAACCTATAAACGCCACCAACTGCCACCACAAAGGTTTGTCAGCCGCCGTGATCCTCGCCTCACTACATGTCTGCCTCTCACAGCTTCGCCGAGTACATTCTACGTACAGTTTTCGGCACCAGTATGGGGTCGATCAGCTCATTGTAATCATGTGGATACTGCCCTGAATGATGCATGTAGAGTAGTCACAGGCTGCCTAAAACCAACACCCATTTCAAAACTATACCCCTTGGCTGGTATCGCACCACCAAACATAAGACGCAAACTCATATGCACCGAAGAAATGCGTAAGGCAATAAACCAACTGTCCCACTGCTTGTATAATCAGATACCCCCAACACCCAGGCTGAAGTCGCGAAGCAGCTTCCATCCATACAACCTCTCACATCTGGCCTCGAAAATGAGAGATTCCAGTTCTGGCAAGAAGTCGCATCAGAGTATTTCATTACTCCAAATGAAGGCATCCCAACTGGCAAGAACCTTGACTGGCGGACCTGGAAATCCCTGAACAGATTAAGAACCAGAATTGGTAGAACAAAGGACAACCTCGAGCGATGGAGAATGTTTCGTCAGGGAGAGTCACTATTGTGCGACTGTGGAGACCTGCAGACCGCCTGACACCTTAGATCCTGCTCCAAGTGCCCAACAAGCTGCACATCTCCTCAAGACCTAATGCTGGACAACACACGGACTATTGATGTTGCCAGATACAGTTTCCGACGGTTTTCCAGGATGGCACTAGCTTAGGGTAGTAACTATAGTTTATGATCTCTTGCAGCATCCGTAGTATATGTCTCTACCAGATCAACCTTTGATTTTTGACCGACTGTTGTATGGAAGATTTCCTAGTTCGTTCTCTCACCTCATCAATCGTCACAAAGTAAAACCAATGCACCCTTAGTTTATATAAGGCAAAATTCATGAATCAAATTTTTTTTTTTTTCAAATCATATTCACTCCCAATGTGTGAAATGAAATGTTTGTTCCTACGAACGAAAGAGCGATATCTTCGAATATTTTATATTTCTTGCCGTTCGTCGAAAATACATTAATTTTATTTTTTCTTCATCTCATCCAAATAATGTTTATTTGGACTAATGTTGTTTGAAAATGGTTTTCTTATACGCGGTTTTCTTGCGCGAATAAGGAATGCCAATAATTTTCATACAAGAGCGATCTCCCTGCAAAGGAATCACCGAATCGAAAATCATATATTAAAAGATTTTTTTATTTGGTATTTACTCGTTTGGCGCCTGTTATTTATTAGTAAATATATATTTATTTTATGAAATTCAAAATAAACCATCAATGTTATTATTTGTGGATGCATTTTCTTTATTAATTAAATATATTAAACAAATAATGTAATTCTAAGTATCTTTTTATAACGGCACTATTTTTTCTAATAAATTTGACCAAGAGGTAAGACGTTTACATTGCATATCTAAGGTCGTGGTTTCTTTAAAATAAAAACATTTTTAAACGAATCTACTATAATAAAAAAAAATGTTGAGTGTGAAATAGATTGCTTACCAGTAAAATAGTGAATGTCAGACATATATATTTTAATCAAATTTAGTGGTAGTAGTTATTATTTTTGTAATATTAATTTTAATTTATTTTCCTGTAGCATTAGTTGGTCCTGTAGAAGAGTTTGTGTTTTTCGAACAACCCGTCGTTAAGCAGCCTTCAGCCATCTGTTTGTACCAAATGTGCTTTATCTCCTAAAGAAGAGCGAGACACTGAACGCTTAGTTCAAACTACTAGTAAAAAATACTCGAGGCACACCGCGGCTGAAAATTAAACTTTGATTATTGAGCTTGTTAAGGATTACTTAGCCTCATTTTAAATCTATATTTTACTGCTGGAACGTTCGTTGTCACAAAATTCACAAAATCAGCTAAATATAATATAAATTGAATTAGAATGATTTTCAAATAAAAGGTGATAAGCTTACATATTTATTTACTGGGAAGTACATTTCATGTTTATTATCATTTTAAAATAATAATAAAATAAAACATTTCTAAGATTGTAAGTCATTTAATTGAATTATTTGACAGGCATACAGGTATACTCGTATTTTATTTTTATTGTATTTTCTTTACGTTATTCGATCAATTTCGTTCCATTCAATTTAACTACTAATATAATATTAATAGATATTTAATAACAAAACACAACATGGCATAATAAAGAAAAGTATAAAACTGATACATATACAAATTCTTATATCACTTTCATAATTTTCTTATAAATACATTGGAAAAAAATAAACTACGGACGCGGGCATTCGAATTAGAGTCTCACGATTTTGAGAGATTATGACTTATGAAATGACGGGAAATTTTCTGATCATTAACTTGCACTATTTTATGTTTAAAAATGATCAGTTTCTATTTACGTAGACACAATTTTTAGGCTTATTAAAAAATATTTTTTACAGTATTTTTTTGTTTTATAAATATATTGTACATCTATTTTTAATATGAGCCCTTCTGTTCTTTACAATACAATTTATTTCCTCAGTTATTCTTAGAGTTTGCTCACTATTGGATATTACAGTCTCTTTCCCGCCGCGTATAAATTTTGACGATGCATTTTGCGGAGCCGGGTAACTCTAAGCCCCGCGAAATTTATATTCATTGATATCTGCATCGTGCGAGCCCTAAAGGAGCCTCTAACTGGATCCAGGAGTAAAGGGAATAGTCACATTCCATCTGAGGGAATACCAGATTATTGGCAACATTGCAGGTGTTTAAAGCTTCTTTTAAAGTACTTTACGATAGCACCATAAAGAATAACGCACAGTTCTGGAGAATTACTGCTGTTGACACCCTGTGTTGTCCTCGTGGTTGGTCGCATGTCCGTATAGTATTTCCACATACTAAATGTACATATTAGACAAATTCGCTCTGATTTTTAATCAACAGTAAACTTTGGATTTTGCCCAAGAACTGGCAAACGAAGCATTGGGCGACCCCCCTGCAAGATAGACTGACGACATAAGAGGAATAGCGGAAGTTGCCTGGATTCGGAAGGCAGAGAATACAAGAGGATGGAGACTTATGCCGGAGGCTTACATTTAACAGTGGATGGATACAGGCTGATGATGATGATGATGAACCTTTGGATTGGACCCCCAAAATACCTTCTAAACTTAATTGACTCAGTTAAAAAAAGTTGTTCGTCTTATACAATAAGAAAAAACATACTTTTAATTAAACGTAAGGTTGTTAAGTTAAATATTTTCAGCCGTTATACACATACTCGCCGCTCCTATGGCCGGTTCTATATACATTCATATAATAAATCTATCCTGCATCCTGTCTTAACTAAAAGACTCGTCTCACACTTGCTGAACATGCAGGTACGGTAAATGTATATCGACAAACAAGCAGCTTACACAATTCTTTCCTAAATGACAACGGTTATATTTGGAATACTTTTACAGTATCTGTTATAGTAAATTTTTGAGATTAAATTATTGTTTTTAATGACAGATGATATGTTAGCTTTTTTAAATACATGTACATTTAAATTGAAATAGAGATACTAATTCGATTCTAATTAATACTAATTTTGCTTCAAAAAGATTACTTGATAGATAACATGTTGCAGTGATAATAATATGAAAGAGGGTATCAAAAAGGAGTTGAGGATTAACTGCCCTCAGATTTGTTTGAAATACGCATATTTAACATGTTCATCAAATTCGAAAATATTTTAAAAAATGCTTTGTAAAAGCCAAGTCGTGAACCATTTTCAAAACTTTCCACTTCCCTCGTTAGGTGTCTCTAACATTAAATAAATGTTCAGTCATTGAAATGTTTTATTTTATAATTCATATATTTTATATTTAAACATAATATATAAATTTCTTTATTTATAAAGAGAGATAGGTATAAATATAAAATTTTGGATACAAAATGTATTTATAATGATATCTTAGGCATAGTATGAAAATAATATAACTACGAGTATAAAGATGGTTATATTTGTGCGACTGTTTTATTTAAAAATTCATTTATTTTGCGAACATATGTCATCATCACAATCAACATCGTCATTCCGTATCCTTTGTATTACTGGAGCATATGGTTGTCAAAATACTGCCGCACAAAGTCATGCTCATCACAGTACATTCTATGTATAGTTCCCAACAGCCTCCAGTAAAAGCAGCTGTAATAAGAATAATACATTATATAGATTAATTTAAATGTGATTATATCAACGGATAAGGTATAAAATATAACTTTTATTTTTTTCAATTACAAAGATAGCTATTTTCTGATTAAGTGATAACGCAGGCTCGTGTCCCCAAATTGTATTCTTGGACACGTCTGACGGAGACTTCTCTTCTTAGAGATGGAGATGGGAGATGGAGAAGATACTCCAAAGACCTGCTTCTTGCTCTTCCACCTATCTTCTCTTTTTTATCTCCGCAACAAAAAAAAATACAAAAATGAGTAAAACTGTATGAAGATCACAAAGTCTTGTACACAGTTGAATATTGCTCCCCAACAATGCTACTGTTACATTTTTTAATACTATTAAGATTATTTTTTTACTAACTTATACGTAAAATATTTATTCTTTACAAATACGTCATACGTTTAATCAATAATCAAGCGTGTAAAATGTAGATAGATTCATTACTTCTTGATTATTTATAAATGTTTTTATTCATCGCGAGTATACAACATCGTGATTTGTGATTATATGACGTATATTTACTTAATTTTGTTCCAAGGTATTTTAAAGAAAACTATTTATTTAGCTATAAAATGGATCAAGTTATTGTTAGGTCACGCTTACGTACTTCACTGTAACAGATGTTTTAAATAAATGGTGGTACAATGAGAGAAGACTTTTAATTGGATTTCATAAAATTGCCACGTAATAATAATACGTTAAACAATGACTCAGTTTCAATAAAAAAAGTTCGTTCGATTAGCATTCTTATGCTTAACCACCAACTCTGGCAACATTGACGTGAAGTCAAATCACTTAGTTTTCAGTTTTTTGACATTACCTTCAAGATTTTACTACCTAATGTTTCAATAACCCGCAATTCATAGAATTAGTCCTTATATATTTTTAGATATTTTAAATATAACCATACGGCTCAAATCAAGAAGAAGTTTCCTACAGTCAACAACGGAACTGGTAATACCTGAGGCCGCCTTGCGGCTGTACATGTGGAGAAGCGCAACTGAGGGGAATACTTGGATTGCCCCGAAAGTGGACCTAGCCTCTGGACACGACCAGGGGTGGAATATATGGAGGTCCCTTGACAGATTGTAGTATGCAAGATGAGGACACAAATGAAAGTCTGGCAGTCTTACAGCCGACCGACTAAATGTGACTGCGGCGTGGAGCACACCCTGTCCCAATATTAATATATGTAAAATTATTAAAAATAAATAAAAAACTATCGAGTAAATGTCACATTCATCAACACTAGGCATTATCAGGACGAAATTCTAAATGTAGTTCAACAGCGAGTGATCGTCAGAACTTAACAGTATTTCAGATATGCCTGATCAAAAAATGGAATAAACTTCCAGACGTCAACACAGAATACGTGTTCTATTCTCATCGATGACGCAGTACGATAATGTTATGCTATCTGTTGTTTAATCAAAAAGAGATAGGCACAGGAGAAAGAAAGTTTCAAACTTTTTGGTTACTCTCTTTATATTCCTTGCCCGTGTAACACGGATATTATATTGTGTTAAAAAACAGATTGTCGCTGTAACAGTATTCTATTGGACGAGTGGACGCGCCGACGACGAATGTACACTCTACAACTTTTAACCCGTCACGACCCTCGGGCAGTTTTTCTAATCAAGCTTCCATCTGCGAGACACGTACGGAGCGTTTTGGATCATCATATTTCAGGGGCGCCCGGGGCCGGGGGGCGCAATTTACAGCGCCCCCTTCCTCCCAAAGGGGCGAACCTCCGCCTCACCCAAAAGGGCGAAAGAATCCCCTTTTGAGGGGGGCAAAACAGGCAAATCTTCCCCCTCGTTCTTTCCCCGAAACACGTCACATGAGTTTGAGTTGCGGGAAGATGAAATTGCTTGGCTCTCTCGATGATAAAATTTAAACACTTAGAAAATATTTTTCAATAATGCTGAAGCAGATTACTTTGACGGTGGAAGTTAAACTTTTAGATTTTGTAGTTTTATGTTTGACATATGTGTATGTATGTATTTTATGTCATGTTTTCTTGCCTTACGCATCATGTAGTGACAAAATACTTTTATACGAAATTTATAATACAAGTTCATCTCCTAAGTACAAAAACTGACATTTATATAAACCGCAATTTAATTATAATAACATATAAGAAAGTACTTTTTACTAACTTGGTTTATATCGTCTAATCGCAATTATTGATTTATACAAATTTAGTATTATTTCAAGTAGCATATGGCCACCGTATTATACAGTTAATCAAGCTTTAAAAAGTCACACAAACTATCAATTTTTAATTCATACAGTTATTGAGTTTTAATGTCTTTCAAGACGAATGCCTAGAGTTACGATTGCAAATGTTGCTTTGCGACATTTTAAAAGTTTCGCAAATAACTCGGTGTCATATTAAATTTAAGTTTATTATTACTTTAAAAAAATATCAATTTAAAAATATATATATTAGTTTATTTTGATTGAAATTGCTCCATTAACTCAAAGTAGTTCTAAGCGATTTATCTTACTTAAAATATTTATTTATTTTATGCTTTCTTCAGTTGGAGTAAATGATCAACGCTACTTACTATTTGCATTTATGACAGTCATTGTATTATCAATTGAAAGTTTGGCGATAAGAACTATGCTTATTTTGCAAAAATATTTCATGTAGTTACTTTTAGCCACCATAAAACGCATATAATTAGACAAAAAAATTCAAATGGAAAAAATATTTCATTAACATTTCATTAATATTAACATAACGTTATTAAAATATTTAATTATAATGTATCAAAATACTTTATAATATATTATATAAATCTAATAACATAGTCCAACCTCCCCCACCCCACCTGTATCAGTCCTCCTTCTTCAGAAGCTTCTTCAGAATTTTCAGGGCCAATTTTTTTACGGCTGAAAGAGGGTCTTAGCAATCCCCGGGGAACAATAAAAATATCCCGTTTTTTTAACCACCATTTCCTGGGGGTGCCAATTTTGGGACTTTCTACATATGTGCACACACAGCTATATGAATAAATATATATCCATGCACACAACTATATTAGTATAGGGTGAAAGCAAATGAAAAAAAAAACTAAATTAAACGATTTCATAAATTGTGACCAAATTATTTTGAGACATGTTAATGTATAATAACTACTTCCATGTTTAATATCTCACTAAATTCAATAATATTTTTTTCACATCCGTTTTATGTATGGATAATATGATAATATTCAGCCACACAGTTCTGTCAGCTGACACTGTCCATACATTCTCCCAAGACATCTATATATCCGAGGTACCACTTGAGAACGTATAACTTCAGGACAACATCAACACAAATGCAGTATTAGAGCCATATTTGAGTGTTTTTTATTAGCATTTGTTCATCAACGTATTTAATTTTATAGTTTCATCTGTTGTTTATCCATATATTCGTATAAAATAAATAAGATGCATTCGTGACAATTTTTTGGTGTTAATAGGTTAACTTATTAGTATGTAGCTCTTGTGTGTAGCTCAATCCAAGTATGTAGCTCTTCATATTTAATTAAAAAGATGCAATATACTCGTATGACAATATATATTTTAGGTATACGAGTAAATTAATTGTTAATGTTTTGAATCGTTCACACTTCAACCTTCGGATACAGAAAAATAAAAAATATCATAGAAAGATATGGGATATGATTATTAACAATAATTTGTTGTGACAATATTTTCAAGATATGGAATGCTTATGCAAAATAATAGAATGGTCTTAAGAAATGTGGTATAAAAGAACTGGCAAACGGACAGTTGGCTGAACCCCTGCAAAATAGAACTTGGATGCGGAAGGCATAAAATTGATGAGGATGGCGACTCACGTGGAAAGCAAACGATAAACATTACACGCACACAAACTAATGGTGGTGATGATCTTAAAAAATAACAGAAATGCATTGATACAATTCGATGACCCTGTACGCTATACGTATATCCTGAAGAATCCCTCGGCCTAGGGGGTGAGGTGGCGGCGTATAAACCAGGAGGCTTGAACAATTACTGGCAAGTCCCTGCCCAGCCATTTGTCTTTTAATGATTTGGATCAATGCAAGACCCCGAGAATCCTAAATTGTACCAAAACAGGGACCGTGCTCCTCCCCAGCGTGAGACTAAAAATGATTACAAATTGTCGGAACATACCCTCGGAACGTCCTACACACGTGACGATACGGTTTTATGTCTTTCAGTTTGGGAGGCTGTAATCGTAAAGCAAAAATAGGCAAGTCTTATAAATACTGTAGATTTTTCAGAGAAAAGTTTAGAGCACATATTTCCATTATTATTATATATTATTCAAGCCATTTTTACTCAATACCTTTATAGTTACCTACTTTTGGCTTACAATTCTTCAATTATTGGTGAAATTGTTCAATTATAAATTCAAATGAATTATTTACTTCTATTTTAAACCTATAATGTTATATTCTTAACTTTAATTTGTAGTAAATTACACTATACCTGTACAGTGTCAAGATTACAGTTTTGTTTTATTTCATACGCTTATAAGAGCTTTATAAATAAATTTACGCCTTATTATGTCAGTTTTAAATTACATTATTTGTCTGTTATTGCTGACAGGTATAAATATTTAATATTTTAAACATCTACTCGTTTATATAAATAAAATTTACTCTATGTTATATTTAATTTTATATGTTTATTTTGTTATATAGTGTATTAAATATCTATGTTTGATTCTCAAATATAAGATGTGTAACCATTATATGAACATAAAACCTGGTTCCTTAAATAAATAAATTTCAGCTCTCCGTAAAATTAGTTACTCGAATACATAATGTTTTATGAACTGAGTATTGTTGTTAAATGTCTTAATGTAATATTAAATAATTTTACATTTAAAATGCACCTCAAAGAGTTTGCTATAAATGTAAAAAAACATTACATTATTTTATAATTTTTCAAAAAATGTTAATCACCTCGATCTACTGAAATTAACGATACCGTGAATAAAATATAACAAAGGACCAGCAAGATTAGAGTTTTAAGTATAAGAAATAATGACGGCAGACATTAATTTAATATAGTCGTCTATTGTTGGAGATGAATGAAAAAATAATTTAATTCCGAGCTCCGAAATAATAAAGGATAATATTTAAATCGTAATTTAATTTTTAAATTATCGTAGACATGAAAGGACGCTCTTAACAACAAAGGGGAGAAAGGGAGGAAGGAGAGAGGCCAACCAAATGACTCTCTAGAAAAATAATCCCATCAATGATAAGATATTCCATTAAAAATGACAATAAAATTTGACGTAACCCCCTCTCTTTCTCCCCGCAGCGATACGTTGAGTAACCCAAAAAAGAGTGGAGAAATTTTTTTATACCAGATGAAAAGTGTCGTAGTTATAAAAGCACTATTTGAAAAATATATATTATTTGGTATATGAACATTTTTGTTCATGTTACACATATATTTTTCTAGTAATCGCATACAGATGACCACAACCGTGACAACAATATATACATTCATATATATCTTGAACCCTTTCAAATATGGAATGCGATATGCAGCATTTAACTCTATCGAAAAGGTAAAAATCTTATCAAGTAAAAAAAGAGTTCAGTGGCTATATAACATCGTTAGCGCGGTACTCATTACATCACCAAGTTAAAGAGCATTGGCCGCGAACCTAAGCATGGATGGATTACTGTCTTTTGGTAACCGTGTGTCACTGGTCGTGCTTAGTCGATCCATTGAACCAAATGGTCCAGGCCTCGAGCAGGGAGCGTTGAGCTTATTACCCAATCTTCTTTTAAGAAAACGAGTATGTTACCAGTTGGGATGTAGGGGTATCTTGAGACAAACGAAGAAGCAATTGACAACGAGTGTTGGCAAATTGTGTTGCTCCAGATATGTGCTTGATATGGAACGGATATGGTCAGTACCGGCTTTAAACTCTGCGGCGCCCTAGAGCATTTTTTCTAGCGCCCCAAATTGTTTATATTTAAAAATATATATGCTTAATTTGTTCCCATCGGCGCCCCTAGCTTATTCTACGCCCTGAGACACCGACCTACTTCGCCACCCCCTAAAACCGGCACTGGATATGGTTAAGATATTTTTTTATCGACTATGATACTGTGCGTTTCGATCACCGAATTGTTAGGCAGAGGTCCACAAGACGCCCATAAATATTCGTCTCCGGGCGATAGCGCCTTTCAAAAACCGCTTTGGCGTCGGTCGGGGTCGCGACACCTTATATCATTATCCAAATAAAATTACGTGGGGCGAAATCCCATTACGGGAGGCAAACATCATCGAGGCTATCGGACTCGCCCCGGCCATGAAAATTATCCCACAGTAATATACGTGAATCTTATACGATCCTTGGGAATTCTGGAGCGTCTTTTAATTCAATTCGCAATAATTGTGATTCGCAGCTTTAATTATCTCTCTGTCAGCTCTCTAGTAATCTTTACGTGTGTGAATCTTGGCATTTCACCAAAAGCCGATTCAGCCGTATAACGAGTATCGAAAGAAAATGCGTTCTTTCAATACTGTGGGAACGATGGCTTGACTTTGCGAGGAATGGAAGGAGAGAGTGGAAGAGACAGTTTTCTATACTGAAGTCCGTCAAGAGGCGAACGTGGATCTGGTTAGACACATACTTTAGATGCCACATGACAGCATAAAATACAGTTGATGCCTTTTCTTCAAGACCGTTTGGAACTAAACTAAGAATTGACGAATCTGCGGGAGGCAGAGCTGACACGAGACGAGGTGAGGAGTATGGCGGTTAAGAGAGCTTTGTGGCGCCAGTAATGACGAGCAAATGCTTCAAATAGGGGAACGGTCATGGTGTGAGTAAATCTAAAGAGTTTCACTTACCAAATTATCATTAATAAGCAATTTAACAGTAGCACATTGTAAAAGCGGTTCACACACTATCACAAATTTAAGACATTGAACAAAAACCAAAGGTTTAATGTGTTACGGCCTGTTGCATAACACGCATTAGTGATTGGGTTTAGCCACCTTTTATGACATAATATTTCTGGCTTTGAGAGCGTCGTCTTAATTATTCGATTTCTTTAAATTGCTGATTTAAAGCGACCAAATACGCCTCAACACTACAGCAAGCATATATTTAAGGTCTATCCTTTTTGGAAGCCGCTGATACACAGTTATGTACTCAAAAGCAGCTCCGTCAACACGGATGACTTGGAAAATAACAGATGACAGAACTGTGGCTACAATTTGTGGTGGGCATGTGCACGAAAAATTAAATTGAATGAACTCACTGGACATATATATAAATGTATATGAATATAAATTAAATAATAATTTAACTCTTAGACGAATTATAATACTATTTTAATTATTCATAAAATATGTAAAACAAAAAAGTATTCATAATATGTATTTTATGTAAATTCATTTTCTCTGCATTTTTTTCGTTCCATTTTCTCAAGCCTTTTTAAATGGTTATGTTAAAAAAATGTAAGCAAAATCAAAAAAAAATAATGATAAAATTTGTTCGAATACATTATAATATATAATGTATGGGTTCGGACATTTTATTACATATATTACATTATACTCATACATAAGACGACGACACAACTATTAAGTATGTATAAACGTGTAATAATAATAAAAAAATAGAAATAGAAAAGACTCTCACTAGCGATCAATTTGGATTCAGAAAAAGAATGGGAACCAGAGAAGCAATCTTATCCCTGCGTATGATTTTGGAGAAGAGGATAAAAGTGGACCAAGATACATATATTGCCTTCGTGGACATTGAAAAAGCATTTGATAAAGTAGATTGGGAGAGGCTTTTCGATATTATGAAAGAAATTGGAGTCAAATACAAGGAACGAAGACTCATATTTACACTTTACAGAGAAGAAGCTGCCATAATATCACTTGGAAATGTCCAAAAGGAAGCAAAAATACGCCAGGGGGTGAGACAAGGATGCTCTCTGTCGCCTGTACTCTTCAACGTATACATACAAAATGCAATTAATAACATCAGGGAAAAAATGGGCCATAGAGAGGGGGTTAAAATACATGGCCAAAAGATTGATATGATAAGGTTTGCTGACGACATTGCTCTGATTGCTGAAACTGAAGATGAGCTCACGGAAGCGCTGACATCCATGGAAAACATATTTAATTCCAACTACAATATGAAGATAAAGAGTACAAAAACCAAAGTCATTAAATTAAGCCGCAATGAGCAGCAGAAAATTAACATATCAATGCTAGGAGTACCCCTAAAAGATGCAAAAGAATTTGTATACCTTGGAAGTACAATCACCTGGGATGGCAGAACAAAAGAGAAGTCAACAGTCGAATACATCAAGCAAGGCTAGCTTTCAATAAAAAAGCCAAAATTCTTGAGTCAAAGAATATTTCTTTAGGGCTCCGCAAGCAACTTGCCAAAACACTTGTTTGGAGCATCTTAATGTACGGCTGTGAGACATGGTGCTTATCTGAAAGTGATAAAAAAAGACTAGAGGCCTTTGAGATGTGGTCGTACAGAAGAATTCTCGGAATTTCCTGGAGAGACCACGTCACGAACAATGAGGTTCTCAGAATAATCAAGGAAGATAGGCAACTAATAAGAACCATCTCAGAGAGGCGAGCTCGATGGATTGGTCACATCATGCGCCACGATGGTCTCCTTCACTTTATTGTGGAGGGGATGGTTGAGGGTACAAACTGTAGAGGGCGCCCTAGACGGGAGTATTTGCAGCAAGTATTCGAGGACATGAATTGTAGCGCTTATGCTGAGCTGAAAAGGGTTGCGGAAAACCGAGAGGAATGGGGATCGAGATGCAAGATTCTGTTGCTGCAAACCAATCCACCGGATTGATACTACGAAGAAGAAACGTGTAATATATATTTTATTGTTTTCTAAATGAAAAAATAAATAAACATATATTTTTTTGTTATTAAAAACATTATTTATGCTCGAAACCACACTAAAAAAAATCATGTTTCGTATTAGTTGACCTCGAAATGAACGAATAAATCAAATTCTGATAAGGAACTCCAGCGTCGCCTTTCCCACTAATGTGTCAGAAAAAAATATACATAATCAGTAATGTAAGAAGAAAAAAACACAAATCAAAAAAATTCCACAAAGAGAATAATATCGAACATGCTTTGAAAATTTCCGTGATATATCGCCCAGGAATTAGTCCCATCCCCTTGCTACTTCCCTGGTCCGCTCAGAATAAAACATGCGATATCTAAAATAAATAGCTCCCACACTTCGGCCCTGTGCTTCCTTTCTCATACAAGTTTTGATGTATTTGATTTATGTATTAATAGTTTATTTATATTCAATACTTGTTAAATGTCTTTTAGTTTTAATGAGTCGTAGAAAATTATTTATTTACAATTTAAGTAAAATTGTAATAGAAACTTCAATACGACCATATGATTGAGGGTTATATGTATTTTCAATTTGAATAAGATATATTATCTTAAGCATTAATAGCAATAATGACGTTGTTAAGAATAGTATTACATATATATGATTTTATAAATATAACTTCTGAAAATTAATGGCTGACCGATGAAGTATGCATAGGACAAGTAACCCCAATTTTGTTAAAACTAGGTAAAATATTATTTTTGACATACTTGCACCCAAAGACTTACTTGGACATGTAAATAGTTCCGTCTACCTTCAGGGCAAGATCTCGAGGAATTGAAAAGACAGGAGCTATAGTATCCGTGACGTATTTTCAGGTGATTTGTCAATCGTATTTCATAAGGAGTTCAGATGATAGACCAACGCTTCCGAGGCCTACGAAGCCGAGAATATTAGACTATTTGGTTCTAAGCAGTAGTTCAACTTGACCAACGAATCGCAGACAGCAACAGTCAATGTTCTATCCAAGGTTTGTTTATGTACATGTTTCTTGTCTTCGGTGATCTAACAAGAACCACACTATGCACTATTGTTATAGACAACTTAATTTTATTAAAAGTAAAAGTTTGAAGCTCTCAGTTTTGATATATCGTCCAGAAATGATCCCCTTCACGCGCCGCCCCTGGCCGGCCCGGAATAAAACATGTGATATCTTAAATAAATAGCCCCCCGCGCGCCGCCCCTGCCTCGCGGGCCATTCATCCCTTTTACTGTCAAAAAAAAAACTCCGAAAGAAATGTGTAAACAAATCCTCCAATTTCCATCACATTTATTCACGCCCGGACTATGGCGGACCCAGGGGCGGTCCTAGGCCGGAAAATGGAAAATGCAAAAACGAAATGACGGAACGTGGTCGCGATTTTTATTGGGCGCCAGATTTCGGGATACGGCACGCGCCTAAGACATTCCTCACAAATGAACGTCCGTTCCATCTTGTAGCAAGATTTAAAAAAAATGGAATTTTTTAGGTCATTGTTGTGTGTAAATTGCACAATCACGACAATGAGCATAACATAACAAAAAAAGTACAAAAAATACAGTTATAAATTCAAATTAACTCAAATAATCAATTATAAAAAAATAAAAAAAATTGTGCTGTCCTTCCAAGGTACTAAATTTAATAAATAATTACACGTAATAGTTTAATTATTTAAGTGTTTTGTGAATGTTTCGTTTCGATTTAAATTGTCCAGAGTGGTGAATTTTTACTTGATTTATATATCTTTTTCCAGTATACTCATATTTTAGAAGAATATATTTGGTTAGATTTATAAAGAGTAGTCGACACTAATATTTTTTTTTTAAAATACAAACAGAAGTGTGAACAAATCATAATATAGTACAAATAAAAAAAGTATTTTTGACTAGTCTAAAATTAAATTTTCGAATCAGTTTAAAAATAAAACGGCATAAGAGATGAACTTCTTTTACAATAGCTTTGCATGCAAAGAAAACGTGGGGAGAGGCAACAATATTGGCCGCAAAGATAAATAAAATGTGTGGCCACAATTTGTGACGTCCGAATGCTCCAGATGTGAGATGTCTTACATATTATTTTCTCGGGGGTATTTTACATAAAATGTACTAAGTGGAGCTCCGATAGACAGGGTCTAACATGAGATGAAGCATAAACAAATGACAGTGATAAAACTTTACGACATCAATTTATATCGATCATATGCTCTAGATAGGGAACTACTGTGCATGAATAAGTAAGTATAATTATTGTGAGATCTAAGAGAAATGTACTACGTAATTTCATTTCAACATCTAATTACTTTTAATACAATAATTAATTATTTTTGCTTCAGCTAAGAAGCGTTTAATTAATAAAAAAAATCTAATATTTAAATAAATTAAAGTCATAGATAATATATATTTATAATATATATTTTTAATTCATTTATTAATTCTTAAGAACGAATCCACCAATGATAAGTGTGAGTCATCAAAATAGATTAAGTAACTTTTGATATTTAAGTGGCCTATCAACTTACGTAATCGCTTAAAATAGATATATAATAAATTAAAGTAGGCAATACAGTTTTTTTTCAGGTTTTTTTTTTATTAAAATCATATTTTTCTTCTCTTTGTGTTCGCTACAGTTTTAGAATACCTGGCTCAACCCATTTTCCACTACTCAAACAGAATATCCGAACACTGTGTAAACATTCCCTAATCGTATATTTATCAAATCAAACACATTTGGGAATAAGTGGAACAATATTCGGAAAACTTCGCCCGCCGAGAAGGAATATTGTAATTTTATAGCCATGCCTTGCATTAATGTATCACAATATATAGTGTAATATATAAATATACTCACAATGTGTATTAATAAAAAAAATATCCAAGATCAGATTTATCCTTTAGAATACATACTTTACAACCATTTTATTCAAACATATTTTGAGCTACATTAACGAATATCTATCAAATATTTATAAGTTATCGTTCAATATTTATTTTTAAATTTGATTTTTTATTTATGTTCATTTAATTATTTACTTTTCCTCTTGTAAAAACTAGATTTCTCTATTTTCTACGTCCTTAATTTCAATTTTCATTTTCAATTTAATTTATTTATTATCTTTCAGAAACATTACAAACTTTATTTAATACGATCCTGAAATGAGATATAATACAAACAATTTATAAATAAGGGTATTTATGATTATAAAGAATCATTATTGAAAAGTCCCGTAGCTCGCTAAATAGAAGACTCCAGGAAATAACTTTGATAAATAAATTCGTGGAGCTCATGTCGAAACTGGACTTCTCTCAAGTGGAATATATCAATATTTGAGGGGATATGGTTGAACAGTCTGATCACTCTGCCAAGAGGCATACTCTCTGGCAGGTTAGTATTACCTCTAGGAAGAACAAACAATCTGTGCCTCCATATCTTTAAATAATTGTCAGGGACAAACAAAGCGATTTCCGAAAGAAATGCATACTCAGGCACACATCTCTTCTAGTTCTCAACTCATTGTATCCAAACATACCCCGTATAAAGTTAGATGGGTACAGCCACGGATAATATCCACACATCCTCATGTAAAGAAACCTTAAAAATATCTTCTGAACTCTCTCCAACTTATTACTAAGTCTTGAATATTTTTTTACAAAAACCATTAAAAATGTTGTTAAAAATTTGCACCTTAATTAATTTTTGAAACATGTTTTAAAAATACATGTAATTTTATTTACTTTAAAAAAACAAATTACTTCTTAAATGGTTAACCAGTGAATTTTTAAAGCTATTCATTTTTTTTCATTTCTTCCTTCATATAATCTAGATCTCTTCAATAAAAATATCTTCATACACTAAACGATATTTCAACACTTATTTTTCGCATGAAACTTCCAGGACTTAATATTTTAATAGACGTAATAATTTAATTTTATTTTCTGACCGGTAAAATACTAGTCTAATAGTTCTAATATGTATCAACAATAAAACAGACTTGACCATACAGTATATAATTCACCTTGAAACATCACACTAGTGATCTATCGTTGCAGGACATTAAAATGCAAATCTCTTTCTCAGCCTAATCCGTGGCCGTCTATCTCACATCTCGGCAAACCCGGTATGTTTCAGTCAGAGATTAAGCGCATTAAGGGCATTATCGTGGCGCCCCTTGCAGATTACCGCCCTTGTAAACTTCGCACTTGGCGCCCCCGGGCCAGGGTCCCATCGCATCCTAAATAGCGCCCTTTCTCTGTATAGTTATCTCGTTTTGTTAAAGAACATACGAGTATAAGACACTGTTTTCTTTTCACTGAAAAATATCAACCGATCTGCTCTTACTTTCAACAACTTAAATTTTGAAAATAAAAATATTCAAAATTTACCACTTGAAACAAAAATATATATTCACACCAAATAACGTGTTATACTTTATATTTCTCATTAATTGCTTGAAAAAAAAATAACGGCGAATGTGAGGATTCAAACCGCAGATAAATTCGTATATACTCCGTAGATCAGATCTAAACTAGATTATCGCCCACCACGTTGTGATTCATTCAATTAATTCGAATCATCAAGTCAAATAACTAGAATAAATGTTTGCTAAAAGGTTTTTTTTTTAAAAAGTGTTAGTTCATACAGGAGAATTCCGATAGATGGTGATAGTAATTCTGAAGTCTTATCTGTAGAATTATATGACGCTTACGATGGTGCATATGGCTAAGCGCTGCATGTGGAGTTTTGATACTTTAATGTCATAGACCCGAGATTCACACATCATCCTTATTATTACAGGAATTTACTATGAATGGTCTTCACGGAATGATTTTCGTCTACCACCAATTTTAATTGATAGGCTATGACTGGCATTTTAAGGGAAAGGGATCTTATTCACACCAATCTATTTAAGAGCTTAGGAATCGATAAAAGAAATCTCCGTTGGGGATTGAACTCACGACCTTTGTCCCGCAAAGCAAACGCTTTGACCATTGAGCTATACCCGCCGGCAAAGTTATTGTGCATATCGAATGTTGAATACTAATTTAATAAATCATCATTCACTTAAAAATTTGAAATAAAAAAATAATAAAAATCTTATATTATGCATTTGGATGATGAAGTCATTGACACATTCGAATGTATTTAAGATTATAACAGAAATAGCAATTTATTAAAAAAAAACTATATTTTCTAATCATATTGTATTTTTTAATGATTTGAAATCACAATTTAATAAATTTATCGCTTAACTGTGTCATTTCTAATTTAAAAAAATATATTTTTGGTTATATTTATTGTTTTCTTTACAATAATAATTTGTGAATCTTTCTAATCTGTATAAATCTGCAAATGATTGAAGCGATATTCAGATACATCATAATTTGCTATCCTCGCTGAAAAACCTGAAATCCTCGGTGATATCCTTGTACACGACTAAAACCTGCCGTATATTAGACGAAACAAACGCTCCACTAAAATTTGTATGTATGAATAAAGGCGATCGAAACGTCGACTACTTTTGCACAGGGACTGGTTGTATAGATTGCCTGACAAAAACACGCCATTCACCTCAGGCCAATAATATTAACCAATTAATTAAATAAAGCGCCAAAACCATTATAAACAAATACTTTTTAATGTCACAAATAATAAATATAAAAATCTGGAGAATTTTGAGATATTTAAGGTTCTATTTTACACACAAGATTCATCTTAAAGTGATGTGGCAAGCGGATCTAAAAAATTTATATATATATTTTATCACTTCATATGTAAGCTGTTATTATCTTTGTTGTTTTTTATATTTGTTAAACTTTTTTTTTGAAAATAACAATTTTGATATCCTCCTATAGTTAATTATTAAAAAGATAATGAAAGAACCTTTAATGTACTGTAGTAATTCATTTATGTTGAAGCGATTGACCAGCAATAGTTTTTTATCTTGAAAACCTGAAACAAAAAGAGACAAACATTTTTAATGAAAAAAATCTACGTGATTATATAAATTATATTTGTGTTTTTCTGATGAATTTAGCTCAAAATAATCTGCCCAATAAGGGTTGTTTGATTATATTCAGGTGAACATGGTTTTTATAGGCAAATCAATAGTCTTAGTGTAAGCTTATGTAAGAATATGTTAGATAAGGTTAAGTCATATGAACATTAAATTTAAAATAGTGGAGAGTTTGAAGGTTGTGCTAAAATTTTTCTATTCTGATCAAAGATACGTAATATATACGTATTTTTTAAAGGTAATGCTTTTTGAAAATTGTTAATAATTGGGTTATAAAGGTTTCGCCATCTAACTTTTTTTTTCAACTAGTGTTTATTTCGTGAATGGTAACACTTAGCTCATGTCTAATTTGACAGATCATTAGTTTTATTCTTCCGCTGAACGAATATGGTTGGGTATACGCTTGAACAATGCTGGAAAATATTGCGACATTACTTTGAAAATCAGGCCATTTTTCTTCGAAAATGAGCAAGGAGTGGCCGTTACAGTCAATGGCGATCGTTAACGGGCCATTTTTGTTCACAAAAATTGAAGAAGAAGATATTGGCAACATTTGGTTTCAACAGGACGGCACTACGTGCCACACAGCCGAAGCTACACTCGATGTTTTGCGCCCCATTTTCAAAAAAAAAAAGTTATTTGGCGGACCCTTATGCAATATATGCAAAATATGAATACTGTGATGCAATTTCAATGCTTTAGAAATAATAGGATATTGAAATATATACTTAAAAGAACACAATCAAATGTGACGAAAAAATATTTTTAGCTTTCGTATTTGAAAAGCTCTGAAGAGTGTGTGAAAGCTCTGGGGCAGATCGCGGTTTCCGAAACTTTCGTACTTGGAATTCAAATCGCCGGGCCATTCCGCGGCCGATCTGAATACTTGTAACTTTTACAGGCGCCGAAGCCTTCGCCGGGGACTAATGACTCCCCCACCGGCTCGTGTATCGGGACAAGCCTTGCGGGCTACAGCCTTAACCCCCTGATATATCACCGGAGAAGAACAGCAAAGATATTACACAAAGCCTTGTTCGGTGACTGTAGTACTGAAACTACCACATTATCTTGAACATTATATTTAGTCACAAAAAGACACGTGAAATATATAATTTTATATGATTCATAACCCTTTATTGATAATATTTGGTGTCAATTTTTCTAAGCTAGAATAGGCTGTTGCTTGAACTATTTGTTATATTACTTTTATTTATCGCCATCAAGGATATTTTGCTGGGCATTATAATTTCAAGTTTTGCTATTTATCTAAAATTTGAAAGTATGTTTTAGTCTAATTTGTATAACGTTTAGTTAATTGCATTCAGGTAAACTGTTACCTATTTTTAAAGAAATGTGTAAAGTCTTAAATACTTTATTATAACGATTTCTACAAATGTTTCCTAAAGATTGCAGACCAATCTTATAAAACTATATTATTATATTATATAAATAAATATATTACTTTAATAATAAACTATATAACTTGAATATTTTATTCCTTGTGAATGAATATTCACAAGATTATCTACTATTTCATCATCATCAGCCTGTGTCCATCCACTATTGAATGTAGGTCTCCCGTATGAGTCTCCACCCTCTTCGATCCTCTGCTTTCAGTCTTCAGGCCACTCGCGCTATTCTTCTAAATTTAAAATTATTTTTTCTAATACGATTTTTTGATAATAGGCTATGGCAGGTATTTTTCGTACAAGAAATCAGTCTATAAATTGTAAATAAACGAATTTCTATAATATATAACATTTTTTCTGAAGTTGTATATTATTTGTGGCTACAAAAGACAAAAAAATGCATGTATTTCACAAAAAAAAACAGGAATATGGCACTAAGTGTGCAATTTCAGATCTGATAATATTTGTTATTGATAAAGCAAATTTTTTGCTGAAATATTATATTTTACATTTAATCTATGTATTTTTTATTAGTAACATATTTTTACATGATTTGATTCGTTACTAAATATATGCATTAAAAATAGGCTATTGTAAACGATATTATCACGTGTCCGAAATCTTGTAAGTCTATGCCAAGTACAACACTATTTTCTCGGGGCCGTACACAAAGCAAACTACGTCCTATACAAATGCAGCCTCCATCGATACACGCTAAGAACATGCAGCGTTATCGGGAGAGGAAAAGAGGAGAAAAGAAGAAGAGGTGTTCGCTGGTCTCTAGCCGTCCAAGAGTTGGGGTATGGAGATCAGAGGAGTGCTCCCCCATCCCCGAATCTCTTCGATCCTCCCCGGTCTTCTGAGGTGCGAACAAGGGATGAATATTGAGCTACACTCGAGAGGCGACAGAACTCTTTATAACTGGATATAACACGGTTCAGGCGTGGATTTGAGAATTTGAATAAGACAAGAACACTTATCAAGTCCGCACACTCGATATGGTGAAAGCTCACATTACTGTATTCGGCTAAAGCCTAAGCGAGTATTGTTTCATCTGGAGGCTCAAAGTATCGGCAAAGTAACGATCAACTTTGCGAGTTTTTTTTCAAAACACAAACAATACGTAGTTATATAAGGCTTCGATACAAAATGTTATATATAATTAGTTGAGAATAAATTCATTATATAGCACTTAACAACTAGACGCTACATATGGAACAGAAAGTATCTAGATATTCAATTAGTACATTAGAATGTTAATGAACGAGTTGGAGAACATGCTGTTAGTCGACGAATATCAACTATGCAGGAATGATCATTAAAAGGTTCTTATAAGTCTTGTATTGATGAATAATTGCATGAAGGTCGATTTAGATAGTTCAGAAGAATTATTTTCATGATACTCGTGATAGTGATGAAAAAATCTAAAAAAACTGAATGGACGTATATTTTCATGTACTTAGGACTTCAATTTAAAAATGGCTATCGTATTTGAGAAGGGGGTTAAATCTTACTTTTTCATGAAAATTATAAAAGTAATAAATTTTTAAAATATAAAATTTTATGTTATTGAAACAATCCTCTTGAATACGTATTTAGTATGATATATCAGCTACTGACATGAGAATATAACACTATAGACTTTAAGACCGAGAGGAATGGAGATCGAGATGCAAGATTCTGTTGCTGCAAACCAATCCACCGGATTGATACTACGAAGAAGAAGACTTTAAGAAATAATATGTCAACTGTCATATACTTCCCTCTAATTGAACTAGTATCAAAAGGTTACATAATAATATTATACATGTAAAAGTCGTCAAAATCAAAAGACTTACAGTGTTTATTTTAAATTAATAAGTAGTTTAAAAAATAAACTAATTTAGATCTTATTTATATAGTAAAATAAGAAACATTATTACATAATCTTGGTAACATAAAAAAAAAAGTTAGTGATTTTTTAAAGAAAATTCTTGACACAAAAAATGAATAGGATTTCTTTAATATTTTAATTTATGTAAGTATATCAACCTTAGTTTGAATATACCAATTCAACCCCTATACAAAGCGTGGGGTGGTATTGACAACCGTCGGCTTCACACCCCTTTCTCAAACCTCCGACCTTTCGCCTGTACGTGTTTTACAGACAAAATAAAATGGAAAAGCTATCGAAAAAATTATCTTTAAAAAATACACATTATTAAATGATTGTTATTTTTTTTAAATATATTACTCATCATTAATATTCGTCATTGAACATTGGAAAAATATTTTCTTAATTAATTATAATTTTGATTATACTTTTTATATAAAAGACTTTAAAAATATAATGTATTTAACGAAACGCAGTTTAGTAGAAAAGTCACCATCATTACATTTGAATAAATTCTTGACTTGATCAGCTTGGTTCAAGAAAGAGCAGTATATATAATAAATAATGGAATGCATACGTCTGATCTCCAAGACATGGGACATATATACATACAATTGGTTCGCTCAGTCTTTTCTAATGCTATTATTACCTGGCCCGCTACACTCAAGAAATTAATTCTTTACACTTGCTAAGAATGCATACATGGATAATGTTTGTCAACCAAGAACTGGCAGTCTCCGAAATTTATTAATAATTACCACTGGTAAGCTCTAGAATGATCTCCTAATATATGTGTTTCCTTATTTATGCAATCTAGATCTCTTCATAAAACAGGTCATATAGGCTTATAATCTCCCCAATCCACAAACAAATACAAATACATTTTGACAGATATTGTAAATATTATCTATCAAACCTGCTTTCAGCATTATAATCTATGATTCTCAATTATCTTTAGTAAATCATTTTTATGACTATTCCTTAAGTCCTTAAAAGGGTACGGTCGCCGCTGGACAAATATCTTTCTGGGGCGTGGGAGGGGCGGAGGCCCGCAAAGAAAATTAAATTTTGGAAAGCGAAGAATGCGCCCCTCGCACCCACCTCCAATTCGCCCTCCAACGCCCCCTTAAACCCCTTTACGCCCCCCTAAGCCTGAAGGTGGCTGCGACAGTCGCGCTGTTAGTCCCCTTAAAGGTGACAAAGGCGCGATGCAGGCGCTCTCTGGTGGACTTTTCATTAATGTTTATGCAAGTCCGATATTATATTTTGGAAAACGATGTTTTTTTGAATTTCGTTTTTCACTGAAATTATTTGCGCTTGTGAAAATACTCTCTTCGAATAATTGCATGCAAAATGAAAAATAAAGAACAACCTTAACCACTTTTATGTATTTATCTCTTCCTTCATCCTTGCAACACTACCTACCTCCCTCTCCTTTCATGTTAGACACACCCCCACCCCCTCCCCTACAAAAATGTGTTACACCACTTACAAGTACAACGCAGCTCAGTTATCTCTGAACTAGAGAAGGATTGAGAAAGACTACGAGTTAGTCGAAACTGCAGTCTCCTAATAGAGAACTTTTGTTACGTGATCCATGTGAAAACAAGGTAAATAAATAAATAAATATTTATAATAAAGAACAATAAAAAATAATGAATGTTTAACATTTTACCCAGCGATGGATTTCATAATTATAGAAATTTTATTAATTTATATATATTTTGTATATTCACAATAAACATATAAAATATATGGTGCTGATAGAACTATAAAGTGGCATTTGTGGCCATCATATGTTCCAGATAAGGATCTTAAATGGTTAAAAAAAAGGGGATGAGGCGAGGACTATGGAGCCTCACAGACTATTATTATTGTTGTTATTTTTGCGGCAGATCGTGATGTACAGGTATATATTTTCTAGTTAGAGGTTCCGACTGAATAAATGTATGATGCGTGAATACATTTATTGCATTATATTATATTTATTAGTTCTATGTAAACAAATTACAAGTATATGTTTCCACTCTAGAATCAAAAGCAATAAATAAATAAAAAGCTGTGTTAATACACATAATAAAATCGATACACTGTATTAATATACAGTTTATCGATTTTATTATGATAAGATGAAAATCCTTTAAAAATAGTTTAGTTATAAATTAGAAATATTCTAATTTTGTGCGATTTTCTCGGTACCTTCGCGACTACGAGTATTTAGCAATTTCGGCATGCAGATAGACCTCCATTGTGTTCGTAGAGTGTTATTTTTATCTCGCAGAATTTCAATAGACCAACTTTACTCGTCGGCCGAAAATAAATCATAATGCCGTGGATCCCGTATTATGGAAATAGCTCATACGCTCCAGGATGATGCGAAATAGCGACTACTGGGAGGATATTAAACACACTATACGCAGCGCCAAACACTGAAATGTACAGCACGAGACAATAGTAACAATGCTTTTTATTAAGCAGTTGATGTACTTGTGATATCGTTTTTATTGTTACAATTTTGATTCTCCAGCGCTCAGTATTGTGTTGCCATTTGTGCTGGATGTGAATTCATTTACACTTAAAATGAGAATACTTAAGCATTAATATTACGAGTACAAACGTTGATTTTTGAAGGGCTTTTGCGTCATTTGTTGTTTTTGTATCAATCATTTATTTACAAAGGAATTTAAAAAAAAGTGTATTGTTCATAACAAAACAATTTATTCATTACTTGTTCAAGTCAAAAAGCAAAGTGTGATTCATCGCGTTTCGATGTGAAACGCTCGTTTATATTTATTACTCAAGAAATCTACTGTGTAATTTTATTGCAGTCTTTTTTACTATATTTGTTTTATTTCCGATATGTTATGACTGTTAATTGTTGTTCGTTACAGACAGAAGACTTAAATTCACCCTATCTTTATGTCTATTAATGTGTAATTTCTTGGAGAGCCATGTCACGAACAATGAGGTTCTCAGGATAAAGGATGATAGGCACCTTGTAAGAACCATCTTAGAGAGGCAAGCCCAATGGATCGGTCACATCATACGCCACGATGGTCTTCTTCATGACATTGCGAAGGGGATGGTTGAGGGAAGAAACTGTAGAGGGCGCCTTAGACGGGAATATTTGCAGCAAGTGTTCGAGGACATGAGTTGTAGCTCTAATGATGACCTGAAGAGTGGAGATCGAGATGCAAGATTCTGTTGCTGCAAACCAATCCACCAGATTGATACTACGAAGAAGAATGGGTAATTGCAGACTTCATGTATACAATTCTCTAAATATATGTTTTGTTTTATTTCAACGATGTTGTTAATGGACCTATTGGGATCGTAATGCGAAAAAACATTTGAAATAAATTAATGAAATGAAAACAAATATATAAATATAAATTTTTCAATTACTTGCAATTATAATTATGCGGCTTATCCAAGAAACATCACTTAGTATATTAAAAATCATTAATGTTTCACGAGGGGAAAAAACAATTTCAACCGGATGGTATTTCAGTCAGAGATTACTCAATCTATCTACTTCAACAAACATAGCTATACTTGTATGTACTTCTTGGATAAAAATAAAATGAAAAATGCACGTTTGTTCATCCCCAGTGCATGTTTATCAATGCATTTTTAACTTCTAGTCTTCTACCTTTTCCAACCGATCTTCTTTTCCAATCTTGTTTCTCTCTCTGATCTCCCAGAATCTCTTTCTTTCTCTCCATTCAAGCATTCATCCAGGTATTAAAAGACAACAGAGCAAGGAATTGAATACGAAAAGAGACATTACATTATTTTACACTGTGGTGATGAAAAGTTTACCATTACATTCTAACTCTCTGTTTTCATGATAAATTTACACGGTATATTTTTTTATGGTTGCATAATTTTTTTAGTGTTGTTAATATGCAACGAAGAAACTTATATATTCGTGTAAATGGATTCACAGTTTATATTCCTGTACTGTGAATCAGGTCTTTAAAATATTATAATACACACTCATAGTATGTAAACGTTACTTACTGTTCAGACTATATTCCATTATATAAGACATTCTTATAATTAAAACAATTATGTTGGTAAATACTAAAGAGCCATTAAATCTATATAGCGGAAAAAAATATTTAATCGAAAAACTGATACAAATTTTCCTAGTGAAACACGAAGCTTATTTGAAAAATAAAAAAAACACGAAATGATGTATTTATCTAATTTTCTAATCATGTTTCATTAATAAGATTTCAATAGTTTGTTGAAAAATAAATAACTTTTTATGGATTCGACAACTTTTGACACATAAGAACAAAATTAATGAATATATAATATACTTGTTATAAATTATTTAGCATTTTAATGGTTATTGAACACCTTTTTACAAAATGTATTTGATATAATTAACGACAATACATGCCATGTTGAAACACTGATTTTCAACCTATTTAAGAAAGCCAAGCAACGATTGGGTTGTACCTTACATGCTATGTTGACTCCATGAGAACTAAATGGTCCCTAGCTTTTGCTATGGCGGCCCTTGGAAAAAATGATATGTGCATGAATATCTGTGTGCAAAAACGACTTGGGTCGGGGAAAGGATAATGTCAAGTTGTAGCAAGTGTATGAAAAGGTTTTTTTTTTGTTAACATATTTTTTAACCATATTTTATTGTAAATACTTGTATACTTAGCAGTGATATGAGCTCCTCCGAGTTTTTTCTCTCGAGTTCTATATAGTGGTGGAATCTACCTAGGTACCTCTCGGAATGAGATTTCTGATAGGAGTAACGCGAATAAAAAACAAAAAATAATACAAATGTATGCGCATTTTTAAAAACTCGATCCGACATTTTTTGCACCGAATGCAAATTTTTCTTTTCCATTCGCAGCGTTTGTTTGCCATTTTTTGTCTATCTGCCAACGTTATTAAAAACATATATTCCGGCATAAACTATTCGATCCCGTTTCACCAAAAAGCCTTTAACGAATACATATAAAAAACGTTTCAACATATCAAAATGGTTGAGCAGGAGAAAAAACCTTTTTTTAATTTTTAGCAACACGCATTATTCAGTTTCATATGAACAAATATGCAAGAATATTCTTCTGTGTAAAATATTATATCAAGCTTGACACTTGTACTTTAAAAATAACTATAGATGATTTTCATACGAGTCTTTAGACACTATAAACTTACTATCATGACAATTTTATTTCATTGGTTTTTATGATAGATTATGACAGATATCTCGACTAAAACATATTCTATTTATGTGAATCAGGATAAATTGTACAGGACTAGTTAAAAACTAAAAGAAATTTCAAAAACTAGATAAACGAGCATGTATTATGTCTATTTAAAAACGATTGATTCTTAAGATCTGACACCTAACTGGAATACATGTTTGCAAATTATATTATTTGAACTGTGTACACTGTTACAAAATTTAATGCATTAAATACTCGTACTTTTATGAACATATAGTAAGTAACAGGCGTTAACCCATCAATGTTCTAGTACATATCCAATGATACTTAAATTCGGTGATCGAACGAAAACCGTTCTTATAATATGCTATTGTCCAGAGAGCACAAGGAGAAATCACAGGTAGGGAAAAAATAATGAGTTGTTAAGTGATCATGTCTAGCCCATAAAATAAAGGTCACCCAACGCGCCATGGAGAGATCCATTCTCGGAGTGTCTCTTAAAGATCCAAAACGAGGATATCTGAAGAAGAAATCGGGTAGTTAAGGCAATCCAACGAATAGGCATACTCAGGTGCCAATGGACAGGATATATCTGTCGAAGAGACGATGGTAGATGAGAAAGAATGTAAAGTGTAAGAGTGGTGGTCGGAACGTTGGGTGACCCCCTGCAAGATGGACTGACGACATCATAAGAATAGCGCGAGTAGACTGGATGCGGAAGGTGGAGGATCGAACAGGATGGAGACTTATGTGGGAGGCCTACGTTCAATAGTGAACGGATATTATTTGTTGATTATGAACTGATCATAATCTGATGGGTTCATCATTAGGGAGACTTAATTGTGCTCTAGTGTGATGCGAGTGTGAGGAAGTTAAAAACTTTTATATATGGATGTTGTGAAAGAGGTGTCATAATATTCATTATTAACGTCTGCAAATTTAATTTTAAAAATAAATTGAAAAATGTTTTTTCCAATTATTCAAGTTTGATTTTGTAACAAAAACAAAAGGAAAGTTCTTGCTTCGCAGAATCCGTCCAATGGAAGTAATAATTAGTCCCCTCCCCTTTGCTCTTGGAGGGCGATAATTGCCAGAGGGAGACGAAGCGATAGAGCCTCTAATTAGAGAGGGACGGCCGCAACAAAAGGGTGTAACCGAGCTGGACCTCCCATTTAAGAGTTACGCCCTACAAACATTGCGAATACGTACATATATATTATACTATTGTAATTACAGTCTGTGCTTCAACATCGGGCAATTGCTTGATGCAAAATCAATTTCGATTTACTTTGATTGTGATGATATCATCATTATCAAATGTGATTGTATCATCTTATACGTCATTTTTCTCATCAATATAAAATACCTTAGCCATTAACCCTTTCGCATCGGGTGTCGGCAAATGCCGTCATAAGATTCCCCGACCGTTGACATCGTTTGAAATGATATATCGTTGTACTACTTTCTTAGAATAGTTTCTTATGCATCATCTGATAGCTAAAGGA
Source organism: Glossosoma conforme (assembly GCA_022606575.1). Taxonomy (NCBI): domain Eukaryota; kingdom Metazoa; phylum Arthropoda; class Insecta; order Trichoptera; family Glossosomatidae; genus Glossosoma; species Glossosoma conforme. The sequence goes on from JAGTXR010000002.1 coordinate 2,218,381, forward strand.
TACAAGAACCAATGTGATATATGAAAATAGACCATATTTGTTTCAAATACTAGTTTTATAATGGACAGTATAATTTTTATTGAGACTGAGCCGTAATGAAAAGGTTAATCTTTTTTTAATTAATTACCTCAATATTATAAAGCATATTTCCCGATTACTTATGTAAATTAATCTATCTTTACTAAAATATATAACAATTCAATATTTGCCCCAAGGAAACGCTTTACTTTTTTTGCATTTTCAGAGATTATAAGTATTTTAACATTTATAAAAGGCCTGATTCGTGGAATAATTTTTCTTTTGTTTAATAATCGAGAATCATGCTTAATTTAAAGAATATAATTACTTTAACAAGTAATGGCTTATCGTATATGGGTGCAGAAGGGATTAATTCTTTGAGTACAGAAAAACATCGGCCATGAAAATAATGAATGTAAAGACTAAATTAAGCTATTTTTCGTCTGTGTTCCGAGTATTCGAGGTAAGACTTAAGTGTGCCATTATCTATATTAAACAAACTGCTCTTTCTTAATCTAGTATATTGATAATATTGATCACATATGAGTGTTTTGGCGAGAGTGAAGAAACAATCTCACAACAACCAGAATTATTTTTATTCATTGTACATTTGTTAAACAATTAAAATACTCTAAAATATTCTTTCCGCAAAATTACTCGCTTAGTAAAGAATCCACGTTTGCTTTGTTGGTAAAGTAGTAAAGCTTTTTATTTTGTGCGATATTGCCACATATTTCGATCACAGTATAATATCATATCTACATTCGCATGCCTACATTTCCACACTTACACTTCAGAGGAGTGCAAACGCATTACTTGTGCGTGTGTGTGCGTGCGTGCAGCGTGTGCAGACACATCAACACACGTGAGAAATACACGTGTGTGTGTGCACCGTAGCACTGACCCTTGTTGGAATAAAAATGTCGCTTTCAATACAAGCGGCGACATCTGACGGCGGATGTTGCAAATATTGCAAAAAATATTTTCATTTTATTGAAATTATATTATTTAAAGCAATTGTATTAAAATTTATGCACATCTAATTTGATGAGCTTTTTTAAGGTATTTAGCTGAATTTTAAATATCCCCTTATGATTTATATATTTTTCATGTTAAATATTATATATTTTCACAAAACAATTTTTTTATTGAAATTTAAATTATTTATTCTTAATCCATGCCAATTTATAACTATATATTATTTGTAATACGAGTATGTATAATGATAAGGATTTTAACTGACACTTCCAATGGACCTGATTGTTTTGAATGGCGTACAATCATGTTAAATTGCCGGCGGCTATAGCTTAATGGTCAAAGTGTTTGCTTTGCAAGCCAAAGATCGCGGGTTCAATCCCCGACGGAAATGAAAAAAAAAATGATTTCTGAGCTATAAAATACCCCTAGGTTGTTGTGAATGTGATCTCTCGCCCGTAAAACTTCAGTCACAGCCTATCACTTAAAATTGGTGGTAGACGAAAGTCGTCCCGTGAAGACCACCCATTCATAGTAAATTCTTGTAATAATAAGGATTATGCGTGAATCTCGGGCTGTAGTCTATGACGATGGTGGATGAACACTCACGCAGCGCTTACCATATGTAGCATGGTAAGCGTAATATAATTCCACAGATTGACACTTCAGAATTTATATCACCATCTGTCGGTATTCTCATGTATGTGTGTACATAAAATAAATGTGTTGATTATAATTATATATAAAACGTGAATTTCTATTCTTTAATAGAATATTACTACAAGTACTTAAAATGAGCTTAATTCATCTTATGACTCTTTAAGCAACTATCATAAAGCTCTCGTATTTATTATATCTGTATGTTTTTTTTTTTTTTATTACAAATATACTCGTATATGATATGAATTTTTCAATGAATTGTAAAAAAATCACAATTAATTAAATAATTAACACGCATAATGCTAGCAGGTATGGCTAAGATGTAAAACGAAACCTAAAATAAATTTATTTTCAATCAATTTTTAAGATATATCTTAGACCCAGGTTGATTTGTAATTGATCCCTCACAGTGAAATGGCAGTCATAGCCTATTCTGTCAAAATTAGTGATAGGCGAAAGTCATTCTATTGATAATCATCTATTAATACTGAGTCTTTAGCCTCGCCATTTCCTATCATCTGGGGTCGGCTCTCCTTCTGCACATTCGCTATGTGTCTGTCCTGCGTTGCATTCTCGATCAAGCCCAGAGTTTTCAGATTTTTGTCTTCAGTTGCAGTCCAGGTTGCCTATGGTCTTCCAGGTCTTCTTCTCAGCGTGGGTATGTTGAGGGCTTTCTTCACCATGTGGTCCTCATCTCTCCGTGTCACATGCATCGATTAATACTGAGTATCTTCGAAAATAACCAATACGCGAATAACGGACTATAGTCTAATGACATTGGTGGATCATATCTTTGCCATATATAATGGATAAGATTTTTCTTTTCTTTAGTCTAGTGAGGGATTTTGTACAGTAAACACTAATTTGACTCAGGTATTTTCACCATTGAAGGTACATTTTTAAAAACATTACGTTGAATTCAATTTCATAACAAAAAATTTACACATATTCATTAGAAAAATCTTCAAGCCTATATCTTCTATTATAACTATTTATCATATTTTATGCAAGACTCCATAAAATAATGCTATTATATATTTTGCAATTTAATAAAATTTTGATTTTCACATTAACAAAAAATATAAGCTGATTATTATAAATATATATTTATTCATTTAATTTATTTCGACGAACTCTTTAAAAGCTATTTAATATTTTGTTATCAATATATTTCTAGAAAATTAAATAATTTTTATGTATATGTAAATAGACTTTGTAGAATAAATTCTAAATTTTATTTTGATCGACATGTTTTAGATTCGTTGTGTGGGAATGAATGACTTCTCGACGATGCCATTACATGTCGTATAAAAATTGTAATATTCTTTTTCGTAGTATCAATCCGGTGGATTTGTTTGCAGCAACAAAATCTTGCATCTCGATCTCCACTTTATCGATCCTCTGCAGTCCTCTTCAGCTCAGCATAAGAGCTACAACTCATGTCCTTGAACACTTGCTGCAAATACTCCCGTCTAGGACGACCTCTATAGTTTCTACCCTCAAACATCCCTTCCACAATGTCGTGAAGAAGACCATCGTGGCGCATATTGTAATATACAAAAATGTATGCAAAATTTAGTAAGTATTATTTTTTTATTTTGATTTTTAAATATTTATTAGAATACTATTTTATTATTTCAATATTCTAATCTACTTTTATAGATCATTGGCTATATTACAATATTATAAGTAATTAAATATACACATACTATAATGCATAGATAGACAGTAAATGCATAAATAGACTGTCGGAAAGTAATAATATTGAACTTGTGAATAAGTGTAGAGTGAGTGAATAATGAAAATATATATATAAATATATACACACTCTGAATATAAACTATAGAGACATCTATCCATATATGATAAACAATGGTATAAATGCAACATATTCCATACAGCAGTTCGGGCAGAGGATGGTCGAGCGGTCAAGGGTAATGAACTTGAACAAATGGTTGGTGATATTTTTCTGAACGAATTGATGCGTATAAAGAATTTGTTGCATTTATAGTATGTGTTTATTTAATTATTTACATTGATATTTGCTTAAACCTCTTTAGAACGTATAGATTGATGATATTTAATATTAGTTGACTGTCAGAGCATCAAAATTAGTAAAAAAAAATCTACTCTATACTCAATCAAATACTTAGCCGGCTGAGAGGCAATGTAATCGATAAATATACACTATACAATATTCTATTCTAAAGACTTTTTTTTTAATTATTTTTTTTCTGATCAGAATATTGTAGTTTTGAATGTCTGAGTGTAGGCTTTATTAAGTATTGTTCGAGGCTGGCTCTTCCTTTGAATAGTTTGTCGACCAGGAGTCAATGCGCGGCCCGACCAATAATATAAACTGATCAATATTCTATATTTGAAATATCTCGCGCTCACTCACACCATACTGCAACCCTTCGCGACGTATCGGCCAGGGGTACTCAATACTTAAAGACAATAAGATTCGACGCAAAAATCTAACTTATTATTTAATATTATTACATTAGTATTTGTATAGCGCTTTTATATGACCGAAGGGTCATTCCAAAAGCGCTTTTTTGCCTCTCTGAGTAAAAAGGTGGGTCTTGAGTCTGCTTCTGAAGGATGCCTCCGCTTTAAGCTCTCTTATGCTTTCCGGCAGCGAGTTCCAGGCTATTGGTGCCGCGTAGCTGAAAGCGCGATTGCCAAAGACAAGCTAGGACTACCTCTCGTCAGCTGCAGGGTGCTTCTATTTGCTCTGGACCTTGCCATTCAAAAGAGGTGCTAGGAGGTGTCGCTTACTGTGACAGATATATACTCAAAATATAAGTTAAAATGATGATAATAATAATGTAAAATTATAAGTTATTAGTTTTTTTTTCACTCGTGTCAAATGAAAATTAATTTATCATTTCCAGGCTCAATTTCAGGAGATATAAAGTATTCCTTGAAAGAATATTCAGAACAATACCAAATTCTTGAGATGTATTTATTAATTTAATTTATAAAAGCAACGCTTCAACAAAAAAATTATAACTTCAGTTACAATTTCGGATTATTTTCATTAGGCTTAGATTAAATTTATCAATACTTTAATTTTTATTTATAAATTGTTCTTCTTCTTCTTCGTGTCAGTGACGTCAAATTATTTTTTCCCAGTATCTGGCAACATATTATTAATTGTTAATAATTATTGTTGCAGATTGATCGGTCACATCATGCGCCACAATGGTCTTCCTTACGACATTGTGGAAGGGAAGGTTGAGGGTAGAGGGCACTCTAGACGGGAGTATCACAGAAAGTGTTCGAAAATATGAGTTGCAGTTCTTATGCTGCAACTTATGTCTAACTATGAGTTAAAGAGGGTTGCAGAAGATCGAGAAGAGTGGAGATCGAAATATAAGATTCTCTTGCTGCAAACTAATCCACCGGATTGATACTACGAAGAAAAATATAGTTACAGAATTTATTTTGACACAAATTCATTTGAAATGGAGTTGACAGAACTGTGTGGTGGTAATTCGTGGCGAATATATGAACCAGAGTGCTGATATAGTCGTAATACAATATACATATCAGACTTGTCTAACACAATCTTAAGTTGCCATAAAGCCGAAATCGGCTAGTAATAATTATAAATAAAAAATTTACGACTATAAGTATACAATGACTTAACTTAAGATATTTAAAATAAAATTTAATAAGAATTTACAAAAAAGTATTGAAAAATTCTGGATATGACAAATAATGTTCAAATGCCTGTTATAAATAATAATTAAATTATTATGAATAATCCAAAAAATTAATTATAAAAACTTTCTTATTTATTTTAAGTCCAAAAAATACATATTCGATAAACATAGGACTAAAATATTACATTGAAAAAAATATTTTGTAGAAATAGGTGCAATTTCGAAAAATAAAACTTATTTATAATAAATATTCTAATTGATAATAAAAAAAATATATATTTAAAGCTGTTTGACATTTGTTAACACATTTTAGATTTAAGTCTTCGATGAGAATCAAATACATAATTATATATATTTAGTAGTATTATATGTTCAGCTTATTATTTTTCATTATAAGAGCAGCATATAGCTATAATACGACGGTCAAAAATCAGTGAAAATTTCATGACGGCTATAAATGTCGTTTGCAATGAATGGGTTAAGCAATTTCTTCGTCGGGAAAGAATTTTTCACGGTCCAAAAATCCCCAATAAAAAAACCTTATTAAATATTAAAAGAATTCGTCGGGGCTCTAAAACTATCACTTTACAACCCCCCATCTAAATAAATACCCGACACACACATTTACATAAACTCACACCGCCTCCAACAAAACTCACACAGCCGTAAGCGAAACTCACACAGTTTTAAGTGTGTGTATATAGATTGGGTGAGTTCGCACACACACGGACGTAATATGGTGAAATGCGCTCCCTCCAATCAGAGCGAGGGAGACGGAGGAGGGGGATATTCAAATGCGAGAGAGGGACGCAGGGACGCCGTCTCCCGGAGGGTACAATGGGAGAAAGAAATTTCCAATTTTCAAAGACAATAGACGAATAAATAATTCAGGTGAGTTCGCGACACACTCACACTTACAGCCACACTGACGCCCGCACTCACATGTGTTGAGCTTAGGAATTTTGGGGTCTCTCTATTTTGCGGAGACGGTCGTAACTCTCACGACATCTTTCATTTTTTTCTTCTATTTATTCTGCATAACTAAAGCATGTTGCAACACCGGTTTGTGTTTAAACACCGAAGTTAAGCAACAATAAGAAAGCACTCTGCATATCACTTGGTGGTTTGAGCCGCCCCGCAGTATTAAATGATCCAAACCTCGAGAACGTCTGGTGAAGCATACGATATCCTTATGAATATAAGATTCTAAACAACAAACGGCATTTTGCTTCTGATACATATGTATGTATAGTGTATATAAACCCATGTGGAACTTTGTATGCATCTTATTTGAAACAATGCTAGCTAATAATTTGTTAATTCAAAAAAACTACCTCTTTATTGGGATTGCTACATCCTTTTATTAAAAAACTCCATATTTTCTTATACGCTGAAGAAATTTCTTATGTAATATCTGGTATGCGTCCTTGTGGCTACTGAAAGATATTTCACTGGCCACAAAACAATTCCCTAACCTCTACTAGAACATATCTTCCACATGCAGCATCTTGTCGACCTGATTGAACGTTACAGAGCTCCATTAGTCTCAACCGACTGGGTTTTCTTACGAAAATATTTCAATTTTTATATTTTTAGAAAATATCTCATTCAACTTTTGATTTTTCTTTTTTCATTGATAGAAATGCCATCCTTAGATAGATATAATAATTAAGGAAAGAATAAAGTCACCTGATTCCATTTATTTAACAATATACTCGCATCATTATCATTATTATTTATTTTATATCATCATGATGTACAATCTATGATATGCTTTTTGTTCCATTTTATAGTGTATCTAAAAATATCTCATATTTTTTTCATGGACATTTGAAAACTATATGTCCATGTTGTCAGAGCAAATAGAAATATGCTTTGGTTTACTCTTTCTCAGCATCTATGTTTGCTCCATTATACATACTGAATGTCTTTAAGAAACAGATTAACATGCATCAAACCTCTACGCATCTGTCTACACGTAAATCCAGATGGCACAGTTGGACGTTTTAAAGATTACTATGAACCAAAATGCTCTGTAGGCATTTGTTGTGTATGTTTATAAAAAAAAAAACGAAAAATACTAACTTCATTCATGTCTACAATATTCATACAGAAAATATTATTTCTAATATAAAAGTATTATTTCTTATAATTCAATTAATTTATTTTTAACATTTCATCGGTGCATATCTCCAGAGTTTTTAAATAATATTTTAATATAATCATTTATTAATTGAAAGTGGACATTTAATTTTATAATTATGTTTTTCTTTTCATAATAATATTCAAAAATATTTTTTTCTTTCATATTCACTCCATAGTTACATTAATCTATCAACTGCCATGATCATTAATGTATATGAAGCCAAATATCCAATATTTTGTCAAGTATAATGATGTTAAGGTTTGAAAAAAGGTATTGTATCTGTAGTAATTTAAGAGTTTTTCAATCAGATCTTTTATTAACATTGCGTGATTAACTTGTCACTCTTGCAGCCAGGGCCTTTTGATACCTAGCGGTGTCTTATTTAATAATAAAAAATAAATAAATGCCGATCGTAACAATTGCGTTCGAAGCTAAAATAGCTTATATCACTGACTGTACACGGCAATGGTGTGATAGAACTTTTTAAAGAAGCAGTAAATTGTACAAGTGAGAGAGGGACGCGGCTAGCCGGGGCCCTACCAGGAGAGGGAGAGGTCCAAACTAATTTCGCATACAAGTCTGGAGACGGTCCACCCCCCTTTCCACCCTCTACCCTCCCCAGCATCACTCTCCCTCCCCCTCAAGCCTCGGTCTTCTTCTCCTGTGTATTTTTATTTTCATCTTAGTTATTTGTATAAGGCAGTTGTTCTCCAACTATGCACTTAAGATAACCCTTTTTAAGCGATGATTACATAAACAATTATACATATTGAAAGTAAAACCACCCAATATGCCATTTCGCTCATCAATAATTCGAAGTGAAAATATAGTGCAGTCACGGGGATTCAAACAGAGAATCTCGAAAAATGATCACGCATTTTAATAATAACATACTTTATACAAAATTGTGGTATATCATCATCATCATCATCAGCCTGTGTCCGTCCACTGTTGAACGTAGGCCTCCCGCATGAGTCTCCATCATCTTCGATCCTCCGCCTTCCGCATCCAGGTCACTCCCGCTATTCTTCTTATATCGTCAGTCCATCTTGTAGGGGGTCGGCCAATGCTTCGTTTGCCAGTTCTTGGGCGCCATTCCAGCCATTAAATTGTTGAACATAGGCCTCCCTAATGAGTTTCTATGCCTCTCGGTCCTTTGCTTTACATCCAGTTTTGCCGGTTTTTGGGCGCCAATTCTACAATTTTCAACCGAATTCTGTTTGACAGATATGTTCTTTACTTGAGTGTGCCTGAGAATATTTAATTGAAATACAAAATGGTACTTATATTATTATTATTATTATATTAGTATTTGTATAGCGCTCTTTTATGACCGAATGATCATTCCAAAAGCGCTTCTTTGCCTCTCTGAGTAAAAAGGTGGGTCTTGAGTCTGCTTCTGAAAGATGCCTCCGCTTTAAGCTCTCTTATGCTTTCCGGTAGCGAGTTCCAAGCCATTGGTGCCGCGTAGCTGAAAGCCGGATTGCTAAAGACCGTGCTAGGACTACCTCCCGTTAGCTGCAGGGTGCTTCTGTTTGCTCTAGCTGATCTGAGTGTCTCTCCACGCGCGCTTATTTCTGAAGGCTTGATAAGTTCTGTCAAATAGCCCGGTGCATTTCCGTTGAGTGCCTTGTAAGCTAAGAGGCATAATTTGTACTGTATTCTAGCCTAAACTCTCAAACTCTTATAGTTTCGTGGAAACCTCTCGTGGAGGCTTTAGAGGTCTGCATTTTGAGAATCTCTTGCGCAAGGGCAAGCCGGGCGTCCGGTGGGACAGTGAATGAAAAATATTTATATTTTTTCGGTCCTCTCCTGCGAAAATAGAGGAATTTATCTCATTTCTTAGCCTCGTATGAGTAAACACGCCAGCCTCGCCCAACACCCTTGAGCACAAAACTCAAACATTTACTCAGACTCTCTTCTCCACTTCTCTTCTCTCCTATTTACGGTCTTGTTTATGTTGCAATTGATGAATATCATACTAGCTTACATCATAATAATTACTTCTTCAAAATTTAAATAAGAATTTTTAGCAATGGATGCTTTAGAACGAAAAACACGGCTCTTAGAGAACTCTTTTTAATTTGAAAATTTACAAAATGCTGTGCAACAGCGTTTGCTGATATGCAGATCTTACACCTAGCTGAGTGGGTCAGAGCATTGTGATTTTTGAAAGTTACATATATTTAGGCGAACAGGTCACTGAAAGCGGTGATCTGAGGAAGGAGCTGCCCGCCTTGGTAACGTTGAATAGTTTTTTAATTCCATACGCAATATTTGGTAGCTTCATTTGATCAAAAAATAATCTACATATAAAGACTTAAATATTTTATTTGGTAATAATTTTGTGCATTTTTCAATGGTTTCTATATAAAAAAAACGGTCGATTTATTTAAGACGACATGTTTCAGCTACCTAGAGTAACCATTGTGGTATCAATTTAAAAGGTAAGTATACGGTGTTCATAATTAAAGGTGTGAGTAGGTGAGTGTATGTAGTGAGATGAATGTAAGCTTGTAATGTAAAGAGCAATTATTTCTTGAGAAGTTTTGATGAAATAATGATATTTTTAGACGGTACTTTGTTGAAAATCAAATATACCCACGAATCAACTATGAATGATATAAAAGCATTTTCTCGATCAAATCAATTAAGTAATTTATCGAACTGAATAAAATTTAATGAACGTGAAATAATTAATTCGAACCATTAAGAGTCTTTTAAAATATTTATACATTACGCTATAGGAAGATATTCACGAGAAAATAAAACATAAATGATTATTTATTTTAATTCCATTTATTAAAAAAAACAGCACACAGTATGAACTCGTTCAATCACTGAAAATAAGTTAAGCATTGGTCGCGGACCATATATTGGATGGTTCACACCGTATGTCGCTAACCGCATGTCGCTGGTTGATTTGAGCAGCTCCTTAGGATCAAATAGTCCAAGCCTCTGAATGGTCGGAATAATCATCTGACCTTCTTTGAAAATTCAATAAAAAAATATATTGTATAATATACATGCATCAATACTATACATTCCGTCCCTTCAAGTACCAGGATCTCTGCCTTGGTAATTGTCGTGAACCAAATATGTTCCCAAGTAATGTTTTAGCGCCTTTTCTGATACGTTTAAGTGCCTCGACTGAATTTTAATAATAAAAGCGAGACAGAGAAATATACAAATAACGTCTGAGAATGAGATAGACAAATAGGAGTATTAATAATAATTTGAGAAGGTCGTCTTTAACTTATTTTAAATTATATAAGCAGGATAGATTTATGCGCAAAGCTTAAGATAGAAAGAGATGTACATACGGGCGTTAATTATTATTTTTATTATCATTGGAATCGTCTCTTGTAAGAAAGACAAAGGTGAATGTTTCCGCGCCTTTTCCGATATGTTTAGGAGCCTGAACTTAATTTTAAATATAAAGGCGGAAAGTGGAGAGGGACGGTAATATGCCTGTATGTAGGGTGGGAGGGGGAGAGCTCATACGAGCAAGGCTTAGTGCGACAGAATGTGGAGCCAGGTGTAGTCAAACAATGAAGAAAATTCAAATAAATTGAAATTTATTATTTTCTTAAAGATATATGTGAAGTGAAGTAAAGATATACCATATTTAAATAACTTCTTAGGTTTTCACGGCCAGATTTGATATTGTGGCTTTTGGGTTTAGCCGTGTGTAGCGAATTTCTTCTTACCAATATTTCGACCCCCATTGCAGGGGTCTTCTTCAAGAATAATACTAAAGTCATCAATCCTGAAGAATACCCCAGCAATGGCGATCGAAATATTGGTAAGAAGAAATTCGCCACAGACGGCTAAACAAAAAGAAAAGCAAACACGATCAAAATCTATGGTGCTTAGTAATGATAACTTATGTTGTGTTTGTATGTGGGTCGGGGAGATTGAGATTGTATTAAGGATAAAACAAAGATATTAGAAGAGCATTCCAAAGCTTACCGGTGGCATTCAGGATTTTTTTTTTAAAACCACCATTTCTTGTGTATGTGTTAATTTGTGTGGATTTATTGATGAGATCTAGACTGCATAAAAGAGGAATGACAGATACTGGAATAGCATTCCAGAGCTTTCCGGTAAGATTTAGGAATGAATTTTAGAAAACTGTCATTTCTTGGTCGTTAGCCTAAGTAATCGAGAATATTTTCTATGCATTTGAAAATGTATTTTTATCAGAGAAATATTGTATTTTTGAATATACGTTATACTCCATAAACTAATCAATACAACAATTCAACGGCTGATACAAATTTCAAAGAAAAGACCATCTTATATGGCATTTAATTAATCATAGAAATGGATGCGGCGATTCAACGCCCATCGCGCTAACCATTTGTCTATTTTGGGTAACGAATCGGACATGGTGTACAGGTCTGTGGTTCAAATACCCATGTTTGCTGTTAAAGAGATGTTTTTTTTTTTTGATTAAGTAATGAGAGAAATTTCATCTAAAATAGTGTTTTTATATGAAATTTAAAATGGTTCTTAAATAAATTTAAAATTTATTTAAAAACCATCTCAGAGAGGCGAGCCCAATGGATCGGTCACATCATGAGCCACGATGGTCTTCTTACGATATTGCGGAAGGGACGGTTGAGAGTTGAAACTGTTGAGGGCGCCTTAGACGGGAGTATTTACAGCAAGTGATCGAGGACATGAGTTGTAGCTCTTATGCTGAGCTGAAGAGGACTGCAGAGGATCGAGAGGAGTGGAGATCGAGATGCAGGATTTTGTTCCTGCGAACCAATCCACCGGATTGATACTACGAAGAAGATTATTTTATGTGTATGGGAAATAATATTGTTCTTCTTCGTAGTATCAATCCGGTGGATTGGTTTGCAGCAACAGAATCTTGCATCTCGATCTCCATTCCTCTCGGTCCTCCGCAACCCTTTTCAGCTCAGCATAAGCGCTACAATTCATGTCCTCGAATATTGTTATAGTTGTATAATAAATTTTATTGTGAAATTTAATTTTTCTGATTTAATAGTATTTTTAATTATTTTGTGATTATTTTGATGTTTTTTAAAAGTTTTGCGATCCCATGCGTAGGTATTTATTTTGCACAAAGAGAGTCTGCGTGTATGATTGCTTGCACGCCAGACAGAGAGGGCAACATTCATCTGCGTATTTGTTCCGCGGGACAGAGCGAGACACAAACACCCACCCATACCGAGCAAGTGAGTAAAATAATTCTAATGGGATTCTTATAAGATGCCGAAGGATCTTAGTGGTAAAATGCTCCACTGTCATGCAAGCGATCCAATGTTCGACACCTGGCAAAACTTTTTTTACGTGATTTCGCTGGTACGTGATTATTTTAAAGGCACCGTTACTTTTTTATGCGATTCCTTGGTACTTCTTGAAACGATATTTTGTCGAATATGATTGTTGAAAAAGATTCATTGAGTTATATGAAAATTTAGCTTTACTTACGTTCCATTTTCTGGAACAACTTATCACTTAAAAATAGAAGGGATGTACAAGTATATACGTATATAAATTTGCTTTGGGACACTTTTTAGTATCAAATGGTATAGGACTTGGATGTGACGGGTTAATCATCAATCTCTCCAAAAATGTTGATTAACACATAATATGCCACCAATACTACATCTGCAGTCCCTTCAAGTCTCCGGAAAGTCGTCAGGATATGTTCCATAACCATATATTTTCTTTGGTGAACATCTGGGTGCAGACATGACGTCGGGACAAGACATGCAGCTAAAAGATGGAAGGCGGCAATTTGTGGTGATTATTTGTTGAGAATGGTCCAAGCCTCGGGAGATCGAGTTAATCGTAAAATCTCCTTAAAAATATTTATTTACATCGAAACATGCCTCGGATACCCAAGCTGCCATTTTATTTTATTACCCAGACTCCTACTTTGGAGGTTGTCGGAAAAAATATATGTTTGAAATTTTTGATGACCAAATGCACCAGATCTTCTTCGTAGTATCAATCCGGTAGATTGGTTTGCAGCAACAAAATCTTGCATCTCGATCTCCACTCGATCTTCTGCAGTTCTCTTCAGCTCAGCACACGAGCTACAACTCATGTCCTCGAACCAGATAATCAAACAATATTTATAAATACAACAGTTTTTCTTTTTTACAGACTCCATAGCGCTTTGTCGTGCTTATAATAGTTTCAAAAAGCTTGCACAAATAGATGTGTTAAAAAATTAACGTAAGAATAGCTAAGAAAAACGGAACATATTCGTATTTAAAATAGTTAGGGAGCATATATGAAATTCTGATATACAAGAGGGCGAATGTATAAAATGAATCATTAGAAGAAGATGATTAGTTATAAAATATATATTTCATATTAATTTTTAAAAGGAAGATTTATGAAGAACAATAATTCCTAAGAGGTGCGAGTATACAGCACCTTAAGACTAAAGGCTTGGTGTTTCGTGGGTGGGGGATGTCGGGGAAGGACGAGTCCGAAATGGTCCGCGATATTTTTTGTTCGGGGGACACATATTTTACATATGAGGATAAAAGGATAAGGCCCGTGATGAAAAATGAACGTAAGGGCGGTGGAAGGTGGGGAGCAATCAACCGGTAATGTGTTATTCTTTTCAGGATGCGTCTTGAATCATTATTCCCTGAAAAGATGTTTAAGATGACATTAGGGTCACTGGAAGAATCGAAAGAAAAATATTGCGTTGATCACAGTATTTAACTAAACAACTGCTATATACGTCACGCGTAAATTATAGTAACATAAGACTTCACTTACGTCAAGAATCTTGAGCATACTATACATAATGGGCACTACAATATTTAACGTTCATGCCGGTGGGTGTAGCTCCAATGTCGGCGGGTATAGCTCAATGGTCAAAGCGTTTGCTTTGCAAGCCAAAGGTCGTGGGTTCGATCCCCGACGAAGATAAAAAAAAACGATTGTTGGCGTGAATTTGATCCCTCACCCGTAAAATACCAGTCATAGCCTATTAATTAAAATCGTCCCGTGAAGACCACCCATTCATAGTAAATTCCTGTAACAATTAAGGATGATGCGTGAATCTCGGGCTGTAGTCTATGACGTTGGCGGATCAACACTCCACGTGCAGCGCTTAGCCATACGCACTATGGTAAGTGTCATAGAATTCCACAGATGAGACTTCATAATTACTGTCACCATCTGTCAGTATTCTCCTGTATTTGTTTACATACAAAATACTGACAAATAACTACTTATCTTGATAAAAATATTTTTTCCCAAATAATAATAACACACTTACGTGTACGTTCAAATTTTTATTAATTGTTATTCCAAACTCGAATAATTCAAAGATGAGTATTTTTCAGTCCTGTAACATCCACACACAAGTAAAAAAACACATTTTCTAAACACTTTTGCTTTTTTAGAGCATGATATTGTAGATAAGTTGTATATAATAATTTTTGAAGAAAAAATTTCTCCCGTTTCCAAGTTTTCAGTTGAGTTTAAAATTGATTGTTTCAATTATTTCCACGAAAATATTGCCTACATTATAATCGACGCCCTTCTGAACAACGAAATTTTGAAAAAGAAATCATTACCTGAAATTTAAAAAAAAAACTGGTTATCGTACGACAACATTCTTAAAAATATAGTTCGTTGTACACTGTACCATATCCCAGGTAAGGTGCAATCAGCAGGTAATGCGTTATCATTTTCGGAATGGTTTTTGGGTCTCGCATACTCTTGTTGCAAAAAAAACTTACCCCGAATTTTGTATTTTTTATGCGACCTTTTGTCACTGTCTCCCCTTCTCTCCCCAACTTGGGTGACTAAATTTTCCCGTTTGTCTAGAATTAAATATTCAAAGCAAGTATTTTTTATGCTAAACAGATGCCACTTTTAAAAATATATAAACTTATACAAAATCAATATTTTCAATTATATTTTAATAATAGCGTCTCCCAGCCCGCATTGCTAGGAGTCCAAAAATTATAATTTAGTGTCTTCTTCATGTTAGGTTTCCAGAACACAAGAGAATAATAAAATAGCACTATTTATTTTTTACAAATAAATATTATAATTTCTGAAAAATAATGGTTATGACAAAAATAATTGTTTAATTTTTTAATATATATTTATTTTTTATTTAACTATTTTTACATATTTAATATTATACTACCCGTATATCCATACTTACATTTTTAAATAAATCGTTGCTATTAATTTTTCAAAATATTACGTATTTTTTTGTATTACTATTCTTTGAAGGACGCGTCTACTTAGTTTATTATTATAAAAAATATATTATAGTTTTTAAACGTGGTATTTAGGTTTTGGAATGCTTACCCCCAATTGTGATCCATCTCTTATTTATGAATCAAAACCTTTTCATCATTCCGTAGAAACCTAGTATACCAAAAAATGTTTATTGAAATTGTTAGTTAATAAAGTAATTTAGTTATGAGCAGGTCATATCTGTCGAAGAGACGACGGTCGATGGGGAAGAAAAGTATTGGAATGGCACCCAAGAGCTGGCAGACGAAGCATTGGCCGAACCCTTTCAAAATGGACTGACAACATAAGAAGAATAGCAGAAGTGACCCGGATGCGAAAGGCGGAGGATCGAAGAGTATGGAAACTCATGCGGGAGGCTTACGTTCAACAGTGGACGGATACAGGCTGATGATGATGAAAGTTATCAATATAATAAAGTTTATTTGACGATTACATAACTTCATAGACTTAAATGTACCCAATGAGCCTAGAAAAAAGATTAATCTGTCAAAAAAAAATTTGACGTAATTTATTTAGAGAGAAAACCTAATTTATATTTGAGAAGAATTTTTAAGAGGCTTCTACATGCGCGCTCTCACACACACGTGCGCGCGCCCACACGTCATTTACATACGCACACATGAGGGCGCATTCCCACAAAGGATTGGGGGGCGTATGGGGGCAAGAGGGGCTTGAGGGGGCTCGAGGGGGGCGAGTCGAGTCAAAATCGAAATGAAATAGGAAAGTAGAAAAATGAGATGCAGAGGAAAAAACTTCAAAGTCAGGGCTGTGCATACATTGCGAATGAGAAAACTGTGCAATTGAAAAAAACTATTTTATTAAATTTATTTAGTAAATTGTATAAATATAATTTTAAATATTTCAACATTTGCGTTGCATTAATTATATTAATATAAAATATGAACTTAATACTTACATTCTTCTTCCAAATAAACAAAATAGTTATAATACATAAATAGTATTAACCTTGGTTTTTATATGTTTCACATTCTGTAGTGTTTATTCACTAATTTAAAGACCGCGTAATTGCTTTCCATGAGAGTTTCATCAGTTTTTCGTTTGTATAAAACTTACTATGTTTAAACTCGTCTCACATTTGCCGAACATCCATACATGTTTAACGTGTGTCGACTTAGATCTGGCAGTTTCCAAAGTTCCTTCCTTAATTCCACTTTTGGAATGCTCTTCCATCGCCTGTGTTTCTTCCTTCCTACAATCTCCCCAACCCACACACAAACACAAACAAATCACACGTTACCGCCTGCAGCGTCCAGCCTCCCTGGCTGTGCGTTATAAAGTGCACTGGCCTTAGCTGGCTGTGCTCTCCTGCATGCAATTACATAAAAAATAAAGAAATATACCATATAAAAGTGAAGAATTAATGTCTTACATTGAAAGCAAAACTGTGGTAAGTGTATGGCTTAAATATAAATGTGTATTTTTTAAATATTTATTTAAGTAATATTCAACAATTTATTTAAAAAAAGGTGAAAGTAAAAATTTGAATCGCACAATGTATACTCATGTCTGATTAATTATATTCGACGTTGATTACTGGGCCAATTATGCGAAAGCGAAAAAAACCAGAATAAAAGCGAAAAAGAGTTTCAATGTGGAAGTAATTGTAATGGTGAAACAAACATAAATGAAATCCTTTAAAGTAATACGATATTTGTATAAATTTCTTTGCACAATAAAGCCGATAATTTATGTAAGAACTTTTAATGCATCAAAAAGAAATTTGGCATCTCTCGCAGCGGGGTAGCAACAATGTATGGATTTTCATATTTTCATCAAAATCCTCGCACAGAACAGATATGAGCGACGAAGCCTCCCTCTAACACTTTGGTGCATCCAGCCGGCCATCCCCACATCCTCAACCCTCCATCAGCCTTCCAGGGTGGCAAGGGGTTGACCAGGAACCGGAAGAACAGAAAACACACCCTATTGCAAGCTGAGATCAGGAATTCCATGCTTAAAATGCATGTTTATTCATGTATGTACGTTGCACAAGAAATCGATTCACCTATACTTGGAACCAAGATTGATATATAATATATGCGTTTTTTTTAAACTGTCTGTGTGAATGGTGACTTATAGTCTGAGAAAGTTTATATAAATTAGCTGTTAATTATAATTTCGTTCAACTATGACGTTTCGTTTTCGGAGATGATTTCAAAAGAAAAAAAAAGAAAAATCTAGATGTTATGTAATCACATATTTCTACTTATTTAACTTGATTGTTTAACAAATTTATGTTTCTTTACTTCTTAATTTTTTTATTAAAACGCTTAGTAAAATATACAATACAAAAGTAAAAAATTATACATAATATTGCGATTTGAAAAAAAACAGATTAAAATACAATTAACCAAATTAATCAATTAATTAAAATACATTTTCTTAATGATGTTTTTCATTTATTTTATTCATGAATTCCATATTTAACCTTATGATATATTAAATTCAAAATATTTACTTGATATGTTTCTAAATTTTTTTAAATTTGAATTGCATAGTGTACATAGAACACTGCCATGCCAAATAAATTCATCTTAAAGACTCTAGTTTAGACACCTATTTAAAACCACTTATAAAATTTTAAATATTTATTAAATTTTTATATCATTAAATTGAAATACAAGTGTGTGGCTTCTATTTATAGTTGTGAGGCTGTATGCAATAAGCTGCAGTTTTTGTTTGGTTTCAAATGCAATTCCGTAGCAAATGTACGTCGCTACGAGTGCATGGCTCTACAGACGTACAAAGTCACCTCCAACCTCAGGCCAATAGTGAAAGGCGTAGACTTCCGTAGACAGATACGAGTACTTCGATGGTACTACGAAAGTATGTTTTACAAGTAAAAGTGAATCACTAAAAGTATCCAAGATATATTAGGTAATTATATTACAGCTGTAGTATTCAAAGAGAATTTCAAATTTAAGAAAGTGTATTGATTTTAAATATATATTAAAATTAAATGGATGATGAAAATACATTCATATAACTATAAAAAATATTTCAAATCTCTTACTGAAATTCTTCAATCGATGAAAATCTTACTCTTACTTAGAGAGTAGATAGTAAATAGCTCATACAAGGCCTAGGGGATTTCATGAGGTAAGTCATTCGTTAGGGACAAATGGTTCAATCTTCAAGAGTATCGGGCTATTCACTGGATTTCCTTAAATGTTTATGAATAAAACCTTCAAAAACTGTCTGAAAATGAACGTAATTGACGGAGCTTCAGGAGGCAGAGCTAATTTAGGAGGAGGCGAGGAACATGGCGATAAACAAAGCTTTTTTGTTGTATTTCGTGTCGACCATATGTTCCAGTTACAGGAGTTGAAACGATGAGAAGTATATTTTTTTATAAATATATTTATCTTTTGTTTATTAAAAAACACTTGATTTTTGTATAAAATGAATATGAAATTATAATCGTAAAAGTGAAGTCAACTTGTAATTTTCTTTATGATACATTTATTTTACGAGTATCTAAAAATTAAAATATCCATCTTTAATCGGAATACTTGCAGAGGAATACCATTACAGGTTTTTGATTTTTTTGTGGATTATATGACGTTCAGGCGGGTTGGTAGTCAGTACTAAGATATAGATCTACTATTTCATTTAATGTTCTTCACCACAACAACATGATATACAATAATTGAAACTATTTTATTTTCAACATTTTTTTCTTCATGCGGAACCGCTCTTTTCGCACATTTTATCCATATTTCCACCTGAGGATGTTTTAACATTCCACCACCAGTCGTAGTGTGCTCGGGTGGGTACAGGAGGGCGCAAAAAAAACCTCCCCCGGGTCGTCGCGGCTGCGAGGAATTTCCATTTGGTAGTCGCTCGAATTCAGAATGGGCACATCGCTCAACCTACGGGACACCGTGTACCAAGAACCCGCGTACCAAATACAGGATAACTGAACATTTCCTCGTATTAATATATATATTTATGTATTATATATATTTGATCATATATTTATAAACAGAACACATGCTCCAATAAAACATGATGCATACATTTAAAAAAATACAATTAACACATAAAGAGAAAATACTTAAGTTCAGGAAACCAATGCAATCAACAATAGAGAAAAAAGGATTGACGTGTACTGGTAGCCCATATAAAAGTCTTATTGCAGTTAAACTCCACAGGTACCAACTGGAATGGAAAACATTGGATGGCTACGAGCACAGGTATACCGATTCGGAATATAAAAATTCAAGAATCCTGTGCTTGTGAATAACACCACAAAAGAGTAGAAATGCATGTTTTAAGACTAGACACATAGTAACAACAAGGTTTCCCGCATGATTCATGTAATATTCAACGAATGCAAGCTCAGTGTGGAAGCTTCATCAGCATTCTAGGAGTGTCAATGCTTGCAAGATTTATAAAAACTTTAGGCCTATGAATAACGGTCTTTGTTTCACTGACGTACAAATTATAATTCTATATTTTCCTCACATTCATCCATTTCTCAAATAAGGCATTCCCTTTTAGTCATCATCATCACTATATATTTACAGTTTCATATGGTCTTCACCTTATTTCATGGAATAAAGAGTAATTAAATTTACACGCATCGTAGAATCTTTTTTAAATGATTTCTTTGTCACCCTCACAATCGTGCTATTCTTTAGTATGCGTTAACATATGAAAAAAGGAGATGGAGAGGGAAGATACAGGCTGTCTGATACTCGTACATGCTCGTGTGTTCGTGAGATAGAGCAGGAGAACAGTCGCCTGCAGAATGCATGGAGATGCAATACTAGCTGATGTACGTTGGCTGCCTATTTGTTTCGACATTTCTAAAGCGCAACACTAATCGTGACATGCAATATTGCATTCTGTACACGTGACTTCAAATTTTCGAAAATATTTGACAGTTTGAATTAATATTAACAGTTTTAACACATTCCTTACGACACATATAAAATATGATAAACTACCGTGTAATAAGGAGTATATAGATATTAGTTTATAAATTTGCTTTCATTTTAATAATTATAGTAGTTATAGTATTTTAACAATATTTCAAGAAGTATTTTCTGACGCATTATGTATTTCACTTGTTATAATATTTTTTTACACAATCATTATTAATCAATAATTGTAGATAATAAGATAAGAGAATAAACTATTAGCTTAGAAATTGTATTCAATTATATTTGATTCCCATCGTTATCAATTTTGTGTAGAGGGCATGGTTTTGTTTGTATTTGCAATCATTAAATTGATTTAAACTTAAAGACTTTTTACTAAAACTACGTTGAATGTTAAATTCTGTACTATGAGCTTAAATATAATTTCAACTATTGAATATGCAGTTCAGCAAAAATGACTTTACACAAGGCAGGAGCAATGACAACGAACAGAACTGAGTGGTAGCAAATTTGTAACAATATGGAAATCTGATTTTGAAATGGTTATTAAAAAGGCATCATTATGAAAAATTAACGATAAGTGTTTACAGAGAAAAAAAAGTTTATGGTAGACACTTATTTAACATACTTTTGTGTTACTAGTAGCAGACCAAAGGGTATATTTCTAGACCTCGGCACAATATATTAGAGACGTCTCCCGTACTGGAAGTGCAAAATTAAATTCAAGACCTCAGATAAATTAGTCTTTCTGTCGCAAAATTGGAGTCTGGTCTACAAGAAAATAAACGAAAACTACAGACAGAAAAATAGCAAAGAGATAGGAGAATGCTTCACAGAGCAAGGCAGTTTGGACGGTAATGTTACGTATTAATTATGGTTGAAACTGTAAAATTGAAACTAACATTTTTTAGCAAACAGTTTCTTCATACTTAAATCTGATTTTTGATATAACTAAATAATAAAAAATGTTCAACGAAACATTATTTTAATTTATATTGCTTATACGTGCATCTCTTAGTTACTAAAAATAATTACGTATTGTAGTTTTTGCCAATACGTTAATGTAAGTAATGTATACGAAAATGAGTTTTATAAATTATTTTACTAAACTTATAAACTTATTACGTGTTTTATTCAAAGATAAATATTTTTATAACCTCAGAAGAACTAATAAAAAAACTATGATTGATACTGACACTGCGAACTTTAAGTTTGTCCATAAGCAATGCTCATCGTGATCCTTTTTAAAAATGTAAGAAGAGATTATTTAATCATATGTCATATCTAGTCATGTTTGTGAAAGTGAAGATAGTTTAATACTGTATTTGTTTACCTAACGTTCGTTTGAACAAGACTATTGGGCTTATAATGATTCGAATCAATTATAATGATTTGTCTTTAAAACATTTTTCTTATGTAAATAATCTAAACATAATAAGTATGTCTTAAAAACTTTATATTTATATTTATAAATGAGGCTATACATGAATAGTATAATATAAAAATAATTTTGATATAAAGGCGTTTATTAAAAATCACTTTTCTTTTGAACGTCATTTTGTTAGTTATTTTGCCAAACACCAAACACCTGGGCTTGTGCAAATATTACTGAGGGTCTTTCTTAAGGTGCCTCTTCTGACGCGCCCATCACAAACCTATATTTGTTCACCATTTGAGAGAAAGTAAAGATTTACAGTAATGATATAATTTTACTCCTTTGCTACTTTTTTCTAACAAAATACAAACAGAAGAATACCGCCAATGGTAAACGAAAATATTTTATCTGTAATGTATGACGATACGAATTTTTAAAGATTCTTTTTACCCACATACACGCACAAAATTACCAACATACGGTTCTGATCCTGTGAAATCTATGGCTTTTTAGTAACGAAGATTGCCTGATTGAACAACTCTCTCAATGTCTGCGAATGTCTATGAAAAAGTCAGAGAAAAAATAACAATTCAGCACACACAGCTTAACCTAAAAAGTCACAAATCTTAACAGTTTCAGCGTTCGATATCCGTTTCTGATATCGTAATTTTAAAATTCCTTTATAAAATCAGCTTAGCTTCCCAGAGCTCTGCCGAGTTCCTTGTACTCGTATATAGTTTAGTTGCAGCTTTCTAGGTTGACAAGATCATGAAAAATGGCAGCTGTAATTAATGCCTCTAAATTTGAAAACAACGTGGTTCTTTCATTAGATATAGGTTTAGCCGAGGAAAATTTCTACATTTTTAAGTGTGCTTTTAAACATAATTTAAAATATAAGTTAGACTATTATGAGTAGAAAGCATGTATAGTGGAGATACATGATACTAAGCAGTGATTAGTTCTATAAGATAAAGATCAATTTACAGCTTTTAATAACGAATTGTATTTATTTTATATTTTGAACCCGTGATTCTAGCATAGCAGCTAAACGTTGTGACTCTCGGCCATAACTATGGGCCAGCTTTTATACTACAAAGGAATTTATTTGTCACGAGTGTTTGCTCTGGGCATTAGGGCGGCAGTTTTATTCGAAATGCAAACGAGCGGCAAAATATAGAAAAAGAAACGTTATTTTTTCACGATCGATTTTTGAAGAAACGCAAATAAATTTGTATAATCCGTGATTTCTGAACAGACTGTTATCTAGTCAATAATTTTACTAACAAAAGATAATTTGAAGTAAAAATAAATAAATATATATATATAATTATCTCGCCAACGTTAAACGAGAAAGTTACATAAATTCTTGGTTATATCCAAATATAATTGTGTAGATTGTAGTTGCATATTTTTGTAAAAGTTTACCATTTATAACAGTATTGAATAATCACACACAGAAATACACAGCCGTTTCAAGTGATAGATCGGTCACATCATGCGCCACGATGGTCTTGGGTCAAGGGATGGTTGAGGGTAGAAACTTTAGTGGGCGCCCTAGACGGGAGTATTTGCAGCAAGTGTTCTAGGATATGAGTTGTAGCTCTTATGCTGAGCTAAAGAGGGTTGCAAAGGATTGAGAAGAGTGGAGATCGAGATGCAAGATTTGATGCTGCAAACCAATGCACCGGATTGATACTACTACTAATAAGATAGGAGGAAAAACAGATGCTGTGTTTCTAGTCGTAGTATACAAGTTGATGAATATATTAATATACTTGTCCAGACGATTAAATAATTTTATGAAGTAAATGTTTTTTACTATTACTATCATTAAAACTAATTTTAACTCAGGTCAGTTGATAAAATAAATAGAAAAATAACATAGTATTAAATACATTATTAAAAATACGAGTCTCTCACACTAACATATTACACTTGCACACATATAAATAATAATGTAAATGTGTGTAGGCGATCTGATGATAAATTGTAGTGGACCTCGCGAGGGCGGGTGGGGGAGGGAGGGCAGGGGTGGATTAGCGGGAGAGGGGGTGGGATAGGTGGCGGAATATGGAGAGGGGAGGGGGAATTCAATTCACGTGGCCGCCCGACTGGGGCTCACATGTGAACACGTGCACGTATGTGTGTGTGAGTGTTCTTTGAGAAAATTTGCGCTTCGCTGTGAAGTGCTCGGAAAATCTTAATTAATTAAATTGAACGCTTTAGACAATTTATCACTAGTTCACCTATCTGTGGGTTGAGCCGCCCCTTAGCACAAAGATTAAGAGAAAACACCCAAAAATGTGTCTCGACTACTACAGTTATTCCTCTACCAAGCACTCTGGGTTCTTCTCTGAAAGCTGTCACGAACTTTATATGTTCCGTGTGGACCTACAGGTGCAGATATGTCCTAAAATAAGAAATTTTTAGTATCAGCTGATCGAACTAAGAGGCTTGCAGTAAGCATATGTTCCAGATATGGCACGGATATGGGAAGAAGAAGCACCTATTCAACAATATCAAGTACGTAAAACTTTTTACAGACATCCTTATTCTTGTGATATATGTCGACGTATAACAAATATATTATTTTGCTCCACCTTTAACAACACATATAGTCTTTTGAACGATCTCCTAGTATCTATTTTTCTTCCCATATACAACATGAATCTCTTTAAAAAATACATTGAAATCAACATATCCTTTCCGCACGCGTCTAGCCAACCCACTTAAACTTATAAAGTTTATAACCACGCCCTCTACTACTAAGGTTCTCTTATGCGTGTACTTATAATTTAAAAAAAAAGTGCACGGATGAACTTAGAGCTTAAAGTATGATATGTCGCAATTATTACTGATATTCTCAAAAGTTCGAGTATACTGTTATTCTTTTAAAAAAGGCAGTCTTTGGCAATATATATATATAATCGTGTCGGAAACAACAGGGTCAGATCCTGTCTGCCCAGAAGTGGGCGACGTCGATAGCGTTACTTCTGGCCATCATCAGGTCTTCCTGGGTGCAGCCACTGCGCACACTCCAGAAGGTGTGACAGGGTCTGCTCCACGCCGCAGTCACATTCAGTCGGTCCGCTGTAAAACTGCCAGGCCCTCATTTGTGTCCTCGTCTTGCATACTCCGGTCCGAAGTCTGTTAAGGGACCTCCATATATTCCACCCTTGGTCATGTCCAGGGGCTAGGTCCTCTTTCGGGGCAATCCAAGTATTCCCCTCAGTTACGCTTCTCCACATGTTCAGCCGCAGGGTGGCCTCAGGTATCTCCAGTTCCGTTGTCGACTGTAGGAAACTTCTTCTTGATTTGAGCCGTGTAGTTATCTTTTGGTACCCAAACATAGGGTGGAGTGCGTCGTGGGTTGCTTTGGTGAGTTCCTTCTTGGTAGTAACTTCTCGCCGTATGTTTGGTGGGGCAATGCCCGAGAGTTGATATAGCATTTGGCAATGTGCAACTCACTGATGTTCTTATTATGCTTACAGCATACTTTTCTATAAAGATGTTGCCACAGGAGGACATAGATTGATGATACTGTTTATTCAAGCGTTTTTTATATTTTTGCGTTCATTCTGTGTTCGCTCAATAGCTAGAACATATAATCGTCGCAAGCTGTCTCCACAAAGTGTGTCAGCTGCCATGCTTTTCGCTTCATTCCATGTCAACTCTATTTCTCGAAGCTCCGCTGAGGACCTGCGTCATGAAAAACGGCTCGCACACAAGAGCCTAAAGAATCAACTATGGCTTAGACTCAGGTCCATCCTTGTGGAATAAAAGCTTGACGAGTCGTTATGTCATTCTTTACGAAATAAAATTAATATTCTGTGAAATAGCATGAAGATTTTATTCTTTAATTATAAAATATTATTTTAAATATCTAAACAGACTTTACTACACCGCGAGCAAGTCTTGAAAAATTCTCTCAGTAAGGAGGAATGGCTCCTTTCTCACACACACAAATAAACACAGACACATACATGTGAAAAAAATCTTCACACATACGCACACCAACATATCACACCAACACACGTAAAAACCATGTGTACGTGCACTAAAAGGGGAGATCTGGGAGAAAGCGTACCGACAGAAAAATTAAATTATATTTCACAAGCGGTGTCAGCCGGTTATTAAGTGGCCGGTCGCCATTTTGGTATTACATTATTTTTTATTATTATTATTGACGCCGTATTTTCGGCATCGATGTGCCGGTCGGTGATCGGAGGAGCGGTCGGAGGGGAGACTCATTTCAAGCTCGGCGAGCGTATCGAAGAACTTTTGGTTTGAATGAAGTGTTGGATTTGGAAACTAACGTGGGAGACCTACGGTCAGAAATTGATGATGATGATGATGGTGGTTCTTGAGGCTTAAAAAATATGTTCCGATTTCAAAATTAACAAGTATGTAGGAAGTAAACGAAGGTTACTAAACTAAATATTCATTTCCATTAAGAAAATTTTCATATAATCCACTTATAAATCTTGCCATCAAGAATGGCTCTGATATTGTTCATATGTTAAACCGTACAACCATAAAATAGTTTTAAAAATAAATAACTGCATATAATATTAAGGATGATGGCTTGATTTTTTGGCGAATAAGGAATTTGGTCTTGATGCTGCATGTAAGCATAAGCTATAGCCGTCTTTCTTTAGGATTCCGGACTCTCGTCATCCTATTAGTACCCTCAAGAACTATGTATAACATTATTGTTAAGTTTAATTGTTGAAGTTTCTAGAGACAGAGTTGTTATGGTAAGTGGCTAAGACCATTGCTTATATAACTTTTAAATAGGTAAAATAAACACACAAAATAAATATCATGAATTTCGTAATTTTATGATTTTCATTTCATTTTCACTTGGATTGCCCCGAAGAGGACCTAGCCCCTGGATACGACCAGGTGTGGAATATATGGAGGTCCCTTAACAGACTTCGGACCGGAGTATACAAGACGAGGACACAAATGAAAGACAGACTGTTTTACAGCGGACCAACTGAATGTGACTGCGGCGTGGAGCAGACCCTGTCACACCTTCTGGAGTGTGCGCTGTGTCCGAGTAGCTGCATCCAGGAAGACCTGATGATGGCCGAGAGTAACGCCATCGACTTCGCCCACTTCTGGGCAGACAGTATCTGACCCTATTGTTTCCGACACGACTATATATATTATATAAGCATATAAGAAATGAAATAGATACATTAATAATGCGTATTTAAAAATACCTAATTTATACTTGTATGTAATCGTTCTTATACGAAGCTTATTAAGAAAAATATTCAATACAAGGTAATAAAAAATAGCGTTAAGTAATGAAATGAACATTGTTCCTATGATTTGTCGTTCAAATCTTTTGCCGTTTTTTACGATTTTTTTATAAGATAAATGTCATATAATATGCTGTTTGTTATGAATTTTTGTGTGAGCATCAATTGTTTAATACAAATAGTAATATATAATTGTAAAATAAGTAGCTAAGAGTTTAATTAAATAAATATACCATATTTAAAAATCATCGAAATAAATGTCTACCGAAAAATAGAAAAAAAAAATGAAGTGGGCTTGAAAGTTTATTTAGAAACTTTTTTACAGTTAAAATTATTAAGGCAGATAAAGATTTATACATACGAAAATAAAGTGATAAGAAAAACATTGGATAACTACGAGCATTAATGTTCTCATCTGGACTGCGAAGCTTATTGCATCAATTTTTCCACTACAAATAAAATAAATTAAATGTTTTTAATACGAATTAAAAATAGTATTTATCCTGAAAGACCAGTGATTGAAATTTACGGTGCGCAAATATTTTACTAAGTGAAAACTTTTAAAGTTACGTTACTGGATTTAGGTGCCAAAGAAAGGGAGACATGGTGGTAACGATTCCATACATCGCTGCTTGGGGGTGCATGTGTGTTCCAGGGCAGAGAGAAAGTAGAAAGAGGGGAAGGGGGTAATACATGTGCATGTGTGTATGTTTGCTAACTCGCGAGTAGTGAGTGTGTGGGGGCAGAGGGAGTATATGTGTGTGTGTTTTTTTTAGTAAACAGAAAACTGAGAAAAATTAATGGCATTTTCCCTTTGTTGCGCGTTTTTCGCACTGCTGCCTCCCTCATTCTCCCACAAGATGGCCGATCTTGCCCCCACCCAACACCCACTACCCCCACTCTGAGGAATTCGCTGATTGTATTATTTACCGGCCCGATAAATAATATCCAACACAACAACTTTCTAATCAAATATTTATGTATGAAATGGTTGGCGTAGCATACGAGTACAAGTGGCGGTCATATTTTCTAAAGCGAGAAGATATAGAGATGCATTGGGAGCTTCAACTCCAGTCGCTACGCGGCCAAATGCTTCAAAAGATCACTATAACAATGACCCTAATCTAAATTAAATTATTTAGGCATCACACCTGCGTCACACAAAAGCGATATAAAGTATTTTTTATGATGCGATCATTGAAAATATTTTTAGTGAATAACTGGTCAAGTTCGGAGTTGAAGATGGACTGACGATATGAGAAGAAGAGCGGGAGTAGTTTTGATGTGGTAGGCGGAGGATCGAAGAAGAAGGAAACAGATGCGAGAGGCCTTCGTTCAACATTGGACAGACACAGGATGATGATGATGATGAAGTTCGGCATTAGAACGATGATTTGAATCACAGTCACGGGCTTAGTGAAAATGTTAAATAAAAAAGTCATTAATTACTGATTAACAAATAAACAATTTACATTTTTAGTTTAAAAGTGTTTTTAATGAAATAATATGTTTGGCGTGGTTTTCAATTCTAATACATCTCGTACACCGCATGTACTTGTCAAACATCACTCGGATCATTTCTCTGATTTATTCCAGCGCCTCTCAAAGGGTTCATCCTTGCATGACTCGTATCCTTTAATTGAAATTATTGAGAGGCCGTCGCGTGGAATGTGCCCCCCTCCCCTAGTTAACGGCCTCGAGGACTACACTAGAGATTCTCATCGAAGATTAGGTAACGCCTGCCAAACGGTGGCTCGCGAAACGTCATGTGTTAAAAAAAGGTCGAAAATCATACTGGTTTTCGTAAGATCACCTAAGTTAAGCAACATTACGCGTTCATCGTGCTTAGATTGGTGACCGCCTTATCAAGCAGGACATTGTTCAAAAGCAATTATTTTACATTGATTCAGATTGTTCGGTTCGAGACCCGAGTGGTACTTACTAAAATAAATAGACTGTCAGAAAGTAATAATATTAAACTTGTGAATAAATGAGGACTGAGAGAATAATAAAAAATAATGATAAACACACTTTGAATATATACTATGGAGACATCTATCGTTATATGATAAACAATAGTATAAATGCAACTTATTCCTTGCAACAGTTCGGGCAGATGATGGTCGAGAGGCCTAGGCCCTAGACCACTCGACCTAGACTCTAGGGTAATGAACTTGAACAATGGGTGGTTCGAAGGTTCGCTGGTTCGCATCCCGCCTCTGCCGATATTTTTTCTGAACGAATCCATGCGTATAAGGAATTTGTTGTATATAATACAACAAATTCATGTGTATATTGAATTACTTAATTCAGATAGTTTTTTTGTTTTAATTTCGTCATCATTAGTTTATTCTAATAATGTTGGGTTATTAATTGATTATTCAGTAATATGGCATATTTAATTTGTATTTAAATTTAAATTAATGAAATGAATAAACGAGTATCATCTTCAAAATAAACAGTGTCAACAAGAAATTCTAAGTACTTACATTTGTGGCAGAGTTACAATTTTTCTTTATTAGTTATTATCTTCGAAAAAAGTCTGTTTGTTACTTCTAATAATAAAAAAAGTATTGATTAATTATGTACTCGGTGGAGCTAGCGGGGCCAGTCTGATATGGAATGAAGCGAGGACCATCTCTGCTGACAGAGCTTTGTGACGGCAGTGTGAAACGACCGCATGTTCCATTTAGAAGATCGGACATGGCGATGATGATGACGATCAACCGTGCATACATAAGAAACACATTTCATCAGTTATTTTTATTTTTTGTAAATAAATGACTATTTTTTAAAAGAGACGAATGAAATAGAATTTCTAGTTTTTAATCATCATATTTTGATGTAAGTCAAATTGGTAGTTTAAAAAGAGGTTCTTAGTTTACAAAGCTTTAGATTCGCAGTCTCAGATGAATCCAATTAAAGTGTGATCCTCCAATCTGAACGATTTCCGGTTCGAATCACCGGATAGGTTCGCAGGGCGGAAATAGATTTTAAATTAAACGCCGTTTGTTTGATTACCTCCTCATGCCTAATAATTGAGAAAGATCCATCGGGCGAAACCGAAAGTTTATAGCACTGTGGAATTCGATTAAGTTTTTAACTCTGAACACTAGTTAAGCCATTTAACTATTTTATTGACTGGTTGTTTTCAGATTGAAATGTTCACGCAGTCAAATGGGAAGAATTTATATGTAATGTATGGGATCTGTGTGATTTACAATTGAAACTATTTGTAAATAATTCTCTATGTGTATCGTAGATTTAGTATGTTCTAAAAGCTTGTCCTGTACGATTAAAAGCATCTAATTAATTGAAATATTCAAATTAATTACATAAACCTTTTTTTGAATTGGTGATTTTTTTACATTGGCAACACTATGATTTCATTTTTCTTCCAATGTTTAACTACCTTCCAACTTTAAAAAAAAAAACAGTATGATGCATTTTATATTTTTAGCAGTCACTTTGTGATTCATTTTAATATTAAATATATAAGAATTTCATACCTTGTTTTAATGTGGATAACATTGAGCACTATTTCACTTTATGGAAAACTGGAGTTTTGCTATCTATGAAAGCTTTATGAGTTGCATAACCGTACTGGTGAGTAACATGTCAGAACCTTTTGTGCACATAGGAACTGTTTTCATTGATTGCGAAACTACTGTCTTTCGTCAAGTGAAACAGTGCTCAATGTAAAGCATATTAAAACAAGGTATAAATTTCTAATCTACTTAATTAACCCTTTCACATCGTAGCCGATACATGCCGTCTAAATTCCTCTACCGTTGTCATCTGTAACCGTGATATATCGTTTTGCAACTTTCATAGAATAATTTTTATGCATCATCTGATAGCTAAAGGACACAAGAACCAATGTGATATATGAAAATAGATCAGTTAAGTAC
Organism: Glossosoma conforme; assembly: GCA_022606575.1. Classification (NCBI taxonomy): domain Eukaryota; kingdom Metazoa; phylum Arthropoda; class Insecta; order Trichoptera; family Glossosomatidae; genus Glossosoma; species Glossosoma conforme. The sequence continues at coordinate 2,249,594 of JAGTXR010000002.1, forward strand.
ATTTATGCTTCAAATACTAGTTTTATAACTGACAGCTTAATTTGTATTCCACCGAGCTGTAATGAAATGGTTAAAGAGTATAATGCAGTTTACAGTGTATTTTATGTTTGTACAAACTATAGTACAAACATAAAATAATACTCAATTTTTTTAATGCTCAAAATGGATTTAATGAAAACTATGATGTAACGAATGCTACCGTTACATAACTTATATATAATATAGACTGGAACTGTAATTGACAAATATTTGTATGAAACATTTATAAACATTTTTCATGTCATGTGAACAATTCGTAAAGTCAATTAAACACATATCTAGAATGTTAATAGAAACATTGACATCACATGGATTTTGATTAATTGTGCAAAAAGCCGCAGAATACAGCCTTACAAATATCAAATATAATCGTGTGTTTTTTCTTTAAAAAAAAACGTCTCCGTAATTCCTTAATGCCGTTTTATTTATTATCAGCTACATTTATTAATAGCGCCCACAAATCATTCATTTCTCTCGTATCCAATCTCACACAAACTGTTCTTTCGTCATTCCGGCATACCGAGAAGTATGGCCGAGAAGTTAAGTCGATTGATTGTCACGAAAAGGTCGCAAGTTTGATCCCTGGTGAACTTTGAAAATCAATTTAAAGTAGCCTATTTATAAAAAATGGCTATTGGTGAAGATCATACCGCAAATATGTGTTGAGTTTTTTAGTGAATAAACTCTTTCTTATTGTGAACGATATCTCAAAACGAAACCTATATTATTTCAAATAACTGTCTGTAAATTGATAGTGGTGCTGATTTAAAATAACCCTTATTCTTTTTCCATACGGCTGTAGTAGAAGTCCTGATATCTTCTCGAAATCCAATACAAAAATATAGTGGGTTTTGAAAACAGGCGCTTGCGTAGAAAATTGTCGGTACTTTAATTTTACTTTGTGAATAATAACCAGGGGGGGGGGGTAGTGGGCGTAATAGCATTTTGTAAAGAAATAAAGAAGGACATGCTTGGGATACGTTTTATTAATATCTAATGAATGAATAAACAACAAATGCCTTTTTTAACACTTTCAGATTTTGCTATTCTGGAAGGCTGTTGAGAACTTAACAAATAAAGTACTTTACTAGTCAAAGATACGGGAGGTAGAGCTGACTGGTGTTAAGAATCATGGCGGCGGATAGAATTTTGTCACAGATGTTTGTGATAATCGCTAGGAAGTGCAATTACGATGACATCATCATTGCTTATTGAGAATAAACTTTTAAGTAAATCCTTTTTGGAAGCATGTTACAAAATTAATAACATTAAGGTTTCAAAATTATTAAGATAATAATATTTTTTCACTATCGTTAGTTGGTATTATCGTGTGCGCTTTTTTATATCCCGCCATCCCAACTTCCCGGTATCCCGTCATACCGTCATATAGGGTGCGAGTGCGACTCTACATGCCGACACAATAACGCGCAGAGGCATTTCTCAATAAAATAGTCCAGTCGGGTTTTCCTTAAAGAATACAATCTAAAGCGGCCGAGGGCCGGGATTGGCGCGAAACAGGGATTGGCAATCTGAGGCCTGCGAGCACATCCTTGCCACAATATTTTTTACAATTAAAATATTTTGAAATCTATAACAAAGTAAAATATATTTTACATATGGATATGTCTTTAAATTTCTTAACTAAATCTGAATGTAACAATACTAAATACTAAAGTAAAAACATATTGTGTATGAACGACGCTTCGATTTCAAAGTCAGTTATTTTATATCTGAACTGTCACTGTTATTTAATATTAAAACTTGCAGTGTTTTACTTTACAAATATAAAAACATAAATTAACTTATTCACAATCAAAGTTATAATAGTCTTAAGATCTTCTTTAAATCGCGTTTTAAACCTTGTAATTGAAAATATGTATACATGTAAATTGTTATTAATATGTTAACACTTTAATAAGTATATTTGAAATGTCAAGCTAATCCATTTTACATGCCTTTTGTCCATTTTTTTTTCAATACTAGTAATTGTTATCACAAATACACTTGAATTTGATAAAGGTTTGAAAAATTAAATGGAAATCAAAGTAAACTTGCTTTTCAGGCTGTGGACTGCCGTCATACCTAAAAATAACAATTGTAATATACGGTATCATATGGAGATAAATTTAGACATTTTAAAGATGAAATTTTGAATGAAAAATTTGAGGAAAATATCGTTGTTCTTTCAGAACATTTTTCATCGTCTAATAAACCGTCTAGCAATTAAAGGTTTTTCATAAATAATTTATGCATGCTTTTTACTTAAAATTTAAGACAAATATGTCTTTGATACTAAAGTATTACATAGACTCTAACACCGTATTACCTTCTAAGGTTCTTAAATAATGTATTATCAATTTATAACGTAGCACCGTAGAGGATATACGTCAGGCCGGTTTCATAAAGACTACAGCTCGCATGCCTAAGGTCTATAGCGGGGGCCACCCGGCCGACGTAATCAAGCGTTTTGTTGTAAATGATCTGCTACGCCTGGCGATATTTTATGTTTTATACCTCCGGTCTGTGGAGGCGCTCGCCCCTCAGAGGGTGGAATGAGAGAACACCCGCGTAGCACTAAGGGTGAGGTGAAACTGTCGTAGCCTCACCCAAAAATATACTAGTAGAACGGTTCACAGTACTCGGCGAAATATCATATACAAGAGTCGACGTAGACCCATCGAAGTCCTCCCGTATATTAATGTTGTGTGACTTTTTGGCAGCAAGTTTTTTTACTCGTATATAATCACATACAAACATCTTCAACAAGACAACAAATTGATTAATATATTGCATATGCGGATTAAATTATTTTTTTCTTAAATCAAAATGGAATATATAGATCCAAGGTGATGACTTAAACTATTGATCATTTATATTTTTTATTTGCATTTAAAATGTTAGCTGTTGATTATATATTTTATTAAATTCATAATTAATTAAAAAACTATTTTAAACATTCAAATTAAGGCATTAAGTTTATTCCACATTTATACATAAATATTATTTTATCAACATAAACCACATTTTCTCAGCATATTTTATTCAACATAAAAAAGTAGTCGCGCATGCAAATAACATGTAAAGTTTAACCATATAATGAGAAAAAAATACGAATAACTATATCCTCAGTGTAGGTCAACAGCAAAGGACCCTCAAAACCAAGCAGCAGTTCAGAAATATTCTCTCAATAAATGCCTGAGACTCCCAGGCATTTTATATATCACGTTGAGTAACTTTAATCATAGAAATTCGAAAATATTATATAATCTTTGATTTTTCTATGTAAAAAGTTACAAATTGACAAGAAAAACATTATGAATAAAATAACCACTCTATAACTCGGAACTATCTGCTGCTAGGAAATCTCTGGTGGAGAAGATGAACATGTCTCTTGAAAGGGTTTCACGATGGGGCGACTTCAACCTCGTCAGTTTCAACATTTCCAAAACCCAATCATGTACTTTCTCCACCAAGAAGACTGCTATAGATCCTGTATCTTTCAACGGTTGTTCTCTTCCGAAAGCAAGCTCCATCAACATGCTTGGATTATCGATTTCGAATAATGTCAAATATTACGAGTCAATTAAGTGTAAAGCCGGTCTCGCTTCCAAAAAACTTGGTGTATTAAATAGATCACTGAGGTATTTCAGCGATAAACTTCTTCTTCTTCTATATAAAGGACAAATCCGAACTATCCTTGAATACGGCAGTCACCTTTGGATTGGAGCCACAAAATACCTTCTAAACTTAATTGACTCAGTTCAAAGAAGAGCAATTCGTTTAATAAACAATGACACCCTTACATCTAACCTGCAATCAATGGAACACAGGCGTAAGATTGGTTCTCTTAGTCTTTTCTACCGTTATTACCACGGTCGCTGCTCTTCGGAACTTAAAGAACTAATTCCTCCTGCACCCACTCACAGCCGACAAACTCGTCTTACGCTTGCCGAACATCCATGCACGGTTAATATATGTCTACCAAGAACTGGCAGTTTCCAAAGTTCCTTCTTTAATGCCGCCGGTAAGCTATGGAATGCTCTTCCAGCGTCTGTGTTTCCTCCTTCCTACAATCTGGATCTCTTCAAGAAACAGATAAATATACACTTGCAATCTCCCCAACCCACACACAAACACAACACACGTTTCCCGCATGCAGCGTCCAGCGTGCCTGGCTGAGCGTCATAGAGTGCACTGGTCTTGACCAGGTGTGCTCTCCTGCATGCGTTTACATAAAAAAAAATGCCATGTTTTTATACATTTTTACTGGTGTCGAACTCTATACCTTTTAGATCTTCCCATTATTTCTGATCCATCACTCCTCGACCAGGGCAGGCCGCCCTAACGCCTAAAGGGCGGAACGGGCGGCCTTCTTAGGCGGAGAGTCCCAGTGTTTCGTTTTATTTACACTGAGAATAATGCCAGTGTGCACAATTATGCCTTTTATTTATACAGTGTATTACTGCGTCGGGAAATTGAAAAGGAAAATACGATTCGTACTGCTATGTTATGAAATATTATAGAGGCACGTCATATATTATAATTCTTTTATTTTATTAACGTTTATTTAATTTTGTGGCCATACAAAACATTTCGTCAAATCTACCACAGAATATATTTTTGGAGCTTAAGTATTGTGCTTTTTAAGAATAGATACAAAAATAACCTGTGCAATTACATATCAGTTAAGGTCCTTAATGTTGTTTTTGAAACAAATAATCGCTACAAGTACGATCAGGTACTTTAAGTGGTAGTTTTTTAACTTTTCAGTTCTTTCTTGAGGGTGCTTAGCGTAGGGAATAATCATAATATGTTGCACAATATTTGTAAACATACGTACATAAAAAAAATGTACATAAATGCTGCGTGATATTTTCTCATTGCAATTGGCTGTCAATGCTGGCATTTTTTTTACATCTTACCAATAGCCAGTGTTTGCGTGGGAGATTTGACGTTTAATAGTATTACTTTGTCAAGAATGATATGGTGAAAGAACAACGCAACTTACAACCTAAATTAAGACATCTTGATCAAGGTTGGGTCAAGTCCTTGGAATATCGGAAAAACGTAAAACAATCCTTTTATTAAAGCCTCCTGGCTTTCACTATCTTGGAAAACCAGCAATATGATAACTATTAATGGCGGCTATTAAATATATGTTTTATATTTTCCCTCTATACACAGAAGATTGTATAATGGGTCATAGCAAAAAAGCGCTAATTATCACTATATTATTTATAAATAATAAGAAGATGGGGTGATTAAACATTTAATAATTTGTAAGTGTACCATCATGTAAACATGTATCTTACAACGAGACGTGGACAGTAGCAGCTGACAGCTAAGTGGCGGCAATTTTTAGTGGCCATTGGCCATTTGTTCTATATATATGGAAAAGATATGGAAGAAATTAATGAAGTTTATAAGATTTATCATAAACATTACGAAACAAAATATCTCAATGCACCGTTTTTAGGCGATTTGTTAGAATACTTTTTTCTATTGTAGCACATAGTACGTGCATTTAAAGAGTAAAAAAAATCTTTAGCTATTAAGCACAGTGAAGTATAAGGGCTTTCTCCTTAAATGTATTTATAAAAGTACATACCTGGCGTCCCTTCTTAAGCTTTGGGATGAACTAAATGTCCCTTAGTGAAATCTAAAGATGTGTTCGAAGCACGTTTTAGTACCGTAACCCCCTTGTGGGGCGGCGGCACTACGCACATGCGCAAGTCCGAGTCCTCAGCCACTTCCGGCGGCGCAGACATGCATCGTTTCCGTTTTAACGGGAAACGAGCGCGCGAGTTAACGAATCTATCGTCCCGCCCGTTAAACGGACAATTCGTTAGATCGTTAGAGTTAGATCGCATTAGACAGCGATTGGAATTTTCAGCAACAGTGGCGTACGTTCACATACAACATATTTTATTTATAATTATAATTTTAAAAAAAATCTCTAGCTGAAGGTTATCAGTTCATTAACTAATTCATTTTCCAAAACAACGTTTTCTCCCAATATCTGGAATATTCAAATGATCAACAAAATGGTGTTTCGACGTTTTATAACTTTCGGTTCCATAAGAAAATCTGCTCATTCCAATATTTTTTTTTACTATATAGTAAAAATAAACATATATTGCTTAAAAACATAAACTTTTTTGCTTAATTATCTTTTTTTTGAGTACTAAGAGAATATAATATATTGACATTTATAGTGTAAGATTTTTGATGTAAGCTAAAAAGCTGAGCATTCAATGGAAGCAAACTATTTCTTTAACTATGACAAATACTGTGCAGCGCATCTTAAATTTAAGCACTGTAAAAAGGTTGTACGGTTCTATTAGACTATTTGTTAATATATCACTGTTTTTTGAAAATAGGATACATTTAAGATTTTATTGACAGTATTACATTCATTTTTTTTTATTGTTTTTTTTTGGAAATTGGCTTACCACGCCACTTAAACGTAGATCTTGTGTGTGACGTGGGATTCATCTTGATTTAAGTGTTGCATATATACATTTTTAGAATATAAAATAATATCATTAAAATTTATTCATATGGTAAGTTGTAAGTGTGTTTTCAAAATTTTGTACTAATTGGTTGAGATCTTTGATCGAGTCATGTATGAGTTCTTTTATTTGAATTTTATTGTTAATATTGTTGCATGTAAAGTCATTCATTGGTAAGCATTAATTTTGAAATTGTAAATGATGTAGGTATACTTTATATTATTAACCTCGATAGTAAATACATTACATAAATTGTAAATGATAGCTTTAAATTATTAACCTCGATAGTAAATACAGTACAGGAATTGTAAATGATGTAGGTATACTTTGAATAATTAACCTCGATAATAAATACAGAATTCAGCCGAAATCAATCCGGCTGTTTGCGATTTTAAGCATTTTCTCTCTGATCATGCACTGGTGGCTATAGGAGTTGTGGTTGGGTAAATTTGTTTTGTGAAATTTGTTTGAATTGGTACAATTGATGCAAATTGGTGTCTCTTTAATTTTACAGTTTATGTGGTTGTGATTTTGTGAACAGTGCAAGCAGGTTGGTGGTTGATCCTTGGCCAGACATCGTAGTGCTGTGTGTCCAAATTTTTGACAATGGTAACATTGCATTAGTGGGTTGCAGTCCTCAATGTTGACTCTGTTGTATCCAATGTTAATTTTTTTTCTTTCTATCAGATGTCTTCTAATCGAAGGTTCCATATATAATTGTTTTGTAACAGCTGAACATACTATCTCAGAAATTAAAATAGGGTTAATCATTAAAAAACCGTGTACTTCTGTTTTTTTTTCATTCACTTTGAGATATTTCAATTTTATAAATATTTCATTAAATTTGGATTATATGGATCACGTTCAGTAATATTTTTTCATAGAGTTATGATGATCATTCAGCTGGAAAAAAACACTAACGTGATTGTTCACTAGTTATTAACTGAGGCCATGCTGCAAAACTGTGGTAAAATTTCTATAATCAAAGTGATAAAAAAGATGAAAAGTGTTTAATCAAAGGTGATAAAATCATCCTGGCTGCTTCTGAATGGCTCAACTCCTCCCTGAGCCATCGATGGATGGAGATGGTGCACAAACCACCATGAAATACTATTTTATTTTATTTTAATTTTTATTTTATCTTCACAAAATTAAAACATTGTTCAATGCTATGTATTTAAAAATATGGCAGATTGGGAACAATCAATCCTGCTGGAATAAAAACTTTATTATTATTATTATTATGTAATTAAATGAACAATAAACCTTTTTTTAAATGACTTCATTAAAAAATACTAATGAGTATGTAGAATTTCTATTACAGGACGCGTTTGAAGGATATATGGAGTAGTTGCTACGAAATTTATAGTTGATTCCACGTGTCGCTCTTGGTCAGAAAGTTAAGGCAGATCCCTTGCCTCCTCTCCCTTTGTCTTTGATCTGTTTCCAATCTAAATTCATTGGTTAACAATGCTACTGGGAATGACGCCCCCTATAGCTCCTGTACTATTCAACCACGTATGGAGATGTACCACGCTAGCCACACGAAACTTCAGCTGCCTTTCTCGAAGATGATTTTTCAGTTTTTCAGTAATCATGGTTATCAACTAACACTATTATATTCTCGTGACAAAAGTGTTAATCTAAGATATGATTCGTATTGTCTTAATCCAATTATAAATATATATGCATAATATTTAGACAATTATATAATAGAAGATACTTTATTATCTATTTTAAATAATTTATTATTTAATTTAGATATTCTATCTTTCAAAAATAATAGTTCTCCATATTTAACTAGAATAAAATACGTTATTTAATACTAATAATGATGAATAGAGTACAAAATATGCTCTTATATTGTCTTTTTTCAACTTATATATGTACTTTTAAATAATACAGTGTATCTTTATGCTCAATTACATACAAAATTTATTAAACAAACTATAAAAGATTTCATCATCCTTTGAAAACAATAAAAAATATTCAAAAACAAAAGCTTTTCTCTTTTCTAAGTATTAATTTATTGTTTAAATGCTTTAAAAATGTTACCAAAATTAATTGAAAAAAACGCTATTCGATATTCAATTGACGCGGGTAACCATAATTAATCATTCAAAGACCATCGATTCCCTGAGTGGTCCTCTACGACTGGTGTAGAGGCGTCCTCTAAGGAGAGTCTCGTAGCACACAAAGGTGCCTCTACTTAACCCTTGTCCGCCGGCCGTTACACTGACACAGTGGGTACACTGTCGTAGTACCGTAGAGGGAGTACTGAGAGCAGAGCTTTTCAAAGCTTCTATTTATGGTAATGGATTCAAACATATTAGAGTCTATGTAAAAGTGTGAATGAACTTTTCCTAGCATATTAACCATTTTAAATTTTAGTGAATTTAAATAATGAAATTAACTCCCCATCCAAATAGTCTCTATGCAGATTTAGTGATAGCATTGAAGCAATTTCTAATATGTTTTTTTTTTAATTTATAAAAATATTATTATAAAAAAGAAAACAAAATAATCATCTTATGACGTTAGAGTATGTCATTCATGAATTGGTGGATTTCAAAATTCATTTCTAAATGAAACCGGCAACCTCTAAAATTATCCATATATATTTACAATCTCCGTATTCCAGACACAAAGCCAAATAAAACAAGTTTTCTCAATTGCAGCATCTAGTCGACCAGAATGAGTGTCGTATTGGTCGCTAGTCTTGATCAGTTGTGTTCTACTGCATCCGATTTTATAACAAAAATGCCTTTACTATTATATTTAATTTGTTTGAAACATTTTGATAAGGTCCTGCAGATTTTCAGTGAAATATTCTATAATTACAGCATCAACAGCGCAATTTAGTTAGCCGTTAATGAGAGATTCATTGAGCTAGAATTTCATACGCTTTTAATATACATATTGACTTATTTGACCTACTTGAAGAATCTGTGCTTCTCTGGATAAAAGCTCGGTGGGAGGAGGAGGTGGGGTCCAACCCTACCAGTATCCGCGGACTAGACGCGTCCTTACAAAGCGCCGGGCAGATCTGGATACAAAGTGGACCAAACGAGATTAGGACGCAGGGAGATTGCCGGTCTGGGGAGCTTTATGGGATAACGAGTGGAAAAGCTCCGGAATGCGGTGGACTCTCAAAGCTCATTACGCCAACTGGATTACGAGGCAATTATTGACGGAGGCAAACAATTACATTTAACTACCTGAAGCTTGAAACAAAGACAAAATATACGTATACAAAATGAATACGAAGACTTATAATCACAATGCAAAATAGAAGTTGAGCAACATTGTCTTACGACAGCAACTACGTTTTATTGGGTGGTTGAGGCTTTTAAGACAAAATAATCTAGGACTTGAGAACGTTGAGTTAATCATCTAATATTTTTAAGATTATAATAAGAAACACTCAAATGTGAAAAAATATTAAAGCGCAAAGCTTCGAGGCTTCCTGGAAAAGATATATGTTTCCTGATTGATCTTTAGAAGCAGTGATGTATTAGAATAAGGCATGGACAATGAGAGCTGAAAAAACTGAGTGGCAGCCATTCGTTGTAACCATATGCTCTAGATATGGAACAAATATGGGATAATAATATAATATTTAGGTTGCGAATGACACCATACCAAAAGAAAATGCAGCCAACTATAGGTTCTATATTATTTGCATGCGTAGAATACGAAAATTTGACTGTGAAACATGACGAGGTTAAAGAGCAGACAGAGTAGGTTTACATCTCCCATTCAATCAATAGACAAAGGCAAGATAAATAATTAACTACCAAATAATGATAAATGCTATAACAAACACACAAAATTAGTATGTATCTGTAAGGGTAAGCAAATTTAATTAAAATTATTTTTATTTGTTTTATATTTATGAATGTTTTCATGATTTTTGAAAATGATTCTTCATCTTAAATAATTTCTTAGGTTTCCACGGCCAGATTTGATATTGTGGCATTTGGGTTTAACCGTGTGTGGTGAATTTCTTTTGACCAATATTTCGACCGCCATTGCAGGGGTCTTCTTCACAACTAAATCGTCAATCCTGAAGAAGACCCCTGCAATGGCGGTCTAAATATTGGTCAAAAGAAATTCGCCACACATGACTAAGCCCAAAAGCCACAATATCCTTCATATTACTTGAAAATAATTATGTTTTTCGGTTATAAAATTATGTACGCAATTTGTATTTTTTTATGTATCATTTGGTTATTATTGAAGTGGTGATATAACTAATGATTATATTTTATTGTTAGGGCAGCTGACTAAATGCGCCTAAAAAGAAACCTTAATCATATCTACATAAAATATATAACCTACAATCTGCATAACCACTGAATTTACATAATAGCAAAAAAATGTCATAAAAAATAATGAAAACTAATCGCAAAATCTCACTTATACAAAAAAAATACCCTTGAATTTATGAATCAAAATTGTATGAGACAAATAAAAAAATAAACGCATATATAAGCGTGTCACAAATGTGGCGAGTGACATCAATTATGACACAATAATATGTCACCAATTTGCACGCCTCGCGATCAAGCTGTCCAAATATGTTACAAAAAGCAAACCGGTTTATTTATTTTTTTATTTAATATAAATCTGGTTTTAATATTTAATTACGCCTAGGGTTGATTTTTTGTCTTATTTTTTCTGTCTTAAATTGCGCAACCCCTTCGCTCGCGGGACCCTATTAAGACATTAATGCTGCGAATTGTTTAAAAATAGCCCCTTTTTTGCATGGGGCGGGCCCCGACGGGCAATTCTATGCTAATTTTATGTTTTTCGCTAAAGTGAGCGGGGTCGGTGCAAATGTTAGGGATTCGCATACGATGTAATGGGTTCATTCGTTTTTTTCTCCAGCTGAACGATGCAATAAAATGATTCTTCTCAATTGCACTTTTTGCAAATATAGCAAAAATATCATTTAATCAATTTAATTCGCTCATTTTATTCAATTAATTGTATTAGAAAAGATAACGGACGAGAACCGTAGTGGGTAGTAAAATTTTGTGACATGTGATTGCAGTTTTTAACTATATACTTCAACTTGAGTTAAATTTGGAATGATGACTACAAATAACGAAAAATTTCATTTATTTTAATATACGATATTTTTCTTGTACTTATTCCATTTATTTTATTTTGATCTATTTATTTGAAAAAAAAAATAAAGATACTTCATTAGGAATAAGAAATAAATCCATATGTGAAAATATGACTATAAATTCTCGGCACACACTTCTGTCAATCGCCTAAAAAACACTATAATTGGATGATATGGTCATTACTAATTACAGTTATAGTTTTTTTTAATTTCTTAAGATGCTTCAATCAAGTTGTGCATTCAAAACTTCCAGCACATACACGCGTCACCATTTACAAACGTAAAAGCACGGAGATATACACGTATATATATTTCCCATTAGCCTAAGAGTCCCCCATAAAGATGCACCGTTCAGTTTTCCATAAGCACAGAGTGGGACGCAGGTGCGCAATATGTCAGGGGAGAGGCCCGTACCTGGCCAGGGCCGTATTTCATAATATGCCGCCTCCAAAGCCCCGGGGACCATCTGAGAACGTAAGGTATCGCATAATATGTAAAATAGTCAACCATCGAGAATTGAAACTTGTACAGATGTGACTTTATATTTTGTCTCTCCGTGAAATGCCAATCATAGCTTATCAAACGACATCAAGTAGTATACTGTAAGCGTGCGGTGTGGTTTAATTGTAAAGCGTTAGCTTACAAAACTGAAGGTCATCTGTCTGATCTATGGTAGAGATAAAAATAAAAACTAATTTAACTTGATTTCTACGTTCTAAAGATAACTTTGGTTTGTATGAATGTTTTTCGTTGCTCATAAAATACTAGTGATATCCTCGTCTCTAAGTTGGTTATCGAATTACTAGGTGACAAGATGCAGGAGCAGATTAATAACACAAAGAACTTGTTTTCGAAGCACAATTCACGTTCATTTTAAATAAAGACTTGATTTCTACGCCCGACCGGTATGTCATTTCGCCGGCCGGGCGCCAGTTAATTGACGACTCCGGAAACTGTGACAAGCCACGCTTCAAATGATTGCGGCAAAAAAATAATTAAAGATGACAGTTGTACCAACATGAAATAGAGCAACTGTCATAGCAAATAAAATAGCCTAAGCAAATGCCTGCGTAATATTCTTTAATAAAAAGTAACATTATTAGATGTGCATGTCAGGCGAGCGAACAAAAATAAGAGACCAAAGATCGTTTTTCGAGGCTTTATGGCATCAGCCTAAAAGAACTACATGAAGCTGATATCACTATTTACAGCCTGCAATGAAAATTGGTGGTAGATTAAATTGTCTATGAACACCATATATTCATTTTGAGTCCTCGTAAAAATAAATATATGCGTGAATGCCGGTTTCTTCCAATATCTTTGGTGGACGAGCATTTTACACATAGAGTTTAATTATCCATATAAAAGAGGCGTTATAGGTTAAAATTAGTTTTAAAAAATATGTCTATGTTCCATATCTGGAGCATATTGCCGCCACTTGTTGCTTTAAATGCTTTGTCTAAGAACGATTTTGCGTCCAGATTTCCACCTGGGAATTTATTTTATATAATTCTGATGGTATCCAAAAAGACGCAGGTACCAAATAAGACAACAAATATATTCTATGAGGCATGTTTTTGAGCTTTGATTATCAACCATAAGTGGATCTATAAAGGCGGATTAACCTATTTATATTTACTTACCAATGATAATTTACAATTACGATCATAAAGATCTACATTATTTAAAATACAATAGTCTGCATTGATAGTGTACTTTGCATGTTATACATGTTTTAAACATTCACTTTGAAAAAAACAAATAATTTAATGTTATTTTGTTTTATTATTTAACGTGATCTATATTAAGACGAGAGAAAAATGTATGAACTTTTCTACAATTTTTAATATTAATAAATATTAAAAATCATTAATGATTAATATTTTTAGAAAATATATACTAAAAAGGAACTGATTACATTTACATATATATATTTCAAATGAAATTGATTCGAAGTACTTTGAATCACCGCTCATCCTTCAAATACTCGCAAAGTTGATGAATTTTTGAGAGGAGCGTTGAGCTTTGAGCTTTAAGCTATCAGTCGCGCAAATTAAGATGCAAAACATATTGCAAAAGTTCACGGCGGCAATTGCTGCTTGAGAAAGCTCCAAAGTACATTAAAGCGTCTCCGAGAGCGAATAATTGAATCTGAGAGTTTTACTTTCTTGCGCAAAAAAGCTCGTACGAAATTTTAATGACACACTCGCTCGCTGACGAGATGGAGCTTTCAACAGCCGAACAGTGAAGTGAGTGCACGAAAAAATCTTATTAATTTAAATCGGTTAAATATTACTTACATTTTATAAAGAAGGATAACGTTAATTGATATAAAATATTCCTACTTTTGTTAACATAGATCACAGAACACTGTTCATTCACTTTCCATTTTTAAATCATTAAAAACATTATCATTTCTCAACGTCTATATGCATACTCTATTATTCATTGAAAGTGAAATTGCAGTCTTCCAGGAAGTAATTACAAATAAAAATAGTGCTCAGCTATATTCATGTCAAAACATGGTACGAAACATTCATTTGTGTAAACTTATTACGAGTACAATAATGAAGGAACAAAAACTCACATGTTGTTTCTTGCAAACACTTTATAGTTAGTAATCCTGAATATTGGTTCAGATTTTTACCAAGATTATTTTGAATTTATTTTCATTTATTATAACGTAGTATTTCGATTTCTCGTCAATTCCATTACTAAAATGTAAGGATCATTGCAGTCGTATATTATCTTATTTAATTACGATTAACAAAGGCTTGCCTTCTTTTTCAGGAACACCTTTTAGATAAGACACCGAAACGGGAAAAATATATTTATATCTATAATATCAATTTTCATTCTTATTTACGGTTGTGAATATCGTGATCATACCAAAATCTATTTTCAGCCATATAATGAGTTTAACAAGCAGATGCCTACATAGAATACTGGGAGTACGATGGCTTGAATTTTTGAGGAATGACGAGGTGAAGAAGCGGGCAAGGCAGCATTCCATAATATAGTGGATCAAAAGGAAAAATTGGATATGATTTTGACATTTATTTCAGATATCGCAGAAGAGTAAAACTACAACAGCAAGCCCTCAAGCTTTTGCCTTCTTTGAGATAAACATATAATATACACTTCAGAATTGCGGGAGACTTGGCTTACATGAGATGAAGCGAGAACCATGGTGGCTGTCAGAGTTTCGCAGTGGCATTTCGTTACGACCATATGTTCTAGTCAGTTAAGCCACTGTGGTGATGATTAAAATAATAATGATGATGGTTAATAATAAAGTTCTATTTTAATTAAAATGTGAAATCAGTTTCACAGAAACCAATTCAAGCGTCAAATATATTTGATGCCGAAAGTTTTTATGAAAAAAAGATTTTGAAATATCGACACCGTTCTTCGCGTCGGCCTGCTGAAATTATTATTAAATATATTGATTGAATATTTCGAAAGCTCCCTCGCGTCCCTAGCTCCCCGACCCTCCCCAGCCCCTAGCCGCTTGCTTCTTATTAAAAGGTTTTTTTCATAAAGAATATATGCTCGCTATACAAGCCACCTATGCAGAGCTTTTTATCTCACAGCGCGGCAATGAACAAACTAAAAGCTCTCTGTGTGCTTTTATTAATCAAATTTACGTGTTGTCTAAATTTGAGATTTTTTCATGAATATCATGTTTTCATAAAAATTATAACGCATATTTTTAGACATTTTACGTATTTTAGTGTGCTTATAATCTTTTTTTTAATAGTTTAGTAAATTTGTAATTACTTGAGCAATTTACCGTTACACTGTATACATTGCATTACTTTCAATAATACAAATTTAAATTATATTTTTATTGTATTTTACGACTTTTAATTTTATTACCTATTTACCACTTGCCTTGTTCTCAATATAAAAATATAGCCCTTGCTTACTATAACAGAGGTCATGGCTTCGATTAGTAACAAAGATCAATATATATAATTACAAAATACATAAGTTATATAAATACTCTTGTTTGGGATGAAATAGATCCTTTACTCTCAAAATGCCAGGCATTGCCTTTAAATTAAAATCTTCTAATTCTTAGCGAGTATCTACAAAAATGGACGATTTACGAATGACAGTCAATAGTCAATTGTTGACGAATCAATAACATACATGCATCTCATAAATATCCTTAAAAATGATACGAGATGTCAAATTCACGGAAAATATATCTACATCACTTTCTGTTAGTATTCTGGTATATGTGTTAACATAAAAAATTTAAATATTATTTATATTTTTACTATGCTGATTATGATACGCCTCTTTCAGGACACGCTTTCTGTATGCGATCTCTCAAGTATTGCTTTTTTAGACCTTTTCCTTTGCACACTATATTTCATCCTATATAAATACATTTATTAACAATATATTTCAAATGTATTTTATCATCATTATATTGCTAACATATAAGGTATTTTTATAAATAATAATTAAATAAAAAAATTATTGTTAGTCGTGACATTTTCGCGTCAGAAGTGTGTTGTCCAACTCCACCCTCGCGAAAAAAAAACACTCTTAAAAAAGTAACGTCGAAGTATGAGTGAGGGTTGAAGCAAAATTTGGGTAAGGTGATTAAAGCAGACAACTACACTAAAGTTTTGTACCAACGAATATCGCATTATTGAATCATTTTATGAATGTATACGTAATATTTGAATTTTAGTGTAATTTTTTATGTCATTTAATATGACTTAATAAAGCAAAGAAGATAAATTCATGTTTTCAGCAATTGCTACACAAATGTAGAGCAAATACATTTTATTACATCTATTTCATCATTAAATAAATTACAGAAAAGTAAACGGTGGTTGTTAGATTCAAACCGCTTATAGTAAACTCATGTCTTGCTATTGCACTTGACATTGACTACTAATAAAAATATATTTGTTAATTGTAATAAATGTAGTAAAATAAGTGTCCTAAACATATTTTATTGGCATACAATATACTTTAACATTATGTTAAATATTTAGAAGCTTTGGTACATGGCTTATTAAATATAAGCCATGTATAATCAACCAATTGTAGAATATTTTACGTAATATTAATAAGTGCATTTGAAATATATAATCTTAATAAAAACAAAAAATGACAATATATAATCGGCGAAAATTCAGAATTGATTTATCTACAAGAGTTTATGTTTTACATAAAATGATTAATGCGTGTGACATTAATTTATCCTATATCTATATATCCTAATATATCTTAACACCATAAGCTTCAGCTAATTACTGGATATGGAGCGATCTTTTTTTATGTGAATCCCATGCAGGAGAGAACAGCTGGTTAAGACCAGTGCACACTATGACGCTCAGCCAGTGAAGCTGGACGCTGCATGCGGAAACGTTTGTTGTGATCGTGTTTGTGTGTGAGTTGGGGAGATTGCAAGTGTATATTTATCTGTTTTGTGAAGTGATCCAGATTGTAGGAAGGAGGAAACACAGACGCTGGAAGAGCATTCCAAAGCTTACCAGTGGCATTAAGGAAGGAACTTTGGAAACTGCCAGTTCTTGGTCAACACACAGTTCGGCAAGTGCAAGACGAGTTTGTCGGCTGTGGGTGGGTGCAGGAGGAATTAGTTCTTTAAGTTCCGAAGAGCAGCGACCGTGGGAAAAACGGTAGAAAAGACTAAGTGAACCAATCTTACGCCTGTGTTCCATTAATTGCAGGTAAGACATAAGAGTGTGATTGTTTATCAAACGAAATCTGTCTTCTCAAAGAGATTCTTAGAGGGTGATTCCGATAGTATATACTATTTGAAAGCATAATTGAATGAAACTTGAAAGCATATCTGAAGAAGAAAAATCATAATATATTGTTTTTAAAACAATGTGGAAATCAAGTCTTTAAAAATCGGCATTACAATTACTAATAAGGATTCAATACACATGTATTTTAGTATAAGAGTATCTTTATCCCATATCCTTACTATTTTTTCTCGTCTCACAAGAACTAGTGCAAGCGAGAAGGGTTGATAATTATTTTTGCTCATATTCGACACTGCGTGTGTGAGAGTGTGCGAGATTACTCACACCTTATAAAAAATAAATCTTTGCATGTATGTGAGTATTTATGTATAAGTGTAATGAGCATGTGTGAGATGCGTGTGTATGTGCGTGCTCGTGTGATAAAATGCGTATAGATTTTAGCGAGCAATGTACTCAGTTAAAATAGCGAAAGCAGATGGTAATAGGTGGGCAGAAAAAACTTTCTTTAAGTGAAAAAATATCTTGCCTATTCCATTTTTTGCATAACCAAAGTCTCAAAATAATGACCAAAAACAAAAACACAAAATTGATCGATAAGATCACTAATTTTAACTAATAGTTTACAATGGACAACTTTTTTGTCACTAAAATATGTATTTTTATTATTATACACATTCAAACTTTTATTCCATATCTTTGACAAGTTGTTTAAGTAAACGACTTGTCAAAGATATGGAATAAACGATTAAGTAATCGTTCACCATCCACGCACTTTTAAGTTAATGTGGTGATCGAAAAATAACTAATTTTATAACGTGCTATAGTCGCTGGTAAGCAATTAAAGGGCTTTTATATTATAAAATATATTCACATTTACCTTCGTAGATATTGAACTCACGACCTTTTGCATGGTAATCTACAGATTTTTCTTTATGCCAGAGGTCACCAACGTACGTATTCGGATATTTGGCAATGACAGATAATGTTAAACATCTATTAATCCAAAATCTAAGAAAATGGGTGTCAACTACATTTGTCACTTGTTCTTATTTTATAAATTAAGCACCGAATATTCTAATAACTCTTTCGTATCGGTTGTTGGCATATTCCATCAAAGATTCCGTGACCGTTGACATCGGTTGACGTAATATATATATATCGTTTTGCTACTTTCAGTACTCCATTGTGACATTACGGTAGGAAAATGGAAGTGCAGCCATTCCCTTTATCAACCTACATGTATTATTTAAAGGAATCTGTAGAGGATGTAAGTAAATATCATTAGGATTCGTCACAGGAGCGAATTTTCTGTAAACCACATGTGTCAATAACACCACATTTATGGAGTAACATAATGAACGCTTAACATAACGAAAAGTAATGATTGGGAACCCTGCTTTATGTCATACTCTTCGGCAGACTTGACTTCTAAATATGAATGTTATTGAGAGCTGTGATCATTGGTTATATATGAGGCTTTATACTGGAAAAAATAAGAGACTGATAATTAAAAATATTTTTTATTTTATTTTTTCCCGCACCGTTTGGGGGAGAGGGAGGTGGCGAGCGCGTGTAGTATTTTCATTTCACCCCTAGGACGCAAAAAAGTGCCATAAAAATGCGGGGCGGTCCCCTACCGAGGCTATCCACCCGGCCGTCATATCAGCCACCCCCCAATCACCACCCACTTCTACCAAGGGGTATGGTTTAGTTGTCAAATAATTCTACTCATTTGCGAGACATGACGGGTTCGTTCCTCAGAGAATCTCTCAGAAAAAAACACGTCAGGCTGCGCTAAGTCGCAGGCTAATCGGTACAAGACGCCCATCTATGATCTCAAGATCGATAGAAAGATTTTTTCGGAGCTGGAGGGCACGGGAGAGTTTGAGTGGATGGACATGCGGACTGATGAAGATGAACACTCTATAGAGATGCATCTTCCCTACATTGCCAAAGTTATGCAGGATTACAAAAACTTATAAATTCTAGCCTAGTAAATGCCATCATATATTACATACCATCAATCGATAAAGTGAAAAATAATATACAGATGCGGATGTTCGAGCTACAAACTCACTCTGCATATTTAGTTCATTGCCCAACGTGACGAACATTCGTACACTTACGCCACCTCATTAAGTCAAGAAATCATGTGATGTATGTGAAATGTAACCAATAAATTAAACAAACAAGCATCATTAACACAAATTATATTAGAGAATTGGTGATGTTCACGAGACAACTGTCGTTTTTCATCACTTTTTATTGATAGGCTATGACTAGCATATTTCACGGTGCGGCATCGGTCTTAAATTATCACCAAAATAATGATGTTTTTTACATCAATTTAACGTATTAAAATATTTATTACTAAAATAAAAACATTTTTTTTACATACTCCTTATGTTAATGTCTTTATTTGAACCGATTTACCATCATGAGGTGGTTAATCGGTTCATGGTACTTTGTAATTTTTGCATGGTCTTCAATGCCCTTTTTATCATGGTGGTTTGATGATACCACAACTAAATATATTTTTTGTTCTCACGTGGCATTCATAAAACATGTTTCTTTTTTTTGAAAATCTGCTCCAATGTCGGTATAAACAATGGCTGCAAATTTTTGACATGCAATAATATCCATTGGAATTAAGCTCAGAGGCTTAAGATGATTCTAGCATCGTTGCTTCATCTATTTCTGCAACTCGACTGTCATTTACACATTTTTTACAAAACACTCCCTTAAAAAATCGGCCACGTTTTTTAGCCATTCCAGTTGCATTCACCCCACCTAGCCCCCTCTCTCATTCGACCACCCTTTCTCCCAATCCCTCTTTTTACCCCCCAGCCTGCAGCCCATATCACGAGATGAACTAATAACTAATTTACAAACCCAATCTGCAGCGAGTCGAATCTGCTCGGAGATTGGCGGCGGTTTTTTTCAACCACCGAGTACAGATTACATGTTGGTTTTTTTTTGTAATTTACGAGTATGTGGCAGAAAGCTATCAAAATTAAGCTTTATGATTTATAAAAGCGCACGTGTTAAATAATAATTTATTTTTTCCAATGTTTTCAGCATTCACCTTGTGATCCATTATAAATAATAATTCTTTATTTATTTACCTTATTCTTACATGGATCACGTAAGAATCTTACGTGATCTATCTAAAACAGGTACATCTTACGTGATCTATTTTAAAAACACAATAAATAAATAAATATTAATATTTATTTTATTTACTTAAAAAAATATATCAAAATTATTTTACGTGTACTTCTTACTTAAGAATATAAATCTGATTCAAATATATGAATATATTTAAATATATCATTTGAAACGGATTAACTTATCTTTTTCTATATTTTTCGAATAAAATACAATTAACCCCTCCCTAAACGTACATTTTTCTTGATTTGTAATCGAGCTTTTTCTTAGAGTTGACGGCGATTTTTATTATAACGGTCCCTTAATGTTGTTATTTTGCGTTGAATCTTGTCTTAAGCACGCAGTTCTCGTTAGATTACTGAAGCTCAGCATCATTTAGTCCAGACCTAAGTTTAGATATGTGACTGTCCGTTGCTAACCGCGTCTCGTTAGTCGGGTTGAGCCACTTCTCAGGACTCAATAGTGCAGATTTTGGGAGCATCAGGATCATCATCCAATGTTTAGAGAACTTTGTAAGAAATGTGGCTTTATATGAAATGGAAAGCTTTAAAGTAAGTCTGCGTCTATAATTTAAGTTTTTCTTATATCAATCGGTCTTGAATCGTGGCCACCACAAATTTGATAGATAATATGATTACCAGACGAATTAACAACTTGAATGCTGCATTATAAATGGTTAGATAAAAATGTTTTTATTATTAAGGCACTGAGTAGATTTTTTCGAAGCAACGATTTATATTCCGCCATGGCTTCCCAAACTTCGGTCGCACGTGGGGGCCCAGGGCCGGACGAGGAATATAAATCGCGGGGTCAGAAAATCTTGGCATCGGCTCCTGGGCGCTCCTTATCCGTAGCGGCGATGTGCATAATGTGACAGGAAAAGTCAACTTAACACAAACCATAAAAATAAAAAAAATGTTCGATAAAACAATAAATTTAGGAATTGATTGAACCATCACCAAAACCTGCAGGAAGTAAAATGAGTGCACATTCAATTTTAAGTTAGAATCAACTGAATAGTTGTATTTGTATGCTTAAAATTTTCCAAAGAAAAATAATCGTGGTCAATAGATTATAACCTAAGTTGCGAACTAACTTAAATTAAGTTTAAACTCAAAGTCAGTTATGGTTTTCTGTTTTTATTTAATTAATGATATAAGAATGACAATCCAATATGATGTTATTTGTAGTACGTAAATTTTTTAATTGTTCTTTTAATCTGTCTTATAATTAAACTATTTTTTAAAATATCATTTTTACTTTTTTAATTTACATAAATACATGCAGAAATTTTTTGTTCTCGTATGTTCAGATTAGCTAATCATTTCATGGGGGAAAGTATTGTATTAAGATGTGCATCGAGTAATAGCGTCATAAGCATTACTAAGATATTTGAATTTCATATAAGAGCCATATCCAACATACAATATTTAAAATAAGAAAAATAAGTTACTAAATGTACAATCTATTACATGCAAGTAAAAAAATATGAATTTTAGCATATTTTTTCTAAGTGAAAATATTTTACAATCTTTTTTAATAGTCTACAAGTTAATTAAAGTAAATGTAAAAAGGCGTCACGGTTAAAAATGTTATATCGTCGTCTCTTAAAGAGACTCTCATTGTGTATAAAAATAAACAAATATGCATGGAAAGCATTCAGAATGATAATGTTGACAAAAAAAATTTTTTTTTCAGTAATTTGTTGTCTTATGAAACAAGTGTTTTAATCTCCTGAAATTTCAGAATCTCCTGAACAGCTTCCGTGAGGCGCCGAGTGGCGTCGCCCAGCGGAAGAGGCCGAAACAAACAAACAACCTGCACATGATTTACGATAATCCACCACATCGGTCATGATTGCAAAAGCTCCCCGCACTGAAAACACCCTCGCATTGCCTGAAGACTTTGATTCTGCGAAGCTTTTTTATAACGAGTCTGTTTAATCAGAAATTAAGAAAAAACTATCCCAAATTAATCAAACAACTTTGATTCTTATATGCTTCTAAAGCAAAATTAAGATGATTTTAAAAAAATATGTTATATTTATAGCATGATTTCGGACTGTTTTGAAACAATATGCAATAAAAGTACCAACACTAAAAATCAGTACTAAATAGATAAATTCTTCCATTCGTTTTTTTAGCATAAATCGTACCGAGCACTGATTATAGGTGCTCAGTGTGATATTTAATGAAAATAGGTAGGAAGTTTTATCTAGTTTTTAATAAATCGGGTAATTAATTAACATTATGATTTCGAGGACTCTCAAAGCAAGACATGTGCATTTTCCAAGTTGTCATCCATCTATGTACGATTAACGTACATTGTACGTTCAAGTTCAACGTTGTTTAGTTTCAGTTTATGGGTGAGAAGCGATACATTTTTTAACGTGATATTTTGTCATTAAATATATATATAATAGTTATTTATTTAATTTATGCTTATATTTTTCTGAAGATCTAATTAGAAAAACCATTATTAAATGTTTATTGGAATAAAATACTATTTAAGAACATACAGAGTGTTATGACTGACAGGTATTATGAAAATTTTAATCATATTCTTATTATTTTATTTAAATTTAACTCAATATTGATATATTATAATATATTATTTATTTACTCTTGCAACGTTCATCATAACACTTTTATGAAGGACACAAAATTTGCTTCACCATACATTTCGTCGCTCCACTTGGAACATTATTACTCTTCCTTGGTGCAAAATTTACTGTGAAGCATATTTTAGTACTGCGCCCTCTCGACCGCGGTAAGGATTTATTTATCGTTGAATATTTTTATGTGGATTGTTTATGCATCGTTAAATTGATCGTACGAAATCACTAACATATTATTATTTACAATACATTGAAACCTAAGAACAGTTCAAGTAAGATATTGACTTACTGAAACGTTCACTGAAGACAACTATATTGTTTCAACGTCAACAAGTAAACGAAATAATAGTGAAAATTTATTCCACAATTGTGTATTGAAAACTCACATAAAGTATGTTGTTTTTCAATTTAGACTTGAAGAATAATCATTATTAGTGATGTACTCAAAACTGCTGTAAGGCCAGCTATGCTCTACGGATCGGAGTGTTGGACCCCGCTGAAACGTGACATGGATAGGATTCATGTGGCAGAGATGAAGATGCTGAGGTGGGCGGGCGGTGTGATTAGAGTGGACTGAGTTCGAAATGAGCATATTCGGGGTTCATTTCGGGTGGCCCCCATACCTGAAAAGATAAGGGAAAACCGCCTAAGATGGTATGGGCATGTGACACGGAGAGATGAGGACCACGTGGTGAAGAGAGCCCTCAACATACCCACGCTGAGAAGAAGACCTGGAAGACCGCAGGCAACCTAGACTGCAACTGTAAACAAGGATCTGAAAACCCTGGGTTTGACCGAGAATGCAACGCAGGACAGACAGACATGGCGAACGTGCACAAGGAGAGCCGACCCCAGATGATAGGAAATGGTTAGGATAATGAAGAAGTGATGTACTCAATTTAATAATGTGTTTAAGTATTGACGTATTAAGTGTGAATGACTTCGCCAGCCAAACAATTAAAGCGATTGCAGTTCTTTAATTGGCGCAGCGGAACGACTGAAATCTGGACAACGCCCAAATTCTTGTCACAAAACTGCAAAATGGACTACTACACTGCGACTGCAAACAATTGGTTGATAGTACGCAGCGGAACGACTAGTGTACAAGCCCAAATTCTGTCACAGTACAAACTATGCCTTTCGGCTAGAAGCTTATAAGGCACTCTTAGCAAAGGAACTCAACGGAACTACACCAGGCTATTTGACAGAACTGATCAAGCTCTCGGAGATAAATGCGTGTGGAAAGACACTCAGATCAGTCAGAGCAAATAGAAACTTCCTGCAACTGACGGAAAGTAGCACGGTCTTTGGCAATCGTGCTTTCAGCTACGCGGCACCAATGGCCTGGAACTCACTGCCGGAAAGCATAAGATAATTTAAATCTGAGGCATCCTTCAGAAGCAGACTCAAGACCCACCTTTTTACTTAGAGAGGCAAAGAAGCGTTTTTGGAATGACCATTCGGTCATAAAAAATCGCTATACAAATACTGATATAATAATTATAATACTGAGTGCAGAGATTCAAGAATCGTAACAACAATAATCACGTCATAAGCTACCACGTTCAATATTTCATCTCGTCATTCATCACAAAATTGAACCCAGTTTTCTACTACTAAGAACGAGGATGAAACTCTTTATAAACCGAAACTACGATCTAGATTCTAGACTGATAATGTCTTAAATATACGAGTAAGTCAAATTTTTATTAATTAGTATAAACATTCTCATGTGCAGTTATATGATTAATAGCATCCTTGCATCATTATTTGATAAATATTTAATCTATTACTGTCGGTCATTAACCTCGTGCAAAAAATGAGCGCTGTTTTTTATGTCTGACCGGGGATGAAGATATTGAAACAGAAGCTTATGAAAAGTAAGTGAAATAAAAAAAGAACAAGATCATAACGTCCAGCCCGATGACATTAAATAATAAGCTATAAAGGAGATATTGCGTTTTTTATGGAGAGCCCCCATATCGATCAGCCGTTGGTCTCCTAATCTGGCTACATCCATCATCAGGACGATGCCCAGTATGGTGAAACTAACCATCAGTCCTTATTAAAAACACAGTATTTTTATATATATTTTTCGGTGAATATATTTTATGAAATTTTATGATATAAACGATGTTTTCTCAATATGTCCTTAAGATATGAATGAACTTATTTTACTGTTTTTATATATGTGTAGCTTAGCTTGTTATAAGCTTGTACAGGCAAAGAACAAATGCACATAATAATCTTAATTCTCACATAAGCAACATTAGACGCGGACAAAAACATGAATAGATCAACGTCAGTTGTTAAGCACATATCGTTACATGGATTGAGTCGCTCCTTTAAGAGCAAAAAATCCATCAACAATTCATTTAGCGTTGATATCTGCAGCATATAATCGTCACGAACTACTAGTATACAACTCTGTTTCTTCTACTACCGGAACTCCGCCGAGTACATTATATGTTTAGTTAGCGATGGCCTTCTAGAATGTCGCAAGCTACGGAGCTTAAAAAATACTGCTGTAGCTTAAGCTGTTTTGCAGCATCTGATGTACATACACCGACAAGTCCACCTTCGTTTTTTGGCCGACTATAGTATGGATGGTTTCAATGTCCGCTCCTTCATCTCACCATTCCTCATAAAGCATTGTACACTCAGTGTTGGCATTACAGGAAATTTTACAGTAGCATTGTATATTAGATAGCCTCATTCATGAATTAACAAATATACCTTTGATATTACAGTTACTCTTTTTTCAGGTACCTATTAGTACTAGTAAGTGGACTCTCGTCTCGAACGTATCTAGATATGTCTTTGAGGTCAAAGAATGAAGTATGCAAACTGTGTGACGCCTTTTAACGATTACAACGATAATTTGCTACAGATATGCAAATTTTAAGGAAAAAATATTTTAAATAACAATAATGTACGTTTAATTATTACAAATAGAAGGTTTCGTCTCGAAGATCTTCAGTTTAGGGTCGGTATCTGCCTAATGGTCTTCCGCGCGCCTGGTCTGGACCAAATGAGACTTGCTACATTTGTGATTCCATTTTTCCGAATATCACGATCGCTTACCCCTCGACGATGGCTTGTTTTCAAAACAACCTCAGCATCTTCTAGAAGTGCTGCTGCCAAAACATCTCACGTCCATCCATTTTCATCTTCGTTAAGACGTCATGAGATATCTATGTGTGATGGATCGACTAAATTATACACACAATTCAAATCAATTAAAGTAACCATTTATTAAATTTTACTGACATATTATTCTATTATTATTTATTGCACACAATTACATGTTGTATATTCAAAATCAAAGTTAATAGTGGAACAAGTACTACATATAAATATAGTACATGCGTCTAGACAAATAGACATCTCATTAAAAACACTACACTTTTTCAGTAACATAAATACACTTTTGCACATTATTAAATCTAATAAAGTGATTTTTCCTATAGCATTTGCAGAAAATTTTCAAATAACGTTTTCTTCATATTGTATATTTTGGATTGAACTAACATTTAAGGACTAAATGGACAAGTCCTCAGCATCTTAAAGCTTATTATCTTACCTTATGAAAACGCTTTGGAAGAATTGACTACTCTATACAGAGCTCAAGAGTTCCCAGTTTTTGAATATAGCAGTTTCTATTAGATAGGATATGAAGGATCCGATTCCATTGAGTACCTAGTATGCTAGTACATATTGACATATTTACTGTAGACGAATGCACTTCCAGCACAAGTAGCGACGCAATACTTACGAGTTCTGGAGAATGTAAATTATAACAATAAAAACACGTTATAAGTACATCAGCTTTGACATAACAATCAAACAAGGTATTATTGTCACAAAATAAATAATCCAATACCCCGTACCTGTCAATACCAGTACTCAATGCAAAAGCAATATCATACCAAATAACTATATAATATCATCTCTTCTCAAGTCATCACTACATTGTGCATACTATGATCTTTGTATCGATTACAAATCCAGGTCTGAACGATGGTCCTCACAGGTCATACTTCAGACTGCATGAGAGTCTCCAACAATGTCTCGATGAATCTGAATAATGGAAAATCCACACGAAAAAAGGATGTATCCTCTTACACACAAAGTATTCAAAAAAACTATGATTTATTGCTTTTTATAACATATAAATAAAATATATATAATTTATGATGCTAATATTGTTAAATCTATTCGATATATAACATTGCATTGAAGGTCCAATAAATGCAGTCCCACATATGATAATAAAACGCCCACAAAACGATACAAATATTTGTTTGTATGGACGGTTGTATCATACGCGGTTAACCGGGCGCTGATTTTATCGCTTTCTGACTGATTTTATATGGGCATTTTTATACCACCGTATACATTTCATAACCCTGTTAAACTTAAAAGTTACATTTTTACAAGGGATTTATTATCGCAGACAGTTCTCCTCTCGGCCAAATACATCAGAGCAGTTAGTGGTAAAGGAAAGTATGCAAATATACAATATAATACTTCCATTATTGCTTTTCCGATAGATTATAATATAAAGTTTACTATGTTTATTATAATAATTAATTTAACCGTCAATAATTATAAGTAGCATTGCCGTAGAGATCCAATTACAAAATTAAAATAACGTAATAAAATTTAAAAGGTTAATCAATTATTTCCGAACGGAGAACCGAATATATTTTTTTCAATCAACTTCATACTGACATACGCAAGTTGTATTAATTTTATTAAAGGTACAAAATAATCTTATTTTAAAGTGATGTTACAAGTTTATATAATTTCTCTGTATTAAAATGACAATTATGTGATTCAAATAGAATGCACAGAGGGGCATAAACCGTGAAAATTTCGACTGTTCATGTATTGGATAAACGTCAAAAAATATATAATTATGTACTGTTTACAATTTACAAAAAAACAAAGAATTTTGAATATATAATTACATACTCCTATCAGTTAATTTTATGTGCGCGTGCTGTAGTAGGAAATTAATCATATTATTACAGTATTATTATAAATTTAACTGCTTCTCTGATTGTTCTAAATATTTTTTAATTAAATTATTATATTTTATTTCTTCTAAATAAATGTGGTTGCTTATGCTGTTGATGCTTAATTTATAATTTCAATTGATTATATTTTTTAATCAAAAAAATATATTATAACGCATGTTTATTTTTGAAATAATAATAAAACGCACTTCAGCGTGACTTCAAAAGAGACTTAATCCCATATTGCTTAAAGAAGGGGACTAATTCCTTTATAACCTCCCCGGGCACCGAGCGCCCCACAAAATAAAGAAAGAAAAAAGGGGGGCACCGCACGTACCCACCGTGAAAGAAATAAGCAGCGAAAAGAAAATATAATGCATTAAATCCACATATAACCAAAAACAGACGTTACGGGGGGTCAATTGCTAAGAAGAAGAAAAAACAGAAATAATACAACGCGAAAGAGGACACAGGGAATGGAAACAACGAAAAACTAAATTACCTTTCTTGTGTCCCTCTCCGACGGTCTCGTTTCGCTCGGTTCCCTCTCGTTTTCTGGGTTCATACAAAATGCAGGCTATTTCTCTCGATTATTGCGCTAAGTCTCCCCCCTAACCCCCTCCCATTCGAACCCCCTTAAGCCCCCTTTTCTACTGAGTAGTTCTGGATAACCCCCCCACTCCCATTTTCACATGTGAGGAATAACTATCTAAGTAAAAGGCTGCGCCAATGCAATGGCCGCCTTTCTTCAGATAAATTGTGTTTGCATTAGCTTTGTTACACATTAATGTAATACATGTGTCACATTTATTCAATTAATATTTACTTAATTTACTTATGGTATTTTGTCAATAAGTTTTTAGTTATATCATAATGTGTATGTATATAACTACAACTTACCGACATATTATGTAAACATCTTACGTCAATTTGTATTATTTTATTTTATAACCACCGTAAGAATCTATAGCATTAATATTTGATTACAAATTAGATACATTACTGTTGTTTATTTATCTAAAACTGATACATATACAAATTGACAGCAAACTCTTCTCATAACTTATATGACATTGCAGTCATCAATAAATCTGTGTAAAATAAACAGCAGATGCTGAAATTCAAACCACTAAGTTTTTCAACCATGTTCGTTTAATTTCCCAACGCTGATTTAGGGCCATTTGCTTTTCCAACTGAGTATTATAATACTTATATGAGTAATATATCATGTATAAATATATATTTTTTTCATGCATATAGATTAAAAATGTGTACTTTTACTACATAATATATATTCTTAATTAATTCCATCCCTGCTCCCCAAATGGAATTGTTTTTATTGCTCAGGACTGTTTTTCATTTAGCCCGTAATGGCCTCGTTCCTCAGTTAAGTGTGTGCGTACAGTCGTGTGTGAACCCCCCCAGTCCCCCTTAGCAAGGGGACACATATGCCGAGGGACCGAGGGGGCCTACGTCTTGACTCCTCCCCCAAACTCACATAATTTAAGCACCAGTGTTCTCGAGCACCCATTATAACCTACCCTCACTGATGTAGCACTCGAGCACTCGTAATTATCATTTTATTTTAGTATATGACTTTATACTTTCAATATATAACTACAATATTAAGTGCACAATCTCCTAATAATCTAATAATTTAAAAAGTTTGTCATTAGACTCGGTAGCTTTCTATTCTGTAGCTTTTTAGTGACAATATCAAGACACGCTCTTTAAATTCTGCAGAAGAGCATAAACTAGAGCAAACTTATGAATGTTTGAGTAAAATTGTGACAGTGTACAACTCTATAATAGCAATTTATGACGTCCATAATATGATTTACCTATTGAATTAATACGTCAATATATATCGTCTATATTCTGTATTTTATGTTATTTGTCTGTTTCTTTGTTATATTGTCTATATATTTATTTTTATTTAGTTCTCGTATATATAATACATAATATGAAAGCTTAAACAAAGTTTTCTGTAAATAAATGAACATTTTATAACTCATAACATGGGCATTGCTTAATTTATATAATGAGTTAAAGGTTGCGCTTATGATTATGTATTGTTGAGTTTTCTGAAATCCTTCTTATTAATGCTTTATCAAGAAAATTATATTAAAGATAGTTAATCAATTTATTTTACTGCATTGAAACATTGACCCAAGTAATGATTATCTCATTCTATAGATATATATAATTAATTTTAATTATAACAGACTATGAAAGCAAATATTATTAAGATACATTAAGTATGAATTTCGATTTGATGGTAATGGTGAGCTTTGTACGTTGAAGTTTGAGCGTCATGTATTAAAACAAGTAGTTTTTTACTACTTACTCAGAACAGAAATACAGAACCTAAACTACTTTATTAAATTCAAATTATTGCGTTTCATAAATTATGGCAACTTTACGTCCTATCCAAATTGTGGAGTACTAACATTCAGTTGGTTCATTAGGTATACTTTTCGATGCTTTCCACGCAAGGTTAATAGTTGTCGACTCAGTTCCTCTAAGTATTTATTGAAAATCATAATCCGGCTTTTATATGCTCTAAAAGCACATGTGTTTCACACAGAATAGTCGTTAGTGTAATGTCGACTAATCTTAAAGTAATGCTATTGGAACAATATGTTATGATATCGAATGAAAAATAAATTGGCATGTCAACAGAACAATCAGTTATTTATATAAGGCAAATATATTTTTTGGCATTATTTAATTATATTAATGGACAATAATTATTTAGCAAATGGTCAGTGAAAAATACCTAGAGAAGTAAGTTAAAATTATCATTTGGCAGTAGGAAAATATCAATCAGGAGTAGAAAAATAATAAATTTGCAGGAAATAATTAATGAATGGTAATTGTTAACAGGTTAGGTTAGGTTCCCATTTTATGGGTTAGTTATACATTCATTGTTCATTAATTTTTAGCAATATTTAATATGCTACTACCATTTTAATTTTATAACTGACCACATTCATACTGATACAGTGGATACTGCCAATTTATTTAGTCTACTGCCGATTATTTTTATTTACTGTCAATCGATTTAACTTACTGCCGAAACCTTGCATTAGTTACCGAAAAAATAAATACAGGCCTCTATATAACCATCAATATCTAATGTATATTTAAATAAAACTTTTTTACAAACGTAAAACAAAAAGGGAAATTTGCAAAATAAATAGCATTTCTAATTAGTTTTGATATTGCTCAACTGAATATTGATACACAAATGAATTACAACATTCGTAAATATTATCATCAATATTTTCTCTAAAAATTTAAATTGTCGAAGCATACAATAATGTTTTTTTAACTTTTTTTCATCAAAAATAATTTTCAAAGTTTGTACATACTACTGCCATCTGTTCAAACACCTGCAAGGCTGCATAAAAAATGATCGGAACCATAAAAAAGCTCAGCCAAGACTCATACCTCAACGAGCTTTTTTATAAAATAAATTATAATATAAAACTGCAATTTTTTCTAAGAAATATATTGTAATAATATACAATTAATTATGTCTTCATTTTAAATGATTTTAATCGACGTAAAATGTTTTATTTCATGGTGAAATTGATTTTTATAAATAGAGTTTTTTTTTTTGTTACTTATTATGTTTGTTAATAGATGTCCGCGTTCGCCCCTACAAAATATGCATTGAGGTTGTCCTTACCGACTGCGCAGTACATTTTTTTCGATTTCTGCGCATCCCCCGCCCTCGCACTCACGTCTATGTAAACGAGTATATGGTTATACCAACACCACAGTGTGGGAAACCCTTTTTACATAAGAGATGTGTGAAATTAGAGAGAGAGACGCCTACCCTCCCCAGAGAGAGAGGGCGCATGCGCATAGAGAGTCGGAGAAAGGGATGAAAATGTGATGAAGCTTGGCGCGCTAAATACTCGTACTAAAACAAAATGGCGGTTAATATTTTGGCGGTATCCATAACAATTAATTACAATACCAAAAAACATTTTTCAATGCTAATTACTATGAATATAAAAATACAATACGAATATGTACTAACATTCTTAAAACTATTTTACATGAAGTTTTCATACTTTCTATTTTTAGATTTTGTGTGATGCCTAAGGTTGATTTTTCTGTAGCTACGTGTATTTTTTTTATTAAATCTAAATATATTAAATTGATTGTGCTTTAATTTATGTAATATTTATTATTTATATTGGTTATAAATCATTCTCCCAAAATACTTCGAGAGAACGACGCAGCATCAGAGGAATTTTTCTAAGATGGTAATGATAAAGAGAAAACTCAATCCTACCAATTTTAAGTCGAAAATATCAGGCGATTTTCAATCTCACGAATAGATTAAAAGTGTAAAAACGGTATATTCAATGTTTAAAAAGTGAATTTGCCAGTGAGCAACAGCATTTAAAACAAAATGCATTATCAAAAAAAAAAAAAAAAGTTTGCCAAAGAATTTTGTCACTGTACGCAATATACAACCTTCATGGATTTTGCATTCATCGCGACATTTTTTACTGAAATCAGATTAAAAACAAATCACAAATTCAACACAACATATAAATACATCAAATACGAGTAAATAAATTTATAATTATGTGGATATACCATATTTACAAATTTTCTAATCCACTATGAGGGATATAAAATGCCTGTATTGTCTTCGTTCTTTCAAGTGAATACTGAAATCTTATTGAAAGCCAATGAAATAACATTTGTAAACCTAGCATGTCAAAGTTAGCACGTATACCAAATTTTTATGCATTAGCAAGCATCTCAACCAATAAAACAAAAAAGATATATAGAAAAGTATTTCTTACATTTGATGGCTTGTTTGAAGTAGCGACGATAGCCATGGATGAATTGACCAAAGAATATAACATGGCAGCAATTGGACATTATTTAAGATTCACTTAGATATTCTGTAGCAGGTCACCATTTTCAAAGGTGCATTCATCTCTTCATCAAGAATTGAGCTTCATCGTTATTTTTTAAATATTATTTAACTTATTTTTATTTTCTTTAATATAACGTTAGTGCTGTGGACCAAAGCAGCAAAGTCGAACTAACTAATCTCTTCCGAGTAAACCAGCTCTAAGTTGTAGATTCCCATCATATACTGAATAATCTAGCTGCATCTTTTTACATATTGACTAACCACTTTATGCATTGGATTTATGCCAGTATGTCGTGTCTCAGCTGGTGTTCCATTAAAGAATACTTTTAGACTTCTGGAGTCATTCACAGGCACAAAGTGACCTTCCCTTTATGTACATTTCAATATTTTAATTGCTGCAACACATACTTTAAATAAATTCTTAGAACACTTTTGAGTCAATTATTTTTAAGTTTTTTATTATTATTGTTACATACAACAACATTTTTGATGACAGAAGTAAAAAAACATTGGACACGGACCAAAACTTGAATGAATTACAACCATTTGCTTAACTCGTGTGGTTTTTTAGGTTAAGCCGACCCTTAGAACCAAATGTTACAGCACTCAGTAGTGATACGTTCCCGTATGGACCTTCGTACACAGAAGAGCCTTGAGAAATGTGAATGGCAACTGACAGGATTGAGTGACGGCAATTTGTGTTGACCATATTTACGAAAAAGATTATTGTTATTACTATTTAAATATATTTTTAATTATTTTTGCACGAATTTTTTTACACATTTTATCACCGATGATCACAAACAATAATTTTGTATTGGAATTTGCTTTTTTTATACGTGAATTTGATTTTTTGTTTCATTTTTATTTGAACGTAAAAATTTGTTCCTACACGTTAAACCGTTAGATCCACACTGCGGATCATATTTGGAAAGATCGATCCCGATTCATCAAATCAATACACGAATGAGCTTTCATAAAAAATGGCAAGGTGTTCCGCGAGCGGGACCCCTGAATAAAAAACTCGATAAAAAAGTGAGGGGTACGCGATACCGGACCCATAAGTTATTATATTTTTTAGCACAAAAATAATTAAACAACTTATAATATAAATTAATTTAAAATAAAAAATATTTCACCAAAAAAAAACCCTAAATAAGTATTAATATTTGTATTAAAGTATAATGAGATAAAGGTAAAACATTTTTTTTTAACGTTATTAAATGTGTAAATTGATGAAAATAATTGCGTATTGCATTCAATATTGTGTGATTGCTTGCAGTTGAGATTGGAGAAACATCACGCAAATTTCATAAAAAAATCATTATTTTTTATTAAGGAATATCGTATTATAATCGTTTTGCATAATAATCATTGAGACAAATACACATATAACGCATGTGTGAAAGTTACAGTACACCATGATATAATTATTTACATGCAGTGCCGGTTTTAGGGGGTGGCGCAGTGGGTCGGTGCCCCAGGGCGCCGAATGAACTAAGGGCGCTAAGAGCGGCCTTAGCTCCTACAGTGGATGTTTTCTGAAGATTTAGTCTCCCACCCAAAAAACCCAGGGGGCGCCAGTTTTTTTTGCCCAGGGCACCACAAGGTCTAAAGCCGCCACTGTTTACATGTGATCGTTGTGGTTATTGGCATTAAAAATATTAATCAAACATAATAGACTTTCTTATTATCTATGTTATACTATGATAAACATTCCAAAAATGCCGAATATAAGTACTTTAAATAAAAAACAGATGTTGTATCATTTCTAACATATGTATTGTAAAATTCTTTGCTGGAATAACTCTTATTTGAATATTGACTTCGATGAATATTGACTTTTGATGAAAATTTGTCATTTCGATTCCTACGTCTACATTCGTTAGTTTTCTCTCGTTGAATAAACATGAATGTACTGGTTTCTTTCGATCGATAATCAAAGATATTTATTAGTTTAAAATTTGACGAATTTATTTACGACAGGTTTCGGCTTCATCCTAAAGCCATTCTTATTTTAATTTGAAAACGGTGACACAGACGAAACATGTTATTGTAAATAAAATCGCTTTAAATAGTGATCATTTTAATTCACAAATTGTAATTTGTGTGTGATTAAAGTGAAAGCTTAATAAAACAGTATGTTTATAATATGAGCATATTTAATTTTCACGTGGAAATGTTAATTTTGAATGTATTATTATTATTTAATATTATTTTGTATTGCATGCTTTATTCAATAATTTATTGGCATAGCGAGTACTCTCATGTATCGTGCCGTTACGCTTCGACAATCGATTAAAAAAATATTCGGAAATATGAATAAAGGTAACGGGCGGGAAATCAATCAGGTAAAAAAAACGCAGCCACCGGTGCGTCAAAAAAATAATCCCCCACTAAAAAAATACCGAGGGGTGAGGAATTCAAATCCTACAAAAGCCAAAGAGGGCACCCCTTTAAGTAAAAAAAACTACCCCCCAAATTTTGGTGTCCTGAGTGTGCTCGTAAAACTACGATATTTAAAAAAATCACATATAAATATTTTGTTCGATTATACATTTAATAAATATTGCTTTGTCTCAAATCAGCTCGAATCAGCCAATACATTTTGTATTGTATTGGCTGTGATTTTTTTTTCCGGAAGCCGAAGGGCTTATAGGAACTTGAAGAAAAGACAGTAGTTTTGTTTGCTTTTCTTGCAGGATTCAGAGGCAGCTGCTGTGTCCCTGTGTCCTCTTCTTGTACCTCGTCACTACACCGTACCTACTTCAATTATTCTGCGATACGGAAACCCATTGTGTTCATGAATGCAATATCTATTGCTTAAATGGCAGGACTTTTTTTTTCATTTACATAAAACATAAAAATGCACAAAAATGATAGCTTGATTGCAGGTCCCGTTTAAAAATGAATTTATTTTTGCCAAATACAAATAAATATTTTTTGTACCGGCATCTGTTGATTTAACGCGTAAGCTTTTTTATCTGTTGAGCAAAGGGTGAGGGTGTGATTTTACCTACAATTGATTCAAGCAAATAAGTGCCTTAGGGATGAAAATGTACAATAAAAATATAAACAGATGTCTCCTCATAATATATGTATATTAGTATATTCGTTATAAATAATTAATTAAGTAATTCAAATGTATTAAAACTAAATTTATCAAAAAAAAATTGTAATGGTCAAATATTAATAAAACATTTTAGTTTATGCTTTATTAAAATTATAAATTAAATTAAAAAATATATTTCTGAACGCAAAAAAGTAATACGACGCTTATTATACATTTGTCAACTCAAAGAAATATCTTTGATCAAGTTTTTAATTGCGAAGTTTAAAAATATTCACTGTGAAATATTTAGTAAATAATTAGTTAATACTACAAAAAAAAGTTCTGTCATCACTTGTCGCATTGAAACTATCAAGTAAATAGATAACTGTGGCTGTTGTTGAATACAATACAAAAAAAAAATCTTAGCATTCGACACATTGACATAAAGCCTCGTACCAACCACAGCCGAAGCGCCTACTTTACAAATATTAACATAATCAAGAACAAAATTTGATAAAGTTCTTCTTTTTAAGATATAAAAATTATTTTTTATATTCTATGGTCCGTTTTTACCACAGAAACCAAATGTCCCTAATCTTATGTTACCCAGATTCAATGTCCAAATATTTCACAACAATCTGCTCTTATCCAAAATATTTTCTTCGAACATCACCCGCTGGGGGTATATTTATGACGCAGCCTATTCTTCGTCTCATTATATTTTCCCAAAGCTTAAAAGAAAGCAAGTGCATATCCTCTACCACAGCCGAATGCACTTTTAATACCTGCAATAAATCAGACACCAAAACTCCATTGTCACGAACAATTCAAATACTTGGATTGTTTCAGTAAATATATTTTTTTGTCGTCTGCAGTTCGTAAAAATTTAGAATCTTTCAGTTTATGGGTTTTTCGGTAATAATTTATTGATTTTGCAATATTTACATTAATGTGCAATTTGTTCGAAAATCTTAATTATCATAGTATCAATTAATAATTATTATTTCAAATGCTAAGCATCATTGATACTTCATATTGGAAACGAAATTATCTTCTTATTAATTTTAAGCAAAAGAGGTTATTTTAATTAATACCGAATTAGCTCCATAAATAAAACTTAATACTTTTACAAAACTGCAATTAGAGTCCCATATCCAAATAAATGTTAATATATTTTTATAGTTGATGTTAGGATTAAAAAAACGGTCTCTATCGGGTTCAAGGACTACTTCTGAGGAAGTAACAGCAGCTATAGTATCCGAAGCATATTTGGCTGATTTTAGTATCTCAACATTCGTGATGACGGACTATTATGATCTTTGGGGAGAGTCAACCCAAGTACTACACGTAAGTACTATAAATAGATAACCATTAAAATGTAGAAAAAATTTAATATTGCTTAACTTCGGTGATTGAACGAGAAACGCGCAAACAACAAGCTCCTATCGAGGGTCAAAATTAAACGTTTACTAATCATCGAAATATATTTAACCAATAAATTAAAAATAATAAATAATTTCATTATTACGTAGAAAGTCGTCCTGTGATCGCCACTCTCAGTCAGTCCCATAATAAATAAATTACCGTAAAATATAGACGATTCCTGAATGCCAGGTGGCATCTAATGACGATGACATCAAAACTCAGCATACTGTGCTTAGCCGTGATCTTAACGGCAAGCGTAATATAATCAACGAAACATTTTTCCATTTGAATATGTTGCTTTTATATACATTTTATGCGTCCACGTTTCTCAGGCTAATTAAATATATTACGCTCGTAACAAAATAAAATTAATAAGAATCTTTTGATAATGAAAGAATTTATACCGCATGTAGCGTCTAACTGTCCTGGCTGAACGTTATACAGCCTACTGGTTTCAGCCGGTTGTGCTCTCCTGATGGGGATTCCGTAAAACAATATTATTAAATAATTCATATGATGGCTAAATTTATTAAAAATTAAAATGTTAATTCATATATCACGACAGTATAAATATTTTCAGCAACTAGTTACTATTAGACAAGTCACAGAACAGTGTAAAAATATTTTTAAGGATGTTAAAACTATCACAATCGCTTAAAAATGGCTGTGTTGTGAGTAGATAAATAAATCCAGCTGTGCAAATCGTGACATTTTTCATATATGCGATATCTCTATCTTGTAAAAGCTTCCATCCATCAAAAAGCTCAAAACAATATCTCGACTTGTTCTCTGCGTGCAATTTTAATTGTGAAACCTCTCATAGAAATATATTTCAATAGTTAACGAAATGCATGACTAAAACACTTGGAGTGATACGATAATGGAACGCAATTTTTCACAAGTCGTAAACATCTCAAAAGCTCTGCAGTAAGAAGGTAAAGCTTTGGTAAAGTATACGACGCGTCAGTCAAGAAAAGAAAGCTTTCTTGCGTAAATAATTTATGGCTGGCACTAATATTTACGACAGGCTTAGTTAACTCCACATTTTAATATGTTTCAATAAGCATATGTGTTTAAGTGAACAAAACATAAAGAATAAAGCAAAAAATCGTATACATTTTTTGTAAGTGTTTTATAAACAGATATTAAGCAACTTTAAAGATATGTGATTGTACAATTATAATTCAATGCATGTTGTTCTTAATATATGAAAACTTAAATATAACATATTATACATATAATACCAGTTTTTTTGATGCTTTCACTTTACTAAAGTCTAATTTCAGATCTATTATATATCTTATGAAAACTAGGGCCATAGGACAAAACGAAACCCATAGGAAGCTGCATAAATAGCACCTGCTTTTTTTATTCTTGTCGCCCCAGCAGCATGAAACTATATTTTAACTTTTAACTGTTTTGTGAGCTTTGGGACTTTTTAGTACTTAGAAAATTATTCAAAATTGATAGTTTATTTAATTCGATTCTACTAATTATTCGTTATATTTTGTTTAACTTAAAGTACTCTATAATTAAAATTTTTATCTTTGTTTCACATCTTATTTTACATTCCTCTTTTATAAACCTATTCAACTTGTTTTAAATAAATCAATAATTGCATGCCAAAATTTTAATTGCATTAAAATTGAATGTACGAATACAAGACCTTTAAAGCCGTATCTGACATCGGATGAAGCGAAGCCTGATACGATTTTATAGTTACTAAATACTACTGCTAGATAAAGTATATAATAAAATGATGATGATCTTATAGAACTGTCCAATACGATTTTCCAAAAAGTATACTGTAACGTCGGAATTCCGCGAACCGGAGCTGTCTTGAGAAGAGGCGAACTTCTAGTGTGACGAACATTTTTTTTTAATTTACTAAATATATTAATATTTAAATACTTAAAACAACTTAAAAATATATCTTATTGTTATCTGATTAAATTATGGCGATGTGGGTACAGAATACAGAGTAAATAAAAATGTTTAAAAAATACATATTTCTCCGTGTGGGGCATTACAATTATGAGAAAGTTCGAAAGAGCGACTGCCGTGATAGAATCACTAAATTAAATGTTTTAGAACAAAACAGCGCCTTTATCTTAACGACTGTCACATAACAACTTAGATAAAAATTTCACTAAGTCGACAGCCAGGTATGACATGGGTTCTTGATTGAGTGTCTACCTGTTGGGTGACATTTTACCACCCGTATGCATTTAAAAATAATAATACGTTCCCCGAACCTTTTTGTTTTGACATGTCTGTTAAATGAAGGAAGAAAGACACTCAAAAATTTAAGCTCCATTATTCGACCACAATGATCGATTTGGGGACACAAAGAAACACTTACTAACAATGTATGGGACTGGTGGTTATGCACAGTCAGAGTTTTCGGACAGAAACATGTGTTATAATTTATAATTATTTCTCTTGTACTCATTTATAATTTTTATATTTTAGCGAATTAGTATTAGTGAATCCTAACAGTAAATTAAGAGGCTACTTTGGAAAAAAATCTGCCTTAACGAGTACACTTATAAATGTCAACTATAGCTGACTTATCATTAAGCTTTTGGGATCTCGCTGTCCTGGAATACTGTCAGGAATCAGGAACTAAGCAAATAATGTACTTGAAGAAGCTTCAGGTGGCAGAGGTATCATGGAATATGTCGAGAAGCATGGTGGCTGATATAGCTTTATCGTGATAGTGTGTTACGAATATATACTCCTCTTAAGGGAGTGAAAATGTGAATAAGTTTGATGAATTTAATACTTAATGTACTTTTAAGTTTTAATGATATTTTCTATCGCCTAAACCTCAATCTTTTTTGTAGTAAACGTAATATATTTGTATATATACTCGTACGTATTATATATTGAGTATATCTTATTTAAATTTAAATTTAAATAAATAAATCATGACAGAAATTTGTATGAATGTTTAATAATCAAATGAAAAAATAATTAAGTTGCAACGATTTTAGTACAAAAGTTTTATCATAAAAAAAAACTGTTTTGG
Source organism: Glossosoma conforme (assembly GCA_022606575.1). Taxonomy (NCBI): domain Eukaryota; kingdom Metazoa; phylum Arthropoda; class Insecta; order Trichoptera; family Glossosomatidae; genus Glossosoma; species Glossosoma conforme. The sequence continues at coordinate 2,290,258 of JAGTXR010000002.1, forward strand.
CACTGGAGTAGCTGTGTGGAATCACTGCCCGTGTAAACAGATATTTCGCAGGTATCCGAGAGTAAGGATTGCAAAATTCCAAGAGTTGAAAAAAATACGGAACCACTTCGTTGTCCCTCGCGCGTTGCACATATTGTTGATGGGTTCTATTGTTGTTGAAAGGAATTACTATTGATTTTCTAGTAACTCCTTTAAAATGTGCAAAGTCAAATGGCTGCAGGATGTGAAGGAAACGTGATGCACAATAGGACATGTGAGAGAAATATTAAATCCAGAAAAATAAGTTTTTTGCGATGATTGATGAGACAGCTTTAATGAACTATTATATTCTACATTTATCTAAACGAGTATACAAATAACAAATGAAATACATCCAAATTATTATTTATTAATATACGAGTATATATTTAGTATACATATAAATGTAATATGACATTTCTCTTATCAATAAATCGGTGAAAAATATAAATCTTATAACTTATAATGATGTTTGCTATAAATTTGTATGTATATCAGTTGTTGAATATTGATATAGTAAATCTTCAGTGGTGTATAAAGTATTACATTAACGAAATAGAATGTGAAAATAAACCAACAACAGTTTAATTTCATATCATATATAAACAACGGGTATGCGCTTATCAATTCATTTATAGATTTTTAAATAATCAACTTTGTAATAACTTCTTTTTATTTTTTTATAATCATGATAATTATCAGCCTGTGTCCATCATGTATTGAGCGTAAGTCTTCTGCATGTTCTAATACATAAATAAAATATAAACAATTTTAATAAAAGCCTTTAAACCATGACGAACTTTCAAATTGTAGCTAAAAAACTTTTTTTCGAATGTTTTATTGAAATGCTAAATATATAATACTTGATGTTTTATTTTGATCATTTTCGTTTTCAAACTGGTCAATTTGATAACTTAATTTTTTTTAATCATAAATGCTACTTGACTTTCCTAAATAGTACCGGTAAACATTGAAATGCTCTCCCAGTTTCTGTGTTTTCTATTTTATACAATCTAGATCTCTTTTGGTTGAGGGTAGAAACTGCAGAAGGCGCCCTAGATGGGAGTATTTGCAGCAAGTGTTCGAGGACATGAGTTGTAGCTCTTATGCTGAGCTAAAGAGGATTGCAGAGAATCGAGAAGAGTGGAGATTGAAATGCATGATTTTGTTGCTGGAAACCAATCCACCGGATTCATACTACGAAGAAGAAGATCTCTTCATTAAATAATAATATTTACAAGTATATAGTACACTTGCTAACTCTTGATATTTAACACAACTACACTCAATCAGTTTTCAATGATCCAGGATATAAAATATCTTTCAAAAAGTCGTCCTGATCAATCGTTCATGAGCTCTATGCTAAGCAGTCAAGACCATTAATAACCAGAAATGAAGTGATATATACTAAAAACTATTTCTATCGTATTTTGACCAATTAAATTATATTTATCAACGATTAGTGGAAGCTTTAAATCATTTATACGTGACTGAGTATCCATTTTGAATATTTTTTATTTCACTTAGCACACTCGTAATTTACTAATTTACCTGTAAAACGAATTATAATATATGTAAGTAGCGCTAAAACCATACACGCATAATATATTACTTGGCTGATAATTTACAGGTGATTTCGTTCGGCAAACAAATTTATTTCGATGATTCTTTTGCATTTTGATGAGGCGGTATATCCGACCTGTGTTTTTGCAGCTCATATTTATATTATTTAGAAATGAAATAAAGTATTCTCGAATAACCGGTATCCATAACTCATTTCGAAAATGCTACATGCCAGAAAAGCTCTCAACGTATCGTACAAAAAACGATATAAATCATATTATTGGATACATGCTTATTGCGTGGCATAAGTTTTCATGTTTATTAACGATACATCTTTTTTATTATATTCATGCATTATTTTATTTTTAATTGAATACGAACTTTTTTCTACACACGGCTGTAAAAGCTTTTAGTTTAATTACATAAAAAAATAGTTGTAAATGTGATTTCCAATTCTAGGAAAACACATGTAAGGATGGTTTACATTACGTTTACCATTAATTTTTACAACTATTATCATGGCCACTCCTCTTCTGAACTCCAATTAAATCAGTATATTCTTCATTCACCCACAATCAACAATCAAAAAAAAAATTGAATATCTTGAATATCTAAAAAAAAAATATGAACGATTGTTGTCATAAATATCATTTAATATGTTGTCACGATCTATCGTTCAGGTTAGCGAGACGTCCAGTGTACCAGTTTTTCCGTGTGCCAAATCTCCCCTGTACCAGACGTCCAGTGCGTCCCACGACGATACAGATGAGTCGTTGAACGAATTGTCTGTGAACGAAATGCGGCGGAACCGTGTAATATGGTATTTACTTAATATAAGTATGTACATCAATTATTTATCTAACGCATATTGCGCTTCTTTTTTTATAGAGCATAGGTTTTTTTGCTCATCTGTATGTTTTAATAAAAAAGAATTAATTCGATTTTTAATTAAATACGATGAAAATATAAAACCACGCCTTTGATATTTTTTGTGTATGATACTCGCGTATGTAAATATTGTTTTTTTTTTAATAATGAAGTGTTTGGATAAAAAATATTGCCAGAGGTCAGCGCGGTCAATTGCACAGTGCGTTTGTTATTAAAGTGGGAGGTGCTGAGTTCGATGATAATAATAAATATTGAAACATACATATTTTCTTTCAGTGTATTTTTTTTTTCACACACAAATGTTTGGTGAGAGCCTACAATAATGCCATTAGAATAGACATGTTACCAAATATAAAATAATTAGTAACTAAATTGTAAAATGGTATTTCAGATTGAAGGTCCAATGAATATTGATCTTGTCTCTAAGAAGAGGTTAAACACTTAATACATTGAGTTTGTATATACTATATTATTGGAAAACATGGTGGATCTATGCTCCAACAATGGGGTGCTTATAGCATGAGCCACAAACTAAAAGGGAGTTCCTTTGCAGCTTCCTGTAATAATTTGAAGCTTAAGCACACGAATCAACCCGTCGTGTAACCATTGAAGCAATAACTACTAGGCATTAAAGTTTTATAATAGCTTTTGTATTTTAATTAGAACCTCCTACATATAATGATTTTGGTAGAACGAATTTGTGCATTTCGATGTGTTTTGTTTGAATTTTTATTGCATATTTACGATATGTGACGAGCTCATATAAAATACATTTTGCATGGACGCTGACTTTGAACAAGATTAATTAAACATTTAATGGTTGATTGCAGTTGTAACTCAAAATACGGTGAGAATTCTTTTCGACAGCTGCTTCCCATCTTTTCTATAGAATCTAATGGAGCATAAAATTCTGATCATAAACTTAATTTCTGAACATAAGTATTGACTAATTAAATTACATTTTTTGAGCTTAGCACTTGCATCTCCACCGTGAGCTTGGCTTATTATTGTGATTGATTATATAAATATTTATGGCAGTATTTGCAAAAAGCATCCGTCTTCAATCCAGGCTATTCACTTGATTTCGTCAGTATATTATTTTCATACCTTGAATAAAAAATAAATTTATTTTATATCTGCATTAACAAAGGACATAAATTTTAATTTTTATTGTTAGCCTCCCCCGGTTAACCAGGAGTGTTTATTGACACGCCAACCGATCAATAACTGTCAGTTTTAACTGTGGACCATCTCAGTTTGTTTATTCTCAACTTATAATCGAGTGTGGCTTGTAAGATGATAATATTATCTCACAGGTGTGCGGATTAAATGTGGGTATGTGAGTGTGCCAGGGCCGAATCTAGAATAATATAAAAATATCAAACGCACCAGGCATCATTTTTGCATTAATTGTACACTGAGGATAAGGATGACTTTAATTTTTATGGAATAACGAGCTTTTCATTTTACAGTCGCTTAAAAAATTAATACGAACCATTGCTTGGACATTTTCTTCGGATGGTGCAGGAAATTTTAAGCTACATCAGTTTTTGTGGACCCTTGAGTTCTCGTCAGCCTTCCAAGAGCTTTAAGAGGCAGAGATAAATAGGATGAGGTGAAGACAATAAGAGCTGACAAAACTTTGTGACGAAGGAGAAAATTAAAATTGTAAAAAATAAATTTATAAAACTTCGATGAAAACACAATTTATTAATTAACAATATATGATGGTTAACCTTACGTTCATTAAATTAACATGATCCTGGAGGTACATTGATCATGTCAAAGATCTCTCAAAAAAGACTTTTGCGGCGTGTATAGCTCAATGGTCAAATCGTTTGCCTTGCAAGCCAGAGGTCGTAGGTTCGATCCCCGACGGAGATTTAAAAAAAGGAGTTTTAATCGATTTCTGAGCTCTTAAATACCCCCGGTTGGTGTGAATTTGACCCTTCACCCGTAAAATGCCAGTCATAGCCTATTCATCAAAATTGAAGACCACCCATTCACAGTAAATTCCTGTAATAATTGGATGATGCGTGAATCTCGGGCTGTAGTCTATAAGGTTGGCGGGTTAACACTCCACATTCAGCGCTTAGCCATATGCTCCATGGTAAGCGTCATAGGATTCCACAGATGAGACTACATAATTACTATCACCATTTGTCGGTAATTTCCTGTATATGTGTACATAAAAAACTTACTTATAGTGGACCATATATAGATTTATTGAAGTAATGATCGAATATTGCAAATAAATAATTAAAACGCTTACGTAATTAACGAGAGTTTTGTATAATCATATAGTCCAGCAACAATACCATATTTAATAATCCCTTTAGGGCAAAAGATTTACAGTGGCCTTACGAATCGTCGAGAATCCTGTGGCCTGAATAAAATGTAATTGTATTTTTTTTTCAATTTTTTTTTTTTTATTTATTCTTTCAGAAGTTTATGATTGAATACTAAGAAAAACAAAGCAATAAAGACAAACAACAGAAGGTCCCAATGCTCATCAAACAGGCGATTCCAAAAATATATTCTTCCATACAAATTTGTTGTGTTGAGTTTGTGCCTGAACTGGGCTTTTATACTTTCCTGCGTGGTTCGAAATACAAATCGCAGCCAGATATACTCTGAGGGCTGCCATGTCTGCCACCTTACTTCCATATATTCATTCCATCCAGCACTGAAAATGAGAGACTCCAACTCTGGCAACAAATCGCACCAGAGGATTTCATTACTCCAAAGGAAGGCCTCCCAACTGGCAAGAGCCTTGACTGGCCGACCTGGAAATCCCTAAACAGATTAAGAACCGGAGTTGGTAGAACAAAGGACAACCTCGAGCGGTGGGGAATGCTTCGGCAGGGAGAGACACTATTGTGCGACTATGGAGACCTGCAAACCGCCTCACACCTACGATGCTGCTCCATGTGCCCAACAAATTGCACATCTCAGGACCTAATGCTGGGCAACACACGAGCTATCGATGTTGCCAGATATTGGGAAAAAATAATTTGACGTCGCTGACACGAAGAAGAAGATTCCAGCCTAATATGTTAACACGTTCCACGCCACGTAGGTCGCCGGTGACCTACGCTGTTGTTAAAAAGGGCGCCCTGTAGGTTACCGGTGACCTTAGTTTTTTTTCGAACAAACAGTCCGTGTACACCAACGGTTACATTTCAATGGAATTTTAACATTGAATGTGACCTATATGGCGCCTCTGAGTCGAATGCATTAAAAACATTACGTTGGCGTTAAACGTGTTAAAGCCATATCCATGTTAAAAATATAATAATTTACAATTCGGTCCTGATCGCATTATATCGTTATATCCCGCAGTTAGAAAACAACCTGTCTACAAGCCTTGTTAAGACTTTCGTAGCGGTTTTATTGTGGGCCGGTGTTTGCTCAACCGCCTCTCGCTCGCACCCGTTATAATTTTAAAGGCCAGAGCGAGACGCCGCCAGCCAGCCTTCGTAAGGTAAGATACTTATATTTACTCTTCTTTTTTCTTAAACTTCTTTTACCTCTTCTGCGGTCCTGCTACTTTGCCTCCCATCGCGATTTTAAAAACCGATTTTTTGCCAAAATAAGAAGCGGCCGTATCGCGATATATCATCGGGGTAGGATGCACGCCATTTTTTACCATAAAAAAAAAAATTGTGCCAAAATTTTGGTTATCAAATTATTTACAATCAAAATTTTATACTATTGGCATAAAAAGTAAGAAATACTATAAAAATTAAAAAACGTGTCTTAATAATAAAAGATTAATCTGAAAATGAGCAATGTTTGGAACACTATTTATCATCTACGTTGTTACAATAAAGGTTCGATTTATGAAACCTATTTGACTTTATTAGGACTCAAGATTGTAAAAATATATGTAAGTAATACTTAATTTATTGATGCATTATTTGATGCAATGATCTATAAAAGTAGATTAGAATATTGAAATAATAAAATAATATTCTAATAAATATTTTTTAAAAAAAATCCATATAATAATGTCACCTTGAGATAACCAATATCAAGAAGGTAAAATTATTCATCAGTAACACAGGTAAATAACTATATATATAGTCTATAGTTCGGTTCGAGACCCGAGTGGTACTTACTAAAATAAATAGACTGTCGGAAGGTAATAATATTAAGCTTGTGAATAAATGTATTCTGATTGAATAATAAAAAATAAAAATATACATACTTTGAATATATACTATAGCGACATCTATCATACGATGATAACTTATTTAGAACTTCCGAGACGACTCAGCTCAAGGCGGAAGTAATGGCCCGGTGGCCGAGTGGTATAATTACCTGGGCAAAAATTTGGTTCCAAAGGTCCGCGGTTCGCATCCCGCTCCTGCCGATATTTTTTCGGAATGAATCGACTCGTTTAAAGAATTTTTATGTATAGTATATGTATATTTAATTACTTATAATATTGTAATATAGTCAATGATCGATAAAAGTAGATTAGAATATTGAAATAATAAAATAATATTCTAATAAATAATTAAAAAAAAAACATATATGTTTTTCAAGTTAAAGATTTTATTTATTCTGCTTAAATTGGCTTGTATCCAAATTGAGTTCTTACTTAATTATTCACAAGAAAACGGTTGTCTCTAAACGGATAAAAATGTGAAAAGCATTTATTTTATCTTAACTTTACATGCTGTATTCTTACTTCAAATCACTTAACCACACATTCAATTCTAAAGTCGTTTTTTTTTCCCAGAAAAAACTTAACCGCTTAAGGAAAAAAAGTCACCAACCAAAAACCAACACACGTTCTGGGGGCTCCTTTAATGTAGCAATGCCATAAGGGAGATATAATATATTTTATTAATTATTAAAGTGTAAAACAGACTTATTTTTTACATTACGGCTTATAAAATGAACTAAATGCTTCCTTCCAGGCTACTTGGCGGCCTCCTAATTCTATGGTATAATACTATTTTGTTTGTTTTTTAAAAAATATATTTCGGTCTAATTGATCAATTGGTTCTGGGAAATATGACTCGCTCGATGGGAAAGAAAAGTATTGGAAAGGCGTCCAAGAACTGGCAAGCGAAGCTTGCAAGATGGACTGACAACATAAGAAGAATAGCGGGAGCGACCTGGATGCAAAAGGCGGAGGATCGAAGAGGATGGAGACTCATGCGGGAGGCTTTCGTTTAGCAGTGGACGGATACTTTTTAATATGGTTGTATATCTGCTTTGTTGATAGTTGAAGCCGACCAGATAAATCCGAAAACAACGAAATCACGCCATTTATTTAGCAATTATTAATGGCAGTTTCGCTAAACATATTATAACAGAAAGATAATTTATTTTTATTTTATTTTTACTTTCATACTCATTAGTTTTTTTATTGTCAAAAATAATTTTGTTTAAAATTGATCTAAGCTTTTGGATAAGCAGTTGTATCTTCGATAAAACTGATGTTGTTCCAACTTTTGTTTCTAGGGAGGCTATTTGCTTCACTTTGAAAGCGGATATGGTAGAAGAGAGATATATTACATTAAAAAAGTCGTTCAAGTAATATTTACTACAGTGAGTTAAAATTCACGATAATTTCAGTGATAAGTCAAATAAAAAATAAAATAATACAACGATATATTAGATATTTTTTAACACTAATTAAGTACTTAATAAATTTACCACAAAAATAATAACTACATAAAAAAATCATAAATAATAAACTTTCAATCTTCCACTTTATAAATAAATACTTGCGCTTGAATTATAAATGTTTTTGTAAATACAATTAATTAGTTATTGTGGCTTTTGGGTTGAGCCATGTGTGGCGAACTTCCTTCAACCAATATTTCGACCGCCATTGAAGGGGTCTTCTTCAGGATTGATGATTTATTTAGTTGTGAGTCGGTTTATTCAGAAGTTATTTAATTAATAAGTTATTTATTTTTGATATCTTAACATTTAAACCTTCTGCATTATCGCCAAGAAAAGCTCTTCCCGCCTCCTCGTTGAGAATATTATTTGTTTAGCCGGACAGGAGTGGGTAGGTAGGTATAATACGTAGGTACAATAATGTATTCCGAATAAGCAGCGTGCAGCTCACGAACAGACGCTCTGCAGGACCAAAATCAAACGCACTCGAGGCGTCGAAGTGACCGGTTGTGTTTGAACACGCTCTCCTGACGTTTACCAAGTGTGAATCTTTTGGCCCGTAAACATTACGAAAAAATAACATATCCATAAACATTCTAAAACACGTTTGTAATATTCCCTAATCTGTAATTTATATTTGAATGTTTTATTCGAAATTTTATTTAAGTGCAAATGACTTTTAAATAGTTCACTAAAAATATATACATATTTTTTGTGATTGACGTTTGGATGGTAATCCTAAATTAGTTTTTCAATGTAATTGACTTTTAAACAGTTTATTCCTCATTCCGTTTAAATGTTATTGACTTTTGTGCATCGATTAGATCATTTTGTGGTGTGTTGTGTGTGAAGATGTATTAAACTTTTTTTGCTACGTGTTGTTTACATGGACTCGATTTATTTTCGTTGCAAGATGGAGATATCAATGTTGTTTTCTGTGAAGAGATTCTACACATGTGTTCTGCTAGTTTTATTTGGTAAGTGTTTTTTTTAAATGCGCAATATATTTAATGCCATAAATCGCAATGATTTAACTATTATTCGTTAATTAAAATAAAACACGTACTTCAAAAAGCTTTTATCAAATATGTAATTGTCTTAATTATATGACAAAAACAATATATATGTATTTTTTGTAGATTACATATGTTTTATGACCTTTATTATACAGATCCTAGAAGAATATTTAGAACAAAATTCAATGAAAGTATTGTTTTTTGTTGACACAATTATTTTTACCTTTTTTTCATATCCTATTGTACGTATTCAATTGTTACATATTCAAACTCGTATCTCCAATGGAACATCGTCCTTATCACCTTATCTCCTTGATGTCTACTGATAACAACTACAATAAAATTATATTTTTTTATATTGGCACCTACCGGCCATAAAATTTACAGAAGACATTATCTGACACTGTTTCACCAGAGTACCCCATATAAAAGTTTATTACCTTTAAGCGAAACTATGACAAATACAATTAATTTCAAAGCAAAATGGAGCATATTCGAATCTCGACTGATAAATACTTTTTTTTATTCTCGTAAATTTTATTATGTAATTGATAACACCCCATTTTAGGTAGTGGTCATTAACTTATAAGCACAGGGCTTACCTCTAACGATTGTAGCCACCACATAATATTATTTCAAATGCTTAAATTAAAGAGAATCATTAGATTAATTCCTTATTGGGTATTATTTTTACGACATGTTTCGGTTTTATTATTATATTGCACATGGAATTTTTTTTATACTCCTAGCACTAGGTATTTTTGTATTAATATTTTATGTGTATTGGTTCTTCTTGTCACCATCCATCATGCCACACTTCATCGGTATTGGTATGAGAAAAGGATTCGATGGTTATCGCAATCTGGTGTTGTTTGATATTCAGTTACGCTCGGTATATTGGTAACAGAATACCTCGGATGGTCGCAGCATCCATGACTATGGTAATATTACCATGTTATGGCTTCGATGCGGCCTGTTTGGTTTCAATTTACCATAAAAAGCGACCGAGAAACCCACGCCGAGGGTGACTATCTTTTACACCATAATGTTCTTGACATTTCAAGACAATACAAAAAAGTATATCTTAATATATATGTACTTATTTATGTGCGCCTTGAACTGACGACATGGTATTTGCCGCAAAATATTGGAGTATTTGGATATCGCATAGAAGAAATTATACACTATATACTATTTTTCTACCTATATCCGTTATATATCTGCAACACACAGTTCTGTTCGTTGCCAATATCTATGTTAAGACATCTCTGCCCATAAAAATGCCAAGAAATCTCTGCACTTGAAAGTTCTCCTAAGATTGGACGATTAGCTCGACGTTCTCAAAGCGTTGATCATATCGTCCTATGGGGTGGATCAACACAATCAAAAACATACAGTTACCAACAAGCAGTAACACATTTATGTTTTGGTTCTCGAGTAAAGTTGCTTAACTTCGATGATCTAACGAGAACTCTGTTTACAAAATGGTATTGTTATTATTGCTTAGTAAATGTGTTCTAGAATTTAGTGGGATATAATAATGTACTCGGCGGAGCTTCGGCAAGTAAATATGACAAGATATAACGAGACGGGATCCTTGGCAGACAGCATTAAGGCACCAGTTTGTGATGACCATATTTTCCGGCTAAGGAGCGGATAAGGAGAATAAAAAAGAGTAAAATATTATTCAGGAGAGCACAACCGGTCGAAACCAATGGACATGATTGCAAGTGTATATTTATCAATTTCTTGATGAGATCCAGATTTTATGAAAGTGTAAGCACGTATACTGGAAAAGCATTTCAGTGATTCCTCGTGGCATTTAGGCATCTCAGATACTGCCAGCTCTTTTAAGTATTTGCAGTTGACTCTAAAATGAATTTGACTGTAGGACGAGGTTGATTGCAGCGGATTGTGGTGGCCATACGCTACATTTTGTGGGGTGGATGTTTGGTCACCCTGTCCAAGGTAAACACCGAAGCGCGCAATCTGGTTCCAATCCATTTTAGGCCTTTTATTCTCTCATCAATCATCTGACAGAACCCGCACCGGGTGGGGAGAAAAAAACACACCCACACAAAAAAACAACACAGGATGGCACCAGACAAGATGACAATATCTTTCAAGGAATCCATTCCAACGTTGCGTGTAATACCCACCTAAATAATAATATTTATTTAACTTAATAAATACAACGCTTCAATTATATATTTACTTATTCGAAGTACATAAGAGTATCACACGGCACATAGAAAATGATGATTGATGAAACCCTTTATTTATTATTTTTATTTAAATTTATTAACTATATACTGTAATATGTATAATATGATATAAATTACCGATTTGTATAATATAACGTATATTATCGCATGAATTTATAAATCCATAGAAATATAAATTAATATAAATTCATTGGTGTTTCTTTACTTTTTATTTACAAATATAAATTATTTATTTCTTAAATTTGATATTTTTAATTTTTAAAATTTAATCAAAATTACTTTATAAACGAACATATTCGCTGTATTGTATTTGTCATTCATTCCTGTTTTCCGGTTCCCGTTTTTTGGGAGATTTTTTACTCAACCTTGGCACGCAATAACTGCAGTAAGTTTCATTGCAATCGGATGAACGGTATGACAGCGTATAATAAGAACAAACATACATATATTTTCAAATATAAGATGATCGTGCAATTTTCACGTATTATAAATAGCTAGTTTGTAATAAATTATGGGTAAAATATTGCTTCATTAAGAATGTATTTTTTCAATTTAAATATCAATTATATTTAGATAAATATTGATTATTAAAAACGATTCGGTCCTGTAAATACTAAATACCCGACGATAACTATCATTTTGACATTTTTAAAACCCTAAAATAAATAATTCCATTTATTTCACTAAATTTATGGCCTACCTTTTTTGTCTAAGACCCAAGATCATTATGTAGTTCGAGTAGACACTCCGGGCCGAGGAATTTCCGCCCTCAAGGCGCATACGCATAGAGATCTATTTCGCTTGGTTTTTCCCTTCTTAGTCATAGCTTCCCAAATGGGCTTGTAGCTAATTAAGCGAGGAAAGTCGAACATTTTACCCATGAAACTTCAGGATGACAAACACTTGAGTTTTGTGAGCAAGTCATGTTTTTAAATACACTAACCAGAACACATACAGATAACTGTGATAATAATTTTAAAAATATAAACTGTTTTCATTCTCATCTTTCTGCTCATATCTTCAATCAGTAAAATGAAGCGACGAGTATTTTTCTTGAACCTCATTATACAACTGATGTGAGATAAACCACGTGTATTGTACATTATTTCTTTGATTTATGTACAGTTCTTAGAGCTTGCTAGGTGACAATATTTTAAATATATTTGTACATCGTAAAATATATTTACCATTTATAAATATGATCACTATTAACTATAAACCAATCAACCTACACGGTAGAATTTTTCTACCAGTTTTGCAATCTAACGTTCTGATAAAATTAGATAAAATTTATGAATTTGTGGTAAAAAAGACTAAGTTATATACTGTTCATTTGGTGTTTTAAAGATCATCTGAACGGTTCAGCTGTGGAGCTTCATTGTTTATAACTGCGACTGCATGCAGAGTAAAAATAGATGCGATGCTTTTCGATTCTGATTGGAAGGTATAAAAAGTCGAAGATGTAAAAAAATATAAAAATCAAAACATTCAGAGCTTCATCTGTTTCGACATAGTAGACACCTAATTAAATATAAAGTTATTTGAGTAGATACCTATTAAACAGTAATAAAAAATATGACTCACGTAATTTTGAGGTAATTTCTGTAGTTAAGACAACAACTTTCTCTGCTAATGATATTCCTATACCCAGATAATTATTTTAATACAATAAAAAATATATAATTATTAAATTAATTTAACATTAATTTGCCTATACTTCGATATATCTAACTGAAATGGTTGATAGTCTAATTACCTCATTCTGCAAATTAGATATCTTACTTGTGCTACGCCTTTAAAAATGCTCTACTATATTAATTATTAGTGGATAAATTCTAAAAAGCTACCACTCTGAAATTTGTATTGTGTATAGCCGTTGATCAATTTGTATAGTAGTACACTGAAATTCAGTCATACAACGTAGTTTTAGACAGTTTTCAACACTAAGAAATGTTTTAAGGATATGAAGATGTTAAATTCTTCTTTCTTTAGTTCTTATTAATGTTTCGGTCTTGTCAAAACATTTTATATTGCTTACTCATAATGTAAAAAATTAAAAAGTATGCAATTACGAAGCAACGTTCATAAATATTTATTTACATTGCGCAGTTATTTTTTTTAACTAATTAAAAATCTCTTCTTGTTTTTGAACATATAATTAAAAATGGTTAAAGTTAATTTAATGCAGTTTTGGGAAAGCAAACAATCTGCATACATATTCAGGATGCAGCTGCCGAAAATTAATTGCTGTGCGCTAACCAAAGTGTCTTTCCTTATACCAACAGTCCACACCCCACACCATTAATATTAACTGGACGTCGTCTTCAACATGGTGGAGCATTAATACCAGACTATTTTTACGCGACTTCAGAGAACCAAAAGTTATGGAAAACAAATGTTTCGTCTACAGAATCTAAATTCGCTTTGCACTTTGGATGCTATGGTTTTTTAATTAAAACACATTCTGGCATTTTAAATATACCGAAAAACCTATTTTGCTGAAAAAAAATGTCACGAAATTATTCAGTGTTTCAGCATAAACTAATATAATAATATATTGTCATAATTTAAAATATATCTTACTTAAAAAAATATTGAAGATGGTCTCCAGGGAGGCCGAAACATGTAATCGTTGTAAAATAAATGTGAATCAAAACTAGATATTTTTAATTTGTTAATTTCTTAAATAAAATTAATTTAAAATTATAATTAGGCAGTTTCATCAAGTATTGTCAGTTGATGACCTTAATGTTATTAAAATATATTGTCGGTAAGAAATATTATCATGTGAAATACCAATATAATACAATATATCGTTTTATTTGCTTTCTATATATATTATAATACTTTACCAAAAATCATATTTACTCATATAAAATTAACATTACACAAGTGTTTAATAAAAAAGATAATACAAAAGATAAATAAACTAAAAAATTACCACTTGAAAGAAAACAATATATGCAAGATGCCAAGAATGCCATCCCATAATGCTTATAATTTTGTCAATGAATGAATTGGATTATTTCGTGCATTTTTTTTATTTTACATAAAATTGAAAAGATCTTAACTTTAAGACAAAACCAAATTGTATTCTCTGTAAATTTTGAGAACGGCTTTTGGTTTATCGAATGTTGACATTTTGCACCAAAATTTACAGAAATGTAACAAATAATTTGAGACAACGTGCAATTATAAAAGAACGATCTTCTTTTGAGATTCTGTCACATTTTTGAATAGGCCCGTCACGCGAGCTGTCAAAAACTCATCCACAGTGAAAGGAGCTTTCGCCATCTGTACAGGAAATCCTTTATGAAGTTAAAGCGTCTCGAGCTTTTTTTCCTTTCGAGCTTTAACAAATCTATTCACAATCAAATTGAAATTTCAAATATCTAGAAACATATTTCACTAGCTTCATGCGCGAAATAATATTTTCTGACAATGGACTTTAGTTATCACTTATCTGGGACGCAAACCATTGTGTTATAATATAATCCATTATTTATGAAATTTAATATTTTTCACCACATTTCTTGTATGAATATTTTTTTTTAAATTTATTCGGGTTCCAAATATGTTCTTTAGTCTCTTGTATGTATGAACAAAACTGAATACCTCGGGACCAATGACGAGTGGTAAAATACAAGTATCGAATAACTGATTTAATAAAATTATGAAATCTTCAGAAAACTTTCAGATTACTCTATTCTATTATAAATTAAATGTGATATATTTATAAGCGGATTACCGAACTAAAGTTTGAGGCTCGAGCTCCGCTGGAATAAGTTATTTTGTATATTGTTATTTTCAATTAATCACTGATGTATTTTTCTTCTACCTTTAATATGAAATAAAACATATGTCAATTTTAACGCATAAATCATATGTTTCAAGAATTTTTAAAACTTTTATATTCTAAAGCGTGAAAATTTCATGAAAATTTTATTTTAAAATGATCTCTTAACGCGCTAGGCTTGGCAAACTTTCCGAATGAAACGTTGCATTATAATTTTAAAATGATTGACGAGACACAATTAAAATGTTCACTAAAAGTTGCCCAGTTCTACTTTACGCTATTTTTAAAGACTATGGAGATCATGGTTCCCATAAACCATTGGCATAGAGTATTGACTATTTCCCACTTTTGTTTTCTGCTTCTTTTCACGGGTTTATTCTACACCTCTAAGTTACACTGAATTATCTCTGTACTTGATATATGTTTCTCAAGATAAATCTGAACTATAAGGGAATAAGTATATTTGATACTACTGCTGTGACCATAATAGTAATAATAATATAAATTTGTTTTTTTCAGTGAATATTGATGTGGGACTCGGCTTCCGGATAAACACCATAACTGGGAGTGGAGCCTGCGAACAAGCGGTCCGCGGGGCACTAGCCCTTGAGAAGAGCACCTTTACCCTCAACTCTGCGGACAACATCCATGGGAAATGGGTTTCGGAAGGGTGAGCATCATTTGTTTATATATTTCTGGACATTTAAACAATAGTTTTAATTTAATTTTAAAGACAAGTGAGTGATTTATTACTACCTAGTCGCTAGTGTTCTCTATTAATGGCTAAAAGGTGTATATTATCTAGCGCCTTAGATGTGTATCCATATTAATCAGATATTAATATATGCTTGAGGCTGCTATAAGGTGGCATTTACGTTTTATTCTATCAACATGAAAAAAATAACGACGAATGTAAGTTTCAACCACTGACAGAAAATCAAAATCCTATTCATTGCAGCCATGTTAGACATTGCTCCAATTTAATGCGTTTTTGGTGTAAATCACATAATAGATTTCGTAATCACCATTTATTCATTGGCTCTATCAAAAAAAAAAATGTTCAAAGTGATAAAATAAATTGTTTAAAAACAAACAATTTCGTTTATCATTATTAATCAAAGTTTGTAATAATAATTCATCAATAATAAATAATTCATTTTTCAATATATTCTTAAGCCTTAATTTTGAAGCACATATAATATTATGAATCTTTAAAGGCTCTGTTAAAGAAAATGTAATGCTTAAAATTATATAAGCCACTCATAATTATTTACGACGATGCACAAAAAAATGCATTAAATTTAAACAGTAACCGAACAACTCATTATCATTCCGCCTTATTAAGAAACCCAATCAAGAATTGCGAGTGGATCGCTTTTAATTGTTCGACCGTAATCGATGATAATTTATACGAATAAAATCGAAATATTGTAAGAAGGGCAATCATAAAAACAATACGCCTCATCGGGACTCGAACCCGAGCAGCATTTCAAGAGTCTTCTTTTCCTCTATTGGAAGTTGTCACTGCTACATACCTGTACTTGTAAGTACTTGAGATGAAGATACTGCGACGTTTTGGTCCATGCCATAATGTCTTTACCATTTAACCTCCAACAGATTGTTTCTTAATAAAAATCCTTATTTTTTTATAAGTTTATAAGTATTACGCAGATAAATACTTCTCACCTGTTTTAAAATGGATCACATAAAGCATTATTAATTTACTTGTTGGAATACCGCTGTTTCCAACAAGTAAATAAACAGCCCTGTGTAATCCATGTTATCCACAAGGTAAGAAATATTTATCTCTTTAATATTTAAAAACATATCAATTTGATTGCTAAAAATATAATTTATATTATTATAAGATTGTATAGAGAAGCTTTTCTTCTTCGTAGTATCAATCCGGTGGATTGGTTTGCAGCAACAAAATCTTGCATCTTGATCTCCACTCCTCTCGATCCTCTGCAATCCTCTTCAGCTCAGCATGAGCTATAACTCATGACCTCGAACACTTGCTGCAAATACTCCCGTCTAGGGCGCCTTCTACAGTTTCTACATTCAACCATCCCTTCCACAATGTCATGAAGAAGACCATCGTGGCGCATGATGTGACCGATCCATCGGATCCGCCTCTCGGAGATGGTTCTTACTAGTTTAGGGAAGCTTTACAACAGGATAATAAAATACAATACAATAAGAAAATTATTTTTATTTTGCTATGAAGAGTTTTTTAACTTTATTTCTGATACCTCATATTATATTCGTATTTTTCACTGACAATTGGTATTGTTACTTCTTAGTAATTACATATATGGCAATATTAACGAGTATTTTATTTTTAACTTAAAAACATTGCATTATAAAAAGTAACATTATTAATAATATTTATACACCACAGTCTTCCAAGATAAGCTGTGGTAACATGAAATATTTATAAGACTTCCAATTTTTAGCGCTACTGAAAAAATTTAATACCGGGACTCAATACTTCCAAAAAATATATCATCTGACATTCTGTAAAGATTGTTAAAACTGAGACTCTTAAAAGTGAGAAATATGTTGAAAAACATTTTTTTTTCGACCATAAAATAAAATAAATATCACGTTCTTTTTTCTTCATTACTCTTACAATCCTTGAATGCTAGATGCGAAATAAAATACTTTTCTATCAGCACAACATGTTTATTGATTTATATTGAACAGACTGGTTGTCCATGTTTGCTTTTTCATGGCAAAAACAAGCTAAGAGCACGGTAATAACGCAATTTATTTACTTTACATGTTCCCATACGAATAGGCAATTTAGCACGTGATATTCAACAGTTTGGTTTTATGCCAAACGAAAAAAAAACAGTTACGAGATGTAAGCAAGAAGTTGCTTCTCATTTCAGAGACTGCATACAGACTGCAAATCAATCTTGATTGATAGTCGAAGCAAGAAGACAACTGATTAAGGTGTAGTACAGCGTGCTTCAACCTTTTAAAGTCTACAGACTGGTAAAATAAATAGTTTCAAAATTACTGAGATATATTTATATATGTCTTGCCTTAATTCACGAAATTCTTTATAAATTACGACAACTTTTCAGACTACTGAAAACATACAATATTAATTTAATGAAAGCATAGTATGTATATGCCGCAGGCAAAATTATTTCTAACAATTAATCTATTTCTGCATTTAGACCCTTCATCTTGTATTAATATTATAATTAACGCCTTGTCAAATCAAATATATATTTAATTTAACTACATATTTCAAGATTAAATCATGTTTGATCGAATCTTAATAATATAAAATATGTCCTTTAAATTTACAAGAAAGCGACATCTGTAACAATACGAATATATCAATAATATGATTACGTCTAAAATTCTCAAGTCATAAGGTGGAAGAATTAATCTTTGTTGACTGCGCTGTGTATAGAATAGAACCAAGTAGCTTAGTTCACAGTTGGAACCCCAGCGCCTGCCGTTTCTTTTTCTCATAAATTGACGAGAGAAATGTCATAAAATATTATGTTTGCTGTGAATTTTTATGTTTGTATTTTAACTTAGATGATTTATTCAATAGTGACTTATAATATATGATATACTATGATCAATTTGTTAATTATTCAATTGAATTAGCATGGTTGCATATAATAATGTAGTTTTTTGTTCACCACATTTACATTTTGCATACCTACGTGATGATTGAATTTTCCTGGTTATAATCTTCTGTATGCGGCTTGTGCATAAAAAAGGAGTAACGTACATTTCAGCGACTGGTTGCATCTCGACAGCAAGATCCATCTCGATCGTTTCTCGAAGGGGGAAAACGAATGATTGAGGTTCACGATCTCCGACGCAGGTCTTTGGGCAGGTCTCGAATGCTGTTCAATGTAAATAATGGTCTCAACCCATCTGCAATTTAAATGATCATGCTCCAACCGTTCTGGAGGCAGAACCCTTCCTCCGCCGAGCTCAGCAGGATACAGTCCAAGTTTTTAGTGCAGCATCTCTTGTATATATTAACTCTTTTTTATAGCATTCTGGAAAATTAGTCACTGGAATTCGAAGCGACGGTAAATACTGCTGTATATGCAATGAGAATTCTCGTTTATTCGCAGCAATTGCTTTTTGCACTGTATTTAACTTAGGATAGTTAACGTATTCCAATTATATTAAGAGAGAAAAAATTGTCATGAAATAAACATACAAGACTGAAAAAAGCTTTGCATTAATTGGTAATACGAATAACCTATTACTGATTTTTTTTAAATAATTAATTTTAAAAATCATGTAAGATTTTTAAAATAATATTTTTTTTTTATTGCAACACATTTGACACTAAAAATTAATATTATGGTTTATTTAGGTTCTTTCCACCTTTCGGTACCTTTTCATATTTAAAAAAAATGCATAAATAATCATTATATTATTTATTCTGGTAATGTTTACTTGGGGAAGTTAATATATTTATGTACGTAACGATATTTGTGTAAAAAACACAGTTTTTTTATGATATCCAATAGTAAATGCTATATTGTTGCCATTATATTGCCACAAGAAAATAAAGTTTTTTTTTTCGATACTAAATTTTAGCTTTTAATAGCAATATCTACTAGGTTCATCAAATAATAACTAATAGAATATGGATATTTTTATTATACATGATTTGGATTTTTTTTTCTTCTTTGATCCATCGCGGATTATTGATTATGCCATCGATCCTTGAGACATTAAATAATGGCTGATCTTCTTGAGAGATTAATACAGTGGCTCGTTAAAGGATCAATAGGAGCATTCGCCATTAGTTATGTTTCATCTTCTTTCTCACACAGTTCATAATGTTATCGGACATGATATATATTACCAGAGGTTTGCTCCTTGACTTGATTTGAAAAACATTCTACCACCATACTTATTAAACCGAAGTTAGCTACAGTTGCTGCATTCTTGTTGGATGATTCGAGAAACTGGAATTCCAGGCGCCAGAAATTAAAACAAAACATATGTTATTATAAAGTAAAACTTGCATAATAAATTATATTATTGAGAAAAAGGGCTGTTATAATAATATAATTTTAAACTCTTAATCCATCAGCAACCGGTCGAGACGAAAAAGTGTGAGATTACGGCTGGACGGTGCATGTAGGAAACGTGTGCTGTGTTTGTATGCGAGTTGGGGAGATTGTAAGATATGTTTCTTGAAGAGATCCTGATTGTAAGAAGGAGGAATCACAGATACTGGAATATCATTTCAGAGCTTGCCGTTGACATTTCGCTTTTTTAAATTACCTGTGTCACTTATGAATAATGCGGAGTTGATTAGGATTTGTCTATGTGCTCTACTTTAATATTTTGGCTGTCTGTTCCCCAGCTGGTTCATATGGTCGCCACATTTAAATGACGTGTCATAAAATGTTCATAATAAGCCAACCGGTTATAAACCACTCTCAAACCTGTTCCCGTAAGTGTACTCGTATAGGACTGTTATTATAATATAATATGGTTCACGACAACGTGTATGGCGATATGAATTATTCATATTCCTTATCCTTATACCTACATAAATAATATATTGTTATAAAACGACAAACAAAAACTGGCAACATCGACCATCACTGTATTCCCAATAGGATTGTGGAACGTTACAGGTGTTTGGAATTTTTGGTATCGAGCGCGCAAAGCGATGGTGTAATATGAAAAACAAGTATAATACAATAGAAAAAGATAACGTTCTTTTGGTATGCTAAATAAAACAAAGGTGTAAAGTAAACACGTAAAAAATATAAAAAATCTGGTTAATTATATATTTTATAACATTGCTTAACTAACTAACTAACACTTGTTTCTATGGGTAGTAACTAAGTAAACTGATTAAATATATATTTAACGTTAATAAAACAGGTGATTTATTGGAATAATTACAGAGATCGCCCCACATATATTAAATTATCATTATTCAAGATCTGTGGGCTCCGTTTTACGAGAGTTTTTCCAACAGATGTTGGAAAATCTTGAGCTATGCATATTATTTATATTAAAGAACCATTAGCATGATTTCATAGATCCAAACCAATTCTTAGAATGTTTTGACATTAAAAATAAATGTTTATTATAACCAGTGTGTCTTAATATTTTAAGAGTATATCTTATACTTGTGTATATTAATTATTATGCTTCATGTTCATGCCGTATTAAATTGAATTACATGTTTTCATTGATCAACAAGTAATTCAAACGATCGTGGATCAATGTTGTTTATCCATGATCCATGATGCGTTGATGTGCAAGGCAAACCTTGTTAGCAGGGTTGCTATGAAATATGTTTTCTCATTGTTTGTTTTATCCGAACTAAGTGCTTTACCGGCCGTTCTGGAACCTCATTTATATTGTTTACACTAACAACTTTCCATCGTATTTGTTTGATATATTTTTTTCAAACCCAACGCTGCACGACTACGTGGATATTGAAATAAAAATTGTTTATCTATCCATTATAATGCACTTATTATACGAGGAATAGTAAGAACTTTCTAGAAAAATAATATTTAACTCCTGCATCTTCTCTTTAACTTTATCATTTCTGATAAAACTATACGTGACCGGCATTCCTTGTAGGCCTGTAAAACAACTACTATATGCTTTCAGTATTTTTACATATCAGCCAGCTTACTTTATCATAATATATACGATATTTTATACATTATGCCTAAGATTTGTAATATTTATCGTTTTTCTGCCATTAATTACGCACGCTACATAATTTTTACGAAATTAAAATAGTCAATTACTATATTATTTCAATAATATTTAGTCCGGTGGCTTTTGAAGCCCAGCTTAGACTTACACTAGCGAATGCACATTATTCAACAATTGATACGCACATACAAATTCACAGCAAACATGATATTATTTAACATTTCTCTCGTCAATAAATCGAAGAAAAAATCGTATGATGAAAATATTGATGAGAGAAATGTCATGAAGTATGATGTTTGCTGTAAATTTGTATTTTTGTATCGATTGTAATATATGATATACCATGCATTGTAGGGTTACTAGAATAATATCTAAATTGGTTCGGAATCTCTTCGATCGTAATTACAGATAAATAGACTTGCTCCATATTCACTAACCCAAACAATATTTTAAGCCTGTGTACATAATGTGTTTTTTTAATCTGGTTTATGATATTCTTGTGTAACAGGGATAAACCATTGTTCGTGTATTTTTTTTAGTTGTTTCGATGACATTTCACTAATCACGTTATGAGTTTTCTTGGCTTCTTAACACCAGGATTATGATTTAAAACTTGAACAATAATATTATTACGAATTACTTAAATTAATCCAATTTTATTCCAAAATGTACTATGCTTAATTTGATACAAAGATTTTTGTCATTATTATGTTATCTGCTTAAATAAATGCTAGCGAAATTCTATATAATATTTAAAAAGTTTTTTTTTTCAATATTATTCAAATATACATTTTGATATCTTATACTAAATTATTACTTTAACTACATCTTTAACTTAATAAATATATTTTAATTTTCATAATTCTTTTCTGTCCTACAAAAAAAAAACCACTGACAATTATTTTTATATTCTACTTGTATTTCTGCTTCTTCTTCTATTACTTTCGCTCCGAAGTTGCAAATTATCAACAAAACATCTTAAAGCTCCAAATAATACTTAATGCCGTCGACGACCTCTAGGTCTGCGAGAGTCCTGCGGAATTGAAGAATTGTCAGTTGCAGTTTAATAATATTCTCCACTTTCATACAAGTGTAAATGAAAAGGTATTGTCCACTCCCTAATTCAGTCATACCTTACAAAGTCTCTAGCATTATAATTTTTAAAAACCTTTTTTAAACTCTATTTATTCTACCATCCGCAATCTCGGCATACGGTTAAACAAAACAACTTTAACATACGAAGCCTATTATATTCCCTGAAGATTTAAACAAACAAGAGCCAAAATTTAAACTATTATAATTATTCCTCGATCCATTGTTTCGTATCCAGCCCTGTTTTGAAAGTCGCTCCAGAGACCCTCGTTCCAGACGGCCCTCTGTTCAGGGATCGGACCGTCTACCGGCTGATCTTCATCCTCTACCCGACACCGTCTCCCCATTCACCATCACTCGCATTCGAACAAGCAGACGATTTATATCGGCGACCCTCGAAACAATGCCGCGACTTTCGTCTCGTTTCCGAAAACGCATCGCCATTACTATTTCCATTTCTCGAGGTCCGAAACACACAAAGAAACCGCCGTCGAAATAATTCAAGGGATTTGCATTCGGGCTGCAACAACAGAATCCAAAATTTAAATAAACGAAAATAAAAAATAAAGCCGCCGTCTCTTTCAATCATTATTTTATTTTGTTGTACTTTTCATCGATTATTCTTGGAAATAGCACAACACAGTCTTCATTGTTCCTCAAAAGGATTCTATAGAATTATTTCGCTTCCATACGGAGCTTTTATAATTGAACGGTTACGATTAAGTTCAGTAGTTTTAAGCACTTATTTTCTGCAACACTTTTAAAGGCATTAAAAGCGACACGATGCTTTTATGAGAAGTGTTAATAAGATCACTTTGAGACCGTTTTGTGGATTTCGAAAGTAGTTTTTTTGTTAATCTTCGGCTCATCTTAAAAACCATTCTACTTCTAAGCTTTTTTACCAAACTTATTTAAAATATTTATTCAATTTAGGTATACGTACTTTATTCGTTTCAATGACATATCGCTAACATTATTTATTGGAAAGCATAAGAAAACAATTCAAAAGCTTCAATCCTAACCTCACCTCACATAATTTAAGCACAATGTGTAGAATGTTAAACTATAAGATTAAGTGGCAAAAATATTTAAACCAGTAGAAATTCCTGTAAGCATTTTTAGATTGAAATCATCATCAAGTTAAGATTTTATGTAGGGCAACACACAGACTTGATGTTGCTAGACACTGGACTTAATATCTTTGATATGTAGACACGACAAAACAGATGAAGACAAACACGATAATTCGAATTAAACTTAACGATAATCCATTAAATATTACATCTATATGTTAACGCTTTGTAGTACTAAATATAAATAATAATAAATCTTAAATGAAATCTACGAATCAATTTTTATTTGATGAACTTGTATATTGTCTTAACGATACTACTGAAGTTTCATTATATAGTATCTTTGTTTGAATACAAGACATAACATTCATTCTTGGAATCCTACTACAATACTTTAGTCTCCGCTTTACAATGTAGAGGCGTTTCAGCCAATGTCCTCGTAAAATGCCAAGATTCCTAGATTCCAAGATGCCTGGAGTATCCAGTGCTGATCTCCTCTTCTTTGGCATCCAACAATAGTAGTAGTGGCTAACATGGAGTCCAACCTTTACTATCATCGGGTCTAATTATATAGAGGGATATCGGTAGTGGAGAAATGCCCGGGGCATTCCATCGAGATGACTTCGCGGAGTCTCGCCTCATCTCACAACCTACACAGCAGCTACAAGCTACAAGCTCCAGAGACGTATCTTAAAAAATATTTATACATAATATTATTTCTATAAAAAACAAATATTTCAGGAAAGATAAAAAAAATCACGAAATCTGGAATTCGATCAATTTTATCATTCAGCGACCTCACGAGCTTATTGTTATTCGCCGGTTTGCATCAATAGATGTCTCTATTATTGGATCATCTTCATAATTTAAATTGGTATCATGAACGTGGTGCATTTTCAACGTTAAAAATAGCCAGATCGATATTTTGCAAACCAGTTTTGGCACTGACGTTCTCTCAAAACATCTTCTTCATACGAAATTGATAATATTTATCTGGTTTGTACATTTTTTTTTTACCTTTTTTTAGTTCTGCTTTTCGTACAACATATTTGAAAGGACACGAGCAAAAAAAACTGTGTAGAATGAAACGTAATTTTTCGAAAGAAGCATTGCTTTGTGAACTTTCGAAATATATATAAAATGATTACGTGACTTAAGGTTGACTTGGTTGTTAAAAATACATTTAAGTTCAGTGTTAATGTGAATTTTCTTTCCGAACAACCTAGTATTTTGAATAAAGAGCTTAATGAAATAGCAACAGGGCTGGTTTTAGGGGGTGGTGCAGTGGGTCGGTGGCCCATGGCGTCGAACAACCTAGGGGCGCCGAGGACAATCTATCTCACATATATCTTTTAAATCCATACAATATGAGGCGTCAGAAAAAAATGCCTTAGGGCGCCGCAGTGTCTAGAGCCGGCGCTGAATAGCAATGTCAGATGATGATTTCGTTTTGCATATATATTAAACTACATGACCTTCACAGTTCATAGTAATGAACATCGTTTGAATTGATGTTTTTTTTTAATAATTACTATCGTTAAATTATTATTGTTACGTATACATTGGTCTGTGATTAAAGCGCCTGGTTGTTTGAACCGGAAGGCATGGATTCAATGGCCTTGTTTGCTCACGTGCTTGTGTAGTACCGATGTAGCTGCGCCCCTGTCAACATTCAGCCGCAGAACAAATAAACGCAGCGGTGGTTTGTTTAGTTTGGTCTCTTTTTCAAACGGGATCCGCGCGCGTCTCAACGCCTTGTAAGAGAAACGACTCTGTGCGCAATGTCGCGCATACATGCCACACATACACTATACAAATACTAACTACTTTTGACGTTAGAACACATTTTTTGTCCAGTTAATCTGTCTTATCTTCTTTCATGTCCAGTCCTTAGCTGCAGCATTCAACTGTCAACTGTCATTATTCTTGTCTTATTTCAAGTCATCTCTGATCCCGAAGCTTTGCCAGGTAAATATTGTACTAAGCATAACTCTCAACGACCTTCAGGATAAGAGTTTAAATTCTAAAGCTTGAAAAGAAAGCCGTTTTAGTATCAAAGAGTCAAATTTCTTTTTTTCAAATAATCATTTTTAAGAAGAACGTATAATTAGCGCGAGGCACCTAATCCTAGCGCAAATGCTCCTCAGGGACCGCTTAATCTGTTATAGCATATAGTCAACACAATCCTATACAAAATTATTTTCTTATAAATTAAGCTTCTCATTAATAATTTACAACAAGTCCAAGTTGTCAGTTCTTTTTGTTGACAAATTTTATTAAAATTCAAGAAATGCAATTGAATAATTTATCTTTCACACGTCCATTAATTTAAGACTTTAAACGCCCAGTGGTTTTCTTACGGGACCGCAGATTTACGTCGTTCAATGCACTACGGTCCCATACAGGAGTGCTTATGGTTCATTTCACAATCGGGTTACATTAATTTGTAATAATAGTATTAAAGTAAGTTCATGGAAGAATCTATTGTGCGACGAAACATTACAAACATTGGCCTGCTAGGGCATCGAACGACGCAAATTTGCGGACCCGTATGGGACCACTGCGCGTTTAAAGGTTAATACACCTTATTTGCTTACTTTAATAAATAAATACTCGAACGCGAATGTCTCTAACAAGAAACATCACCCATTTTTATCTCGAATGATTTCATTCATAATAAGTATCTTCTAAGACATGTATCAAAGAACGACTGAATATTACATCTGGATATAAACGTATTTAGAACATTTTTTTACGTGGTCAGTCACGTGCTCGATAAATGATTGGCTTGAGCGTCCGACATTGTTAGCGGGGCTCGTCGCGTACCACGCATTCCGCGTTCTGCGAAGGGAACGCATAGAATCCACCCGGGACTCTGGAGGTCAAGTTATATTTGCAGCGCGGTCAAAGACATTTGAGGTCCCAAAAATAAGGCACAAGAAACAAATCAATCCATTTGATTCTAATTGTGTACTTGTTTACTTGTGTACATGTGTTGTGATAAACTGATCACACCTCCCGTTTTGAACGGAAGTCCCGTTTTTGTTTTATTGTGCATTTTTAAATGGCTTAGAAATAATAAAACATACAAAAAATACCGCCTAAACAGCAGTGTAATCGCCCTATTATATTGTACAGTCTAATCCTTGCATCTTATTGCAAGTCAATGCAGCCGTATTGCGAACAGGTGTCTACATATAATATCATCATCATCGTCAGCCCGTGTCCGTCCACTGTTGAACGTAGGCCTCCCGCATGAGTCTCCATCCTCTTCGATCCTCCGCCTTCCGCATCCAGGTCACTCCCGCTATTCTTCTTATATCGGGTCGGCCAATGCTTCGTTTGCCAGTTCTTGAGCGCCATTCCAGTACTTTTTTTCCCCATCGACCATCGTCTCTTCGACAGACATGTCCTGCCCATTGCCACTTGAGTGTGCCTATTCGTTGGGCAGCATCCTCTACTTGAGTTCTTCTGCGTATTTCCTCGTTTCGGATTCTATCTTTTCGATACTCCGAGCATGGATCTCTCCATAGCACGCTGGGTGACTTTTATTTTATGGGTAAGACTTGCTGTCAGATTCCACGTCTCTGCGCCATAAGTTAATACAGGGAGGATGCATTGGTTAAACGCCTTAGTTTTAAGACATTGCGGAATTTTCTCTTTAAAAATGTACTTTAGTTTTCCAAATGCTGCCCATCCCAGTTGTATGGGCCTGTCGATTTCTTTTGAGAAGTTATTTCGCCCTAGTTGTATTACTTATTTTATTACTTATTATATTGTTGTATTACAAGTAATACAACATATGATATAATATTAATTAAAGAGTACTACGGTCAGGAATCCGAATAAGGATGCATATGAAGTAGTTACAACAGATTTTTATTTCACAGTTCTGTTGAAAGACGTAGTTGGTTTACACATATTCTTTGGATGCCTCAGGAGAGCATAAGCTACAGCTGTTTTGCATATAAAAACATTATTTATTTGAGTACTATGTGTAACTTTTCGCTAACTTTTTTTTCATTTAAACACATACAGGAGAATACCAACAGATGGTGATAATAATTCTGAAGTCTCATCTGTGGAATTCTATGACGCTTACCATGGTGCATATGGCTAAGCTCTGCATGTGGAGTGTTGATCCGACAACTACATAGACTACAGCTCAACATTCACGCATCATCCTTATTATTACAGGAATTTACTTTGAATGGGTGGTCTTCCTTTACCACCAATTTAATTAATAGGCTATGACTGGAATCATACGTGTGAGGGATTAAATTCACACCAACCAGGGAGTATTTTAGAGCTCAGATATCAATTAAAAATCCGTTTTTTTAATCTCCGTCGACAATCGAACCAATGAACTTTAGCTTGCAAATCAAAGGCTTTGACCATTGAGCTATACCCGCCGGCTAACTAAAATATTCAGTCTACATATATTTAATAAAACATTATAAATAAAATTATTTTTATTTACATCTTTAATCAAAAATAAACCATCCGATTTTATAGCCTGTCCACCCGTTTAATGGCATTTTTTTAAACCAGAAATTAAAGTCAACATTATTTATTATTCCTTCTAAACACTTTACGACAAATGCTGTGTAGCCCAGTATTAGGACGATCGATTTTTATGCAATTAGTCCCTAGTTCGATCTAGAAATGTTGATTTTTTTATAAAATTCACAACATCTACATTAGACCCAGCGATAATAGCACATTATAAACGCGGTTCTCGTTACATCACCGAAGTTTATCAACGATGGAGACGGATTAAAAAACATGAATTGAGGTTGCAGATCAAATGGTGTGTCGTTGAATCCAATTAATTTTTTCAATTAAAAAACAGCCTTATGTATCTTTCAATTAATTTTAGTATGGAACATACCTTAGATATCATCCATACAGTATATATACATGAATTTCTAAAAATAAATCTCCAAAGAATGCAATAAAACGTTATTATTATGATTATACGCAGATTATGAGAGTTGTCATGATAAATTTATTAGCCCTTTTCAAAGCTTTAGTATGTCGTTATTCAATTAAGATGAATGCGAAGGGTTAGAGTCGTTATATTTTTTAATGGGTTAACTGAAACATTAACTGACATATCTAACTGAAATTTAACCTCTGAAATTAGAAGAGTTCCTTTATGAGCCAATAAAAAATGATACTTTTCATATTATAATGGCCGCTATAATTAACATATATACATTAATTTAAAACGGTCGAAAAAAATTTTTTGTTTTTTTAGACAAATAAAATAAACTCGTTAATAATCATTGAATGAACGCTTATGCTGTTTTGTGTAATTTTATGTATCGCTTTGTATATTTTTTCTATAAGAGTACTATGTCATGAAACATTAACTGACAAACGTCGTGGGTTCGATCCCCGAGATTTAAAAAATAAAAAGGATTTTTAATTATTTCTGAATTTAAAAAATGCTCTGTTGGTGTGAATTTGATCACTCACCCGTAAAATCCCAGTCTTAGCCTGTTAATCAAATTGATGGTAGACGAAAATCGTCCCGTGAAGACCACCCATTTATTTTAAACAAATAAAGGTAAAGTCTGACGTTTGGGTAATAATTGAATGCAACGCTTAGCCATATGCAGCATGGTTGTCATAATTTTATAGATTAAAGTTCAGAATTACTATCACCATCTGTCGGTATTCTCCTTTATGTGTTTATATAAAAAATAAAATAAATAAAAACAAGTTATAAGAACAGTTAAAAATCACTTTAATTCACTTTAAAACATTATTATACAAGTACATTTAACTCGTTATTACTTACATATACTAAAAATAAGTACAAAAAAATATACTGAAAATACTCTTTCAACATTCCATAATTTAATGGATACCAACCAAAAACTACTGCGAAGAATCAATCATGCTTTTTCACAAACAAGCTTTGCTCAGCTGCCAAAAATATATAGATTATGGTGGAAAAAAAAAAAAACAATTAAAGTCCCCTGTCGAGAAATAACAAAATAACTTTTTGTTTAAAGTATGTATTGGTGAAATGCGGAAGTTAATTAATTATCAATAAACATTTACAAATAATATACAAAACTAAAAAAGAAAACAATTGATTCAAAATGATATAAAATCGTCTTATACTTGCTAAACACCCACAGTTAATGTGTGGCAACCAAGAACTGGCAACTTCTAAAATTCATTCCTACATGTCACCGATAGGCTCTGAAATGCTCTGAAATGCTCTTTCAGTATATTTGTTTACTCCTTCATACTATCTGGATCTCTTCAAGAAATATATCAATATGCACTTGAAATTTCACCAATGCACAAACAAACATAACACATGTTTTGACTAAACGCTATAGAGCCAACTGGTCTTGACTGGTTGCGCTTTCCTTCATACATTTTTATAAAAAAAACCTAATCCAAAATGAAGAGGCTTGGTATCGTAAAAGACAGCCGTAGCATTTACAAGTCAGGATAATAAATTGTTTTCAAAATGGCTGGGAAGAATCCTATTGTGCTCGAAATTGATTTCACGGCCTATCACCACGGATTATCTTCTGTCTGTAGGACGCCAGGTCCCGAAACCTTATCATGGCCCAGACCATAACTTCCCTCTCCTTACAAAATCCTAATGGGATACTATTATTTTGTTTGGAGATTATAAATCATGGCAAAAAAGGACCCTCAGGATATGGACCAACCCTAGACCAGAGAACATTAAACATTTATTTCGTTCTTCTATGTATTATTTGTTATATTTTTAAAAGCTATTTTTTTTATTTTTTTTATTTCATTTGGTGATTATTTAATTTAATTATTTTACTTATTATCAATATATGTTATTTTATGTCCTTCTGCAAGGATACGTCCAACCGACGTAGTTAAGTGCCATTTTAAACTGATTTAAAAACCTATGCTCTCCTGCGTGCGTTTATTTAAAACATAATATTCTTTAACCCTTTCATTACGGCTCGGTTTGAATTTAAATAATACTGTCAATTATAAAACTAGTATTTGAAGTATAAATGTACTTATCTGGTCTATTTTCATATATCACATTGGTTCTTGTATCCATTAGCTATCAGATGATGCATAAAAAACTATTCTAAGAAAGTAGCAAAACGATATTACACGTCAACCGATGTCAACGGTCGGGAAAACTTATGAGTTTATGACGGTATATGTCGACAACCGATGCAAAAGGTTTACAAGTATAATATATATATATACATATATATGACTTAATTATATGCTTTATGAGTTTAGTGTTGTAGGATATCGTATATATGGCAAGAGACAAACCTATCATTTTATTATTGGTTACTTTTCCTCCAATAATACTGCGGAAGATAATATTAGATTCAATGTACATTTTTAAATCCCATGATCGTCTTCTTAGTTTTATTTAAGAATAGATAATTTGTCTAAATGAGAACATCTTTAATTATACAAGATATAGTAAAAAAAATTAACTATTTTATTTTCATTAAAAACTATATGTCTTTTTAAATATTTATAAAAACATTCCAAATAGACCAAACATCATTGTTTTCAAAACACAATGATTAATGAAGTAGAGTTTTTTGGGTGAAAAAGTTTGAGGAATTCTGTAAACAAAAGAGCATCGGCCATTTGAAAAATCAACGGGGGTTCTCAAATTGAAATTTCAAAATGCAGAATGCATTCTGAAGCTCAGCGTGCAGCCTCCAAACATTCGTTGTTCCGCCATATTTGTTTATCTCTTTCTTTTTTTCACGTGTCCCCAATTCCCTATTCAAACATCCGTTCATTCCCAAAAGTCACCCAAAAACTGCACCAATCTTTTTCAATAGGCGTTCAAAAATTACATTCTGATGTTTGCTCAAGATTCTAAAAATATTGTCACAAT
Source organism: Glossosoma conforme (assembly GCA_022606575.1). NCBI lineage: Eukaryota > Metazoa > Arthropoda > Insecta > Trichoptera > Glossosomatidae > Glossosoma > Glossosoma conforme. The sequence continues at coordinate 2,322,153 of JAGTXR010000002.1, forward strand.
GTCCTTTTCAAATAAATGGGACTTTTTCTGGGAAATCTCTGATAAGTAAATGCATCTGTCTTTTTTTTGCTATGTGACAATGAAAATGATAGAATGTGTCCAGTCATGATATAATTGAATGATTTATTATTTATTTATTTAGGGGGATGAATAAACTGCACGAATAAATCAAAATTACTATCTGTTTTGATAGGGGTCGCAGCGGGAGGGCCTTTTTAATAAATATCTATCATTTCCATATAAAAAGTAATCAACAATTTTTTTATTTCAATTTTCATATTTATTAAAACAACCCTCCAAACTATGGACGGAGCAGCATGACTCCAAATAAACTTATACGACTATTCTTCAATTATGCTTCGCGCTTTTAGTTTTCGTGCTTATTAGATTAATAATTGTACTTCAATAATAACATCATCCTTGGGATATTACCCCGTGTCCTTCATACAGCCCATAAATGATTGAACTTCAGGTATTTAAAATATGTCAGGTTACGTTATTACAGCTGTTTTTTCTAGTGTATTTTGAGAGCTTTCACATATTTACACCACAATTACTCCGCATCCTAAAGATGGGTCGAACACATCATAGATGCTTTAAAATTTACGTATCGAAAAGGAAACAATGTATTTTATCATTGTACCAAGTTTTGCGGTAAGGTTTCGCGTTCTTCACTGTCATTGCGATGGGCGTTGACAGCCGAAACGTTACCGTAAACAACTGAATCACAGATCGGTGTTACAGTATAAATAAAACAGATAGCTATTTTCCAATCTGTAACTCGGCATTTTTATAAATATTATAATTAAAATTCAATGGGAATCGATTATTATAAATATTTATTTATTTATTTACCTTGTTTTCACATCGATTATATTTATAAAATAATACAATTCTTCTAAATTATCGTCTTCTAGCAACCACATCGTGAGCTTCTTTTATTGTAATAATCGATTTCCAATTACGATTGTTGTGACTAAAATTATGTTTGTTTTATGATTACTATTTACAAGCTAAACACGAATTCTCTGCTATTAAAAGGCTTCGGAACAATTTTATTGATAGTAAACATCACTTTCATCGAAACACGGTCCACGATAGTTAATGGATCATAAAAATGCAGTTTGAATTTTAAAACATCTCCAAATATTGAACGTGGATTGAATTGTAATGGATTTCTAAGTTATAAAGTGGAGTTGTAAAATACTAAATAATATTGTTTTTAAAAAAATCTTATTCGTATTATTTTTTCCATATTAACCGCCTACCGTACTAGCGAAGTATAGCATGTTGTAACTTATGTTGTCATTCGATCGTTGTAGTTTAGAAACATTGAACGCGGAAAACATTTGGATGGTGACCGCTTATATGCACCGTAATATAAAGCAGACCAAACTTCGATATCGTCGGGCCAATCATTCAATATCCTAAGGAATGATGACAAATTGCTCAATTATATTTGATGGCCTTTGATTTCTATCCAGAAAACAGCAATTAATATTATTACATTTTTTTGTTTGTACCTCGTTTTACAGCATCAATTTCGATAAAGTTTTCATCTATTTCTAAGAGAATCCATCCTCTGCATCTAAAATAATAATATATTTAAATACGTTCTTCTTAATTGGTATGATGACACATCTAATGGGCATGCGCACGGAAACATAAAAAATAATAAATATTTTGTCGCGACCATTATGCTCCGCGTCGAAATATTTAAGGCGCCTTTCTCCGCTCTAGTAATACCGAAAAAGTCAGGAAACGACTAAGAAAAACTATCTCAGTAACTCTAAGTATAAAACAAGCTCTTATCTCGTCTGTAACAGTGTACCGTAACATGCGTTACGATTTTAAATTTCGAACGTTTGTCATGACAAGAAGAACACAACACCAGGGCTGATCATTTTGTTTACAAAATTAACGTTACCGGTTATTTAATTTATAATACTTAATTATATTTTTACATTTCATGGCCGATTTATCATGTCATCTTTTTCATCATCAATGTTTCAACTATCGTTTCTTAGTCATAAGTCGACAAACCTCTTATGTCTTTCGCAAACTACTGTTAATATTCTTGTTCAGTTACCAAAATATATTAATTTCAATTAATTGATTTATTGCATAAATACATTTGTACTGCGAAGTCAATTAGTCCATTTTTAGCAGAATTCATTGCAGGCATAGACGCAATAACTCATGGAAGCTTTATCACAATCGGGTGAATGATATAAGAACGCATATGGGACAAACAGGCATACATATATAGCCGCCAAACATTGATTCGTATAATTCAATAGATTAACTCTTCACGGAATTATAATGCGCTAATTATAAGAAGTCTGTAAAGTACATCACTTTAAAAAGTACTTTCGATTAAATATGTAAAAAAATAATTTGAAGACACAATGATAATTATAGTATTCCTTGAACGCACAAAAATAATGAATAATAACCTGTATATACTTTTTTAAATGTTATTGCAACTTGATTTACCCATAAAATGGTTCATTTATCCTCATTATTTATACATTGTATTTGTGCAAATCATTAATAGTTAATTAACGTTTTTTTTTGTCAAGATACGAGTATCAATATCGTTGTTTGTAGTTTCAATCTTTCACAAAAATCCTGCATCTCGTTCTCCATCCTATATCTACCTCTTTACCGCAACTTAACAACGATATAATTATAATAATAAAATGTGAAATTATTACATATATTCTACAATAAAACATAATAATACATATCGCTGCTTTACTTGAAATAATTTAAATTCTAATGATAAACGATTATCACGATATAATAAACAAAAAGTAACAATTCATTGAAATAAAAAATATTATATTTTTCCGGTTACAAGACTCTTACGGGAGGCTTACGTTTAACAGTGGAAGGACGCAGGCCGATGATGATAAGAATTTTACCGGTTAACGAATTTACCGACAACGTGATACTCTCTTTCTCTCATTATTTTTTGTGTTTGTATTCCCTCGGGCGTAGATACACAGAGAGAGACATGTCATTTCAATTGGATATTTGATGAGCGCTTTATATTCGTTTATCGTAATTGAATCTTAATCTTCCATTCCAAAGAGGTGCGTGTTAGCTTGTCTTGTGAAACAACAACATTCAAAATGAAAAAAAATAAAACCTCTGTCGGTCGGACATCAGGAATAAATAAACATTTTATTCGATTACAAATTTATTCAAATTTGTTCGATTTTGGATTCAATATTTATTTTTATGTCTTATTACTTCTCTTCATGCTATGTTTTTTTTCTTCTCATATCCGTTCCATATCTGGAACATTAGTATCATATATCAATCCATATATGGTCACCAAAAATTACCGCCACATAGTTCTGTTCAGTTATGACTGTCCATGCTTCTTCCCCAAACATCTCAGAACCACCAGAAGAACAACTTGGAAACATATACGGTTCCCGAATACCTCCGAGGCAGAGTTCCGAGGACTTGAAAAGATGTTAGCTGTTGTATCCGAGGCACATTTTTGATCGATTCCTTAATCGGATAATTTTAATACCGAATTCTTACTACGACACTTTCAAGGCCTAGAATGGCATATACATAATAACAACCAAGATCATCCTCTCGTCCACGTCATCCCCTAAACACGAAGTTCCACCGAAAATGTACTGAAATTATTTCGTTTTCTTCGGATTTCTTTCTGCATGAAACTCTTAAGCTCTAAAACCTAGGAGATTCGATCACTCCATCTGGAAAAATGATCATGAAATCATCAAGGTTTTACTCGCTTATGCCTCTTTTGCCACCTCTCTAATGATCTGTGCCATTTAATAAGTACCCTTTTATATATATTTTTCATTTATACTTCTTTAATTTCGTTTTTGCAGACTGTTAAATGTTACAATATCTTAATCAAATTATCCATATTGCTTTGTAATATTTTTTCATATATACATTATGTAAAACTGAGTTTTTTCTAACCATGTAGTATTTATATTCAATATTAAGTGTCTGAATTGATTAATTTTCGTGTTTTATTTTTCGTTTTGAAATATTCTCAAAGGCGCGGTGAGAAACCGATATGGTCGCGTCGAATTTCAATTTTATGACAGGTCGTTTTTTAACGTTTCAAAAGCGTATTTTCTTTTAAGATCGGGTTTCATACGCCTTTGGTTAATTCATGAAAGCTCCGAGGCGTCGGGTTAGAGCTCTTAATGGTCCGCACTCGCACTCTCTGAGAACTTAAGATTGTGGAATAATGTATGGACCAGTATTCCGAGATATCTGTAGAAGTAGAATAATAAGTACAATATTAAATGCGCACTTACCGGATGATGGCTATAAGTAAATCGATAAATTAAGTTTTAAGTAAATCGACTTTAAGCCATTCACATAAATATTTGCTTGAAGAATAGAATAAAAGGTTTTTAACCCTTAGATCTATCGTTATATTATGCATCTTTAATATTTGTTTCGTATCTTTTATTGCACATGATTTATTTCAAATATCAAATATATTCTTGTTTAGATCTCAATTTTGAGGATCTTGAACCCTTGGTATTAGCCTTACATTTTCATTTGCATCGTATTCAGTATTGATTCATGATGTAATGATTCTGTGTTTTGGAGCTTAATATATATTAAAACACATTTGGTGTTATTTGATATGCAATTAGATGAAGACTCTCCGACCTGTTGCAGGACTGACAATCCAAGACAAATAAAGTACATACTTCTGAAAAAAGAATGGCTCTCGGCATCAAAAATATTGCGTGATGGGGAAGATCATAATGACGCTACTGGAGAATTCAAAATCCTATAAATGAAATAGCACCCGATGAAGATAACGCTGGACATTCGACCTCCAAGAAGACCACATAAAATGTAGTGCGACAGCGGTACATCTGTGTGGTAGAAAAAGTCTACCAGTAATTACACAACGCAATTCTAGATTAAGAAAAAGAGTAATAAAAAAGATGGGAGTTTTACAAAAAAAATTGGCCCTTTGCATTGATTATCGGTCTCCCATCGTCATTAGATTACGTTATCGGTTAAATAGTAATTATTTTGATGATTTTGCAACATTCAGTAATATCTATTAGTACTTATATTATCTAGTAATTATAGCCACGATCAATATGATATGATTCTTATTACTTAGAATAAATATATTTAGTAATTGTTTTCAATACAAGTTAGTGTGTATTTTTAAATCGTTCGGATTTCTTTGTTGGTCCTTTTAAATCCGAATATTCCAAGTTCCACTGAATCACTATACTATAGTGTTCATGTATTTTTAATGTGTAAGCTGTTGTATAAGGACATTAAAACCAGGATATCAAAATTCAAACCGAATAATCATTTTATTACACGGCACTATAAAAATAATGCATCGGACATTATGTTCGTGTGAAGGTATGCGTGGATGTGGACGGAGAATAAAAAAATAATAAATAAACACTGCCACAAAGGGGACGGGAACGAGGAGGGTCCCTTGTCAAAACAAAAAGTGACAAGTGATTTAGGAGCAGGCATGGAAAAGTGTCATAATTTATGCCGTTCACAAAGGCTCTGAGACCGGGCACGGGGCAAACAGTCTCCGGGCAAACAAGGCCTGGGACCCCTGAACAAACACGACTGGCTTCTCGGTCTTTTCGAAGAACTTGCTTGAATAAAATTGTATGCAGCGAGCCTCACGCTGGGAAGGAGTAAATAACACTAAACATACGTCTAAGTTTCTGGAAGCTGTCTGTTATGCGATTGAAAAGATTATATAAATCGTGTGTGTATAGTATAATGATTTTAGTCCACAGTATGCACTATATATGCAACTGAGACGTAATGTAGAATTATCTACGCATTTCATAGTAACTAGAGTTATTTAATTATTGCTATTGAATTGTGCAGCTTTTCACGCAGTGCAAAGATATTGCACAATATATAGCGGAACATAACGATTGTTTTGAATGATACGAACAATTTTTAAAAATTTTGCAATGTTTATTTTTTTATTTACTATTTAATAAATATTGTATTCAATTGAAATGCTTGAAAAATACTCCATCTTTTAGATAATGTCTGCTTGCTTACTCAATTAATCACACATATTTTTCTAAGCACCCTAGAAGCTTATTATTTTCTACATGGGGAACATGTAAAAATTTGCTACTCCTAAATATTTAACAGGATACGGAATTTTATTTAATTGTTTTTAAATAATTAAATCTACATTCTTTTTACACGCCACAATACATATTATTTGTAATATAAAAATAAAGCTTTCTGTAAATTTTTAGTGATTTGATGTTCATCGTATTGTATTACAAAATACTTAGTTGATGAATTCGGAGTAAGTTTGTTTTTATAATTTATCTGTAAAGACGAAATTAAAACAATAATAAATTTACAAAAAAATGTCCTTTGATACATGGTTTAGATACTAAAGATATACATAAATAAAAAACGGGAAATTATTCTACATTGCCTAATTATAGTTTACGTCGTATCATATGTCAAGTCGGCTCCCTCTATAAGATTATCAGTATTTATTTTTGAGAAGAGAAAAGATTAACTACTAAGGCACTAAAGAGAGAGTGAACCATAAGCTTAATGCTTATTTTTAGATGTAGGCAAGAGCAAGATAATATCTGAATTATTATTAGTTCAGTAATAATTTTAATTTTGTATGCGCAGCGGCGAGACTTGAAACTATTAGAAGCTTCATACTTAATCGTTATGTATTTTTACAGCTGAATATTTTCATGTACAGCGCACATACAAATCTGATAGTTGTGTACATAAATATGTCGTAAACGGCGGAAGGGTTCTTTTGAAGGCTCATAATGGAGGCTTTTGAGGCTTTGAAGTGCGACACAAGTCTCCTCTCGGCTTGCTCTTTTGTCGTCATTTTATCTTTGTTTGTCTGCAAAGTAAGGCTTTATTAATCTCCTTAAATAGAAATACTATTCAATGCTTACTGTATCCTACTCCCATACCGAAGAATTAACAGGACACTTTCTACCGTATATGTCTACCATTCTTTGAAACGCCGCATTGTTTATAATACATTAATATCAAATACAAAGTAGTTTAATAATTTTTGGAATTAATTCATTATTATGCACAGTAGTTTACTAGCATAAGAAAAATATATTTACCTGTATAAGTTATCCAATAGTGTTGTATTATTAAAACATTTACTTTTACATATTAGTTGTTTGTATCTGCAGCTAGTCAATAAGAATTTGGATTACTAAGCATGTTGGCTAAGTGGATGAGTTTTGACATAGGTTGTGATGGCGGTTTCTGTCAAGTCACACGTCAGCTTATAGCTGTGTACTAGGTGCAACAGTAAGTCTGATGATGTGGAAACAACCCAAACAGCCCACGTCTTGCGGTCCACTCGGTTTTATTTGTTTGTGCATCTAGTTAGCAAGATGCAGCGAAGACATCTGATTAACCAGCTATAACAAGAAGAAATACCCAGAACTATCAGATTTCTGAAATATTTGGTATTAAATTTCATATTTCAGAAGTTGTATAGTAATATGATTAACTAGTAAAGCGTTATCAATATTTTTGCTTTCGTGGATCACTGAAACTTAACTAAAAATCAGTCAATAAGCCATACATTCATATTATTATTGTAATTAATGTTATTTGGACGTATAACTAAGTCTAATTTATTAAATAATTATGGTGGACTAATAGGAAATGTCTAGAAATGTCAATAAAAATATTTCTTCATCTTTTGAAAACGTTTTCAATCTGAATTTTTAGGTTCATTTTAGTATTTCAGCACATAAATATTATTATTATTATATTAATTAGGGGCTACGTTCGTGGCCGCTACGTGACCAAAAAAACATCCTACTGTCACTTCAAAGATAGTTAGAATCCAGAATTGACTCGTTTGAATCTGATGGGCGTACCATTTAAGTGCTAGACTTACCAGGATCTTATATAAGTGCTTAAAATTAAAGCACAGAATACAAATTATATTAAAGAGAAATGAAGATGTTATAGTAAAATTTGTTATTATTTTATATGTACACAATATTGTATTGGGTGTTCAATTGTTAATCTTATAGTAAAAAAGTAATACGTTATTTTGCTTTTCTATTTTTTTCTTTTCAATTATTGTCTGAAAGTAAATCGTTAATACTCGTATATAAACACCACATTCCAAATGGCATGCATACCTATTAAACAGTTTGCCATTTCGCCGCTAACAAGTCTCGATAATTGCTTATTCGTTTTTTATATCGACACTGCCGCTAACAATGCTCCTCAGCTCAAAATATTTAATCCTCAACAAAAGGCGAAAGAAAAAATAATACAAACAAATAACAAACAGTATCTTGCCTGTCATTTCAATCAATGTTATATGGCGGACGCTGGAAAAAACAAACAGGCATCAAATTTACTTTTTATATAACTGACGAGAAAAAAACCACTAACCCGTCTTACCAACAAGTTATTCATCCATTACTTATACAGTGTGTCCCATAAAAAACAAGTATTATTTTCACAATAATGTTTTCTTAATATAATGTTAATATATTATATGAGTATTGTACGAGGAGTACCATTTATAGAAAGGAATTATTATTCAGGATTATATATCCTGTAAGAAGAAGTGAAAATTTTATTTGTAAATGATTCATATACTCAGTTTCAAATTATTAATATTCACAATTTCCCTTGTTATTTAGGGTTGAGACGCCGCTTAGTACTAAATGGTTCATGCCACTGAAGCGTCATACGATATCATTAATAATTATAATTAACAATCGCCCTTATATACCAAAGCTTGACTTGCTCTTTAGGACCAAATGGTGCGGGTCTTGGGAGCGCTGGGCTAATCACGCAAGCTCCTAAAAAACTGATTAACCTATCACTCAAAATATGCTTCGGATACTTCAATAGCCGTGTCTTCAAGGAGGTCGACTGGAACTTTTTGGAAGATCTTCAGGTGCAGACATGTCTGGAGATGAGATATGGACAACGACAACTGTCAGGACTGTGTGGCGGCAATTTATAGCGACTATGTGACCTAGCTGTGGCATGAATATCTTAAAAAAAACGTTTGTGATTATAATTCAACGTAACGCATCGAAAATCCATGCTATTCTCCTAATATCGTATAAATAGTACATTTAGTAGATCAGTTGACTTACTGTTTGCTGGTTCACTTGCGCACTACCAACACCTTTAAATAAATATAAAAAGGTTGTATTTTTTGAGCCCCACCGTATCATGTACATTAATTTACAAGCTAGACAAGCGTATAAATAAATATGATAGGCAATAACGTGTGTGTTTATTTTTATCTTAACCAGCGGCATCTGTTGCCCTGCGGCCGAAGTGCCTCGCGGATCATATCGCCACTCCATACCATTCCATACCTTACTTCAACATACTCCCATACCATACTTTATTACTATGCTTGTGATTCCGAAACTGTAAAGACTAAGAGAAAAAAATTGAGATTGTTAAAACGCACTATTTTCTTTTCCCAATTAATGTCGTCGAAATAAATGTTATGTACCTTACAAAAAATCCTTTCATAGACCATCAATCAAAAATATGATTAGACCAAAATTGTTTGGTGAATTTTTTTTTTATTTCTTTTGTGTCGTTTTGTGATATTGTTATGATATTGACTGACCGACACTTCACATAAAACGCTTATTTGTCCTCAAAATGGCAAGCATCATGTAATCCTTAGATGATATCTCTTCGCCACCGTTTGGATGTGTACTTCAGTAGGTGCTTACATACAAAAATACTCTAGTCGTATATATCATTATGCTTACAGAATAGTTGTTCTTATAGTTTTTTTAAACAAAATTTATGTGCTACTAAACTTGATGTTTTAATTGTTAACGGCATTCAACCACATCATCATATAATACAACATTACTCGAAAGTAAAAACAATCATATGAATTGTGAATATTGACTGCTTTAAGATACTAGTGATAGGTCTGATTAAAGATTATAAAGTACCAATAAATATGTATATAATACGCTTATCGTGACTGAGATCGTTTGACCACATAGTCTTTGAAGGCTTTATAATTGAATACGTGCGCTGAATCCTTTGACGATAAAACATAAAAAAAAACAATTCTCTACTCTTGATATAATTTGAGAATCTTTGTATTGCAGTTTGAAACTTATTGCTGTTTTCCCGTAACGTATAATCGATCGTAAATAACGATTAGGGAAGGCATTTTGCCCGCACTCGGCAAGGTCCAACAAGGTGGTACCCTCGCTGGGCGGAGACTGTGAGAGGAGATAAATTACGCCAGATTTCACGGAATTAAATAAGCGTGTGCTCAAAATTGATTCACTGTTGTCGAGTGCTCAACAATGAGATGCTCGATAACTCATCAATAGCGATGTTGAGAAACCACTGTATTTTTTATTTTTTTTTATCACATGCAGGAAAACACCGAATGACAGTAATGGTGAGAACTCGTCGGTGAAAACCCTTCCTGTCCCGTCATGATTTTGGAGACCCAAATGGGGGACCCGTTACTGGACGCACGCAAAAAGCTACTTGTTAGAGAGTGGCTGAATGCCTTCCCGTGATTTTAGGTGCATCACTTAGATGTCAAATAGACCTCAGTCTAAGACTGCGAAGTAAGTATACTATAGTGAGTCTCGAATTGCCTTCCTTGGTAACACGTTGTTAACCACGAAATACGTACTACATACTACATTTGCCATTTTTGTGATGTTTAAGCGCTTCATCCATTCCATATCTGTATAATATGGTCCACAAATTGCTGCCACTCAGTTCTGTCAGCTACCACTGTCCATGATTATTCCCTAAACATATTTGTACCAAATCTCCTCCTGGCAACATATATGATTCCCTATGACCCCCATAGCAGATGCATTGCTACTCTTCAAGTAGGCAGATATAGTATATGCGGTATATTTTGGGTTATTTTTTAAGAGAGGTTGGATGATCAGCCCGACGTTCCCGACGTCTGGACAATCTCGTTCTCAGAAGCGGCTCAATCTGCCCAGAAACATACTTTTGTATATTATATTAAAATTATTTTGTAAAAATACTTTACTGAGAGCGTCCAAGAACTAGCAAGCGGATCGTTTGCCAACCCACCGCAAGATGGACTGACGACATCAGAAGAATAGTGCGAGTAGCCTGGATGCGAAAACCAGAGGATATATACTCATGTGGGAGGCCTACGTTTAACAGTGGACGCACACAGGCTGATGATGAGAATCTTATTTCATATAAGTACCGTGTGTTATTTTGTTAATTAAAAAAAATATATGATACTATTGTGTTTGTTTTGTTGTTTCTAGATGCGAGACACGTCCTGGTCCAGAGTTTCTTTTGCGCTCGTACACGTTCAGTCCCAACGGAACCTTCAGGCTGGTTCAGCACTACTACAGCGAGGAGTCCTGCAGTAGCGCCGCCTACACGGTGGTGGCCAGGGGGCGCCTTCACGGGGATGGAGGCTACCAGCTCACCAGGGTTGGTGTGGTGCCTCACTCGGCTTCCATCGCCCAGCAGCTGGGCAATAAGGTGTCTTCGACATGCCCAGGTAAACACCTAACCTCACTTTAACCAACTTAACATAACCTTAATTAAAATCTACTGATTCCCTTTCCATATAATCCAGTTAGGGAGAGGACATTGTATGATGATGATGATATCTTACCAAATCCAACTAACTGGAAAATATGGACATCACGAGCCGCCAGCAAAACTTTGTCAGTTAGCTTCGCCAACTGCTTTAAAAACCTAACCTTACACATCCTTAGCTAAACATGTTTTATTTGTCTATGAAATCATACATACATAACATAAACATAATTTAACGTAACTTCACATAAACTATCGTCAACTAAACTAACTAAATTCATTACTAAATTAAACCTAACCTAACATTATCTTACTTAATATAGCTTTAAAATTGTAATATAACCTCACATAAACTTACAAAACTAACTAATGTATGTACAAATTCTAACCTTATTACCTATCTTAACCTAACCTTAAACTGTAGGTTTATGCCCTCTTTACACCATCATACATATCTCACACATTTTTTTTTGGCTATTTTTTTCTCAAGCCTATCAGCAGATCTTGCAGTTATATCACAGAATCTGTGTTTTTTTCCTTACTTTATATTTTTTCTTTTCTAATTTGTAAACATATTTTTCTTAAAACTTTATAACTTAAAAAACTTTTTGACATAAAGTCAAGATTTTCTGCTCAATAGTTGTAATCTAGCTGTGAAAATAAATAAAAACTCACTGCCATCTATGCAGTGTCTCTTATAACATAAAACAATGTCTCTTCTACAACTATCCAAGCATTTTAATAATGTCATATTTAGTTTCTAAAATGTTTGAATGAATGCAACTATATTAATAATTTTTTTCTGTTTACAGAACTGTCAAGGAAGCGATGGAAGCCGTTTAGGGAATACTTCATCCTCAGTCTATCAGAAGGAGCCCCCAAGGCGTCTTCCTTCAATGGCGGAAACAAAAAATTCAAAACCCACTACCCGGAATATTTCAACTGCCTCCGAGCGCTTAGCCTTGTGTACCACGAGCTGCATCATTACAAAGTGAGGATCCGACCAGGAACAGACATCAACATGAAGGTCACTCACTACAGGCAAGAGTTACTCTTAGGTGACATCCACTCCAAGATTGAATCTCGTGTCGAGTACACTCCAACTTCATACCAAGTTCCTTTACTTAAAATTGACTCTTCAGTAGCTGAAAGTTTAGGTCTTGAAAGCGACTCAGTGCTACAAGTGATCACAAGCGATTCTTTCCTCAACGTTGACCCAAAGGAAATAGACAAAACAAGAGAGCAAGTCTACCAAAAGAGCTACGTCGGACATTTCGACATCGGAAAAGTCGGAGAGCTCGATTCAATCATTTCGTCTAAAGTCATGAATGATGATCTGCACGTCCCTCAAAAAGAAACAAAGAAAGATTTAGACATCTTCAAGTACTGCTATGTCTGTTCAACTATTGCGAAATCAACTGAGAAGTCTCCTCCGTATCTCATGATGAAACCTAAGCTCCCGTTAGAGATAGGTGGCGAATGGGTATCTCTTCAATGCGAAAGCAGACCTCTGAACCTTTATTTGACGAGACACTTTAGATTTTATCCTGGAGATCATACTTGGATAGCTGAATACAAATTTTACTCTGATAATATGTGTTCAGGGTCTAGTTTCTCTGTGACAGCAGCTGGACATTACAAAGAAGGAAAAGAGAATCATCGTGTTCCCGGTGGAAGAGAAGCAGATTTCTACGTTGAGCGTGCTTCGCTGACAGTGTTTGATCCCTACATGATGCATAAACTAGCTGAAGATCCTGATTGTGGATTGGGTCCGTGGAAGCTTGGTGTTCCAAGAGAAATGTCAAGTACCCATGGTTGTGCTACTCTTGCATTCATAGTTCCAAGTGTGGAGTATGAACTGCTCAGGATTGAGATGGACTTCCATGGATCGCCGCTGCTTTTCATGGGACAAGCCGATACTAACTATGGAAGAAGAGGACCCAATGATAGACCTACTGCCTATCAACCAGCTTTAGTTCAATGCCAGGATCTACCGCAGCATTCTGAAACTCTCAGACAGATTCTTAACAATGATGATGAACCGTACAGTCATTTTGATTCTAGCGTATTAGCTATGGGAGTGGCTGATTTCAGATCTAGTGCATCAATTACAAAAACGAGCTTAATTACTTTGGTTTGTTTGATATTGCTTAGCATTATCTCATGAGATACATATATATTAAATAAAATATTGTTTTATATAAGTGTAAATATATTTTATAATATGCAACATTTTAAGGTACTAAATTTTTTTTTACTTAAAAAACATACTTAATCGTGATTTCATCTCAAACACTATTGTGCGACATCTCTTGCTGTAATTCGAAAAGACCAAAATACCCTACAGATATTCCTTTTCACCATTTAGAACTCAAATAAATAAAATAAATAAAAACTCTCAAATTGCTTGAAGGCTCTTTCAAACTTCTAAAAATAATTTCATTTTATTATTCAATGTGTTTTTTCGGTTTCAATTATAGTTTTTTATTGTAATGTAAATAATAATTATAAATAAAATTAAGATGTATATAAGTAAGAAGTTTGGTTATAATACAGAATTAGAGTTATATTTTTTAGATTTAATTAAAACTTAGCATAAGCTGTATAATTTATATCTTACCAAAAGTCATTTTTATTGTTAGAAGACAGACTTATATCGAAGTGAATTTATATGTGCCTTATGAGAAAGTAATATATTTTAAATAAAATAGAGAATGTGATAAATAGTTATAGGAAAATATATTTATTTAATTTAATTAATTTAGATTACAATATTTTATAGTTTAGAATGAATGTCATAATAATTTGTATATTATTTTTAACCATTCTTTGTTGGTCGGAAACTCCAGTTATATTGCATAATAAGTGTATCTTTATCAATTTTGTATGATTATCACATAATCCCATATTTTTGGACAAAAATTATTATAATTTTTTAATTTAAATTTTTTATTAATGTCTTTTTTTGTAATTATATTTTATATGTATTTTTAAAAGTTTAAGTTGACTAAACATATTATCAATTAGTATTTAATTTGGATAAAATCCCCAGTGAATAAATATTTAAATGCAGATATATATTATTCTAACCTGTACATAACTGGAATAATTATAATGCATTTCAATTTAATTTGATATACTTTATTTTTTTATTTAATGTATTTTAAATAAATTATATAACATTATTGAATAGTTAGTCATTCCTAGTGTATTTTTTTATTGGATTTAAATTTATTGGTGTCTTTCTTAAGATTATGCTACTAATTTATATTTGTGTATAAAATATGTAATGATTTATCAAAAGTGTAAATAATAAATATATTAAATATCTAAAACAGCTTATTATTTATTATAGTACTAAGAGTTTTTTCTTTTTTAATATGCTTGTCCAGATTCGACTAAAAAAGGTTTTTAAAAGCACCGTGGATAGGTATGAGCTGAAAAGCAATAAATATATTATTTACTTATGTGATACCCTTAAAAAGAAGAAGTGAGATGTTAAATCTTTGATTATTGCAAAAAAATTATGTACAGATCTTTCAGCTAAACATTTTCATGGTGTATAAAAATGTACTAACACTGATTTTAGTATTCAAAGCAAATGATGGGACTAAAATGAGTAAGATTAAGCTTGTGAATAAATGAAGACTGATAGAATAATAATAAAAATATACATACTTTGAATATATACTATAGCGACATCTATCGAACGATGATAACAATGATATAAATACTAGTTTCAACGCAAGTCAATCTAGGCAGGGCAATGGCGCAGTTCGCCGAGCGGTATGAATACCTGGGCATAGTTGGTTTCCAAGGTCCGCGGTAAGCATCCCGCTTCTGCCGTTATTTTTGTGCTTGGATTGACGCGTTGAAAAAAGAATTTTATGTATAGTATATGTATATTTAAGTAATAATAATATTGTAATATAGTCAATGATCTATAAAAGATGATTAGAATATTGAAATAATAAAATAATATTCTAATAAAAATTTAAAAAAATAATATAATAATGTCTCCTTGAGACAATATCAAGAAGGTAAAAATTATCCATCAGTAACACAGGTAAATGAGTGGTTATAAAGTCCGAGTCGGAACTATAAGTAGTCGTTTCTCATCCATTCAGTCTATAGTTTGGTTCGAGACCCGAGTGGTACTTACTAAAATAAATAGACTGCCGGAAAGTAATAATATTAAGCTTGTGAATAAATGAAGACTGATAGAATAATAATGAAAATATACATACTTTGAATATATACCATAGCGACATCTATCGTACGATGCTAACAATGATATAAATACTAGTTTCAACGTAAGTCAGTCTAGGCAGGGCAATGGCGCAGTTCGCCGAGCGGTATGAATACCTGGGCATAGTTGGTTTCCAAGGTCCGCGGTTCGCATCCCGCTTCTGCGGTTATTTTTGTGCTTGGATTGACGCGTGGAAAAAAGAATTTTATGTATAGTATATGTATATTTAAGTAATAATAATATTGTAATATAGTCAATGATCTATAAAAGTAGATTAGAATATTGAAATAATAAAATAATATTCTAATAAAAAATAAAAAAATAATAAAAGAAGTATTTATTTTTATCAACAAATATTTAAAAATCTTTAAAATAGTTTCTTTTGACAAGTTTAAGTTCTACTAACACTAATACCAACTCTGCCTAGTACCCTATAATTATGTTGAAGAAATTAATAAATCATTTTAAAAATTATTTAAAAATAAATAAATAAAGGAGACATCTATATAAAAAATAAATAACTATTTTATAATATTAATTTAGCACTGATGTACACCAATATAAATTTGAAACACTGTAAATAGTATGTATATAAATTTGTAGATGTCAGTTATCAATATTAAATAAAATTTTGAAGATTACTATCGCATTACAAGCAAAATATATTAAAATATTTTTATGTAAATGTATAATACTTTACAATCAGAGTAATTATTAAAACATTTTTGACTAAATGTTTCATTTAGGTTTTTCTAAGCTTACCGCTGATAATTCTCAAGTATAGTATGCGTAATAATATGTTGGAGGCAGAATATCTCAGAACTCTCGAGGATAATTGAAAAACTTTTAATGAGTTGCTAAATCAAATTAATGCGATAATTAATCCGCTTGAAATTATTGCAATAGGAAGTGATTTAGCTTAAACGATTATTATTATATATAATGTTAATTTCATAAACTTTCAATTTAGTAAGAGATTAGTGCCTTTGCTTTATTTTTGATATATATAAACTTATATTTACGAGTACTATAGAAACTATAATATTTTTGTTCATTTTTGTACAAATTTTTATTCACATTATTTTATTACAATCTTCTGCTAACATTTGGTGGACTTGAGTATTGTTCACTGCTGTATAATAATTGTTTTAGCAGCCAAATAAACAATGTATCAAATTACCATTTAAACGATTAAAAAATGACCCATTTTATTGTAGATTCTCACCATAAGTTATTGTATGTGACCTGCCGATTTCGGACCAATGGATTATAACCACTTAATACAAATTCAGACCATCAATATATAAGACCCTTTTGCGGGCCGTGGGAATAAGGTTTCCCAGGGACTTAAGTCGCTACAAAAACCACGTGGAATGCACGCTTTTAATATTTAAAAGAAGTGACATATAGTGTAATTCGCCATAAACACGACGTCGATTATTATATATATATCTATTAGGAGATCTACTTAATCGACCTTAACATAACCATCATTCCTCATTTTTTCTGGCGGCCGGCGCACACGTTGATATGACAAGAGAGGAAAAGTTCGTTTTAACAAGCTAAAATCATATTTTGTAACTTTATAAGAAATTTAACGATTTATATTCCTTGCACTTTTTTTTAATATAAATAATATAAATTGTCATTGAATTGATCCATATACATCTTCCCACAGATCACGGAAGTGAAGCACACATTTTGGTAACACTTTCGCAGATCAAATTTTTGCCGGGGGGAGGGTTTCCTCCCCAAATTGCCCCCCGGAGTGCCTCGAGACCCCCTTAATGCCGTACCAAAAAGCGCATGGCGCCCCGGGCCCCATTTTCACCCAAAAAAATGTTTCAAATCTCTGCACGTGAGTTCAAAGTACCATTGTGTTTTTAATTTTCAACTTTTCAATATACATATTTTTTTATATATATATGTATATTCTTTTACGTGGTTTTTTCTTCATTTTTATTTTATAACTTTAATTTGAAATAAAAATGGATGTATCTAAAATGTTTTTTTTTTGAGACTTCACAAGGTCAGTGGGAAGTATACATCCCGATTTTGTAATTGTATGTTTTAAACAAATGTAATAAAAAAATTAAAAAAATTGTCTTTAATATGTATTGTTTATTAATACATACTGCCAAAAAACATTTGTAAAAACACTATTGAAAATAATTCGCCCTCGAAAGGGTTATGTTTGATATAACTATTTTTCGTGTTCAAACAATATCATGTTTGAGTGTAAAGTGCGTTTTTTTAGCCACGATCACTTGTAGGAGCTTATGGACAACACGTATGTGCAACACATCGTCACGAACATTTGTTGTCAGCTGTATTATTGTGCCAACGTCCTGTCAGAATGAATGACACCATCTTTATGCATTGACAGTGTGAGCCACTGGATTAACCTTCAAATTTAAATTTATTAAGCAGAAGCATTATTCAATATCAAAATAAATGGTTCTCAAAATTATTTTCGCACGCAGCCTTGCTGTAGTTTATTATTAATTTACGGAATCATGTCTTCTCCTTCTTTATCCTAGCCATTTCCCATCATCTGCGGTCGACTCTCTTTGAGCACATTTGCCATGTCTGTCTGTCCTGCGTTGCATTCTTGGTCAAACCCAGGGTTTTCAGATCCTTGTTTACAGTTGCAGTCCAGGTTGCCTGTGGTCTTCCAGGTCTTCTTCTCAGCGTGGATATGTTGAGGGCTCTCTTCATTTTTATCGAATTTACGGAATCATGGAACAAATAAAATATTATAAAACATATAACGAAAATACACGCATATAAACTGTTCAAAAATTTACCATGACTCGGAAAAAATATAGATTATTGTGGATACACCTAATCATAGCAATACGAGAGGAATACAAAAATTCGTAAAACATGAGCATTTGAAGAAGAAAATATGAATATACAAATCATTGAGATTGCAAAAAAAAACAATGTCATCGAAAAATGTGAATATAATAATAACATTGCGATCTCTTGAAGTCCATTAAGAAGCGCCATTGCAATTGGGGTGAATCGAGTCGCAAAACTATAAATTCCAACTGGAATGGAAAACAATGGATGACTACGAGTACGTGTATAAGAATCCCAGTGATGTGGTCAGCACCGCTGATACACCAATTATATGATAGTTATATCCTTATACCTGTATATTTAAGCTCTATTGCTTAATTGTAGTAGGTGAGCTTTGAGATGGCTTGGGAGAAGTATAAAATCGTAACAATTAATAGAAAAATTTAATTGAAAATATAATAAATAAATAACGTTTAATTTATTTAAAAGGTCGACACGAAACATCAGTAAACTGAAATCATGGTAACATCCTCCTCTCTCTTAAAAATTTGTAATTCCGTCGCGTGATGGCAGGATTAAGATCAGATTGATAACACAGACTTTTTCTGAAGCACATTGTTATATATTTACGATAAACTGTACAAGCTTGTGGCCCGGACCTGGTCACAGCATTAGGCCGAGCCACAATACAATATGCTCTCGCCGAAGGGCGGGACACAACTGTCGCGCTCGTGATGGCTCTCGCCCAGCGTCACAAGCGGAGGTTTATAAAACTAGTGCCAAATGCCAATACGGCGGACACATTCATGTACAACAAGCGAACAGATATAAGAGCCGAAAATTGCATATCGAAGTTTTCGGTACCAGTCAGCAAGGGCTCCATCATGCTGATGTCAACGGCATAAACAACAAAAATCTACTTATTTCCACATCTTGTAACGCTTAAGTCACGACTCAACTATTACTTGTACTATATTTAATTTTCTTTTCATTTATTTGTGCTCTACGAGAAAGTAGTTATTCACTTTCATTGAAAATAAAAGGAAATGAAAATGTGTATTGTTTGAAGCAGTCTTTTAATTCACTATTGTATTCAACAAACATGTTTAATTTTTATCTTAGTTATGACATGTTGAGCTGCTGTTCATTATCTTTATTTACTGAATATTCTTCACTCTGGATATGCCATTATCTTGGAAATTTTCTTATTACATAGCTTTTCAACATTATTCGCTTAAATTATTGTATTCACTTTTATACCCATTTCAATATTAAATAAATAAATTATTCTTACCTTGAATGATGAAGTCTGCATTAAAGGCAAAACCGCCTTTAATTACTTGTCTTCCGGCAAGTAATTAAACAGTGCTTAGTTTGATCCATGTTAAAACAAGGTACGAAATATTTAACGATTTATTTATTATACTCTTAAGTTAATATAATCTTATAAATACGTTTATTTGAACAAACAACTATAAAATAATGTTTTAAAAATAATAAAAATACACTGTGTGGATGCTACGAATCTTATTCTTTAAATTTATTTTTATAAATGGATTTTAAGCGTAGGAAATGCCTAAAAATATTTTTGCACGAATCACGATTCATTTCACCTTACTTACTATCAATGAAGGTATTCTCGAAAAAAAAAATTTACGAGTATTTTTCGAGTCTCACCGTATATTGTTAGTACTTCTAGAGGAATTATTTTGCAAGCTTTTCAGGTTTTTTTTGGTATGTATATATTAATGATAATATTTAATTGCTATTTTTAATCATTTGCCGTCAAGTATCACTATATAACAAAGTGTTATAATGTACAGCTATAGAATGTCCACTCTGCCAGTTTCTGCTTCGTGTTGGAGCATATGACCACCACAATCCGGAACACATATAACAAAGTGATAATTTACAAACGAATGCTACAGTGAGTACGTAATTATATACTGGCACTGCTATTGATATTAAATGACCCATTCTCACATTGTTCTTAACATATAATTAAAAATAAGATATCCTAAAGTATTGATACACTAAAATAGCAATGTGTGTGACTCTACCAAAGAGGCTATGGTCAATAAGGAAGTTAAGTTTTTTACTGGCGCCCAGAACTGGAACTGAAGAAGAACGGAGTATTGGCTGAACCAATGTAAGACGGATTCACAACATTAGAAGATCAACTGGAAGAGGCTGAAAGTGGAATATCAAGAAGAATTTATGACAGAAAACCTTATGGATTGTCTTTTTTTAATAATGGATGAAGCATGATGATGTTAATAGTTAATATTTTTTCATTTTTTAAAAACTGTATACTTTTAACCTGAATGTATCAAACTATTTATCTTCCCGAAACTTTGCTTTTATTACTAATAAAAAATAACCACAAAAAGAATGTCGGTGGTTCGGTATTGAGTCTTTCGTCGGTTACTTGTTTGTAAGCAGATTTGTATACAAAAGATAAACGATACCGAACTTTGGCCACGTTACTTGAATGACGTCTTGAGATTTATAATATTTTCTTTTATTGTACTCGTGTTGTTAGAAATTTCTTAACAATAGAAACTAATGATCAAAAAGCACATTAAATATTTTATATTTACAGTTTTGAGTAAAGATAGTTGACGTTTTAATTTTGTACTATACAAAATGTGACAATTTATGTGATATTGTTTTATTAATATGTGTTCGCTTTGTTACAGTGATTATTAAAATATTTTTTTTTTTATAGTATTTTACTTTTACTAATTTAAACAAAAACAGATTTATTACATGTTTTTAAATTCAATTAATTTCTTTGATATAAAAAAATACCATGACAAAGTTTTCTTATAAGCTTTTAGCTTAGAACATTTTATCAGTGTAAATAGAAAAGTATTGAATAAATTATTTAATCATCGTAAAGGCCGTGTCTTATAAGATTCAGGTAACTAATAATTAATACCTTGAGACTTTTTTTTCATTTATTTTGTTACTATAGTTTCAATATAATGAAATAGTAGGGGGCCGACAATTAATACTCAGGGCTCTAATTCATTGTTTGTTTATTATTTTGGGCCCTTATTCGTTCTGCGGCCCTGTTCCTAACAGTTTGAGAGTCTCTGTCATATATCTCTTGCGCACACAAGACCTCAGTGAGTCGTTCAATTTGTTAGAAGCTGCACACTACACAAGATAGCAGACTTCAGCAAGAGATTTGATCATCGGGTAAGTCTTGGAGTGGTCTCCATGCCACATCCGCTCGCTATTTGGAGCATATGGCCATCACAAACTATCGCCAAGGATCTCAGTTGAGACCTTTGCTTTGATTTTAACAAGCCACGTATCTCACAGCAATTTATAAAAGATAAAACTTTTTTTTTGTAATGTATTTTTAAAAACGTTACATTGCATGTATTTGGCAAAGTTTCGGATACCACGCTAACTTTAAACAAAGTGAAAAAAATGTAGGATTCGGTGGCTATATGATATAAATTGTGGGTGGTCAAGGTATACATATAAATAAACATTTATGATTACTTGTAATTTAAGTAACCATCAAAATTTAAGGACATATCATTTTAATATTTGTACTTCAAAATGTATGAAATATTAATAAATTGTAACCGTTAAGGGATTTGTACATGATTGATACTTGTGAGTTTTCCCTTAAAAAAGCAACAGCTATAAGAACATTATATTCTTTATAGCTCTGTCTCTTGTCAAAAGTTAAGCAATTCGTTTAGCTAGTAATATAAGTTTTTAAATAAAAACAATTATAATGAATTATAAAACTACTTTCATGCATGTTGGTATAAATTCATCAAGCTAATAATATGTACTCGTATGTAAACGTATCAGGTCAGTTTCGTAGCATTATTTTTCGTTTAATGTAATTAAATTGATATCACATATTCTTATAAATGACTTTTGGTGAAGAACAAACTTTATGGTGTTTGGAACTGTTTATGGTGCTTCTGTCAGAGGGGCGAAATGTTTTAAATCTTTAAATAAAAGTTGAAATAAAGTTTATATTTTTAATTTTAATAAGAGAAAATACAATTATTGCTGTTAAAAGTTCAACACGTTAAACATGAAATTATATATTTAAGCATTCGAGATCTAATAAAATTAAAATTCAAAAATTACATAATATTATATGTCATTTTTCTCATCGAAAAATCGGAGAAAAATACACGACAGACGCTGGTATTCGAACCACGGACATTTAAGCTATGTTCATTTCATTACCCATCGTCAGCCACTCAGCCATTTGCACTGCCTGTCGTGTCGAGAAATTAACTCGTCGTAAATTAACTAGTAATATTTATAAATATTACGGTATGAAAATATAAGAATATTGAATTATATTCTTATATTTATATATAAATATATATAAATATTATAATGTGATTTAAGCATACAATTTTTTACGCAACTAATAGTCTTAACCTTAGTTCATTTCACACTAGTTTCATAATTTATGCGTATTGTTGCTTCATTAGATAATGTATCCTCTCGAGACACAGTTGAAAAAATACAATACACTGCATTATGACTAGATGTTATAAATAATACAACTGTTTATTGAATTACTAAACTAAACATTCGTGGTGCAACTGAATAGTTAACTAATATGTGCTCTGTAATTTAGTAAACATTGTAGTATTTTTAAAAGTACAGTCAACCTAGGTATACGTCTATAGAGATTTTAGCAGTGAAGTTAAATATATATACCAGAATACATATTTTATGTGTGCAATGAATTATGTCTAATAATTATAATAGGTGATTATATTATATTTTTAAGATAAAAAGGAAAAAAAATGTATTTTTTACTTAACAGAAAACGTGTCAACCAATTTATTCAGTAAATTATTAGTTTATAAAACATTATAGTGCCATTATTTAAAATTCACACAATTATTATATTCAATATAATGGATCTGATACAATAAGTAATTTAAATGTGAGAATCAAGAGTTGCAGCATTACTCAAGAACTTACAGTTATTTTTACCAATTTAAGTTCAAACATAAATTAAAAAATATGTGCTCTTTTAAACAGAGATTAAAAAAAAAATCAGCGTGAAAGTTTGTTAATGTGATTGCATCATTTCTTTTAAAATAAATTTGATTTAAAAGTATTTCTTACTTTATTCTTGTGTGTTGTCTCTTTCAGGAGTTTCAGTAACCACTGTTCCTGAAGCCATGGACGTCCCTGAAGGTCACCACGGCCGGAAGTTGGAAGTCTTGACCTTCACCGCCGTGGACTACTCACTCTTCGCCGGAATGCTGGTTATATCAGCCATGATAGGAGTTTACTTTGGCTTCTACAAAAAGCAGAATACAACTGCTGACTATCTACTAGGAGGAAAAAACATGGGAGTGTTTCCGGTCGCCATATCACTAGCTGCAACGTTAGTATTATAGCACGTAAAAACTGTCCACAATATTCATATATGAGAGATATATAAGGTATTTCTTCTTCCCGTTCCATATCTGCATCATATGATCATCACAAATTTTGCTTTTGAAATCTGTCAGTTGCTACTGTTTGACCCCCTAGAAACATGTATGATGCTCCCAAGCCCTGGATCAGTTCACCTAAAGAACGGATTAACCTAACTAGTAGTTTGCAACAGGCGGTGACATATCCATGTTTTTGTCCGCAACTAATGTTGCGTAACTTCAGTGATCCAACAATAACCGCGCTTAAAATATGATATTGTCGCTGTACTGTATAACGAATACGTATTGTTATAGATTATGGAGTGTCGAAATGTCTTTAGAATAAAAATAAATAGTATATTTTTTCTATTATGTGCTGATAGATTTCATTGCAGGTGAAATATTCTGGAGCAGAAAGTTATTCAATGAATTCGACGAAATGAAATATTCACAATAACTTAATTATTTACACTTAAAGTAGTGAGCATTTTCTTATCATCATTCTTCGCATCCATATTCGAAAGAAGTTTATTTATTAAAATATTCAAGTAGCTAAGAGCGTCAATATCCATTTTTTTAAAAACATTAAAATATTTTTACTCAAAACTTCAGTTAACTGAATCCGCAAAAGCTTGCATAACAGTGTCAGCTTTAACGGTTACCTAAATCTACCTTTTGCCTTAAATAAGTAACGTACACATTAAGATACAACTATTTTTCATTCAAAATATTAAAGTTTATTTATGAAAATGAGTTCCTTTATATATTTTAATTTAAATAAATGTCGTAAAATTCAGCGTATATAAGTAGTACTAGTAAAACTGATCATACACGGATCAGTTTCGTAATTTTATCGCAAATATTTATTTAATTTTAAATGCTAATAGTGATTAATATATTTATTTTTCAGGTATACATCAGCAATCACCCTCTTGGGTATGCCTGCTGAAATTTACATGTATGGAACGCAATATGCAACCTCATGCATTGCAGGATTTTTGATGTCGTTTGTCATAGGAAAGGTGTATTTACCAGGTGAATAATGTTTCTTTAAGACAGCTTTTTAAAGTATTGCACAGTAATTTATATTAAAGTATATTTTAGGTTTCTTTTGTAATTTCTGATTAATTTTATAATGTACTGATGTCGTTTTCATGTATTCATAATAACGTAAATATGATAACATTAATCAAATTAGTAATAAAATAACTAATTCCTCCTGCACCCACCCACAACCGATAAACTCGTCTTACTTTTGCCGAACATACACGGTTAATGTGTGTCGCCCAAGAACTGTCAGTTTTCAAAGTTCCTTCCTTAATGCCACCGGTACGCTTTGAAATGCTCTTCCAGCATCTGTGTTTCCTCCTTCCTACAATTTATATCTCTTCAAGAAACAGATAAATACACACTTGAAATCTCCCCAACCCACACATAAATACGAACACAAAACACGTTTCCCGCATGCAGCGTCCAGCTTCCCTGGCTGAGCGTCATAGAGTCCACTGGTCATGACCGGCTGTGCTCTCCTGCATGGTTTTACATAAAAAAAGGCATAAATCCGTAAATATTTACAACGAGACCTCTTTTCTTTGTACAATATTGTTAGTTGTCACAAGATGGAGCTGTAAATATGATTATATCCCTCTAACTATGTCCTTATTTAAAAGAATAATACAATTTGTATCGGTTTTATGAGTTCATTATTATGAGTAAATACTTTTTTAAAACCTTCTTTTCATATCATTTAGATCGATTGTTATTGATTATTTAAAGATAAATAAAAAAATATTTTTATCACAATATTTGCAATCAATTTTAATTAAAGTTTTTTTTTCAGTTTTCTACCGCCTTCAGTTAACGTCTAGTTTTGAATATCTGTCACTCAGATTCGACAACACAGTCAGACTATTAAACTCGTTTATATATCTGTTTAGTTTCATATTGACCATTCCAATAGTGATGTATGTACCAGCACTGGCATTCAATTTGGGTGAGAAAAATAAATATATATACCTCAATATGTGACCTTAATTTTACTTAAAAAATATACACAACTTTTTGTGAATATTACAACAGTATAATAGACAAGTGAATACAACGTGACTATACATAAAAGAACTCGGCGGAGCTGACACGGGATGAGGCGAGAACCATGGCGGTTTACAAAGCTTTGTGGCGGAAACTCATGATGACCATATACTGCAGTAAATAGAGCCAACATGGGTGATGAACTTGACTAAAATCCGTGTACAACACATGAAGACCGTAAACGCATATCTTAAATAATTTTCAAAGAAAATATTTACACTTAATGATTATTCTTGCTCGCGTTTTAGCTCTATGTGCCTTTCGTATAATTGCACAGTTCGCAAGTTGTGGAGCATCATTTAGATGTTCTGTTTTAACTGTTATAATAAAATTTGGTTACAGTGACTGGATTTGACCTCCTATATATAGTCCCAGTAGTATGTTTCGTCTGCATTTTCTACACAACAGTAGGCGGCTTGAAGGCTGTAGTTTGGGCGGATACGCTGCAGTTCTTGACCATGAATGGAGCCATCTTGGTCATCTTGGTGCTGGGAACCCCTCACGAGGGTGGCCTTGCCAAGATCTGGCAGATAGCCAAGGACTCGGACAGGGTTCAGTTTTTCGAGTAAGTGGTACTTTTAATATTGTCTTCAATGGTATATTTAATGTTGTGGTCTGATTATATTGATATAAATAATTTGTAAGCGGTTTTACAAAACACGGCCTTTCACTTAATTATATATTACTCAAAATATTTATGGTTATTTTAAATGTTGATACGATTTTTTTTTTATATTAGAAGATTAGACATAAAAATGTTATTTTTAAAATAATACTTTCTCTTATTATTTATTATTAATTATTAATTTAGTTTTTACACGTTACGTAAATTAGATAAATATAAGATCTTAATATCAATTTAGTAATTTTATAATTAAATTTCACTTTAATATAAATACACATTAATTCTACTTGACCCATTTAATTTCATTATATTCATTCGTATCGCAGAGGTATATCAAAAATTTCCAAAGAGTTAAAGTATATTTACTTATGACGAAACTTTTGTTGTGTACATCACAAAGCATTCAAGAAAAACACTGCTGCCGAGAATATTTGTATAGGCTAACAATCTGTTTGTTGGTGTTTGCAATAGCCTAGTTCTCTAACTGTTGCTTCGTTACAGAGAAGGCTTTCACGGAAAGCTCTATAGAGGCCGAGGCCTTTGTAATGGCGGAGGCTATTCGCACACCGGCATCTTCTCCCTGATTGTTTTCAGGAACAATAAAGCTGCATGTTAATGAGAATCTGAAATTATGTTTACTGAAATGCGTTATTTTTAATAACAGGTATTTTTTTCACTTAAGTGTCTAGCGCTTTCTTTGAAACGGCGTTAAAGCGGAATTGATAATATTTAAAAAAATGCTTTCTCTTTTAATTTTTACCTTACCGTGGTAAATTTAAAAAGTACACTTTTTTAAAATATATAAATGATGATAAAGAAACTAATTGAATATATGTTCTTTATAAATAATTGAGCAATACTAATTTTGAGATTTTTGGACCTAAAAAACATAGAGATTCTTGAGTAGTCTACAATCGATTAATTAATAAAAATACACTACTTTGAAAGATGATTGACATTAATTAACTTCCAAGATAATTGCAATAACATTTTGTTTATAAATTTATCAATTAATTTCACCGCACAGTTCTGAACTGCTTATATTATATATTAACGAAGTCATAATTTGAATTTAAATTCATACAACATATTGATTACATAAAATCGTCATATAAGATGTTACATAAAACGTCAAAGAAAATGTTGAATATTATTTTTAGTTTTTATAAATGTATAATCACAATGTATTAAATCATTCAGAATCTGCATATTTTTGTAAAACTTATATAACACAAATTTTATAATTATTCAAATTATTTTAAGGTTAATTATTCATTTATACTCACTCGTCTTACAATATATCTGAAGAATGATCATATTAAAAGAATTTTCATTTTCGATATTATGCCTGTGGATTTTAAATAAATTTTACATAAGATGTGTGTGAATACATTTAGTAGAATTAAATTAAGGTATAGCTTAGAATATTTAAAAAATATTAGAATGAGTATGATATATAAAATCATTTATATTTTATAAAATCAATCTTGGAACGCCATTGATTCTGCTACAAAAGCTTTTAATACAAAAGTGCCGAGCATTGTGTTCTGATTGCCTGCAGAATTTATATGTGTGTACCTCTGCTGGTTGCATCGTGAAAGAATTCCTTAAGGAGTAGAGCGAGATACGTGGCTGGGTTTTACGCTCCTCGTGTGATTTAGTTTACGACCGTTAAGCGCGTCATACGACCTCATAAGCCGGAATACGAATTCCCGAAGGAATCGGTCCGATCCTGAAACCGCCGCCGCGTCTTTGACTTTTCAGTTTTGTTTTGTAAAATAATACCATTTTACACTTTGGCCTGGCGGCTATGGTATTGTAAACTAAGTAATTCTCTCTATTCTCTCTTTGTGTCGCAGTATTATTTCCTTTGGCGGTAGCTTGGCACAGCGGGGCTTCGCCATTCTATAGAACGGACAATACTTTTGCTCACAGACTTTCACATTTACTTGCAGTGAAGTTGGTTTTATGATACACTATTTATTCGTGTAATGCTATTGTATTTTCTGACAAACAAACACTACTTCTTCATAACGAACTAATTCGCACTGCCTAGAATATAGCAGTCAAATCTGGATTAGATCCGTAATATACTTTATATTCTTGATTAATTATGTTTAAAATAAAGCTGTTTGATTTATGTATTGTAAAATGGTTATATTATGTCTAAACTACTCATCTAATATCTTATAAATAGTTGTTAACACAAAAATAATATTTTTTCCATTTTTCTCTAGTGACAATGGAAAGTAACGAAATGATTAGCAATTTTCTTTGTTTTATTCGAGTATGTTTTGTTTCCTTGTAGGTTGTTCGGCATATAAATACTTAATACATTTGTTATGCATATGTTTCAGCCCAGACCTAAGCTTATACAAGCGCACAACAATGTGGGGTGTCACCTTGGGAATGTCCATGGGATGGATATCGTCTATGGGAGTAAATCAAATGTGTATACAGAGATTCCTCTCAGTACCCACATTAGCTGACGCAAACAAGTATGTATGAATGTTATTTTGCTCTGCATATTAATGTTTTCTGAAATAACCAAAAATTTATTCCTAGAATTGCTCATCAGGTGGATTTATTATTCTTAAATGTGCTCAAATGACTCCATAGCCAATACATAATGAATGCTCCAGAAGGGCAATTTTTTACATGAACTAAAGAATATATACTGAAATATTTAATCTTAATACCGGCTTTTCACATTGTTAAGAAGTAAGTCTGACGAAGAAGGGAAAAATTAATAAATCATGTATATCAAATATATTTTTATAAATAAAACGCATTGAGAAAGGAATACAAAAATATTTGACAAATGATGATATTTTAAACAGAACTCTATGGCTATAAGAAATGTTTCAAAGGTGAAACATATGAATATTGGATATAAATAAAATATTATAGAATTAAATTTTTTGTTTCAATATACAATTATTTGGGAAGAGTAGTCTATTTTAACTATCTGTACTTAATGTAACAGTTTCAATTTCTGTCCTAAGAATTACCTTTAAATACTGGTCACACATTCAAGTTTATCGGTTTTTAACGCAGCCTCTAATGGAGGTCAAAACTTACAAGATTTTATATAATAAAAAAATGACGATTTATTTTAATTGCATAGATAAACGAGTATGTATACGAGTATGTTTTGCATAAAAGAAGCAGAAATTATCAGATTAATTAATTTTAGGGTTCTGTATATCTACTGTGGTGCCATCACTGCTATAAAGGCACTCTGCCTCTTCTCAGGACTGATAATGTTTGCTCGGTATAGTGGCTGCGATCCTTTGAGCACCAAAGTCATCTCAAGAGCTGATCAGGTAAGTAAATTTGTTTTTTTTACTGCATCGTCATATTTTTTGCATTCTATTTACAATTAGATAACAGTTCAATATGCTTCAAGTTAACTATGTATCTTAAATATATTTCAAATATGATATATTTTGGAATATTTTGAGTTGACTAAATAAGAAAACCATTGCCATATACATAATATGTATAAAAGCATTTAATTGACATTGAAAACATATTTCTTTTACCATTGTCAAATTAATTTATTATTTTTTTTTTAATACGTTTTAATTAGCTCCCTTTTCTTGTCTTTCTGTTTTTATAATGTTTTGGAAGTGAAAATTACCACGCTGTTATGTAATAGAGCAATTTGTAAAATATCATCAAAGTGATATTTTACACATTGTTATATTTTCATGACAATGTATTTTATATTTTCTTACAATCCTTAGAACTTTAACCAGAGCTTACAAAGTTATTATCAAACAAAGTTTTTATCATCCACTCGAGCTTTACTATTCGATTTAACTTACACAAACGTGTTTAATTGACAATATAAAACACTCATGTATTACATTAAATACTTGTGATGTAATTAGCAGAGCATGTAACTTTACTGAATACTTGCTTAAATATTTTATTTTCAGTGTTATAACGGATGTGTCTTTGTACGGTTTCAGATCTTGCCGTATTACGTATTGGACACCACGCGGGGCGTGCCCGGACTTCCGGGGCTGTTCATTGCTGGCGTCTTCAGTGCCGCACTCAGGTAGTTGCCGTACAAGGAAAACCTTTCCGGCGTGACGTGAAAATAACTGAAAATACGCGTAGTTTCAGGAGCACACCGGAAAATGTATTCCATTCACTATTTCTTCAATCTCAGTTTTTCAATTTGACACATTAATTTTTATTTTTCACGTGTCGTGTTTCGTTATTATATAAGCTGCAAATCTGAAACCAATTAAGTATATGTTTTATTTTTATTCATTCATATTTGCTATTGATGCGCAAATGGATGGATACCTAAGAAAATGACTTTTAAAATGATACATATATTTAGAACACAGTATTTTGGTAATTTGTTATATTAAAATAATAATATCATAAACTTTCTGAAATAACTAAGTTTTTAATATTTTTTGTCTACCGGTTTCGGTGATATCCATAAACATAGTTGTAAGTTGGTCTCAAAGATAGTGGGTTTTCACTGAAATATAAATTGTTTCACAAAGTTGATTTCATTTATCTTTTAACTGAATTATTAAGATGAGTCCTCAACCTTCTTTCAACGTACTTAAGTTATTGTAGATAAAAAAATTGTCATAGAACGAAACAAACAGCGTTTACAAAACCTTTTTAAAATCCTCTTTATTCACTTTATATTGTAGATCTAAAGATCTGTTTGTGCCGCCGTAGGAAATATCAACATTCAGCTATTTCACCCACTTTTGAAGAGCCTTTTGACTGAAAAGGCTTCTTCTTGTAGTATAACCGTATAGTGATATCCATTTATAATTTATTATTCAGTTGAAACGTTTGTTTTATTAATGTTTGTCTTGTTTATATTCCTTATCTTAATTTTAATCAATACTATATTCAAAATACATTTTGAATTATTTTTTAAAACAAGAAATTACTTTTTAAAGTTTTTTATTGTTTATTTTTATAATATATATTTTTTGTTACTCTCGTGAACGTATATAAGAGTACTTTGTAATATAAGTGTGAATAGTAGTATACATTACATGTGATTAGATAAATCAAGTTCAATTTCGGCTTAATCCAATAACCTGGCCGCGTAGATACATACATTAATAAGCTTTAATTATTGGAGCAATTAGGCGTAACTAATGTGTTTTGCAAGTATTGGCTAAATAGTTATGGTAATTTGATATCACAACATACAATAATACATTGCACATGATACTATATATTGTACTGAGAGCATAACAGAAATTGTATTAATGTCAATGGCAGTATCAACAAATAAATATTATGATACTCGTATTACATTTGAACTAATATTTTAAAATAAATAAACGTTAAATAATTTTATATACATGGTAGATATTTATTAGATTGTCCACAACGTAATTAGCTTTCAAAATTTTTTTCAACCAACGTTTTAAATTATTATAAATTACTTGCATTCTTCATCGTAGTATCAATCCGGTGGATTGGTTTGCAGCAACAAAATCTTGCATCTCGATCTTCACTCCTCTTGGTTCTCTGAAACGCTCTTCAGCTAAGCATAAGAGCTACAACTCATGTCCTCGAACACTTGCGGCAAATACTCCCGTCTAGGGCGCCCTCTACAGTTTCTACCCTCAACCATCCTCTCCGCAATGTTTTGAAGAAGACCATAATGGCGTATGATGTGACCGATCCATCGGGCTCGCCTCTCTGACATGGTTCTTACTAGGTGCCTATCATCCTTGATTATCCTGAGAACCTCATTGTTCGTGACGTGGTCCCTCCAGGAAATTCCGAGAATTCTTTTGTAAGACCACATCTCAAAGGCCTCTAGTGTTTTTATTACTTTAAGATAAGCACCAAGTCTCACAGCCGTAAATCAAGATGCTCCAAACAAATGTTTTGGCAAGTTGCTTGCGGAGCTTTAAATTAATATTTTTTGACTCAAGAATTTTCGTTTTTTTATTGAACGCTAGCCTTGCTTGATGTTTGCGTCTGTTGACTTCTCCTTTTGTTCTGCCATCCCAGGTATTCGTACCTCCAAGGTTGAAACTTGCATTATGATATGAATAATTTAATTATTTAGCAATCTCACTAGTTGTTTTTTGACAGGTTGAGTCAATAAATTCGTTTTTTTATGTTTTCGTCTGGTTTAACTGGCTTTTCGCAATGGGGTGCATCTTTAACATCAAAATCAGATTGAAATTTCGCAAACAAGCTTAGGCACTGTCGTGCTGATAAAGAATCTTATCCAGAATAAACATCAGATAAATGTTGCCTTTATAATACTTTTATATAAGTACACTAATGTCCTTAATAATCGTGCATATTTTAGTTATAATATTAATCATAAAAAACGCAAAACAATAATATTTAAGTACGTATATTTTTGTTTTATACTTTTTTTCAGCACCATGTCGTCTCTTTTAAACACTGCATGCGGCGTAATCTACAAAGACTTCATCTGCCAGTTCACTGATGAATCCAAGATTTCCGAACAAAAGGCCAATAGGATCCTCAAGATGCTTGTGGTCGTCCTTGGTGTGTTCTGCATGTGTATGGTCTTCCTGGTGGAAAAGTTGGGCAACGTTCTTGAACTCTCCATCAGTTTTGGCAGCACAACTACTGGAGCCATGCTGGGAACGTTTACTCTTGGCATGCTCTTTCCGAGAGCCAACTCCAAGGTGAATATCTTTTCCTACAAAACTTAAATATTTAATAAACCTTACATATTGACATCAGCACGATGTAGCCCTTGCTAACTGGTACCGAAAACCTCGATAAGCAATCTTTTGTCTTGTATTTTTGTCGCTTGCCATACCTTTATGTATGTGGCCACATTGGGGCTAGTTACATAGTTTGGCCACCAGCGTCACTGGTGACCGAGGACGGGCCGCGGAAGTGCGGACATAGGCAGTCGGTCACCACCCTTGGGCTTGGCAACGTCGCGTCACGGCCGCGCGGGATGTCATACCGCGTGGTCACAAACTTGTAATGTTTTTATCGTAAATATAATCTGTGCTTCTAAAATAAAGTTTTTGTCTGCTGACCTACTCCTCATCATGCCACACGTGACGTAATAACGCCTCTGTTTTTGAGGGAGGAGAATGTTAATATATATAAGCATACTATCTAGACTGAATTTTGTACTACGTATTGAATAAACGCAAAGAAGACACAGTTGCTGTGCAAAAGTGACTGTCAAGACGCACTTCCCAGCACGGGTCAGACCATTGAAAGAGTTAAAAGTTTTAGGTCACTGAGAACGGTGGCCTGCAGAAGGAGTTCACTTCTCGCCTTGAGAATGCTAGGGCGTCTTTTAACTTTATGCGTAATATCTGGAACTCACAGCCTTACTTGATCAGGACAAAGTACCAACTGTTCAGTGCCTGTATCATGCGTATTTTTCTTTACGACTGTGATTATTAGCGTGTCACCATGAGCCAATTTAGCCGAAAATTGGGATTTAAAACAGATGTCTGCGTAGAATACAGGTGGTACAATGGTTTGACTTTGTGAAGAACGACCAGCGCGAGAAACGATTGCGGCTGACAGAGCTTTGTGGTAGCAGTTCATGAATGCCATATCATCCAATTAGGAGAGCGGATATTGTAATAATAATGGTGATGATGATTTTGTACAGTTTTGAATGTTAAATACTTTCATAATATTACTTAAATATACATATACTATACATAAAATTCTTTTTTCAACGCGTCAATCCAAGCACAAAAATAACGGCAGAAGCGGGATGCGAACCGCGGACCTTGGAAACCAACTATGCCCAGGTATTCATACCGCTCGGCGAACTGCGCCATTGCCCTGCCTAGACTGACTTGCGTTGAAACTAGTATTTATATCATTGTTATCATCGTACGATAGATGTCGCTATAGTATATATTCAAAGTATGTATATTTTTATTATTATTCTATCAGTCTTCATTTATTCACAAGCTTAATATTATTACTTTCCGGCCGTCTATTTATTTTAGTAAGTACCACTCGGTTCTTTTTTACTTACTTTCATAATACTTTTTATTATTAATATTCATCTAATAATAATTGAATCATATTGTCATGTTTGATTTCAGGGTACGATTGCTGGTTCTGTTGCCAGTCTGATACTCATCACGTGGGCATTAGTTGGTAACAAAAGAGCCATGGCTGATGGTCTCATTAAACATCCCATCAAATCATTATCTGTAGAGGAATGTGATTTACCAGAAAACTCCACCATCCATGGTCCTTCTCAGTAAGTATTACCTGAACGCCAAAGAGCCTTTTTATAATACTTCTTTCTATAGCAAATGACAATCACTGATCGTCAACTGGATCTACTATCAACTGCAAGTATTTGTTTGCTTTTTCACCCTATAAATATATATATTGTAAAATTATCGTGACCAATATTTCAGTAAAAATATGCATTTTCAATAACGTTATGGATACAATACTTGGTGAAACTGCATAATTATAATTTTGAAATTCATTTTAATTAGAAAATTAATAAAATAAAAATGTCTAGTTTTGATTCACAATTTATTTTAAATGATTACATGTTTCGGCCTTCCTGAAGACTTATTACCTTATGTCCTATAGACATTATTGAAGATGGTCTTCAGGAGGGCCGAAACATGTAATCATTTAAAATAAATTGTGAATCAAAACTAAATATTTTTATTTTATTAATTTTTCAATTAAAATTAATTTCAAAATTATAAAAATGTGCGTTAAAGATAAATTTCTGAATTTCACTTACGTCTTCAAATTGTGTTACCAAATATAGTTTCTTGCTCCATTATCACCACGTCATAGAGATTAGAATGATAATAGACTGTTAACCTTAAATGAGTAAGCATTTATGTTAATTTAACATGTCAACATAAATATGCTTCAGGTTACATTTCAACCTTAATATACTATCATTTAGGTAATATTTCAAGAACAATATAAGCTTTTCGCATTTTACCATACGCTTACAATAACACTCAACACAAGACATTTTTTTATAAAACTATTTGATATTAAATATTTATCGTTTTTTATAAATTGTTAATTTTGTCGTCAGATAACTGGAAATATACTACAATTTAACATTTATAAAAAATTTCAACTACACTCGAGAGTTCTAAAATAAGAAATAAGCAATATTTAAACATACATGCTTGTAATTTTAACACGATTTTTTGTTATTTTATTGACTTTTTACGTGAATTATCTTTCGAGAGTAACTTCAAACGCATTCTTCAAGTGCAGAAACTATAATAGAAGTGACTTAAGGATACATACATCTTGTGGATGGACTTAGGAGGCGTTGCTGTTTCCCCAGAGGGCTTAAAGGGCATTAAAGAGCAAGTGGGCAATAAGTAGTTTGGAACGAGGGCGTCGAGCCAAAAAAGTTTCAAAGTCCGTAAAGCAGACATATGTTGTGGGAACGCTTAGGGAATACGAGAAGACGGTTTGCCCAAGCTTATGATGAGATTAATAGATTAATTTTGATGAAACCTTCATCCTGCTATAAATATGAGATGATAGCATTATCCATGATATTGAGGAATTTAAAGATTATTGTGGACACAATGATGTAACCAAATTATCTCTTGTACAATGAATTAA
Organism: Glossosoma conforme; assembly: GCA_022606575.1. Taxonomy (NCBI): domain Eukaryota; kingdom Metazoa; phylum Arthropoda; class Insecta; order Trichoptera; family Glossosomatidae; genus Glossosoma; species Glossosoma conforme. The sequence goes on from JAGTXR010000002.1 coordinate 2,358,571, forward strand.
CTTCATTATCTGACAACCTTTTCTGACTTAAGTATTAATTTAATTAAATTTAAACATTATTACTGTTCATCATATTACTTTTTTATTGTTTGTTTTTCATTTACAGCCAAATCTAAAATTATCTAAAAAGAAAAATTATGAATTATTAATAATAATTACTTGTTTTAACATCAAAATTAAAAAAAAAAACAGTTAACCAATAAGCCATTTTATTAATTGTTTTTCTTACTATTGATAATTGTGTGACACTAAACATTTTTTTTTATATGGATATTGAGTGCTGAGTGCGATAATTTCTTAAGATTTACTCATTGTGACCATATTGATCAATCGTGGGAGAGACAGGAGACCTATACAATTTTTTCTTCAGATCTTTAGGCTCTCGTTTTCCTAGAAGATCATCACGAACTATGCTTCGAATGTATTCGGCAGTGCCAAGAAAAAAGCAGAACTGACATGGGATAAGATGAAACCCAAGAACTTAGACATATGGAATAATGATTATGACATAAGTCGATATATCGGCACCATAACAGTTTCAGTAAAAATCCTTCATTTACGTATTTTTCAGGTTTGATTACACAGGAGCAAGTGGCGAAGGTGTGTTCTTCCTGTACCGTATTTCCTTCATGTGGTATTCTTTGCTGGGAACTTTAGCTGTTATTGTGGTCGGTCTTCCTGTCAGCTATATGACCAGCCCACCTGACGAGAGCCAGACCAGACCAGAATTTTTCAGTCCCGTGGTGGAGAGATTCCTTCCTGAAAGCATCCGAAAAAGAGAGAAAAACAATGAAAAACCATTGGAGAAAGTTGAATACCATCAAATTCCGTGTAAAATAAATGCGAATGAAGAAATGAAAGACATTGTCAAAAAATAACAATTCTTATGCCTACATTACTTACTAGTCCAATGTATTATATACAATTGTGAGAGCAAGTGCTTGCGTAGAATATCATGAGTACGATGATTTGTGAAGGATGACGAGACTAATGAGCAGACACGGCAGTTTTTCATCCTACAGTCGTTCAAGAGACGAAGATGGAACTGAGTAGGATATGTTATTCGGATGCCACAGAAGAGTATAAATTGCAGCTGTCTGCTAACATAATTCAAGCAAAGATTATGGTAGCTAACAGAGTTTTACGGCGACAAATTGTAACGACCATATGCTCTAAATATGGAAAAAACATAAAATATTGATTATTGTGTTAATATTTGGATGGTACTATTAGTCGTTATATACTGCGTGATTCCTATACAGACAATTTGTCGTGGAACTGCGTGTTCTAAACTGATACAAATTTTACCAAAATACGCATCTTTTTTCACATGACCCAGTTAAATAATGTATACTCGTATTTTCAATGATACATGCAAATACTTGTATGTACTCGTATATAACAGAGCAAACCAGTTAATGAATAACTTGAAATTTAATTAAGGATATATGTAAGCTGTTACATAAAACTAATATATTGTCAATTTATATCTGTGAAGGGGCAGTTTTTTTTGCTTTCGCGCATAATTTGTTACTGAAAATAAACATTGAATGTTCAAAATAAAGGGATGTAAATGAAATCAAAACAAAAATGGAATCCTTTGTTGACGATCAATACACAATTATATAAATCATTGCAATTCATCCATCACCATGTCGTAGATTTTAGAAAAAATAATTTCAATTATAATTTGCAAGCTTTGAACATTTCTTATCTATTTGCAGTAAGATGATTTCTTTCCACTCATAATATATTATTATATTTTGAATATAAAAATTAAATAAATTTTACCTTTAGCTGTTAACTATATAAATAGTTATTGGTTCAAGTATTGACATTTTTTTTTTTCATATTTTATAAATTAGATTCGTGAAAAAATGCCAGCTTACATAAATTTTAAATTTGATACCATTGACCGAAGACTATTATCTTCCACAACCAATATATATTTTTTGAAATTATTTTGTTACTTATTATATTATATATTTCGTAATTCTTGTATTAAAAATAACAAAATAAAAATTATTTACTTTATATTACTAATTTTTAAATGAACACATTGTTGTCAATTTTCATTTTATTTTGTTAAATCTAACAATGCATGCTCTAATTGTACATATAAATTATGAACAAACATTTGCGTTATACATAAATTTTCATTAAGGCAGTAAATATTCGAATGCGAGTTTTTGCTTTTGATGGATTAAATACTATATTGTTCAATGATATTAACTCACGGATTCAGTTCAATTGTGTTTTTGTTATCGTGTCATGTTAAACCGTATTCAATGGAGTTTAAAAAAAATAATCCCAGTATTCTATAAACATGAAATATGATCATGGATGAACATTTATACAATACAAAAATATTTCCTATTCTATTTATATTTGAATGATTTATGCTGTTATTTGATTAGTAAAATTAACTGTATAAGTAGCAAAAATGTATATTTACGATTACAGTCAACCTTCTTATAACGCTCACTTTTTTTTGATTTGTGACAAAGATTTTTCCTGTAGACTCTAGAGTTAGTGGCGATTTTTCATACAAAGATCTTTTTTTGTTGATATTTTGAGCTGAAACTAAATGGTCCGATATAATAAAAACTTTAAAGGAGGGTTATAATATTTTGATCATTCCTTTATTTATATTTATTTTTAGAATTGTATTCATAAATACGATCATAAAATTAGCAACATTTTTCTTTAAATCAATATAAAATAACGAATTAAATCAAAATATCTTAAGATATCAGTTGTTCTTCATCAAGTACTTCCCAAACACCCAATAATTTGGTTGATTCCATACAAACAATATCCAATAAAATTTTGTACCATATTTAATTTTTAATTAAATATCGTTAATTTACTTGTATTTAAATTCCTTAATGATAAATTTTAATTTCAAGTACCTTACTGTTAAAAAAATAATGTTTTTTTTAGTAGAATAATGATTTTTTATTACTTCAACCTTAATTGATTTTTTAATAGATATTTGTTTTCAAATTCATTATTTGTAATACTCACTTTTGTACTAAATTATTAGAGGATTTAAAAAAAAAGTTTACTTAAGCCACGAGAATATGCAATTACTAAAAAGATAGAAAAACAAAAAAAACCTGCAAATTACTACTTTATCCTATATTTACATTAAATTATCTTTCCTAAGTGACTGAGCTGTTATAAACTGCATTGTAATTATTGTAATTTATCTTTTCAGTTATAGCACAATACAGTACTTTTGTCGATAATATCTCCTTAAGGATTTGATACAGAGTCATTAAATACATTAAAACTATAACTAAATATACGTTTAAAAAAATAAAAAATATAAACGTACATAAAGAAGTCTTATGTTTTACCATTTTTTTAGTTTCAACACTTAAAACGATTGATTTATTAGTTTCCTTATCTCCTCGTGGAAGTGGAATTGAAGCAGTTACACTTTTCCGACAGCATAATTTCCCTGAACTGTAACGCAGTAACTCTTATCTTGAGCTGGCCGCTGGTTCACGGCAACAGTCGCTACCACATTTCACCTATATCAGATATGCAACAAGCCGCAAGCTTGTTACCTATCTCCTGCATACACGATTTTACAACGCGTTCTAGTAAAACTTGACACTTGCGTTAAAGCTCTTGCAGGCTAGAGCCTGCAAGAGCTTTATCGCAAGTGTAGAAGCTTTGATGTACGATATTTGGTCTCTACTTTATGTTCGCTCGTCTGACACGCATAAGTAAAAATGTAAGTCTAAGTGCAAGAGTAACATAAGACGCGGCGTTTACAGTCGTCATTATGTTTCTTTGATTTTGTCAGCTGCTACTTTTCATGTGAGAGCAGATAGTTCGTCAAATGGCCGACATTTGGTCTTCGGGCGCTGCGACTGTTACTGCGCCGTCGGGTCCTTCATTTTTTGTGGCAGTGGTGGAATTTTAATGTTTAAATTTCAGTGGTAAATAATAAAAAAGGTATATATTAAAATTATACAAGATCATTTGACATAGTTAAGAACCCAAGTATTTTATTTCTCACTTGTGAATAGCTACTCAATGAAACATTATCATAAGATCAAATATAAAGTTTTTTACTTAAAAACATAATTTCAGATGTACAAAACTTCCATTTTGATATGAAATGTATGAAAAATGGTATGAAATTCTATAAATAATAATATAAAATCTATTTGAATTAAGAAATCCACAAAAATGCACTGCATTCAAAATATTTGCAGCGCAGTTATTATTTTTATCATACAAAAATATTTGCGTTACATATTAAAAAATAATAATAATATTAGTACAAAAATGTCTCCATTTTTGCTTGTATTATAAATTTCACGTTGATTTATACAACGTATATTTTTTTGAATCACGATATTGTTCGAGACTTTTTGATATTCACATATTTTCACGAGTGTTATCAGTAACAGTTAGTTATGCAACGCGGCTGCTGTGTGTTACCTGTCAGTAGATATCAGATAACAGAGAGACATATAGAGAGAGAGAGATGGAGTTATCAGTTCATTGATGCAACAGCTCTACATATCCGGGTTTCGCAACCAGTTTCCGGTTCGGATAGATAGTGCGCTCTCATCACAGGTGTGACAGGATAGAACCATCTGCTTGACTAACTTGCTGTGCATCCATTTAATCATCCTCAACAGTCTTTTTATTTACATTACTAAAGTAGTTTGAATAAGTAATTTATAAGCATCCATTTTATTTAAAATCACGGAAATCAGATGGTTACAAATTTTATATCATTTATAATAATATTATAATATTGTTTTCTAAATTTATTTAAAAAATGAAAATGTACTTTTATGTATAAGACGATAATTTTTTAATACATATATTTCTTATTTAAAACTTTGTTTGCTCAAAATAAGATATTTAAATGTAAAATATGCATTGCTTAGAATATAAATAATTTTTCAATCAAATTTTAAAATGAAATTTTGATAATATTTGAAAATTAAATTATTAGTCAGCTTAAGAAATGTTTGGTTACTTAAAAATAATTAAGGTTAGGTATATCAAAACAAAATTGACATAATGACACAAAATTCGACCAATTTAATTGTAAAAAAATAGTTCTGATCTATATATTTTGTTTAATACATACTCGTAATTATAATAATTTAGACATACCCTATAAAGTATAAACAGTATAACTTAAAGTCTAATAAACATTTACCGAAAAATTGTTAGTTTTGAATGAATAAATTTATTGATTGTAATTCGATACGTAAATTCATATACAAATATACTTATTCAGTAGTTCTTCTTATAATATTTAAGAATTTCATTTTTTTTGTCTTTTAAATCGTTCAACTGAGAATTAATAAAGCATATCTTTATCCAGCAATAAGTGAATACGAAATAACTCAATTATATAACTAGTATTTGAAGTATAAATGGACTTAACTGGTCTATTTTTATATATCATATTGGTTCTTGTATTCGTTAGCTATCAGATGATGCATAAAAAACTATTCTTAGAAAGTAGCTACACGATATATCACGTCAACCGATGTCAACGGTCAGGGAATCTTATGACGGCATATGCCGACAACCGATGCGAAAGGGTTAAAAAAGAATTATGTGGTTCTTAATACATATTATATGTTTTATTTTGAAAAAATTCAGATATTATATTAGACTATTTTCTTTTGATAAATTATAAGGAGTAATTCCTAATATTAAAATGTTCATTTTCATAACTCTAGTACTCCAGCATCTCAAAGGATCACTTACCCGGCCGTTCCTTTAACCCTTTACCGTTATCTTAGCCGTAAATTAAATCCGATTTTGATCGGGCGGTTGTTTTCATAGGGCATCGCTCATAAATCACAAGTCTGTTTAATTATTGAGCTCCGGATGAAATTTGTATAATCAAGAAATCAAAATACAAACACTGAATAAATAAATAATATTAAGCATCTTTCATCTCTTAAATATTGATTCAGATAACGAGGAATGTTTTATATTTCGTTGAAAGATAAACTTTATGAAATCATTTTAAAATAAACACTAAAATATCAAAACCAGCCATTTTTCTTAAATTTTAAACATTATATTAATATGTTAGTTCCATGAGATTATTACTTTATTGTTTTAAAATCTTTAGCTGAATTGAATAATTAACTTTAATAATCTTAATATTTTGAAATGATTCTGTCAGATGTTTTGAAGTCTTTTTGTCCCATAATTTGTGTAAAATGCATATTTTTTATAATAAATATCTTAATCTTCTTCTTCTTCGTATCAGCGACGTTAAATTATTTTTTCCCAGTATCTGGCAACAACGATAATGTGTACGACGTGATAACGACGTGTGTTGCCCAGCATGAGGTCCTGAGATGTGCAGCTTGTTGGGCACATGGAGCAGGATCTTAAGTGTGCGATCTGCAGGTCTCCACAGTCGCACAATAGTATCTCTCCCTACCGAAGCATTCCCCACCGCTCGAGGTTGTCCTTTGTTCTACCAACTCCGGATCTTAATCTGTTCAGGGATTTCCAGGTTCGCCAGTCAAGGTTCTTGCCAGTTGAGAGGCCTGCCTTTGGAGTAATGAAATCTTCTGATGCGATTTGCTGCCAGAGCTGGAGTCTCTCACTTTCAGGGCCGAATGTGAGAGGTTGTGAGGATGTCAGAAAGCTGCGACTTCAATATTGGTGTTGGGGGTATCTGATTATACAAGCAGTGGGACGGTTGGTTGATTACCTTACACATTTCTTCGGCGCATTTGACTTTGCGTCTTATGTTTGGTGGTGCGATACCAGCCAAGGGGTATAGTCAAGAAATGGGTGATGGCTTGAGGCAGCCTGTGACGACTCTGCATGCATCATTCAGGGCAGTATCCACTTGATTTTAACCGATGTACGAGTATATATATATATATATATATATATATATATATATATATATATATATATATATATATATATATATATATATATATATATATAAATATATATATATAAATATATATATATATATATATATATACTCGTGTATATTTATATATATATATAAATACGCGTATAGAAATAATATTATAAATGTTCAAATTTTATATGCAGATATTCAGATAGTATATGGGAGATCATAGATTCAGATGCACGGAGTGCATTCTGAATCCTGCCTGTGGATAAAAAAATATGCCAGAGAAACTGTCCCGAGTCAACACAATCAAAGCTTTTTTAAAGCTAATATAATTAACCAAAAATAAACAGTTATTATGCTTTTTGTTGAACTTTAGGGAAAGGAAATTGACTAACCATATAAATTCGCTGAAAGTGTATGCTACAAATAAATAGACTTAACCTTTTATGCAGAAAACAGCCAGAGGCAGCTCTACAAAAGATTATCAATTTAGAGTCTGATCGTAAATTTATATCTAAAATACAGAGAGTCTTGAACAGTTTAATTAGCCATAGAGAAGTAATTTATTCCGCTGTAATTATTTATTCACGGTAGCCCGTTATAATTATTTATTCCTGATATCCCGTTATAATTATTTATTCCTGCTTGCTTCACATAACTTATCCTCAATCTTTTGTTTGCCGCCCCCGCCAAAGAACAAGTTGGGTATTTACTACTCGCCCGAGGCGATAAATCCTCTATGAAATCTGAGATCCGAAGCGCGCACTGGTTGCTCAGATTTCTGATTGAAATTTCAGAAACTGACTCGGCGGGATGCGAACTTGGAAATTGTGAAAATTTAAATTTTACCTGCGTCTTTGATCCCTTGCCTTACGGTGAAATTTTTCAATTTTCCTCTACAAATTCTCATCCGCACAGGTGTGAGTGTATTGATTTTTTAACAACGTAAATAAAACGCTTAGCATCGAAAATAAAAATCGACCGCAACCTATACACCTTTATTTTAATATTGTAGCTACATAAAGCAAGATAAGTTTATCATTATTCGTTGTAATATTAAATGTTTTCAATCTTAATTTGTCCCATATTGATGACTTGTTATACTTTAAAATATTGAAATTGTATAAGACATTTCAAACCATTTTTTCTATGCTTCTGATTGGTGGTTAGACTAGACTAGTGATACTCCAATTTCAATAAATATTAAAACATATTTTTTATTATTTATTTTGAGTAGATTCGGATGTAGAAATGGTGACGGGTGATGCAAAATGGTGACATTGAACATAACTGTGTAATGTCGATTCGTTACCTGCATATTTCAAAATGTAGACAGTACATACAGAAAAAGATGTGCATAGATTAACATATATAGATAACATATTATGTTTATTATAGTCGAGCAGCAGATTATTTGACCAAATAAAAGCTTAGGCATGCATTATTCAATTTATTCACAATCTGTATAAAAATACAAGAACCATATATGTAGTATGAAAGCTATAGCTATAAACACATTGGACATAATATTTGAAATCAAACCATTTTTGACGAACTTGCCTGGAGTGGCACACGAAATCGAATAATGTATATATTCGATTTTTTCGATCGATATTTCTTGGTGGAATTCCATAATATCAGATATAAAATAAAATATTCTTTAGAATTTATTATACATATTTTTTTTTGACGACATGTTTCAGCCAGGTCGGATGGCCATTTTCAAGTCAATTAGTAAAAATTTTGTTGGCTCTATATAAAGCAAAGGAGTGAGCGAAAAGGTGTATATGAATTGTGTGATGGGTATATGTGGTTTCGATGTAATTATTTCCTACAACCACACTTCCATATATATATATCGAATATTTTTCTAAAATTGGTTAAAAAAATTCAGTTTCCATACAAAGTCTAACCAAATTTTAATAAATAAAATGTAATTGTGATAAAAATGTTTGAATTCGAGATAATTTTTTTTAATTAAAGCATTTGAATTCATCATAAAAAGAGTCTAACATCAGTAGGATATTCGTCACTGTACATACCTGTATATAAATTTTGAAAATGTTAAATAAAAGTATCTTTATTCGCACTTATTCATTACCATTAAAAGCTTTTTTTTCTGATTTCGAATTAAAAGCTTATAATAAATTGGTTTCAGAAATTCTACTTGATCTGACATCTTACTCTGTATAAATTTAACATTTTAATGATGTACTGAATTTATTAAGCTGTGATCGATGCATCAGAATTACAAAATGTCTTAGATTTGGATTAAATCATATTTAGTATATTTAATCCTGTGATAAAAACAGGCATTTTCAGTATTAAATTAGTAGTTTGTGATAGTAATATAAAGCTAATATAGTATTCAGATAATACAGTATGGAAAATATCACCCCAGTTAAATAGGTCTATTTTCATTGCAGCTATTTTTCAATACATTTGTAGCACAAAAAGTAATATAGATGTATAATATAAAAATGAAACACTTAAGTTTAATTTTTATGAAAAAATTGCATAACAATAATTTGTTGAGTATTTTTGAAGTGAAAAATGTACAAAAAATGGCCGACTTATCTAAGATATCGGAGCGAATTTAAGTGGTTGTCAGTAAGTTGAAGTTTCTGCTAAGTTCAAGTGAAGCATTCTGAAGTTTGTCCCGTCTGAAAGCTTCAGTTAACTTCAGAAAGGCAGGTTTTATCTAGGTAATCAAGCAAATAATTTAAATACTTTTCTTCCTAGTTGATACTTTGTCTCGTGTATTAGGAAGACAATGATAAAGAAGTATTTTTCAGTGATTAAAATATAACTTATAATGAAATAAAAAATTTCAGTAATTCAAGAATGAGCTTTCTTTTTATATATGAACCTATAACGCTTATAAATATTCTTAATACAAGTATATTTAACAAATCTTAAGATTTATATCAGTAAATAAAATAATATTTCACAACTTTGATATCGTATAGTTTTTTTTTTAATTTATTACAATCATATTATTATTGTACCAAAAAATTAAGTTATTGCTGTTGTACATGTTTGTCACCTTATCCAACAGGTTGATCTAATGTTAGTTATAACTTAGTATTCCGCACAGAAATACTAACATAGTAAAAAAAAATGCCCTGTGTAAGATTTACAATGAAATACGGCCTTAATATAATAATCTGAATTTCTTTATAAATGGTCATTAATGAACAAGCACCCAAATATACTACAGTAGCCTTGTATGTTGTACTGAACGATTACTCGAATTCATATCTCGCTTAGCATGTAATCAGCAGAGCTTTGGGCCCATACACGACTAGTTACTATATAAAGTAATGGTAGCTGCCAGAACCGAGTGGATGCAATTTGGGAGACCATATGCTCCATCTGATAAACGGATATGGAAGAATACGATAGCGACATGAGTTTTTCTGAATGTTAAGTTGACTACTTATGGAATTTTACAATATTTTTTGTTGTTTATATTTTCAGCATTTACTATGAGATCTATTTGAAATATTAGATAAATATTTCCCAGCTTCTTTAAACATGACTTAGTGTGATCCATATTAATGCAACGTAGGAAGTATTTATATATTTAAAAATACATTATTTATTTCTTAATAATGGTATATAAAATACCAGTACTTAACTTAATAAATTATAAAGTTTTATTATAATTATTTTTAGAAGATTAACGAAAATGTATCAGGTGAACAGAAAACGCAGATGGTTCATTATTATTCACTTAAATGCAGTACAGTGTAATGTTTATGCTAAGGACTTAAAACTTTGCGATACACCCGATACACTTGTAAAACACGAAATGGAATAAAAATCCAATTACTGTAAATCCAATTTCTTTTATCTAATTTACCTAAAGGCACCAGCTGCCGCTGCAAGACTTTTTTCATTGTTTGAAACAACTTAGTACGCAGAAATATATTTGCGAAAATGCATCGCGTGCAGGTTCTAACTAGTAAAATACAATACATTGCATTTCGATACTATTAAAACAAAACATAAAAAATACTTAGTGTTAATTATTTTATGTGCAATTACAAATTTATTTATTATTGCATGCAGTAATACCCTGCCATCAGCAGGGTATTATTATACATTGAAATATTGTATTATTATTATTATTATTTAATATTGAAAATATATATTAGAATAACTGTTTTTCTATTGAAGCGCATGCAGGAGAGTACAACCGGTGGAGACCGGTGGGCAATCTATGGCGCTCATTTAGTACAATTGAACGCCTTATGCGGGAAACTTGTATTCTTGGAGAGATCCAAAATGTATAAAAGAGGAAACACAGATACTCTAAAAGCATTCAAGAGCTTACTGGTAAGTTTGTTTTCAATTCGTTACAAATTAAAATTAAACATAGAACATCTAATGTCTTATTGACGATCCATTATACGCAGACGATCAATCGCTATCATTGACACTGCTCTTCTGAACATTCTCTATAAATTTCACCTGTACCTACAATCTCCCCAAGTCACATGTGAACACAACCACTACACATCCTTTCCACATACCAATTATCTGACCTGAACGTGTGAAAGTGTATTCTTTTAGAAATGGACGTCGCGTGAATTATAGGCTGTATTCTAAAGACGTTGCCTGATAGATATAATGCATGTAGCGCTTAGTCATACTTAAACTGATTTATCTTATTTCAATTAAAGATTATATTAATAAATCGCCGTTTGTCGGTATTCTCTGGTGGTTGATTAAATGAAAATGTCCTCGAAATAATGTACAAAAACATTATTCAATTTCGTCAACGAAATGAGAAATTAAAAATAATCTTGACAAAGTGCGAGCTTTATAATTAAAACTAAAATAAACAATTTGTAATTTAATCCGCTTACTTCCTTGATGTAACTAATTAGGTCATTCGAAAAGTTATTCGATACTGAGCAAAATTCCGGCGAGAACGTTCCGCCATTAGCTGAAAAAATACATCGAAGTCAAAATAAAATAAATTGTTCCGCGCCAACAATCAAGGATGATTTGTGATAGCCTCCGATTTGTCGATAATCTCCACCCTTTTCAGCGGAAAAGCAAAGACCTATTTTTAAATTGTCGTTAATGGCAGGGGTCGTAAACAAAGCCCGGCCGATTAAGGGGTGGAAAAAAGGCTGTGTACGTAACGCGAACAGACTGCGTACTTACGAAATGTACAACAACTCAATATCCATTACACCATCACAAACCAAAATACATAATACTTTTATAGATATGCTAATGTAAGCTGAAATTGGTCATCATAAACATGTCCGCTCCCCAAAGCTCTGCCTTGGCGCATGTCAGATTAACCTGTCGCAGTCTATCCGAGTAAATTGTATGTATAGTTCCCGAAGGCTTTCTAGGACGACACGAACCCGTGAGCTTGAAGACAATGCAGCAATAGCTTATGCTCTCACGAGGCATTCGAAATATATGTACTATCTAAGCATTTTCACAAAACTGTCGTTTGGAAAACTGACTTGTTCGCTTTTTCATCTCGCCATTCCGCACAAAGTCAAGCCATTGTTCCCCCAGGAAAATGGAATTAAAATTTGTTTTATGTATTAACATTCCCTTTACTAACGAAAAAGATGACTTCACATCGCACGGATAGTTATCGGATCGCGTGGTGGTGGAATGAGGAGCAGATGAACAAAACAAAGACTTTTTCAGAAGCACGTTTTTGCGTTTATTTCCAATTTAAAACTTCGGTTTCGCCCCTTGACAGTAACATGTTGTAACGCGGGTCTCAGTCGGACAGGAACTGTTGACACAAGCTGCCAGACGGGCACAGTAACTTGTTGTGCCCCAAAGATTGTCGCGGCCAAGTCACAAACTAAAGTTGACAGTTGAACCAAACTGAAATGGAGCAACTGTCAAAATAAATAAAATGGCGTATGCAAGGGTTGTGTATTTTTATATAAAATTTAAAGTAAATTTATAAGATGTGCATGACAGGTGAGCGAACAAAAATAAACAAAATATCGTTTTTCGAGGCTTCTCGGTATCAGCCGAAAAGAACTTTATCAAGCTGATATTAGTATAAATGATATACGAGTACATTCACTTGTATAAACATAACATCAGTGAAGTACAGAGAAAAACATTATTGCGATCGAATTTGAGGTCTTAAAACTAGTGTAAAATAGTCTTCAACGTGATCTATATAAAATGAATGCTTAACTTTAAGAATATCTTTTGGTTAATTGAAAACTCAATTTTATTTGTTAAAGCTCACCAAATATCTATATTTATTTTGATTTCCATTGATTAATGTATCAAAGAATGCTCTCGTTTTTTTTACTGTAAATTCGCTGTAGTTTACGGGTACTATCTTTTAAAATATGGAAAATTAAGAGCAGCTTTTTTGGCATCAAAAACGTAACAACGCTTTTTAAACAGTTGACAGAATTTCAAAACTGGTTTGCAAAATATCGATCTAGAAATTTTGATATTGATGTTGCACCACATTCTGGAAAGCCAGTTAAAGACAGAAAATGGTTGCAAATCAAATAACTTAACCGTTCATGATCGTTTTTTCTTTAATATATACAAATTATACATTTGTAAGAAAAAAAAGGATAGATATTGGGAAAAGAAAACGTGTTGAAGCAGGACGGTATTATAGCGTTGAAAGGCTGTATTTTTTGTTAATGTTCAGACAGGCTGTGTCGATATACGCGGGGGAGCGCTTCGCCGGCCTTATCTGCGTCCGTGGGGCTTAATGTAAATATTTATTCCTTTTTGCAACTACGGTGTTGACCTACTGGGCATGTACAACACGAATGTATTTTTTCCTGTAACTACACTCGTAACTTTCAAAAGCCCCCCGGACTGTACAGATTTCCATTATCCGGCCTATACCAACGCACTTGCAAAAGCTTTTTTATTTTATGTTTATTCACCTTTGTGTATCCATTATTTTTACGGGATTCACTTAGCAATATTACGAAACATTGGAATTTTTACGATAGTTTTAATAGAATGGCGAATTTTATCCTTAATATATATATTTTCTTTATTTTTGTACGTTTTTGCACCAAATGTTATGATTTTATTATAAAAGCGAATAAAGTAATGTATGTTTAATGTTGTGGCTTTTGGGTTGAGCACACGGCTCAACCCAAAAGCCACAACATCAAATCTGGCCGTGAAAACCTAAGAAGTTATTTAATATATGTTTATTTATATAAAAACTTTACATTTTTGTTAAATTAGCATTTCATTTTTATTTTTCCGTATTACCTTTATTTTAAATCTATATACACATCAGTATGCTTATATGAGTATACGTTCAGAATTGATAGAGCCTTCATCGAAAGCAAAACTGCGGTCTCTCAACAAGTGATTAAACAGAAAACAGATAAAAAAACTCAGTGAGATCAACGTTAAAACAATGTACAAAATATTTTTTTTAATATTCAAAAGTAATATTATAAAATATATATATTTTTTTGTTTTATTTTCTTCAAATTATTAAATCACTGTCGTCACCCATTTTTTATTTTTTTTTGTGGGGCCTAAGGCCCTCGGGCCGGTCACCTTGTACCTGCGCTCCTTAGGAGCACTTACCAAGGCATTGTTTTCAGAGTACTTTCTCGTTATACAAGTAACGGGCGTTGGTGAGCAACACCAAACGTGGGTGTAAAAGTTAGTAGTTCAGACGTTAAAATTTGGACTTCTTGACATCTTCGCCGAAGGTCGCCACGTATACAGAAAAAACATGGTGGTTATTATTATTTATATTATATTATTTTTGATAGATCTTTATAAAATTATCATTTTCAGACAGAAATGCCCTTTTCAATGAATGGAATGAATTACAGAGGAAACCATACAAATTCCTTCAAATATCAGATGGATAGACAAAATCCAAAAGAAGCACAATTGTAAGGTCGAACTGGAGAAGCAGAATTCGGAATATTGATATCTAGGGAGCGGTTGTAAGGCCCGCTATGAACCAGAATAGTCTTTAGCGACATTCAAGTAGCAGCGTTAATGTTCTACAAAATCTCTGAAGAGGCCGCCATTTAAATAAAACTCGAGTTAAATTTTTCGAAAAAGCGCTTCAATAAATTTGGCAATGTTATAGCACTCCGTACGATGAGATTTACTTGTACAACTCCATTATAATATGTATATCAGGAAAATAAATTACGCGATTTCAGGTTTTTATACACTTGCACAGGGGCCGGGCGTCTCGGGCCAAGTTTAAAGATCCCATTCGCATGCAAATTCGCTTTTCCTTAAATGGTTTGCATAACGAATCCGCAGAAATATCTTTGGGCTTAAAAGTCACATTACCATAGCTAGATTTGAAGTGAGAACTTAACCGAGAGGTGTACCTTTAATCGCTTCTTTGAAAAGTTCAAACATGTACTTACTGTATTAAATTTTAGAAGGCAAAATTTTCATGCAAAAAAAAAACGAAAATCATTAAACTTTTGAATTAGATTTGCTTATGTCGAAGAAAATGAAATATATACAGGATGAATATGAGATGATGTTCTTATTAAGTTATTGAGAGACGTGGTGTTCGTTTTAATAATGAAATTTAATGCAGCTGAAAAAAGGATAAGAAAAAGATTCATTTAACGTTTTTGGTGTGTATAAAGTAATGAATAAAGAAAATTGATATTTGTTGCCATAAATAATAAATTGACCATAATTTCAACCAGGAAAATGTATCATTTTTTTATATCAATTTACTCAATTGAGTATACTAAACTTACTAAATTGACCCCCATTATAAAAATAATTCCAGGTTACACAGATGCTAAGTTATTTAAAGGAAATTCTGAAAACCCAAAATCCAACTCAGTTGTACATTCCAAGATCTTGCCAAAATTCTGTTGTTTACATTGTAGAACCTTTATTATGACAAAACTCTTTAATAATTAAAAAATTCATTGCTTCTTGGAAGAATATGTAGTCACTAATATTCAAAAACCATATTAAATTCGGAAATTTTCGCGGTGGGATCAAACTAAATATTTTGAACTACTGCATAACAATGGTATTTTTAAACGAATTTCACAAATGTATAGCATTCATTTTAAATTTACATGTTATAATTATTTTACAAATATTGTTCTCATCTATAGTATTGTATTTTTACAGAAATTTCATGGAACGATTTCTTTATGATCGAGTATTCTGACTCTGTTATAATGAACCACACGAAAATTTCACCGAACATACTATAATATGAAATTACCAGATTTATCAGTTTATGAATATCAATTTAAATAGTAAAAATATGAATTATATACAGAAAGCAGTTCTATGAAATGACCTTTTTAGATTATATAAATAGAAAAAAATGATCAATGATTTATTTATGGCATATAAAAAGATACAGGCGTATTTATTTTATTCTAACGTGAACCGACAGCCTAAATATTTTATTTGCCCAGAAAAAATAATGAATCTTTTATTCAGCGTACGTCAACACGTAATAACACATTATACGGTGCTGTCCGCTAACATTTCTATGTTACACAAACAACGTTAACGTAGGGCGGTGCAAATATGTCATTAGTTTTTCAGGAGCTTGGACGGTCGAGCTTTATTGGAGCTGTCAGCCTTCAGGTGTGTCGGATAATTTTTTACAAACGTTCTTTGATAAAGATCGAATTAGTGCTTCGGTTCAGTTAGTTGTTTACCCTTCCAGGAATTTAGGAGCCTCAAGTGCGAAAAAGCTTTAGCAGAAATTCGTTCTTGGAATTACTGTAGGTTGTTAGGCACAGTTTTCAAGGTGTACCGGTTAAATTAATTTATTTGGTTATATCCACTTAAGTTCTTTATTTTGTATTTTTATTTTGAATTAAAAAAAAAAACTATTTTTAAATAAAAGATCACTCTCAAAAATTTTATTTTGTATTATTTTAATGAAATAAATGTAATAATTTATATTTTTCTTTACGTTTTCGCCTTTTTTATGGATTATATGGTATTCACAAATTGTTGCCATAATATGATGTCAGTGGTTGTAGTCTTTGCTGTGTCTTATATTAGTTAGCTATACCTCTTCGAGCTCTGCCAATTACTATATACATGTAAAGTTCTTCACGGTTTTCTAGAACGCTAAGATCTCCAGGTTCTAAAAAGAAATCAGCTGCAGTGTAGAAATAGTAGTTATGTTCTCTTGTAGCAACGAATTGACTCGTTTAAGGATTTTTATGTATAGTATATGTATATTTAATTGCTTAAAAATATTTAGTTTTGATTCACAATTTATTTTCAATGATTACATGTTTCGGCCTCCCTGGAGACCATCTTCAATAATGTGGTCTCCAAGGAGGCCTAAACATGTAATCATTAAAAAAAATGTGAATCAAAACTAAATATTTTTAATTTATTAATATTTTAGTTAAAATTAATTAAAAATTATAATAATGCAGTTTATCCAAGTATTGCCAGTTGATAAAATTAAGATTTTGAATATAAGAGTTCAGTATTTTGTCAATTCAAACTAATTGGTAACATAAAGATGTCAAGTTAATTAATTTTGACTTTTTTTTTAAGGTGTATCTCTATGAAGTATAAATTTTACTAACAATACTATTTTCTACACATCGTCAGTTATTCATATCCTTTGAAAAGAGTATTTATTACATATTAATTACACCTTTGTGAATTTCATTAAGTAATACGCAAAGTTTGATAATATATTGTCAATATTAAATAACGTACGTTTTTTCCTATGTGATTATAAATAACTTATATGATATCAGTACATAAAGGCCATTAATAAACGTGACATTTCACCACGTAAGCACGGGTATACAACATAACGTATAATGTAGTTGTACTTGTAATATACACTCAACCAGTGAATGTCACCACTCTTTACGTTCAAAGCCTCGGAACGTATTGGAAATAGCGCCTGAAAAATATTTTAATCAAAACACGGCCTGAAATGTCAACGTGAGGGCGGTATCAAACACTATTATACGCTTTTATTTGATATTTGCAATTAACACGAATTTGCTGATTGCCGTTTTCAACGAAATTAAAAACGAAAATATGTTTTGATCTTTTCATAAAATGATTGCCTTAACTTACTGTTCATCAAACATTCAGATATTATGTTAACAACCTTAATACGAATTCAAACCAAATAAATGCAATTTCTTTAGTATATTTGTACAAGCCTGATTAAAAATATTTGGTAAAGTATAATGGAGAATATTATGGATTTTTTCATAATCGATAAAAGAATCTTACGTTCCAATACGATATAACTGATACTTTTTAATATAATAATAAATATGTTTTCTTATATTTTAGTAGTGAATTGAAATCATTATTTCAATGCATTCAAGTGAAATCTATTACTAACAAAAATATAATTTGGACCCCATTGTTATCCAATTCATCTTTGCACAACTATTTACATACATCTTAAAAAAAAATAGTTTTATAATGTCTTACAATTTATAAAATTACTTAAGGAAAGCTAAAAATATTACAAAAACATTGCATTTCACTAATAAACAATCAAAATACGAAAAGAAATATTGAAAAATATAAGAATAAAAGCATTATTAGTTTTGTTTATAAATAAACGGCTTAGGTCCCATATGTTGTTTAATTTAAAATTCTAAAAACTGTAATAGTTTTATACAGGTATATAACTATATTTTTGGGTTTTATAAATATTTTTGCTATTTGAATTAAATTTAAGTATAAATAAGAATATGTAAGAATAAAATATCTAAATATTATGAATATTTTTCACCTTAATCGTTTTTTTATAATATGTAAAACAAAACAAAGAAGTTCTAGCCGCCTGCGTAAGAAATTTTATCAAAAAAACACTGACAAAAAATATCATGTAAGGTTAGTTGAGGGAAACTGGTTCTCTTAGACGTCTCTCAGTCTCGCGTAGTTTTTACTCTCAGACAACTGTGAAGCCTCTCGTAGGACTCTAGTGGCTAACTTCAGACCTGTCTAGTGGGCGGATGTCGCGAGACAACTTCCGGGGGAGGTTCTGCCACTTCCGGTTCCGCCGCAGACAAGCCTGTCGAATGAAACAGGATAGAAACACGATTCCGCTGCGATAGTACAATACAGCCAGCATGACAATGCTAACAACTGAGAGATTATTATACAAAATTCTTATTTAAATATATTATTTTCCTTTTTACATATATGGAACATATGATCACAGTTCTGTTTGCTGTATTGTCCATGACTTGTTCAAAGAAATCTTTACAAATATGATCCACACAGTAAAATATATGGTTTCCGATCGTCTCTGGAGCAATATCCAAAAAGTCAAATAGACATGTACGCTCCTGACTCTTTAAAAATTGTTCCTGGAATTGTAGCTGGAAAAATATTTGATTTTCATAGCTATATAAGACATAAGGACAAATAACAAAACAGTATAAATACATTTAAAAAATACAAAGCTGTATATTTGAGAAAATATTTTAAAAGTAATATACTTAACATTATTTAAGACACGTCTCACTAGATAACACAATATAAATCGTAAAAACTGTTTAAAATCAAATATTTTTTATGTTCTTGCGGCCAGATTTCGAAGTCAATTTATAGGTTGTGTAGCAAAAATTCGCCACATACGGCTTGATACAAAAGCCACAACATTTTACTAGTTTCTATGATAGTTTAATATAAAATTGTTTTTGGGAAAACTATTTGGTTATAATTCACTGAATAAAAAGGTTTTTAGGGAATCAACAAAGAATGAGCTCTTTTGCATATAAAGCGAAGATGTAAAATTATGGATTTCATTAATCAAATTAATGCCGCGTGACTTTTTAATTCATCCAAAGCTCATGTTGACGTTATAATTTAACTCTTTTCATCCACTTTTTACGTACACATAATGTTGCTCACGTTTGTTCAGGGGCGGCGCACAGTTTACTGCGGTCCGTCACAGGGCCGGTACGTAAATTTCCCTTTTTTTGTGAGGCC
This sequence comes from Glossosoma conforme, assembly GCA_022606575.1. Taxonomy (NCBI): domain Eukaryota; kingdom Metazoa; phylum Arthropoda; class Insecta; order Trichoptera; family Glossosomatidae; genus Glossosoma; species Glossosoma conforme. Next base: position 2,378,417 of record JAGTXR010000002.1, read on the forward strand.
GACACTGGGTCGGAAAATTCGTTTTATCGCCGCCGTTTAGCCATACATAACGGCCGTTAGAATCTAATTAATTATGGCGACTGGCAATAACGTAATGTAATCACCGGCAACTAGGAATCAAAGGGTGGCTCGCAGCGAGAGCGGCCGATCGGACGGGCAGAACCGGAAGCGCTTTCCAAAATCATGAAAACGCTGAAAAATTAGCAACCCGCACGGAGTGAATTGAAATGAGCTAATACGAGGAACTTTTTTATACGTGACAGTATTCTGAAAGAGATGACTTGAATGGACTCATTTACTGGTTGAATCGTTTTTCAAAAAAAAAACCGGGATATTTTTTAATTAAATGTTTTTTTTTCCATATTAAATTAAATTTAGTAAAAAATCAACTTTTATGAAAAAAAAAAACACTTTTTTTTATATAAAAAATGAGTCATTTGGAGATTTATAAATTTATTAGTAAGACTCCATAATAAAAATTTTTTCATTTAATGTTATGAATTCAGTTAAGCATTTTTTTTTATTAAATTTAAGTACTTTAAAAAATACAGATTTAATTTGCAAGTATTTTATAAGATTAAAAATATTAAGCCTATAAACATAACTCACTCTCCTAATTTATTTTTCATAAAAGAGCCACCTTTTTTTGACCCAAATATTCATTGTAGAGGACGCTTAAAGATATAATAGGCAATGTTATCGGTACAAAAATGATTTGGAATATAAAAAAAGAGTGATAAATGACAAAATAATGAAGTGACATTTTTTAGTATTTATACTAAGAGTAATTTTATTATTTTCACATACAAAACCTATAAATATGCCTACAAACTCTGTTAGTAATACATACTTTTGAGAGCTAAATATACAAATATCTGGTATTTAAAATCAATATTTTTGATCAGTAAAAATTTCTCGTCTTACATACTCCGGTCCGATGTCTGTTAAGGTACCTCCATATATTCCATTTGTGTCCAGGGCTAGGTCCTCGGGGCAATCAGTAAACACCTATCTCTATTCAAACGATAATATTTGAATACGCATTTGAATCTGAAGATTTTTCGCATAAATCAAAGTTTTTACGGAAGCGATCTGGAATAAAAATTACATAACACTCCTTCAGGCGCGGCGCATGAAAAAATTACGTTTCAGCGAGTCGATGAAAAGGCCGTTCAAAGGGTCGTAAAAAAATAAATTCCAAATCTTGCAGAACTTAAAATAAAAAGGTTCAATTTTCAGCCACTCGAGCCGAAAGATTTATTTTCGCACCTGTTTTCATAACGCCCCATCAATCACTGAAAGCTGAAAAGTATTTTGCGGCCCTCTTCGTCTCTTACTTTACACCAAAAAGTATTGCCAAGTAGTCGAAGTATTTAACTGTCATGTAAGCAGTAATGAGCTTGAATTTTGTGAGCCCTATTATGACTTCTCAATCAAAATATATGATGTATGAAATTATATAAAAAATATATTTTAATGTTTCTCTTCCTTTATTAGGATTGTGTCCTGTTATTACTTGAAACCTGTTCTTATTCTGGCTTAGCATTTTATGTGTTCTTCCTGGAAGTAAAATGTCCGATAGTAATTTGACAAACACTTTGAGATCACGCTCTTTCCGTGTAATCGCTGCAGTACTGACTGCTAGATCTTCCCCATTGCGCATCTGTAACGTCATCAGTTTTTTGTTTCATTTTTATTGATTTGTATTGAATTGTCAGATATTCTGTACCACATTGGTTTTAAAGAAGTTTTTGATTCTGGTGGTGTCGCATTTTAAGTCAATGTCATGCAACATTATAATTATTGTGTATTTAATACCTCATAGGTGTTTTTCTTAGTGAAATTACGAGAGTTCCAAGCCCCACAAAGATTTGCTAATGATCGAAATTTGAAATTTACATATAATATATTTATGGTGTGAATTATTAAGTCTAGAGTCAAATTATTACAGAATAATTAGTATCATCAATAGCTCACAAGTTCTAATACATTACTGAATTAGAATGGCACTTACCATTTAATGAAGTAAATCTGTTATTATCGTTACACTTAGCAAAAAGTTGCTTAATGTAACTTAATAAACTGCTTAATGTCATGCTTAATGTGAAATAATGATTCGATAACGGTAATTTAACTGTTTGCACTTATTAAATTACAAAATATACGTTTTATTTAATTATTTATTAATAAAAACGCCGTACATGGTTATTCAAACACAATAAAAAATCATCAAATACGCAAATCTTTTATTAAAAAAAATAAGGAATTTGATATGGCAAGGTGAAACCACTTGAAAATATTTTCCTTCCTATATATATCAACTGTTTTCCTCGAAAGAATATTTTTTTACAGGACGTCAGCTTTAACGACTTGAGTCATTAGTCAACGTTACCTGTCCTTTGGCTATTAAATTTGACTCACCACGTGACACGAAAACCGTTTACTTTTTGTGTTACATCATTTAGCCATATTCAGCTGCTTTTTAAATATATATTTGAAATTGAAGTTTTCATATCGTGAAACATCTTTTATTGAAATAATCAAATCAAAAGATGACAGTATAATTTCCGTTGATAGTTCAGCATCAATGTCACCTTCTATTATGATCATCGAAGTCCGTGTCCAAGCAACATTGTACATGGACCACAAATAGAATGGGTCACCACGTGTAACTATTTAGGTGGACCCGCTTATTAGTACCCATTGACTCAAGCATCAGGCTTATCATCCTACTTCTTCTAGTCTTATTAACAAATTGCCCAATATATGCTACCTTTATATATAATATACTAGAGCTTTAGCGATCGCTCGTTAAACAGCATCGACGCGCAACATCTTTGGCGGAAGATCTCGTGACGTGCCGATGTCGGCCATTTTTTATTTTATTTATATCTCCATGGCAACTCATATGAATCATTTTTCATGTACGAAATTTTACGCAGAAAAACAGTTTGCGTTGTAGTTGATGATAATTTGAAAGACCGGTTTTTTTGGTCCGAATGTTGGCCGGAATAAGCTAACACCCAGCTAACCTCATCAGGTCAAGCTGGTTAGGGCACTCTATTGTCCTTGAGGTAGTAAATGCCCTCCTAAGGCGGATGAACCTTTATGGTCAACGGCATTAGGATGTGGAAATAAAGGGGAAAATACCACATTAAAGGTCTTAAAGACATCCCACGTATCAGCAAAAAAATGATTGCATCTCAAGTAAAATTTTCCGCAGATAAAATAGTCCCCCAATCGGATCTCCGGGTGGGGACTGCTCGAGACAAAACAACCAAGACGAATAAGAAAAACCTTTAGCCAACAAGATATGCCACCTGGAATGTTCGAACATTACTGCAGAACGGCGCCCTAGACGGGAGTATTTGCAGCAAGTATTCGAGGACATGAACTGTAGCGCTTATGCTGAGCTGAAAAGGGTTGCAGAGGACCAAGAGGAATGGAGATCGAGATGCAAGATTCTGTTGCTGCAAACCAATCCACCGGATTGATACTACGAAGAAGACTAGAGCTGCCATTGTCCCCACTCTTGTATTGTGGATTGTCGGTATCCATATATGTTCTTAGGTAGTTTTTTGGTGCTGAGATGTCTGGAGAGGACGTGTGAACGTGGTAACTCACATAACTGAGCAATTTGTGGTGACCATACTCGTATATTTCAGATATGGGGAGAAGAAAAATCTAAACATGACCCTGGAGCTTGAATAATAAATACTCGTGGCTATAATATTCGAAGCATATTTAGTTGCTAGGTAAATTAAATTTGAAAAATGATCCAATTATAATGTTTTTCAAATTCCATACAAATTTATGTTAGGGATTAACTTAACCCATAACTCGACACATCGTAAAGCTTCTGCATCTTCTATGAGCAATAAAACAGAGTTAGATGTCCGAATAGCCATTAAAATGGACCGCTGAGTACAAACATTCAATAGATTTATGATTGTCCACGATCATGATTCACTCCTTCAAGTAATCCACAAAAGGCATAAGCAAGTGGTATAGTAATCGGTTGTTATGCCAACAGTCGCTGGTTTACAAAGTGTAAAGAATTGGAAGAAGTGAGAATTAAAGTAAATGCCACTAGAAGAAAAGAATCATATTTTAATTGTATTCTTAGATTTTCATGGATATAAATTGTATTTGTAAATTAATTTACAGATACAAATATAAATTTGTAAGAATTTGTGTGCAAATTTGTATATTTTTGAAATGCGTGAAGTTTTGAGGACGTTTGCTATCATATTTTTTTTGTGATACAAATTTATAATTTTTCAAAATATTTTTTATAATCAAAACTGTACATCAGCAATAGTCATCCTATGAATATCGCCTTTAAAAGCACGATTTTTCAATGTAACGATGTAGTGTTATAATATTGACGGCTTAATCATTTAAAAAAATTAAATCTATTGAAAAAATATAGTTATCTCTGTCTGGAAGTATTTTAATATATGAGTTTATGTAAAAAAAACTTTAAATGGTTTAATCAGTGAATTAACAATTTTGAAGATAAGATAATAGGTTAATGTGTATTCGGTTAATCGGTCGATTTTGCGAATCTGTATGCAGGGTTACCGATAGTCTAGTCGCGACCCGGTCGGGGTCCTCACCGTATAAATCAAGGGCCGAAACCCTGGCGGAGTCGTAAAGGACCGCCAGGGCGTTTAATCATCTCAACTCTGCAGAAGAGCCCGTAGTGCGTACATTTATGAAAAGACTTATGGTCGGTCAAAAGGCGGCGGTAAAAATCTGGCGGCGGGTTATGGCAACGGTTGAATCACGGATATTGCTGAATTATGGCTTATCATTTAGTATTGTTGAATAATTCATCGGAATCTCGTTAAAACTCAAAACATTCAATATTTATGATGTATTCGATTCAGACATTTCATACTTTTTTTTTGTGGTGAATTTTTGATTATGCTTATTGTTTTTACGTTTATTACTTAATACGAATATATCCTGATTTTAGTGTCGCGATTCTACTCAAGTGTTTTTACACACTGAATCATACATCACTGTGTGCTTTAAGTCCGAACACCCCTTGTGAGTCACTTCTTATTCTGTATACTTCAGGGCCTGAAAGTGGACTGTTTGTTTTTCAGGTTCAGCTGCCTTTAATAATACTAAACAAACAATATTATTATTTATTTGTTTCTTATGGAATTCGCGAAATTATTTTAATCATACATATATAGACTAGAATCATATAAATTTTGTAAAGATATTTCTTGATGTTGCTAAACTATTTTTGTTTATATATATATATTTATAATCGTGTCGGAAACAACAGGATCAGATCCTGTCTGCCCAGAAGTGGGCAACGTCGATAGCGTTACTCCCGGCAATTATCAGGTCTTCCTGGGTGCAGCTACTCGGACACAGCGCACACTCCAGAAGGTGTGAAAGGGTCTGCTCCACGCCGCAGTCACATTCAGTCGGTCCGCTGTAAAACTGCCAAGCCTTCATTTGTATTTTGGTCTTGAAAACTTCGGTCCGAAGTCTGTTAAGGGATTTCCATATTTTTGTTAATAGGGATTAAACATGCAAAATTTAAAAAACATAAAATATTAATTGGGATAAATCCCGAATTCAAATGACAATGACAAAATCAAATGACATAGTCACACTACACTTAACTTTGTCTTAATCAAATATGGTTACATTTTCTGACTATCACAGTAATAGGATAAGCATATATCTTTGTTTCAAATAAAAATTGCAATAAAAATACTGTGAAAAAAATCTTTTTAACAGTCATTTGATTTTTATAGTAAAATTTAGCCAAAAAAAGTAAAGTGTTTATAATCTCATTTAATAACATAAATAATTAATATTTAATGTTTGCTTATAAATTCACTTTGTGTGTTTTTATATTATTCCAAAACATAATATTTATTCCGCATCACTATCTACTAAGACCTTTAATATCTTTTAACTCGGCGTATAGTTGATGTCTGATAAAAATCACCCCAAGCTTTTCTCTATCTTTTCTTTTGGATTGTAAAAGCAAGATATTTACAGTAGTCGGTAGTTGATAACCAAGATCAGCGGCGAGGGTGGAAACTAAATCTTAAGTGTTTTTTATTCAGAGGAAACTTCTATGGCGGCTTTTCAAAAGACTTCCCTCCATTGTCTCATGAGACTTTCCTGAAAAATCTATGTAAGATAGTTTTCAGGGGCTTCAGTTGTAAGATTCTCATTTGTGACAGGTGGAAATTTACTGTTATTCGAGATTTCCTTTTGTGCATTGCAACTGAAGTCATTTAGTTCAAAATTTTATCTTGAGGAAAACTAAAAATATATTTTTCGGGCGACAAGATTCTTTTTCTTTACCTATAATTTAATATCCGATATTTTTCAGAGATTTGTACTTTTTTGACATATTTTTTCTATGGATGGAGCATGTGAACATCACAAATGACAATGAAATCCTATTAGACGACATGACATCTTTGCGTTGTCCCAGGTGAGCATTGCTTACCCAAATTGTGGTATATATTGTAAAAACAGTCCATAAATTTTCAAAATGACGTAAACAGTAAAAATTTGAAAGAAAAGATAGCTACGCTTCATGTCCTTCTATTTCCTATACCTACGGTTATCCTGATTTCATATATTTCTGTTTTTTTATACAAGATAATGAAATATACAAATAAAAATATAACATTGAATATATACATACATATAAATATATACATACGTATAAATATATACATACATACATATAAATATATATAAATATATATATATATAATTATTTATTTGTTTCTTATGGAATTCATGAAATTATTTTAATCATACACATATAGAATAGAATCATATAAATTTTTAAATATATTTCTTGATGTTGCTAATCTATTTTTGTTTATATATATATATATATATATATATATATATATATATATATATATATATATATATATATATATATATATATATATATGTATGTATATATCTGTATGTATATATTAAATGTTTTATTTTTATTTGTATATTTCACTATCTTGTATAAAAAAAAATATATATATATATATTTATTATATTCATTATGTATAATCAAAATTTTTGATTTTTGTATATAATAACTATATTTTTCCATGTTTTGTATACTTTAATGAAAAAACTGTATTAAAATGGCTTTAGTTTTCTTATGAATTTTTTGTTAATCTTTGTTAATTTCTTATCAATTCTTTATTTACAACATTTAAATAATTTATATATTTAATATCTTCTTTCATTTAATAATTTCAACTAATTGGCCATTATCAAAATACATTGTACAATAACAAGGATTTATAAATAATCTCAACGAAAATTTCATTCAAAATTTCATTCAGCTCTATAAATATACATAATTCTCTAATATTAAATGTTAAATGGTTTATCTTAAACTTATATTTTATAATTATTTTAAAATCGTATAAATAACGAAATACAAAGTTTAATTCAAAAAATAGTTTTCGATACACGCGAAACCATGCTGGAGTTCTCAAAACAACAAAATAAAATTTTCATTTATAAATTATTCTTCATCTCATATTTAAAAAAATATCTTAGTTCATTGCGTCTTAGAAATAATAGGAAAATTGTGGTGGATGATGTTTTTAAATTTCGAATAAAATGATATATACAATAGTATAAGACACTTAAACTTATATTACTTTCTTTATCTGTGAAACATGTATTTTATCAATCGCCTGAATCTAAGCTTGAATTATTCATCATATCCAGAGTCTTAGCATAAAAGGTGAAGTCACGCGTCCTTCTTGTCAAAGATTGACGAACAACATTTTTCACCTTCTACAAAGCTAGCCTAATTGACGACTATCGTCAACAATAAAGAAAAAATAATCTTTTCTAATAAAATAGGGTTAAAATATGCATTGAAGACGAAGCAAAAAAATAAACGTTTTTTGCTTTATGTCTACAGTATAAGCCTTTAAGATAATATTTGCGGCACTTCTACAGTATTGAAGCAACACCGTAGTTCAAACGTTAATTCCGATCCCTTAATTTAATTTAATAGACATATATTTTGACATCAGCACGATGTAGCCCTTGCTAACTGGTACCGAAAACCTCGATAAACAATATTTCGTCTCTTATTTTTTTCACTTGGCACACATTTATGTGTCAGCCATATTGGGACTAGTTATAGTGTTTGTCACGGACGGCGCTAGTGAACGACCATGGGCCGGACGCGTCAGTTATGTCTTGACGACCGAAAATGTTGCATAAGGCCATCGGGACAAATGTCATCCCGCATTGCCGAAAGCTTGTAAAGTTTTTTAGTAAACATAATCAATGTGCTTCTAAAATTAAGTGTTTATTTGCTGACCTGCTCCTCATCCTGCCCTCACGTGACGTAATAATACCTCTTTTTGAGAGAGGAGGATATTAATTTATTTTGATTAAATATTTTTTATCATAAAAAAAACTACGATTTCTCCACATGTAAGGTCCAGTCATCCAAATTTAGCGTCATAGAGTCCACTGGCCTCGACCGGTTGTGCGCTCGCAAATTCGATTACATAAATAAAGTTTATTCACTGTAAAGATATTTCACTGAAAATGTCACAGTTCATTCGTGTTCACGTACGCCAAAGTGCTTGATTCTTTATTGCAAGCCGCGCAGTCTTCGATGACGTGACAAGGTCTGCCCTTCGAGGTGAGATTGCTAAGAGAGGGCGAGTTAGATGGGCGGGATGGGTGGGCGGCTCGCCCCGGTTTATTATTCATAGGCGGCTTTGGGGAACTTCCGCCTAGGGGGACGACTCAAAGTCAGCTGTGGCGGCACAAAGGAGGGCGGCGAATCTGACTATCAGACGGGTCGGGACATGCGGACACCGATTAGGCCTTATCAATACGTTAAAAAGATACATATTTCATACCTTCTTTTATCATGGATGAAACTGAATCAATAACTGGCAAACGAATGCATGAAGCCTACGTTCAACAGTGGACGGACGATGATGATGAAATTGAGCACTGTTTCACTTGCTGAAAGACTGCTGTTTCGCCACCAATAAAGATATTATATTTCAGCGTGTGTAAGCGTAGACGTTCGTACTGACGAAGTCTTCATTGACGGCAAAACTGCAATCAGCCAGCAATTAAAACAGTAATCAGTGTGATACATGACAAAACAAGGTATGAAAAATTATACTTAATATTGAAATGGATCTCAAAGTGAATGATGAAAATATAAATAACTCAATATAAATACGTTTGTAAAATACTCATATTCTGTATCATTATCATCAGCCTGTGTTCATCCACTGTTGAACGTAGGCCTCCCACATTAGTGTCCACCCTCTTCGATCCTCTGCCCACCGTATCCAGGCCACTTCCGCTATTGCAGGCGGTCGGGCAAAGCTTCATTTACCAGTTCTTGGGCGCCGCTGCATGCAAATATATTAGATACAGTTGAGAAAATTCACACAGCAGTTCATATCCTTTACACACATTCTAGGATCTTTCGAGTATCAACTTTTTAGACTTCTTATACATCTTCTGGTAAAAATCTTGAGAATTTATTTTACTTAGAGAAATGTATTTATAGACATATTAATATTGAAAAGATTTTCCGACGAGAAGGCTAAAGGGAAATGGTCAAGACCGTTGCGTCACGTTGTCTGGTTGCAAACAAACAGCGTTCATATAAAATTCACTTATTGATAATATATTCACGGCGGGAGATTGATGTGTTTTTTTTTGTTGTGTTTTTCTCTATTTATTATTCACTTGACAGGCTTCGTTTTCGTCTGTGGCATTTATTATGGAAAGCTACCAACATCACACCCGGTGTTCGTGAAAATTAAGTGAAATCTTTCTTTTGAACATCACACTACACGAATTTCATTCAGTGTTTCATAGATTGCCGTTTAACAAAATATAAATATAAGAATGAAAATATTTATTCTAGTCATTATTTTTTATTCCTTTTATTTTATTATATTAAGTAACGAATTAAAAAGAATTTCAAAAGTTCAGGTATTGCTGAGAAAACTGTGATATGATGATGTTTATTGTGAAGTTTAATGCATATTTAAGCTCACATCAAAAATACTACGAATACTGTATAGATCACATCTGTATTTCAATCAAAATAAATGTTCTTCTTTATAAAGGATAAATCTGTCTTATTATTGAATACCGTAGTCACCTTCTAGTTTTCATTGACATAGATCTAAAAAGATCAAATCGTTTGATAAATAATGACACTCATATGTCTAACCTGCAATCAATGGAACATACACGTAAGATTGTTTGACGTTGATTTTTCTTCAGTTATTACCACGGTCGTCAATCTTCGGACTTAAGGAAAACAAACTCGTAGATACTCACACATAAATGTACGATATCCCTAACCCACATAAAAACACAACACATGCTTACCCCATGCAGCAATTAGCCACCCTGGCTGGACGTCATCACTGGTCTCAACCGGTTGGTCTGTCCTGCATACAATTACATAAAAATGTTTAATTAAATAAAATAATTGAGTGGCGCCCAAATACTGGAAAAAAATTATATCAGACGACCTCCAGTTAGATTGACTAACGACATAAATAAACACAAAATGAAGATTAGTTACAAAAAGGTGAGATCAGAAGCACTGTAAATTATGAATACATAAAAATATGCGCTCGAACTTACATTTTGCTGGTGGCCATAGCTCAATGGTCAAAGGGTTTGCTTTGTAAGCCAAAGGTCGTGGGTTCGATCCCCGACGGAGATTAAAAAAAAAGGATTTTTAATCGATTTATGAGCTCTAAAATACCCCGGTTGGTGTGAATTTGATCCATCACCCGTTAAATGTCAGTCATAGCCTATTAATTAAAATTGGTGGTAAGCGAAAGTCGTCCCGTGAAGACCACCCATTCATAGTAAATTCCTGTAATAATAAAGGATGATGCGTAAATCTCGGGCTGCAGTCTAGATGTTGGTGGATCAACACTCCACATGCAGCGTCTAGCGGCTAGACTCTAGCCATATACACCATGGTAAGCGTCATAGAATTCCACAGATGAGACTTCAGAATAACTATCACCAACTGTCGGTATTTTCTTGTATGTGTTTACATAAAAAAAAGAACTTTGTTCTCCAGTGGAAAGACAGAACGTGTTGACGATAAATAAATATTATTTATAATTACTCCTATGAGTTGTTGAATGAAACTTTAATTTTATTCATTTTATTTATTATTACCTGATTTTACTGTAAGAAAAGCTCTTTCTGAGTGATGTCACTCACATTGTGCTTACTGCTTATAGAGCTTCCGTTCGTAATGCGTGACTCAAGGGACCGAGCTTTCATAAAAAAAATATCTTTGTGGCGGAGCTACTCGGAGTTTTCTTTTATTTCAGCGATAAAATCTCGGCAATGGCCGTTTCTAGTATTGGTTTTGTACAGTAATAAAAATGTAATGGAAGAATCTAAATAAAATTACGCCAGCCATTTCATAAACCTTAATCTTTATCGCTAACAAAAATGGAATTAAGAAGCCAACTTTATGCGTATTTGTATTTTTCTTCGAATAAAAAATATTTATATAAACAAAATTTAACTATTCAAAATTTTTTTTTTTTTTAATTACATTAAATTAATAAATTACAAAAATAACATTCTTAAAATTTTAGGAGAAGAAATGAACAAATTGGTTCTTAGTCGTAATTTTTTTTTAACAATCACCCCCACAACAATATGACCGGTGCACAGAGTCAATCTTCAGCCAACTCGCTATTGAGTGTTATACGAATATAAGTTTGACAAATGCATTATACAACCGTTTGTATTAAATTATGTATAAAAATTTAAATACTAAAAGATCACGCCGTTTTGGCACTTAAAACGTAAATTTGACCAAAATCTAAAACATAACAACATAAAGAACTAATTCCTCCTGCACCCACACTCCTGCATACACGGTTAATGTGTGTCAACGAAGAACATGCAGTTTCCAAAGTTCTTCGGTAAGCTTTGGACTGCTCTTCCATCGTTTGTGTTTCCTTCTTCTAACAATCCGGATCTCTTCAAGAAACAGATAAATATACACTTGCAATCTCCCCAACCCACACACAAACACGAACACAATACACGTTTCCCGCATACAGTGTCCAGCCACCCTAGCTGAGTGTCATAGAGTGCACTGGTCTTGACCGGTTGTGCTCTCCTGCATGCGATTACATAAAAAAACATAAAAAAGTACAAAAAGTTGTATTTAATTGTTTTTTCAGTAAGAAAATCACTATGTAATATATAAGTAAGTTTTATCAACGTTTATGTTTACCAAACTAAAATATCATAACTATGCTAGTTGTAAAGTCATTCTTTGCAATGAAGTGCATTTTTCAAGAAAATACAAAAGTTATATGAAAGCAAACAGTAAGTTTAGGCTCTGTAGGAAAAGCTTAAAAGCTGAGCGGCTTTCAAAAAGAAATCTGAAACGAGAAACTATACTTTCAGAACTATTACCTTACAAATGAGTTGCAAATGTTCAACTCGTGTTATCCGAGGGATGCTACAATTTGTTTTTCAATCGGCTGAAAAAAATATGAATAAAAAAAATATACGAAAGGCTTGAATTATCGCGGAATATTTTAGCATTTTTTTATGTTAAAAATATTTATTTTCTTGATGCATGATTTATTATTTCGGTAGATTTTTGGAACATTTTCTAATGTTATTGATTGCATTAAATAAAAAAATCTTTAGGTCTTATGCTGAAAAATCAAGTAATAAATTTATTATTAAAAAATAAAAAATAAATTATTATTAATATTTATTGTGTACATGAGGAAAAAAATAAAGAACTTCCTTAAAGTCTGATGCACGCTGGTGAGCATTTGTTCTGAATCCTAACCTATCCAGCGTACTTAAAGTTGCAGACCTTTTATACCTACTAATAAACTCGATGGAATGTACTATTAGATGATAAAGTCAAGAAAGAGAGCGTAGAGAAATGGAACATACATGCAGCCTTGTTGGAGGCCAGTCCTTTTTTACTCAAGCCAGTACAATTTTAATGTTTTATTTTTTCACGTAGCTCGCGCTATTCTGATGTATAGATTTAAAAATGGATGCAATCTAGGCGAGAGCTACGAGTACAATCAAATATTGCATACAGAGACGATCAGTCTTTGCTGTTAAACATTTTGATAAAACAGGACAAAATTGTACTGTTAAACTTACCAGACTAAAATTCCGCTTAGTACTCTTTGATACCTTACATAAGTGCGGAGTCTTACTCTTGCCAAATAATGTACTAAAGTATTTTTACTGGGATGCTCAAGAGGGTAATCACAGCTTTACAATTCAGACGGTTTATTTTATTAAACAGAGCATCTTTCTTGTGCAGCACTGTTGTTACTCAATCGATGTTATTACACTCTTTATATAACAAGTTAATAATAAATAATAGGCATTTCATGCCGTGTTCAGCGTTTATTCCAACAATTTTATTAAAATGACATCTCCATTGCCGGCGGGTAAAGCTCAATGATCAAAGCATTTGCTTTGCAAGCCAAAGGTCGTGGGTTCAATCCCCGACGGTGATCAAAAAAAAAAAAAAAAACGATTTCTGAGCTATTAAATAAAATTGGTGGTAGACGAAAGTCGTCCCGTGAAGACCACCTATTCATGGTAAATTCCTGTAATAATAAGGATGATGCGTGAATCTCCGGTTGTAGTCTCTGACGTTGGTAGATCAATAATCCACATGTAGCGATTAACCATATGCAGCATGGTATACGTCATATAATTTCACAGATGAGACTTCTGAATTACAATCACCATCTGTCGGTATTCTCCTGTATGTGCTTACATAAAAAATAATTCACAAATCAAATTCATATTAAAGCAATGTCAGAAATTACTTTCTTGTGAGATTTTCAGCTGGCTTAACATTACAAAACTTTGCAATCCAAACTATCAAAGTCAAGCAGCAAAAAAAAACACTTTTAGAATATAATGCTTTTAATTTGTCGAACGGCTCAGCCAACAAATAAACTATGTCTCAAGACAAAACTTGTATTATTTGCTAGCGAGAAAATTGTGCGAAGGGAAGACGTAACTTATATTCCAGAAAAGATGATTCCTCGGAGAAGAAGATAATATTATTTATAAAAGAAATTTTCCTTTATACAAGTTTCGCACATAAATTTATACTCGATTTGAACTTTTTTTATATTCGTTAAACTTCTCGATTGGATTATATTCAATACAGTGACCGTTTCTCTGTGAAAAAAAAATGCCAGAGTCGAAACCATAAATTTGCATTTTATTTAAAGTTTTGTCGAACTCGAAAGGCGATTTTCAATTCAATGTACAAAGGCAAAAGTTTTATTCACTTTCATTTTAAACGGAAACCTCTAAGTTGATTATATAACTAATCAAACCAGCCATTTAGGTTGCGGTAAACTTCTTTAATTAAAACGAATTGTATATGGAAATAGAACAATGGTTTAAAATGACAAAAAACCATTTGCTTTACCTGAAAATGAAACTTTTTAATTGCAGATATATTAAGTTTAATTAATTTATAAAAAAAAGTTTTTATGTCGAATTTGATTATTTATGTGAAAAACTCGTTTGGCGAGTAAGCTTTGTGTGAGATCGAACCCATGACTTCTCTTTCGGTAAATGAGCGCTTAACCCGTAAGACAATTCATTAAAAATGATAAGTATTGATAATACAATACGTGTTGATTTTCCAACTCGATGCGGTGCAAAAGGCCGATTGTCAGCGTCACGTAAAAAAATGAACATTATTGTAAAGGTTTGTTGTTCGAATACCCGCGTCTGCCATTTGTTCTTCTCCAATTAATTGATTAGGAAGTGTTGTATAAGATGTGTGTATTATGCGAGTTGTTTTTAGTTGTCTAAAAAATTACATATATGAACATACATGAAATTACATTCAAAATATAACTCTATCATTATTATAAGGTCATAATATTTAGAAATGTTTCTGATATATTGAATAGTCCATCAACAGTATTAGATTATCAAGCATAACGTCTCACTTCAGGTGCTTCGAGTTAATTAATTAAGGTGAGACCTTTTCTTGGTGGGGTGGTGATAATATAATTAAAACTAATTTGTGATTTATTACACATTAGATTAAGGACGGGTCCATAATTCGGATTATCGATAATTTCCTCAGGGCCCCGTCCGCTGTCCCACGTGACGAGAATAACCTTTTCCCAAAATTTCTACTGAAACTCCTAACATGGACAAGGTCGCATAATACAAGTATTTATCGCCGTTTGTATGTTTATAGACACAAAAAATACTATATGGTTGGTATTACGTTAATAATTTAATAATTAAAAAATGCATTTATCATACTTAAGTTGTGATTAAAAACAATGTTTTTCTTACGATAGAATAAGATTGAAGGATTGTGTGAATGAAAAAAATTAATGTATTTAATTTATTTATTATAATTTATTATCATTTACTTGAACAAAATTTGATCTTGTGTAAATCATGAGAATTTTGGCTTACAGCAACCAAAAACAGCATTTTATTTTCTTTTCCAGCTATCTTCGGGTCAATATTTGATACGTATTTCATATCCTGTAACATTTTTTGCAAATTCAATAAAATACAAAATAATAATCTAGCTATTGGCCGACCCCCCACAAGATGGACCGACGATATAAGAAGAATAGCGGGAGTGACCTGGATGCGGAAGGCGGAGGATCGAAGAGGATGGAGACTCATGCGGGAGGCCTTCGTTCAACAGTGGACGGACACAGGCTGATGATGAT
Source organism: Glossosoma conforme (assembly GCA_022606575.1). Taxonomy (NCBI): domain Eukaryota; kingdom Metazoa; phylum Arthropoda; class Insecta; order Trichoptera; family Glossosomatidae; genus Glossosoma; species Glossosoma conforme. The sequence goes on from JAGTXR010000002.1 coordinate 2,394,205, forward strand.
GATGATGATGAATCTAGCTAATTGCTTATTTTAACCTTAACAAATTTAAAAAAATCTAATGTTTTTATGGTCAAATTTGAAAGTATGACTTATTTCTTCTCGTCTTCAATATTTTGACGCTATTTTAGGGGTTATCAGTAACTCTGAGAATGAATCCTGCAATGAGTGTCAAAATATTTAGAAATAAAAAAAAGTTCATCACACACGTCTCAACGCAAGGCACCAATCCTAGTAAGAAGTTAACACAATATAACATATCGTAAAATTCATTATGAATTAAGCGTTATTTTTTATGAACAGTGTTTTTGTGTACAATTATTTTCACGGAGAATCGTTTGAATTACAAAATTAATAACATCGTTCTAGAAATTAATAATGATATGAAGTGCTTTTAAAATAGGCTTTCGAAAAGCTTTCACCGAGCTTTGCAAATTAAAAAAAATGGACTTTTCCTATATCTACAAAAGAGAGTGCCTCAATTAATGGACGTAAAACAGCCTTTGGAGTATTCATTTTTCAGGTACCCATCAACTTCCGGCGACTGAAAATATTTTGTAACTGAAAATTGAATCCACTCCGATGCATGTCCTTTGATTAAAGCAAAGTGCTCAGCCCATTTTTTGCATTGAAATAGATAATGGAATACGTGCATCGGACAATAAATTGATGGGTTACAAATTTGTTAACGTTTTAACGCTTCAAGCAAAAAATATCTGAAAAACAAATTGTAAAACAAGGACACGTTTACTGACGTTATATTTTAGTACACAAAGCTGTATTTTATCAGTTTACTAGTGCTTAAAAACATATTTTTTTATGAAAAATCATATCTACTTAACGTTTTTTAGTATTTCAACACTTTACATATTTATATTATTGTTAATCAATTTGTTTTGATTAAAAATATTTTTTTTTGAGAAACCAAAACATCATAAAAAGTGCTTATAATAATTATAAAATATGATAACGATCCAATCGAAAAATAAACTCACACAAAACTGAAATTTATTCGGCAATAACGTTCCAGATGACTAAGATTGGCGAAGTGGTATAAATAATATAACTGAGCAGCTCTCATTATTATCTGGAACGATCCTAAAACTAATGGCCATATAATTCTCATTAATATTACATCCACTGGCTGAGAACCTTACCTCTGCCCCTTGCGAAACTTTGGTTACTTTATCGATAAGCTTTTTTTTACCTTTTTCAGGCTTAACTTCCGGTAAAGTATATTCCCGCTACCTTTGGTCAGAACTTGATGTTTTTAGAAATAATAAAACAACCAATTGTTTATTTAAAACATAAATAACAACGCCATTTTTTTCTATGTACATATATTCAATCTCATACGATTGAGCACACAAAAGTTATTTGATTGCTTTCTAGTGTGATAAGAAAGGGCGAAGTAAAAATTCAGTTATTCATATTATCAATTAAAGAAAATTTGAACATATGCAAGATACACTATTACTATATAACATGCTATAAAACAATAAAAATTCAAGTATTCAAAAAAGTTTAAATATCCAAATAAACATCTTAAAATCAAACTGGTTTTCTATATATTATTTATTTGTATAAAAAACATATATTTATAGTATTTCTGATTAACTTTCAAAACAATAACAGTTATATTTTTGATTGACATGTGATAATCAATTATATTACAATATTCTTATTTGTTTGTCACATATTTTCGCAGTTTATGTTTAAGGTAACTTATTAAATTTACGGGTCAAGATTCAACAAAATAATCAGATTTTTTTAAATACCTGTAAAAAGTGATTTTGCTTAAAATACATGTAAAAAATTTATATACTGGATAAAATTAATCGTTAATTTATTTACTTACTTTTAATTTTTTTGATCGAAAATTCTTAGTGGAACTCCATTATATCAAAAAATAAATCAAAGAACATAAAGAATTATTCTTTAAATTTATTTTTATGTGACATGTTTTGACTTCGTTGAGAAGGCATTTTCAAATGAAAATAAAAACTATTTTGCATGATTTCATAAATATTAAAAATGATTGTGTGTTTTGAATTGTTTATTTATTATTTAAATGAGTATGACGAGCAAACTTATGAATACCATTTAAAAAGAAACTAATTGTTAATTAAAAAATGTACTGGATCTGATTTATATAAAATTTGCTGCATTAAAGAAAATTGTGAAGAAATCAATTTCATTTATAATGCAAAATGGCTGGATGAATAAGCTCCGAAGAAATTAAATTTCCTAGAAAGCTTTTTTGCGTTAAGCTCTCTCAGTGCTATAAACGAACGAGATATTGAAATTCGCTTAAGGCAAAACACCCCGACCTCCCGTTAGAGTGAACTTGTTATGGCAGTTCATAACGACAGAGATGCTAAACAAGCCGTAACGACATTCCGTTAGATGTTGCCACGTGTACCTTAACTAACCAATATGAATGCGCGTAGTGAGATGGATAAAACCTTTGAATATTTTTCCACAAAGAGACATTATACGAGTGTCTGACAAAATAAAAAAACAAGTTTCGGTCATACAATGAATGTCGTGTAATTATTCGAATATATATTACATATATAAATATTTTTGATGCAAGATCTATTATAACGTTACATAATTTTTTTGGTACGATATGTTTCGTATAACGCCGTGGCCTCAAGTGAACTTTCCCTTAAGCCTTCACTGGAAGTTGTTGTACTGTTTTGTAATTCAAAGCATTTTCATCGCGCTGTGTTAAAATTCTATAATTAGTAAAACGACAGTGGATGAAATATATTTTATTTCTTAAGTAATATTATTTTAACCCTACATTAAAAATATATTCGGACCAAAGCAGCTCTGAGAAATACATTGTGGTTCGTGCTGTACATAAACTCCTTACTGGGAATAGATATGAGATAAAAGTATCAGTTTATAACATAAAAATATAAAACTTAAAAGCAAGGTTAAACATTTAAAATAGCATTTTGTCTGTTTATACATATTATTTTGTAATTAACTACAATATATAAACATGATTAAAAATAACCCATTTTTAATTTACTTCCTTAATTTTGTACATAACCCAGTCTTCGTTTAAAAACAAAATTCAAGCCTGAAAATTCATTCAGTTTATGAGCATTTTACTCAGCATTAATTCAGGTTACAGGATCATTTTTTCATGCTAAAATTATACTCCACTTAGCGCGAGCTTTTCATGGCGCGCCACCGACGGATGCAGTGGACGTGGGCTGCTTCAGTACAGATGGAATATTTAAGGTTCGTCCGCGCTGAAGCCAAGAGGCTGCTCTGGGCCTGAAAATATTCCTTAGAGTTTTCCTGAAAACACTGTGTGCGCTGCACAAACAGCGCCATTTTTTATTCAGGCAGGTCCGGGAAACGGTTCTCGCCTTCGGACGTTTTATGTAGCGACGTCGGGGAGGCTTTATGACCGCTCTCGCATTAACGGCACTAGAGTGGGGTGATTTCGGAATCTTATGTTTTATCAATTGAATAAATCTCACACAAACAGCCCGTGCAGCTTGCTACCGAACGTTACCAACCGTTTTTGCAGGATTAAACTGCATAATTTTATTGCGCACTGCATTTTATTATCGGCAACTTGTATAAAACAGTTACCTTCTTAGTTTTGAAATACGGTCACTTTCTAATAAACTACTCTTATATTTTTTTATGTACACACATAAAAAATGATTGATCGCATATGTGGATACTATGACGTACGCTGTTTAAATATGGCTAAGCGCTTTACGTAGACTGTTATATCTATATTATTAAAGCAACTATACTCGTACAGCGTAATATTTATGCATTGTATTTTTAAAAAGACCACAATAAGTGGAGTGAATGGATCGACATTGTATATTATAATTATTACCAACGTATTGTGCTAAGCTATGTAAGATATTTTGAGAGATATACTTAAGTGATAACTTATAAATTTGCTTTATTTTGTAACAATCGTGCACCTTTTTTTAAATTTGAAATTATGTTTTTAAAATTTGATTTAAAATTTTATTAATGCAGTTTCATCAAGGTAGTTGCATTATAAAACACAAGCAGTTTCACTAAATGCGTTTTATTTGAAGTAATCTTGGTATCCTGAATTTATCTATAGTACAACATATTTTTTAATATTAATAAAATTATACATTGTAAATTTTACATAATATAAGTGATTCTAAAGGTAATTAAAGACTTAATATAGAGCCAGATTTATTATTTAATATGATTGCCGCTGCTATGACATACTAAAGATGTAATCAATATTATTTATAAAAGTGTGGTGTTTATTTTACTAACATTACTTTTAACATTATTTTTATTATCAAATAGATATACGTCTTGTCTATTTAATTAAACTCTAGGTAATTGGAATGTCATGTTTCCTTTAATTCAAGTTATTATTAGAATGGGTTTATATTAGAGCTATTTTACGAAACCTTTTTTATTCCCTACAAAAGGAATCAACGATTATCTATTGATATCAGCTTGATATAGCTCCTTAAAGCGGATGCCGTAAAGCCTCTTTTGTCTATTATTTTGGTTCGCTTGCGTGACATCTACATCGAATGTTAAGCGGTGTTTGCATACGCCAAAATAATTGTTATGACAGTTGGCCTATTGCCGGTTGGTAGGACTGTCATATTGGCAGTTGGTACCGTGGAGATGTGAGATCGCGCCGTGGGCTGGCAGTTGAAGTTTGACTCGCGCCCGTCACAGTGCGCGCGTCCTGTGCGTTCGCTGTGGCGGGCGACGTTTGTGACAATAAACAAATAATATGTGAAACAAATTGTTTATAATGTGAACCTGATCCTGCATCCTTCATCCAGTTAATCGATGTCCTAAATGGAAGAGGAGGATATCACTATTCATTCGTCAATATCTAGCCATGTCCCTAAATTTTCAATTGCGGTTCATCTTATCCTCTACACTGGTGGTTCTCAACAAGTGGGAATTTCCACTCTCAGGGCTAAATTTTAAAGTTCTAAGGGGTAAATGTGGAATGGGGTAAATGTGGAATGGGGTAAATGTGGAATAGGGTAAATGTGGAATGGGGTAAATGTAGAATGGGGTAAATGTGGAATGGGGTAAATGTGGAATGTGGTAAATGGAGTGACTAAATGGGAAGAAAAAAGAGAGAATAAGTTCGAATAAAGTAAATAGCTTTTTTTTCTGGAAAAGATATACATATAATGTACTCGTTGGAGCTCCTGAAGGCAGTGTTAACATGAAATGAGGCAAAAAACATGGCAACTGACACAACTTTACTACGAATTATAGTAACAACGACTTATTCGCTTTAATTGTAAACATAATCCGCTTAACGGAGCGCAAATGCAATAATGATAATAAGTAATAAAACAGCGTTTTTTTTGTTAATATTTTTACGACAGTATAAAAGCCTTCGTATTTGAGTCATTCACTTACCTTAATGAAAAAAAAAATATGCTTTTTCAACGAGGAGGTAAATATCGTACTTTGTTATTTAAATAATTTTGTTCCCTTTTGAAATTTGGTTTCTAGAAACTGTCGAAAGTGTTAATGTGAGTATAAAAGGTTTGTGTGCCACTGTTCTATACGATAATTTATTATTCTATGAAACGATACCTTTTGTAATGGCTCATCTATTATTGCTACGAATAATGTGCATTGGTATAAAGAAACATTAAAAAATATATGTGGGGTCGAATAAGTTTTGTCTTCGTCAAACCAGCCTCGAATGAAATGATGAAAAAGGCGTACAATATAATAAGAAATAGTCCCTCTCATAGGATATCAAACTAATGCTAATTAGTCGTCTACAAATCGTTTGGTATATGAATCTCGTTTCTGTTTAAGCCATTATATACAGAATGCACCAGAAGTAACGAGCATTGCCATTTAAAAATATGATAATATTTTTTAAGCAATTCTAAATTTTACTTTATTAGCAACAAAACTTAATACTTACTTCAATCTTAAATCTACTACAATCAATTGATATAATGTTTTTCATAATTTTTTTTAAATAAAATGAAGTCATTTTCGTCACTAAATTCAATATTTTATCAACCCCAATCTCAAAATTACTATTCATATTTTATACAAAAAAAATGTTTTTTTTCTATCCTAACCCTCTATAAATGCAACATAATGCGTTTTTCAATATTTTTATACCTGTATAACGGGGCATCGTAAGTTCTCGGAATTTCACCTCACGATCAATGAGGTTCTCAGCATAATAAAGGAAGATAGGCATTTATTAAGAACCATCTTAGAGAGGCGAGCCCAATGGATCGGTCACATCATGCGCCACAATGGTTTTCTTCACAACATTGTGGAAGGGATGGTTGAAAGAAGATATTACAGAAGGCGCCCTAGACGGGAGTATTTGGAGTAAGTGTTCGGAGACATGAGTTGCAGCTCTTATGCAGAGTTAAAGAGGGTTGCAGAAGATCAAAAAGAGTGGAGATCAACCCTTAGATTGATACTATAAAGAAGAATGTCAAACATTTGAACTTTTTTTTTTAATTTTCCTTCTTTTATTACAGTGATACATAATTTTATTTACCTGATATGGGCTATATATTCTATATGCATTTAATTTTTAATCATGCCGTGTACCGTTAATAAAAGATAATTTAAAAAATGTACACACGACAGACGATTTAATATAAGAGATGTCAATCAACCTAATTGATAATTTATTAACTTTATTATATATAATATTCTTTAGACCATTTAAACGCTAAACAATACTTTAATAAGCTGATTTTTATAACCATTTTCTAGGAACTTACATAGGAATAGAATAAAATTTATTTTATAAAGTCAACATTTTTTTAATCACTTATCACATTTATTCATAAAAGTGTCAATGAAGTATCTAATGAAATTACTTCCGAGAAGTCTGTGGGATAATCTCGTTGGCGTAATTGTTTTCACCGTAGCTCTCTCACACATAAGCCGGTGGTTAAATCGCGCACGGGAAATGCACCTCAGACGACGAATCCTCTCTTTATGCTGTTCAGGCCTGCATCGACCTGTCGCGAAGCGCCATTTCCGCTTGCAGGGCTTTCAGGTTTCAGTGGCACTTACCTTCAGTACTGAAACACTGAATTGCTGAAACACCGGAGCACTGAAACACTACAGCGACGCCGGTCATAATGAATTTCAGCGAATTCAAACACGTGCATTAGATTAATGAAATGAGCGATGGGCGCACTAACATGCACTGCGCTTTTAACAAATAAAAGACTTTAATGCTTTAGCAATTGGTTCAACGCTTACTTCGATGAAACCAATTGAGTTTCTACAACACAATACTTTATTTTAATTTTATATTATTGTTATACAACAACTTTGTCGTAAAAAAATCAATCTTATAGGTTATTTGATAGTATTATTTGAAGTACATGCATACATATGACTATTCATGTTTTTAGAATATTTGCTTGCCAATACTATTGGGGCACCACATAATTTTATGGCAGCAGATATAGACTATCATATGCACCAGTAAGAGAGTGGACATAACCTGCCAGAGACTATGCCTCTTGGGAGAGGGATCAGACTGTTTAACCAAATCGCCTCGGATGTTGATATATTTCACGTAAGAGAGGCCCAATTCAGACAAGAACTCTAAGAGTTTCTTTGGAGGGATAATTGGTTGGCTTCGTCTGTCTGATAACCATAGGGACCTTCTGTTGCTTGTCTTTATTGCTTTGTTCATAGTACTTAATCATAAGTACCTAATTTTGTATATATTGTATTTTTTATTTGTATTTTTATTGTACTTCAGAAATGCATTGCGTTAAATAATTTGTAATGTTTCTGAAAGGCAAAATAAACAAAATTGAAAAATTGAAATTGAATATAATGATGATATTTTTTGGTTTCTTAATTTTTTATTTAGAGGAGCTTAGCGATAAATTAAACATATTTTATTATTTTACTCATTCAAATGCTACAAACATTTTTTTTCTATCACTGCAGCAACATCATGTGTGGATTTCATGATGTTTGTATTTCTTCATTTTGATAGGTAGATTCCTGGTTTTATCATGTGTCGTTGGTTGGGTTAAACTGCGTAAATGATCTTGGTCTCACGATCATTGGGTTCCTTAATCATCCCAATATCCTTAAAAACTACGATTTACATTTAACCCGAAGCATGCCTTGGGTATTAAATTTTTCGTCTGATTTATTCCCCGTGATCCTTTTCTAAAAGTCGTTGAGAAACAAATATAATCTCCGATAAATCTTATGTTAGGAAATGTCATGGAACAAGGAATGGACTTGGAAACTGCTCTAGATATGGAAAAGATATGAAACTAAAAACAGTAATATTAATTTTTTAATTTTTATCAGAATATTACTTTATTATTTCAATATTCCAATCCACTTTTATAGATCATTGACTATATTACAACACTATTATTACTCAAATATACATATACTATACATAAAATTCTTTTTTCATCGCGTCAATCCAAGCACAAAAACAATTCATTCAGTCTATAGTTTGGTTCGAGACCCGAGTGGTACTTACTAAAATGAATAGACTGCCGGAAAGTTATAATATTAAGCTTGTGAATAAATGAAGACTGATAGAATAATAATAAAAATATACATACTTTGAATATATACTATGGCGACATCTGTCGTACGATGATAACAATGATATAAATACTAGTTTCACCGCAAGTCAGTCTGGGCATAGCAATAGCGCAGTTCGCTGAGCGGTATGAATACCTGGGCATAGTTGGTTTCCAAGGTCCGCGGTTCGCATCCCGCTTCTGCCGTTGTTTTTGTGCTTGGATTGACGCGTTGAAAAAAGAATTTTATGTATAGTATATGTATATTTGAGTAATAAAAACAGTAACATTATTAAAAATATAATGTGTGATTTTGAGTTGCAAATGTCACAGTAAGTCATATTATCTATTTTGTCTTAATTTATTCATCCCAACAACTCACTGTATACAACAAACTATGGCTTCATTTTATTTAAACACATTGTTCATACAGATGTGTACTTGCGAATGCCTAGCATACCGTCACGAGAAACAAATAAAAGTTCACTTGGAGCGTGATGAAGTTAACAGGGCCATTAAATGGGGATAATTCAGTTTAATATTCTGTTGAGTCTAATCAGAACTGAGCTTTTGAAAGCACATACGTACAACTTGGGTAAAACTTTCTTCTCAAACGTAATTTGATGTGAAAATCATTAGAAGTTTTTTCCAGCAATGATCTTATGAGACGCTTTAACGCTCACTTGATTTAATTTATTTTTGTTGATACTCGTTATGAAAAGTGACATTTATTAAAGTATTGCAACAAAAAACTAACGTCGCAATAACATCACAGTTGTACTCGTCAATTTTTAGCAGTAAACAATTATGGTAAAAATTTAATAAAATAACGTTTGATTGATAAATATTTCTTTTGTGACCGAGAAAATACGACGAAGCTATTATATATAAATCTACAGATATAATATTTATAATCATTAGCTTGGATCTGTCTAAATTTAAACGTGCGTCTCTTGCATTATTTTGTATCCGTTTAGATCATCCACTTTCCGCATCCAGCTTTTTTATTGCCATCAGTCCATCTTAGTCACATCAAAGTTATTAAATCCGTCAAAAGATGTGTCTTTTTCGATTGTCATTAGACTATATATTTTGTTGCCATAGCGTTCATCAATAAATAAATGTGTGAGAAGTGTGTTTTGTTGAAAAATAATCATACCTTGGACAACAATTTTATTTAACTATAATGATCAGTTAAGAAGTTAACTGATATTTTTTGTATAACATTAATAGAATAACCTTGAAACAATAAGCGAGAAGAAAAGATAAAAAGAAAGGTACGTAAAAAAAAATTAAAATATAAATTTATAAAATGAATTGAACGTTTTAATAGATGATTACGTTTTAAATAGAGACAATACTCGTTATTCGATAAATTAAGAAGATATTCTAAAAACAAAAGGAATAGAAAAAATAATATCCAATTACTATAAAAAATATTACAATTCTATAACAATTTGAAAAAAGGAATTAGCTTTATGGATCTAGTCTCAAAGTTCGTTTAATAACCCTCTAAAACTAAATTCGCTGAAATACGCTCGGCTGAAAATCATCTATTTTTAAATATTAAAATACATAGAGTCTGGATAGTTCTCATTTACCACATGGCTTGTGAGGCGAGAGGAATTTTAAAATCGAGGCTCGATGGCTGGAAAATTTGCAGACTTTTGCGTGGAGTCACCACTACGAGAAAGCTCTCTGTGAAGCAAAAGCTCGGTAGCGGAAAGCTCGGTTGCAGTGATTCCTAAAGCTTTCCATATGAAAATTTCCATTATATTTATTTGTGATGCATGAAACTTTTGATAAAACCTTTTTTTACTTTTAATATCATTGCACGAAAAATACTCCTGATAATTTGTACTATGTAGAGAGTTATTATTTATGAAAAATACTAGTTTTTTTATCATAATATGTCTTTGTAGATTTCGTAATTCAAATTGAAACACTTTTTACTTTATAGAGCTGAGAAAAGAGCCACTATTTAATGAGGTGATGAAATAATACAAAATTATTATCTTTAGAATTAGTCATTTGTTAAAATTTGCAAAACAAATTGTTATTTTTACTTGTAATAAACCGTCTACAAATTGTCATTTAAGTATATTAGGTACTTATTGGCAGTTCTAATGGCATTAAATATCAACTAACTTCTAGGAACTGAAATAAAAGGAAGGTATTATTAAATGCAATATCTTTTATTATCCGTAGAACAAACTATAAATAGGTCAATTTTTATTTCTTAACCGATTAATGAACGAAATAGTTGGACGCTCTTTTTTAATTTTATTGACAATATAATAGCCACATAATAAATGCTTTTTTTTTTATTTATTCATTAAATATAAAAATAAAAAATCACATATTTTTTATTTGATGAATCAGATTTTCTTAATTTTTCACCAGCAACTGACCATGTCTATGTACAAATGCATTTATTTCATTTTATAAACCACAATGATGCGAAATTTATCAATGAATATTACATTACAATTCGATATTTCCCGTGAAATTTATATTGTATTTTATACTCTTGGAAATAAATACTTTTACTAAACGAGTATTATTAAGTATTTGACTAGAATCAAAAAGTATATATTAAATGTAATAATATTTTCGTGTTATTTTAAATGAAACATTATTAGATTAATTTTATATGAGAAATCGACATCATCCGTGGCCAAATGGTTAAAATTATAAATTGACGTATACGTTAATAAAAATGTAGAGTTCCTTGATTGGTTAGGCTTTCTTCTTCATTAAAACGTTACTCAACTTTTCATTTTAATAATTACACTAGGCGTTTCACACACCAGCAGTGACGCTTAGCAACCTCAGACCACTCTACGGAGTCGCATAGCTTGAAAATCTCTGCGCTCTTTGGAGCCGCTATATGGACAGTACACTCTTATAATACAGCAAGCACACTTTATTAACGGATATTAAACGTCGGGGAAGAGATATCAACTTTACGACTCGAACTTCGCAAAAGTGGTCTACCGGTTAAAACGCTCGACAGTCATCGAAGCAATCACAAAATAAAATATCAACAAACTGAATAATATTTTTCAATAAAATTTCAGCTATCATAATCTTTCCATTATACTTACTTAATCCGCCTTATTTTTCCACAGCTCCATTAATTACATTCTATGTATAGCTTCTGACGCTTTTCCTAGAAGGTGAGTTTTCTGAAATATGAATAATAACGTAAATGTTGTTTTTCCTCTTCTTCGCCATCCGAAAAACGTCCTATCAAAGTTTAACTCCGTCTTTTAATTGATTGATGGAGATAAACTTATGTCCACTCTATTATTTTATGATTCTTCTTTATTTTTATTTGAAATACACATTATAATCAATATATCCGGTTGGTAGCGGGATTACAAGAATGCTAATCATATGTTGTATTAAATAAAAGGCATCTAGAAACGACACTAGTTTTCAAATAACAGTAAGAACTTTTTGTTTCTAGTGTGGAAAATATGTGAATTACTGAGAGTTCAATGAATTTTCTCAGACTGTTTGTTGGTATTCTCAAGCAGGATATGTCTAAGTAAAATATGGGGTGAGATATCGTACTTCAGAACGTACCACTGAACGTAATTCTAAACGTACCACTGCACCAGCGCAAGGAGATCTAATCCCCGGTGGGTAACAATAAAGAAAATATTGAGGCCATTTCGGAAAATAAAAATACTCCTAAAGCCTTAAAGATAAGCTGTTATTTCCAGTGGTGCTTCGTTATACGTTATACTCAGCGTAGTAAACTGCAGTAGAAAGTGCCTTTCTATTTAACAGATTATATCGGATTGTTACTTAAACTCGAGTTATGATTTATACCTAAAACCAGCAAACATGTTTATGTTGTAATTTTGAAGTTGCGGAAACTTTAGCTTTGAGAAATAATGTGACATTTTAATTTGTAAGAATGAGAATAAATATAAATAATTCAATAATAAGTTGGACCCATTGCCAATAGAGACGAGATTGTCTTATTGAAAAGTAATTTGCATACTTGCTGAGTAAAAGCTATTGTATAAATTTGAGGCGTATGTTGAAATTATGCTCTAATAATCAATTTAGATGTATATAAGGCAGTTTTTCTTGGCATTGTAATTCTAGTTTGTTACGTGTTGTAGTAAATAATTATAAAGTACAAAAAATACTTTTATTAGTATATCTTTTATGGAAAAATGTCTTAAACGAGGCTTTCATTCAAAAATGATTTTTTTAATTGAAAACATCACAAAACCGAAATAAGATTGTAAATTTTAAACTATCTAAAGGTTATAAAATAATTTAGTTATAAAATCAATTTAAGCAGTAAGAACATCTCCGAAAGGGTAAAAAATCTGAGCTATTTTTATGGTTATCTCATTACTTAGTAAAATGATTTCTATTTTTTTTTCTCATTGATCATTTTGTGCATATTATTTCTCAAATTTATAATAATAAAATATGATAAGACTAGATTTACTTTATAATTTCATTTTGATGTAATTATCTTTGAATAAATATTATAAATAAGATTATATTATATTTTTAAACACCAATGCATTTATTTATTTTATAATGGTTTGTGTTTCAGTTTAGAAGAACAAGACTTCTGTATAGTGAAGGAGAAAATCTTAACAATGCTATCAGAAGAGCGTCTTCCAATCCCCATTGTGAGACATTAACTGAACTCAACCAACTGAAAATAACAAAGAATAAAACTTAGACCACGCGAAAAAAAGTTCCACCGGATAATGTGATTATAAATTTATCTTTGATAATTCTTAATATTGTAAAGATATGTAGAGTAAATATTAATTTAAATTTGAAAAATCTTTAAAGGCTTTAGTTATAAATTCGGAATCTTTAGATGTCAGAAAATTAATGAAGTTATTACCTTTGTCTCAGTTTTTCGATTCTGTAATCATTATTTTGTATTTAAAAAGGTCCTAATTAGCCGTATTTGCATTTCAAGAAATTAACAACTTGCTTGAAAAGTCACTATTTTTTATAGTTAAAGTTCTACAACGAAGAAGAAATGGGTTTTTCGTCTATTAATCTAGTGGTTATTATAATTTATTCATAACATTATTTACAAAATGAGAAAATATGTTTGAGTATTTGTTATAAAATACTTGAAAATAGAATTAAATATATTATTAAATGTAATTATTTTTTCAATTTCTTTTGGCTGTAATATTGGTGGAAATAAATACTTGCTCTAAACTTTTTTATATATTTAATATATTTATATATATATTAAATACTCTGCTGTATTCATATAATATCTGAATATGCCTCAATTGACAAGTATGTTGTATGCTATGAAAAAGAGATTGCACAATTATTTTTTATTTCATTTCATATCAATCCGCCCTACCATTGTTTACACAAAAGTTCTGCTGAATCACTCGCTCCCTGGGGGGACCTGAAACGGCGAAACAAAAAACTGAAATTCCAAAACCTATTACAATAAATGTCTATTATCTTCAAATTTCACAAAAGCCCGCGGATGTAACGGTTTACTTTACAGGGCTGTTTATTCCTTTTGCGGAGAGCAAGAGAGAATTCTCCAGAACAATAGAAAATTTTTACACGCAATAACGAAAACTTGGTTATTCCACATTAAACCTTTTAAATTGGTAAAGTTTTTCAGGAGGCTTCGCTGGGGGTTTTCTCCCGGTCTCCTTTGGATGTTTTCAGTCTTTCAGCTCATCTACTGTGGTGTTGGGGTCCGCCTCGGTGACGTGACTGGACTGCAAAACCTGAATCCTTGCGGAATAGTTGGCGCTTGGGCAGTTTGTTATGTGTCGCGGGCGGACCGCCAAATATTTGACCGGGTCATTTTTCAAGCGTGTGTCACGTTAGTTAAGGAGCTTATTTTATTATGAAGAATGAAGATTTACGATGAACAGATATAAAAGTTATGAGAAAAAAATATCGCATTTATTTTATTAGAATTAAATAAACGTTAAAATTTTACTTTGCTTGGATATGGCTCATATTGTATAAATATATAAGACTTTGTTTTCAGTTTTATCAACAAATGCACTTAAATATATGTAGATAATAAAATGTATAATTCAAAAAATTTAACAACGTCTTTTATGAAATGTAAAAGACACTCAATGTGATTTATAATATATTTAATAACACAGTTCTCCAAACTTTCCAGCCTTAAGGCCATACTGATAACTCTAGTATGTTCCGAGGGCCAAAACCATATTATCATTGTTGCCGGTGGTAAAAAGTGAAATAGTCCTGCCATAAAAAATATGTTCTCTAAAAGGAGTTTTCAAGTATGCCAGCTCTCCGCTGGCCGGACAAAATCTGTCCGCGGGCCGGATGTGGCCCTCGGGCCGTAGTTTGGAGACCCGTGTATTAAAACATGGTAAATTATTCATTATTTCTTATAAAATTATACGTCGACTTGAGGCCATCCTGCGGCTGAACATGTAGAGAAGCGCAACTAAGGAGAATACTTGGATTGCCCCGAAATAGGACCTAACTCCTGGACACGACCAGGAGTGGAATATATGGAGGTCTCTTAACAGATTTCGGACCGCAGTATGCAAGACGAGGACACAAATAAAAGCATGGAAGTTTTACAACGGACCGACTGAATGTGACTGCGGTGTGTGGAGCACAATCCTGTCACACATTCTGGAGTGTGCGCAGTGTCCGAGTAGCTGCATCAGGGAAAACATGATGATGGCCGGGAGTAAAGCCATCGACGTAACCCACTTCTGGGCAGACAGGATCTGACCCTATTGCTTCCAACACGATTATACTTCAAATTTTAGTAAAATGATACATAAATTTTTTCGGTATTTATTTTTAAAATTAAAAAACAAAAATATTCATATAATAATACCTTGAATCTTAATAAACTATTGCAACTTCTTATAAAAATCATTATAAAAGCATTAAAAAAATCATATTTCAAGTACAATTTATTAACAAAATTGAACTAGAATAATATTTACTACATTTTTAAGATTCATTCATATTTAAGTACAAGAGTGAATAAGATAGCTTTCAAGGCACTCAGCGGAACTGCACAGGGCTATTTGACAGAACTTATCAAGCCTTCAGGAATAAGCACGCGTGGAGAGACACTCAGATCGGCTAGAGCAAATAGAAGCACCCTGCAGCTGACGGGAGGTAGTCTAAGCACGGTCTTTGGCAATCGTGCTTTCAGCTACGCGGCACCAATGGCCTGGAACTCGCTACAGGAAAGCATAAGAGAGCTTAAAGCGGAGGCATCCTTCAGAAGCAGACTCAAGACCCACCTTTTTACTCCGAGAGGCAAGGAAGCGCTTTTGGATTGATCATTCGGTCATAAAAGAGCGCTATACAAATACTAATATAATAATAAATAAAATAATAAATAAAGTATTTTTGTGTATTATACTTGTATATACGAGTATTATATTGGCTGGTGCGGTGATGAAATTAAATAATCGTCATCAATACACAAATATACGTCAACTTACACGATCTTACTATGCGCATTATCTTATATTCATTAAACAAATAAAATAATTCAAAACAAATAGTTATGAATGAAATATTATAACTGTTTGTTTATAAATATTTATATGAATGAAATGTTTTCGTATTGAAAATAAATTCACGAAAAATAAAATTGATAAAAGTGTTTAATATAAAATATACTATCGCTGGCTGGTAGACAAATCATATCAGATTACCTTGACACATAACAAATGACAGCACAGGCAACGCGATAGGTGATATTTCTATTCAGAGCATTGAGGGGTTCGCTTCCTGAAAGATGTGTTCTACGGCGTAGCACCCGCTACGATGCGCCATGAAGCGTATACGAGCGCTACGATGAGGCATGCATTCACGGTATACTCATATTGAATACGCTCGCTTCATAATATTCAGTGAAACGTTTTTATGGTAAAACGAACGAGGACGCGTTATTATAAGAATTTAATTTCATTTTATTACTGCAGTCGCTTAAATGAAACATAAGTTATTGAAAACATAGTGGATATATGAAACTATTTAGAATTATACATAATAATTATACAGAATATAAAGGAGAGATGATATGAATAATCATTCACCGACTAAAACATTTATATAAGAATAAATATTTTTTCCGGTAAAAATTTATATCCACTGACTAAACTTTAAAAAAATAATCTTTTAACAGTGAAGTCTTAATCAAAACCAATATTTATTTCTTACAAATTTCAAATTTTTTTACAAGAGTATGTAATCAATTAAAAAAATCATATAAACGTACTCGGTGAAGCTTGTGAAAGCCAATCTGACTCGACATAAGGTGAAAAATATGGCGGGTGACATAACTTTCTAGCGGTGAATGTTTTTGACGAATTTATGCCTCAGATAGCGTTTTACACATGGAATGAATATTAATTTAAAAACTGTTCCCATAATATCATATATCATAAAAAAGTGCAAGAGAATCAATTACAATAAAAGCTTTTTTCAGGTTTTTTTCACAGCAGCAACAAACTTCTCTCTTGGGAAAGATGGTTCGGAGCAAGGAAACTCTGAAAAGATAAATTAAAAGATAATTCGATCAAAAGTTCCGCAAAACCTTTTTTGCGCAGTCCACTCCGTGAAAAGGTTTAAAGCTAAATTTAAGTTTCTACTTTAAAGCCGTCTCCTCTCGCCGAGTCAAGAGTCATTATTTTTTTCAGCTCATCCGGCGAACAAATCTAGATTAAATTCCTGAACACACAGTTTGGTTTCACGAAAACCAGTTGGTTTTCAGCGCAGATTACATTTCAAAGGGAAATTACTTGATTGTATTTTCGTCCCCAGGAATTAACAAATATTCAGATCTAATTTGCAAACCTACTTAAAGTTGCTACAGTCAACGGCCCCGAAAGCTTTCGACTTGATACCTGTTTTTGTTACAATTATAACAACAGGTGTTTTAATGGAGTTCACCCAGCTTAATTTCGACGATTGCTTGATAAAGTTTGTTCTAAGAATAGCCTTTTACGAGCACAGAGATAATTACATTAAATTGAATTAGACACTTTATTCTAATTAAAGAAAATACTTTTGTCCTAATTTTATGTTATAAATAAACATTTTTTTATCTGCAATAAAATTTGTCGATTCAACAAAGATAATTTTGAATTAGTGTTTAAAATGTAATTAAAGATCATCTTTTCAAACTCTGTTATTAAATTTCAAGTTTAGTAACTCCAACAACAATTTTTGAATAAACAGAAGTAAGTAATTAATATATCAAATAGATTAAATGTGTAAAAAATATATTATTTAAAAAAAAAGTTTGCGTTGAAAATGAAACCGAATTTTCCAGGTATGTGAATAAAAAGTGCTGAACGTGATTGATATTATAACAAGGTAAAAAATATTTATCTATTAAATATTTTAAATGAATCTCAAAGTGAATTTTTAAATTAAGTGAATTAATAAAATCAATGAAAATACTTTTATATTCACCAAATGCTTACCAAGCATTTTATTTATTACACTGAAATATAAAATATCTCCTTTTTGTGTGCTTTTTTGAGAATAATTATTACAAAAAATTAACACACATACACTAAAAATATTCGTATACATGCTAACATTACTTAATAGTTTCTTTTATAAAGTATTTAATATTTTAAAAGTTTTCATTTTTATTTAAATGTTTTGAAGCATTAAACATTGCATTAGGTGTACCTGTATATCTCTCATTGAAAGCGGCTCCAAAATCACCTTAAAGCGCTCAAAGCTTCAAAGCTCGAAAGCTTGGTCTCTGTGTCACCGGGCCAGTTCGTTACGCGGCTTGTTACCCCGCCCAGATCGCCTAGCAGAAAAAAACTTAATGAATCGAACCGGTCCACGCGAGGCTGTTTTTGCGACGTCTTTAGTGTACCGAAGAACGAGAAAAATGGGGGTGGAGTACAAGAGTGTGAGAGGTGAAAGGCATGGTGCGATCAGTATGCGCTCACGGGCCTCCATTAGAGCAACTTTTCCATCTTACGTGGGCAAATGGTTTAATCATTGGGAGCTTCAACCAAAACCAATTAGAAAACTTTCCCGGCTAGTTGCCGAGCTTTTTCTGCTCCGCACTTAGGAATGACGCGCGAGCTTTCTTCTCTCACCTGGAATATTGTGAACTAGACTTTTTCTGCGCAGTTAGTTTTTCCAAATAAAAGAATATTGTAATTTTTTAAAATAACGAGTAGTATTAATTAAAGTCAATGAACTTGTAACAGTATTTTGAGGATATTTTGGCGTTAAAAGTTAAGGTCGTTGAACAGTTAAAATGAACACAACAATGGCTACTCCGATTTTTGTAATATTTTTGAAATAATCTTATTTTTATTTGACAAAAGTGAATCCATATTGTATGTTGTAAAATACAGTTTTTGTTTTTCATAAATTCAAATATAAAATTGTATTGATTTCTTTATAGATCATTCAAATAGAATTTGCATGATTGTTAATTGAGATGATAATTTAAGTCTAGATGAAGATTTTAGAACCGATACGGAACAAAGCAGTCATCACTGTCTAATTTAAGATGATTATAACACACGTTTACTCTACTTTAGCCTTTGCAAAGAGATGTTGTATAATCAGCGTTACAAAAATATTTTCTTATAACACTGAAACATAATGTTATTGTTATATGGTATTGTTTTACAAGTTATTCCGAGTTTTTAATGTTTTTTTTATATACGTATATTACAAAAATTCCGATTAAAACAACAACATATATATTTTCTACATTTCAATGAACTTGCTTACACATATATTGTATATTTTTTCATTCTTTTTTATTATTACACATATTTAAAAAAAAGTAACTAAATAATTATTAATTTATGGTTTTTGATTTTTTAAATAGGATTCGTTACGAAAAATTCCAGACTGTAAGCATACAAAAACAGAATTAATTTATCAAACATGTAACAAATTAGCATTTAAATAACTTCTTAAAAACGTTTGATTGATGTGCGTTAGGAAATATTTTTGCGGTAACATAATTAACTTTTTAATGAATAATATATTAAAACTTTTTTATACTTATTCCAGTGAAACGTTCATTAAAAAAGAGAGATTTTTTATTAAATATACATAACTGAAAGTATTTTTTTTTAAAAAGGACAACATATTTATAACGCTGTAAAATAAGTATGTTAAACAGAGAGAATACAAGGTTTATTATTATTATTATTTTTTATGTAAGCGCATGCAGGAGAGCACAACCGGTCAAGACCAGTGAACTCTATGACGTTCAGCCAGGGAGGCTGGACGCTGCATGCGGGAAACGTGTGTTGTGTTCGTGTTTGTGTGTGGGTTGGGGAGATTGCAACTGTATATTTATCTGTTTCTTGAAGAGATCCAGATTGTAGGAAGGAGGAAACACAGACGCTGGAAGAGCATTCCATAGCTTACCGGTGGCATTAAGGAAGGAACTTTGGAAGCTGCCAGTTTTTGGTCGACATATATTAACCGTGTATGGATGTTCGGCAAGTGTAAGACGAGTTTGTCGGCTGTGAGTGGGTGCAGGAGGAATTAGTTCTTTAAGTTCCGAAGAGCAGCGACCGTGGTAATAACGGTAGAAAAGACAAAGAGAACCAACCTTACGTCTGTGTTCCATTGATTGTAGATTAGATGTAAGGGTGTTATTGTTTATCAAACGAATTGCTCTTCTTTGAACTGAGTCAATTAAGTTTAGAAGGTATTTTGGGGCTCCAATCCAAAAGTGACTGCCGTATTCAAGGATAGGTCGGATTTGTCCTTTATATAGAAGAAGAAGTTGTTTATCGTTGAAATACCGACGTGATCTATATAATACACCTAGTTTTTTGGAAGCGAGACCGGCTCTACACTTAATTGACTCGTAATATTTGACATTATTCGATATTGATAATCCAAGCATGTTGATGGAGCTTGCTTTCGGAAGAGAACAACCGTTGAAAGATACAGGATCCATAGCAGTCTTCTTGGTGGAGAAAGTACATGATTGGGTTTTTGAAATATTGAAACTGACGAGGTTGAGGTCGTCCCACCGTGAAACCCTTTCAAGAGACATGTTCATCTTCTCCACCAGAGATTCCCTAGCAGCAGATAGGTCCGAATGTTTCGGAGGTTTTTGGAAGATTATACTCTCATGGACAGTGCTGTCGTCGGCATAACAGTGAATGTTTGCGCATTGAAGCAAATCATTCACATGCAGAAGGAAAAGAGTGGGCGACAGCACAGAGCCCTGTGGAACTCCTGAGTTGATTTTATGGCAGGAAGAAGAAAAGCCATCTACGACAGTGATGATGCTTCGATCACTCAAGAAGTTTTCAATCCAGGAGCACAGGGAGGGAGTTAGTCCATAAGACGGTAATTTATTCACCAGACCGCGATGCCAGACTCTATCGAACGCCTTGGAGATATCCAGGGCAACAGCTTGCGTTTCTCCATAGCATTCGACGGATTTCCCCCAAGCATGTTTGACATATGCCAAGAGATCGCCGCACGATCGACTACGGCGGAAGCCATATTGCCGATCGCACAGAAGATCATTCTTCTCTAAGTAGTTTAGAAGTTGGCTGTTAATTAAACGTTCCATCACTTTGGAAAGTAGTGATGTGATGGCTATTGGGCGATAGTTTGTGGGGTCACTTCGGTCTCCTTGTTTTGGAACTGGGTGAACAAAGGCTTTTTTCCATCCCTGGGAAACAATACCACATCTAAAGGACAATCTGAAAAATTTGGTGAGCACAGGACTAAGTTCAGGAGCGCAAGTTTTTAATACCACCGCTGGTATGCCATCTGGGCCACTGGCTTTGTTGGTTGCTAATTGGAGAAGTTCTCGACGTACGGCTTTGAGGCTGAATTTTAAAGCCCCCATCTGCTTGCCACAGTGAGGAATGGATGGGGGGTTGGCCCCACCATCGTCGAGTGTGGAATTGGAAGCAAACAGCGAACCAAGAAGTTCAGCCTTCACTTTGGAGGCTAGAGCCAGTGAGCCATCGGCATTAGTCAGCGGTGGAAAAGAAGAAGTGCAAAAGTCGCTGCCAATAGAGATAGCGAGAGACCAGAATGCTCTACTACCAGCAGGGCAAGCGGACAACTTGTTGCAAATTTGTACATTGAACTTGTCTTTGGAGTCATTAGTGGTTTTATTGCATTCTTTGGAGGCTAAATTTTATGCTGCACGACTTATGGGGTCGTTATTTTTTCGTCGTTTGTTGTATGCGGTATTCCTGCGTTTTACGGCCTCGACACAGTCACGGTTAAACCAGCTTTTTAAGGTGGTGCCCATAGTTTTCGTGGAGTGAGGAATAAAACATTCCATTCCTTGGATGATTACATCCTCCACCAGATTGGCACATATTGAAGGGTCCTTATTTTTGAAGCAAATATCTCCCCACAGGTATCCTCCGTAAAATCCACGTAATCCGTTCCAGTCAGCCGACCTGTAGTGCCACACACGTCGCTTGTTTTGTTCTTTTGGTGGCAATGGAGCACTGATTGTAGTTGTTTTCACAAGGCAGTGGTCGGAGTTGCCTAGTGGCGCTTCGACCTCCACCAAGTAATCATTTGGCTGAGAAGTAAGAAACAGGTCGAGTAGAGCTGGACGATGTGATGCGATGTCAGGTTTACGGGTGGGGTTCTGTACGAGCTGTGCAAGGCCATAGCAAGACGCAAATAATTCAGCACAATTGCCAGCGGAGCTTGTCTCTCCCGACCCCAACCATGCAGTGTGGTGCACGTTGAAGTCGCCGAGAACAACAAATTCCGCTTGTGGGTACGAAAGCAAGAGACCATCAATGGTCTCACCCAGATAGTCGAAGAGTTTAGATGTTTCTGCTTTGGACATGTTAGGGGATCTGTAGAGTCCTGCATAAATCCTAATTCTCTCGGGGTCGTTGACCCTGATCCACAACACTTGGAACTCAGCTCGTTCTACAGAGCGGATTCGGTTGTAGTTGATGTCAGACCTGATAAAGCGGCAAAGACCGGCTTTGTAATGAAAAGCACCTTCCAAAGTATATTGCGGACAGTTGAGGTAACTATGGTCAGCAGGTCTGGCTATCTGTGTTTCTGTGAGGAAAAGGAGGTGAGGGCGGGAATTTTGTAGGTGGTGGTGTACTGCATTGATGTTAGCGTGCAGCTCTGTGATGTTGCAGTAGTTGACAGAGGACCGGCACGTGGGGTTTGTGTTATGCTGTATGGACTCATTTCTATTTGTGTTCATTGTCATGTTTTTTTTTGTGTGTTTATGGAATTGTATAGGGTAAGAGGGTAGGAGTCGGCGAGATAAGCACACAGTCCTCGCGGCTCCGGGTCAGGCCTAGTGCAGTGGAGGGCAGCGAGGTGGAGGACCCTCAGTGCTCCCCGCACGCAAGCAGTGGGACCCAATCCGGTCACTATCCGGCACACTGGATGCGGCGAGATTATACACCGGCTGGTGGGTCAGCCAACCTACGGTAGTTAGCCGCAGGTCGGGACCCTGTACTATCCGGATTATATTACTACCATTATTATGAAGGAGTATCTGTATTTAAGGAAATAATTAAACTCGTAATTACCTACTAAAATAATATGTATCCTTTGTAGTAATAAGAATTGCAATTTAACGTATTACAGTGATTGATAATAAAAAATAAAACACATTATATTATTTTATTATTGATTAAAAGAAAAAAAATTTAATAATTGGTAACAACAGCTTAGATTCATTAAATATATATATAAATTACATTGCACCAAAAATGTTTTATGAACAATAAAAACATTTTATATTCCACGTATTTCACTTGCAAGATCTCTGCGAAAATTTTCATATGCGAGTAGTAAATATCTACTAACACATAAATGATATTTACGTGGTGGTCTATTTCAGTGTTGGTGCATCTTATTCAGGGTATTCTGGATGAAAGCTCACGTTTCTCACTGCGAGGTAGTCGACTGTGGGAGGCTGGCTGAAGAGGTGATTACCTACAAATGCTGGCAATATTTGGATGGAATCCGTCGATATTATATCTTCTCCTATTTCTGATACTTTTAGTTCCATGAAAATTAAATTAATGTTATATTAAATAATGTTTTATATGAAACGTAATATTTGAACAGTTTATATTTTATGGATTTTTTTTAAAAATATTTATTAGAATATTATTTTATTATTTCAATATTCTAATCTACTTTTATAGATCATTGACTATATTACAATATTATTATTAATTAAATATACATATACCAAACATAAAATTCTTTTCAACGCGTCAATTCAAGCAGAAAAATTACGGCAGAAGCGGGATGCGAACCGCGGACCTTGGAAACCAACTATGCCCAGGTATTCATACCGCTCAGTCAACTTGGCTATTGCTATGCCTGGACCTATGAATAACAATGACATAAATACTAGTTTCAACGTGAGTCGGTCCAGGCATAGCAATAGCCAAGTTGGCTGAGCGGTATGAATACCTGGGCATAGTTGGTTTCCAAGGTCCGCGGTTCGCATCCCGCTTCTGCCGTTATTTTTCTGCTTGAATTGACGCGTTGAAAAGAATTTTATGTATGGTATATGTATATTTAATTAATAGTTTATATTTTATTTTTAATTAGTTTCATCATTATGTTTTTTTATCTATTTCATTCATTCAAACGAGTCTCCTTTAATATTAATAATATAAAGTTAATATAATATGCTGTTGTTTGATTTTGAGTATTATTTAATTTTATTACCTTTTTCCGTTAGAACCATTCAATGCCATTAAGTTAGGTATAAACTATAGATTATACAACTAACTAGATTCCATGATACATTAAAAAATATTGAGACCTTGAATCTAAGCAATATGAAAAATATCAGTTCTTAAATTAATATTATAATGAAATCATACAATATTTTTCGTTACTTATAAATTTTTTGCACATAGAATTTATTCAAAATATAATTTTGATATGCGGCGTGCACCTCAAACTTATGATGGACAATGTGACTTCGTAATGTGAAATTAAAACTATTTTTATTATTGTACGTATCGCATACTATTTTACGAGCACGTAAAGCAATGTATAACGCACACAAACTAACAGCATAATAAAGATCTTTGTTTATCACGAAAACATTTTACATATTACAAACTCAAAAATAGATAAACATGCTTACAAATAATTTGATATGTACTAATTACATCCTACACAACAACTCAAAATTGTTGTTTAGTATATTAAATATAATTGAATATCAAGTTTAACCGAAAAACATCGAAATTTTCCTGGGAGGATCTCTAAGCAAGTGGGTCGTATTATTTTAGGATTTGATCCAAAGACCTTAGGCCCAACAATGTCTGGGATTATCTTTACGTAATATTGTTTGTGTTTTCTACTTAGTCGGACACCCAAACATTTACCTGTGTGATGTGCAGTAAGTCCAGCTTAGCCCAGGCTAATCTAGATGGTTTAACTTTGAGGTTTACCTGCATCTGTACATGTTTGATTAGAATTTAGATTAGAGAATATTGCGGAAACCATTTCTGGCAATATTTGAGAAGAAATGAGTAATAGAAAAGTAATATTATTTGTCATTGAAATTATCATTTATCGTTATTAAAATGCATTGGAATTGCAAATAAAAACAAAGTTGTTTATAGATTTTATGGCAATTAATACAATCAAAAAACAGAGAAAAAAATACTAGACTTATTGTAAATGATGTTTATTGTAAATCCAATCGATGTGAATAACTATCGTTTGAATAAAGAAAAGACTATAAGACTATTGTGGCTTTTGGGTTTAGCCGTGTGTGGCGAATTTCTTCTTTCCGATATTTCGACTGCCATTGCAGGGGTCTTCTTCAGGGTTGATGATTTTGTTTTGAGTTGGTGTCAGGAGGTAGTTTAGCCGTTAGCCTAACGTACCTCCCCAAGCGTCATGTCGGGTAATCGTGTGCGGTGGTTATATTCTAAGGAGTGTACCTCCATGAACGTCACGTCAGACTGTGGATGTCCTTGCTTGTCTGTCTGAAGACCCCTGCAATGGCAATTTTTGGGGGCCTTGGGCCGGAAAGAAGGTCGCCGCCACCTGCACAATATCAAATCAAGCCATGAAAACCTAAGAAGTTACTATAAGACTAATTCAAATGCTATTGGTTTGGTGAGCAACACCATAAGATGTAAAAGTTAGTAGTTCAGACGTTAAAATTTGGACTTTTAGACTTTTTCTTCGAAGGTCGCTTTTAGACAAAATATAATTTGTATTATATTTTCCCTTAAACAAATATATCCAACCGGTCCAGACTTCTTTTGGAAAACGTTGATTTTTTTCGCTTAATCTGTATTGGACAATGCCATAGAACGTGTTCAGCGTCCAAGGCTGCCGCATGGGCAGTATTTATTTCAACGATTTTTAAATTTTGAAGAATTTTTTTAAATATGCCCAGTCATGAATTGACTAGTCCAGTGGTTTGGAATATGCCACGGCATCTCCATTCTATCGAGGACATATACTAAACATAAAATTCTTTTTCAACCTTTGAGCGAGGTCGACCATCTGCTCTGCCATGTGGGATGCGAACCAGTCGGACCTTTTTTGGTTTCTTATGTGATCTTACCCTGCGGAGGATCGGCGAACTGCCCCGACCTCCGCAGAGACTTGCGTTGAAACGTATTAGCGGCGCTCACCTGCACTTGCAGATCCAACGGCAGATGTCGCTATAGTATATATTCAATATGTATATTTGGCATTATTCTATAGGTCTTTATTTATTCACAAGTGGGGTTCTTTGACCGCCCCGGTAGTCTATGAATTTTAGTAAGCTCAACCCAGCACCGCGCCGCATATGTCATGGTGCTGAGAAAATCGCATCATACACTGAATGGATCGAAATTTGAGTTCTTATAGTTCCGACTCGGACTTCATAACCAATCATTCCGCGCCTTATCTACAACATGGATAATTTTACCTTCTTACCATACTGTCTCAAGGAGATATTTTTTATGATTTTTTAATTTTATTAGAATATTTTTTTTATTATTTCAATATTCTAATCTACTTTTATAGATCATTGACTATAATACAATATTATTATTACTTAAATATACATATACTATACATAAAATTCTTTTCAACTCCAGTCAATCGAAGCACAAAATAACGGCAGAACAACGGGATGCGAACCGCGGATTATTCTATCAGTCTTCATTGGGCCAAGAACGGCACCCTGAGGACATTCACTACATTTATTCACATTTTATGTATAGTCAGCGAAAATTTTTCGGTTTTGGAAATAGCTCTGTAACAATATAGCCGAATCTATAAAGTATATTAGACCATTGGAACCAAAAAAAAAATTCTAATAAATGTCCAGAAAGAGTCAGTTGTTGTCTTGATTGTCGAAGAATAAATTATCCATCAGTAACACAGGAACTGATTCTTTATAAAGCATATTTGAAGTGGCTAGATGTGATTCTAGTTTCTATCCATTCAGTCAGGATTTTGCCGAGGACTGGCAGAAGAGTGATTGGACGATATGCTTTAGGGTCGGTGCGGGTCTTGTCTCCGGGTCTTGTCTGAATAAATGAAGACTGTAGAATCTTCCAAAAGTCGGGGAATACTTCCTGTTTGGATGCATAAAGAAAGAAGGTTTGTGATCTCATATTTGGAATGATATAACCATTTTGACAATACGATTATCAATACGGTCCTGGTGCTTTGCCAGGTCAAGGGGCGAGATTCACCGATTTCGCTCTCTGAAGGGGCGTGCACGAGGGCGTGTCAAGAGGCAGTGCCGATACACGCCTAACCTGCAACGCGTGATCGTCGTCTGAAAATGGGTCGTCCTTTATGTAAGGAGTCTACATGGGCGCCAGCCGTAATAATAATAATTATTTTATTTTATTTCGGAGTTACCACAGACACTTGATCTGGCGATTTTATAATTCAAAAACATTTGTATCCCAAAATAAATTAAATGTTTTAATAAACACACGTAATGTTTTTATCGTTCTTAAACAAAACTTATAGTCAAACATTCTAAAGACTAAAGCAAACAGAGTCCCGCAAAAGGACTGGTATACTTGCCAGCTGGTAGTTGTAGCACCAACAAAAGTGCTATAGTTTTTTTTATATGTATATTTTTATTTTTTTATTATTCAATCAGTCTTCATTTATTCACAAGCTTAATATTATTACTTTCCGACAGTCTATTTATTTTAGTAAGTACCACTCGGGTCTCGAACCAAACTATAGACTGAATGGATGAGAAACGACTGCTTATAGGTCCGACCCGGACTTTATAACCAATCATTTACCTGTGTTACTGATGAATAATTTTACCTTCTTGATATTGTCTCAAGGAGACATTATTATATGGTTTTAAAAAAAAAAAAAAAAACCATATAAAAAGTGATAGTATTATATTGAATTGTAAACCCATTCCAAACGAATAATAGTAGCGATTCTTATCTATATGTGGTGTTCATCCACCGCATCGAACATTCTAAAATCCATTAGTATTGGGAATTTCCAAGCGTTTCTATATATAGAAAAACTGTTTGATATTGTGTACTGTTCGACACGAAAATAAAATAAACATTAAGACACATCGTTTAATAAAACTGAAATTCATAAGCACCACAATTTAAATTATTAATTTATTGGAGAACTGAAAGTACTTTCCACTTCATTACGCTCGCCGTGAGAAGTTAATCAAATTAAATTAAGTTCCGTGAGTCGGCTCATGTTTTGTATGAGAAGCGATCAGTCATCTGCGCCATAATCCACGATACGCGTCAAAACGATTGGCTTTTGCTTTATTGATGAATATGAGTTAGAAAGTTCAATAGGCTTAGAAGTAATTTGGTTTACGGTTAGTACTTCATTAATCCACCGTGATATTTAATGTGACTTTTTGTATGTTCTTTAAACTTATTAATAATATATTTGGTTAATTGTACAAAATTTATAGCTGTCAAGCTGTGAAAATCGAAATAATCCTAACTGTATAATTTTTTTTTGTTTGCTCCCCGATAACAATATCGAATTGATAATTTTCAACAAATATTTAATTATTAATTAATTATTAAAGAATATTCCACGTCTTTTTATTGGGTGACGATGTGCAGCGGCTTCGTCGAGTCACCATTGCAGAGTCAATCAAAAAATAAGTGGACAATTTTATAAAATCTAAGGTGTAAGTGAGTAAGTGAGTGTTGGCTGTGAGATGGGTATTTTTTTTTATGTAGACACATACAAGAGAATACCGGCAGATGGTGATAGTAATTCTGAAGTCTCAGCTGTGGAATTCTATGATTCTTACCATGCTGCATATGGCTAAGCGCTGCATGTAGAGTGCTGTTCCGCCAACGTCATAGATTACAGCTCGAGATTCACGCATCGTCCTTATTATTACAAGAATTTACTATGAATGGGTGGTCTTCACGGAACGACTTTCGTTTACCACCAATTAATTTAATTAATAGGCTATGACTGGCATTTTACGGGTGAGGGATCAAATACAAACCAAACTATTTTAGAGCTCAGAAATCATTTTTTTTAAATCTGTCAGGGATCGAAGTCGCGATCTTTGGCTTGGAAAGCAAACGCTTTGACCATTGAGATGGGTATATTTATTATCATGTGATGTAATGCATAACGGGAGGCAATTATGGTAGGAAAATTTTGATAAATCATATTTTATTTACAAAGGCAAGTAAATAACAATAAAGAGTATCATTACAAGGTAAAATAATTGTAATTCATTTTATTTCATCATCTGGACGTAATGAGATGTCTCCTGATGGTAAAACTTGCATATACCTTAAAAATATCTTAGTATACAATAAGTCTCATATTACTCAATCCAAAAGACAAAAACTCAAATTTGTACGTAAGAATAGTGAATAATTTATTTTATATATAAACTCTCTATATTTCTTATAATGTTATGAAAACGTATGACAATTTTTTAAAAGTATACATTTTATGAAACGGGTGATGTTTTTAAAAGTGGAACGATAAGTTAAAAATATTTTTCAGATAAAAGTATCCTTTCAGACTTTCGAACAATGGAGTAACGATCACGTCTGCAGGTAATAATACCGATTTCATCGCCGGAAATGAGGGGAAATCTACGTGACTTCGGGTCCATTGTGCTTAAAAATAATGATGACATCCCGTGTTCATATGGGCTAAATGAATTTCCTTACATTAATTCGAATCGATCTTTCGGTCTTTCAGGACGGAAGTAATAATACCCATTTTACGTCTGTGAAGCCTGAAAAGTTGATTTAATAAAATTTATATGATTAATTTAAGCAATATAAAAAATAAATCTTTCTCAATCAAACATGAAAAAATATAAATTAATATTAATGTTTTAATATTTTATCCAGTACTTTGTTTTTTTTCGTGTGTAAAACTAGCAAAAATAACGATCACTGATAATTGACACTGAATTTGTGTCTGATTAACTCACAAGGAACTGTAAGCACTTTTATGACTGTGAAAAACTAAGGTACCGAAGAAAATGAAATCACGGTCTTCAATCATGCTAATAAATGCCGTGTTCAACGTTATACACATAATAAAATGCGGTAAAAAGTATTAATTAAGTTATTAATTAATTTTTTGCTCGTTTATTATTTTAATTTATCAGTGTTTATAACAGTAAGTAATGTGGGTTTTTCTCTATGATAAAAATGCAAAAAAGTATATTTAATTATAATGGAAGCAACAGGGATAATGTACATATTTGTTTGAATTTCAATATTCAGAAATGACCTGGGCCAAGGAAAAAAAGTGTCTGTTAAATATCTTAGGTTTACAAATTATTTCCAATTTATCAATTTAATCTTTCCAACGCTAATAATTACAAAACATTTTCTTCGTTATTGCATTTTTTGATTGATTGCATTAATCATGTTCGTAATAGTTGTAATTATTTTTCCTGCATGAGTTATTGCTTATTGCTGGCTATTATTCTTCAAGATCCGTATGTGTGCTTGAAAATAATGAAACATACATTAGGGCATACTGTGCTTCAAAGAATTGTTGTATGTTTCCCGCCGTGAGGCACAACTGAGCTTCGAAATAATGTTTATTCACTTGAGCTTTCAAATAAATCATCGCAAAGTTGCGATGTAAACCAGAAGAACGTCTCAAATGAAATATGTGCTTCATACAAAGGAAAACAGACTTATTAAAAAACATTCGTTACGTCAAACTTTGTAGATCTAAGGATGCTTTTTGAATATATATAAATTAAGTTTCCTAATGACTGTGACTGTTAAAAAATGATAATCTCAAATCAGTCTTATGTAATATTCAAAATGTATACTTAAGGAAATGGTCATAATATATTGAAAAAGAGTACATGTATGTACTCTTAATGACATACATCTTTATAAGATTCACAATAAATGAATGAGTTGATAAGAAGAATTCGTTTTTGAAAAATTAGCTGTATGCTGTATTAGTTGCATAATTAGTATTTATAAAAATAATGAAAAACAACAAAAAGGGTTTTTTCAGGAATTTACTATGAATGGGTGGTCTTCACGGGACGACTTTCGTCTACCACCAATTTTAATTAATAGGCTATGAATGACATTTTACGGGTGATGGATCAAATTCACACAAACCGGGGTATTTTAGAGCTAAGAAATCGATTAAAAATCCTTTTTTTTAAATCTTCGTCGGGGATCAAACCCACGACCTTTGGCTTGCAAAGCAAACGCTTTACCATTGAGCTATGACCGCCGGCATAAAGCCATGTTTGGAAAGCGATGGAAAATATTCAGTAAGCAATATAGGAGATTTAAAGAAAATTAAATCTATCAGTATATTTTCAAAAAAGTAACAAAGCTACATAAACTTTACTGGCCGGTATTTTACTTTTTCAAAAAAAGTAATACAAAAGCAGAATTTTGTAATAAAGCTTAAAATCATATTAAATGTTTAATTTGCTATGCTCCTGTGAATGATTTATCGTCAATATCCTTATACGGGAGCAAACTTTTGCTTTAGTTTCGCAAATAAATTAAACTGTTATTACACCTAAGCAGTTCAAGCGATATTAAGGTGGAAGACTCGAGTACCAGACCTAAATCATACGAGTGTTTGCTCACTCTCGTTCAAATACATCTCGTCCTAATAGTTGGCATTTATTACACCTACTAATTAGTTTTTCATGTTCTCGCGCAACCTTTTCGGGGTAAATATTCAAATATTTACTACGCAAAGAAACCTGAGCATTAAAACGAAAATAATTCATTCGGGGCGGTTTGTCCACCATTAGTGAAAAGTCGAATGTGTTCAGTCGGCATGTGTTGAGTGTATTTTAAATGTTTAAATGTTTGCGCAACGGCCCGCTTCATCATTAGCGTTTTAGAAGGTTTATCTTTTACAAATTAATAAGAGAAAAAATATATTTTAATGAATGGACCTTGTATGAGCGTTACATGATATACGAAAAATATTTTGCTTAAACATTCCTAGCGAATAAAATAAAATTGTTTTAATTGTGATAAATGTGATACTTAGAGACTTTTAAAATTACTTTAAGCATTGAAAAATAATAATTTTCAACGCTTTCAAATCTGATTACTACGGATACATTTTATTACCTCTTCTTAAACACAACATATTATATGCCCGAAAACAAATAAAAAAGACATGTTTGAGATTATACTTCTTTTGATATTTTTTTATATTATCATTAAAGTCTCTCTACAAAAATATAACTTTAAAGACATTTACTCCATTGCAACTTAATTATTCTTTATTATGAATATGGAATGATACCTTCACATAAGTATTTTTTATACACCTAAAGATCACATTCAAAGGTACTTATTTTACACTTAAACAATGTACGAAAATACCCTTTTCGTAACATTTTTAATAAAATAAGTTATATGTTACTTTAACCATTTTTTTTACTAATATAATGCATTAGACAATAAAAGTGTTTGATTATTGGTTTATATTAAGTAGTACACTTGTTTTTTTTGGCTTGCTTTAAGTAGTAGTTGGTCAAAATAGAAACAAGAACATGTTTTCGATTCAACTTTCGAGCAGCCCTTCGCAGTCGCCATATAAGTTTAAAATATTGAGAGGAAGCCTTTAAATTAAAAACGTTCTACGAATCGTAGCTATCATTTTCGATTACAAGATGGATGAAAAAACACTGAAAGTTTATAAGAAACATATTGAGTTTTTTTTGTAGATGAAATCTCTGAGTACCACTCATTTTAAAAAAGAAGAGTGATCGCTTTTCTTGAATCCAATGTTGAAGTCATCACAAACTGGCACTTAACAATACTGTCAGGTTTTATGATTCTTGTTTTGTAAAAAGTTCTATATAGAATATTTGCAACCAAAGTTTGATCGGGTATTAACTATGTATGCAGGGACTTACTGTATAACTAACGTTTATTTAAGTTATGATCAAGGTCTTCGGTTGATTAGTCCGACGCTTCTAATAACAAGTGGCGATTAGACATACGACAACTACCTGCACCCAATGTATACTAATTCGGTGATCAAATGGGTAGCTTTCAAAATGATACTTTATGTTCATAAGCCGATGCACCAACTGTATACAGTAGAAAATAAATGTTTTACCTACCTGTACCATCACTTGTATAACACAACATCTCATTGTAAATATTCCATAGCATATTTCGGTGCCGCAGATCTTTCATGTAAAGTGTAAACTTTCAAGCGCCCGCGGCATAGATTGCTTTAAAATAATGGCAACACATAGTCATGGCCGGAAACCTGAAATTTTCCCCGTTGTTTGCCAAAATTGGTATCATGTTTTGGCAACAACTTTTATGAATATAAGAAATATAACTTTTGTAAATCTTTTTGAAGAAATTTTACGGCAATTAACTGATTTATATAAGGTTAATTACTGCGTCATGTTTTTGTAGAAATTAAATACTAATTCCAATAAATGAATATTTTTTAAAATTTATGAACAAAATTATAAATGCTCAACATGGAACTTAATAAAATGTTTAAATATTTGTTATTTTCATAAAATATATAAATAATTGTTATTTTTATAAAATATTTTTTAACTTTCGTTAATTTCTATGAAATAAATATGTATATACATATATAATTTTAGCTTACAAACAATTTTATGCCAAAAATGTGTAGCTTTCGACTATTTACAACCTTACAATTATATTTGTGTATTTAAAAATGACATCATCACACATAATCTTTTTTATTTTTCGTTGAATTTTCAATATTTTCGTTGTTGAAATTTTTTACTAAAAAAGTATCAATGATCAAACAGAATTAATTTATCATTCTGCGGTAAATTTTTATTTAAATAAAAAGTCACACATTGCCTTTTATACCCATTTATAAATTTATTTTATTGTTTAAATATGAGATACACAAACTAAAGTTACAAAATATGCACTAAAAAATATATTAATAAAAAATATAGAAAAAAAGATATAAAAATATATGGAATAAACTTCAAGAGTAAAATAAATGATTTATAAAATAAAGCAAATTATGTATCCATTTCATATGAATGAATCCAACACTTTATTCCTTTTCAGCCAAGTAAATATCAGACGTGCAATCTCCACCTGGGTATCTGAAACAACAGAAAATATTGATATGAAATATTTTTATCAAATTTATTTTTAGTTCTATTACATTTATTTTAACAAAACCTTATTTCTCAAGTCTTTTAAGGTAGATCCTTTTACATGTATTTTGTTATATTGTCAAACACATAACATAAAAATCAACCTTATATACATGACTTTTTAAAAAACCCTTAATCTGCTTCTTAACCTTGTAAATTATCAATATTCATCGGACTTTTATATGTTGAATATTAAATTATTGTATATTATTTAGTTTTAATGCAATTTTAATATTTTTTTGTGAAAAACATTGAAATTTATGGAGTTTGATATTATAATTACGAGATTCAATGTTACTCGCATGGTTAGTATTTATCAATACAAATTATCGTAAAAGCAAAGACCGTTTACTTATATATTATATGCTCATATGCACACGACTGATATATTTTATGATGAACTAAAGACGTAAGGTGGCTGAAAAAGTCTCGATAACGAAATATTGAGAGGGATTCATGCGCAAAGCTTACATTCAGTAGTGAAGGACTACTAGGTGATGATGATAATGACGACAAGTATTTTTAAATACATATATATTATTTTACTCGTACTTGGACTAAACGTATATTTTTAGTTCCCCTTGTAACGAAAAACCTCTCTGAACTATTCAACATTAAAGGCACGCGTCTTACAAATGTGTCACTTTAATTTTCTTTTTCGAAATAATCAAAGAAATAAATTAAAAAATAAAGATTTGCTTCTAAGCAACACGTGTGCGTAGTGTGTATTAAAACTCAAATGATATCAATTTGTTTTTGTATATTAATTTTTAATTAACGTTTGAAAAAACTGTACTATTTCTATTTGCCATTTAATTACATTTTAAATCGGTGTAAGAATTTTTTTATGCTCATATATTGGAATTTTTTTAAAATTCATTAAGCTTTGTTATTTTGGCTACAATTGTACATAAAATAAATACTATGATTAACATTTTAGTACTTTATTAAATATTTAAATAGCCTAAGCTCTTTTTAATCTGTTTGCTTAAACAGTGCTACCAGGTGAAGGTGGGATTTGCATAAGCACAGGTTAGGTTAGGTTAGGGGAACACAGGGGATCGGATTTGGCCGGGGGCAGGGCAAACAAACCCGCGGGTCAGATTACGGCATTAGAATGCGGACCGCGGCCCGGGCAGCGTCGGTGCCCACCCCTGGAGAACTCGGACGGTAGAAATGCAGATAATCCGATGAATATTAACAGGAACGTTTCCGGGTCAAATACACCACCCGAATTTAACACGATTTCTTGTCCAGGTTTTTAGTGAAAAAAAAAAGCGTTCGATGGCATGCAATTTAAAAGAATTTATTTTTCAGACCCGTGAAGGTGTAATTTTCAATAAGATTATGATATCAAGTTAAAAAAGAGTGATAAGATCTTTTTTTCCAACTTGATAGTAGTATGGACGCCGTGCAGTGAAGACGTCTATACCGTCGCTCTTGTTTTAAACAATAAATCGCACTGAAAAATAAAACTTATAAACATTCTCTAACACCATCAGAATCGTCATCAAATTCTCTACAAAACGTGCATTATGGTTTATATGCATCTTTAGCGATCGCTCGTTAAACAGCATCGACGCGCAACATCTTTGGCGGAAGATCTCGTGACGTGCCGATGTCGGCCATTTTTTATTTTATTTATATCTCCATGGCAACTCATATGAATCATTTTTCTTGTACGAAATTTTACGCAGAAAAACAATTTGCGTTGTGGTTGATGATAATTTGAAAGATCAGATTTTTTGGACCGAATGTTGGCCGGAATAAGCTAACACCCAGCTAACCTCATCAGGTCAAGCTGGTTAGGGCACTCTATTGTCCTGGAGGTAGTAAATGCCCTCCTAAGGCGGATGAACCTTTATGGTCAACGGTATTAGGATGTGGAAATAAAGGGGAAAATACCACATTAAAGGTCTTAAAGACATCCCACGTATCAGCAAAAAAATGATTGCATCTCAAGTATAATTTTCCGGAGATTTAATAGTCCCCCATTAGGATCTCCGGGTGGGGACTGCTCGAGACAAAACAACCAAGACAAAAAAGAAAAACCTCCAGCCAACAAGATATGCCACCTGGAATGTTCGAACATTACTGCAGAACGGCGCCCTAGACGGGAGTATTTGCAGCGAGTATTCGAGGACATGAACTGTAGCGCTTATGCTGAGCTGAAAAGGATTGCGGTGGACCGAGAGGAATGTAGATCGAGATGCAAGATTATGTTGCTGCAAACCAATCCACCGGATTGATACTACGAAGAAGT
Organism: Glossosoma conforme; assembly: GCA_022606575.1. Classification (NCBI taxonomy): domain Eukaryota; kingdom Metazoa; phylum Arthropoda; class Insecta; order Trichoptera; family Glossosomatidae; genus Glossosoma; species Glossosoma conforme. Next base: position 2,430,692 of record JAGTXR010000002.1, read on the forward strand.
AGTATGGTTTACAAAAATTATAAAATAAAATGAATATTGAACAAAAATATGATTAATTTTTTAATTTTTATTAGAATATTATTTTATTATTTCAATATTCTAATCTACTTTTATAGATCATTGACTATATTACAATATTATTATTACTTAAATATACATATACTAAACATAAAATTCTTTTTTCAACGCGTCAATCCGTTTAGCTTCTGCCGTTATTTTTGTGCTTGGATTGACGCGTTGAAAAAAGAATGCGATGTTTAGTATATGTATATTTAAGTAATAAAAATATGATTCATAATAATATATTTATAGTAACACCATAAAAACATTTAATAGTCATAATATAACGGCTTTAACTTTATGTTAATTAATAATTTTACTAACAAAATATCTAAAATATTTTGTTTAATTTCATATAGTTTTATTTTACGTTAGTGTACAGTGTACACGTTTTGGACGAATGAAGAAAGTTCTGTGAAAAGAATAGTATTTTCACTGTTCTTATTTTTCAAGTTACACAATAATAACAATTATGCTATCAAAATTATTAAACAAAATAATGATCAAAATGTAATAAAAGAGTATTTCTTGGTTTTGTACGAGTATAAATGTTCTTTATTTGATTGTATATATATACCTGATTTGAACTGACAGTATTGAATTTATCCTGTCTACCTCTGAATAAATTTTTTTTTTTAATTTTAGACCGCATTGCCCCAGGTTTAAGCAAATGTCTTTGTTAAAATTATTTCTGAGTAGACTAATTAAAATTAATATTCAAGCATTTAGCTTACTATAAAAGCATTTTCGTTCAATTCAAAACTTCATAGAGGCATTTGACATTAGTATTTAATTGTTGGTGTTATAATTTTCTCTTACTCTTAATCCGGTCAAATACAATCGTTTCATTTTATAATATGGAACATGATTTTTATTTACAATAATTATTTTGTATTAAATCAATTATTAGGGAGCATTTTTGAACCACTATTTAATTTAGATCACATTTTATAGCTATAATATGTTATACATATAATATATTAAAGGTATACACTTATATGTAAGTATACAATAATCATTTGTTATAATAGAATAATCACATGATTTTGAAAATTAATCGCAAAAAAACATTATATTATTTTAAAACGATAAATTTGATAAATTTTCGAAGCTTTAGACAAATAGTTTCGATGAATATTCACTCCGAATATCATTTTCACTAAATGTTTGAAAATCAAAATGCTTATTTTAAACGCGAGTGTGGCGCCAACAGAAGTAACTCCCTCGGGTGGCGAACGAGAGCAACTTGCTCGGTAGAGTTGGAGATAATCTCGTGATCGAAAACATTATCTCCAACGCTACTCATCTACGATGTAGTCACAGAGCAAATAGTAGACCTGGAGGAGAAACTTCGAGAACCACTGGAGAAAGTCCATATTTTCGTTTACCGTACCAGGTATTCACCAAGTGTAGTGCTATTAGCTGGCTTTGAGAGAGTGTAGCAAACGAGCAAATTTACATACTGCGGGAGTTACAACGTAATTTTCTCCAGCGTAGGAAGCATTCACTTTGGTCCATTACAGCTAACTACTGGTCGAATAATCGTATTGAACTGAGTTCCTCTGAGAAGTACAGAAGCAAGATGAATTGAATTCAATGTTATATAATCGTTTATTATAATATCTTACAAGCAATGATACAACTTGATTACTGTTTATCAATATAGAAGTATTGTGGGGATAAAAATAACTAAGAAAATAATATTACTTATATTACTCGTACAATAAAAGAAAGGTGAAATTATACTTTTATCAATGTTTTTTCAGATTTGAGCATCATAAATATGCTTACATCAAGCATTTTTGAAGTCATGTTTATCGGTAAAATATTTCGTCGTGTGTTTGTTTATATTTTCTTCAGTTGGAATTAATAGAAACAGTATGTTATGTACGATTAAATCCCAATGAAATTATTTTTTCATTTAATCAAATCTTTAGCATATATATTTTTAAGCTGTTTTAACATAGGTCACGTTCAATAACTGTTGATTACAGAAACTAGAGTGCGATTTTGTGTTCAGTGTACACGTCATCAGCTTATTATTTGTGAGCAATCGTTGATCTCTCTCTCATCGAAATCAGTGATTATTTTAATGTGACCGGAATTAAAAAGAAATCAATTGAACGAACTTTATACTGAATTTAAAGTTTAAATGATTCAATAATCTGATTAGCTGCCAGTAAAATAATTACAACTTAAAGAGGATGTATTGTTTTTCTGATACTAAGTATAAATTAATTTAAATCATTAAGTTTTATAAAGGGTCCGCCAAATAACTTTTTTTTTTTGAAAATGCTATAAAATAAAACTACTGAATATTTTCTCAAATTATTTTTTTTATTTGAAAGTACAATCTTTCCGGTTAATAATGGAAAATAATTTCATTCAAATGGCTGCCTCGGCTGGCCATGCAGTAGCCTACACGATCGGTCCAATTTTTAAGCACATTATCGATTGTTGCAGCTGTATTTCACCAATGGCTTCACGAATATTGTCCTTTTAAGCGTCAATTGTCTCTGGCTTGTCGGCGTAACACTTATCTTTGACGGCACCTCACAAATAATAGTCCAACGGTGTCAAATCGCAGCTCCAAGGTGGCCAAACAACATCAGCTCTGCGGCTGATAATGCGATCTCCAAAAACAGGGCGTAAAACATCGAGTGTAGCTTTGGCTGTGTGGCATGTAGAGCCGTCTTGTTAAAACCAAATGTTGCCAATATCCTCTTCTTTAATTTTTGTGAACAAAAATTTGTTCAACATGGCCCGATAACGATCGCCATTGACTGTAACGGCCACTCCTTGCTCATTTTCGAAGAAAAATGGACCAATTATGCCTCTGGACCAAAATCCGCACCAAACAGTGACTCGTTTTGGGTGCAACGTCTTTTCAATATATGCGTGCGTGTTTTTTGTGCCCCAAATGCGACAATTTTGCTTGTTTACATACCTGCCAAGATAAAAATGGGCTTCATCTGAAAAGATGATTTTTTTGGCAAAATCGGCATCTTTTGTAAGTCGATCGCAGGCCCACTTAGCGAAGCGAAAACGCATTGGATGGTCAGTTGTCTTCAACTCCTGAACCAATTGGACTTTGTATGGCGTCATACCAAGGTCTTTATGCAAAATTCGTCTCAATGATGTCTCCGAAATGTTCAATTGTTGAGAACGACGGTGAATTGATGTTGATGGCGCTTCACGCACACTTTCTGCCACAGCAGCAAGATTCTTGGGTGTACGCACTGTTTTTGGCTTTTCACGCTTTGGTTTATCGATGAAGATGCCAGTTTCTTTCACTTTTTTCACAAGATAACGAACATACGGAGCTGACGGTGATTCTCTTCTTCCAAAATCCGTACGCAATTTTCGCACACATTCTGCAACATTACCATGATTTTTAAAGTAGTGTTGCAATATTTTCCAGAGTTGTTCAAGCGTATACACAACCATATTCGTTTAGCGGAAGGATAAAACTAATTATCTGTCAAATCAAACATGAGCTAAATGTTACCATTCACGAAATAAACAAAAAAAAACGTTAGATGGCGGACCCTTTATTATACCTTTTCCACCAAGTGAAAATCTTAATTAAAAATTCAAAGATCTTTGTTCCTCCTACTGATTTTTATTCCACGTGTATTTGTAATAACTACTTCCGCTACTACTGCTAGGATTATCGCTGAAGTAGTTCCCCTGTTTCTCCTTTTCTCCATATCCCCATCTCCCATCTCTCCCTCCACCGCACCTGAGAAAGTGGGCCAGGTGGGACTTAACTACTGAGAAAGTTATGCATAAGCGAGAATGAGATTGAATTACAAAGGTAGAAACGATCCGAATTTATATTCTCGGATTAGAATATATTGTTCGAATTAATATTGCGCAATAATTAATATTACTTTATTAACTTATTAACAAATATCAATTAAACTTTTGTTATTAGATTTTATTGATGTGTAAGATATTTATTAATAATACCAATATACCGAAGACGCAGAAAAATATTTTCTAGTTTGAATACCGAAGATAAGCAATATTGAGTGCAATTTCATTAAAAAAAACACTTGGATCAGCTACCTAATAGGAACATCGTGTATGATTGGTTTCAAAAGCTTTTTATAACCAAATGGTCCATGTTTTAGTTACATTATGTTTATCGTCAGGTTTTAACAAAAAAAACTTCGTAAAAAAATAAACTCGTAAAAAACTTTTCAAAAAATTAATATGTCTCAGATACTACAGCTTTTTTGACTTCAAGCATCTCGTCTTTGATGTCATAGAAACTATTCATATCAAGTAGAAATTGCCATAACTTGAGGTAAATTAACTACATTTTAGGTATAAAAGATATTAGGAGCTTAAAGAATTGTGTACGAAAATTTATGCTTACTTTTGTATACCAGTTGGAAAGGAAAAAAACTTATTTAATTAATTAAGTTATAATTAAATATCCGCATGTAAGTTGCTGAATGTTTATATATAGCGCGAATAAAATATTAAACTTCACATGATGTATGTCTTCTCTTTTAACAACTTTAGCTGAGTTATTGTGGATCATAAAACATATCTTCTACACAAAAACAAATAACTAGCGTTAATCAACGAGGGAGGAAAGCTGGAGTGTTAAAAACGGCCGCAGTGCGAGTGAAAATTTAATTGTTTTTCCACTGAAGTAACGAATTTCGGAGCTTTCAGTTGAAAAGTATTAATTATTTTAAATACAACATGTTAAAATTTCACATCATAAAGTTTCTGGGATTGCCGTATAACGAGCCGACAAAGTACTTTCAGTTATCTACTGAAATTAAATAGGTCATTTATTTTAGGAACTCATTTATATTTTACCATATCAATTGCCTACCCACCAACAGTACGCTTCTACACCATGGACCTTTTTTATGCTATCCAAATGGTGGTATTCAAATTGTAATACAATTCGTTTTTTAATGATTGCGAAAAATTAATTAAATAACATCAAAAAAATACATATTTTCTATTAAAAATACTCTTTATTAAAGATACTTGTATTCATTTTTAATCATTATGAGTATACTATACTTGTGTACAAAACTCATGCTTAAGCAAGACTCTACAACAATTTATTTTAGCTTAAGAAATTGATTCTTCTGTGGATAAATAAAATTTTATATATCATAGAACAATATATATTAAAATTAAATATCGTATAAAAACATGCAAAACACTGCATCTGATTTTTTTTAATCTACAATTTTTTAAGCTACCAACATCTTACACGTTAAATTATGGTCTTACTAAACATCGGTTACTATAAAATAACAAAAAAATAATCATTTTAATTGCAAATAATAGAAATGAGCAAATACATAAATTTTCGCCAATTTATTAAACATTCGGTGCAGCCGCAATTTGTATTTATTATATTTATTTAATGTCTATTTTTTTTATCAAAGCAAAAATAACCTAGAATTAATCCTCTTATATAAGCTTAAATAGCTTCCAATTAAAAGTCTTAACTGAACAATAAAATAAATTTAAAAGTTAGCTAGAAAAACTATTTAATAGGTAAATACAATAAAACTTCAGAATGTAAGCACATTTAATGTGTGTTATCTTGAGATGTATTTGTCTTAAAAGCCAATTTCATGACAAACATAATGTTTAAAACGTAATTTAATAAATCTTGAAAGGAAATTTTTAGGATACCGTATAATTAACCCTCTGTTGAAATATTTTTTAATATAACTGTACAGTATTAATTAAGATTTACGTCATTTTAAAACTGTTAAAACGGATATTCTTTTACAAGCTTGATTTTTGTTATGAATAAATTTTTGAGATCTCCTGCTTGTGTTGTTCGACGGGAAAAGCAGATAAATAAATTATTGGAAAAAAGGAAAGAACCTTTGCAAGACACTTACATTTTGGGATAAGCCATCGATTGGATTAACTTTATTAGCTTGTTTACCAAACAAGAGTCCTAATTTGTTTGGCATAAATACATACAAATTGATCGAAAAAGCATTATACATAAACATTTATTCATAAATCAATTTAATAAAGTAAGTTCTGTAGAGACCTGAATTATATCAAAGCGTAGAAAGTACACTTTAACCAAAAAGTATTGTGCCGATCATATTTTTCAAGTAAAAAAAAAGGAAAGAAAAAATGATAGCTGTAATATTTTTTTATTCCCTTGTCTGTTCTATATCTGATACATATGAAATAGAAAAATTGCCGCTATTCATTTCAGTCAATTACAAAAGAGTATGCCTTTTACCCAAGACATTTACAAGAAAAGATACTTCTGAAAATGTATATAGTAACCGACGACTTTTTACGATAAAAGCCGTGTGAATTAAAAAAAACGGCAGTTGTAGTATCTAGTGCATAATGTGGGAGAATTGTTGATTGGAATTTCTAACAAGATCGGATTAATAGCCAAGCACTAAGTAAACAACGCACGGCTAATAATCTTAATAAAATAATATAGTTTTTGTCCACGTCCAATGTTAATCCTCTTGTGATCTAACGAGCACCACGTATACAGTGTGCTTTTTTTGTGCCTTAGGCTTTTCGTACCGATCGCTTTGTACCTTCGCTCCTTAGGAGCATTAACCAAGACATTATTTTCAGAGTACTTGCTTGTTATACAAGTAACGGAAATTGGTGAGCAACACCAAACATTGGAGTAAAAGTTACATATCAGACGTTAACATTCCGACTTTTTGACTTCTTCGAAGAAGGTCGCCGCGAATACAGTGTAATATCATCATCGGTAACTCCAGTCAGCTTAAAAACACACTAAGGATATATTTTTAAAAGTCTGGATTTGATTTATGTTGTGTAGTGACAGCCGAATAGTTAGTAGTTTCCCTAGTATTAAAAATATATCTCAGCATAAATACTAAGGTAATCATATATTATACTCGTAATATGTTAAGTAGGGCAATTAAAAAAAAAAACAAAAAATGGACTTTTATTTTTTAAATCATCTGTACTTTGATGCCAAAGATATTCCATACAGCTTTATTGGAAGCGATTTGCTTCTTTCTTCCCCGACAAAATATGCTCTAAGGCCCCGTTATTAAATTAATTTTGCAGGGCGGATTTCGGAAGATGGGCGGAAGCCGATCCGCCCCCGTCCTACGAGGTCGGGAAGTGCGCGAGAGAGTCCATGGCGAAGGGCGGGGACGTTATTCAAATTTCTGGAATGTTTCTCCAAACAACTCCACGGCATTTTGATCAGCGTCTTCGATGTTAATGCTAATTTCATCAGAGATATACCAAGCATCAGATCACCTCGTCGTCTCTTTCCATCGTCTTCGAAGAGTTTTCCTACTCCTTGGGCTTATGATAATATTTTTAGGAGCGTAATTACTTTTTGTATCAGACGAAACCAAAAAGAACGTTTTTATGTTTTTGTTTCATTAGGCGCCCTTGGACGAGGTTTTCTTTTAGAAAAAAGAGAACATTGTATGATTGTTTTTACTGTATATTTGTATATTTTTTATAATTTAAATTAATTTTTAAAATGCTTATAACTCGTAGACATGGTTTCATTATTTTCTATATTTATATAACAAATTAGATGCTTGAAATAACATATTTTAATTCATTATAAATACTTGGGTTGAGTTGACCTTAGGATTAAACTGTAGAGGTCTCGAAAAGTTCGTCATACGATCTTTTTTAAAAAATCGATTATCAAATCACGCAAAATTATTGTCCGCGTACTATAGCTTATTTTCTTTTATAAGCTCCCGGACTACTGCCCCAATTGTCATTAGAAACCATGTAAGTTAATAATGAAATGTACTGTTTATGTCTCTATTGTCACTTATACGTAATGTGTAATTATCCCATCAAGTGTGACAATGAAGTGTAAAAAGAGTTTACAATGTTGCTTTTTTTTCAAGTCTCGCTTACCTAGAAATACGAAACTTTATATAGAATGTACTGGATTGCAGAGCTAACATGAGATAAGACGACGACCATAGTGGCCTACAAAAGTTTTAGGTACCTGTTTGTATTGTCCATATGCTAGAATATCATGGAGCGGATATATGATTATTTTCAAGCTATTATTTTACTATTCGATGAAGCAAATATTAAAAAAAAAAATTCGAAATGTTTTGAAAAATAAAAATAACTTTCAAATTGCATTTAGTTCAAATAAAATAATCAATAATATTTTTTTGATATATTATTCATTAATACGCATAAAATATTTATTTTACGGTGGCAAAAAAAATATCACAATAATTCACGCGGATCGCGATAAATAATTTAAGGTTCGATAATAACTCTTTCGGACGAGCCTCTCTGCGGCACCGAGGAAAAAAACCCTTCCCGCCAAAAAACAAAGAGAAATAAATCGCATCAAAAAACAAGCAAATAAATAAATAAATAAATGGTTTTCCCCCTCACAAGCGAGTGCGGCCGGATATGACTAATGGCGGCCGGCCCAGACGACCGGATATTGTGTTCCCTGGCACTTTTCCACGTTAAATTCACCTTGAAAATTAATGATCTGTCATTTTTCATTCGATTTCCTTCCGTTTGGGATCGGCAAAAGATCGTCGGCTTTATTCAGGCGCTGAAATGAAAAATCTACCCCCAACGTTCGTACGGATAAGATTGAGACGTCCTGAAACAAAGGGATGGATGTTTTTGATGGAAGCGATGTATTTTAATGCGCAGTAATTTCGGACAGTCAGATCCGGTTAGATCAAAGCTTATTGATAATTCAATTTGATCGTTTATGAAGTGAAATTAATAGTAATGGTGAGCTTCATTAATTTTTAAAACTTCTTCTTCATTCTAATGTACGAGTATTTCAATTGTTTCAGGTCAAGAATTTTATAATTGATTTATTTTAGATTATCTAAAAGTAATTTTATGTCACAATGACTTGACATTGATTTATCAAACAATTTCACAATTAAGCTGCATATTTTTTGTATATTTTTATATAGCTAATGAAGAAGAAATGCTTGTGAAAAAAAATGTTCCTAGTCGTTTTTTATAGCGTCTTTTTCGTAGAAAAAAATATTTTCAAACAATTCAATTAATATTAAAAAATGTTTGTTTTAATATGTGTACATACCAGTATAAACATTAAGATGACATACAAGAAATAAGAATAATTGATTTATAAAATTAACAATTGGTAGTATTTTTCTATTCTTACATTTCTAATGAAATGTAAAATAAATAAGACGGTTCTTGCTTACGGAAGCCTAATGATTATAGTAATTAAAGTTTAAGCATGAATATATTAACTAAAATTGATAAAAAATACATTATTTAATTACCGCATTTCGTGGGCAAAAACTGGTCCATCTTTTCCTCCATTGAACTCCACCAAAAAGTCCGGGTCCAGCTTCATACCACCGTTTTCAGTATCCACGTCAATCTTCACCATCCATGAACCCTGAAAAAAAAATAAGAAAAAATATGCTCTCATATTAAAATTATATACAAGTTAATATTTTTTTTAATCAATTAGTTTAATGTAGGATGTTCAAGTTTTGTAGTTTTGTAATACTTAACATTATATTATTTGCAAATGCACTTCAATCAATGAGCATTAACGAAATCTATTAAGACAGATTATACAAGACTAGAATTCTCTTGATTCTAGAACACGATCTCTTGCCACCCACTAAATTCTATGTAAAATTAAAGCAAAATTGTTTTATCACATTACTGGTATTTGCTAGTCTTGTTTAATTAAATAATATAATTTTGTACAAATAAATTGTATAAACAGTATTATTTTGAAATTAATAACTAAACTAAACTTTATTATTTTTTACTATATGTAAGTCTTTTGGAAAAGCTATTAATGTCAAATAATTACTCGATTATAGTAAAATATTTCTCAATTAATGAGTTATAGTTAGAAGTTTCAGAATCTTTATAGTAACTCAAAAAGCAATAAATATTTACAAAATTAATAAATTGAACTGTATATCCTCGTTCGTTAATTCAATTGAAAATATTTTAGACTTTCTATATGAATTGCATATATAAATAGATTTTAGATATAATCGTTATATACACTGTACACTTCTTCAACTACTATTGAAAAGGAAGCATTTTCTCCGTTATTCATTCTCCATCATCTCATTATAATGCAGATAGAGGGAAGTTTGTATTACATATTAATAAAGTACATTTATTTTAAATTAAAAAAAAAAATAGAAACATGAAAGATATCTAAGGGCAATATATTTAATTAAAAATGTAAAGTATTTTTATGAATTCGTTTAATTTCACAAAGCGGAAGTAAGTCAAGATAAAAAAACATAAAAATGTAAAAATGTACTATTTATCGTTTAATAATTAAAATATATCTCAAAGTGTTCCCTAAGAATGTAATCAAAAGACCTTCTTTTATTTACAAATAATAGTAATATATGTCTTGTTGCTCACCGTTTTGATGGTCTCAGGGTAGAAAGATTTGTCCCATGGTGAGTAGAGAGACGAACTAACGTACAGCCTTTTGCCATCCAAGGACAGTTGGAGCATCTGAGGAGAGCCGTCTAACTTTCTCCCTTTGATGATCACAGGAGAAGGTTGATGCTAGAATATCAAAAAAAATTACAATTATTCTCTTATAATAACTCATTTTCTTATATTGTTATGTGCGTTTCATGGTTTGGGAGTATACCCTCTACATGCTACTATAATTTATTTTTTTAAAGTAAATTTCTTTCTTCGTATCAGCTCCCTAGAGAGGTAAGCATCGATGATTCTTCTTTCGGTTGCCATGTCACCACATCTTCTTTGAAACTAACTTAGTTCCTACGTATATATTTAATGTATAGTTACCAGTATTTTTTTAGGATTACGAGATCCATTAAAATTGCCGATGTAAAATTGTGTAGGCTTTCATGATTCTTGTCTCGTCATAGTCAACTATGTCGAGTACATTGTGCAGTTTTTAAATATATATTTTTTAAATAATAGTGTTCAACGTTGATTGCCATATTCAGGACGTAGGTATACTGTCTGCTGTGTGATTTTACGTCACCGTTTCTTTTTACCAGATTATAATTGATTTGAAAAAATAAATTAATCACTTAAACTGATGCTGTACTAATGTTGAAGTGTAACCGTATAAAGGGCATAAAACTATTTACAACTTTTTCACACTCAGTATCAAGTTGACCCAGCTGATTCAGTTAAGGTTCACTGAAAATCTATAATTCTTTTTGCAGGAAAAATAATTTTAGTTACAATGAATACTTACGTCGAGTTCTCGATCGGTGATGACCTTGAGCTGGTCCGTGAGGATCTTTCCTCCCAGAAAGATTTGCCCAGTCAGCTTAGGGTGACGAGTGTCGCTGATGTCATATTGCCTGACGTCTCCATGCAGCCAGTTGCTAAAGTAGAGGAAACGGTCGTCCATGGAGATGATGATGTCGGTCATCAAACCTAGCAAGAGAAAACGTACTGTTTAAAATAATGAGCTTATAGGTGTAGGAAGCTAAGCTTCTATCCCCTTATAAACTTTAATTATTTAACACTTTCTTTAAAATATACCGTTTTGTCATAATACATAAAAACTTGAATTACTAACTAAAACGTGAATAATATGACGTTTTTGTAATATTACTTCTCAGTGGTATAAAGACATTTATTTTTTGCAATTAATTAATTATATAAATTGTAACAGTTCTTTTTCTACAGAAATAATTGAACATGGTTTTTCTCAGCTGTTGCACCTATTCAATGAAATGGTCCACCCACGCACTACATCTTTAGATACCCATACTCTTAGGCCTATAGCAATTAATTAAGTTCGAACAAAAACACTCGGCATGTTTTCATTCGAACCGACTCTAAATGTACCGGGGCACTTAGCCGAATCGACTCGATTTTATTATCAAAGTTGAACAAGTTACCAAATATGTCTTACAAGCGAAACCCAATACACTCTAAACTCGTTGCGATTTTCGTCGAATATACAACTTCTTTCGGCTCGTAAAGCCTTTTGTTAATAACTCAGAATGGAAACTTTTTTTCAGCAATCGTATCGCTAATACACAAGTCTGGAAAAGTTATTTCATTAATTTTACAATGAACTTATTTGCCGTTCTTTAAGACCTACGTTTTTTCTTATAACAAAACCCTTTCAAGTTGTTTTGCTTTCGACCATATTTCTCGTTTATTAATTTACATAAAAAATACTTTTTATAAGAAACGAGTTACGTATTTGAAGACTTAATGAACGTTTATTTTTTCCGAGTCGACGTTTTTATTAATCACGAATTTCTTATGTAATATATTTAAAACAAAGTTTTGATTTTTGTACCAAGCTATTGACGTCATTCCCGTGAGCTTAGTTTATTCATAATAAAAGAAAATTCATGTTTTGTTTTGCTTATGAATCAATCCTTATGTAAAATATTTCATTATTATTTTTCGATGATAAAATGTTCATCCTAATTACGATTTATACTCCAGCATTAAAAAAAATAAAAACAATTTTCCAACATAAGATATTTTTCTTCGTACGCCATTTCTGGACAATGTCTCCATAAATTGCCGCCACACAGTGCTTAAAAGTGTCATTGTCTATGCCTAGTTCCAAATCAGCTTTTCACTTAAATTTTCTCTTGGTAACAATTAGTATTACGACATCCACGACAAACAAAGTCTGGAAAAGATACAACAGATGTAATATCTTATACGTATCCGAGACCTAGAACATTGAAAGCTTAAGAGGCCAATCAACCTAACCAATGATACGCTGTAGGCAACAGATTCCGACTCATTCATGTTTTGATGATCGTCCAATGTTATGAACGACAATATCATTATAAATTCAAAAAAATATTGTTAAAATCTTAGAGGTATATTTCTTAATAAATATATTTTAAAGATGATTATTTATAAGTTGTATGTGAGGTTGTGTGTAATACTTGCCTGGTAGTTCCGGAGTGTTCCACCCTTCCACCTTCTTGGTAGGGACGTCCACAACCTTCTCGTGTCCCCAGGTTCCGTCGTCCTTTTTGAAGAACCTGCGCACAAATAAATCCTTACAATCCAATAAATATTGAATGCCTCCTTTGTCGTGTATAATAATATTGAATGGGCGCCCGGAAACTTATATGTGATGTGGAGCAATCCGTGAATGGGGATTTGTAATAATAAAAATAAAATATTGCTTCAAAAATATATAAATATATTTTTGTATGAACTTGAATGTTACGATGAATTTGTGAAATTGCTTTTAGAAACTTTAAATGCAAGAATTTTAAAGTATGCAAATAGTAACATTAACATATTTCCAGTAACTTATTATTTTATTTTTAAGTTAAAAAGGCATCATTTCGCATTAATAAATTTCTTATTTTAACAATTAAAATTATGTTTTCACACTTTTAAACTGCTTCAGACAATTCTAATGACGAGACGTCAATAAGTATTTATATAAAGCGATTTGTTGAAATAAAATGAAATGATTACTGAGATGGTTTCAAATAAACTAACCTTTTTGAGCGTATTAATTGAAATGAGTTGCTGGGGTTGGAATTTAATACATCTAATTAAATGTACTCATATAAGCATGCTTATCAAATAAGGAAATTCAACTTTATTACAAAAAAAATAACATCAAAGCGGCACATATGTAGACAATCTTACACTGAACATAATAAATTAAATCATAAAAGAAGTTAGTACTATTTTTGGTTTCCCATTATCTTTGTTTTTTAGCATAAATATTTAAATGATACATTTAGTAATGGCTCAAAATTATCAAGAAACATTTATTTCTAATCTAAAAGTAATAATTTTTTGATTTCCATTATTTAAGTGACTGTATGTGAGACGGGATTGTCATCGGGACGTATGGTGAATGGATGAGGAGTAGGTCACGAAAAAAATAACTATTTGAGAAGCACATTATAATTTATTTTGAAATGAAAGAAGACTGTCGAAAATCGGTAGTCACTTCCCGAGACACTTTGTTCATTCCACAACCTTCGGGGAGTAAATGGCCGTGGTAAGGAGTCACTGTGCTAAGTATGCATAGTAGTCACTTGGCGAACTATGGCGCTTCACATGACAGGACTTGTTAAATTCAACAGCATGCGGGTCCGACGACCGAAAACAATAAGAGACAAAATATCGTATAGCGAGGCTTTTCGACATCAGACTGCTCAGATGGTTTTAATTATAAATAAAATAAAAAAATACGTAAAAAAAACCGATTTAAATCTTTTTTACGTGTTTTCTGTGAGATTTTTTTTTAAAATACATTATTTAATTTGAGTTGCTGAATCGCAAATGAAATAATCGACAATCTCAAAAAGCCCCCGCGTGACTTATATCCGCAAGAGGCTCCTCTTTATTTTCCTTCGCCAAACAAAGTTAAACTAACACTCCTAAGGAACCGAGCACCAAGACGCTGTGCATACTTTGCAAATTGAAAAAGAAACACAGTGGCAAAAATGTATTTCTCGCGCCCATATTTTATGTTTCCCCGACATATTTTCTATTAACATTCCCAGACGGTAAAGGGTAAGACACACATTTTCCGCAGTGTTATTCGAGAGCTCTCTCTACGTTTCCGAGTATCTTTTCTTCCGTAATGGATCAATTCTGATATCCACTATGGTTGCTTTATTCTGTATCTTAATTTATTCAATGGGGCCAATAAAAGGCCTTCGACATAATGGAACGTTGATTGTTTGTTGAGATAACAGTATATGTCTTTAAAAAAATTGTGAGTTGTTTTATTTGTATTAATAAGCGACTAAAATAAAAAATAATGAAGTAACAGTACTAAATCTTCTTTAATGTAAGCTTAAAAAGAGTACTTAACATCAAAATAACTATATAATAAATAAAATTATTTTTATCAATTAAGTAGATAAAAATAGATGTTAGACTGCTTGATAAAATCAATGTCTCTTATAATGGTATTTAATGTTGACATATTGTATTGAAACTGTCCTTAAGTCACGATGTTTCCGCATAGTATTAATTGTGTGAGTAAGTTTTCAATTTTTTTTTATGTCCTTCTAGGATGACGACAGCACAGGAGCTCAAATAAAAGCATATGTTGTTGATGTTCTCCTGCAGCCAAATCTTCCTTTGTCTTATGATCAACTAAAAAATGTAAGCCTCTAGTGTGCTCTTCCTGAACTTATAATTATTACATACAAAAGTCAAACCATCCTACTCATAATGATCTGCACAGACGACAGTTTTTAATACTTATTTTATATTTATATATAATTTATTCAATATTTATTACTACTTTTATATTCATTGTATTTTCATGATATTTCAGTAACAGAAGAGTATTTTTCTATTGCATGTTGAATCATTGGAGGCGATATATCACAATCATAGAGATGCACATTCAAAGCTGTAACAGGTGAACGTTGAAATGGCTTCACAGGTGGGGCGATAAATAGCCTTGTTCGGATCGTAGAAGGTCTGGCAAATAAGGAGTCTGCAATGGCGGCCACATGCATCAAAGGGCTTGATACTGGACAAGGAGTTATTGCTACTTCAGAAAGGAGAATCAGAATAAACGTTAACATTTAACTTCTTTGGTTTTTAAAATTATTTACATATATCACGGTGAGCAACTTTTATACACAGTAATTACATAATGATTAAACTCGGCGCACTGATTTATCAGTTAGATACTGATAAAGTTTAGTCAGTTGAAGTCAAGCTGAAAATATAAAAAATAACGCAATTAGAAAGCTTCCTTTAAGTTTGTATACTAAACTTTGTTGGTTGAATTTAATTGGGCCATCCCTTAAAGAAGAATGGTCAAGAATTGTAGATTATTCAAATTATTATCCAATCTCTTTAACAATATATATAGATGTTTTTAAATATTTATTAGAATATTATTTTATTATTTCAATATTCTAATCTACTTTTATAGTTCATTGACTATATTTCAATATTATAAGTAATTAAATATACACATACTATAATAACCAATGGTATAAATGCAACATATTTCGTACGGCAGTTCGGGCAGATGATGGTCGAGCGGTCAAGGGTAATGAACTTGAACAAATGGTTGGTTCCAAGATTCGCTGGTTCGCATCCCGCCTCTGCCGATATTTTTTCTAAACGAATTGAGGCGTATAAAGAAATGTTTGCATTAAAGTATGTGTATATTTAATTCTTTAACGATAGTAATCAACTTTAATTTGAATTCGAATACTACAATGCCATTGTTTTCAAGTTTTTCGAGTTACCGCAGTCAATATTTTCGAAAGCTATATACGTTTCCAGAACTTTCAGGTGCTAAGATGTCTTTGAACAAAATATAGACAATTTCAACTGAAAAACTTTGCAGCAGTCATTCCTGGTAATCATATGATTCAACAGTGGAACAGACATACATGTGGGAAGAAGCTTACATACAAAACAATTACGTTGTGAAATAATGATAATTTATTTTTAAAAATTGTAATATCGAGACTGTATAATGATGTAAAGATACGAGGTTTTCTTAATGTAAATGTATGTACAGAATTTATACGGTTTTCACTTGAATAATACGAGTTTAATATTTATATTGCATCATTTACGTTGCTCGTCCCACTTTCGAGAAAAGGTTTAAAACAAGACACCATACAAAGTATAAAATATTTGAATTCTTCTAAGTTATTTGTTCTATTGAAACTCCCCGTTTCAAAGGAGAAACCGCGAGCGAAATAGCTGCGCAGAGAGAATAGGCCTTCAGAGGTTACTCGCTGTTAGAATGGAATGAATTTATATGGAAATGTAAATTTCATGAAAGGTAGCTAATCTAGAGTGAAATATGAGATTAAAACTCGTAAAATTCTTTAAATCTCACACAAGACTAAGAAAAAGAAGGAGTCTCTAATATATTACGGAGCTTAACCTGAAGCTTTTGTTACTTTACGTTTTATGCAAGCGCTTGTAAATGTCACGTAAACGCGCTTCATATTTTAAAACAAATTTTCATTTTGTCTTTTTGTAAAGAATCAAATGAACTGATTTTTTAAAAAATATTTTTGCAAACTATGCTATAATTTTTTTTAATAATCTTCTTTGATACCTGAAGACTGATGACAATTGGTATCAGACGGAATATGAAAAATTATTTTAAAAATAATGATGTAGGTAAAATTAACGCAAAAAATGAACGTTATCAACCAATCCACAAAATCATAAGTTATGTTAATTACATTTTGCCTACTAAAATAGATCGCTAAAGCGATGAAAAAAAAAGGCACTTGCCTTACATTATATTAGAATTTTTAATAAATCAAGGTACGTTTCTGCCTATTAAAAAATTTATTTTAATATGTGTTTAAATAGCTCTTTTACAAATATGCAAAACCACAAATGATGTACATAAATCCACTATGTGTGCTTTTCATATTTAGCGTATGAAAAAAACATATATTTAAATGAAAATAAAAATCACACAATTTACCGACTGGAAACCTTTGGTATGTTAAACTCAAATGTTAAAATTTACAATTATGTCAAATAAAACGTTTCTGAAGATTTAGTGTAATATTTATGTTTTTCTCGAATATCTCGGGCTTACTTTTTTTTTTACCTTCATGACTATCTTGATTATCTCAAAAGTGGTGCACTATTCGTCATTCCTCCATTCTACCTAGTCATTCTAGTGCAGTATCAATTTTTCACACCCGCATTCAATGGACGACAGCAAGTAAAGTCATTGTGACTAA
The DNA here is from genome assembly GCA_022606575.1 of Glossosoma conforme. Taxonomy (NCBI): domain Eukaryota; kingdom Metazoa; phylum Arthropoda; class Insecta; order Trichoptera; family Glossosomatidae; genus Glossosoma; species Glossosoma conforme. Next base: position 2,448,448 of record JAGTXR010000002.1, read on the forward strand.
ATACCACCAGTTTTTTACCATTATTTCTATAATTTGAAACCATGGCAACTTAGATAAAGGCAGTTTGAACTAGTCGATATCCTTAAAAGAGCAGATTATTGAACACCCAAATATTTTTCTGGCACTAAAACCGCAGTTCATGGAAGTTGCCCTGAAGGCTCCCGGGGAAACCATCTATGTCCCCATGTACACTTCCAGGTGTAAGTGTTTCGTGACAAGATATAGACAACCTGAGCTTTTAAAACTGTGAAACAATAATTTGTGGTGTTCATATGCTCCAAATATGGTGCGTACATTGTATGAAAAATAATAATAAAATATTTTTCTACACTACTAAAGCAAAAATCATAAGGCACATGCATGATAACAAAGAAAAATATCATGAGATAGAGCAAGACTAGTATAGTTTGAAAGCATGTTACATATGTGATTTGATGAGATAAACGAGTGTTTTTCTTTTCTTTTAATGTATTTTATATCGTATTACTCAAAATAGTATTTTATTTTTTTATCACGCTCTTTAATAATAACACTATTTTCATTTCAGAGAAAGCAATAAAACTTCGCTCGTAAAATGTGATAAAAAATATACGTAGGCTTCTTTTTCATAGTTGTTGTTAAGGAAATATGACCGTCACATTACAAAACTCACAGGATGAAACTTTCCACTTTCAATAATTTTCCTCGTGTATTTTATTGCGATCGCACGAGTTTTATTGATATGGGTATTGGACATTTTTCCATATCAAAAACGTCGCACAGAAAACACTTTTTAGTTTTCCGAGTGTTTTGCCATCGAAAGTGATGAGTCTCTGAACGACGATAAAGACAAAAATACAACTTATCAAAACATAAAACATAAGTTTTTTTACACAAAATCATGAAACAAAGGAAATAGAAAAATAAAACTACTTCGTATCAAGCAGATTGTTTCTTAAGTTGATATGTTTTAAATTTGTATGTACGAGTATATGTAAATTATATTTTATCTTTGTCTACAACTGGGATGGGCAGAATTTGGAAAACTAAAGTACATTTTACAAGTCATAAAACTAAGGCGTTTAACCAATGGGTCCTCCCTGTTTTAACTTATGGCGCAGAGACGTGGAATCTAACAGCAAGTCTTGCTCATAAAATAAAAGCCACCCAGCGTGTTGTGGAGAGATCCATGCTCGGAGTGTCGCTAAAACGTAGAATCCGACCGAGGATATCCGCAGAAGAACGTAAATAGTGAAGGCTATATAAGATAATAGTGGATCGAATAGGCACACTCAAGTGATGGGCAGGATATAAATGTCGAAGAAATAGCGGTCGATGGGGAAGAAAAGTATTGGAGTGGCGCCCAAGAACTGCCAAACGAAGCATTGGCCGACCCCTGAAAGATGTACTGACGACATAATGAAAGTGTGAGTGGTCTGGATAAGGATCGAAGAGTATGGAGACTCATGCGGGAGGCTTACGTTCAACATTGGATGGATACAGGCTGATGATGATAACTCAATTTATCACTTTTATTGCTCATAATTTGATTATTTTTCAACATAATTAGGTCATATTTCAAAACATTGGAAACCTTATACTAATGATGGTTGTATTAAGGTGCTGTAATTAGGTAACTTATAGGCAACTATTTTTTGGCAATATTTAATTCAACTAAGCATTAATTATTTAGTAAGCGATCAGTTATAAGCACGTATAAAGTTAAGTTAAAAATAATCATTTGGGAGCAAAAAAATATCAATGTCCATTACAAAAATAATCAATTGGCAGGAAATAATTAATCAATGGTAATCAATAATAGGTTAGCTTAGGTTAGGTTTCCATTTTATGAGTTAATTATTCATTCATTTTTTAATTTATTTCTACCAATATTGAATATATTACTGCCATTTTAATTTAATAACTGACCACATTCATACTGACACAGTGGATGTTGCCAATTTATTTAGTCTACTGCCGATTTACTATATTAACTGCCAATTGATTTAAATTACTGCCAAAACCTTGAATTAGTTACTGAATAAAGAAATACAGGCCTTACTTATATGACGGCGTAAAAATGGTTGATACAATTTAATTCTTAACTTTTTTAATTTTTTAAATTAGATAATAAACTTTTATAATTATTGTAAATCTATTAAACATTTAAAACAATTATTTGACTTACTTTTTCATGAAATGAATAACATCCAAAATTCGTTTTTCAATTCGTGCGTGTATAAAGAACGTTTGATCTTTTCAAACTTCATTAAAATTTAAATGAATTGGCTAACTTATAATTCAATTGGAAAAACTGTTCACTTTCAATCATCGGTTATTTTCTCTTGTCAAACGTTTCTTTTGATGTTTACAGTCTACCACACAAATTGAATTCTACAATCAATTGTAAATGAGAATTGAATAAATAAGTTTTTCAAATTTATGTAACAAAATAAATTGATTTTATTTTAAATTTATTGATTACGAAAGATAACTCAAGTCAACAACAAAAATTTGTTGAAGGTTCCATCTGGTTTTATTAAAATGATATTTTTGGTTTCAATGTTTTTTTTCATTAAATGTAAATTGCTTTACTAAAATTTTTTTCTCTTTATTGTGTCAATTTCTAAAATTCAATTTCGATATATTATTCTAAAGTTTTTACTAAATTCCTCGATATTATTTCTCTGAGCATCATGTATAAGTTATAAAAATAAATAGTAATAACTTGAAAATGGTCTCAAGTTTGAGAAAAGTATAAAAATGTTTTCTAAAATATACGTAAATGCACAAAATGTTTCTGTCATTAAAAAAAGTATTCGACGTGAAGTATCGAGTTATTAGAGCAGAAGTGTGATGAAAAATAAGAGAAAAAACGTGGATGGTTTCACGAAGCTTCGTTCTTCAGGTCTACTAGTGACGTTTGAAAAGTGCATTCGGCTGGAAAACCTGCCCTGACTCCTGAAAATCCCACATCACACTACTTAGCATCTCCGTTTCTCTATGCTAGTTCATACACATAGCGCGTGAAAATATATTTTTGTGAAATGATTTAGTTGCTTCAAATAAGTTAAATAAATAAATTATTGTCAAAATAATACCTGTATTATTTAATAGTATTTCAATATATATACAAATAATTATATGAATTAATATACTCGTACAATGTTGTGTATCGTATTTACGAGTAAAAAAATTGATCAAAATAAAACTCTTCAATACTCAATAAATAAAACAGCAGTATCATTTAATTGTCATTTAACAATTAAAACTGTAACTTTGTATACTAACGATGACTTTGATGGTTTGACTTTTGTAGGAATGATAATGTAAGGAAGTAGACTAGGCCGCTTTCTATCTTACAATTGCTGGCACATATGGCTGGAACATTTTTTCAGATTCCGCGAGAGAGCATAAATTAAAGCGGCCTTTATTTTTTAAATCTGTTGTAAGCCATAGATAATTTGTTATTAAAATCTGTTGTAAGCTTTACATAAATGGTACTCGGTTGAACGACGCACAGGCAAACAAGAAGCATAAAAACTGTGGCAGCAGTTTGTGTCAACTATGAGTATTTGCTTCAGTTGGAGGGGTAGATGTGTAATAGCAATGACCCGCTTGGTTAAAACCCTCCCTGTCCCGTCCTGTTTTTGGAGACCCAGATGGGGACCCTATACTGGGCGCACGCAAAAAGCTACTTTATAGAGAGTGGTTGAAGGCCTTCGCGTGATTCTAGGTGCATCAGTTAGATGTCAAATAGACCTGTCTAAAGCTGCGAAGTTAGTATACTACAGCGAGTCTCGAATTGCCTTCTTTGGTAACACGCTGCTAACCACAAAATACGTGGAAATGAATAAGGAAATGGTAAGGTTCGGAAATGGATTCCACAAAAAGCAGACATCAGTTACGAATCATTACTTGACCCAATAGCAATGACCAATCATCAGCATCAGCCTGTGTCCAACTACTGTGAACGTACCCGTCTTGCATGATTTTTCATCCTTCTCGATCCTTCACCATAACCCAGGCCACTCCCGCCATTTTTCTGTTGTCGTCGGTCCATCTTGTATGGGGTCAGTTAACGCTCTGTTTGCCAGTTCTTGGACGCCACTCAAACAATTTTCTTCCACATAGACCATCGTCTCTTTGACAAATATATCCTGTTTATTTCCACATGAGTGTGCCTATTCTTTAGATAGCCTCCACTTGAACTCTTATTCTAATATTCATGTTTCGGATTCTATAATTTAGAGACACTCCAAGTATGGATCTCTCCATGGCACGCAAGGTGACCTTTATTTTATGGGTAAGACTTGCTGTTATATTCCACGTCTCTCTACTACATAAATCTAAAAAAAATAAAAAAAATTGGCTTTAAAAATATACTAAAATTTTCCAAACGTTGTTCATCCCAGTTTCATATGCGAGTCGTTATTTAAAGAAATTGTTTTATTTTAGTTGGATTACACGATAAACATTAAGTACAATATTATCCTTCATGAGGTTGACCTCTACTTTTTGCGTTTTTCTATTATTAGGCACGGATATTGAATTATGCGGGAGTGAAGGAAATATCTAAGTTTGTTTGCTCGAAGGGAATTTCTCGAGCATTCGCAAGTGGAGATTTAATATTAGCCATGTGCGGACAGAACAGCCCCAGCCGTCACCTGGCGTCTCGGAAAAGATTAATATCTCCTCTGGAAACATCAGCATCATCGTTTGTTATTTAACTCTAATGATATTACGAAAGACATCCTGTCATGCAAGACAAATAACACACGACATTTTATTATTACATTGAACTTAAGAAATATATTTTTATACCGTTGTGTAAGATGAACTGTTGCCTGAAATATGAACGCTTTTTATATTTGGCTATAGGCTAATGACGTATACTTTACAACATTTTGTAAGCAGCTTTATATTATATTTCAAAAGAAAAAAATGTTTTTTTTATAAATATAAATACATAGACATAAACTGAAAACCTTAGTAACTTCTCATACTGTGTAAAAACGAGTATGTAGACATGGCAGCTATAATATGCTTCTGTTTACGTATATATAAATACACAGGACAACACTAGTAGAAGGTTTTAGTCTTCTAAGGATACTCAACTAGGTTAGCTAGACTCATGAATACAATGTGTAATGATTGTGTATGTTAAGGTATTGAGCTGATTGAAAATGTTTATGAAAGTTTTCTTGAAGAGATTCAAATTTGCTGGGAATGAAAGCACAGATGCTGGGAAAGCATTCTAAATCGATCGACAGTAAATCAATCAATAAAGTGCATACAAATCTTAATGATTTGACTGAACGTTTGTCATTCATGAATTGAATAACAGATATAATACATCACATATTAAACATCTCATGAACTTTTTAAAAACTGGGAACATAAGTCAATAATCCAGTGGTTATTGCTGTATTCGAGAATCGGGTTATAAAGAAGCCTTGTTTTGTAGAAACAAATTCTACATATGATTTGATTGTCTTGGAGTATTACTATTATGTTAATAAATGAAAAATATGATTATATAATGATTACTTTACCCATTTAAATATAATATTCGCTTATTATTGACTTTTATTACAAAACTATCTGCTGACTATCAAGATATAAGGGTTTAAGCACTGCCTCAAAATGTACGAGTTTATCACTGTGAAACTAGTCCGTCGTCGTTCCGTCAAAGCAAAAGTTCTACAAGAGTCTTCAAACACATGATAAGTAGGTCGTCGACATTCTCCCACATCGGTAGTGAGGAGGAGCTAAATCAGTTATCTCTCGGACGGGCGCTTGCTACGGTTCTAAGCTAATCCCGTTGACTTCCGCGAGAGGTGATTTTACTCCCGTCTCGTACGTTTGTTGTTAGTCCACCCTCGTCTGGACCGGAACACTAATGTCAACGTTTGTTCATCTTGCAATGCCTCGATGCACCCACACACCATAAAAAAAACCGACATGAAACGTGACTGGATAACTGATTAGCAGCTTATTTCCATTTTATATATGTCGAAGAGACGACGGTCGATGGGGAATAAAAGTGTTTAAGTGGCCCAAGAACTGGCAAATGAAGCGATGGCTGACCCCTTGCTAGATGAACTGACAACATCAGAAGAATAACGGGAGTGGCCAGGATGCGGAAGGCGGATGGTCGAAGAGGATGAAAAGTCATGCTGGAGACCTACGTTCAACAGTGGTCGGACACAGATTGATGATGATGATCGCAAGTACACAATTGTGTATGCTGTCATTTTATATGCCTTATCATCACACTTGTGTGCACCCAAAGATCCACATGTAATAATATTTATTATGCTTGACATGATATTGTGACTTTTGGGTTTAGACGTGTGTGGCGAATTTCTTCTATCTGATAATTCGACCGCCATTGCAGGGGTCTTCTTCAAGGTTAATGACCCTAAAGAAGACCCCTGCAATGGCGGTCGAAATATCGGAAAGATGAAATTCGCCACACACGGCTAAGCCTAAAGCCACAACATCAAATCTATCCGTGAAAACCTAAGAAGTTACTTATACATGACACGAAAACCAACTATAGTATATGAGTTATATTTGGTGTTTAAGTAGCAGTTTTAAATAAGATTATTTTTTTAACGCGTCAGTGGCCAATATCATTTAAATACGTATAATTACGTATCAAATTTCTTTATTTTGTATATATTTCAGTGAAATTTCTAAAGTTCAAAAATAAACGTTTTCTATGATCCAATAGAGCTAATAAAAAATCAATATACTTGATATCAAAACATTTAATAAATTTAATATATATATACAAAACAAATAAATAAAACAATTTCAAATTTATATTAAATGAGTTACGATAAATTTAAAATATGGAATTTTTTTTAATAAACTTACACAGATCTTTTATCCAAACTGATTCAAAAGTTGTCTTTCTGAATGCAGTTGAAATCACATGCACAAGAATAAGCCTTAACTGGAGAGTCTGGACATCACGTGCGGAACTCACGTGCATTATGCAACTAGCGTATGCGCTCTTGCACATCATACCGTGAAAAATGACTGCAAAATAAAGCTCAGTGGCGGAAAGCTCCATACACATAAAAAAAAGCTGCATACATAAAATGTATTTTTGAGCTTTTAAAGATATACAGTTAACTCTTCTTTAATGCATACTTGTTTTGAGTTATAACTGAGATTTTTCATAAAGTGTTAACGACAATTATTCACATAAAATTTGTTGTTATTACAACAAAAAGAACGAAATGGTCCAGGCATCAGAAGCATTGAACATCATATCTTATAAGAACATTACAATACGATTGAATATACCTGTATTCTTAGATATAAGCACAAAAGTTGTGATTTTGAAAGTTCCAGCTATCCTGACTAGCATTAAATAGTTTATATTTTATTTATTTTTTCATAAAGTAGTTGAGAATGAATTGTGTGTAATGTGAGATAACTGATAATGTCTTAATTGAATAAGTTTTTTTTTAATATTGATGCTAGGAAGCTTTTTCTAATAAAGTGATTAAAAGCCGTTTGTAAAATAAATTAAAGTTTTTTAAATTTAGTCATATAAAATTGATTATATTTTCAAAACAACGTAGGTAATAAAAATGAAAATAAGTTTCGTTACCAATTAAATAACAGTAAGATGTTTTAAAATTAATTTTGAAAAATTATATTTCATTTTCAATATTGATATAATGTATTTTTTTTAAGAAATGTCAATACATACTACAATGTCAATACTACTTGTATGTTTTTTCAATTTAAAAAGATATATTCTGTATCGTATTTGTGATGCATTGAATTGTTTTTTCTATAAAACATTAAACACTGATGCAAATGCCAAAATCATATTTTATTTTCCAGCAATATTACTTTTACTTACAGTACAGCTAGAAAATAGAAATCAGTTACCAAAGTACATATTTATTATTCGAGTAACTCACGACTTGGCAACAAAAAACCAAAACATTTGTTATTTGGTTTTCTAAAAAAAAATATTTCAAAATGATATAAAATGTTCACCTTCATTCGAGTATTTGATACAATATTTCAACGAAAGAAAAAAACTTTTATTATCTTGTAATATGCAAAAGTCAACTTGTAGCCTTGTAACGTAAAAAATAACGCCTCGAGGAAACAGAAAAGAAGTACAAGAAAGCATGCAATATGCAGGACAAGGAGAGGGCTAACGAAATCTGCGACTTGTAGGGACACCTACAAAGTTCCAGGCTGAGGCGAAAGTTTCATTTCCCAGGGGAAAATATTTTCCTTCGTACCGGGAAAAGCGCGTGCCAAATACCCTTTAATATCTTTCAGGGTGTCAAGGTCACACGCAACATTTACTGAAACAATTTCTTTTATCATTTTCGATATTTTTCGCAAATATTTTTGATAATGCACGTACATAAAACACATAATGACGTTACTTTCGATGTTCAATAAACTAAATTGCATTATACTGTACGATACATACATTATGTATTATATATCATCGAAAGGTATGGCTTAGAAGTAAATCGTTTGCTCACTATACCAATGGTTATGGGTTCTATTCCCAGCGGAGATTAAAATAAAAACGATTTTTATTCGATTTCTAAGCTAAATTTGAATTTAATACCTAACTAGTAAGATGTCCACAATATATATATCTTTCTTATTTTCTTATATCAAAATTGGTGTTAGACAAAAGTGCGTGTTAGAAACCCGTGAATACCATTCATTCACAATTAGTCCCAGTACAATGGATGATGTATTATGTATATAAGGCTCTCGTATAACGTTTGTGAATAATAATACTCCACATGCATCAATAAGCGTATAATACAATAATAAATACTTTGCGTAAAAGAATCCGTAGAAAAGATTTCTCCATTACCGTTTGTTGGTATTTTCCCGTATGTGTTAACATAAAAAAAATATGTGAAGTCTATTTTGATTTTATGACTAATAATTTATGCACTATTTTTAAGTTTTCGTGAAAACGTTTTTCAAATTAAAATTGGCAATAACATTAACGTATTTTTTTCAAAACATATTACCTAACCATATTATTATAGTATGCCATTTAATACCATACCATTTAAATAAAAAGGATTTTTTTTTATTAAATTATTGAATCCAATAAATATAGTTGAATATTATTTCTATGTGCTGATATCATAATTATTATTTTAAAAATAAAATATGTCCGTATTAGAAAAAATATTAAAATGAATATATTTAATAATTATATTTCACTTATTCTTATAAATTTGTAAAAACTGATTCTTACAAAAAGGTTTCAACTTTTAAAATTATCATTGAAGTAAGAACAAAAAGCCAAATTTGCCGCTAAAATTATTAAGTCTTCGCACAAAGCAATTTAAAGTGACCGAAAAGTTTTCGCAGGTTAAATTTTGTCTGTAGAACGCTTGGCCGGGACGAAAAGTGGTAAGAATGAAATAGATTGTAAGAAATAAAAAAAAACTTTTTTATAGAGAAATGAAACTTTCAAAAAGCGAAAATCATAATGCCCAAAGTTTTATGTTATTATCGTTTTATTACTAGTAGTTTAACCGTCCGTCCTGTCGTTACTTCTAAGTGTCAAATACTTTTTTCTCGGTCTGATATTAAAATATTTTTCTTTATCTTTCCCTTCATACGGGCTTAGTACTCGCTTTTGAAACTAAAGTCTCTCTAAAAGTGCTCTCAAAGAGTAGCGATATAACTCTTTGCTTCTTCAGTTTTCATCCTTCGAAACTTTCCGTGATTAAATCAGCGTACGACGGAAAACTATTTATACAGTATGAAATAACATGTTTTGCGTTTTAAAATGTCAACGTACTAGGGCAAATTAAAAAACTTTCGTTAATAGAACTATTTATTTTTCAATAATAATCTTCTTAGAGTTACCAATCTTAACGACTAAAAATCCTAGACTTTGAAAGCGCCCCGCTAATCACCAAATCTTTGCAATAAAAGCTTATGAACAAAAACCTTCATATATGCCATCTATTAGTTATTTTGCTCTCATCCTGGAAAGCCACTATAGTTATGCACAATTAATTTACAGAAGTGTTTGTATCAATTAAGACGAAACAAATATTATAATAACCCGCAAAACAATTGCTAAAATGATGTATAATAATACTAATGCTTTATATTTTAGCCACACTCTTCAAAAATGTTTTTTAAGTGCAGGTGAACATTTGTTAGTCCTTATTAAATGAAGTGGTATATTCTGGTTTCACAAACGTAAAAGCTTCTCATATTGTCACTGTAATATGGTTCTGGAGCTTTTCAGAGTTGGCTATGGTTGGTACACAAGCTACGATACGACTTTAGATATTCAGAGCATTTACAGCAAACTGTGGGAAAATGTGTGTACTCTTAAAATCTTTATGTATGTGCAGATAAAATTTCTCGCATCCTTATGAAGTAATTCTTCTTTTGAAGTAATTCTTTACGTAAGTAGAGATAAAGAATATAAGGTTTAGATGTTTTCCTCATAATTATAAAGTTAGAAAAGTTATATGTTAAAATTCACTTAGTTTTTAAATAAAAACTTAATATGATAAGAACATACAAAAATGTAGACTTTCTATTACGATATGTACTTTCTTTGCGTCATTGTGGTCCACGGTGGTAATATAATACGACTTAGGGATTAAAATGGCTTATAGGCGAAGGAATGTAGTTTTTTTCTTACACGATAAAATATTTACATGATCTCCATAAATTTCAGAAACATAGTATCTTTTTGCTACATTTTCATACTTATATTTTTTTTATGGAGAAACAAATTCTTAAAACATTTCCTACAATTATCAAAACTACCGAATCACGTTCTTATTAAATACGTATTGTCAATATATAATGCATTTACATCCCATGCATAATGTGTTTATACACAAAAACATTTAATAATTCACCGACTCAAAAAATACATCACCCACTTAGTTAAAAGGTATTTGTTAATGAAAGTTCTACAACGGACCAACTGAATGTGACTGCGGCGTGGAGCAGACCCTGTCACACCTTTAGGAGTGTGCGCTGTGCCCGAATAGCTGCACCCAGGAAGACGTGATGATGGCTGGGAGTAACGCTATCGACGTCGCCCACTTCTGGGCAGACAAGATCTGACCCTTTTGTTTCCGACACTATTATATATACAATGAAACTGTTTTGCAGGAATTGCCTTTGGTTATAATTAATATAATTAAGCTAAGCGTAATAGTCCAAATGTACACTAAAGCAGCTCATATTGAATTGAGTAAGCACCATGTGTTTGTTCTATCCTTGTTATCTATTCCAGTGCTTTATGTCCACCCTTAATATAGTACCAATTCCAGTGCACCAGCCAGACGTCTTTTCCTTACTATTTCTCATCCAGGCGAGCGCCGATCCAAGACCGCATACATTTGCCAACATGAACAGCGCAATCCGAATATGTGAGCCTTCGCAACACCGTGTTCACTGAGCGTATACGCTGCATAGAAGCTGACAAGCGAGAGTTTAGCTTAGTGGCAAAACACCTGACTGTCTTGCAAGCGGTCACATGTTCGAAAGTAGCTATTAACAAAATATATTAACTTGAATGCAGCTTATACATTTTATATAAAATACATCATATATGAGAAAAATTGATTAGCAATAATGAAACCATTGAAATTATATGAATAATTGTATTCATATATTACGCCTTAAAGACAGTCTTGGACAAGACATCTATTGGCATTAAGTTCGCATTTAAAAAAATACCACCAACCGAGAGAAGTCCTCTCTAACAACTCTAACATCAGAGTTGGCGCTATAACTAATACACCATCAAGACTCTTGGCAAGAACCTCCACGCCATTAGTATAATAATAATATACTCGAATATGATATTGTTTTTTTTTACAAATACTAATCACGAGTTATAAAATTAATAAAATTATTAAAAAAATATACCAATATATATCAATTTTAAAAAAATGGACATTGTTGGTAAAAATAATATTTGTTAATAATACGTGTATATCAAACTTCACGTTACAAAAAATAAGGATATTCTCATTTATCAGAAGTCATCTTTATGTTGTTAATTGACAAACATAAAAAATGAATTATTTAACTTCCATTTATAAAAACGCATTGCAAATTGTAAGTATGTATATCAATAAAATTTCGTATTTAAATTAAAAACAGTAGATTTAACAATGAAGGTAATTTAATACAATATAATGACATACATGAAAAAGTTGATAAAAAGAGACGAGTTAATAACAGTGGAATATCGAAAAATAGCAAACATTCAGAGTACAATTCTGAATTTCATAATTTCAATGATATCGTCTCTGAATATTGTGGTACAATTGAAAAACATTTGGTTTAACTGCACATACAGTGCGGTATGATTCTAATATTAAATACGGGAATAGTCGTTCTTCTCGCATGTATATTCTTTTCCTGTTGGATGCACACACTATTCTGACAGTGGCGCTCCGTGAATAATTTTAATTTATTTACTCCATATTTGTAGAAAATGGCATTTTTTTACGGAAATCATATACGGTAGAGCCTTTAACTAATGTGAGACTTTTTTTTAATTTATCATTGAAGTATCAAAACTTGTAACAATATGTATGATTTACAAATTATACAAAAATTGTTCAATAATTATTAACAATTAAAGTGACTGAATTTGCTTTCGAAAAGATTCTAATAAAACCAGTACATGATGCTGGTGAATGTATCTGCAATGAAATGTTTAATATTGTAATTGCAGTTTCATCACCAGCATATTCCAAATCAATAAGATTAACAGAGACACGAAGGAGTCCGAAACATGTTATCACAAATATCGTAAATATATTATTTAAAAATAATATTGCAGCAAGTATTCATATATTCTTATAGTCAGTTGATAACCTAAAGGTTAATTAACAGAGGCATCTACATTCACTTAAAGATCTAATTTTATTTATAAATATTAAATATCAGGACTAGAGTAAAGAGAAACATAACTAGTGTCAACAGTAAGATATTATTTTTATAAATTAATGTACGAATTGATTAAGAGACATACTTTGTACGAATATACAAAAAAAAAACAAGATAATATAGTTTAGAGACTTTATTGCAAATTATATTTGCAAATTCTCTCACTCACAGCTATACTCTTGTTTCAACACATAATACCGTATTATTTTCACACTGAATGCACCATTGGCACCCCTACAGACGAGGCTTTCGTGACTGCATCCAGAAACGCAAGCCGAGAATAAATTCGGATAATTTAAATCCGGTGCAGGTTGCCAAAGAAATCGCGTTTGTTAAACATTTGGATTTGGTTTGCGAGACGACGCGAGGAAAGTTCCTGGTCGGATGAGCAGCGAGAGGCGGAGTAGAAGTAATACGTTGCTGTGTTCAGGATTTCGTTTCTTGTATTCAGATACTTCCTGTGTCTTCCCAAAGCTTTTGCACGCTGCTGCCGTAAAAAAGAATTTGTGATTTTTACATTTTTTGCGTAAGCATTCCTTTACGGTAGTTTCAGAATAATTGATCAAATAATTATTTAGTATAAATTATTTTTTAGGTTTTTGTCACGCTTTAGTTTTCATGCATTATAAAAATTAAATTGAAAATACTTTTACAAGCAATAAATAATAATTTCATTTATTTAAATAGCATTTCACTACATTTTAATTCACATTCAAAGAATGCAGAAAATATGTGGTTTGTCATATCAAATAATTAAATAATTCACTTTGTAAAACCACTGAGTATTTCTTATTAGAGACAATTCTCCATCATCAGGACAAACTTTGTTGACTGAAAAACCGTTTAAATTTGTATGTTTGTCCTGAGAGTAATTTCCAAAAACTGAAGACTAATAAAAAACCGTACTTAATGGTTTTATTTAATTATTTACTTCTTTTACACTTTTAATTCTACTCCATTCTTATATTTTTCTATTAAATACATTACTTAAATTTTTACATATGTATACCTCGGATACTACAGTTGCCATACTTTAAGTTTCCCGGGCTCCTGTCTTGAAACAAGGCAATGAGAACATGAACTGACAGAATTATATACATGAAACGGATATGGGAAGTAAAATACAAATTTTAATTACAAAATTATCAAAATTAATGTTTTAAAAAATACAAACACAAACAAAAAATTGTATATGAAATAAGTACATGTTCACTTTTATTTATATTTCTACGTATTTTATAATTTTAAAGCTTAAATATTTTAATGTATTAGTATATTTATTTTCAGAGAGATGGGAAACCTTTTTTGTCAAAAGCGTGTTTTTTTAAGTAGTATTTAAAAAACAAGTAACATTTGAAAAAGATATCTTCCGACCTTAATTACCTTCAAAACACAATAAATCCGCCTGCGGCTTTGATGTTAAAGTAATCATTTTTAATTCCGACTTCAAACGATCGTACGCAGCTTAAATATTTTGTATGTTTATATTTTTTTAATTTCTCAAGATATTTTCACATCAAAGCCTTATCCCAAGCATCAAACATTACGTAAAGGTTATTAGTAATTAACTACCATGATTCAAACTTAATAATTAAATACATAATAATATTTACATGGTAAAATGATAAAAAATGCTACCAATTAGTAAATATAGGGTTCCATTAGGCTAAATATTTGAATTTTAGATTAGATTATATGTCTCATGTTACTTAAAGCTATTGGTTTTTTATTAAAAGTATGTTAAGCATACTACCACAGCCCGTTTTTCAAGCATCATTCACAGATGAAAGAGATTTGTATAATAATGAATGCATTAGAAATTAATATTCACGTTATATATTTCGTTTATTTGCTATGGAGATATCCATGCTCGAAGTGTCTCTTAAAGATGGAATACGAAACGAGGAAATCCGCAAAAGAACTCAAGTAGTGGAGGCCGCCTAACGAATATGCACACTCAAGTAGCATGGGGCAGGACATATCTGTCGAAGAGACGACAGTCAATGGGGAAGAAAAGTATTGGAGCGCCCAAGAAAACGAAGAAGAAAATACAGGAAGTCGGCAAACGAAGTGTTGGCTGACCTCCTATAAGATGGACTGACGACATAAGAATAATAACGGGAGTGGCCTGGATGCGAAAGGCAGAGAATCGAAGAGGATGGAGATTCATGCGGGAGGCCTACGTTCAACAGTGGACAGATACAGGCTGATGATGATTTAAAATTATTATTAATAACGTAGCCGTTATAATATTTTTTGGTTGTAAACACCAATCCGAAGTATGTATATGTAATAATTGTGGTCATAGCTCAATGGTCAAGGCGTTTGCTTTGCAAACCAAAGGTCGTGGGTTCGATCCCCAACGGAGATTAAAAAAAAGATTGTTAATCGATTTCTGAGCTCTAAAATACCCCCTCGGTTGGTGTGACTTTAATACATCACCCGTAAAATGTCAGTCATAGCCTATCAATTAAAATTGGTGGTAGACAAAAGTCGTCACGTGAAGACCACCCATTCATAGTAAATTCCTGTAATAATAAAGGATGATGCATGAATTTGGGGCTGTAGTCTATGACGTTGGCGGATCAACACTCCTCATGCAGCGTTTAGCCATATACACCATGATAAGTGTCATAGAATTCCACAGATGAGACTTCAGAATTACTATCACCATCTGTCGGTATTCTCCTGTATGTGCTTACATAAAAAATAAAAAAACATTTAAATATATTTGGTGATAAATTGATCAATGAACTTAGATCTATTTATATTTGAAATTTCTTGAAACAATTGCTATTGTTAAGTCGAAATGAGCCACGGTTTTTAGCGGCGTTGTTCAAGTTTAACCACCTCATAAAATCAAATGTGTAAGGCATTGTAAAATCTAGCTAATCATTCTACCTCCTTTAAACTGATAATTCAAAAAAAGGAAGGTACATTTTAATTTAAAATATTTATTTTCATTTCACATATTATTTAAGAGATTAAACGCGTTTCACTTTCAACAGGAAAACATTTCCGAAACCGAAATATGCGTCAAATACTTCAGTTGCCTTCTGTTAAAATCTCCACTAAGACTTGAACTTTGAAGGTCGTCAGAAACCATGTATGTTCCCAGGTGTAGAAATGCCTTAAAACGAAATATGAATAATGACAGTTCATAAAATTATTATGAAGCTGATGTACAATTAATTTATTATAATTGATTTTTTATTACAACATTATAATTTGGTCTAGGAGAGGAGCCACTATGTAAAAGTAAATATAAATTATATGTTTTTTTTAGCAAGATTTTTTTAATACACGATCTCTTGTATTTGCGATGCAAAATGCGACAAACTAAAGGCGTGCACCGTTGCAGTACTGTCAAGCCCCTGCAGAGACAAGACACCCCTCGTCCGGCACATACGCCCCACTTTATTACATACATTTCCTATGTAAATCCGCTCGTCCCTGGCTTGAATTGCATTCAGATCAGCCTGGAAAAAGCTCCCGCCGCGACTGCGGACGCGGCTTTAGCGATTTCACAATTGAAATAGAAAAAGCTCGTTTTATTTTCATATAAACTTTACGGCTCTGTGCAATTTTAATTTCATCAAGAGTAATTTGTGATGATAAAATAAATATGACCATCAAATAGATAAAGATTTCGTTTTTTTTTTCGATTTCTTCGATGTTTTTGATCGATGATTCTTGATAAATAAATTAATATCAAAATAAAAATAAAAGATCACTTAGAAATTATTCCAATTTTTTTATTATACGGCATGTTAATCCATAGTTAAATTATACGTTGCCATTTTTGAATATTGAAAATGGCTACCCGACGTAGCCAAAATATGTGGAATAATTTTTACAAAACCATTTATTTTTATACTGATAAAATCTTATTATATAAAATAATTCTGAGCACTGTTTAATCACTTGCTACAAGACCGCAGTTTCGCTCTCAATGAAGAATTCATCAGATCCAACGTATACTCTCATATGCTCAATGTGGTCCATTATTAAAACAAAGTATAAAATTTTAATCAATTTCATATTTAAATTAATATAAATAACAAATCCCGTAGTTTTGTACACTCCAAATATGTAAAAATGCTTAAACAATGGCTGAAAAATGCACATTGTGCTTGAAACTAAAAGTTCATACTTTGAAGAACATGGCGACATAGTGCTGAATTAGATTTGTTTTTATTATATATACTTAAAACAATAAACAAAAATAATATTTAATGTATAAAGTAAAATATTAATTTTATTCCTTACTTAATTAATTTATTGAAAACGTTTAAATACATCATTTTTGTAAGATGTTTGAGACATCAAAAAGCTATTTATAAGAAAACCTATTTCATTTGTATTATAAACGGTACAAATACATCTTGAAGATGTTTTTGCAAAAGAAATAATATTTTTGGGCCAAAAAATAAATCGCAAATCCATCCGAGGATCCATTGATGGACAGATAATTTACCTTTGAACTATAGACTTCAAAGCTTGTAAAAGTGATTGCATATTAACTTTTTACTCCTTTATCAATTTCTTTTATACCATATGATGCCTTCATGAGCGTATCTAATAAACAATAAAATCCGGTGTATATTACATTCATCATTTATGTTCCCTACCTGAAGAATTCACAAATTTTAACGGCTTTAGATTGTTGCCTCTTCGCAAATCAGTTTTATATTGCAAGATATTGCCAAATATATTTCATATATAGTGAAATTTATATTGTATACATTAGCTGCTTTTATCGTTCGGTCGAATTATTAAAGTATGATGCAATCAATAAAGACCCGCATATAGTACACAAATTCGTTTTCATAATATAAAATATATTTTTAATTATATTATTTAATTACTTTAGAATCTATATATAGAAGAGAGAAAAACATAGTTACATAAATTGTTATGAGCTCCAAAATACACCATGAAAATTATTATTTTCATTTAGTGAATGTTTTTAGATATTCAAATATATATATATGTATTCATAGGGGACTGAATAATGTAATTTTTCAGTTTTATTTTGCCGGTGGGTACAGATCAAAAGTCAAAGCTGTGCAAGCCAAAGGTCGTGGGTTCGATCCCCGACGGAGATTAAAAAAAAAGGATTTATAATCGATTTACGTGATCTAAAATACCCCAGGTTGGTGTGAATTTGATCCCTTACCCGTAAAATTCCAGTCATAGCCTTTTAATTAAAATCGGCTGTAGACGAAAGTCGTCCCGTGAAGACCACCCATTCATAGTAAATTCCTGTAATAATAAGGATGTTGCGTGAATCTCAGGCTATGACGTTGGCGGATTAACACTCCACATGCAGCGCTTGGCCTTATACAGTAAGGTAAGCGTCATAGAATTCCACAGATGAGATTTATCATGATATATGAGCACTATCACCATATGTCAGTATTATTCCTTATGTGCTTACATAAAAAAAAATGTTTTCATGAATATCACTTTGGGCACTATACATAGAATGTACTCAGAAAAACTATGAGGCAGAGCTTATTGATAATATATTTCTGAATACAAGTGTTGAAAAATATTTGGTTCCGTTTGCAGACCCGCCGCTGGTTTGCCCTTTTGCAAGCTTTCCGACAAACGTTTAAGCCCCTCGGAAAGCTTCCTTTGTTCGCGGTATTGGATATACTTATGCAGTTAACTGAAAAATAAACCTATGAAACATGTCGCTTGACATTAGATCTGCAGAGGCTGCTTTGTCTGAAAAAAGATTGAGATAAAGCTACACGATGTTCTAAAAATACACAACAACTTAAGTTAGGAAGCAGTCTATGAAAAATAGTGGATAATAGAAAAATAAATAGACTATTATGACCACCATATTTGCTGCCTTACCTGGCACATGGTCATCATTAACTGCCGCCACTACCAGCCGCCATAATTTTCACCTCATCTCATTTCAGCTGTGCTTGCCGCAGCTCTATCGAGTACATTCTATGTATATATTTCCCGAAGGACTCGCAGGATGCCATGATCCTGAAAGCTTGAAAAAAGGGTACCTCTTATACGGCATTTGAAGTGTATTTCTCAACCAGGTGACACCATCTATGGCATGATCGACTGTAGCACGAAAGACTGCCGTGTCCGCTTTCATACTACGCTACTCCTTACAAAGTCAAACTATCGTATACCCAGTACTTAACGCAATCATCTACTTTCGAAACTCATTTGCGTTTTGGTGATATGCCAAGATTCATCGTCATCAGTCGTAAAAATAATAATGGCAGTTTATAGACGGCGTTTTGTTTTAATTAAATAGACTGAGAGTCTAAGATATTGCGATTTTTTTTAAAGAAATACATAAAAATCGATCAACTACATTAAATAATATTATTTATGTATCAATAAATACATAAATAGATCGATCGACTGTAATAAATAGAATGCTTGTAATATAAATAATACTCCATTGAAACTATTCGTCTGAAGAGCATTATCGCATATATTAGATAATAGACGTAATCTTGTCGGGATATAACCTTTCCCTCTACTTGTTATTACTATCTCGCGAGAGTTCTGGAAGCCGTAAAGCCTTCGTCTCGTACACAAGTGTCAGGCGAGAAGTGTCGCGCTGGCTGGAGCGATCCTGTCTGAATGCAGGACAGCTCTGAATGCCAGAGAGTCTCTCACGCTCTTCGGGGATTACAGCGTCCTTTATTTGAAAATAAAACCCTTCAGTATAAAACATGCAGGAGTTAAAGCGTTCCGACTTGCTAGTCATAAACAACGATTGCGCTAAAGCAAATCTCCTGACGGGAGAATGATGCCGAGAATATGAAAATTATCATATATTATTCTCCTTTTTATAAGATTTTTAAGCTTGACGTATCACCTTCAATACATCATAGGTTAATTAATTCGTGCAATACGACTAAAGTTGCGATAGTTTGACTGTATTAGAATGATGGACAAGATAAAGCAGATTTTTATAAAACAGTAAGGAGATGAAGGTTGACCTGGCAGGAACATTTCCTTCGGTTGACGCAGGAGAGCATAACCTCCAGCTGCTTTTCAACAACCACCCTGAAATCTCACCGTTTTGGAAGACCGTAGGAAACTACGAGTACATATAATGTATTCGTTGGAACTCCGGAAGGCATAACTGACACGTGATTAGATGATAAGAATGATAAGTTCAAGATGCCAGAACTCTGAGGTGGCAGCTTGTGACGACATATTTGCTTTGGTTATGGAGGAGAATATAGAGATGATGATGATAATATGGTTAAATGATAAAATATAGAAACTATTACAATCTTAGATACTGATATCAGCTTGTTATCAGATAATATTACACGGCGTTCGAATACGCCATTTTATTTGTTATGGCAGTTGCTCCATTTCATGTTGGTGCAACTGTCATCTTTAATTTGCTTTTTTACCGTGATCGTCTTGGCGGTGCTGGATCGGAGGAAATCAAGTCTTTATTAAAAATAAATGCTAATTGTGCTTCAAAAACAAGTTCTTTTTAAAGACGGGGGATGCCAATACATTAAAAATGATCTATTATTAGGTTATATTTTTTCTTACTTCTTAATGACACTGATTTTTTAAAAGTTTTTTGTGTGATACCCAAAGCGATGAAAGTCAAATACGAGTAAATGAATGAATTATTGGAGACACTTTATGTAATCTTAATTACTATATTTCAAAAACACCTAATGTTTTGTTGTAGCTTAAATTCTCATAAAAAGAATAAATATCTAACAAAAAATGATGTATGGCTAAATTTTGTATGAATAAGAAACAAAAATAATGCGTATGCTAATAAATCTGATTAGCGTTCCGTGAATAGATTAGGTTCTCATTTGATTATTTCAAGAACACAATGCATAACCTACAAGGGTTTTTTTTGTAAGAGAAAGCGGCCTTTTTTATCCTTTGTGAATTTACATTTTTCATATTCATCCAGCGTTAAGTTCAATTCAATTTTCATTCGTTAATAATAAGTGAATTTATGCCGTCTACGAAATCACGATAGACCTTACGTTTTCCAAAACTGTTTTGAATATGTGATTCAATCACGTTGCCTTCATTTCAATCCAGTGAATATATGTGTATTTTGTAATCATTTTTACTCGTTATTTTATAGAAATGTAATAGTATTAAAATTTAAATTATTACTCATTTAATATTAAAATAATATATATATATATATATATATATATATATATATATATATATAAATATATTTTATTAAATATATATTTTTAAATATTACATCTTACGTGTTGGTGTATCAAAACCTTTTTCAACTCCTTGTGCAATATCTGGGATTTGCAAATATACTCGATTGAATTAAATTAAAACATTTTTTTACCCCCTTTCTACGACTATAAATCCTGGCATTTAACAACAAAACATTGCAGCCATAAACTTGATTTAATGAACTGGTGCTTGCCCACAATATTACTGACAAAATGGTTTGACTTTGACAGAATAATATCGACAGATGGTGATAGTGATGCAGAAGTCTCATCTCTGGATTCTATGATGCTTACCATACACATGGCTGTGCGTTGCATGTGGAGTGTTGATCCAACGTAATAGAATACTGCCTGACATCACGCATTATCCAATTATTACAGGCATACACTATGAATGAGTGGTGTTTACGGGACGATTTTCGACTACTACCAATTTTGATTACGACTGGCACTTACGGGTGAGGGATCAAATTCACACAAACCAAAGTATTTATTGAGCTTAGAAATTTAAGACGGTGAGAAAACTATGACATGTGACAGCTTTATGGGGACAATTTGTATTGACTATATTTTTTAACAAGGGGGCATATTAGCATGTAACATTTTTATAAACTTGATTAAATAGTAATTACCTGCTTTGTTATCAAAAATTATTGACAAAAAAAGTCCTTTAAGCGCCTCCTATTCACAGTGACTCCAAGGAAAATGCACTATTATTAAAAAAAACTTCAAACCAGCATTTTAAGGTTGTTAATATCATTCCACGAATTAATTATTTTGTACCATTACAATGTTTTTACTCTAATAATAATATTTCGCCTCATACTGGTTAAGTGAAATGAAGAATTATTAAATAAAGATACTTTTTAATTTAGCTTCAGTGACGAAACAATTTTCTTTTATAGAAACTTATAAATTCAAACTAAGTTGTTCTATAACATAAATCTTGTATATAAAAAACCAAGTTTTCTATGAACAACTTCAAAAGAAAATATCAATGGAATCTTATACGAAAGAAATTTCCAGCTATAGTTTTGAATGTAAGGGCACACAGAAGAACATTAATAGATGTTGATGCAAAACTATCATTTGTCGACTCTATACAACTCGTCTTTCTTTAGATTGGCTTGTGCTTTATATCCAGGCATTAACGCATCGTTCATTTTCACGGATACACACTGAGAATGGACGGTGCTTGCAGGACGCTTACTTTACTTTCAAGAGATCATTCTGTCTACCACGTTTACTAGTGGCCATATTTGTTCAGAGAGGATTTGTAACAGTACATTGTAGTGTTATTAATTAAAAAAAATATCTCCAATCCGACCAATATTTAACATTATAAATTACAGATTCTCTTAAACGTGATATTTTCTGACGACAAAAATATGAACAAATAAGAGGTAACGGCGTTTTTTCTGTGATACCGGAAAATACACACCGGGAAAACTCGCTGGGAAATTGTGTTTATAATTTTTCGCCTTGGTATTATTGTGTATTATGATACAAAAAAGCGAAGCTTAACAAAAGTATACCGGTCAGTGGGGATAGATACAAGATATCAGTAATATGAGATTACGACATCCGCTGCACCCCTGGACTCATAATAACTGAATAGCTACAATACTAAAGTATAATATATTGAATCGAGTGACTGCACAAAACAGGGTAATCCATACTATTGAAGATTGTACTTTTATAGTTTATATTTTTTTAAATGAACTTCTATTGTAGAATTTATTTGAGGAAAAATATTTTTTTATTGAATGGAAATTTAAAATGAGGCACTATTCACTCATTAAAATATATTTTTAATTTGCACTGTTTTTTATATAAAATAGTTTTTTTTTATGGAAACACATACAGGAGAATACTGACGATGATAGTAATTCTGAAGTCTAATCTGTGGAATTCTATGACGCTTACCATGGTGCATATGGCTAAACGTTGCCTGTGTAGTTTTGATCAGCCAACGTCATAGACCTCAGCCCGAGATCCACGCATCATACTTATTACTACAGGAATTTACTATGAATGGGTGGTCTTCACGGGACGAATTTCGTCTACAGCAAAATTTTAATTAATAGGCTATTAATGGCATTTTACGAGTGATAGATCAAATTCACACCAACCGGGGTATTTTAGAGCTCATAAATCGATCACATTAACTTTTTTTTTTAATCTGCGTCGGGGATCGAAACCACGACGTTTAGCTTGCAAAGCAAATACTTTGACCCATTAGCTATGACCGCCGGCAAACCCAAATAGTTATATTATTTAATACATATTTTTATTTCACATCTTCGATACATATCTATAACATATGTAAGGTAAAAATTTATGTTTGTCGAAAGGCATCTCTTTAATTTTAACTTTAAAGTTATTAACGAAATTATATGTATACGAGTGGACTCGTATGTAGTAAAAAATACCATAAATTACGACTGTATATGTCTAGAAATTTAGAATAAATTTTGTGGACAAAATATGTCAGCTAAATACGTAAAGCATAAAAAAACCTTGATATTTGAATTAAAACCAAAAATTATAAATAATGATTATTTTTTGAATTGTCAATACAGTATTTTCAACATATATCAAATCATTAAAAATACTACAATAAAAAAAACCCATTCACAATTTTGTGAATTCTCATAAACGGCCATTTTACTTAGATCATCCTTTTTCTAAATACGTTTTCTAGCATATCATCATTTCCATCTCCATGATCCCATGTCCGCTTACTTAACTGTAGCATATGGACATCACGAGCCACCGTCTTGAAGCTCTCTCAGCCAGCTTGGTGCTCGCTTCATCCTATATCAGCTCTGCCTCCCGTAGCTCCACCAAGTACATTCTATATATGTAACATAGGTCAGCATAAAATAGATACTATGACTACCGTCTCTTTAAGTTTGCGGAACTTGCCCTGGAAGCTGTCGAGAACCATGTTTATTACTTGATGGACCTACAGATGTCGATATGACATAGAACAATACATGAATAACGAAAGCTGTCAGATTTGTTTGGTGGCAATATTTAGTGATCATATGCTATACCTATAAAACGGATGTGAATAAATGAATATATTTTTTAATCATCCTGTGAATCATGGAAAGCGTGACTAGGGGTAATATAACGTTGAGATGGAAACGCGAGGGTCGCCTGAAGCATTTTTGTTCAGCAAGAGGACAGCCCTAGAGGTACTCTCGGCCCATTGTTAAGAGAGCTGTCGATTGTGTACAATATTGCATCTATTTCATTTAATGGGCTCTTTTATGATCCGGGCCATTATTAAGTGCGTTCATCATCATTACCGCCAGCCGTATTATGGCGAAATATTTGCAGTCTTGCTGAGCGATACATAAAATATGTTATAGTGTTGCTTTTACGTCACGTTTTACGGATAAATGCTTTGTAAGCATCATACTTAATCACTAAAGCATTAAAGTTGCTCACATAAAATATAATAGTAAAAAATTATGTCATATTCTTGTCATACTTTGAAAGGCATATTTCAAAAATTGAGGGTACTTTCGTAACGACTATACAATGCTCCAGTTGAGCCTCTCAAAAATGGTTGCTCGTAGTTCACTAGAAATTTCATCAAGGATAGATCATGTGAAGGAAGAATTAGTTGAAAACATAGGAGTCTATTTCATGTTGGTCTCGCGCGTTGTTCCAACGATATCCTTGATGTAGTTTAACAGCAAGGGACCATCAGAACTTGGCAACAGTTCAGTTCCCGAAAATGGCAGACTCCCAGGCGATAACACAAAACATGTCTCCTGTTCTCATGGATGATGCACTCTATCAGAGAATGTCTCACTTTAGCCTCTCCATATATACATACCACCTCGGATACGACACCTGCTGTCTCTTTAAGTACCCGGACTTCTACAATGGATGTCATTAGGAATCTTTTTTGTTCCCATGTAAATATTCAGGTGCAGAGATGTCTTGGGACAAGTAATGTTTAGTGAAATCTGATTGGCAGATGAAGAAAACTATGGTGGCAGTTTGTGATAACCATGTGTTAGATATGGAATGGAGGAAACATGTTATGACGCAGCTATAGACCGGATTAACTACGGCTGCCTTTTTCTTCCTTCTAGGCTTCTGAGCTCTCGCCATTCTGGTAGACCGTCGGGAGCTATATATAGAATGTACTCAGCGGAGCTGACATGGAACGAGGCGAGGATCAAAGCGGCTAACCAGAGCTTTGTGGCGGCGGATCGTGATATTTATAAGCTCCAGTTGAGGGAGCAAACATGGACAAAGGGAAAAATAGAACCGATATGGAAAAAGCAAAATAAATAGCTTGATTCGACGGTGTGGAAAGTTTATTCAGTTATTTTTCGTTGTTTTTGTTAGTGTCATAATTCTTTATATTGATTGGTATTTTTTATTCTTTTCCTTCGCTAAATCTATAAACGGCATAAAGTTTTTCGCTAAACACACATAATACTATGAAAACAATAAAATACGATTTTTCATATCATATTTTGGGTCGTTATTGATTTTCTTTAAAATTATGCAGGGAAGTGCTGAAGATAATAAACCTGAAAAATAGATTTTCTTACCTGATGAGCTTGGCGTAAAGGGCGCACCCCACGAATCCTTCAGCAGCCTTGGGGTTGTGAAGGAACCTGATCTCCAGCGGTGTGATCCCTTCCAAGCCCAGGTCGATGGTTTGCACCAACTCATGAGTGGACCATCTGTAGAAGTTTATCGACTGGCCGTATTCACGCTCGTGGCTGGTCGAATGGGGGTTGAAGCCCCTGAAAAAAATATGAGTATCTTATAGTAATTGACATGTATAATGATTAATTATTTCTACTGGCACATTTCTAATTGTATTCCATGTTTTTTATTTTTATGTAAGCGCACGCAGGAGAGCACAGCTGGTCAAGACCAGTGCACTCTATGAGGCTAGACGCTGCATGCGGGAAACGTGTGTTGTGTTCGTGTTTGTGTGTGGGTTAGCGAGATTGCAAGTGTATATTTATCTGTGTCTTGAAGAGATCAAGATTGTATGAAGGAAGAAAAACAGACTGGAAGAGCATTCCATAGCATACCGGTGGTATTAAGGAAAGCGCTTATGTGTTAAAATAACATAAACGATATTAAACTATTTAATTATTATTTCTGGTTAGTTATAGAGAGTTTCGTATTGAGATGAAGTGTGACGCCTTAAAACGTGATTTGTTACATATTATGTAGGAAGTTACATGGTTTAATGTCTCTTGGGTTGAGCCGTAGGTGATGAATTTTTTTTCTTACCAATATCTAAACCGAGCTTCAGGGGCCATGCTTAGAGTAGATGCAAATCGTTTTATCGTGAAAATCTACGCAATTTTTTTTTTTTTAAATAAGATATTCTAGAGAGATCTTTTGCTACAAATATGAAATTATTGTTACTACCAAGACTACCAAAAAGACATATTCGAGCATTCATTTATAATTAACAAATAAAGTGTTAAAAATTTTTGAGGTTATATACAATGCTTTGAATATCAAAATGTAAATATATATAATGATAATTAAATATTTGGTAGAAGTCCAGGAGGCAAATCTGACATGAAAAAGATTTATGCAAGTAATTTTCTGGGAAAAGAAGAAGACGAAAAAACACATATAAAAATATATATATAAACGGTTATACATGAGCACCAGAAGAGTTGATTCTATGACAGTCGGTGAAATCAGTTGGATAGTACACATAATTAAAAACATAAAAAGAAGCGTCATACTTATCGCTTATTTTCGTAAAAAAATATATTTACTAATCCTTATAAGCACGTTGATAGAACTAAACATGCACTCGGTTGAGGTATGAATACAGAGCCAACTTGGTACGAAAGAAGGATCACAGAACCTGATTTAAATGTTTTTGAAACTTGCGCTGACTATATACTCGTAATAAAGAACAAATGTGAAAAATAAATTAAAAATATATGTGTTTAAAAAAATTAAAAATAAAATGGAGTATTTTCATCTGCAGATAAAAATTATTAC
Organism: Glossosoma conforme; assembly: GCA_022606575.1. Lineage (NCBI taxonomy): Eukaryota > Metazoa > Arthropoda > Insecta > Trichoptera > Glossosomatidae > Glossosoma > Glossosoma conforme. The sequence continues at coordinate 2,475,654 of JAGTXR010000002.1, forward strand.
AAAAATTCGCAATGTGGAATATTTTTCAGTTTTCTTGCACCGTCTTGGCGCTGAAAAACAATGTCTTCAGGGTAGAAAACGCCAGAGGCGTGTGCTGCAATACATTTTCTATCGAGAACACTTGAAAATTCAATATAAAAATTCTGAAACATTCTACGTTGAAGTGATTTTATTATCTATAAGTTTACATGCATATTTCAAAGGCTTCAACGATCTGAATGCTCTTTTTGGATCTTAAAGTTTATTTATAATCTTTTGATATGTTTTATTTATTGCTATGTTATTTTATCGTTACTTTAACGTCTTAAATTTAAGGTTTTTATACTTTTTCCAGACATTTGACCCTATTTCCATTGGAGGAACACAAATAGAGGTTGTAAACGACTATACCTATCTGGGACAAGTAATACAACTAGGACGAAATAATTTCTCAAAAGAAATTGACAGGTGTATACAACTGGGATGGGCAGCATTTGGAAAACTTAATTACACTTTTAAAGCAAAAATAAAAAAAAAGTAAAAAAAAGGGACGTGGAATCTAACGGCAAGTCTTACTCATAAAATAAAGGTCACCCAGCGTGCTATGGAGCGATCCATGCTCGGAGTGTCACTCCGGAAAAGATAGATTCCGAAACGAGGAAATACGCAGAAAAACTCAAGGAGTGGATGCTACCCAAGGAATAGGGACACTCAAGTGACAATGGGGTGGACAAATCTGTCGAAGAGACGAAGGTCGATGGGGAAGAAAAGTATTGAAACGGCGCCCAAGAACTGGCAAACGAAGCATTGGCTGACCCCCTGCAAGATGGACTGACGACATAAGAAGAATAGCGGGAGTGACCTGGATGCGGAAGCCAGAGAATCGAAGAAGATGGAGACTCATGCGGGAGGCTTACGCTCAACAGTGGACGGATACAGGCTGATGATGATGTAAGCATACATTAAAGTGTACCAGTAAAGTAGTCTATTAATAGACGCTCATCCAGTTTGTATTGAAAAGAAAATGTGTATTAATTATTTGCGTGCAGGAATTCAGCAAATCGCAGATGTTTATTAATTTAATTCTTGAGAAAGTCATAAATATTTCATACTTAAATATACCACCTTATCGATCGATATAAATTGTTGTTCTAGTAAAAATTGGATAAAAATCCAACATCGTATATCAACATTTAACAGTGCCTTTTTTTTGCCAATTTATGAAAAAATATCCAAACTCATTAATAATTAATTACAATGAATAATTACAAAGTCATTTAAATATTTTTTAAATATTTGTACACGATAAGTTAATTTCAATTTTGAGTTATATTTATTTGCATAATTAATTTATTTCCTTAATTTTAATAATTAAATTTAAGATACTTTTGGACGTTATAATCACAAAAATATACATGTAAATGTTTTTCAACGTTGTTTTTTTTCATCACTGAAAAATGCTCAAACGACCATTGAGACAATGGTTTTTATGAGTTTTTAATTTTACTGAGAAATGAGCTTTGGCCTTTAATGGTTAAAAAACAACATTAAAATTCGGGATGATTGCCTCCTTTCATTTTTGACGTAGCCTCCTGAGGTATACGCCCCCTGGATAAATGATTATAATTTTTATGGAGATTCCAACTTGGAAGGTACTTAAAAAATAAAATTGGATAAGTAGAGTTTAGAATTTCTAAATGTTTTTCCAAGGCTCTTTAATTATGAAACTGTGAGTAAATTTTATTATATACAAATATTATCATTCATATATGAAAACTCATTTAATATTTAAAATATTACTCGTAATATAAAAGGATTCGTATATATTTGACTATATTTTTTTTAATAAAAAAAAACACCTGTTTATATAAATTTAAATAGTTTAATTTCAGATTCATTATTTATCATTGATTAAACGTCCTGTTTTTCATGTATTGGTACATATTTCAATGACCTATGCTTAGAATTGAAATTTGACATAAACTTATATTTCTAGATTTGTCATTAATGTATGTGGTATATTTCTTTCTTTCCTTCCATATTCATTTCACATCTGTATCATATGGTCACCATTAATTTTTGCTACTCAGTTCTGTTCGTTGTCATAGTATATGCTTTGTTGTAAGACTTATTAAAACCAAAAAAGGTAAAAATAAGATGATTAGTTTTATCGTTAGTACAGCGTTAATTTTTACGAGAAGTAATGATTAAAAAAAGTTTACCGCAGAGTTAACGTCCGATGAAAGTGAATAGGTCGAAAAAAGCTTAATTAAAAATACTTGCGTGAGCTTTTCATTCAGTAGGTAATAAAAAGTGTCGCCACGGGTCACGTAAATGTGAAGCAGTTTTTTAGCCTTTCGCCGGGAAGGCAAAACCGTCAGTCAAAGCCTCCTCTGAGGATTCGCTGGTCTCGCGGGTCAAAAACGTTTCAGCAACGTCATATAGCACCATCGCTTCAGAGATAGAAATTATTTCAGAAATTATTTATTTATTGGAATAACTTTAAGCACATCTCTAATTTTATAAAGTTTCCAATATTATCGCACTTTAAAGAATACAAATATTGAATTTTACACTTCCAATTGGATACATTTGAATCAATAACATGAATAGAAAGGCTTAATGTTGCAATGGAAATTATGTGTGATTTTATGTAAGGATTGGGCAGATTTAAAATGTGATAAATATCTATTATTTCCAGAGATTCATAATGTATCAACGAAAAAACTACAGATCGCTAATGTACAAGCTATAACTGTTTTATTTTGAAAAAAAAAAATAGATGGAAGATTTATTATTGACATTTTTGTGAGAGGCGAGCCCGATGGATCCGTCACATCATGCGCCACGATGGTCTTCTGCACGACATTGTGGAGGGGATGGTTGAGAGTAGAATTTGTAGAGAGCGCTCTAGATGGGAGTATTTGAAGCAAGTGTTCGAGGACGTGAATTATAGTTCTTATGCTGAGCTGAAGAGGGTTGCGGAGGACCGAGAGGAATGGATATCGAGATGCAAGATTCTGTTGCTGCAAACCAATCCACCGGATTGATACTAAGAAGAAGCCACTGAGGTTGGTGGTGGCGCGACTGATAAAGAGCGTTGGATATAGATATACGATTACATACATTATTACTTGATTTCGAATGGTTACAAAAATAATAACAAATTAACATTTTGACTGTTTATCAAAATTAATGATGAAAATATAATCAAAATTCGTATTTGAGTTAACTTGCATTCGCACAAAGCTAAAAAAATAATAATAATGTTTTCTTGTGATTTTTCGATCACAACCGCTCCTTTTGGCAGGAATGGCACATCTCGTTTCTCGATCTTCCCCGTTGACACTCTTCGTTATTTCTTCGAGTTTTTTTCGGCCAAAATACAGCGCCGACATGTTGTATTCTTCCCCGTGAGCGGTTTGCTGTTCCCGCCACCGGCGCGGCGGAATGTGACATTTAATTAACATCAACCGACGTCGACGCGCCGCCATTTTGCTCTCCAGCGCCATAATGAACCAAGCGCGGGAAAAAGAAATTAAAACGTTCGAACAATTGAATTAAGAACGCGCCGGACCGGAAGCGCGCGAAATTATGATTGATGGCCCGTAAAACTACCACTTTTTTAGTATTATATTTTGTCTAAGTGAAAACGTATGATTGGAGCATCGGCTTTCTTGAGATGCCTCCTTTACCATTTTAACGCGGATGATGACGTCTATAGCGGTCATGAGTTTTACACGGCACTTTCAGCATCATATTGTTGCAGTATTCTATTGAAGTAATGTTGAAAATGATTTCATATTACTGAATATAATATTTAATTTTTTGTTTCATTGGAAAATTCTAGGAAACCACTGACATATTACTTTCCTACAAATAAATTACAACGTATATTAATGATAATATGTAAAACGATTAACAAATCGCAAAAAAATGCTAAAGGCAAAAAGTGATTCATTTTTCCATTGGGTATGGCTTAGAGGTAAGACGTTTGCATATTGCGTGTTCGATTCACGATAAAACTATTTAAATTTAGTTATAAATTCATAAATTTGTTAATGAATTTAAAGACTAAGTCATTAACCCCGAAGAAGACCCCTGCAATGCCGCTCGAATTATTGAAAATTAGTAATTCGCCACACACGGCTAAGCCCAAAAGCCAGAATATCGAGTTCAAAGACAGTGTGAAAATGATACATAGCCTTCCATATAAAATTTGTAGAAAGAAAATGTCTTCTCATAAGAACTATTTCATTCTGTGTCCTCATTAAAATGGACGATACTTGAATGTCAAGGTGCAGTCTAATGAGACTGGAGGATCAACTCTCCACAACCAGCACTTCATTTCTTTGTCCATGTCCGCTCCCCTTAATGGAGCATATGGTCGTCATGAACGGACGTAACATATCTCTTTTGGCTGCCATGGTCTTCGTTTTATCCCATATCAGCTCTGTTTTCGAGAGTTCCACTGACTACATTCGGTCTTCCAGAATGTCTCGAGCCCAAGCTTTGCCATCTTAAGCATTACAAGCGTCATATAATTCAGAGGTATGAATTCTCTATCACCCTATAAAAGTATTATTCTGTAAACGCTTGGAAGGTGTTTATCTATAGTACAAACTAACAGGAGACAATGCCTCTTGGGTGAGGGATCAGACTGTTAAATGAACCAAATCGCTTCGGATGTTGATATATTTCACGTAAGGGAGACCCAATGCAGGTATGAACTCCACGAGTTTCTTTGGAGGAATGATTTGTTGGAATCGTCTGTTTGATGAGCATCGGGACCTTCTGTTGCTTGTCTTTATTGCCTTGTTCGTAGTACTTTATCATAAGTACCTATATTTTTATAATAATCTTGATTGTACTTCAGTAACGATTTGAATTATTTTAATTTGTAATGTTTCTGTAAGTGAAAAAATTTAATTGAAAAGCTTTAACAGTTTATTTATGAGTATATTGCTTGCATTTGTCTAATTTAAGAGTTCAAAGAAAGTATTTACGAGTACATATATACTTAATTTTTTTCTTCAAACTGAATGTTACAAATATTAATTATTATTTTTGCTTGCAAAGATTTCTTAAGCAAATCTTTCGTCTCTCGATTTCAATTATTACGATAAATTCGTTTGAAACCTTTGTCAAGCGTTTGAAGTGACGCGAATCAAATGTCGATATTGTAATAACTTTGCTTACTTCTTGAAGACTTTCGGAGCTCCCCACTCCGACGACACCATGACGTCATGATAAGGTTGGTACCAGAAGTCATAACCAAACGGAGCCTTATTGCCCTTGGTCCATGTTCCTGAAACAAAAAAGCCTTTATAAGTAACAGTATTCTCATACATACTCGTAAAACGCGATAATTTTGTAGTTCGTCATATTTAAAGCTTAAATTAATAATCATTCTTACGGTTTCGGTGACATAGCACCTTCGTCATTTTATAGCGATTAAGAATTACGCATCGTTATATCACATAATATATATTTATTCCTCAATTTGATTAAATAGTGAATTAGCGTTATTATTTGTGTTAGGTTCCAAGGCTCGTGGTTCGGATCCCACGGCTGCCAATATTTTTCTGAATGAACTGATGCGCATAAAAATTTGATTTATAATTTTATGTGTATATTTAATTACTAATACTATTGAAATATAGTCAATGATCTATAAAATAATATTATAGTATTGATAAAATATTCTAATAAAAATATAAATCCATGCTCTTAGATAATAGCTTAGACCGAGCGATGCTCGTTCATGTGGCGATTTTATCTTTGATGTTAGTTTATCTTTGATAAGAAAACTAATTTCTTAAAAAAAAGGCTATATCATTGAAGTTGATTAAGAAAAGCTGACGCTTAATTGAAACCAGAGAATCTCTCATTTCCTCTGAACTATTCGGTCGCTTCGAGCTCCTATTTCTTTTTCTTGGATAGAGTTGTAATTAAAAGAAAAGTTTTCAAATTGTTTGCTGTTCGTACATAAAATTTAATAAACGCCAAGCTACAGAAAGTTTTGAGACACGGTCACGATTTCTAAAAGATTGGCTTGTTTATTACATTCAAGTTTACTTTTAAAAGTAAACAATATACAAGTATTCGTATTTCAGTGATTTATGTTTTAACAACTATATTTTATAGTTTAATTTTTGCATTCAATATTAATTCCCATTCAATACAAACAATATACTAGTAAACATATTTTCAAAATAACATTACATCATAGTAAAATCAACACCATCGTCGTCATCATTCCATATATCAATGCTCCGCAACCGGTGTGCCGCGGCACACTGGTGTGCCGTAAGCCGATACAGGTGTGCCGCGATCAAATAAGGCAATATTATAAATAAATAATTTTACAACGGTCCTCAAGCTCAGTGATAGTGAAATTGATCAAATTATTATCTATTTTTGGCTTTTCGTGTGCCGCGGTATTCAAGGTGAGAACTTTTGCCAATTTTGCCACTGTGTAAGATTTTTTTTTTTATATAGTTTTTTATATAAACGCATACAGGAGAATACCGACAGATTGTGATGGTAATTCTGGAGTCTCATCTGTGGAATTCTATGACGCTTACCATAGTGTATATGGCTAAGCGCTTCATGTGGAGTGTTGATCCGCCAACGTTATAGACTACAGCCCGAGATTCACGCATCATCCTTTATTATTACAGGAATTTACTATGAATGGATGGTCTTCACAAGACGACTTTCGTCTACCACCAATTTTGAAATATAGGCTATGAATGGCATTTTACGGGTGAGGGATCAAATTCAAATCAACCGGGGGTAATTTTAGAGCTCAAAAAACGATTAAAATTTTCTTTTTTTTAATCTCTGTCGTGGATTAAATCCACGACCTTTGGCTTTCAAAGCAAACGCTTTGACCATTGAGCTATACCTGCCGAAACTGAAGTGTATGCTCGCCAGAAAATTCCCCCACAAAGCTTTGTCACCCACTTTGGTCCTTGCTTTATCCCAAGTTGAATCTGCCTCCCGTAGCTCTACCGAATACATTCTATATAGAGAACCGACGGCTTTCCAGGACGGCGCGAGCTTGGGAGACTAAAGAAAAGGCAGGCGTAGCTTATGCTCTTCTGCGGTATCAAAAGTACATCTCATAGCCAAGTTTACCATCGTCTCTCGACTGGCTTTCGAATGTTAGATTTTTTGTTTACTCTTTCATATCTTCATTACTTAAAAGGCAAGCCTTCGTCTTATAACAACTATACGCAGACCCTACGCTTTCAAAATCCATCATAAGTCTGCATAAGCTTTTGTTGTGATGTCAAAAATCGATGGACGATATAATGACACATGATGCTTATTTGAATAAAAGATAAATTTTACATACATATTACAAATGTGTATTCCCTATAATTTAAATTAACATTTTGTGATACAAAAGGTGTAATAATCTTACCTACGAGTACGTATGAAAAGATTTATTAATATTACTTAAATATACATATATTAAACATAAAGTTCTTTTTTCAACGCGTCAATCCAAGCACAAAAATAACGGCAGAAGCGGGATGCGAACCGCGGACTTTGGAAACCAACAATGCCCAGGTATTCATACCGCTCGGCGAATCGCGCCATTGCTATGCCTAGACCGACCCGCGATGAAACTAGTATTTATATCATTGTTATTATCGTATAACAGATGTCGCCATAGTATATATTCAAAGTATGTATATTTTTATTATTATTCTATCAGTATTCATTTATTCACAAGCTTAATATTATTACTTTCCGGCAGTCTATTTATTTTAGTAAGTACCACTCGGGTCTCGAACCAAACTATAGACTGAATGGATGTGAAACGACTACTTATAGTTCCGACTCGGACTTTATAACCAATCATTTACCTGTGTTACTGATGGATAATTTTTACCTTCTTGATATTGTCTCAAGGAGACATTATTAATTATTTTTTTAATTTTTATTAGAATATTATTTTATTATTTCAATATTCTAATCTACTTTTATAGATCATTGACTTTATTACAATATTATTATTACTAAAATATACATATATTAAACATGAAATTCTTTTTTCAACGCGTCAATCCAAGCACAAAAATAACGGCAGAAGCGGGATGCGAACCGCGGACTTTGGAAACCAACAATGCCCAGGTATTCATACCGCTCGGCGAATCGCGCCATTGCTATGCCTAGACCGATCCAAAGTCCGCGGTTCGCATCCCGATTCTGCCGTTATTTTTGTGCTTGGATTGACGCGTTGAAAAAAGAATTTTATGTTTAATATATGTATATTTAAGTAATAATAATATTGTAATATAGTCAATGATCTATAAAAGTAGATTAGAATATTGAAATAATAAAATAATATTCTAATAAAAATTAAAAAAAAAATTAATTAAGATTTATTAATATTTTATGCTAGAAAGCTTGTCGAATAACCAAATAATTACATGTAATAAATATTAATCTGATACATTTTCTAAACAACAAACCGTGTTCTAAACAAAAGATAAAGTAATTCATTGAATGAGTATTATTTTGAGTCTCTTTTCAGACTGGATGTAAACAACAAAATAACAAACAGCGTGCGGATAGGTTTCAAGGAAGTCTCGTCCTATGAGCTGGTTCCAATAGCGCGAGTGTGAGTATAGAGACTTCTATAGTACAACTCTAGTATGAGTTGACTCCGGTAGAGATTCAGTATCCGATATCAATTTCTCATTGCTAAGGGCTGAAGGCGCCATGTCTAGCTAGGATACCGATCGAAACCCCAACAGTGAAAATTTCGATATTTCCTGAAATATTAGAACTGAAATATTCCCTGAAACGTTCCATACATATTCCAATCATGTATATGAGAATACATATATGAGAGTCAGATATAGTTGTTCCTTATTGAGTTTTACGCCTCAGCATAATTTTAGATTAATAAATTTAATTACGCAATGTATATTTTTTTCTCGTTTTTACTATTATTTATTTTACTTTTGAAAGCCCGTGCAGGAGAGAACCAGTCTAGGCCAGTGAGATCTATGGGGCTTAGTCACGACAATTCTACGCTGCATGCGGGAAATTTATATTGGTTTGTATATGGTATATTATCTTCATAACCTCGATCGTATGATCACTGCAGTAGGATGTATATAAAGAAATGGTTTCCGATTTAATTCGTAAATTTACAAATATTTATGTGTATGGTATAATACGAAACATTACAAAATGAAATTTGTTTTATAGGTTTACTTTTTCCTTGTTAGGTAAAGCAAGGGATATCATGTTTAATTTAAATTCATCTTTAATATTTTCATCGTGATCTTATTTAAAAAAAAACCCATCTTGATTCACATTAAACACGTTGAAAACCATTTTTTTTTTTACTAAATAACAAATATCTATAATAAATATCAACATCATATTGCCACTATATCGTGAAAATTCCAGTACTTATGTTTACGTTTTTATAAATATCCAACTAGGTTACAAAGTATAATTCGAAAAAATATATATTATGCTTAGTGAAATATTCAATTATACAGTTATTATTGTCTTATTTAAATCCAAAGAATATTACTTTTATGTAAGCGATTTTGAAAGAACAAAAGTCATTTTTATATTATCTTAAAATTTGAAATATACAAATTAAATTCTTTCCTAATTTTTATTATTCAAGGAAATTAACGCTTTTTTATATATAACAATAACAAATACTTTAAATATATATCATTATTAATAAATTATTGTTAAGGAAAAAATGTGTAATTGGTTTAAAGGGATTTATCCCACACCCTCTAAAACTGTATACCATCAATGTAGCTCACCCACTGAGCAGTATTCGAATATAAGAAAACAGTGTGAGGGGTAGTAAAGGGAGGAAAAACATACATTTATTCCTTGTAAAAAAAACACGTGTATCTATCACTGACATTTCATATATTCTACGAGTATTGTATTAATAGAAAAAGAGATTGGATATTTTCACTTTATGTTCAAATACATTGAATTTACTTACTTTGGTAACTGCTGTTTATATTTGTATACATAATATAAATACATAATTGTATCCTTCGATAGATAAAACTTTTTTCATATATTGGGGAAAGCATCAATAAATATTATAGTTGTACACATTCGATATAATTGGTGTCACGATGCTCAAGTTAACAGCAAAAGAAAAAATAAATTTAAATATCATTATCATCATCAGCCTGTATCCGTCCACTGTTGAACGTAAGCCCCCCGCACGAGTCTATCTAACAGCAAGTCTAACCCATACAATAAAGGTCATCGAGGGTGCTATGGAGATATACATGCTCGGAGTGTCGCTGAAAGATAGAATCCGATACGAGAATGTCCGTAGAAGAACTCAAGTAGTGGAGGCTACCCAACGAATAAGCACACTCAAGTGGCAATGGGCAGGACATATCTGTCGAAGAGACGACGTTCGATGGGCAAGAAAAGTATTGGAGCGACGCTCAAGAACTGGCAAACGAAGCATTGGCCGACCTGCAATATGGACGAGTATAAATATACTTTTTGATAATCGAATCTGCGTCTCTAAAAGTATCATTTATTTCTACGTTTTAAAAAAACATTTGTCTTATTGGTTTATAGATTGTGGTGACTATGTATAATACTACAAATAATAATTTATTTGGTAAGATTTTTGTTGTTTATTATATTATTACTACAATGAGTACAGTGTGCACGAAATTGCGGTCTCTTTTGAGGTCATTTGAGATGTATGTATGTAAGTACATGATATTTTTTTATTAAAATTTAATATTCAAATTTTTTTGTATATTCTACAAAATAACTTAAATAATGAATTACTTATGATAAGTATGATACTTAAGAGTACAAAGCAACAAAATTAAATAATTACATCTACAAAGCTCTGAAATTGGAGCAATTCTTTGACATAACGAGGAGCGACGGATCGATTGCCCCTTGAAAAGTAGTGCATCTGCTGAAAAATTTACAGTCATTATGTAATGTCAATGAAGAACAGTAGAAACCTATACATGATGTACTGTAGTATAAAATATTTCCGCAGAAATAAATTAAATTATAAGGGTTTCTTTGTGCAAAAAAGGACAAGATGTTTGATTTTTTTATATAAGCAGTTTATACATCAAGTATAACCGTAATATAATACCTTAAAAAGTATATGAATTGTGTTATTATTTACTTTAAAAGGATATTCAAATATCGACAGTAGCACATTGTAGACGCAGTTCTCGTTAAACCATCCAAGTGAAGCAACATTGCACGTAGATCAAAACAAGGATGGGTTATCGCATGTTGCATACATGCGATAACCCATCATGCATGTTGTAGTTTACATGTTGTAGCTTGGGTAGAACCACCCTGTAGATCATTAATTCACTGAACGATATCTACTCCAAGCCTCTAGTTTTCGGCTCTAGTATGTATGAATTTGTCGTATTTCTAGAATTTTTTAAGTATGGCTAGACATTATTAGCTAGCTAAAAAATATATTTTAATACATTAAACAAATATACATGTAAAAATAAAACTATTATTAAGATATAACTTGTACACGAGAAAACAAATTACATAAACTATATCAATTTTTTCATCTCCTTTGGGAATCAAACCTTGATCTACTGGCAAAAATTTAGGCATAAATCACTCAAACAGATATGTTTAAAATTTCATTTTAACTGAGCATAAATATTTAAATGATTTACATATTTTAATGAAAGGTAAATTGTTAAAATGTTCTCAAAGTTTTTTTGAGTATTTATCAAGATATAAAACACTTCATAATAACGGGATACGAAGGGGACGTTTACACGGGGCGGCTTTTTATGAAATATAAACCATTTATTTTGTTTACTCTCGCGTAATAAAATGTTCGATGTAGTTTCCCTGGAGTTACAGATAAGGCACGTCGACAACCTTTTCTGTAATTATATTTTCTGAAAATTTCAGAGCACATTCTCGCTTTATTATCTCACCAATGAAAATAGCAAATTGTAAGCGCGGTTCTCGTCAGATCATCGAAACTAATCAACATAGTATGCGGAGTAAATCTTGAATGAGTTACCGCATATTGGTTTCCGCGTGTCATTGACTAAGTTGAGCCGCCTACGTGCCTCAAGAACGTCGCTCTGACATTCGGCGCACGGGACAACTGGTGCACTTACTATCTCGCTAACATAACCTTACCTAACCTTATGATTTTTCCAGTGATCGTTAAGTCCAGAGATCCATAATTCTCGTTAACGATATAACTTAGGTTAGGTTAGTTTAGCGAGACATCCAGTGCACCAGTTGTCCCGTGCGCCAAATGTAATATGCACCAGACGTCCAGTGCGCCACACGTAGTTCCCGATGAGTCGTTAAACGAATTGTCAAATGTGTAAAATACGATAGCCGCCACTTCATGAAGTATCCAAGCTGGTGGTGGTCGGGATTTATAAATGAACCTGATTTTGTATTATTTATTTTGAATAATTAGAGCGTAAACTACAGCCGTATTTTCTTCAATCCTCCAGTTTCATACTGCTCTGAAAAACGGTCTCGAACTATGCATAGAATATACTCGGCGAAGCTCCGAGAGGCAGAACTAATATATTGTGACGTGAAACAGCAGCTAAGAAATATTTATGGTGGCAGAATAGAGCGTACATGATGTAATGACGATAAGGCTTCACTTTATTTAATAAATAGTCTTGAACAAAAATAGGTTTGATGAAATGTGTAACTATCAAGATTGTCAACACCTTATGGCGTAGTTCACAGGTTCTTCGGCAGTTTGCCCTGACCGATGTGTCCCAGCGTTTCCTCCCTCCGTGGCATCCCACAGGCTGTAAGATAAAAGTTTATTATGGAAAATTACTTTTCCTTGCGGAACCGACGGGGAGACCGACAACGCGAGAGGCCTCATATTTTTTTATCGAATACACGAGGTCTTTATTGGGAGTTCGAGGACACATTCGTGGGCGCTTTTATTATTTTTATTTTTCTCCTCTTCGCCTTTACGGTCGATCCGGGGAGGATAATGTCAGGTGAAGGACGCGAGGTGTAGGGCGGCAGGTAGGCCCGCTAATGGAAGATGTGTGTCGGCATGTGAAGTGCCTCTTTATTATCTTCGACGTGTATCAAAAACCTATTGAATCCGGGCTTTATGTACGGATCTCTTGCCAGTTTACCCACACTTCAGGGAAAACACCCGCCCTTACTACGCCTCTTTAGGTTTGCAACAAGTGGTTATACTCATAGTTATTGTGATGAATATCATAAACCTCTATGAAGATACCACTGATCACCATACACGAATATATTATTTTTATATTTTCAATGTTTTGAGCATTCACTTTGAGATCCATAATAAATTATAAATATTTATTTATTTTGAATTTTATATATTTTTTCCCAAATAATAGAGAAGGATTGACTTTTGAGAAAACAAGGTAAATAAATAAATATTTATTATTATTTTTATGCTACTTTTTTGAATTTTCATATATTTTTTTGAATAATTACTTTTGAACTGTGTATTAAAGTATCACTTTCAAAGTGATTATTAAATAATTGATAACAATCGAAGAGCTTTTATTACTGAAATATGCGAAATATTTAAGCAAATATTGGGTTTCGGGTAATATAATATTGTTTCGGCTTTAAATTTTATTATGTAACATTATCGCGAAAACGACCTATTTGAAGATAGAATAACCGAAACAATGTAACAAAGTGATTTTTTTCGATGTCAAAGCTTTTTTCGCCGGGGATAAATTTATGGTAATTCGAAGCCCGAACAATAAACGTAAACTTCCTAAGTAAAAATTTACTCTTTCCTTTGATACAATATTGAGATTAAATCCTATTGAAACACGAATAAGAAACCAAAAAAAGGAACCGCGCATCGCTGACAATACATTTTTTTTATTACATTTGACAATTTGTCATAAATATTTCATAATTCACTTGAAAATAATTCAGTAGTAAAATAATTAAATTTCATTTATTCACCATCATCAAGGCAACGGCTCAATTTGATTGATATTTAGATACGATAAAATTTATTTTTATATTGGAATTATTGATCAATACATTACAATATTATAGGCTTAATCTAATAACTACATATGTCAACTGATATATTTCAATATAATCGTGTTTGTAGATTCCAGGTGATATTTTTATTAAATATGTCACTTGTATATTATATAAAATAAATAAAAGATGTTTTACAATATCATAAAATTTACGTTATGTATTTTTACAAATATATGAATTTGTGTACATTAGCAATTTTTGGTATATGTAGCTTTTAATAAAAATTGCAAATAACATTACTCTGAAGTTTATTTTAAGATACATATTTGGAACATTAAAATCATGTAGTACACAAAAAAAATGCGAAGAGAGTCCTCTATCGATGTATGTAACTAAAAAATTAAATTCAGATAGTATTTTGATTTAGTCCATGTTATACAACTTTATAATAAAAAAGGCACATTCAGTCCTAAAGTCAAAAAGTCTAAATTTAAATCTTACTTTTAGTACTCTACATATTTAGCGTATAAGCGGTCTGTAAGCGATGAATTATCAAAGGTACAACTGTCTACTACATTTCAACTAGACATAATATTTAAAAAATCATAATAATTCATGTAGACATTGGGCACTTAAACGAACTAATGCGATCTATAAAAAACGTATTTATTTCCAAAAAACATCAGTTAAGAGTAATGCCAAAATTTTATAATTGTACGAGATTGACTTTTAACAGAAAAAGTTCATCCAAATATTTTTTTGTAGTTTTTATATAATTATGTCAATTAAATATTGTATAAGTAATGTAATATTTAAAAAAAATCTCATATTTAATGCTCAATTAAATGTAACTTCTCAACTAATCATTGTATAAATCCATTATATATCCATTATACTAATAAAACCCAACAATCAATACCCCCTATAATATATATATAATATTTGTTGTTGTGAATAATACGTAGGTAAGCGAAATTCGATGTGTGAGTGTTGAACCGCAAATGCCATTAATGTTTACCCGGGCAATATGTTAATAGATACATTCATTAAACGGTATAATACTATGTAAATTTCAAATTAGTAGTGTGTAGTCGGAAACGTCTCGCATTAATTGGCTAAGTCTTAGTGAAGCCTTATAAGCTGCCTACAATCCTTTGATACAAATGAACATTATTTGCATGCATTGTATATAATATATGTTGTATAAAAGATATAAACGATGCAAAGGGTTTATATTCCCCATCCTATCCAAAAACATATAAAATATAATATTATACAAAAAAAAACATAAATATTTATTTTTGTTTCGATAAATAAAAAATATGAGATTCATCTACAGATTTTAATATCAACTTCATACAAAATAAACACTCAACTTAGTTAGATATAATTAATACGTTACTTTTGGTTAGTAAATCATAAGTAATAGAATATATGAACCATATGATTTAATATGGATTAATTGTCTCAAGACTCAGAAAGTGTATAGGAATATTTTTTATCGGTAGACATGCTTTAGACGTACAGTGTTTTCTTATCACGCCAAAGGTCGTGAGTTCATTACCTTACAAAAATTAAAAATATTTTTCTTCACAAATTTGTAAACTAATAACAATAATGAAATAATAACCCCGGTTGGTTTGTGTACTTTTTCCGTCAGCTGTAACATTTCAGTCATAACCTTATAATCAAAACTAATTGTAAACGTCCCATAGAAATCATTCATTCATAGTGAATCCACGTAAAAATGAATGAAACATGAATGTTTGGACTGTAGTGAATGACTTATCAGTGACAGATCAGCAATGCACATTCAGCGCTTAACAATATTGAATAATAACAAATATCATATTATTCACTGAAGAGATTTCTGTCGTCATAGTCCGTAAGTATTCTCCTGTTTGTATTTTTTTTAAATAAGATTTTTTTAAAGCTTTTTTTTAATATGTAAGTAATTATAATCATACATTCATGTTAAAAAACGTATTTATTCAGATGTATAAAAACAGAAAAAATCTTTTCATGGCATACTTTAGTGTTTGAGGTATACAATTTCAAATAAAATCGCGATAAGAAAAAACTACATTTTTCACGAAAACAAGCTCCGTTAGTTATAATAAAAGCTCATAACACAACATTTTTGACGGAAAAAATAAACACAATGGCACTTTCTAAAATGAAATACGAAAAAAACTATTCATGTGACTTGTTTTTGGAATGTCTTGTATTATGAGAAACGATCTCTTATATTTTTATTAGTCCTAAAAATATATTGAACAGCTTTGTATGTATTTACGTTGTACTTATTAGATTAAGCGTATTTAAACTTAAATAAAATTTTACAAAATATTTATATTATAAAGACATTGCCTACTGTGTATTTATACTCTGTGATAATTATAAAAAAATTGCTTCAAATGTATTTGACATTTCAAAGTCATTGTGTTTTATTGTGTATAAGCATTTTGTCACCAATTACAAATTATTATCTCTTTCGAAATATTAAATAGTTTTTAAATTATGTTCTTGCACTACGAATAGCCAGTTTATAACCTTTATATCCAAATGGAACTAACTATTTTTTTTTTAAATACATTAAATAAAATTCCACAAATAATTTCTTTAAAATGTAACTACAAGTATTCTCCACTCATTATATTTTGTTGAAATATAATAGCCTGTAAGTTAATATCCATTACTTTATTTTTCTTAAGTACAATAACTTTGTGGTCACACATGATTAAATTGAAACAATTAAAATTTGTTTATTACCACTTGGTGTACAGTTTATTGTCTACTTGTTTTGGTAGCACCCTCTACCATTTTCAGGACAACACTTACAACTGTTTTAAGTATTTACTTTACTGCATATTAAGCTTTTAGATCAAAAATATATTCGACAGAATGAAATACAAAATGATAAACTTTTCAACTGATCATAATGGGTTCAATTGTAATCAGTCATGTAGTGGATATAAAAAAAACTTAACGAAAGAAAAATATATAATAATAAATATAACATTCTTTACAATGTCTACAAAACAAAGTAACTTTAAATAAACTATCGAAAAATAATTTTTTGTATGCAATTCTATTGAACCAAACACACTTGAATGTAAAACTTGTGTGTATTAACAAAATAAATAATACATGTTCATATTTTTCCTATATGACGTTTCTCTGTGTGAAGTAAATTCATCGCTTAAGAAGGACTGAATCTGATCTGAAACATGTACAATCACTTAAAAATAATTTGAAATAATAATAAAATATTAATATACTAGTGTATATATTCTTTAAAAAAAATATTCATTACAAACGGAATTGTAGCTCAACATCCATAAACTCTCTTTGTATTCTGGCACTTAACCCTGCTGCAGTCGCGGGTGTATTAATCCACTAATCCCAATACGGGGCACTCTTAACCCGGTTTAACTGCGAGCTTTTCCACATGAAAAGATTTCCTGATAAGTGGCCCGGAGCTTTCATTAATAATGAAGCGGCCGCTTTAATGAATACACTCGCGGAAAAGTTTAGAGCAGTGTGTGGTTTATTATTATGCTTTTGAAATACAAGCAAAAGAGTTATCGCTTCCAGCTTTCGGGGCTCAGTTCATTAAGTGTAGATCAAACTCGGATTATTTATAGATAATTTTGACTACGAATAACAAATGTAATTATAAGATTTTACTGTGCTTTGTTGTTGATAAGATAAAGTTAAAATAACATTTTTTTATTTTGAAGATTAACAGCACACTTATTTAGTTTTAGTTTGTTATTTGTTGAGATTGAATGTCAAATGTGATTATTTGTTCGTTTCCGTAAATATACGACTTTATGAACCATCTTTTATTTATAAGGATGAATTACAATTGTAATATTGCATTTCTTTATTAATTTCTTTATAAATTACATTTCTTTACTAATTTATTATAATACATTTTAAATGTGAAAAATTAATTACTGTTTATTAAATGAATATATGGAAGAATTATAACACAATTATTTATTTGTTAACGGCAAATCTCGGCTTCATTAAGTAGCCATTATTGATTTTCTCTTTACATTTAAAAAACTCAAAATTTTACTAAATTACTATAATGTTTCTAAACTAAAAAAATTTTGAACTATTTTATTATTATATTCAGATGGGCGTTTTGAAGATGTAAATCATTTTTGATAAAATAAATATACATTTTTGTGCCATATATCAGTGCTCCGCAACCGGTGTGCCGCCGCACACTGGTGTGCCGTAAGCCGATACAGGTGTGCCGCGAACAAATACGGCAATATTATAAATAAATAATTTTACAACGGTCCTCAAGCTCCCAGTGCCTATCGCCTATTTATGTAGACATACAACGAGGTACTTGCTTTATTAAGTTCTAAATGAACTGAAAAAGTTAAATTCATCAAATTAATGTCTATTTTTGCCTTTTGGTGTGCCGCGGTATTCAAGGTGAGAACTTTGGTGTGCCGTAGAATCCAAAGAAGTACTTTGGTGTGCCGTAGATGAGAAAAGGTTGCGGAGCTCTGCCATATATCATAGGTATATTAAACATAGCCTCAAGAGTACAAAAATATTTTTTACGACAAAAGTGTTTTTCTAACAAATATTTATGAATGTGACAATATGACATAAGCACACAGCAATTTTCTTACTAACACAGTTTATTCAAGAATGATTACGGCTTACATGTTATTTATTTTCTGAGATTTTTAGATATTTAGCTTCGGGTTTCCAACGGATTGCTTATAAATAAGAGAAGAATAAGGTCGCCAGTTTTGATTTTATTTTCAGTAATATAATGTCGGGACGTGGTTTGAAAGTAAAACAAGGACGATACGCCGGGCCTCCAGGAAAATATTGATATCGATTTTTCCCAACAAACGACAACAAATTGTGGAGCCTTTTCCGGCGCCGAATAAAAAGCTTTTCAACAATTGCTATGCCGGTCACGTTAAGAAGAGAGCACCTATATAAGGAAATAAATAAAATATTTCCCGGAACTTAATTTTTAAGTTTCCCAGTTCCGACAGAGAACTTTGCTAATTTAAAGGATTGGAGCAAATGACCGTTTGGGCATGAAGTTAGATTGCTGACTAGAATACGTGAGTCATTTATGAGTCTTAATTATACGACTAAGTAGAGAAGCCCATTTGGAATTTGCATACATTACAAATTATTCTTTTGTTTGATCCTCGAATTCTTAATTGCCTTATTTAAAATATATTTATGTTGTCAAAGCCACGGTCATAGAATAAAATAATTAATGTTTCAGATGCCGTAGGAGAACAAAAACTAAATGCATCTTTTCTTTAAGCTTCCAGGCTCACTGCCCTGGAAGGCCCTAGGAAAATATACATAGAACGTACTCGGCGGAGCTACTGGAGAAAAGGTGACATGGAATGCGAGGTTTGTGACGGCATACAATTAATGAAGTTGACATAGTGATAATGACATTTTTTTTTTTTTGTTAAATATATAACTTTATATTCTTCTGCAAATATGTAATAGATTTAATATTTTTATGTATCATATGTCCTAACTCAGTACAATTGATTTATAAGAGCTTTAGCTTTGAAGATTTTTTTCCATATTCACTACATACAGGTATATACGGTTGCAGCAAATTGCCTCCACATATTTTTGCTCATTATATTTATTAATAATACTGAAATTTTATAACGTAATCCTTAACAAAATACAAAATTTTTAAAATTGGTAGAATAAATTTCAAGATTGTATATTTATATCAAATATTTAATAAGTGCAAGTTGTTGGTTATAATAGACAAAATTTTACTTAAACATTCTTTTAACTGAAAATTTCATAAAAAGATAAACAATTTGGCGTTCTATTATTTCCCGTACAAACCATTTGGTAACTTATAAATTAAAATATTTTATTTTACTTTCAATGAAAAACTATTCACAATGACAGAAGATAAATAACAAAAATGCCGCCAAACGAATGGAGGAAAACAAAAGAACAGTTTGCATAGAAAAATAATATACCGGGATATTTCTATAATTTATTGCTTCATACTATTCCTGGGAATATTGCCAGATATCAGAGTTTATTTTAAACTAAGTATTAAAATTATAAATAAATAAAACCTTTTTTTAGGTTATAAATATTGATATTTTCTCCAATTTGTTATTTCTGTTTTATAGTTTGTATTTAGTAAACAACTATACCATTTTTATAAACATTTCACCACCACATATAAACACTTTGCAGTTTGTCTGAGTATGGTAAAAATTACATGTACTATTTAAATAAAGAAAAAAAAACCTTCTTTCTGATGTTTATGTTATAGAAAAAACATCATAATTTTTTTATTTTTTTATATATAATAATAAAAATTATTAATAATTTAACATTCAATTTTTTATTGGTTTCTCGCGTAAGAATTAACATTATAAAAAAGGAATACTAATGTGTTATCTCAAGATCGATGTCCTTTATATTTTCCAATTAAATAAGTATAATAAGTATGCAGTTTCGAGAGTAATCCAGTTAGAAAATTCAATACGAAATAATTCATATTAATATTTTTATGAGTTCACAAATATTTGCAAATTGAATTACGAATGTTATTGTACATCTCATCCGTTCCAAAACACGCCATCAAACAGCTTAAACATAATCATCAAAGTTTTAATTCAATTCTTCCGGTTCATGCAAAACACACAACGGACGATGAGACCGGAGACCGCACGAGAGCAACCGCGTCGAGCTTTATTCCATTACAGTATCCTCAAATGAACCTCCAGGATAATGCCCTCTGATGGAACAACTTCCTGGGGATGGAGAGCTTTCGAGCTGATGCCGAGAGGAGCAATTATAGTTTCAGCACGTCCCCACCCTGGTCTTAGCGCGTCATCTCCGAGTAATTGATGGCCCTCGAGAAGTTTAATATGACCCTCTTCTCCGTTTTCTACCGCCCTGCTTCTCTCACCCTTTCGGTGTGACATAGATTCTTACCGTTGTCCAAAGAACATAGCAATGTGTCTAGATGGTAATACAGAGAAGTTTTGCTCAAAGCGCTTACATATTATGAAATGTAACTAGATGATGAAGACAATCAATCAAAATGAAATCTTCCTGTCATATCATCATCACCATGACCGCTCTCCTATCTGGAGTAAATTGTCTTCACGAATTGCCACTCACACTGCCATGGTCTTCGCCTCATTTCATGTTTGTTTTGTCTCAAAAATATATGCTGGCAAATCTGCCGATTATATTATATATGTAGTTTCCGATGGCCTTCAAAAATGACACGAGCCTGGAAGCTTAGTAAAAATGCAGGTTTAGCTTATGCTCTCCTGCGGCATCCAAAGTATTTGTCTCTATTAGGTTCACATTTGCCTCTTGACCTACTATAGTATGTAATGCTGCTTTGTCCACTCTCTCTCGTCATTCTTGACAAAGTCAAGTCTGATTGGGCTAGTTGACCAGCTGTAATGCCATCTTTTCAGAATATTGAGGTTTGATAATAGCTTGTCAGCCGCTATGCTCACCAAGCTTTTAGAACACACTGTTCTTAAATGATCTCCAGTACCACCCTTTCGATACTTTTTAAAATACGACATATTTCACGTCGCAAGGTTTTTTATAGGTTAGGTTTTCAGTTCAGTTAAAAATCAGAGATTATTTATTATTAAAATTTTCAATAGTTTTTTCAGCTTTGCGGTGTCCTTCGTCTCAATGATGAATTTCATATTTGATAAGACTTATGTTTTGTATATTAACTTAATATTCTTTAGATACTATTCGTTCCTTTGTACATCATTTATACAGCATAAACGGCATTCGTTTTTAGTAAGAATTTGTATAATCATCTTGGTAAAATCTAGAGAAATAAAGAAACAATACGTACGAGTATGCAAAGTATCCCACTACAGTTTTCCAACCCTTGATTGCTTACGTAATAATCAAGCGATTTAACTGCTGGGTCTGTAGCCACCCAGTATGTCACAGAATCTTCTTCTTGTGCGACAACTTGCCAAGATAACTGCGTAGCAACTTCTGGAAAGTATTTAACTTCTAACTCCTTCAGTCCGGGGCGTATCATATTTTAGGTGTGTTTGTTTTGCCGCAGCTCTTGCTCCAGCCTTTCAGGAAATGTATATCTTTAGTTTCGGGCATTTTCGGTTTCAAGATCCAACATTGAGACAAAATATATGTTCTGAAAAAAAAAATCTGAATAAATATCACAAAATATGTTGATTAGTAGAAAATGATCATAATTTTTTAAAAATAGTGCTTAGATTATGCAAACTTTAATGTAAAATCGAGCTGGATTTTTATCGAAAATATTTGGAAATATGTAAACAAAAACTGCTCTTTTCTTTAACTGTTACTGTTTCTTGTTATCATAAAGTTATTACAAACTATGTATTTTTTTTATTTTATAGCACGTTTCAAGTTACTATACAAATTTAAGGCAACCACGGCGAATATAGAAGAAAAATATGTATAAAGTATGTTCTATTGTGTTCAACCATACGTTTAGGTTTTCAAAATATATTTATCCTCATATTAAACTAGTAGATACTTATATTATGTTGCGGTTAATTTAAAATTGTTTAATTATACAAAGGCATATGCGCGCGTCGTGAAAATACTTGACACTGGGCAGAGTTTGCGGCGCAACTTCCGTAATTGGTTCTGGTCGGCACTTCCGGCGGCCGCGGAGCAAATGGGAAAGCCCCGGAAGTGGCTCGTCGCCGGACCGGAAGCGAGATAAAAGGACCTTCTCAGTGTCGCGACTTCCCGCTTACGAAGCCCCAGAACGAAAAAATTACTAATGTATACTGAAAAGTAGTACTTCAATGGCTTTCAATGGTCAGAAAATGTTTTTAAATAATTTATGAATACACCCAATATTCTTTACATTCATTATTTATAACAAAAGTCATTTTGTGCAAGCTATAGAAGGCATATGATTAATAACGTAAATAAAAATATCAATACGTTTCTTTAAATTCATAGACAAATAAAATTATTATTATTTTATAACTACCAACAAATAAATATTATACTAATCATACTCGTAGTATCCTTAAAAAACCCTTTCTTAGTCCTTCTCGCCCTGATATTATAACTTTTTTTACAATGACTGCATTATGGCCGAACGTGAAATTCGTGCCGATTTCGGACATTAGGGGGAAGATGAGAATTATATATTAATGACTTCAGTCAACTCTCAAAGCATCTACTCCCCAAAAGAATGAATTACACTTTTTTTTTGTAAAATGCATTGTCTCGTTTTCACTAAATAAATGATAGTCTACGGGGAGAAAAATCCTGTGATGTATTTTCAATCGAATTGTAAAAATTCATTAAATTATATATTTTTTATGGTATTTTTGTTGTTGCACGGTGTAATAACGCTTATGCTTTACATTACATAAAAGTTACCTAAAGACGACAAAAATAATACAATTACTTTAAGTCGTTCTTTAGCACGACGTTTGACAATTATTTATTGACAATCCCAACTGTCGTTAAAATTAAACACAAGTCTTCCAAGCATGTATACACTTAGGCCTGAAGACTCGTAGTCATAATTACATTTTGTTAATTAGAGTACTGTGACAACACGTCTCATAACTCCACATCTCATACGCTGTACTCCGAACATGCAAATGTCGCTGATTGACATCGGGTCACCGAATAATCACCTGAGAGTGACATCTCGGTCACCCGCACTGTGTCAATCAAAATAAAGCTTAATTCAACGCGTAAACAAACCACGAGCATACACAATCTATCCACGCTTTATTTACTCCTAAATATGAGCAAATGTCCATCATTAAATCAATGAATAAACAGGGTGACACAAATACTGAAACTAATAAGAAACTTTCGTTGTTTGCTTTGAAAATTAATTTTATAAATATACAGAATACGAATTTAAACATAACTGCGCTCCAAACAAAACGATTGCATTCGCATCTTCTTCCAAACTTTTTGAAGTCTGATATAAAGAGTTTTTTTAATGCTCTGTTACCGATTGTATTGTGATGTTTTTTTTTCAATGTAAAATTTCTGATTAGATGTTTGTTCATACTAAATACCTGTAATAATAAAGATGATGTTTGAATCTCGGGCTGTAGTCTATAACTTTAGCGGATCAACACTACACATGCAGCGCTAATCCATATGTATCATGGTCAGCGTCATAGAATTCCACAGATGAGACTTTAGAATTACTATCACCATCTGTCGGTATTCTCCTGTATGTGTTTACATACAAATAAAAAAAAGTACTGCATGTATGAGCCTTATTTTTTTATGTTTGAAATCAAAAGGTAGTCTCTGAATATTGAAAAACTATTAAATATCCATATCATAATAAAAGATAGAATAAATATATATTTCAAGAAGTCTGGGTAAGTAATTATTCAATATCCAAATTTCTTCTCTTAAGTCTCTTAGAAATAATAAAAACGTTTCGCTTAGATGACAGTTAAGACGATTACTTAAAAAATAAGTACTGCTGAAAAAACGAAATTGCTATTTTTAGTTTTCAATTCGGCATAAAAGTACTGAGATTGTATTAAATTTGCATTAAATCGGAATAAAGGTATCGAATATGGCTGTAATAAATCGAAAGGTCAGGTCTGTCGAGCATAAAAAGGTTTTTCAAATCGATGCTGCACGACGAACATGACTTTGGATTTAGAATTTCTGCTACGATCGGCTGAATAATAGGGGACAGTTTATCCGCAGGATATAAATAATAAGAGATATCTTTTGTATTCGTTACCAAGGGTTACGGGAACTTCTCATGCAGAGTGGCTGGAAGATCAGCTCGCGATAAGGCGGCTCAGGGTTTACGCAAAATGACGATCCTAAAACATCCGAGTCAAACAATGGATGGATGAGATTACGCATGGAGTAAAGGGAAAAATACTCTGCCATTATTCCGCAAAGAAAACACTGTTCAAGCCATCTCAACTATGAAAAAAATCTTTGAATGTTTTTTCAGTATTATTTAAACATTCCTTGATTTATATGAATTTTTTAATTTTTATTAGAATATTATTTTATTATTTCAATATTCTAATCTACTTTTATAGATCATTGACTATATTACAATATTATTATTACTTAAATATACATATACTATACATAAAATTCTTTTTTCAACGCGTCAATCCAAGCACAAAAATAACGGCAGAAGCGGGATGCGAACCGCGGACCTTGGAAACCAACTATGCCCAGGTATTCATACCGCTCGGCGAACTGCGCCATTGCTATGCCTAGACCGACTCGCGTTGAAACTAGTATTTATATCATTGTTATCATCGTACGATAGATGTCGCTAGTATATATTCAAAGTATGTATATTTTTATTATTATTCAATCAGTCTTCATTTATTCATAAGCTTAATATTATTACATTCCGACAGTCTATTTATTTTAGTAAGTACCACTCGGGTCTCGAACCAAACTATAGACTGATTGGATGAGAAACGACTACTTATAGTTCCGACTCGGACTTTATAACCAATCATTTACCTGTGTTACTGATGAATAATTTTACGGTCTAGGCATAGCAATGGCGCAGTTCGCCGAGCGGTATGAATACCTGGGCATAGTTGGTTTCCAAGGTCCGCGGTTCGCATCCCGCTTCTGCCGTTATTTTTGTGCTTGGATTGACGCGTTGAAAAAAGAATTTTATGTATTGTATATGTATATTTAAGTAATAATTCCTTGATTTATTTAAAAATGTATGTTTTTCTTCTTCAATTTTCTTTAGGACTGCGTCTTGTTGTTACTAAGAGCATGTTCCCGTGACACAAATGGCTAACTGTAGGACCATATTTATCAAACTGATTATTTACACGCAATATTTCTATTGCTTCATTCACATTGTTTTTTCTTATGGCAAAAAATAATGTCATATTTAGCTTGCCGAGTTGCATCTAAACATTCTCACAGTCGCAGTTTTGTAAGAAAAGTCACATACACTCCCTCTATTGTCAGCTAAATTCGATTCCTTCCAAGATTTCAATTGAACTGCGAAGTGTTTTAAAAAAAAATGTTTACAATTAAAGTAAATTCAGATTAATGACAATTCGTACACTATAATCAACTGATAATTAAGGTAATTCAATATACACATACTATACATCAAATTCTTTATACGCTAGAATTCGTTCTGAAAAATATCGGCAGAAGCGGGATGTGAATCTGCGAGTCTTGGAACCAACCGTTGCTCATGTTCATTACCCTAGACCACTCGACCATCTCCTGCCCGAACTGATGCGCGGAATAATTTATTTTTTCTGAACGAATTGATGCGTATAAGAATTTGATGTATAGTATGTGTATTTTTGATTACTAATAATATTGTAATATAGTCAATGATCTATAAAAGTAGATTAGAATATTGAAAAAATAAAATAATATTCTATTAAATATTTAAAAATCCATATGATAATTAAGGCACTAATATTTAAATCAAATGGTGCAAAACGCGAGAATTTTTTAAAAATCGCTATTTATCTGTGAACATTCTGATATTATATTCCTTGGCAACATTTTGTATAGAAAGATACTGCGCAAAGATACAAGTATGGATATTATTATTTTGTGAGACTTTTTACTTTGCAGGTAATAATATCCTAAAATACATTCTGAAAGGCATCGAAGCATCGGAAATTATTATATTTCAGTCGCTACCGGGAATTTTCTGCAAACATTTCCATCATCTGGAAACTCCACTCAAAGGCTCCCCAGGTGCACTGCGGGCTTTGCAGGTTACTCAGAGAAAAGTTTTTCAGCACGGTTTCTTTCAAAGTATCATTACGCCATATTGCGCCGCTATAGAGCTTTAAGCGGACGAGAGTAACTCTACATATTTTATTATAATTATTGAATGAATATCGCAACAAGGATTCAAAGATTAAAATATTTTCCTGAATATTTACTTCTACGTTCCAGATAAGTACACCCGTGCTCGTAGCCTTCCATTGTTTTTGATCTCAGGTGATACTTGTGGAGCTTCGAGCACTCAATTTAGTACAACGGCAATGGCGCTCCTAAATGGCCTACCAGCACACCTCGATCATTTTATTACACCCTTTTCCTCTTTTTTCGATGGTATTGTTCTCTAGGATCTCTGTGATCTTAGACACGTGTCATCTTCTTCTTCTTCTTCTTCTTTTTTTTGTTGTTGTTGTATGTATTGTATGTTTATGTAAGCTCTATGTCTCTTATTGTTTATTATTCTATGTACTTTGGAGCTGCGGATAATTTTTAATGATATTTTAATTTTAATAAGGGACTTAAATTTCTACGATTAAACTCAAAATATAGTAATAAATATTAATGTCATTACATTTGTATCAAAATCTCTATTGATCATTGTAATAAATGATTCTTGTAAGAAAATAGTATCGCTTTAATGACACCTAAAAATACAACTTACTCATATAATTACGAGTTTATAAACAATGAACATTTTCAAACTATAATTAAATCCATTCATAAATAATATTTAATTACGATACGGCTGTATGCCAATGCAGGCGTATAAATGAATTTAATGAATTTTGAGAACAGATGACAATGTAGAATATTAAAGCAACGATGGTTTGAGAAATAATGTGGTTATGGAGCAGACTCGTCAATTTTCTTTCATCATCATCATCATCATGTCCATTCCCCTCACTAGAGCACATGATCTGTCACAAATTCTTTCAGCTGTCGTGATCTTCGCCTCATCCCATGTCAGCCCCACCTTCCGCAGCTCCTACGACTACATTATAAGTATGGTTCCCTACGGTTTTCCAGTGCAGCGAGAGCTTAAAAATAAGCAGCTGTTAGTAATGCTTCTCTGCGGCATCAAAAGTATATGTACCAACCAGGTCCACTTTCGAATCTTGACCGACTGTCGTATGTAACGCTGCCTAGTGCGCTCTTAGAACGTTGCCTTATTTCAGACTTCGGCCTCTCACCGTTTAACTATAGACATAATGTACACAGCGGAACTCAAAAAAAATTACTAATGTCATTTTTTTTTATGCTTTAATATTTTTATGCTAGAAAGCTATGAAAATATGCGTAATTTTACCTTATTCACGTACATTATAATCGTGCGTGAGAAATGCTTGTTTTGAATAAGAATACGAAAGAGAAGCGCCCGCTATAGCGCAATCAATTTGCCGCCTTGCCGGTGACAAAGGTGGATTCTTCGTTTTGCAGACAAGAAAAATAACACCTTTCATTCCTTTGGAGAAATGTGTGTCATTTGGCATGTTCCGCGTAGTCGCACCGGCCGGCCTTCGTGCGCAATAAAAAGATTTCACAAATGGACCGAATTTGTTCCCCCCACATCAGGGACTCTCCATAAACCTGAAAACTGAATATATTGGCTCCAATAAACCCTCCAAGGCTCTGCATTATTTTTACAGGCATGTTATGTACGTGTATTGAATGACGACTGCCATGCAAAAAAGCTTCGGCTCAACAGTCGCAAAATCGGTTTTTTCGGCTTTGTAAGCATATTAAATAATCCATAAGTGCTACCTTACTAGAGGATATAGTGCTTAGAAACTCTGCCAAATATTTCTGTCGGCCACCATAATCATAACCTCATTCCAAATGCTTGATTTCTTTAGTACAACATGTGTATAGCTCTCAACCAGGACGGAAAGAAACTTTTAGGCAGAATAAGTGTACTTATGCTCTCATACTATATTTGAAGAACACGTTATAGCTAAATTTAACTTCGTGTCTTAAACAACCATAATATGTTAAGGCTTCCATGACTGCTGTGTTATCTAGTAATTCCTGACAATTCAAACCATTTCACCTCTAACATTTTATACAATTAAATGGAGATTTTTATACAATTAATCTTAAAGTCATGGATGTGGTAATCACGAAGTACTTGAATCAAACGCTGCCTTGCATCCAGTATCCCATTCAGGCACCGTTGTACCATCTTGTTTTTTTGACAATATATATTTATCTCACAGTTGAGTCCAAATGGTTCAGGCATCGGCAGCATTGTGGTAATAAACCAACCAACATAAAAATGAGTTTTTGTATTATTTATGATAACACATAGAATATAATTCAGACGGTGATGAATGAATTTTATCTAGATCGGACTTTTACCGCCTCATAATCACATAACACTAAGAGGACAACAAAGTCTCCTATATGAGACTTTCATTCATTATTTGAAGTCGTCGGCAAGGCTACATCAAATATGAAAAGAAACTAGAAGTTTATTTTATAACTATATGTCATCATTTTAAAAAAATACCCAGTTGTTTGATATAAAACATCAATAAGAATAAAAATCAGTCAATAAGGCGTGACACGTCAAAATGGTGGGATGTGTGATTATTAGAAAAAAAGGGCAATCTTTTATATTGGTGAGAATTGTCATCTTCCTTTGCCAAGTCATCGAAGAAAAGTCTCAGTATCAACTCCAATAAAAAGATAATCTGACACAGGAATAAAAGTCACTTGTATTGTAGCGTATTTATTTCCTTAATTTAGAGAGAATATAGGACTCATTGTGTAGTTTTACTTCTTATAGTGATATACATATTATTAATTGATAAGTTATATTCCTTGATATTATGCAAAATTTTTATATCAATTAACTTATTAAAAGTTAAAACTGTTGATATCAATCGCACTGAGATTTCGATATGTAGCTCTAAAATCTGATTGAAATGTACAATTAAATGAATAAATATTTTACAATTACGTCTTCACAATCTCTTAAGCTACCAACATTCCGTTTTTTACTTCTCCACATACCTTCTTATGTTACTTTACATTCTAGAATATTTACCTAAC
Organism: Glossosoma conforme; assembly: GCA_022606575.1. Lineage (NCBI taxonomy): Eukaryota > Metazoa > Arthropoda > Insecta > Trichoptera > Glossosomatidae > Glossosoma > Glossosoma conforme. The sequence goes on from JAGTXR010000002.1 coordinate 2,505,501, forward strand.
TTTACCAATTGGTATATTTATACACGTGATGAACTGATGAAGCCCTCACTGAAGGCTAAACCGTTGTATTCCAGCGAGTAAATAAATAGTACTGAGTGTGATCCATGTCATAACAAGGTAATACAACAACTATTCGTCTATTTAAGGTAAATACGATTGATCTGTTTCTTGATAAAATGTAGTTGTATGATGAAGGCAACATAAATACTAAAATAGTATTTCAGAGCTTACTGGTAGTTATACTTTAAAATCTTGTTCTTGATCGACATGTTTGAAGCCTTTAATCAAGTATTATATGAATGTGAAACGAATTTGTTGATAATGGGTGAAGGCTGGAAAAATTAATAAATAGATAATTCATTAAGTATGATAACAACAATAAAAAAGTTCGAGTGAAATACTCTTACATCTGTATTTCAAGGATTGAAGTTTAGGTGTAAGTGTCTCATTGTGTATTATACGTATTGCTTAATCAATCTCAAAGGCACAATTTGTGTTATAAGTAGTCGGACCGTATTGGCGTAAACGTTGACAGAATTGCAATTGTTGTTACAGTTCGGCTGTCGGGGCTTCCAAGTTGCGCAATCCCACAGCCGCAGTGCTCGTTCCACGCAGTCAATTTAACCCTCGACGGGCGGGCCATTAGGCAATCAATAATCAGGTAATTAGCAAAACTTGGCGCGGGTCCTCTGGCTGAGAGATCACGAGACGGAACTTTCGCGGCGAATGGGTTAAGTCTCCCGCGTTATTTTAGGGCGTGCTTACATTGATCAACTTCTATCCCGAATAAAACAATAATTTTTTAACCCATTTTTTTTATGTAAGCACATACAGGAGTATACCGATATATGGTGATAGAAATTCTAAAGTCTCATCTGTGGGATTCTATGACGCTTAACATAGTGCGTATGGCTAAGTGATATATGTGGAGTGTTGATCCGCCAACGTCATAGACTACAGCCCGAGATTAACGCATCATCCTTATTATTATAGGAATTTATTATGAATGGGTGTTCTTCACGGGACGACTTCTGTTTACCATAAATTTTAATTAATAGGTATAGTTTTGTCAGGATAGAAGTAGTCAGATGTAAAGCATATATCCAGTCACTAGCGATGCCTAATTTTCGGTACTTGTGGACACTTGTTACTCGAAAGTTGGGCAATATCAGCAAATGGGGAAAATTTCGCAGTGTCTGTCGTCTAATGAGCGTTACGACGTTGTGACAGTGTGACGCTATTTATGACGTTTTCGTTTCTGAGAAGAGTATCTTACATTAGTGAGGTTCGTACAACTTATGAAAAAAATAAAAATATCATGAAATTTTACTGTTACATGTCTAGGGCGTATTTATTTTTATTAAAATAGTTAATATAACCGAAATGAATGTGTATCCGTGTGCATATTAAATATTTGTTGAATCAAATAATTTATATATTTGTTGTATTTTCTAATCAGCACTCTGCTTTGATTTCCTTTCAGTCGCAGATAATTTAGGCTACAATACAGTACATGAATAACGACTGAAAATTAGATACAGTTAATTCATCTACAATTAACGAGCAATTATTTATTAATTGGATATAATCGAGAGCGCTAACTGTGTTCGTAATGAGTAATGAGCAATTATTATAAAATGGTATATTTATCTTTATATTAATACATATCATCTGATTTAACAAACATTGTAAAAAAAAAATACCAATCGAACATGTTGCTTTTTTAAATATATTTTAAGCATCTGTCCAAATTTTAATACTTGATAAGAGACCCATAAGCAACAGAAAACTATAAGAAAAAATAAGTTTAAGTGAACAAGAGCTTTTATATTTTAAGAGTTATTCTAATGTTTATATGCTTAATGCAGTTTTATTGCTTAATGTTTTCTCTCAAAGTCCATTAATATTACAGAAAACATATCGTTTTTTTTCTGTCACCATCGAATGCTGATTTGGTATAAATTATATTTTTTATTGCTTTATTTCAGGTATTCAAGCAAACAGGAGTACAAACTATAATATTCTTCCTTCCAATTTTGTATAAAAATACACAAGTCTTGATAAACTAAATTGTTTATTTGTTACATTTTTTGAAGGCATTTTTCTTGTATTATTAATTATTTTATTAATTCAATTACACAGTTTAGCACTCGGCATGATTCGAACCAGATCTACAAGTCACGATTCCACTCAAAGTTGCAGCCATTGGACTACATATCAACACACGTATTAGATGCAATAGATCCTCTGAGTTTTTTCTATTATTTTTGAACAGAAACAGAATTGGATTGCATCAAAAAACTTTTTTTTCACAACTATAAAATTGACAACTCCAAATTTACTTAATCATTCCATCAAAAAAATTTAAACAACTTATAAGAACGTCAATTTTTCAACAAACACATTGAAGTTATAGAAGTTTACTCACGTTACAATGCCATACTGATTACAAGTTTATGAAAACATGTTGCAGTGAATACATAATAAACAAAAATATTAGAATTATAATTTTATTATTCTAGGTTATATCTGCACGATTATGTTTGAAAATAAAACATTATGAAATATTCGCTTTACTTGATATCCATTGCAATTCGATTTCGAAATTCTAAGTGTTTTCTTTACGGTTGAAATTAACAATAAATAATAAATGCCACTAAAGTTTTAGATATCGAAAATAAATACTAGAACTTATGAAAACACAGAAAAGCTCTTTCCACTTTGCTCAACATTACGTTCGAAGAGAGAGAGCGAAAGAGGGCAGAAAAAAAAGAAAGAGGCTCTTTCCGCTTCACCGAAAGCTCCGCCAAACAAAACACGGAGAGCTTTTCGTTCACCGGAGCTGGAGGTCTTCGGTTCGAGTCCCGCTGGAGGTACTTCCGGTCTCCGCTTCTAAAATGCGATGCAATTCGCATTTTATTTGCATCAAACTTTTCTTCTTCCCGGCACACGTCTCAATGCGCGGGAAAATTTGAATGGAAATTGCTTTGCGTCTGCACGTAATTCAAAGTTAAACTGATTTCTACTTTTTTTTTGCTTGCGTCACAGGTATCACATTATTATCTCACTTGATTGTATCCCATAAGATTAAAGGAAAACATAAATAAAACGAATGTTATTAATTTTGATACCATTTTCCTAATTTTTAAGAAATAAATACTACCTACCTTGTGGATCTCTTCCATGGATTACACCAAGCACAATTTATTCACCAGAAATACCGCGATTTTACCTTCAAAAAAAGTTTCATCACTTCTTCAAGTGTATAAGTGATTTGATATATTAACAATAAGAAAATAAATAGTGAAGGAAGAAAGGGTGAACATCAAATCTGGCCGTGAAAACCTAAGAAGTTATTGAAGAAAGGGTGGATGGGTGGAATGTGCAAGCTATCTTATAGTGTTATTTTCTGTATAAAATATTTACATACTTATTAGGTAAAATACATTTTTATATGTAGGAACACTATTTTACACTCCTTACTTAAAAACGTTAAAATGTAGCAATAGAAAGTCTTATAAAAAATTAGTACATGTTTCTTTTTATCTGTTCACCGTATTTTATCACTCATATTTTATTGTTATTTTGCTAGCTCTGTTGAATGTACCAAAATTGTGATAAATCATTCTGATTATTGATAAATAAATAAAAACATTGATATCGATTCCAAAATACAAGACTCACCAGTCACTGTGAAATTCTTCCCATCGACAAGGATGAAGTCTCCTTTTCCATCTCCAGCGACGTCTCCCATGGTGGAAATCATAATCTGACCATTAGCCAGGCAATGAGAAGTGTGTGGAGTAGAGCAGTTGAAGGACTGCATCTCGCTTCCTTCAATGACCTACAGAAGTAGAAATAATCGTCGCATTACTTTCAGGTGAAAAGCTTGAGAATGTCTTTCATAGATATAATGGAATTCCACCAAGAAATATCGATCGAAAAAATCTAAATAATCAATACAGTTTGGTTTATATGATAACATTAATTTATAATTTGATAACATTTAAACTTATTTATATATTTAAAATTATATATTTTTATACATATATGCATATACATTCCCTGTGAAAATAAGAGTAAAAAAAGACAAACATATTTGGCGAATCGATATTATAGTATCAACTTATTACAATTTAACACATATATAGACAAATATAGACAAATACAGATTTATGATATCAAATGTTTTTTCTCTATTTAATAATAGATCTTATTCTTAATATACTCGCTACATATGTGCTCACCAAGAATTGTACCCCTTAGTTCTTTCAGTAACCATTATCTATGTCTTGTCCTAGGACATTTTTGATTTGGAAACATATAATTTGGCTCCTGACGGTAGTAGTCTCTAAGATAGGAGCCCGAGAGCTTGATTATACGGCAGTTGTAGTAACCGGGCTATATTTTGAATGATTTGTTAATCGGATTTTTGATTAGATCAGATGACTAGTCTTACACTTGCACAAGTTGGTTTTAAAGAGCGGCTCAATCCAAGAAGTAATACAGCAATATAACAAAAAATCAAACTTCATATCATCTAAAATAGCAATATTACTAAGATAATAAATAAATATTTATATTTTAAGTAGAAAAAGTATGTAATCTTATTAAAAATATAAATCATTTTTAGCCATGAGTATTTTCAGGATACTATAATACTAAATTTACTATAAACAATGTTTTTTGAGAATACTCAGTTTGAAATTGCTGAAAGCCTTGAAAGATAAATTTCGAAAGTAATTCTCTGACTCCGGAATAAGTCGCGCAATTATTCAAGACGACTTCATCAATTATGTTCAATGTTAAAAAGTCAAGGCTGTCTCGAGCTAAAACTTTAATATAAACACAGATTCGATCTTTTATCGTGAAGCGGGCAAACACTTGTCAGTCATTCTCGAGTCGGGAAAGGAAAAAGGTTGTTTATTTTTATGGAAATGTTCCTCACTGGAGGGAGCTCTCTTTTGCGATGGGAGAGTGATAACTTCATGCCTAACACACATTTTTACGTTTCACAAGATTTTCAGGATACTTTTACATTAAGCGAGTGAAGAACTAAGCTGTATGGTGCCTTTTTTGTCACTTTTTTATCAAAAGACTTCAACAAATATGAGTATATTTCTTCGAGCATATATTTTTTATCGTATTTTTCCCGCTTGCTGCGTCCAGCCGCTCTGTTTAATGGTATAGATAAAAAAAATCACACGCATAAAAAATCTATTCGTGGCATTTGATTTCTACAAGTTCCCGTAATAAAATTATCAGAATCTACGAGTATGATCTTCACTTTGAACTTAGATTACTTTGCATCATGAAGATATATTACAAATATATTTTTCGATGGCTTTCTAGTACTAAAAGAGGTCTGAAAGAAATAAATGATACTCTCCTGCCAGTATGACATCAATTACAAATATTGACCAATTGTTTTTTTCTTCAGTAAACAGCAATCGTTTTTGGATAATTTTGTGTTCTTTTATTTAATGTTTTATTTTACAGTTATTATTATTATATTCAATTATTTTATAACTATTAATATTTAATAATTCATTTAAAAAAACAATATTGCCCAGACGTAGATGGAATTTTTACAACATAAAAAGTTAGTTAAGTTACAAACGTAGATTTTAAATAAAACATAATTTTTACCCAGTTTAATCATGTAACATATAACTTGTTATGAAATTTGATCTCACTAATGAAGAAATTTTATTTAAAAAAAAAGGAATTTTATGACACTTAACACATATCTCACTAGAGACCAGCATTGCATAGACAATACAAGGTAATGAAGTGCTAGCCAGAGCTACTTATTCATCAGAAGCAGCTTCCTACACGGTCGAGAGAATCTAATAAATCCCTTACAGTTGCAATCAACCCTCTGATATGTTACTCTTATTCAATTTAATTTTTGTCTAAACTCTAAAATGTTAGAAGATTATGTTATTCCAATCGAAAACTATACAAAACACGAAGAAAAACCATAACGGCTAACAGAACCTAATGATGGATTTTTCGTCAAAGACTTTATGCTCCAGTTATTCCTAATCCTTTCATACATAAACATTTTATGAACGTTTGGGTTCTCTTCATGGAAAAAGCTAAAAAATACGAAAAAAAATAATCACAAACATTTTGTTTCCACCTCTTCAATAATATATTCGTAGACAGTGGGGGAATTAAATATTAATCATTAATGTACTTCCAATTTAAATGTATCCCATTGGTTTTGTGGTGCTATTCACAATTCTGAGATTCTTGAATGCTTTGAGTTTATGTCACAGATATACCTGTACTTATTCTTCTCCATTTCAGATGGTCCCTGTCATATATCGAATACTAAATTCAGTTCAATTGCAATGTGCTTCTAAGTGGGCAACCAGCACACCTCGATCCCTTTTTTCACGTTCTTTTCCTATGTTATCGATGGCATCGGTTTCCTGGATCTCAGTAATCTTTGAAATTATTTTTTTCACTTTCATTTGTTTATTTCTTATTACTTTTTGCAAACGTTATTTTTGTAAATTTAAATTACTTATTTTGTTGGAGCAAAATTATAAATTAATAAATAAGTATGAATCTTACAATCATCCCACTTTTCTTTGTAAAGTGTGTGTAATGCAATTATCGCAATAATTTAAACCTTTAACATGCTAACAGCTGCATACATACGCGCCTTTTAACCATCGTATATACTCGCCAAAAATAACGACACTTCTCTCAAAACTACACATATAGCAATCGAGTACTTCATTAGCTCATTTTGAGCAACATCTAACACTGAGCTCGCAGCATCTAATGATCATCGTACAGTTGCATTCAACGCCTTGGATGCCTTACTTTAACCAACGAGCAGAGCATCCGAATGCCCGGCAAATTCCTTTCATTTCTCGTTGGTTGGGCCTCGGGCGTCGCGACGTGCGGCGTCGGTCGTAGCCTGGATATGCGACAAACCACGCTGATATTGCGCTACATTGTTATATACTACGAGTGCGATGTTTAATGTACAGTAAGACTATTGCGATTTAAAATTTATTTAGTTACCTCACAATTACTTTATCCATATTTATTTTCTATACTGAGATTACTATACTTAGTAAAGCAGATATGTCCATATTTATTTACTCTACTTAGTAAAGCAGATATAATGATATAATCTAAAAAAAAAATAACGTGAAGTAATAATCACTTTTTCAACTGTTGTTTTTAATTTTGGGCTTTTGATTTTTTTTACTGCGGCAAAAAAATGGTTGATCAAAGTAACCTTTCTTTTATATCTTTCGCCGAAATAGCAATTGTATCAAGCTGTAAGAAAAAGATAGTTTATTATATATTTATATAAACTGACTAAACTTATAACAAAATAAATATTCCTAACGCAGATTGTTTAATAATGTCATTTTTTTTAGCAAATATATCTTACACTATACCTGTACTTGTTTCAGTATGTTAAAAACTATTATAGTTATTAAATAACATCTGAAATTAAATTACAAGAATTCAACGTAATGAAACATTTTGTTTTTTAATTTTAGAACTCAATGCAGCAGGTACAGAATGTAACTTGCGCAGTTTTCTGCGTATTATGATTAACTTCACGGCGCTAAAGACAGCAACTACAAAGAGGCTTCCGGGCAACTTAATTAGAGGCGAGCTTTTCAGGTAAATGCCATCTGCTGAAGAGTGTTCTCTTTCACCTGGCGGAACACCTCCTTCCTGATTGCGGCTCTTGTCTTATTTTCCACGAAGTGTAATACTCGTTTATCACGTGGATGATTTGTGCGGCAGTTTTTTTTAAAGCTGCTTAAAAAGGAAATGGCCAAGCTTACCAGGCGCTTTACTTTATGCTAGCAGTGACACTTACAATATCTGCAATGCTTATTATTTGAAGAATTAAAAACATTTTATGTTGAATTATTTTAATTTACCGTCAAGTATAAGGCTTATCAAGGCTCTCTTTGAGACCTTGAATGCAGGCAATGAACAAGCACATCAAGAGTTATCTATTCTAATGGAAACACTCCATGCTAATCAGCAAAAAAAAACTGATCCATTCATTTATATGCTCTGAATGAGAGCTATATAAGAAAACAGACAATTATATATATGCAAGTATAACATTATATATTTTCCACAATGGCTTTGTTTTATTTTATACACTTTGATTGTTTAGTTAAGTACTCAATTACATTTAAAAATTAAAGAAGTTGAATAATTTTCAATTAAAAAATTTATTCACGTTTAATTGTTTTATATATATTTTTCTGATTATTATAATGAAAAAAATTGTAAAAAAGGGCACTTTGCCTTGACAAGCATTTATTGTTAAAACAAAATTTCTCTGTAAAGTTAAACATAATTTTAGTTAAATTAAATCATAAAATGTGACAAAACAACTGCATTTAGACGCATTACATACCATCTAATTTATAAAAATAAACTTTATTTAATCAAATTTTGGCCCAAGATCTTCGGATGGCTCTCATTTATTTTATTGTTCTTGAATATACAGATCACTTTAATTTGTGGATAGTTCGTGAATATTATTTTGTATTTAAATTATGAAAGTGTATTAAAAACTCGATCATCATCATCATCAGCCTGTGTCCGTCCACTGTTAAACGTAGGCCTCCCGCATGAGTCTCCATCCTCTTCGATCCTCTGCATTCCGCATCCAGGTCACTCCCGCTATTCTTCTTATATCGTCAGTCCATCTTGTAGGGGGTCGGCCAATGCTTCGTTTGCCAGTTCTTGGGCGCCATTCCAGTACTTTTCTTTCCCATCGACCGTCGTGCCTTGCTCTTCGACAGATATGTCCTGCCATTGCCACTTGAGTGTGCCTATTCGATGGGTAGCATCCACTACTTGAGTTCTTCTGCGTATTTTCTTGTTTCGGATTCTATCTTTTAGCGATACTCCGAGCATGGATCTCTCCATAGCACGCTGGGTGACTTTTATTTTATGGGTAAGACTTGCTGTCAGATTCCACGCCTCTGCGCCATAAGTTAATACAGGGAGGATGCATTGGTTAAACGCCTTAGTTTTAAGGCATTGCGGAAAACTCGATATGCAAAGCTTAATATATTTTTTAAATTACAAACTTGATATGATATCTCTTCACAATAATTTAGTAGTGTTCTCTTGTATGTGCTTAGTAAAAAAATCTGTGCTATTTCAAATGACTTTTAATTAAAAAAGGCGTCAACGCCTGAGGGGATGACTACGGAGTGGTTTCAAAGCCTTCAGCAGTAAAAGCTCGCCATCTTTAAGGCACTCCAGTAGCATTGTGTGTAATTAACTGAAGTGATGCAACTGACACCTATAAACGAGCTTAAAGATAAAACGGACAAATTTTCTTTCACAAACCTGTACTTAATAAGTAAAAGATAATTAAATTATTATACAATTTTTTGTGCCATTAATCATCAATTTTAATTTCACAAAATACATTTTTTAATGATATTGTGTCATATATAAAAACCACACAGCAAATTTAGTAAAAAAATACATTTTAAATTTATATATAAAAGTATGTTGTCTTCTAACTATTAAAAGTGTGATATTTTCTGAGTAAATAAAAATATTTAGCCATAGTTTGCCAAGTTTAATTGTTTAGAAAGAATAATTGTAAATATTTTTTTATATATATTTTATATTATATTTTAATACTTGCATAATTTATACCATGTATATTTGCATTATCAGAGATAACCTATGCAATTCCAAGAAATCTTTTGCTTTTTTGTGTAAGAATTTGTTTAAAAAATATATTGTAAGGTTAGTTTACTTTTCTTTCGTAATTTTATTTTTAGCATCATTTGTATGCCCGCTTCCTTACCTAGAGCATATGGACATCACAAGCCACCACCACATATCTTCCAATATCACATGATGCATGAATTTATTTAATATTTACGAACATACAGAACATCGTGGCACCAACATTTTAACTCTCTTGGTAAAATACAATGCTCCTCTAATGAAAAATTAAAAAAGCTTTACTACTTCCAAGCAAGCTGTACAAATCCACATTTTAGCCGTGAATTATGTGGCACAGTGCACATGGCATCCGTTTCATTTTAAAAAACGCAATCCGACCGTCGAATAATGTACAAGTTCCACACATCCGAGCAGAGGCTTTAATTTAATTTCACCCTCCACGTGCCACGAGGCGACCGTAAAAAAGCTCGCGGAAGTTGCAAACTATGGCTGTTTCAGGGGAAGAGCTTCGAAAGCTCGTCGGCTATGCTCGCGGGAAAGCTGGATGGAAAGCTCAAGCCCAGGGCAGTACATCCGGGGGCAATTAATCAACTCGACAACGTATTAATATAACTCTCTCCTGCGGCGGTATTTCCACAGCCTGTCAACCGGTAATTAATTAACTGAAGTGAGATGCGTTTTGTATCCGAAGAAGTGTATTTATTGTTTACGTTTTGTCGGCAACTCGGGTGTCGGTTATAGAGTCTTTTGCCGATTTTCGCTCAATAATATTGACATGAAAAATATTTTAGAGTTTGTTGTTTTTTAATCACAATTATTTGTGTTATTGCATACTACTGGGACATTTTAAGTAGTGGCACTTAAAAAAAGTTCAATTTATCAACATAATCAGATCAACTAAATAAGTGATTATTCTGGTTTCAACATCCGGTAAGTAAAAATTATTTTCTTTACGTCAGAAAATTCATTTAAAAGCCTTCGTTTATAATCAAAAACAAAAAAACTTTAGATTCTTCTAGCAACTTCTCACGAAAAGCTATCATCAATTTATATAAATTATAGTAAATTTTTAAAATTATATTTAATTTAATTTAAGAAACCAATAAATAGTTTGCGACATAAAAAAATATATAAAACGCAAATAAATTTATGCTAATAAAAAATGATGAATAGATAGGCATATGGTGAATATCATAAAAAAGTTAAAAAGTCGCTTTACTGTTTGCGGATCAATTGTAACTATAAGTATTTATTTTTCTCGACATATTTCATTAAATAAATAAAATACAAATAATTTATTGTTAGCAAATGAATTGAAACATTAGGTATTAAACTCCCTCTTTCATTCTCACAAGCCTCACTTCTTTCACATTAAACAAAAACAAAGACCATAAAAACTTATATGAAGAAAGACATTAAAAAAAATACACAAGATAAATCACATACATAAAAATCCATTAAGAGAACCAGACAGAACTATCACAGTAATGCAACAGTTTCTGTCTGAACTTTGTTTGAAGCTACAGAGAATAATCGATTACCCTCGAAAATATAAGCAGCGAATTTCAACTAACGTTCGTAAATTGTGCGGTTAAAACATTATCAACTTAGCCCAACTACGTTATACATTTATCTATGAGCCACGTTGCGGTGATATTTATTACGCTGTAAACTCTTATTACGAACGCATTTCTTCCCCTAGACAAGTTGGAGACCAGATAAAATCGATACAAAAAGTGTATCCATAACCATAAATAATGACTTATCTATATATTTTCTAAAAAAATGTAGAAAATGTCGACAAAATATAAGCAAAGAGCTGCGACTAATTGATGCTTGTAATTTATCTCATATACAATCAAATAAAAATAATTCAGATATAGATTTTGAGAGCAAATGTTAATGGTTGGATGGTTTGATTTTGTGAACAATACCGAGATAAATATACAAAAACGTTTGCTTTCTATACTAAATGGAGCACTTGGTCTCCACAAATCGCTTTCACAGATTTGTATCGGCTGTCGTTATCCTTGCTTTTTGTCTATCCAGCATCAGTAATATCTAAGGCACTTTTAGGGATATATTTGGACATAAAACCATTTCATTTTCAGTCGTAAGGTGATATTTGACTACACGCAATATTTCCAGACACCTTCTTCTTTTGTCAAGTATTTATCGGTGTCATTTCTTCATCTAAAGTCATCTATAGACATAAATTATTACAAAGTATATACAATAAATAGATTCTGAAAGGTTTGAAGAGAAAACACAGTAACATCCAACGTTTTTTTAGCGTTATTAGTCATAGGTCCATTATGTCATAAGTGGCGTTTTGACTCATAAAATGACACGCGATATTTACCGACGGTCACCCATCCAAGTTCAATATTTTCCCAATCTTGCTACACTTTAGTGAACGAACATAAACCAATGTTAAAACATTGTTTGTTGGTTAGTCATAAGAAACAACAAAATCAATAAGCTTTAATTTTTAAACCTTAACCTAAAAGACAACATATTTGTGTTTTTGCATTTGTTTATCAGTATTTTACAAAGAGTTTCAATGACTAGTATGACGCTCTCAGAGTCTGTTAAATTTGGTTCTAAAGGGTGAAAATAAATCTACTATTGTTCTATTGACAACCCACAAGACAGGTATTCTCAGGTGGTCACCCATCCAGGTATGCTTCAACTCAAACTTCTGTGACCATACAAACATGAATATTATAACATGGTATACCATGTTATGATATTCATGTTTGCTGATAGTCAAACTCTGCTTTACACTTAAAATTAATCTTAAGATTCTGCTCCTATCATAATCGCCGGTCGTTCGTAATTGAAATCATTAATATCTAATGGCCACCTGAAGACCACTCCATTAAACTGGACAACAACCATACCCGGTACCCTGGAGTCCCGCACGAGCGCCTCATAGGAGTATTATATTAATAGCTTTGTAATCTCCTTAAGCAAAATATTACAGAGGCACACTGGGGTTGTTATTAATACATTGGTGACTTAACTACATTAAAATATTAATAACCAAATGTTACTAACTGTGATGACTAAATGTTTTTTTTTATAATCAAAGAATGGATTGAGGTACACCCAAATGCAGGCATTTATAAGCAACCGTATTAAAACATTTCAAAATAAACGGAAGACGCTGGGATTGAAACCACAAACCTTTGCAAACATGCTCATTTCAATGCTTGTCGCTGACCGCTCGGCTATTTGGTCCGCCTATCAAGTCGAAAAACTAACACGTATTGTATTATTGATAATAATAATTTATAGATGGCGCTTGCTGTTAACTGTATGTGAAATAAATTTATATATTTTTTATATATACGTTGTAAATTAATTTATTCACAAGACATAGGAATTTCATATAATATGATGTTTTCTGTGAATTTGTATGCGTATCAGTTGTTGAATGGCAGTATAAATATTCAGTGGCTTATACTTTAATGTAATAGAATATTGAAATACTAAATCTATTTACAATCTACAGACCATCAGAATCTTGTTTGAAATACATGCTAAATAATAGACTTATATTTGTAATTAATTAGTGAAAAATTAAGCGTTTTATATTTTACAAATAAATAAAGCTTCAGTAAAATAGTAGTATAATTGAGTTTTAATGAAGAAAAATAAACGGTTTTATTCTAAATTTATTTAATTTGGCCAAACGCGTATTATCTGCCCTAAATGTCATCAACAGGATACAATCAGTCAAAACAAATTTTATATCTGTTACTGACAAGTGAAGCCTTAATACATTTTTTACATAAGTTTAATTACCAAAGAAAAAACAACTGAACAAAAGCAAACAAAGAATAATCAACAACAATGGATGAAATAATAAAACACAATGTCACGTTGTATCATCGGTGGAAATGTGAAATTGTCATATACCTGAATTTACATACATAACTCAAAGCTACGCGCATGATTTCGAACTGCTCAGTGGGATTACCCAGAGGCATTAGCACCGACATCAGAGAGATTCAAAAATCCTACCCCTTCCCGAGCTCATTATAAAGAGTGGACACAGTGAGATGTGTCGAGCCTAATCAGGTCGCAGGCTTTTATTTTGACGAAGGTTCTCGAAATTACGGACCGCCTTTCTGGCGATTATAGGAGCAGCTTTTTATTTGTCTTCGAACACAACACGACGAGGGTAATAATTTATAGGATTGAGCTTTGGCGTTCGAGTGCGGGAGATTTTATTAATTATAAGCTCTCAAAAATACTGAAATTAAATGTCGATTTTATAGCGCGTCGCTGTATTTATGCCCACTTGATCGATGGCACAATGTTACAGCACTATAAATATGTTTGTAACATTCTTTGTCAGATGTATAAATCTTGATTGTCTTTTTATTTAAAGTATTATGCGGAGTTTCAGGACGCGTTAGATATTTTACGTAGAAAAAAAACTTGAATTTAAAGATAATATTTTTTTTGTTTGCGAGTGAAATGTCAAATGTGGTTTTTTTTCTGCGTTCGGTCTATTTTTATCTAGTTTTCTTGAATACTATGCAAATTGACAATAATGGATGATTGACTGATATGCGGGTAAATTATTTTTTACATTCAATTAAACATCTTTTGACATTTTAATCCTTGTTCAATAACACATTTTTTGATCATTTTATTTTATATTGTTTTGTACGAGTATATATACAATATATATATTAATATTTTGTAAATTCAGATTGTGAATCAGCATTTATATATTCAATTATATGTTTAAGCACTGGTAAATCGTATTATGAAATTATAAAGTTTTTGTAAGGAATGTTAAAAATATCATCATTTTATTCACTTAAATATTTTTGTTATACTGGAACATATTTGCAGTATAATAAAAAATATCATTATAAATACCGTTCATGAAATTCGATTCTGAAAAAAATTGTCGAGATTTTTTAACATCAAACAACCCTCAGCGCAAAACAATATTATTCTTTACATCGTGAAACTATTCAACCTTAAAATAATAACATAAAATTTAATAATGGGGTCACTTTATCCCCGGGCATTTTTTGAATTCTTGTTTTTATATGGAAAACCCACCCTTTATTCGCTTGTTTTATAAATATTTGTTAATATTTCATACACTCGCTCCGACCCTAACGTTTATTTATATTTCATATTTGATTTGCGGCATTCTGAGCCTCGTGATTCCGAACCCATACAATTGAGTATTTAAAAAATGTATAAATATACATTTAAGCGTTTTTTTCACATATTTTTTTCAGTTTTATTCGATATACTAAAATGATCACAGTTTTCAGCTCACAGCTAAGATTTTTTTTAATTTTATTTCGTTTACAATTCTGCGATCGTCTTTTTATAAAATTTACTCAGAGTATATCATATTTCAGTTGATTTATAAATATCGGAAAATTCTCAGAACTTTTTTTGTACAAAACTGAGGTATGTTCAATAGAAACAGATTATTTGAAAATCGATGAAACATTTTCAAAATATATGAACAACTTGTTTTTACTTGTTTTCTGTAATGTATCTATCAAAAATCATAATTTTCGGAAAAGCTTCATTTTTCTGGAAACACTGAATATTTTGATCTTAACAAGTATTTTTTGTTGTGATCTATACTTACGATTTTCCACCTTGCCACATTTTTGGGAAGAAAGAAGCTTTTATAAATTCCCAATGTAGATTTAAGCACTCGGGGATCTTCTATCAGCGTCCATTACAAGACTTATGTAATAATTAGTTTGCAAATTAATTATTTCCTCGCATTTCCCCAAATATCTCAACACATCACTACAACAACATAGTTTCATTAAGACAGAATGCTGTTGTAGGGATTATTGATTAGTTAAAAGTGACACTTGAAGTTGAAATATTCATTTATAAAGCAATTTCAATTTCGTAACAAGTGAAGTATCACAAACCTAAAATTTATTAATAAACAAAAACAAACTGTTTTTTGTAGATTTTTGTTAGTTAAATATCACATTACTCTATACTTATTTATAGATAATAAAAAATTAAGTAAAAAAATGGATCACAAAGGAAATACGTAAAATATAAACAAAAATGTTTTTCACTCTGCTGGAGTTTTAAGTTTGTTTTGATGCAAGATAGTTGTCTTTAAAAACGGTAGAATAATACAAGTTAAGACTCGGTAGTTTATTTAAGGTATATTATTTCATTTTTTAACAATGTTTTAGTTATACTACGCGCCGTTTTTTCAATGTAGAGAAAAATAGATTTAGCTGACTATTCTACACTTTCTTAATAAACAATAAAAATAATCAAACGTGATTACGAAAGCTCATGAAACCCGGCCGGAAGTAATATTTTTTAATATGTATGATAAAGCTCTCGTTGAAAGCTCGCCGCAGATAGGCGGGGAGCTTTTAGCTGTTAGGCCCTGTAGCGGCCACGCAATCAGTGCACAATTTCTAAATGGAATGCGTCCGTCGGGCCTCCCGGACCATTCTGCAATCCTGTTCCCTCCCCACAACGGCCGTTAAGGCCATCCCCTCACTGGATATCTCTACGAACGGCCTTGCGGTAAAACTAAGTGTACCCTAGATGAGTTTTTTAGTGTGCAAACTTTTTGCGATAATGACTACACTGAGATACGCGTCAATTCTATGACATTTAAGCTCATTGAAATATCTCGATGATTTTTATTCGAATTTTATTTTAGACAAATAAAAGAAATATAATGATTTTTTCTCCTCATATTCATTCCATGTTTGATACATTTGGTCATCACAATTTTATACCACTCATTTATGGAAGATGCCATTAAACACGTATCAAAGAGAGACATCTAGAAGCGATCGAAAGTTCGTCTGAAAATATATATGGTACCTGAAGATCTCCTGGGCAGTCTCACAAAGGATTAAATGGACGGCAGATGTAGTATTCGAAACATATTTTTAGATAATTAGTTAATATAATTTTTTAGGAGAACTGATATTTTTCCCAAAGCTTTCCACCAGTGAACCATTCAAATTTTCGTCCACGCCCAAAATTGCTTATCTTCTGCTATATAACAATAACCGAACTATTATATTTAAGATTAAAATAACGTGTTGATCTGGACATGATGACGCTTGCATAAAATTATTTAACTTGAATTATGCATTTTTTTGAAATTATACACGAATACATTTTACATGACAGTTGTACAAATTTTAATCAAAAATTGAGATGGGTCACTTCTTAGGACCAAATGAAGCCACGGAAGCGTTGGATTAATTATATATACTATCTTCTTAAAAAATTAAAAAAAAAAACAAATCACTCAAATTACGAGTATGACTCAAATACTATAGCTACCGTTCTTTTGTATTCTTTTGGCTTCTACGTTGAAGATCGTCGGGAAATCTCGTATGTGTTCCCAGGTAGACCATTGCGTGCAAAATGTCTCGGGAAAATTATAATTGACAAAACAGAGTGTCAGCCATTTGTTGTGACAATACGTTACTTTGAATTTGAATTTTTGAGTTATAAAACTAACATGAAAAGTTT
This sequence comes from Glossosoma conforme, assembly GCA_022606575.1. Taxonomy (NCBI): domain Eukaryota; kingdom Metazoa; phylum Arthropoda; class Insecta; order Trichoptera; family Glossosomatidae; genus Glossosoma; species Glossosoma conforme. The sequence goes on from JAGTXR010000002.1 coordinate 2,522,751, forward strand.
CTTTTATAATTATTAACTTTAGTCACATCAATAATACAGTGACATAACAAAGTTGCGTTGGTTTGATACAAATGAATATTTTTACTCAAAACGTGACAGCTTAAATGAAATCGCAGCCGAGAAATAAATATGCAAGTGGTGTGTCTCTCGAGGTTCTACTAGAATACTCTGAAACACTCACATGGTAGTTCGCTACATTCTTCCCCGTTTCACTTCATAAAGATCGCATTTATACCGTGTTTGATTAAAAAACCGCTGACAGGTCCTCCACAATGGTCCCACTCATCATCGCTCAGCACAGAAATTCCTCTTTTACAGTTTCATTGTCTTTGCCTCTGTGACTCCCTCGGACATTGGCGTGGGGTCCTCCAGTACCCCAGCATCCTACCCTCAACCCTTAAAAGCCACAAACATTTAAACGTTTCGTTATATTGGTTGAGCATAATATATCTTCCCCATTTTTTTACTGGATTCCCCGTTTATTTATTTACGCAATAATATTTCTAAAAAAAGTATTTGTATAGACTGGCAAACTGTAGAGGGCGCCCTAGACGGGAGTATTTGCAGCAAGTATTCGAGGACATGAATTGTAGCGCTTATGCTGAGCTAAAAAAGGGTTGCGGAGAACCGAAAGGAATGGAGATCGAGATGCAAGATTCTGTTGCTGCAAACCAATCCACCGGATTGATACTACCAAGAAGAAGACTGGCATATACTTAGACTGGTTCAATATTAGATTTAAAAAATAGCATTATTTTTTCATTATCATACACAATATTTTTTCTTTGTGAGGTTTGTTTAACATATTAAATATTTTTAAAAATAACGTCATTTTCGATACACATATTCGATCTCTAGCTGATACATGTGGCTGCCATAAATTTAGGACAAATATTTCTTTCAGTTTTTATTATGTTTCTCTCGTCTAAAGTCAAATGTGGATTCGGAGCTTCACTGAATATCTACAATACCTCTTAAATGTCTGCAATGCGGAAATAAATGTATTTATAGTAATACTTTCCACGATATCATTTTTAAAAATTTGGCGACAACTTCTTCAGTGAAAAATTACAAAAAAGACAACCATACAATATCAAAAACGTCCATAACATAACTGTTCCGGAACCGAGATCACGGATCTGAAATTACAGCATCAGCTTATATGGTGATGATGTAATACCAAGGATCCGGCACTGAGGATAAGTCCAAAGACCGCAGTTGAGCTGGTACTTGTTGTTTTGAACCTTTATCCATGACTGTATGAATATACAGATTCCATCTAAGGTAGAGAGTTGATTATAACAATTACTTTGGAGGCTTAATACAAAAAGTTATGTTTAGAATAACGTTTTGAACAATAACCGTCCATAAACCCTAATCATAATGGATGCATCGAAAGCACCGTGAGGTGAAGACACAGTATGTGGCATGGAAATAACGAAAAATTCCATATCTGCAAAGAGAGTAAGCACTACATGGGATTAAGATTTAAAAGTACCGAAGGTGTTTAATTTCAAGAATATTTTAGAATTAATCTTAATTAAAAAATTAATAAATTATTTATTAAAAAATCATTAATCAATAAATTTATTAATTTTTTAATTAAAATTAATTCTAAAATGATAATTATGCAGTTTCACCAAGTATTGTCCGTTGATAACCTTAATGTTATTTCAAGGAGTTAAATGAGACTTTTTTAGAGTTAAAATAAGGTGATACGTGTCGTACACGTATATACATAATTTTACTAAAAAGTACGAAATGTACTGTAGCTGCGGGTTTTTCTTGATCCTTTACACTCTCCCTCTCTCCACATCGTCCCTCAACAATAACGGTCGCTACATAAAAATAACTCCGCCCCATGAAAAGATTTCTTTGTCCTGTTTGCAAAACATAACTTTATTCCCATAGTACAAATACTGCTCGGGAGAGATATCGCGGTTCAATGATTCGATACTTCATTGGGTTACTCCGTACCGCGGGATATTCCATAAAAACCTTGTTTATATTAATACTTTTTACATTATTTTTTGTGCGCCCTCGGGCAAAAAATATTTCATATTAGTTTTCGACTTTAACGGCATTAGTACTTTTTCATCACAATATTCGAGTGGTATTGTGTACTATGTAAAAATCTTTGCTGTTTTGCTATGAAACTTTATTTTGAAAATTAAATTTGATATTTCGATCTAAATAATACCATTAAACATGTTTTCCTATCAGTATTATTAAATAACATAAATAAATAATTTGCTAAACAAATAATTTGGTAAGCATACAATATATATTTAAATATCAGTAGATGCAACAGAAAACGGTTCCGCCGCATTTCGTTCCCAGATAATTCGTTCAACGATTCATCAGTTACGATGTGGGGCGCACTGGACGTCTGATGCACGGGAAATTTTGTGCAAGGGGGACAACTTAGGACAACAAAAAAAAAGGATTTTTAATTAATTTATGAGCTCTAAAATACCCCCGGTTGGTGTGAATTTGATCCATCACCCGTAAAATGCCAGTCATAGCCTATTAATTAAAATTGGTGGTAGATGAAAGTTGTTCCGTGAAGACCACCCATTCATAGTAAATTCCTGTAATAATAATGGATGATGCGTGAATCTCGGGCTGTCGTCAATGACGTCGGCGGATCAACACTCTACATGCAGCGTTTAGCCATATGGTAAGCGTCATAGAATTCCACAGATGAGACATCAAAATTACTATCACCATCTGTCGGTATTCTCCTGTATGTGTTTACATAAAAAAAAATGGACTTAACAAACCTAACCACAACAAACTATCAAACGGTGATAAGACATGTTGTGCATATTCAATATCATCATCATCATAATCATTTTTATCTCCGCTCTCCTAACTGAAGCATATAATCGTCACCAACTGCCGCCATAAAGCTGTCAGCTGCTATGTTCCTCTCATCTCATGTCAGCACTTCAGCCTTCCGGAACCCTTTCGAGAACATTCTAGGTACGATAATAGCTTTCTATAACGCTAGTTACTTTTAGAACAACTGAATCTTCAAAGAATTCTTCAATTTTATTCAAAGCAGATGATAATTTAAACTAATTTGTTGATGTTGTAAAATATAAATATATTATATATCCTTCTCCCTCTAAGTTCGTTATTGAATTGCGTGGCGGAAAGATGAGGAGCAGATTAACAACACAAATACTTTTCCTGAAGCACATTGACATATATATTTCGATAACTTTACAAACTTCCAGCCCTAGCGGAATAACATGCCAGGCCGGCCATAATACGACCTCGCCGCCGTCGGCACACACTTACGTCACACCCGTTACTAGACTTGTCTGAAATGCCAATATGGCGACACATACATGTACGACATGCGAGCATAAATAAGAGACGAAAGATTGTTTATCGATGTTTTCGGTACCAGTCAGCAAGGGCTATATCATGCTGATGTCAATAAATAAAATCAATATTAAACCTTACGTAGATGAACAAAGAAAATACAATACGACATATCTTGAAGTAATATCATATGACTATAAAATTCTCGTGTGAAAAGGGAATATTTTTTTGGTTTTGCAGATAAATTTGTTACTTTTATATAATATAGAGAATAATCTATTAATTCACTTAAAGACTAATTATTTTACCCATTTATAGTCGCATTTAAAGAAGATATCATATCACTATTTCAGGTCTCCATACCGCATCTCAAAATTGTTGATAACATTTGAGTATAAAAATATTATCGCATCGTTCACCATAAAGGTCCTAAAATATTAAGCGCCAAACATTTTTATTTTACGGGCACATTTAATATATTCGAGATAAAATTTAGATGCTTTAATCTATGTGGTCGAAACCGCTCGCTAAAAATGCTCATATTTTTTTTAGTAACGTTTTACCTTAAAATAATAACGTAAAATATAACCCCATAAGCTGTGCGAGTTCATCGTCATTGTTTAACTTTACGGCTTATAAGTTATTTGGTTTTACGGAAAACATTCGACAACGACTGCTCCGGTTAAGTTTTTCAGTTTACCGAAGGCTTCAGTAAAAAAGGTTAAAACCGTCGACAGTCTTATGAGATTGCCGGCTTTTACAGGTAAAACTAATAATTATTATTTAGATACGTATACGATAGATACGTGTACGATAGAGAAGTACATATACGAAAGATACGTGTATTTTTGTGTTTTTATTTGCAAGCATCCGTTTTAAGACACTTTTCATGCTCGTAAAATTGTCTTTAAATCAAAATTATTGGTATCCAAAAGTAACTCCGTAAGCATCAATCATTCACAGTGAAACCCTTGGTAAGTGTTATAAAGAATCAGGTTATGTTCTCTAGTACGTGCTTTTATTTGGGTGATAGAGTGTTTAGCTTATCATCCAATCTCATTAAAGAAATGATAAAGAGATAGCTTAAATATTTTCTTCTGGTTACATGACTATCATCTTAGAAACCCAACGAGTGATGAGAAGCAGATAATCAACGTACACAACTTTGCGAGAAGCACATTGAAATAAATTTATTAGTAATTAAATATATACAAACTATACATCAAAATTCTATATACGCATCAATTCGTTCAGAAAAAATATCGGCAGAAGCGGGATGCGAACCGGCGAGCTTTGGAACCAGCCGTTGCTCAAGTTCATTACCCTAGACCACTCGACCATCTCCTGCCCGAACTGTTGCTGGGAATAATATGTATTTATACCATTAGTTACCATCATATAACAATAGTCTCTATAGTATATATTCAGAGTGTGTATATTATTATTTTTTATTATTCAATCAGTCAAAATTTATTCACAAGCTTAATATTATTACTTTCCGACAGCCTATATAGTATGTGTATATTTAATTACTAATAATATTCTAATATAGTCAATGATCTGTAAAAGTAGTTTAGAATATTGAAAAAATAAAATAATATTCTAATAAATATTTCAAAATCGATACAATAAATTTAGTAAAAGATTGACAAATTTACGTTATTCCGCCCGGGCCACAAGCAAGGATGTGGCCCACATCCCAGGCAGACTCAGACTGACTTTGCCGGCAGGTGTGATAGCGCAGAGCCGAAATTTATACTGTGGCCATTTACAGAACCAAATAATATCAAATAAACCGAAATGGCGGCACAGCACCATTTATTTTTATTCCTTAAATCTAGAGTTAAAAAAGTAAACTATCCCAACACCTTTTATATATGCGTGTAGGACGAGCGAAAAGAAATAAGAAACAAAAGATCGTATATCTAGACATTTCGGCGCCAGCCTGCAAGAGCTATAACAAGTTGATATCAGTATTTATTAAATGCTTATGAGTTTTTTGTATTTTCGGCGAAATATTTCAATTTTCGCTTTAAGGTAGGCCATTTTTACGACACAAAATCAATAAAGCCACGTGCACGAGAGTAAGCAACAGGTCTGCGTAATACGAAACTCAATAAACAATGGATCAGAGCTTTGTTTGTTTTGCAATTCAAGGAAAATAAAACAAAACACCGCTTTAGGCAATGAAAAGTAATCACGGTTCAAAAAGACGTTTTAACAAAGAATTTTCATTACGTAATAAAAAATTCTAGCCTTGAAACATTTTATATAACTTGATTAGAATATTAAAAGCATTAATATTCACATGAGTTGTAAGCTTTAAATGATCAATCATTAATTGATTTTCAAAAAAAAGTAAAAATATTTTTAAAATTTAAACATCGACGATAGATTTATGTTGATTCAGAGAGCTTCTTACTTCACACCAAAGACAGGTTTTGAATTATTTTCCCACAATATACTCGTATATTTCTTCCTATATCTAGTCTGAATCTCTTTAAATAGAGTTTTAAATACATGTAATTTCTTCAATACGCACGCAACATCTACACTTATTTTTCAAACGCAGTATCCATCCAACCTGGTTATATATATAATCGTCTCGGAAACAACAGGGTCAGATCTTGTCTGCCTAAATGTGGGCAACGTCGATGGCGTTGCTCCCGGCCATCATCAAGACGAGGAATGAGTCCCGCAGAGGCCCATCGGGCGCCTTTTCAGGCCCTATTTAAAGCCTTCCAGTATAATAAAAGAAAAAAAAAATGTCTTCCTGGGGCAGCTATTCGGACACAGTGCACACTCCAGAAGGTGCGACAGGGTCTGCTCTACGACGCAGTCACATTCAGTCGGTCCGCTGTAAAACTGCCGGGCTTTCATTTGTGTCCTCGTCTTGCATACTCTGGTCCGAAGTCTGTTAAGCTCCATATATTCCACTCCTGGTCATGTCCGTGAGCCGTGTGGTTATATTTTGATACCCAAACATAGGGTGGAGTGCGTCGTGGGTTGCTTTGGTGAGCTCCAACCTGGTTGAGAGTCATATAGACGGCGAATGACCAAACTTGTGGTGTTTTTTTATGTCTTTATATATTTAAAAAAAACTACTAATTATCATTTTGTACCTCATGCTGGCGATTTAGAAGGCATAAAAACTGAGGGAAATCATGCAGAGGTCTAAAAAAAAAATTTAAATAAGAATTATTCTCACCTTGTGTATCTCGGGCTTGCGAGGATCTTTTCCGGTGTCGATGACGTAGATTCTGTCAGAATGCAGACAAGGAAGCACCAGCTTGTTGCGATGGACTGCTTCGTCTCCATGGCAACTGGAGCAAGCATTCCAGCCGCTGTGGTGGAACTCGTCACCAGAGTGAAGGGCGTATGTACGATGAATGATCTGAAATAAATCAAAACATCATGTCATGAAATTTTAAATTAATATTCGAAAAAGTACGGATGTAGCTAAAACAAATTACTACAAGGTATTTTCACTTTAAGACAACAGAGTATCAAAATCTTGCAATGTTCTTTGTCAAATAAAGTTGCTTGATTTGTAAAAATGAGTTCATAAATTAGATTATTTTTCCAGTACACCTTTTACTAGTTTTTTTTGTTAAATTTTTAATAATAACTGCGATATATGTAAAGAAAATATAAAAATAATAAAAATATATGTCTTTTAATCAGAATGTCGGAAAATAATCTCATATGACTAAGAATAAAAATATTTGGTGAATATATAAACATATTATATATACAATATAAAGTAGTTACTATTTAATAGTATATTTGTAATACTTATTATAATATCGTTACAATAGCTGCTTCTCTTTTTGCGATGCAATACACAATCCTGGGATTCTAGAATGCTAGAAATCTAGAACTTTTCCGTTCCGGATAGGTACACCCGTGAACATAGCCACACATTGTTTTCCATACCAGATGCCATTAGTAAAGCTTTGAGCACTCAATGTACTACAACTTCAAGGGCGCTTATATATTACAACAACACCTCAATCATTTGCTTTTTTTGTCGATGGTAATGGTTTTCTGGACCTTAATGTAGTGTTTTGACAAGTGTTATTCTAAAAGAATATGTACATATTTTCGTCGCTAACTTTTATTTTTATTAAATAGGGATAATAATATATTTTTTATAAATCACAAAAAAACGTATTATCTATTTTAAAATAATCTCTATGTGCGTACTTTTTATTAAATGATAGTAGTGGATGTGGCATCTATATTATACAATCGTGGCAAACGAGCATTACCTGTTTTTGAAACCCATTACACGGCTGCAATGACATTTTATAAAATACCAGGACTCGCATCCGTACAAAACAATACACGCTCTGAAAAGGAAGCATATTTTCGCGTAAAATCCAAAATATAAAATATAATTGTCTAATTATTTGTTTTAAAAACTGCCGAATACCACAATGGCGAACCAATCGTATTGTTTTCGGGCGCGCTGTGTTGCTAACTTTTCGCGAAAAATTGCGATGAAAATTTGTTTGCTTGAATTTTTAAAACGCGTGGCCCATACAAACAAAACATTTCGGATGTGTACGCGCGGCCAGTTCCCGCCTGTCTTTGTTTAAACGCGGAAAAACTTTAATTTCCGGTTTGCTGCCGCGCTTAATTCAAACTCGATTTCCACTTCCGGTGGATGGATTATAATTTTTAAAAATATGTATTAAAAAATATTTTCATTTAAATAATATGATCTGAGACATGGTGCTTATCTGAAAGTGATAAAAAAACTAGAGGCCTTTGAGATGTGGTCATGCAGAAGAATTCTCGGAGTTTCCTGAAGAGACCACGTCACGAACAATGAGGTTTTCAGGATAATCAAGGAAGATAGGCACCTAATAAGAACCATCACAGAGAGGCGAGCCCGATGGATCGGTCAAATCATGCGCCACGATTGTCTTTTTCAAGACATTTTGGGGGGGATGGTTGAGGGTGGAAACTGTAGAGGGCGCCCTAGACGGGAGTATTTGCAGCAAGTGTTCGAGGACATGAGTTGTAGCTATTATGCTGAGCTGAAGAGGGTTGCGGAGGACCGAGAGGAATGGAGATCGATGCAAGATTCTGTTACTGCAAACCAATCCACCGGATTGATACTACGAAGAATAATAAGATCCATAAAATATCTTATAGCAAAAGAAACAACCAAACCAAAAGTATCATGATCCATAAACAACAATATAAGGAACTCTCTGGATTTTTAAATCATAAATTTATCTAAATATTGTATACTTTAATATATTTAATCAATTTAACTCCTCTTATGCCGTTTTTACTATATTATGATTCTTATATATAAATTCAATTCTTGTGACAAATATATATAGTTTAAAATGAAACATACCAAAACGATAATGTTTCATAAGGTGATCAGTGTAAATCAGTGTAAATGCCCTGAATGATGTATGCAGAGTCGTCACAGGCTGCCTCAAACCAACAGCCATTTCAAAACTATACCCCTTGGCTGGTATCGCACCACCAAACATAAGACGTAAAGTCATATGCGCCGAACAAATGCATAAGGCAATTAACCAACCGTCCCATTGCTTGTATAATCAGATACCCCCATCACCCAGACTGAAGTCGCGAAGCAGCTTTCTTAGATCCACAAAACCTCTCACATCCAGCCGTGAAAATGACAGACTCCAGCTCTGGCAACAAGTCGCACCAGAGGAATTAATTACTTCAAAGGAAGGCCCCCAACTGGCAAAAACCTTAACTGGCGGACCTGAAATTCCCTGAACAGATTAAGAACCAGAGTTGGTAGAATAAAGGACAATCTCGAGCGTTAGAGAATGCTCCGGCAGATTCACTATTATGTGACTGTGGATACCTGCAGACCGCCTCACACCCAAAATCCTGCTCCATTTGCCCAACAAGCTGCACATCTCAAGACCTATTGCTAGACAACACACGGGCTATCGATGTTGCCAGGTACTGGGCAAAAATAATTTGACGTCGCTAACACGAAGAAGAAGAAGAAGTGTAAATCAAATTACTAACCACTTGTAATGATTCCAAGTACAAATACTGAGTAAGCTGAGAAACTAATCTGCAATATTGCTCTGTTACTCAATCAGCATACTATATCCTGGTATAAATTATTATTAGCTACATGGAATTACGGTGGCGGGTGGTGCTTCGTCTTTATCCGGTCGTTAGGCGCTCCATCAAACGTGAGTGCTATCAACAATATTATGAATTTATAATAATTATATATGTGAAGACACTGTGATACAAAATTATTACTTCAACGAGTATATGCAAATCATCTTACACAATAATTAAATGTCGATAAACTTGTAGAGATTCTTAGTATAAATATTAAGTGATGTTATCCCTAATCAAGTGTAGGTTGGTGGGTTAACATCTGAAAAACTATTTGTATTGTATGTTATCTAACTTCAGGAGCGTCGTGCTAATCATCCGATGTCATAAAATAAATTATAAATAAAAAATAAAAAAATGATTTTAAAAACTACAGTACAAAACATTTCAAGCCACTTGTCCTGAATAACATAGGTAACTTGGTATAATATGTACTCCACGGAGGAATATTTATGGCAGTCATATGCCCCAACTATGAAACGAACGTATGTTCTTCTTCATAGTAGTATCAATCCGGTGGATTGGTTTGCAGCAACAAAATCTTGCATCTCGATTTCCACTCCTCTCGGTCCTCCGCAACCCTTTTCAGCTCAGCATAAGAGCTACAACTCATGTCCTCGAACACTTGCTGCAAATACTCCGGGTCTAGGGCGCCCACTATAGTTTCTACCATCAACCATCCCATCCACAATGTCGTGAAGAAGACCATCGTGGCACATGATGTGACCGATCCATCGGGCTCGCCTCTCTGAGATGGTGCTTCTCTAAGATGGGTCTTCAACGTATGTTATTATGCGGATAACATTGGATACAACTTTTTTTTAAATTTTTTTATGATATTGTTTGAGTGGTGTTTTTTTTCTTGTATTTTACCACGTCTTTCATTGATCATTCATATATTTACATTACAATATTTTCAGTATTAACTTTGACATACATTACAAATAATAAATGTTTATTTACTTAAACTTACTTATTTAAAAACAAGATAAATAAATAAATTTATTATTGAATATTTTTAGACAGCAATGTTTCATTCTATATGTTTGAATTTTAATTAAAACTAAATTATAATAATGCAGAATTAAGTCAGTCAATAATGAAAGTTTTATCTTAGAAGAAAAAAATAATAACTCTTAAACTAAGAAACGACTATATTTTAACTAAATTTATTACATTTTATCACTCTATATGCAAATTTAGTGCAAACAATATAGGTAGTTAAACTATTAAAAGCCGCACGTGTAGATCGTATATTCCTTTAGTCATTCACATCAGCGCGTTAACTTGATAATGATAATAAAGAGGTGTTCCGTGTCTCTAAGACTTAATGCAGTAATTTAACCCGCATTCACAAAATGGCTGCTCTTCCGCCATTTTGTCCCCGTCACTAGTGTTGCAAGCCGCACAAAACACGGATTAACTGTCAACATTCATTATTAGCGTGTTCCCCTAATATGGTGTGCGTTTGGGGTTAGTGCTGCCATGACCAGGACGCTTATCCTGATTTTTGAAAAGGATATGAGATTATTTGATTTTCTTTTTAAGCACCACTTTCAATAGAAAATTCAATTATATTATCGTAGATAAATATGTTATTAATGAACTACATACCATCATAGCGTGTTTGATAATACACTACGATGGTATGTAATACGCTACGTGTTTTATATCTTGTTTTAACATGTATCATACTGAGCGCTATTTCGCATGATATAAGACTGCAGTTTCGCATTAAATGAAGAATTCGCCAGTTCCGACGTGTATAAGCGTACTGACATGTAAATATTTATTTTCTTTAAAACAGAGTTTCGCCAGAGAGTAGGCAGGGAGATGGGTGGTACTTGATGCTAAAAATAAAAAAATGAAAAAAAAAACAACTTGATAATATTAAATTTCTTGATTTTCTTTTTTATCTTTACACACAAGTATATAAAGCTCCTGGTACGGTATAACGGAGTTACTTTAGAGCGTAATTTGGATGAGTTTCGGTAGGAAAACTGTCTCGATTTTGGCGCGAAAACGAGCCGGCTTTTGGCGCGAAAACCGTCCGGCTTTTGACGGGTAAATTGGCGGCAACCGTTTCGCGGGAAAATTTCGGAAGGTAGTAATTATAAAACGGGTACGGTGGCGGCTGCGTTGTGTCACATACGATTTCGTTGCCTTCCGCCTAATGGGCTGTGACATACCGGGGGCTTATTAATGCATATTCGCGCATCGCAATTGTTATTAGAGAAGTTTCGAGACATATGCAGAACATACTCTCTGTGTAATGAGCAAAATAGTGAACTAATTATTTTGCATAATTTCCAACTTGCCGCTTTAATTACTAAGCAATTTGACTTGGTGTACACTCGCGAATACGGTAAGGCGATTATTATTTTGTCAACACTGTATAACAGAATTATAAACCAAATATATATCAAGACACTTCAAATGATTATGAACTGTAAATTTTGATGAATTTACAGCTGTTATTCGTCGGTTTACATCAAATAATACATTTCTTTTGTCTTAAGCCTATCCAACTAGCCTATCAGCACGATTCGTCTTCAACATCAAATATATTGAAATAAAATTTCACAATCCACTTTTACCACTAACGTTTTTTTCCATTTTCTCCTTATAACAGCATTATTACGTTATTGAGCGTTAAAGATTCAAGTATGCCGAAAATGCTGTTTCTCTCTTTCCATATTTAAAGGGGTACCAATCAAAAGCTTCTGAGTAAAATCAATCGAATGCAATTTTACACAAGCAAGTCTTGTTGTATAAACTGTCGAAATAAATAATGATTATGTGACTTACGTGTGTAATAAACTGTGAAAAAAAAAAAACTTTGATTTTGTATTTTTTTCCCTTACTAATAATTATTTTTTCTATGTAATGACGTAATTATGTACGTTCAAAATATCTTACAATTTTTTTTAATTTTTAATGAAATAAATCAGATCGCAAGCTGGCGTGAGAGTCTATGTGCATGATCTTCATTTCACTGCAAAAAAAAAAGCATTTCCACCACCGCAGTGAAATACTCTATAGCACAGTGTGTGTTTCTCAACATAAATAATTGATAAATATTTAATGTTTATTATTATAAAAAATAGAGTATATATATTTTTTTAAATACACGCTTACACCACACATTTATATGCATTTTTATGACTATGAATGACTTAAAACTTGTCTTTTTTACAATGTTAAGGTAACTTGACTTAATTAAATATATCGAACGAAATACAAATATATATGTATATATTTAAAATGCTATCAGCTTCTTCTGAAGTTCTGAATCTGTAATGTTGTCAATTTTAATAGATAAGAGTTATCCGAATTCATGAAATTAATTCGATGTCACGTTCATCTTAAAGTGCTGACAAATCATTGAAGCATTAAATATGAACATAAAATAATATCATTACAAAAGATATGCAAAAATGTGATACAAGGAAACTGTAAACATTTTTCAATGAAACAGAAATTAATAACGGCTTTGCAAAAAAATTATCAAAAAATTATGATAAATCATTATTTTCATTTAACAAATAATAATAATATTTTAACGGTCGCTAAATTTTATTACAAAATAACCCGTAGTGTTCTGAACTAATTCTATGATTAAAAACGATGTATTTGTTATTATTTATAGTATTATTCCTGTGTTATTGAAACCATAGAAAAATGCAAATATAATATGACTGATGTGAGTGTTCCTCATCAAATTCAGAGAACATGATTAGTTTTTGTTATGTTCAGTTGGAAATTAATAATTTTTTATCACTATTGTATTGCTTTTATTGGAATATTTTATTTTTAATAATATAAGTAATTTATTTAAATACAATATTAAATTTCATCGTGGAAACAACATTTGAGAAATGTAGATTTAAAAAACTGCTTAGCAATGTGTAGGTGCTGGGTTGTCATGAAGGACTGGCACGATTCATAGGGGTTGCCATTTCAAACAAAGAGACAATTGAAAAGAGATTAGTACTCTAGTACATATATTAAATTATATACAGAGGTGTAATAAAAGCTTCGTGCTTTAATAGATCTGTTTTTAATTATATATTTTTTCAATTTTTTAAATTAATTTTTAGTTAAGTTGTTAATGTATTTTTTAAATCATTAAAAGCTCATCCTGATTGTATAGTAGTGGGAAACCACCAGAAAATGTTAAAGATTTTAGATAAATAATAAAAAAACAATGACTTCAGTTCATTCACCTATAAATAAATGGAGCTTTTTGATTGTTAAATGAAAAATCCATTAAAAATATCATTAATTAACTTTTTAACTAGACAGTATAGTACTTTCAAGAATGGAAAACGTCCAATTGTAATAATTAAGAGTGGTTTATAATTTGTACAAAAACCTTTTTTTTATAAAATTAAAATATTTGTTGTGAATATTGCATTGTTTTACAGTTTTTAGGTTAATTTAATGTCTCAAGTTATGAGGTAGTATTTATAAAACTGAATGAAAAAAATCAAGAATAATAAAACAAAAGTAAACGAATAATGAAGAGAGTTGAAAAAAATGTATTTAAATAAATCCAACCATACATACGTTTATCTAAAAATATTTTTTTAATATTAAGTTCAGCCTGAATGAGAAACTGAAAATCACTGTATTTGGATATTAACCTACTTTCTTGAAGATTAAAATGCTAACCAATTATAGTACTTTTAACAAAAATAGATAATTCGTTTGCAAATATTAAGAAATAATTTCATTTGAAAATTACTTTAATTTGATTTCACAATCAGTTATATGAATCAGACTCGCAAAAGTATTGTGATTATTCGGGTTAATTTTCATAAGCATTCAGTGTCTCGGGCACAATCGTGAAAATCTCTTCACAATCAAAGTTAAAGAGCAAGTGAAACGTAATTCATTTATAATATTCCCGGCGGAGGAGGTTATTAGATGATCTCCCCTGAAAATTCTGCCCCTCAGTAATTGTATATAAAGGGGTGTTTATTGAGTAAAAGGAAAGACAAAATTAAGTTTATTTCCACCCCACAGCGCGCCCGGACATAAAGCCTTAGACTTAATCCACCCCCGTTGGAGAAAGCCTGATCTTATGGAGAATCGCCAGACATCCTTACAACCATTGTTCTCGTCCTAATTGCTTCGCTGATGAAGGTACCGGTCCTGCGTCTGCTCTTAACTCTAGACAGACTGTCTGAAGTCTTGGTTGTTTTTATTTAAGCACGTTGTTACAAGAGAAGATGTAAACCTTAAGAATAAAAAATTGTATTTTCAAGACAGCAATTTATAAAGTATTTGCATGAAATATCAATCTATCAAACACAATAAATTATGGAATATACTCGTAGATTATCTGAATGATATTATTATATCACTTATGGTTGATGGACTATTACACATGTTATATTTATTATATTTAGCTATTATATTTATTATTAAGTTATTTAAAAATAAGTTGTCTAGAGCTATTTATAGGCTAATTAATATGACTTTATAAATCAACATAATCTTAAACGTTACCGTAAATTGAGTGAAGTCATCTCTTTACAGTTTAAGCTATATTTGATCAGGGTTTGAAGTATTTGGCTACTCAAAAAAGTTGCAAGGAACTTGTTCATACTGTACAAATTACAACCAAATATCACGAAACCATGAAATTATTCATACATAAAAAATACCATATAAACAAGAAAAAATTATTTGAAGTGATCAAATAATTATTTTCAGGTTTTCAGTTAATGAGTCTGAATACCTGAAAATTGTCTTATCTTATGAGCACATCAATTTTATATAAAATTAAATGCTCAATGTAAATAGCAAACAATGTCATGATGAAAATGTGCTGCAGTACGAATGCAATCACTTTGATTTTTAACTGAGCGAATCTTTCTACTATTTTTCCCTGTAGTCTTAGTATCTGAATATTACTTCCTCAAACCTTCATGCTTCGAGACAGATTCTTTCAGTCTTCTCTGTTCTTCAGTTTCCCGCACGCTATATGGACCAATGTAATGATGAAGGCTTAAGAGCAGACGACACGTACGCTGTTTTATACAGGCGAAGATTTATGAGCGGCAGTCACAAGTACGTGAAGCCGGTATTTGAGGATATTCGTTTTCTACAGACATTTTTAATGGCGAGGGCCGGGCGTTGAAAATTCTTCCGGTTTAATTAAAAAGATAATGGCTTTTATACCAGTGCAGGAATATATGAGCGCAATACACATACGAGTATATTAATTTAGAGTAATGCCACTTTGCTATCTTTGGTTATTCGTTTCAGTAATCGCAACTAAGTGAATTTTAACGTTTCCGTCGATCCATAGATCTATACAAAAAGCGTTTATTATATATAATCATAACTAGAATTTAATAAAAGATAATATATTTGTATAAAATTTAAATTCAATGTATCCATTTTTATATGTGATTTTTAATGTGGATTAAGTAGCATCAGCTTAATCACCGTATATATTGATTTGGCATTATATATTAGAGTTAATGTTCTATAATTTTAATTAAATATAAAATACTGTACGTAACTTATTTATTTTACTGTGAGTATTTTAAATCAATTAGTACCTATTATTATGTATGTAAATATATTCTGTTTATAAAGATAACGAATCTAGGTTATATACAAGACTGAAAAATCAATTTCAGCCTCGGCCTTCGGTCGAAAGATACGTAAGCAAAAAAAAACTGTTTTCTACCTAATTCTTCTAGCCGCCTACATAAGTGAATCTCTTTCCTTTACTCGAGGCAGCGCGGCATCAAATTGAATCTCAGTCAAATTATCTCTCGGCAAAATCTCGAAAGAGCGAAGGCCTCGTAGCGGGGGCGTCGCGGCGCCCTTTCAGGTCCGACGCCGCGTCAAAGCCTTCGGGAGCTTCCGGTAATGACGTCATAATCCACCGGACATGAAATTCGACTGAAAAAATCGACGCACACAAGACGCGGTAAAGTGTTAAAGGATATTTCAAACATCTCTCTTAGCATATTTGGGTACACATTATTTTTCAAAGTATACAATATTTTTTTATTAAAAATCGGCAAATTATCAGATCTTCTTAAAAATATCCGATTAATAAATCACCCAAAAATAAACCTCAGATACAACAGGCGACTTTGAGATTCTGTTCTAGAGGTCGTCGGGATGGACCTTCGGGTGCAGAAATGTCATGGAACGAGACATAGACAATGACAGCTGACAGAACTGAGTGGCAACTATTTTTGGTGACCGTTTATATTCAGTTTATTATATATTATTTAAAGTATACGTAATTTAACTGCAAACGCCATATTTGAAAATTTGAAATAAAATGAAACTTTTTAATAAAAAGAACTTTGAGAGTCGTCTTTGTAATCACAATACTGAGTTACTTAATTCATATTTCATTTACATAATTTGAATTAATTATTGATAATTACGTTTCAATAACAGCAAGATGGAATAAACGTTTCTCAGCAATACGATTCCGAAAATATTATTCTTAGTTAGTTCGTTAGCATTGGAACAGAAATAGATTATTAATTATAGCGATATGCTCGTACAAGCTTTTCAATTAGGAAATTTAATTTTAAATAATACTCTCTCATTACCATTTCTGGGATTTAATTATTTTTATAGATTCGTCAAATATTTGAAACGAACGTAACGAAACTGTTAAATGTCTCTATTAGTTATTACTACTTGTACTAAAGTAGTTGAAGAATCCGGAATTTAAAAGATTTTGATGTCAATGTTGTGCGGAGATAATTTATTCTAACGTTGGAGCGCAATGTACACATTTATTTGCACAAAATAAGAATCAAATAAACAAAAATACATATAATATAAGAATTGCAAGTAATTTTAGGATAAAACATTAATTCAAATCAACAAACCAAATTAACACTCATAATAACTATAAGTCACAAATCTTTTAAGGGCTATTTGATGTTCTCCTTCTTTATGAAAGCTCACTTGTGGCATTTATCGTTGTATTGTATAAAACATCAACGATATCTGAAACATGCTGTGATTGGTCAGCGTTCTTGTCTCGTATACGAACACCGGAAAAACAAAAATGAGATTGATATCAATGCTTGTATGAACAAATAAACTGTTTAAATGAAAACTTCATGAAATATTATATACGTTCTCGCTTAACCCTTTATTTACTGACGGGACTTATAAGTCCCACACCGCAAAATCCTCATAAAAACGCTGAAAATCGATGAATCCTGACGAAACTTCTGCTGACGAGATACTTAAAGTATTCATTTACACCAGGAGTCATCAACCTTTTTATGCCTAGCGCCCACTTTTGCCTATTTTTCATGGTAAAATTTCCCTACCGCCCACCAACCTCGCTATATTTCAATTCAGTATATGGGTGGAATTTTTTTTAGAAAGAATGTAGGAGATTTTAAAATTTACAAAATCGACCACCGCCCACCACAGAAGAAGAGGAATGGAGATCGAGATGCAAGATTCTGTTGCTGCAAACCAATCCACTGGATTGATACTACGAAGAAGAATACATGATTTTGATGTTGAGCTGGTAAGTCCCGTCAGGCCACAACTGCAGCAAAATGCACGACCAATATTGGTTAGTGATAGAATGTTTGAAATTTTTTTATACAACTATGAAATAAATGCATATTTAAAAAAAATTAAAAAAATCTCTATATCCTATAACTACTTATTCGTATAGAAGAAACTTATATATATATAATCGTAAAATAGAATATAATTCAGTAAATAAAGGGTTAATAATAATGCCCCCTCATCAAATACTTTAACATTTAACGGCAATGTCGCTCCTAAATGGCCAATCAGCACACCTCGATCCTTTTCTTACATCCTTTTCCTCTTTTGTCAATGGTTTTTTTTTTTTTTTTTTATGTAAACGCATGCAGGAGAGCACAACCGGTCAAGACCAGTGCACTCTATGACGCTCAGCCAGGGAGGCTGGACGCTGCATGCGGGAAACGTGTGTTATGTTCGTGTTTGTGTGTGGGTTGGGGAGATTGCAAGTGTATATTTATCTGTTTCTTGAAGAGATCCAGATTGTAGGAAGGAGGAAACACAGACGCTGGAAGAGCATTCCATAGCTTACCGGTGGCATTAAGGAAGGAATTTTGGAAGCTGCCAGTTCTTGGTCGACATATATTAACCGTGTATGGATGTTCAGCAAGTGTAAGACGAGTTTGTCGGCTGTGAGTGGGTGCAGGAGGAATTAGTTCTTTAAGTTCCGAAGAGCAGCGACCGTGGTAATAACGGTAGAAAAGACTAAGAGAACCAACCTTACGTCTGTGTTCCATTGATTGTAGATTAGACGTAAGGGTGTCATTGTTTATCAAACGAATTGCTCTTCTTTGAACTGAGTCAATTAAGTTTAGAAGGTATTTTGGGGCTCCAATCCAAAGGTGACTGCCGTATTCAAGGATAGGTCGGATTTGTCCTTTATGTAGAAGAAGAAGTTGTTTATCGTTGAAATACCGACGTGATCTATATAATACACCTAGTTTTTGGAAGCGAGACCGGCTTTACACTTAATTGACTCGTAATATTTGACATTATTCGATATTGATAATCCAAGCATGTTGATGGAGCTTGCTTTCGGAAGAGAACAACCGTTGAAAGATACAGGATCCATAGCAGTCTTCTTGGTGGAGAAAGTACATGATTGGGTTTTCGAAATGTTGAAACTGACGAGGTTGAGGTCGCCCCATCGTGAAACCCTTTCAAGAGACATGTTCATCTTCTTCACCAGAGATTCCCTAGCAGCAGATAGTTCCGAATGTTTCGGAGGTTTTTGGAAGATTATACTCTCATGGACAGTGCTGTCGTCGGCATAACAGTGAATGTTTGCGCATTGCAGCAGATCATTCACATGCAGAAGGAAAAGAGTGGGCGACAGCACAGAGCCCTGTGGTATTGTTCTACTTGATATCTGTGATCTTTGACACGTGTCATCTTCTTATTATTTT
Source organism: Glossosoma conforme (assembly GCA_022606575.1). Lineage (NCBI taxonomy): Eukaryota > Metazoa > Arthropoda > Insecta > Trichoptera > Glossosomatidae > Glossosoma > Glossosoma conforme. The sequence continues at coordinate 2,542,193 of JAGTXR010000002.1, forward strand.
GTGTTGTTTTTATTTTTTATTATTTTCTCTATTTATTGTATATTTATGTATACTCTATGTTTCTAAATATTTAAAAAAAAAAAATGGAATTTCGATTCTGTATATAAATAAATAAATAAATAAAAAACCGGAGTTGGTAGAACAAAGGACAACCTCGAGCGGTGGGGAATGCTTCGGCAGGGAGAGACACTATTGTGCGACTGTGGAGACCTGCAAACCGCCTCACACCTACGATGCTGCTCCATGTGCCCAACAAGTTGCACATCTCAGGACCTAATGCTGGGCAACACACAAGCTATCGATGTTGCCAGATATTGGGAAAAAATAATTTGAGGTCGCTGACACGAAGAAGAAGAATAAATAAATAACATTGTTGCGCCTGTCTCTGTTTTAATATTATTTACCCGCTTCATATTTTCCGTTCCCATGCGACCTCCACGTTTGTTATTTCCAGCAATAAAAAACGCTTGCCGAATTGAATAAATATTGTATTTTTTTAAATATACGCTTTTTTCTTTGATGCTTCGCCGACTCCATTTTTAATGCAAAGAAAATAGGGATGTGCACTGGCGGTATCACTTCGGCGGCTCACTCAAAGAGAATAAAACATCAAAGCAAAAACGATATCAATATTGAATATGACGCCCTGTCGCGAATTTCTTTTCGCTGTGACTAATATTAGGTTATTGGCAAACAAATAGACAGTTTATTTTAATAATAACTCTTTTGATGTGCGCCGCATGCGAAGAAATATTTTTTTTGGACTTTAGTTGTGATTGTTTGTATGTCTCGTATTTCCTATATTTACGTACAAAATTTTTTTTTTCTGATAATTAAATATATTTTTTTTGCTTTATAACCTATTTTATTTTACTACCACTTAATTGTTTACAAGGAAGTGCGAAAAGAGCGCACAAACTTATTTTCATTTCATAAGCAATTAAATATATATATATACTATACATAAAAATCCTTAAACGAGTCAAATCATTCAGAAAAAATATCGGCGGAAGCGGTATGCGAACCGCGGACCTTTGGAACCAACATTTTGCCCAGGTAATTATACCGCTCGGCCACCGGCCAATTTCTTCCACCTGAGATGTCTCGTCTCTGATCTTCTATATAAGTTATCATCGTATGATTGATGTCGCTATAGTATATATTCAAAGTATGTATATTTTTATTTTTTTATTATTCAATCAGAATGCATTTATTCACAAGCTTAATATTATTATTTTCATTTCTTTTAATTAACAGTTTCTCAACATGAACCTTGGTACCTTGACATACGTCTGCCCCAAAATATTATTTTTTTGAGATACGAGCGAGCCATTTTTTGCTTCGAAATACGAGTAAAATTTGAGATACGAACATGGATCTCTCCATAGCACGCTGTGTGACCGATATTTTATTGCTGTTAAATTCCACGAAAAACGAAACATTGGCTGACCCCCTGCAAGATAGACTGACGACATAAGAAGAATAGTAGGAGTGGTCTGGATGCGGAAGGCAGAGGATTGAAGAGGATGGAGACTCATGCGAGAGCCTGACGTTCAACAGTGGACGGATACAGGCTGATGATGAAGATTCATAATTATCAGCAATATTAATATTCTATTTACTATTTGTTTTGTATTTTCATTGAATGGATTATAAAAAAACATCAAATATGGCAATACGTGTTAGACTAAATGAAGACAACAAATGCAATGTGAAAATAAACTACAAAAACTTAATACATGCGGTAAATACATGTATTTTCAGCTCTACTGAACACATCTCAAGTCAACACACGGCGAAATATTCGGCATCAGAATTCGTATGCAGATATCCCCAGGCCACGTTGCAGGCTCAGGCGGGATTTCCGGGACAAATACTCGTCCACGTGAACGCCAGGCTTCGCAGGCCACGGAAGCCTGACTAAGCCGGGAGGCTCTTGCGCCGGCCAGACAAAGAAATGCAGTAATAAATGACGTCTACGAGGGATTGTTTTTCAAGGGACGGGAAAAACAGCAAGACAAACTCTGGGACGCAAAAAAATGGCGTCGCATGAATCTTTTTTATTTTTCTTACTTATTTTTTGGCATGTGAATGCTGCATAGAAATCTGCGACTTATTCTGCGTTACGTATCGCACAGAAAGTATCTTAGAGCATTAAATTTGAGTTTTCTGTCTTTTTTGTACAGTAAAAATATTATATAACATACTAGGGGCTTTGCTGTTAGCCGATTTGCAATATAATAACAGTTAATAATTAATAATAAGAGTTACCATGTTTGTATTATAATATCGTATAATTCAGAGTATGTAAAGCGCACATATAAGAACGCTGTCTTCACCGAAGTATGTCATTGTAATTAATAATGGTTAAATAACTCCTTTTGATGGTAATGCCATATAGTTAAATAGAAAATAAGTAACTTCTTAGGTTTTCACGGCCAGATTTTATATTGTGGCTTTTGGGTTTAGCTGTGTGTGGCGAAATTCCTTCAATAAAAAAAATATATAATCTGAATAAACCAACAAAACTAAATTAATCATCAATCCTGAAGAAGTCAATCCTTCAATGGCGGTCGAAATATTGGTTGAAGGAAGTTCGCCACACACGGCTAAACCCAAAAGCCACAATATAGAAAATAAGTGTTTGCGGAAAAAATATCCTGTAAAAATAGGCATGCGTTTACCTAGACCTAAGATATATTGGCGTACTGGTCACTGAAAGGGGTAACCTGGAGAAAGAACTCGCTTTCCACCTAGAGAACGTAATTATCACTTTCAACTCTGGTAGTTGCAGCTATACTCACTCAAAACAAAGTTCTATAAAGTCAAGTTCTCGCTAATATATATGGGGTATTATTATTTGAGAAATATAAAATATTGGGTAGCTGATATGGCAGATTTACATTAATAATCATTTATAGGATAGCGGAAAAAGTCGACCTTTCAGGAGACATGTACGCTTCATCTCTTCAGATCCCCAGGCCTACAAGCTGTCAGTAACCAAACATATAATGTACTCCGGAAGAAAACAAACGGCGGCTGACAGTGCATTATGTTAGCAGTTTGTGAGAATAACTATTAGAGAACAGATAAATAAAGAAGAAGGCAAAAAATAAGAAAAAAACGCACTAAGCAAACATCGTGTCAGTGTCTTGGTGTTCAAAATAAATATATTTATAATGTTCCCACCATAACACTCTGCTTTACCGTTAACTTACTAGTAATGTATTCTCTGAAATGCGGCGGCTAAATACACTTCCAGGATTTAGTTACCGCAGGAGTATATACACCAAAATTACCTTTTATATTAATAAGCATCCACTCTCCTTTATTAACTTGGCAAAGTACCGGCGATTGCAGAAGTCTTTAGCTAAGCTTTCGTATGTGAAACTGGGTGGGCTAAGAGCTTGCTAGTTGAGTCTTAGTGTGTGGTGTTTGTGGTTACCAAACGCTTCTTCTTGGAAGCGGATATGGTAGAGAGAAAGCATATCAATGTTGTATATTACGTAAATCATTAAATTTCATATACAATCAAAAAAGTATAGCTCTAGAGTCTAGAGTCTAGAGTCTAGAGTCTAGACATTAAGCTTCAACATATTTTTGACATGACCGCATAGTCTATGCAGAATACCTTGCTTTTAAAACCCTCGCTAAAAATATGTATTTCTTCTGTGGTGGAGATCCATTGTCGAAGTGAATTCTTGTCAAAAACAACAAGCATTCCGCATCGGATGATTCAAACGGATGCCATCGGATTTATGTTTTACTCCGCGTGCGCGGAATACGTCAGAAAACCCGGATTTTAAAAAAAATTTAAAAAAGAAATTCTATTTCATAACTGGAAAGCTTAAATTCGGAGGAATATTTTATTTTCTCTCGATTTGAAATAAAATCATATTGGATCAGATTAAAAAGATGAACCACAAATTTTATTTAAAAAAAACTTTTTATAGAAATACAGAATATTTTTAAAGTAATTTAAATTGAATTGCATAAAAATAAAACATATCTATTCTTCATAAAAAATGTTGTTCCAATTGTTGCTTTTATTTATTACATTACTCTTAAATAAATGTAAGAATTGTGTAGTTTCACCAAGAATTATTAGTAATCGATAAAAAAATCATACTATACTCGTAAAATATATGTAGTCATATTTTTTGTAGTATTTAAAAAAAATATATAAGTTATTAAATTGGAAGTCCATTCCAAAAAATCAATTTCTTAACATAAAAAATAATATTAAATTTACTATCCATCGCATTATATACTTTCAAATTTATATGATATAATAAATAAACTATATAAGAAAAAATATGATAAACGCAGCAAATAATAAGTCCACCTTGAGCATAAAAAATCACGTTTAATTGTATTATTAATTATTACGTGATAAATGAAAAATGTTGGCATTAGTAGCAAAGTGCATAGAGAAAATATTTGTACAGTTATTGTATCTCACTATTTGATTATATGTCTAAAAATTATTTACTGAAAAGTAATTAACTAACACTATACACAAAAGTATGGTACATGATTTAGATGGAAATTAATTTAACTACAATTCAAAGCAATACTCAAATATGTACAATACGCAAAAAGTAGTTTAATTACGTTTCTGTGAGCTTATTTGTTATTTGTCCGGGAGTGCTTATGAGCGATATCCAATGATTAAGCCACTAGAACCGAGTGCAAACTAATAACAGCATTCAAATCACAAATATTTAGCCAACGCTTGTATGTGTACGATTATTAATTATGTTCTATTATCCAATAATAAACGGGTACATAACAGCTAACAATCGGATTAGGTATTCCAATTCCAATAGAGTAATTTCCTCATCAATAGCTAATACGATTTCATTTTAATGCTTCAGCAGGTATATGATCGTACATACTACCCACCCAGGTGGCAGTTATTTGCAATGTAGAAAAATAGTTTAGTGTTTACAATATAAAACGTTTTTTTAATCTAGATGTTTCAAATGATCGTGAATGGTTAGATAAAGTTTATCTCTCAGAGATTTCAAGATATGGATCAATTACTGCATATGAAGCGCGATAAATAAAACATATCATTAAACTGAGTTCTCGATAGCTTACCAAAGTTAAGCAACATTGAATGAGAATCAAAACATGCATGGGTCACTGTCGGTTGCTAACCGCGAGTCGCTAGTTCGATTAAAGCGTTGGGTTAATAATCCAATCTCCTAACAAATCACCTACAAATATGCCTCAGATAAGGCCTAGGGTTTCTGCTCTGGGGGTTGTTGGGAACCATATATGTTATCATATACCAGGCAGACACCAGTGTCTGCCTGGTATATGATATGGTGCAGAGCTATCTTGGAACGAGAGATGGACACACACAACTGATAGAACTGAGTAGCGCCAATTTTTCCATGTGTGGAACGAATATCAATTAATTAATGTATTGATTAAATTTTCATCAATTTCAACTGGCCACTGTTATACGTGGAATGCATTTGGGGATTCGAGGAAGCTCCAGAAAGGAGACAGAAATAGCATGAAATTAATATAATGATTGCTGACAGAACTTTATGGTGGCAAACTGGGACTACTATGTACTGTAATTAAAGGCGGGCATAAAAATATGAAGATTGCGTTAAAATATAATGGTACCAAGACGCTGAAAATCTTAACATTTTGTAAAAAAATAATACGATTTTTGTTTTATATTAGAGTAATTATAAACTTTTGATTTTAGATTTTGAAAATCTTACAAATAAATTAAATATTTTTAAAAATGACTTTTCAAAATAATGGCCGTGTTAAAAAAGGCATGGTGCCAAAATAAAGAATCTTTGACGTTAAAAATGACATTAAAAATTCGTTTTTAATTAAAAACTTTTTGTTCGTAATTCGAAACAGGAGGAAATAATTTTTCGTTCGTGTTTATATTTATTTTCATATATTTTCGTCATTTATTATTACGAAACACCCAAATCTGCAGAATACGTAATATATTAGGTCAATTTATTACTTATTTACACTTCAACTAACGTAAGCTTTTTGAAATGTATTGTATGATACATATGACGAATTAAATGATGTTTCATGTTTTTTTTTGCCATTTTTGCGGTTTCTTCTTTTAAGGAACGATATACTTTCGTGTTAATCTTGGCCCCGAAAGGCGAACGAGACAAATGTAATTATGTGCAAACACAAAGGGACGGTGACATTTTCACGTCAGAAGTGCGAAATTTCATCGCCGTTTTCAATTTGAGCATAATTGCGTTTGTACCCAACAATGCCGCCTCAGCGCAATTTAATTCGAGGAAGAATTTTAAGAGCTATCGAAAGTGTTCTCAACGTAAACCTTAAAAAGTGAAAACGCTCAAAAGGTTCCGAAAAAAGTTTAAATCGAAGAGAGATTGATTCGGAGTGAAAACATACGTTTTGTTTAAAGGGCTACGAAGGCAATATTCGATTCCGAGAAATGCTTCTTGAGCAATGTAAAATAATAATAAGCTTTCAGATTTTTTCAGGATTCTTTGATTCTTAACAGAATAATATTTTTTTGTTTTGTTTAAAGTAGCTCACAGAAAAAAAACATTAAACGATTATTATTTATCTGAAAGCCTTCAAATATTTTCTTTCTTCATGGTAAGATGTTTAAAAAATGTAAATACGTTGCTTTAAATCTGATTTTCTTTGTATAAAAAGATAAAATAAGACTTCTACGTGGGAGTGTTAAGATGTACGAGATAAAAACAATATTTTAAACTTTTGCATTACATAGCCATTAGTAAAATAAAATAATAAATATTTACCTAATAAGATCTTATATCCATCATATACATTAAATAATACGTTCTTTAATTAACTTAATGCTGTAATCATTGTTTTTTAGAAATAAATTAGGATGAAAGTAATATTCAATGATGCAAAAAAGGCAACTATTTTTTGGTAGTATTTAATTCAATCAATGGGCAATAATTATATCCCAAACGATCAGTAATAAATATCAAAAAAGGTAATTAAAAAATAATCGTATGGCAGTAGAAAAATAATAAATTTGAAGGAAATAATTAATGTATGGTAATTAACAATAGGTTAGGTAAAGTAAGGTTACTATTTTATGGGTTAATTATTTAATCGCTTTACATAATTTTTTACCTATATTGAATATATTACTGCAATTTTCTTTTTTTAACTGATTACATTTATACGAACTCATTTGATACTGCCAATTTATTTAGTCTACTGCCGATTATTTTTTTAATGTCAATTTATTTAACTTACTTTCAAAACCTGGAATTAGTTACTGAACAAAGAAATACTGGCCTTAAAAAATACAGAAATAATGTGTTATTTAAATATTCGTTTATTCAAATTTATAAAAATATTCCAACAAAAAACATGATATTTATTTTTCAACTATAAGTGCTTAAATGTAGAATAAATGTAAAATACTATATCGTAATTATAATTGGTATTTTAATTAAACAATTTACTGAAGCATTTGAATTTGCTTCAGGCTCGATACGAGACTTCGTTCTAGAGCCGTTGACAGGCAAATACTAACAAAACTAATTACTAGGCCTTAAATCTAACCAGGCTCGAGTCTTTGCTAGTTATTATACCGCTCTAAAGGAAAAGCTACTTCTCTTACCACCATAACTTTATCCGTGGGCATATTATTCTGAAGATAATATAAACAAACAAATATATTGTGTGTTAAAATATTATAATTATACCAGTTTATTGTTTGATTTAGACGCAAAGTTCCATTTAGAAAATACATCTAACATAAATAACAAAAACGGATTTGTCTAGGATATTTTTGGTCTATATTCATATAGACAATATCCGGCTGCTCTTAAAGCAATCACAAACCAATAGAACGAATTGCACAGTGCTTAGGCGGCAAAGAAATAATATTCTAGGGTGGCGCATACAAACCGGAAAATAAAAAGTTCACCGACCTCTTGCTAGAAAGACCACCAACTGACAGAGACCATATATGGATATATCATATAATCACCACTATTTACATAGAAATACAATATGACACAAAATAAATTATGCATATTCTCAAATCAACATGCATTTCCTTAATACAACGGATTCACACATTAATTGTCGGCTTAAAATATAAAAATATTTAAAAGTATACAATGAAAGAGATAATTTTAACGTGAAAAAATTAAAATTCCACTTGAAATATTCAGCTAATTGCACGTTATATTTTCACAGTTGCAGTGTAAGAACATATTTACTGTGTTATTATTTAAGCGTTTCATACTGTAAAAAGTGGCTGAGATAAACAAAGAGAAATTTAAGCCGAACCACAACCGTTAAAATGTTTCCTAGAAATAACGAATCTAGGTTCAGAAAATATAAGCCGTATTACAGTAATAACGATAGCTTAAAACCAGTGGTTTTTAATCTTTCGGAGGTATGAAGCACTACCAAATTAATAGAGTCATTTTGCAAAATGCTAAAATACATCTAAATTTAATTTAAAATTAGAGAAAATCAGGTAGTGAGACATAAACAAAAAAGGTAGCATGAAGTATACTTTGCACAAATTTTTAATGGAGCACTAGTTGACCAATCCTTCGAACAAGCAGTGGGTATAAAAAAAGATGTTAAAAAAGAAACAAAGATTAAGCTCGTCGAATTCGAACTCAGAGATACGTATCATACACGAGATAAAGGCAATACTTATGTTGACCATAGGCTTTGAATGAAGATTGAATATGGTTTATCGTTATTCCATATCCGCTCCTTTAACTGGTAGCATTTTGTTATCATAAACTTTCGATGCAAATCCCAGGCAACCAACATAGAGAATAGTCCTCACTTCATTCCAATTTCCGATGGCTTACCAGAACGTTGAGAGCTCAAGGGTCAAAAAAGCTGATATTTATGATCTTCTGCAGTTTTCGGTGTACATATAATAGCAAGTTTACTAACTTCTCTTAACCTACTGCAGTATGAGAGGCTGCTATGTTCGCAACCTCACCTTGTCATTTAATACTTAATAAAGCTGCGTAATTCCAAGTATTTTATGCTATGTTTTCAAAATTCATTATATGGCTACATTGGCTTTTGGATAGATGTCAAGAGTAATAAAAGGACAAAAGCAAAACAGGAAAATGTGGTTTATAATATAGATAATTGAATAGCGCAGTAAAGGTTAAGTTATAATTTAAAGTTTGATTTTAATATGCAGACGCACGTAAAATGATAAAAACGCGTAATCGCGTCAGCGGTGAGCGTCGCTAAGTGACTTACAGTGATTAAGGGCGTCCCGGCGCGTGGGAGCGATGTATGCGTCGCGGCACCCTCGCCGGCGTCGCTGGGAACCTCGCGATTAATTATTTCCCGTGAATCAAAAGCCCCCGACAAAAGAGCAAGAGTGGGACCCATCAATCCTCGCGCGATTCACGGGATGTGTAGAGTAGAGCTTTTGAAAGGAAATATAATGTACGAAAACACTAAACTTGCAAACGTAAAGTTTTCTACACAATAAAGGAGCGAAACTGTATGGAGGCGAAAGATGAAAAAAAAAACACTTTTAATGACACTTTTTTTTATTGCCGCCCATATATAGTTTGCACTAATCACATTATTCTTTGCATCTTGACATCTCAGCACAAAAGAAAATGCGGCCGCTTAATAAGTTTTGTAATCTAAGAAGTCCTTGCTCGAGCTTATTCAGTAACGTAGATATTTTATATCTTGCTCATACTGTTATCAATTTATAATGTTATCAAATAATCCTATAAAAACATATGATTTATTTAAATATATACATATATATATATATATATATATATATATATATATATATATATATATATATATATATATATATATATACATATATTTACTAGCTTAAGCGTTTGTTGATTGATGGCTGCTAAAATGTAACTTCAGATAACTTTTATAAATTACAAATTAACACATAAGCATTTTTAAAATGATATTTTTTAAGCCGGAATTATAATTCTTTGAATGTAAATTTCGGTTCGAAAAAAAAAACCAAATAACCCCCTTCAGATATATCCTACATGAGTTTTGTGAAAACAAATGAAATACAAACGTGTTTAATATCAGCATCCACGCTTTGTCCTTGATTAAAAATATGTTTTCAGAAGAATAATTTTCTCTTTGTTTTTGTTTTGTTTTTTTTAATTTAATAATGAAAAGAACTTGTTTAAAAAAAGCTCAAGCTTTTGTTAATTCAGGACGTGTGGATTGTTTATAATATTTTTCTTCAGCCAGAGGCTTTGAAAAATTATGAACAAAAAATATACACTGCAAGAGCTTTACCTCCTCGTCCCTTATGCGAGGCAATTCGTTTGGAATAATGGAACAAAAAATAAAGCAATGAGGTTTCGTAGAAAAAAAGCCTCATTTTTCGCGTCCATCCATTCGTAAAATGCTTGACGTGAACTTATTCAAATAAAAAGATTTTTCATCACGATCGTAAATTCAAATGCAAACTTAAGTAATGTCTTTGAATAAATTTTCGAAGTGTATTTTTCATGATAATTTTTTTGAATTCCATAAAATGTTAATTATGAATGGGACATCATCGCGATGACTGAAAAATGGGATTTATTAAAATTTCTTTGGAACGAAGAAAAAGGTAAAAAAAACTCGCGAGAAAGTAAATTAACTTTTTTAAGGGATTTCCTTTTTCATATTTCAGTTATAAGCTCCTGAAATGATGTAAAAAATTCACAATTATGTTTCTCGGACGATCATGAACAAGTTTTTTTATAACTTAAAGTGTCTTACTACACCAACACGAAACTATTTATACAAAATGCTTAAATACAAGTCAATTACGATACATTTATTTTTCAAAATGAAAACATTTATTGTACTAATATGTTGACAACTTTGACGTTGTTAAGATTTCTACAATTGTCAAAATTATCAAAATTATTAGCTGACATCTATATACTCCAACTTAGACCACTATAATTGTAGATATTTACTTGATATATATTTCAAAAACATTTTTTTTCATTAATACAGCTTTTAACATATGTAATATTAATCATTTTATAATTGAAAAACTAGTGATTCATTCATTGAGAACAAAATCGTGATCTTTACAGCAATAATTCAACAATGATAAAAAAGAGGGGCTCTTGGGTGGTGATGCGCACCTACCGACTGCTATTAAAACACCAGTTTATAGCCTCTCACAACCAACTCCACTCCCACCTGTACGTGGTGAGCCCTACATAGTCATGTCACATCAAGATTGCGGGAACCAATCCCTTTTGACGTGATGAACTGACGGGAGAAACGAGGGCTGAGAGAGTTATCAAAAAAACTCTCTCAGCTTCAACTAGGCACGGTGTAAACCGGCCATAAACTCGCCAAGCCGCCTGGCAAGCGTGGCGTTTTAAGCCAACAACCCCGAATGAAAACACAACAAAAGATCCGGCCCCTAGTTCCCAGCAGCTTCGCTATTCCTGGCCACGGCAGCGGCCATGGTAACGGCGGGGCGGGGGTGCTAAGAATCACTGAGTTACTGCAGACTGCCACAGACGACTATTTATCGCTACCTACAACACGAGAACATTGAGACTAGATGAGAAAATCGTAGAACTGGAAGAGGAATTAGATAGAATCAAATGGAGCATCGTTGGGCTGGCCGAAGTTAGACGAGAAGGAGAAGGTCTGATTTAACTCAACTCAGGACATCTCTTATACTATAGAGAAGGGGATCAAACCTCTCAAGGTGGAGCTGGCTTCCTTATCAACAAGTAAATTGCCAACAACGTCACCGAAGTTAATAGTATATACCCCCGAGTATCATACCTGACGCTTAAGTTATCGAACCGATACTCCTTACGAGTGGTGCAAGTATATGCCCCAACGTCTAGCCATACCGATGAAGAAGTGGAAGCTCTATATGAAGACATCGAAAAAGCCCTACAATACAATAAGACACATTACTGCATAGTTATGGGAGACTTTAATGCTAAGATTGGAAAGTGCTGTGGAAACGAGAAATTTATAGGACAATATGGAACCGGATTCCGAAATATAAGAGGACAGATGCTGGTAAACTTTCTACATGCTAACAAAATGTTTTGCATGAACACATTTTTCAAGAAAAAACCAAAACGCAAATGGACCTGGAGAAGCCCGGATGGTAACATAAAGAACGAAATTGATTTTATTATGGCTAATAAGAAGAACATAGTCACTGATGTCTCAGCGATGCAATGCTTGAGTACCGGAAGTGACCACCGTCTCGTTCGAAGTACTGTGCACCTAGACATCAAACTGGAAAGGAAAAAGCTGATAAAACAAAGGGTTATACGTCCGTTAAATGTTCAGAGCAAGCTTGAGGAAACTTTCCAGCTTGAACTACAAAATCGATTCGCAGCACTGGAAGATAGTGATGACACCGACAACGTCAACAAACTTAACGACAGAATCATTAATAGCATTACAGAAACTGCCAAAAAAGTCATAAAGCAGTGCAAAAAGAAAAAAGGGTCAAAATTCTCAGACAAAACGATAGCTCTTATGGACGAACGTCGTAAAAGCAGAAGCATCCAAGATTACAATACCCTGAACAAAAAAGTGAAAAAATCCATAAGATTTGACATTCGTCGTTCAAACACCGAGTATTTCATGGAGATTGTTGCACAAGGCCGAGGGTCAGATACATTTAGCAGACACACCTCTATAGGACAGGCCCAACTTTCCAAACTAAAGACACACGATGGGAAGATAACAACAAATCTAAAATGATATACTGAAGGAAATAGAACACTTCTACGGGTTATTGTATTCATCTTTGTATTCTCTAGTTTTTGATAATTGTACAAAAATGAGAAATAAATGATATATATATATATATATATATATATATATATATATATATATATATTTTTATTACATTATAATGTTACTATTATTAAAATGATACTAATGTAAACCTCTCTGTATATGATTAAAGCTAGGTACTAAGTAGTAGTTGTATGTATATGATCCAAGCATAATAAGTATAGAATTTATATAAATTGTATAAAATATTTATATTGTTAAAAAGGTATTGATTATATTAAGTTCATTAAAAGGTGTCTAGTGGAAATTGAGACTTAGATGGGTCGAGGGTATTAAAGAATCGAAATATATATGTAAATGATGCTGAAATTGTCACTTCGACTATAAAAAATTTATAAATTTTAATGATATTATTTTATATTCTAAAAAAAAATATGTTATTATGCAAAAAATGTGAAAAAATAATAATATAAATTATGCAACATTTAAATCAAAGATGAATCCCACGCCACATACAAGATCTACCTTTAAGTGGCGTGGAAAGCGAATTTCCCAAAAAAATAAACAATAAAAAAAAATGAATGTAATACTGTCAATAAAATCTTAAAAGGATACATTTATATATATATATATATATATATATATATATATATATATATTATATTTGATTAAATAACAAAAAAAAAAATCTACGATGCCAGGTCCTAATGACAGATCTGCGGCTGATAAGAGGGCTACTCTCACAAAGCACTGGTCTGAAGATATCCCAGATATAAGTATATTCGAAATTAAATCGGCCCTAAAACAACTTAAGAACAACAAAGCCCCTGGAGAAGACGGAATTACATCTGAGCTTCTGAAAATAGGAGGAACCCCTCTGTTGAAAGAGCTTAAAAAACTATTCAACAAGGTAATAGAACATGGAGAAACCCCGGCGACATGGAGTACGAGTATTGTTATATTGTTTTACAAAAAAGGGGATAAATCACTGCTCAAAAACTACCGACCCATTTCCTTTCTTTCCCATGTGTATAAAGTATTCTCCAGAATTTTAACAAACAGGCTGACGGGTAGATTTGATGAATTCCAACCTCGAGAGCAAGCTGGGTTTAGGAAAGGCTTTAGTATAATTGATCATATCCACACGCTAAGACAAATCATTCAGAAAACCGAAGAATATAATCAGCCACTCTGCCTCGCCTTTGTAGACTATGAAAAGGCATTTGACTCAATCGAGACTTGGGCAGTGCTAGATTCACTACAACGCTGCAAAATAGACTATCGGTATATAGAGATAATAAAATTTCTATACAAATCTGCAACAATAGTGGTCCAGCTCTATGATAGCACTAACAATATTTCTATAAACAAAGGTGTTAGACAAGGAGATGTTATATCTCCAAAACTCTTCACAAACGCCCTAGAAGATATTTTTAAACTGCTATCCTGGACAAAATGTGGAATAAATATCAACGGAGAGTACATTTCTCACCTCCGATTTGCAGATGACATAGTGCTAATAGCCGAATCACCTGACAAGCTCCAAGACATGCTCTACTACCTCAATGAAGCGTCCAACAAAATTGGTCTGAAAATGAACATGGATAAAACAAAAGCCATGATTAACAGTCATATTTCACAGACCTTCGATTATTATTATTATTATATTAGTATTTGTATAGCGCTCTTTTATGCCCGAATGATCATTCCAAAAGCGCTTCTTTGCCTCTCTGAGTAAAAAGGTGGGTCTTGAGTCTGCTTCTGAAGGATGCCTCCGCTTTAAGCTCTCTTATGCTTTCCGGTAGTGAGTTCCAGGCCATTGGCGCAGCGTAGCTGAAAGCCCGATTGCCAAAGACCGTGCTAGGACTACCTCCCGTCAGCTGCAGGGTGCTTCTATTTGCTCTAGCCGATCTGAGTGTCTCTCCACGCGCGCTTATTTCTGAAGGCTTAATAAGTTCTGTCAGATAGCCCGGTGCAGTTCCGTTGAGTGCCTTGTAAGCTAAGAGGCATAATTTATACTGGATTCTAGCCGAAACTCTCAACCAGTGCAGTCGGTGTAGTATTGGAGTAATGTGACAGAATTTGGGTGCGTTGTAGACTAGTCGTGCCGCTGCGTTTTGTAACGACTGCAATCGATTTAATTGTTTGGCTGGCTGGCCTGCGTGCAGTGCGTTGCAGTAGTCCATTTTGGAGACTATAAACGCATTTACCAAACTCTTTGTAGCGTCTCTGGGTATGCATCTTTTTACCGACCGTATCTGCCGCAGGTTAAAAAATCCAGATTTCACCGTTTTTGTAATATTACCGCTAAGATTGAGGAACTGGTCAATTTCTACTCCCAGCAGCTTGACGCTTGTAGAAGGGATGAGATCATTACCACAAATGGCCAAGGGTTGTAAGTCCAATAGATGTTGTCTTCGAACTGTGGCCATAAAGAGTATTTCCGTCTTTTCCGGATTAAGAGCGAGCCTATTTGCTGACATCCACTGTCCGATCTCCTCTATACAGCCGACCATCCTTTCTTTCATGTTGCTAATTTCCTCGGGTCCACAAGAAGAGTAGAGCTGGCAGTCATCTGCTTAGCAGTGTAATTTTATTTCCCATCTCTCAGCAATCTCCTCAATTTCTTTGGTGTATAGAATAAAGAATAATGGGCCGAGAACTGAGCCTTGTGGGACACCACATGATAGAGTAGATGGTCTCGACATTTTATTCTGTAGACAGATGGTTTGCTTACGGTTTTCTAGGTATGACTGAAACCAGTCTAGGGCCTTTCCAGATATACCGTAATGTATTCTTAGTTTCCTTAGAAGGATAGCATGGTCTACAGTGTCGAACGCTGCACTCATGTCTAGAAGAGTCATCATTGCGATATTTCCCTTTTCTATAGTTGTTATCAGGTCTGAAAGAAGTCGCACTAGGCCCGTTTCTGTGGAGTGGTATTTTCTGTATGCCGATTGCTTCTTAGCAAAGAGATTGATTCGATCCTATTTCCAATGGAGGAACAGAAATAGAGGTTCTAAACGACTATTACAACTAAGTACATTTTTAAAGCGAAAATTCCGCAATGCCTTAAAACTAAGGCGTTTAACCAATACATCCTCCCTGTATTAACTTATGGCGCAGAGACGTGGAATCTGACAGCAAGTCTTACCCATTAAATAAAAATCACCCAGCGTGCTATGGAGAGATCCATGCTCGGAGTGTCGCTAAAAGATAGAATCCGAAACGAGAAAATACGCAGAAGAACTCAAGTAGTGGTTGCTACCCAACGAATAGGCACACTCAAGTGGCAATGAGCAGGACATATCTGTCGAAGAGACGACGGTCGATGGGGAAGAAAAGTATTGGAATGGCGCCCAAGAACTGGCAAATGAAGCATTGGCCGACCCCCTACAAGATGGACTGACGATATAAGAAGAATACGGGAGTGACCTGGATGCGGAAGGCGGAGGATCGAAGAGGATGGAGACTCATGCGGGAGGCCTACGTTCAACAGTGGACGGACACAGGCTGATGATGATGAAAAAATATCTTCATCAAAACAAAAATAGTGAGATAATAAATCCATCTACATATATTATATTCCAAAATTAGCGTACAGATCAGTAAATATTTCTTTGGTCAGCTGGTAAAGTTGAGGGTTAGAAACTTTATTTCTGGGATTTTCCTTTTTCTCTTGTTGCTATGGCGTTATCATCGTGCGTATATATAAGCATCGCTAGGGATGATATGAAGGAACCACGTAAGCATCTGGTCACGACACGAGTCATCAGATGCTGCCCTGACAGTACAGGACAGAACTAGTAAAATGAAAATTTATACACACAATAATGTATTTTTAAAAAGTAATCACTGATGACAAAACATGATAATACTAGTGAAAATTATAAATATTTTAATATTGAGTTTACTAGACATACTTTTAATATGTGAATAGACAATGCAGAATGTTTAATAGGTACGTAATATTTTTTTATGGCCTTCTTGTAGACATTTTTTTTATGTAAAGACATACAGGAGAATACCTACAGATAGTGATAGTAATTCTGAAGTCTTATCTGTGAAATTCTATGACGCTTACCATGGGTGCATATGGCAAAGCGCTGTTAGTGGAGTGTTGATCCGACAGCGTCATAAAATACAGCCGAAGATTCACGTATCATCCTTATTATTATAGACAATTTACTATGAATGGGTGGTCCTTACGGGACGAATTTCGTCTACCACCAATTTTAATTAATAGGCTTTAACTGGCATTTTACGGGTGAGGGATCAAATTCACACCAACTGGGGGTATTTTATAGCTCAGAAATTGATTAAAAAATCTTTTCTCTTTTTAATCTCCGTCGGGGATCGACCCACGACCTTTGGCTTGCAAAGCAAACGCTTTGACCATTGGGCTATACCCACCAATTTAGTTAACAAGAATGTTTTAGAACATGTACAAAAACAGTAGAACCCTTGCGATCATTGCATAGTGGTGTGTGTAGGTTAATTGAATTGCTACCCTACTGGACAGTATTATTAAAAATATATATACACTAGTAGCATATTTACATCACACATGCGCAAACCTAAGGCATTATTTTAGAAGTTGTTCAATTTAATTTAAATTTAAACAATGTAAGAGAGCAACATATTATTTAAGTCAAACTACATATAAGTAATAGTACCAGGTACTTGAAAACGGAGGACTGCAAAATATCGCTTCCCACCTTGCGAACACTGGAGCCTCTTTTTATTTCATGCGCAATATCTAGGACTCTCAGCTTTACTCGATTTTTTTTTGTCTAGATATCTCCCTGCAGTAAAAGCCAATACAGCCGAATAATACGATACAAAAAGAGACCTTCCGTAAAATACTGGGGAATGACGGTTTGACTTTTTGAGGAATGACGAGGTAAAAGAGCGGACAAGCCAGCCTTTTATACTACATTTGGTCAAGAGGCAAAAGTAAACCGGGTTGGAACATACTATGATACGGATAACGCAGGAAAGAATTGTCGTAAGCTGCATTTTCTTAAAGCCCTCGAACTCGCGCGATTCTGTAATGTCGTCAGGAAAAATACATAGAATTTACTCAGAGAAGCGGCGGAAGGTAGAGTTAACATATGATAACAGTCACAGATCTTTGTGGTGGCATATGTTGAAGTTAAGGGAGCGTAGAAGGCGATGACGATGATCAGTAATACGCTGTCATGGTTATTTTATAATATCATTTTTAACGCCAGCACTGGTTGTTTTTCGTAGTAACTAAGGAAACTAAGGGATCTCCTACTATCCCTGCGAAGCCCAAGATATTTGTTGAAGCGGAAATAAGAGTGAAGAGGGTGAGTGAATTATTTTCTTCAAATTCACAAAAACTCAGACGCGGAATCGGAAAGGCAAACATCAGAGGAATATAAAGGCGACATGCAATATCCAAAACTGTTTATTGTATACAATATGTCACATAAGAAAAATTAATTTTTTTTTTATGAAAACACAGATTTTCATATTTCACAGACCTTCGATCCTATTTCCATTGGAGGAACAGAAATAGAGGTTGTAAACGACTATACCTATCTGGGACAAGTAATACAACTAGGGCGAAATAACTTCTCAAAAGAAATCGACAGGCGCATAGAACTGGGATGGGCAGCATTTGGAAAACTAAAGTACATTTTTAAAGCGAAAATTCCGCAATGCCTTAAAACTAAGGCGTTTAACCAATGCATCCTCCCTGTATTAACTTATGGCGTAGAGACGTGGAATCTGACAGCAAGTCTTACCCATAAAATAAAAGTCACCCAGCGTGCTATGGAGAGATCCATGCTCGGAGTGTCGCTAAAAGATAGAATCCGAAACGAGGAAATACGCAGAAGAACTCAAGTAGTGGATGCTACCCAACGAATAGGCACACTCAAGTGGCAATAGGCAGGACATATCTGTCGAAGAGACGACGGTCGATGGGGAAGAAAAGTATTGGAATGGCGCCCAAGAACTGGCAAACGAAGCATTGGCCGACCCCCTACAAGATGGACTGACGATATAAGAAGAATAGCGGGAGTGACCTGGATGCGGAAGGCGGAGGATCGAAGAGGATGGAGACTCATGCGGGAAGCTTACGTTCAACAGTGGACGGACACAGGCTGATGATGATGATGATGGTGATGATGAAAACACAGCCCTAGCAAAAAGATACTATGCTATTTAGCTGGGTCATATCCAGTGTTAACCAATTTTGTTGGTATTGTAAAAGTAATAAATTTTTCGAATTTCATCTGCTAATCCATTTTATTATTTCATATTTTTTTGTACCATCGGTAGAAGGAGCTAAACATTATTTGCCTGGAAAAAGAAAATTATATTTTGACGCGCCAATATTCGAGTAGAACTGAGATCTACTACGAGTAGAGAAGTCTTGTTTATAGCACCCGGTTAGTGCCATTCTAAAAAGCCGTCGAGAACTATACAAGTAATGTACTCGGCGGAGCTTACGTGAGATAAAGCGAGGATTATAGCGGTTTACAGAGGTTTGCAGCTGCATTTGGGGACAGTCATATGCTCCAATTAGGAGAGCAGACATGCTAATGATGCGCTATACTTTGATTGTTGAAAAGTTGTGAGTACTTAAGTAGTATGTCTTAAATATTTAAGACTTCAGCATTTAATACACAATGCACCCTATGATTAAAGTTGCTTCTTGGAATGATAAAAATTGCATGAATGACGAAACATAGATTCTGAATGTGCATCTGGTTTTCTACAAACTTGTTTGTAGTGTTAAAGTAAATTTAAATATTGGACCCATTTTTATCATATTCGATTCAATATAGAAGAATCATTACAGACAAATTTATAATATAACAGTGTTTATTAACACCTTATGTAAATATGTTAAAAAAAACCAATGGAAGATATTTTGCCACTTTTTTGTGGTTTGCACAATTAGTCAGGGATCATTATCCAGTTAAGTAAATTTAAATAATATATTCTAACATGTAAATGCATACAAGAGATTGCCAACAAAAGGATTAACCTTTATTTGCATTATACGGTCCTTGCCAAGATTGCCATACACAGTGCAATTATTGAACCCCTTATATAGCAAAGCTATTTACACCAATGCAAATTACTAATAATACAATTTTGTGTATAATAATGAAATAAAAAGAGGCTCCAGTGTTCCCAAGGTGGGAAGCGATCTTTTGCAGTCCTCCGTTTTCAGTATATAGTACAATAAAAAATGTTTTCCTAATTTTAAAAGTATATTTATATTAAATTTATGAAGGTATATTACAATAAATATATTAAAATCATGAAACAAAATTATTTCAGAGAATTTATTTTGAAAGTATGTAATATGATTTTTATTTGAAAAACAAACAAAATAAATTAGGTAAAGTCATACTTATTTATTTATATTTTAATTATTTTCATAATTATAAAAATTAAGTATTATCAAGTCATGATGATAAAAAATTAAACAAACATTACTTACGCCAATAAACTATGACATTTCATGTGAATTTTTTACCTAAATTTTAAACCAGAATTTTCTTTATTTTAATTACATCTCAAATGTTTAAAATATACCTATAAAACTATACCTGTAAGTAAAGGTGTTATTTTTTATAATTATGTTTATAAAACTTCTCACTTTACAAAAAACTTAAGCGTCAGCTTAATAAAACAGCTCTTAAACTATGACAATCAAGAGATAACTCAAATTTTCGAAATTAAACTTCTTGATAATTTAAGACGATATTATATTTTATGTATACTGCATTGGCTCGTATAAAGTCGTTAAAGAAACAAGAAAAGCTCGTTCTAAAAAAGTTTTCCCTCGCTGTGTTCGCTAATATTTTTATAATCAATATAAATGACACTCTTAGCAGTTTCTTCATAGCATTTAATGTTTTTCTTTCGGTGTCACATGAAAACTCCTTCTTCCCGGCTCGTAAGTAACAAGGTCCCGAGGCATATTTCAAACCGTATCGCAAAGTTTTCTTTTCGCGCAATTTATCAAGCATGTTATGTTTTTTTGTTGCTTCACCGAAGCAAGACTATATCTACACATACATCATATCCGAGCATAAGCTGTACGGTTAGCGAAAAACTGCGATAAAACATACATTAACTTTCAAGATTTTTTGTATTGAAAATTAATAGAAACGCTTTCTTTACAGACATTATTGATATACAAAGAAACTTACAAATCAAATGCTTGTACAAATTAACAACGTTTTCACTTTTAATTTAAATACAAGCGAAAAAAAACATGAATTAGACTCAAAAATGGTTGATTTTATTTTGTTATAAATATTAATATTTATAATGTAATTGTTTATCACGTTACATAACTGTAATTAAGCCAATTTCTTGCAACATTTAGCCATCATTAAATTGAAAAGCGTTATTGAATACACGGTGGGATTATTCCATCATTGTCTGTCATTATTCTCAAGTATTCATTAAAATTCAAAACTTTGAAAATAAAACCATGAAATAACTATTAGAAATGTAAATATTACTAGGTAAATACTTAATTAATACTGAAAATTTAACAAATAATCCCTACATTAGTGTTACATATTAGAAAGTATGAAAAAATAAATTTCTTATTTTATTAAAATATAGTTTATTTCAAAACTACAGGCTCTAAATGGAAAGCTTAAAGCCAGACAAATATTGCATGCAATATATTCCGATGCAAAAAAGTAAGCTTTATGTAAAAGAGCTTTCAGTTTTTTCATTAAAGCTCTATATACGTATAAAGCACGTCGTATCGTTATGCACCTATCAATCAATACTGAATAGCCTTCGTGGCTTTTATTGAGGGAAATAATAAAAAACCACCCGATTCGACATGAAAAATTGTAAATTTTCGAGCAATAAAAACGATATATCATTTTTCATTTCTCCCTTTTGTGGGAGCTCGTTGAAAAGAATCACGAGGAAACTCATTTTATTTTTGGCACAATCAACTAACACACTATATTTTTCACAGACACTTACATTTTAATAAACAATAAGATTCTTAATGAATTTTGTGTCATATGGATTTTTAAACATTTATTAGAATATTATTTTATTTTTTCAATATTCTAATCTACTTTTATAGATCATTGGTTTTATTACAATATTATTAGTAATTCAATATACGCATACTATAATACATCAAATTCTTTATACGCATCAATTCGTTCAGAAAAAATATCGGCAGAAGCGGGATGCGAACCTGCGAGCCTTGGAACCAACCGTTGCTCATGTTCATTACCCTAGACCAGTGCTCCGCAACCGGTGTGCCGCGGCAAACTGGTGTGCCGTGAGCTGGATCCAGGTGTGCTGCGGTCAAATTGAATTTATTTTGACATTTTAGTATAGAATAATAATTATTATTATTATATAATTTTTCAATGTTCCTACAGAGCTTGGTGCCAATTGTTGAAAACTGCGCAGTATGCTTTGTACACACCATGACCGGACCAAACTAGTCATAAACAAAGAAAAATGACTCTTATGCGCATTTGGACTAGTGACCGGTGAAGCAGGTCAGTTCACGTGCACTCGTCTAATATTACTGACGTGTGCAGAGCTGTCACTATTTTTATACAAAGTTAAGAAAACAACTTTCCACCATTTACGATAATTACCATTAATTGTGTGTGGTTAGCCTTCTTCGTGTGATACATATTTAGTTTTATACCCCTTTAAATATGGATAATTTTTTAAGTGGAAAAGATCTGAATGAAGAACCTAGCACAAGTGTGACAAAAAAACTAAAAAAGATAGTTAAAAGAAAGTACGATGAAGAATATATTAAATATGGATTCTCGTGGTGTGGTGACGAAACGGCTCCAAAGCCACAGTGCATCATTTGCAGCGAACAGCTATCAAACGAGTCAATGGTACCCAGTAAATTAAATCGCCATCTACATTCAAACCATCCCAGCCACGCCAACGAAGACAGACAGTATTTTAAGAGGTACTTAGAACAAAATAAAAAAACAGAAGATATTTATGAAATCGGCCGTTATGGTTTCTGATAAGGCCTTAAAAGCTAGCTACCATGTTGCAAAATTAATTGCACGTCAAAAAAAACCACATACGATTGGCGAAACACTTTTATTTATTAAACCAGCATGCATGGAAATTGTTCGACTTATGCTTGGCCCAATGAAGTTAAGGAAGTGAACAATGTTTCGTTGTCTGCTGATACTGTTAAAAGACGTATTCACGATATGACAAGCGATATATTAGGAACACTGATTAGAAAACTGTTACTGGCTGAATAATTTGCGCTTCAGATCGATGAAACAACCGAAATTAAAAATAAAGCATAACTGATCGCTATTGTACGTTTCGTTGACGAGGACTTTATTAAAGAACATTATTTATTTTGTAAGGAGGTTCCAGAGCGAACTACTGGTGAAGAAATTTTTCAAGTGACCGATGATTTCTTCAAAATATATAATATTCAATGGAGCAATTGCATTGCTGTTTGCACGGATGGCGCTGCAGTAATGACGAGTAGTAAGAAGGGTTTTGTCTCTTTTGTCAAAGAATAAAATCCGACGTTACAATTTATACACTGCTGCATACATCGAGACGCATTGATGTTCAAAAATTTGCCGGAGGAACTTTTGAACACGATGAATGAATGCATTAAAATTGTAAACATAATTAAATCGAGAGCCCTAAGCTCGCGAATCTTTGGAATACTCTGCGCAGAAATGGGAGTCGAATATGTCTATATATCCTTATTCGTTGGCTATCCCGAGGCAAAGTTTTGGTTAGATTGTTTGAGCTTCGTCACGAAGTGCGTGAGTTCCTTTTAAATCAAAATATGCCCGAACTATATCAGCACCTCGATGATGATTACTGGATAGCCAAACTTGCATACATGGCTGATTTATTCGAGCATTTGAATGAACTTAATAAAAAATTGCAAGGTCCAAATGAGAATATATTGACGAGCTCCGACAAATTACAAGGGTGGAAAAAAAAACTCGAACTTTGGCAGATAGAGTTTGGAAATGTACCAAAGGACCAACCATAGTACAATTGAAAACAAACAATTAATTGTGGATCTGGTTCAACAACACTTAAGTTTGCTTCAGCAGAAATTTGATCAGTATTTTTATTCCATTAATATGGAACAATACGATTGGATTCGAAATCCTTTTGCAACTAATGCAATAATTTCTACGGAAGCACTGCCTTTGAAAATTCGAGAGATATTTACAGATTTAAGTAATGACATGACTCTAAAACTTCACTTCTCCGAAGTTTCATTGGATGTTTTCTGGATTTACGTTAAAAAAGAATATCCTCGCATTTCCGACAAAGCAATCTTAACACTACTTCCATTTTCGACAACATATTTATGTGAGCAAAGTTTTTCAACGCTTGTATTAATCAAAAATGATAAGCGGTCATGCTTAAAAGGTCTTGACCAAGAACTTCGGGTTGCGCTGTCAAAAATCGAGCCGAATATAAAACTTTTGTGTTCATTAAAACAATCGCAGGTATCACATTAGTTTAGTTAGCTTCTGATTTAATAATAATATTTCACACCCAATTCGCGCCTCCGCCAGGGATACAGAAAAGACGTTTTTTTATTCCAGTAGAATGTTTCTTTTAATTAATTATTTTTAAATGTTTTTATATTTAAGTAATTTGTTACTTTTGGGCGTTATTTTAAGGCCTTCGCCATCTGTCCCGACGACTGGCCATTGATTAACAGTCTTAAGTATAATTTTGTATTTGTATTTTTTATGTTTTTGTAGTATTTTGTAGTATTTTGTATTTGTATTTCTTATGTTTTTTCTGTAATTCTTTGTGTAATGTTGAAATACATATGTGGGCATATCGACAAGCGAGCTTAAGATCGTTTATCGCGGTTTTCTGTCTCTGAAGGGAGGGCAGTTGACATTAGCATGATGTAGTCCTTGCTTACTGTTACCGAAAACCTCGACAGACAATCTTTCGTCTTGTATTTTTGTATGTATGTGGCCACACTGGGGCGAGTTACATAGTTTGGCCACTGGCGGCGCTGCTGACCGCGCGCACGCCAAGGAAGTGTGGACACAGTCAGTGGGTCCCCAGCCTTAAGCGTTGCGACCGCGCGGCATCATACTGCGTGGTCACAAAGCTTGTAATGTTTTTATCGTGAAAAATATAATCTGTGCTTCAAAAAAGAAAGTCTTTGTCTGCTGCCCTGCTCCTCATCCTGCCTTACGCGACGTAATAACGCCCCTCTTCTTTTGAGAGGAGGATGTTAGTATGAATACTTTTCAAATAAAAAACTAAAAATTATTGTAAAATTTTGTATCAATTTAATACCTATATATCTTAGCTTTTGGTGTGCCGCGGAATTCTAGGAATAATTTTGGTGTGCCGTGGGTGAGAAAAGGTTGCGGAGCACTTCCCTAGACCACTCGACCATCCTCTGCCAGAACTGTTGCGCGGAATAAGTTGTATTTATACCATTGTCACCATCATTTAACGATAGGTGTCTCTATAGAATATATTCAGAGTGTGTATATTATTATTTTTTATTATTCAATCAGTCAACATAATATTAAGCTTGTGAATAAATAACTAAAAAATTTAAGCATAATAGTACAAATATACTGAATCTTTTTATACATGTACTGAACAAAAATTTATTTACTTACGAAAATTAAATGCAATACATTCTCTATGACAATTTTATTTACATTCATATATATCATTTTCGAAATTTTTATTTTGAATATCAAGAAAAGAGTAATGTGAATGAACTCAACGAAAAATATATTTTATGATTCTAAGGCTTTTTAAATTCTGAAAACTATGGATTCTTTGTATTTTACAACTATGCGAGGAACATATCAGTTTATAGTGGATACAGGAAAGGTTGACTATTTGAGTTGAGGGTTACAGTGACTGGTAATAAAAATATGAAAAATTAAGTGAACTATTAGACTGCACTTTTAAAAATACTTACTGGTAAATATTATTCATTTTTTAAACATTCAGCTTACTCGTACACAAAAAAAAAACAGCTCGCATAAATTTGATTTTTATGGCAATAAAATAATCTTATAAAAATACATATTTACCATTTATAAATGACGAGAAGAATTATTTCAGATGGTTTCAAATATATGTATGTACTTAACTTGTTTCAATCATTTTCAGTTACGAGTTTTTTCAGCACAAAACTATCTTTGAACCAGTCGCATTCCTAATTTCTAAGGCCACTTTTCCTGCGAAGAATACGATTTGGTAGCAATGCTTAAGGTGAATATTTTAAGTAAGGGATTTCTCATGTTTTATTCAAATTTTCGAGTATTGGGTTAAGTAATTCGAACCGCCAAGACGGTGAAAAAAATACAAATGGGATGAGTCACGGGATTTATTGAATATACTTAACGTCTTCAAATATGCTGAAAGTATTAAAAACTTCTGAAACGATTTGCTTAGCATCCAATTAAATGTCATGCATAATAGAGTTGCAATACTTTCAAATAACCTAGTCTATAATAATGCATTTTTTTTCAACAATTTTGAAGGTTTGTACAACCAAAAGCTGCAATATCTTCTCAAAATAATAAAATCACGTAATGTTTTTTTATTAGGAGCCAAATTCTTGTAATAAATTACTACTACTTAAAACTTTATATTTTTTTTGTAAACCAATATAAATTCACAGTTCTTTTTATAAAATTGTAGAATAGATTTATTTCATCCTGTTAAAAAACAGTACAAAAAATAGATAAAAAAGTAGTAACGCTTAAGTAATAATTGCGCACTTTACGACTGACCTCTAATTCACAGAGATCACCTTGGAGATCCGTTGGCCATATAATATTTGGCGGAACTTAAGTATATTTATCACACACTCATCTCACACTTGCTAAAAACTATACACTGTTAATATATGATGAAAACATACCCTTGAATCACTTCAATCCTTACACAAACATAACTCATGATTCCAGAATGCTGCTTCTTACCGTATTGGCTGAGTGTCATAGAACCTTCTAGTTTTAATCGGTTGTGTTTTTTGACGTGCGTTTCTGTAGAAAAATGTCTGTCATGAGATAAAATAGTAGCTGTGTTTGTCATTAAAATAATTTTGCGTAATGAATTTCTAAAAGTTAGACAAGTTTCCTGATCCGAGAGAAGGTATTAATAATGCAAGTCTGGTGTAAAAGGTCGAGTTTATTGTGCAAAGTGGCTACATTTCCGGCCGCTCGGAAAAGCTCTGAGTGCTCTGGCCAGTTCCGGCCTCAATACAGCCTCCCTATAAAGCTCCATCAGGCGGGCATCCCATCAGCGTTATAACGTCCTGCCGAATTCAAATAGCCTTCTTATCCTCTTTAGCTCTTGGCCAACTTCCTGGCCCCAATTTTGTGGCGACAACCATAAAACTTTAGCGCCTCACTGTAAATCTTTCTCACTTTATCTGGATCTCTTCAAGAAACAGATAAATGTACACTTGCAATCTCCCCAACCCACACACAAATACGAACACAACACACGTTTCACGCATGCAGCGTCCAGCCTCCCTGGCTGAGCGTCATAGAGTGCACTGGTCTTGACCGGTTGTGCTCTCCTGCATGCGTTTACATAAAAAAAAAAACTCGCATCACAAGTGCTAATGAAAGCACTATACTTTGAATGGAATTAATAAATAATAAACCATTATAATTTATCAATTTAAATCATAATTATAAAAAAACAGTTGCGTCAAGGTACCTGAGTACGTTATATAATATTTCTTATGTCCCACACATAGATTTCTAGAAGCTTCATCTTCAAACTTAGTCCGGAAATTTCATTAAAATAAAAAATAAAACTTTAGTACGTCTTAACGTTCTTAAATTCTAACGTTTGAAATAATATCTAATACACGTAAGTAAAATTTGATAATTTTAATTGTTACGAAATTTAAACATTTACTCATGATTAAAACCTATTATCTTATAACAAAGTAAAAGTAACTGGATATGTCTCCAAAAAACCGGAAACCTATATACTAAAGAGGGACAAAATATATATACATGAAAAATACGATCTAACTGGTTATAATAACATTACTTTCCTTAATTAATGGCCTCGACTCATTCCAAGAAATGGAAGAAAAATAGGTCAAGCTCTTAGAATGTGACATTTATACAACAATGTTTTCTCTGAATATTCTCGACAGTCAAAAGAGAATGATTTCCAAGATATCACCATTTACACGCCATTAAAGAGACTTCGCACATAAACTATGTATTTTAAAACCATAACATAAGTTGTTTTGTATTTTTGAACTGAATGAATAAAAAATATATTCTAAGGCCGTGTAGGTGCTTTATAGGACCTTAATTTTAGCTCGTATTTTTACGGTCAGAAAAAAAATTTTTTGGTCAACTTAACCTTAACAGTAAGTAAGTGACCTTAGTAAAACTGTGTAATTGATAATTTATTTGACCAAAAACTTTGTAAAATTCTCACCAGCGGTTGTCGGCGGTCATAACTCAAGGATAAAGCGTTTGCTTTGCAAGCCAAAGGTCGTGGGTTCGATCCCCGACGGAGATTAAAAAAAAAAAAAGGATGTTTAATCGATTTCTGAGCTCTAAAATACCCCGGTTGGTGTGAATTTGATCCATCACCCGTAAAATGTCAGTCATAGCCTATTAATTAAAATTGGTGGTAGACGAAAGTCGTCCCGTGAAGACCACTCATTCATAGTAAATTCCTGTAATAATAAAGGATGATGCGTGAATCTCGGGCTGTAGTCTATGACGTTGGCGGATCAACACTCCACATGCAGCGTTTAGCCATATACACCATGGTAAGCGTCATAGAATTCCACAGATGAGACTTCAGAATTACTATCACCATCTGTCGGTATTCTCCTGTATGTGATTACATACAAAAAAAAAACAGAACTTCATTTATGTTCTGACCATTTATGTTGTCGACCTTAATATTGTTCAATAAAGTTAATTCCAAATCATATTATTGCCCTAAATTTGAGAAACTTCTTAAAAATTAATTAGTGACTGTATATTATGTGTGTATAAATAAATTAGTTAACTAATGTTTGTGTTTTTCCTACGTTCTTTATAATTTTAGCTGAGTGTGTTTTTAAAGATACCGTTATTTAGTATCCGTTACATGCTCCTTCAGATGGTCTTAATACTCTAACTATATAAAAAAAAAGATATTCAACTTGGTCCAAACTATAACAAGGTATAATATACATATTTCTATAATCAATATCAGTTCTAACACGGATTCTCGAGGAATCAACGAAGTAAAGCAACATTAGAAGCGGAACGATCTTGAATGCTGACCGCTTATGTACACCGTTTGTCGCTGGCTGGGTTGAGCATCATAGAATTCAAATATCATTATTATTAAGCTAATTATCCAATCTTCTTTGAAATGGTGATTGAAAAATATTCAAGTATGCTTTGAATACTACATTGCGTTTTCTTCAAGCTCCCGGGTTCTCACTTTTGATCATTTTAGAAACCATTTATATACCTTTTATACAGATCTGGGTGCAGAGATGATTTGCGATAAGGCATGGATCATATCTTACAAATAGTGTTATGGAAATATATGGCGGCCATTTACTCTTTCTTTAAAATGGATATGGAAAAAAAATATTTTTCATACTACAAATGTTATTTTCTAGTTTAAGTTTCAAGCAAGGGCAGCTCACGCAGTTGTGCTATTTATTATTTTCTCTTAAATAAAACAACTATTGAGTACAAAATTGCGGAAAGGAAATTAAATTCACAGTAAGTTACACTTCTTCTTCGGTATCATTAGTTCTCTCAGAGTTCCCCTGCTCGGAAGTTAGCAGTAGTGCTACACTTTGTGTATAACTTTCTGAAGTAAATTGCTGCTGTAACTATTCAATGTAAATAAATTAACTTTGTTTATGGCTCTCCACCGAAGCCTGTGTATTTGACAGGTAAAACTGGAAGCGACACGGAACCTAATCAGAATTATGTAACGCAATTGAACGCAATGAGTAATGATTCTGTTTTGCTTCAAAATGTTATAGATTTTGTGATGACTATAAATAATTTTACAATGATAACTGCCTATAAAAGATATTTAATTTGGTAATGTTTGGATATTAAAAATTGACTCTGTAAATTCCATTGATTGACAATGAAACAATATATGTTATTACTTTATTTACGATGAAGTATTTAAAACATTTACTTAAGTGTGTATTATCTTGAATTCAAATCCCGTGTCTGGCATCGTATTAATATATTTGAATTATAATAATTATTCAATATATTATATTAGCCTAAGCTTTTTCTGCAGAGTTAAATACCATTATTTAGTTTTATTTTTACTTTCTATGATATATTAGGAAAGACTAAAAAATTAAGAAGTCAATAATATACACTAATTCTTTTATTGATTCCCGATAATTAATTAATACAAATGCAAAGATATTAAAATTAAACTAATATTTTATAATCATGTACATTAAAGTGTATTCAAAACAGTTCTTGCATAATAACATATCTATTGCAGTCAGAAAGTCAGTTCTATTATAAAACAAACAGCATATCAACTCAAAACGACAGTTTAATTTTTATGTCAACTTATATACAGCACTTAATGCATGGCAAATGAAAATTGTTTTAAGTTATTCAATTTGAATTTAATTTACGCATTCCATTTTAGAATGTATATGGGAGTGAAGCGGTCAACCAAACAGTTACCCGTCGCCACTATATGGTAACCAATATTCAATTGAAATAATTAAAAACGTACCTATAATAAATAAAAAATATATTAAATATATTTATTGAATATTTGAAAATTGATTTAATATTAATGTTTTTTTTTAAATATTAAACTTATGTTTGTATTAATATATATTTATCAATCCAATCATAAAATAGTAGTATTTTTTTTTAAGATAAGTTATAATTAAATTATATAAATTAACGTAAGATAACTTAATAAATGAGACCAACAAATAAAATATCATTAGCAATAAATTCTTCTGTTCGACTCTCGGAATTTCCTGAGAGACCACGTCACGAACAATGAGGTTCTCAGAATAATCAAGGAAGATAGGCAACTAATAAGAACCATCTCAGAGAGGCGAGCCCGATGGATTGGTCACATCATGCGCAACGATGGACCTCTTCACAATATTGTGGAGGGGATGGTTGAGGGTAGAAACTGTAGAGGGCGCCCTAGACGGGAGTATTTGCAGCAAGTATTCGAGGACATGAACTGTAGCGCTTATGCTGAGCTGAAAAGGGTTGCGGAGGACCGAGAGGAATGGAGATCGAGATGCAAGATTCTGTTGCTGCAAACCAATCCACCGGATTGATACTACGAAGAAGAAGCAATAAATAATGAAACATTAAGTGTATTATTGTTTCAATTCTTGGTGACACTGCATAATTACAATTGTAAGTTAATATTAAATATTACATTAATTAAATGTAAATTAATTGTCTATTTATCAATTTTAAGAGATGTTTTTGTTAAGAATTGAATAACAATTCACTTCGATTGAAATATTAAATTCCATTTCAAGAATTTTTGATCCTAAATAAAAAAAAATGTATTTCCTACGAGCTCTAAGAGAAACAAAAAAGCTCCACCCTACCGAGTGGATGTTTTCAATTAACCACGAAGTTTTGCGTTTCCTCCGAGGTCCGAGGCCGGTCCATTCAAGCCCTTTATTTATTTTCCTTTGCAGGCCGTTAATGAGAATTAAATTGCTCGCAAATTATAATATGGGACGGTTTTTGTGCGGCATGTTTTGTCGGGTGATAAAATATTTACGGTTCTTATTGTGGGTATATTTGCTTTTTGAACCCTTGGGAATATTATATTGCCCGGACCTGCTTTTGTGCCATGATATTTTTTACATAATTAGTGATTATTTTAGATAATTTGTCCACTGGCGATAGCACATCATTTGTGCGGCTCTCATATCACTAAAATTAAACAACATTCGACTCAGATACCAACTTAGATGGGTTAAAGCCTTTTGCTAACTGCGTGACGGTGGTCGGGTTGAGCCGCTTCTTATGACTAAATAGCCAATACTTCGGGAGCATCGGGACTATCATCCAATCTCCTTTAAACAACCAGATTATAAATCACCCAAAAATATGTCTCGTATACTACAAAAACCGCCTCAAAATCTTCTACCCTGGAGGTTGCCAGGAATCATATATGTTACCAAGTGGACACTCAGGTGCAGATATGCACAGGAAGATAAAAATTATTAAATTCATTAAGTTAAGAAGTGGTTTTACCCTACAAACTGCCATTGCAATACTATTCCGATTCTCTGTAAGGTTTTTATTTTTACGGTATTCTGTACAATATACCTCCTAGTTGGATCATATGATTACTACAAAGTATTTATTATGCATGTGGTGATAAATATTTTCATATTAAAAATTGATACAAAAATATTAATTGAACTTTTCACAACGATTGTAATTTATAATAATACTTATTGTAATTTCAATGACAAAAGAAATGTATTTTAATACATTCAATTTATGAAGTACCTCAATATAAATGTTAATGAATATTTCCTTTTTGAGTTTCTGCTCCATGAAAAGCAATAATAATTAATATGCGAGTTGGAACTTTCTAGTTCATACATATTTAGATTTAATTTCTGCAAAGTTTAAATTAATCAAAATATGCGGACAACACCGAGAGTGGGCACTTTTAGTAGTTACAACTATTTGTTAGAACTGTATGGCGGAACTGTCAACATATAACCTGATTCAGTTTACTAATTCAATCAACATTCAATGTTGCATAAGCTGTAAACAATTATATATCCGTACTTTCGCCTAAATCTGTAATACTGTTAATAGAATTATGAAAATAAAAGCAATGAGTATGTATTTACACAATTAAAACTGTTTTTGTAAATTAATATTGCTTTGTCATCTAGTATTATAATCTGTGATTAAAGTTTCACGTCTCTAGGTCATCAGAAAGTTAGTAGAAAATCATTTGTAATTTTTGCAAAAAATAAATGGTGTAGTAGAAAATAGCGAGTATTATCAAATATATTGAAATAAACCATATGGATGAACTGTGTGAAATTTATAACTCAACTTATTGAAATATTACGTAGGCTCGATAATCTGATATTAATTATATTTGTTTTTAAGTCTCTTTTGGTATTTGTATAACTTAAAATAAAACATTTGTTTTTTACTATACATAAAAATCGTTAAACGAGTCAATTCGTTCAGAAAAAATATTGTTTTTAAGATATATTATATTTATACTAATTTTTTTCCATGTACACTCTCTTGCTAGAGTATATGGTCATTGGTCACTATATGCAATACTTTAAAAAATAAAGCGTGATAAAAATATAAGAGAATTTAAAACCTTTTTTCATTATAAAATTGTTATTTAAGTAAATAGACATTAAGTAGCTAAAGCAAATAAAGTTAATCATGACTGATCACGTGACTTTTAGTAAATAAAGTTCAGTAATAACCGCTGACTGATAATAAAGTACAATTTTATTTAATCATTTCATGTGTATATAATATTATTTTATTTTCTTCCCATGCTGTTTGATACCATACTGTCATAAAAAGAGCTTTATTAAGCTCGACTGTATTGTGGTTGTGACGGACAATAAACCAACCGAGAGTATTTTGACATACATTACATTGCTTCATAACAAAGTTACTCTCCAGCTTATAACCATATATAGCAAAGTCACTCCCCAGCTTATATCAGTGTGGTTGTTCTTCAATTGTTACATATTTTATTTGGAGAACCCTTTTGATCTATATATCCCTGCCTATTGTTTTACTCCTAGTAAATTTTACGAATTCCTGGTAGCGGTAACATGCGAAACATTTTAGCAGAACCTGAAAGGCCGATCCGTTAATTCGAATAATTTATGCATCATAATTAGTTTGTTTGCTGAAATTATTAGATTGTTCGGAAACTTTTTTTTTTTTTTTTGAAAATTTGTGGAAAGTTACAAATCAAAAACTAATCCGCATAACCAATATACGTTTAACATGCTACATCAGCTGTCAAATTATAAAGTATTTTAACGTCAAGTTGACTACATAGAACTTAAAAACAATAAATGTCTCTCTAGGGTAAAAAATAAATGGCTTTCTGGTCGACTATATAATCTATATATTTATACAAATAAAAATGAATGTTTGTTTGTATGTTTGTTTGTTTCTTTGTTTATAACTTATCGATGCTTTCACTGCATATGCAATCGCGATGAAATTTTGTAAAAAAAATACTGCGTATTCGGGAAGGTTTTTATATCATGAAAACTGTTGCACAACAAGATCTTATCCTTTTTAAGATTAACAAAAATCCAGTAGTAATCTGTCGTTTGTAAATTTTGTTACGCAAGCAATTCATAGAATAATTCTTGATGTATATACGAGAACATAGATTGATCCTTAATTACGAAGATCTTTTATTTTAATGATTTTAAATGATTTATATATTTCATATCTAAGGAAATAAATAAATCTGATTACAAATTAAATTCTTCTTTTTATTGTCTTATTTTAGAGTATAATGTGCTAGTAACAAATAAAAATATTTTTCCACACACGTTCAAAATCAAAGTCCGCAAAAAATTGTGTTGTAAAGTTCTCATTTCATACAGTGCTTTATGATTTTTATACCGTAAAAGCTCAAAAGCTCGGTATCCTGTTTAATAGATCTATAAAGATTTTATATCGGAAAAAAATCCACAAAATGCATTAAAAAATAATGGAACATCTAGATTTTATTATTATCGAGTAATAACAAATGTAAAAAGGTCAGACTTTTCATTTTGTGGTCGCTTGGGTATGTGGAGGTTGGAACGTATTCGCGTAAAATTAACTGGGTAATAAATAATCTAAAAATCGACACTAATTATTACGAGCAAATTAATGGATTGTTTGTGGACTTAATGTGTTTTAACGAAGCAACAATGATGCAATATTATCGATAATCATTGTATAAACTTTGCTACGAAATCGCAAAATATTACATTAGTGTTTTTTAATTACTTTCATATACAAGAGTTTTATTTAACTTATAATTTTAAATGAACATATCTTAGAACTAGCTGTAGTGAAGAAATCATTATTTTTTAATAAACCAAACCTTTTTCTATATAAATTCAATGTTTAATAATTTTATTACTGTCAATAAAATCTCGATACTAATAATTAATTTTATAAACTTTAAAAATAAGAAATCAAATTCGGAATGTACTGAGTAGAAATATGAGAGTTAGAGCTGACGTGGTATGAGGAGAGGAACATGGCAGCTGATAGATCTTTGTGGCTGTTGTTTGTGAGGACCATACACTCCAGTCTGAGAGTGGACGGTGATTATGATGCTAAATATTCATTTTTAAATATAATTTTAAATTACACATTATTTCCATTGATTATCTTACATTAATCGAAACGCGTTTTTTTAATGTATCATGAAAATAACTTCACCCAGTCCTCAACATAACTCCGTTATGTTGAGGACTGGGTGAAGGACTGTTACTAATTGTATAATTAATAAAATAGCTCATTAAATATATGCAATAAACACAAGAAATTAATGAGCTTTAAGTTTAAGCATATCATTAAGCCTCTTACTGTCTCAGAAGATTGAGTTTTGCTTACAAAGTTTATTTTAGTTAAATTTAACTAAGTATCTTTGACATAAATTATTATATCCCATTTGAGTAAAATTGTAAATAAATATTAAACTTTGAATTTTTTTTAAATAATACCCATACTCTTAAATTCATAATTTAAACACATAGAGACTATGTATTCATAATGGTTCATTTAAAATAAACTTATTATTTATTTTTATTTATCTTTTTTGATTAATTTAATCAATGAAAAATAAATGTGAAAAAATAATATGCGTAATGATGACGATAACTTTTTATTTTGTAATTATTGTATGTTTGGTGAAATTTTGTTTTGTGGAACAGCAGTTTTTTATTATTATGTGTTTTACTATGAAGCAGTACTAAGCAGCAACCATAGCATGTTGTTAACACCAGTTCAATCACTACCAAGTTAAACAACATAAACGCGAAGGGTTCTCAAAAGGTCTTAAGATTATAAATATTATAATAAGTATATACTCATACAACGCAGCTCACTGATTAGATTGAGCCGCTCCATAGGACTAAAAGGTCAAAGTAGTGTACATCTAAACATCCAGTCATCTAAAATAAACCTTAAAAATGAACACATAAATATACTTCCGAAATTGGAGTTGTCTTATTTAAGCCCCTGTGTTCCCTTAATGGAGGTCGTCAAGAACTATGCAAAGTATGCACTGAATGGAAATCCAAATGATATAATTACTTAAAAACAGATAAATCCAATGGTTATTTACAAAACTATGTGGTAAAATATTTTTTACCAACCGTATGCTCCATTTTTTGAGCGCACAAGGAAAAAATACTCGTCAGCTGGGGGCAGAAATGATAAATACATAGACTCAAAATTAATTACAAAAATTAAATTTAAAGTCTGCATCACTGCAGTTTACTCTCCAGGTGTTGATGATGTAGTGGCAATTTACTTAAAATTATTAAGACAAACACACGCAGGTTAATAAATATTAAGCTGTGGAAATATTTTAAAATTCGGTTATTCAGGTTAAAAGCTGTAAAGTTTTCAGCAATTTAAATGCGAGGAAAGCTTGGAAGTGAGGCAGAGAATCGAAATATTTTAATTATATCCACTCATTTGTCAAGCAATTGAGTTATGATTTCCTAAGCGAGCTTTCATGAAATCGCACGGTTCAAAAGTTTTCAGGCCTTTATCATTACACTTTATAAATCTTCTTGCACATTTCTCCGACAGGAATTTATTATTATTTTATACTGTCCCAAAGAAAAAGGTTTATTTGAAATTTCAGTCAGTTATTATTTTGTTTTAAAATTGATCACGCCTTTATTTTGGGGACAAGAAATGTATACGTTACAACATTTACTCAATCAAAACGAAATTTATTTATTTATGTACGTGTTAACATCCCTGTTATTCGTTATCAGAACGCGTGGTGGAGGGATAAGGAGCAGATGAGTAACACAAAGACTTTTTCAGAAGCACATTATATTTAAGATAAAGATTAACAACTTCGGTTATCGGCTCAGGCCACTGACAATGAACTATCTAACTCCATTGAGATCCAAGCCGAAGCGACTCGGGAGCACGCTGTAACACATTCAGCGCCCTACAATTGCCTGTCGGCCCTTTGACGAACCATTTCTCTTCACAATATGCAAAATGGCGATGCACCGCCTTTTATTATATTACAAATATTTTTATTTGTGTGTGTACGAAGAGCGAACAAAAATAAGAAATGAAAGATCATATATCGAGGTTTACGGCACCAGATGATATTAGTAAATTTATTTATGTTGTGTGTATGTAACAGAAGAGTTAGACAACTGAACTTTCCTTTAATGTTTTCATAACATCGAATGATAACCATGATACCAAGAAGCAGTTCAATGCAAAATAACAATAAAGAAGGGACTAATATTTATAAAAATTGTCGCAATAATTATAGGATAAATCTCCGTTACAAATAAAAAAGCGCGCTTTTTAGAAGGGATTAAAAAAAAATTACATTTTTTAAATACTTTGAAATACATACAAAAGGCAACAAAAAGTGGTTTAAATTAACTTTTAGTAAGTATAAAAAATAATTACATAAATAAATAAAAATGTAAATAAATTTAGGTTTGGTTGAGTTGGATTAATACTCCTATGTAGAACATCTTCAATAACGCAAAAAAAAAAAAAAATATATTCTTACCCAAAAAATATATATTTTCATCGGGAAAATACGACTCCATATAAAGCTTATTTAATTATTTCTGTTACTGTGACATATTTTTTCCCATTTGAATTCGTAATTCAAAACCAAATTAGCACAAAACTATCCCGGCTACACATGGTTCGCAATCAAAAATTGTAAATTTAAAACATAATTCAATAATAATTGATGAAATATTTGAATATCCGGGTATCAAACAAATTTATTTAAGTGATACAGTCAAACAAAGAATGTTTATTTTCACATTTTAATCAAATGTATAATTTTTAATGAACAAAGTATTTAAATCATGTTTTTTTTTACATTCTTGTACATCATATTTGATTTATTGTGTTTTGTACATAAGAAATACATATGAATTTTTTAATTTTTATTAGAATATTATTTTATTATTTCAATATTCTAATCTACTTTTATAGATCATTGACTATATTACAATATTATTATTACTTAAATATACATATACTATACATAAAATTATTTTTTCAACGCGTCAATCCAAGCACAAAAATAACGGCAGAAGCGGGATGCGAACCGCGGACCTTGGAAACCAACTATGCCCAGGTATTCATACCGCTCGGCGAACTGAGCCATTGCTATGCCTAGACCGACTCGCGCATTCAGTCTATAGTTTGGTTCGAGACCCGAGTGGTACTTACTAAAATAAATAGACTGTCGGAAAGTAATAATATTAAGCTTGTGAATAAATGAAGACTGATTGAATAATAATAAAAATATACATACTTTGAATATATACTATAGCGACATCTATCGTACGATGATAACAATGATATAAATACTAGTTTCAACGCGAGTCGGTCTAGGCATAGCAATGGCTCAGTTCGCCGATCGGTATGAATACCTGGGCATAGTTGGTTTCCAAGGTCCGCGGTTCGCATCCCGCTTCTGCCGTTATTTTTGTGCTTGGATTGACACGTTGAAAAAATAATTTTATGTATAGTATATGTATATTTAAGTAATAAGAAATACATAGTAAGTAAAGCTACTCTTTCTTCATAGTTAGTCAGTATTTTATTGAAGCTATGTAACAAGCTAATATATATTCAAGTTCTGGAGGATGTCAGGAACCATATATGTTCTCAAGTGGACCTTCAGGTGCAGATATGTCCTAGAATGAGAAATGCAATGGCTTACATAACTAAGTATACGAAATTTTTGATGTACATTTATTCCATATATAGAACGGATTTGCAAATATTCGTATAATATATTATATTAGGTGTTCATGAAAAAAAAAAGAAAAATTAAGTCTCCAAGTCTGCTTGTAATCTGAGAAAAATAATCCATATCAAAGTATATTTAAAAGTTTTATTTTTGAAGTGGATTTCAAATTAAATGCTAAAAATATACATCGTAATCGCATACGTTTCTTAAAAGAGTTAATATCAGAAATTAAATATTTAAATGTAATTCAGTTTAAATAAGAAGTTAATTTACTCTAGCGGTGGTCCGAGCAGCCGACGAATAACAGTTAAATATTTAACGAACGACACTATTTATTTTAGTTAACTTTCAATTCAATTTCATTCGGTTCATTTGCTCAAATAGTTTGGTTAACACGCACAAATGAACATTCCGCTTCAGCAGCCTGTAAATGTTTTATAAATAAATTGCACTCAATTTAAATAATAATATGCAATGGTTTAATTATGTTTCTATTAATATTCAGTTCAGTTATTCGTAGTCAATGCTTAATGAAATACAAGGGGTATGCATTGAAAGTGAGCTTTTTGTATTGAGACTCATAATTCGGCAGGTATACATCCGATCGGGCTGAAATAAATTTCACGTTCAAGTCGTTCGTAGTCAAGACTTAATGAAATATAATTTTGGCATATTTATTTAAATCTATTTGATGCATTGTATATCTAAAGTGGCTAAATCAATATTGCAAAAATATAATATTTTGGTTTTTTTTTATGTAAGCACATGCAGGAGAATACCAACAGATGGTGATAGTAACTCTGAAATCTCATCTGTGGCATTCTATGGCGCTTTCTATGCTGCATATGGCTAAGCGCTGCATTTGGACTGTTGATCCTCCAACGTCATAGACTACAGCCCGAGATTCACGCATCATCCTCAATTATTACAGGAATTAACTGTGAATGGGTGGTCTTCACGGGACGACTTTTTTCTACCACCAATTTTGATAAATAGGCTATGCATTTTAAGGGTGATAGATTAAATTCACACTAATCGGGGGTATTTTAGAGCTCAGAAAACGATTAAAAATCTCTCTGTTTTTTATCTCCGTCGGGGATCAAACCCACGATCTTTGGCTTGAAAAACAAACACTTTGACAATTGAGCTATACCTGCCGGTGAAATAATATTAAAATAAAGCAAAAAAAATAAGATACAAATTTGAAAAATATGTAAATTCACCGCTTAACTACGAGTATATATATTTTACCTTTAAAGGCAAAGAAGCGCTATTGGTATGACCATTTGGTGATAAAAGGCGCTTTATAAATACTTTTAAAAATATGTGTATATTTGTAAATACGTCAAAATGTAATAAATAATAATACTAAATAAAATAATCGGCAAATGAAACATTGGCCGACACCCTGTAAGACGGACTGAAGCTATCAAAAGATTGACAGGAGTATCCTTGATGCGGAGGTTCAAGAAAATGGAGACTCATGCGGGAGGCCACGTTCAATAGTAAAAGGCTAAGGGCTAATAATGAATACTAATAATATTTTTGTTTATGCGAGTATATAAGTATACAAAAATGCACTATTAACGGTTTTTTTTTCAGTCTCTAATAGTGCGGAGTAAATGTGGAAAAGACGTGTAGTAATTGTGTGCGAGTAAAGATATATTTTTTAATGAGCTAATTTTAGGTATTCACATTATATGATTTGTTTATAAAAGAATAAATATATCGATAATGTAATTAAACGTGTAAATAAATGTCAAAATAAAATTTTCCCTTGTAACATGATAAATTACACGATTTTGCAGTTAATGACAGTTTTTTGTTAGCAAACACATATTTTCAATATGTATTAAAGCATATAAATTGACGAAGTATTCATTGAGCTATAATCCTAAGTAATTAAGTCAGTAATGAAACAGTGCATAATGTGAGCTATGTGCAAATTTAGTTAATAATAATTCTATATTTT
Source organism: Glossosoma conforme (assembly GCA_022606575.1). Lineage (NCBI taxonomy): Eukaryota > Metazoa > Arthropoda > Insecta > Trichoptera > Glossosomatidae > Glossosoma > Glossosoma conforme. Next base: position 2,583,003 of record JAGTXR010000002.1, read on the forward strand.
ATGCTTGAAATATATTTCAAGGTGAATGCTAAAAATATAAATTCAAATTAATTTAATTAATAGTGATTTTTGAATTAATTTAAATGTTTCCAAGGTTGTTTTTCATTGGAACAAATTCGTTCAAACGTTTAATTAATAATATTCAAATCGGCCATAATTTATTGTTATAAGCGATTCACCTCTAGATGCGAAAATTTCTCAGTTCCAAATTATTATTCATGCATTCTTTCAGCCCCGGGAACCTGGGCTGAAGGCCTCGTGAATAGAAACAAAAGGTAATGGAATATTTGAGGTCACGTGACCCATTGTCAGGGTCCCATAAGCCCTCAAACTTTAAGAATCCAAATGCAATTATTTTTTATGCTTATCTGCTCATAATTCTTACTCACCAAGATTTAGTTTAGCTACCATGTTATCATCTCGTTCAAGGTCATAATCAAAATTGTCCGTCGTTATGGTTCTCGTATATGTTTGCTAATTGTCCTCCAGCAACGAAAGTCTAGAGATTTGAATTAAAGACAAATGCATTTGATATTGCCAATTTTAAATGCATGCCGTGTCCGCTCAATCACTTTCTATTTTCTTAAAAAATCAAATAATTGTTTTTATAGTATTATACGGAAAGATTTTTTCTCTAAGCTCAATTAAAAGCCGATTTATACACCAAAATGGAGTAACATAATGTAGTTTTTTAATTAAAAAAACTGTTTGTTATTGAAATTGAAACATTAAAGTGAGTACTTTCAGATTAATTTTTATCATAGGTCTTTTCAGGTTAAAAGCAAACAAACTGGTTGGTAAAAAAAGTTACTGAAAAACAAGTTTGCACGTTTCAGCGTGTCTTCAAGCATAAAGGGTCATTCTTATATAGGACAAGCAGTAACTTTAAGGAGTACTGAATATGTTCACCGGATGTATGGTCGAATTCTTTCGAGGGAAGCACCTAAACAAATAGTCACCCTTAGCACCAACCGAGGGTTGGAAGGGCGAGCCTCGTGCGGAACCCACCCCGAGGCTTGTGTAAATTACCATTGTTCTGAAGAGCTTTTAACGAAAACACAGCTGAAGAATTACTCCCTGAAACAATTTCAGCGATACGTGGAATGCGGCTTATTAAACACTGCCGGGAATGCGGCTGAGTAATTATTGTGTAAATGTGAGACTTGATAAAATAACATCTTGAATTTCTGGAACCCTTTACGATATTAAGACTTCCATGGAATGTTACTATTCATATTAATACTACAAAAATAAAACCAAGTCGATGCTTAAATTTTACTGAAAAACATCTTATATTATAAAAAATATTCATTTAAAGTTTAAATAATACGAGTAAATCATTGCCATTACTTATTAATAACTGTCGTTATCAGATATGTATATTCTTATTTATCTTGATAATATATGGAGATAGTTAGTAATTAAAGCGATGTATTATTGGAGAATTTTACTTTTTTTAAGTTTTCATCTTAAAACGCAATTTAAAAATTAATATTAATATGATAATATAAATAAAATAAAATTAATTAATATGCTTCAAAGTGAACACATTCATAACCAAAATATTTTTTAAAACTAGTTCTCGTTGGATCAGCAAAATTATATGCTGAATTAAGCACATAAATACTTCTAAATTGGTAAGTGTTAGAAACTTCAAAAAGTTTATCTTCAAGCTCTGAGGATTTTGTCCTGTATTTAGTCCAAAGCATATAAATATCTTAATAAAGCTTTGTGCACATGAATGATTTTCGGAATAGCTTCATTTCTTACTTCTTATAAAGTTTGCTTTAAACTGAATATATTAAAATTATTTTACAACTTGTGTGAAAATCACTACGAAAAATAGTTCTTGATTAATGTTTGTTTATATTCAAATACGCAAGACTGAATCTGAAACTTTGCTAAACACTTTACTAGATAAATTTGAGATTTTCACTTGGCGAGCTTTATTTTCTCCCGCGCAGATTTAACACAGTTACCCTCAACTTTCCTCTGCACCGCCCATCTTGATAACAAATAAAGAAGCCAAAGTTTGCAGAAACCTCGACTCGTACCAGCGAGAAAAAACCAGATGCTCAGTTGGATAATTCAAACTCCATATCTTTAATATACAACTTATACTTTCATTTAAACTTTATGGTGACTATTGAAAAAATACGATCTTGATAAGACGCGCGACATATTTTTTCAGAACTTAAGTGAAATTTCTACATTAGATGTGATTGAATTAACGTTGCGTAAATATTCAATTGTACTGTAAAAGAAAAAATACGGAGTTGTCTTAAAATTGAACATTTACTTTTATTAATCTGGATGGCATGTCTATAATTTTGTCTTTACGGAAAAAATTAAAACATTCTTTTACTAATACAACTTTAGTCTTAAGTCGGTATGCATAGCAAAAATATGTATATTTAATTTCAGCAATCATTTAAAAACTTAAAATGAATAAATCATAAGACTAATGCATTCTCTTAGGAATGGATGATGATTCTCTCAGGAAAATTTATTATCTTTTTGAATTCTATATACTTTTTAGAGACACTCCAGGAACCGATTTTATCATGGGACTCTTCGGTATCCTCGTTTCGAAGTATATCTTTTAGAGATACTCCGAACATGGATCTATGCGTGGCATGTTGGGTGATCTAGTGTTTTATGAGTAAGACATGATATTAGATTCCACGTCTCTGCAGCAGTTCTTAATTACAGCAAAAAATAATTCATTTTTGCACTCTCTGAGGGCTTCAAAAGTCATTTGTTTATATGTCACTAGTTACTAGTTGCATATATACATACATAAGCAATAATACTCTTATCTCACTTATAAAACGCACATGGAATTTTCTAGTAATGTTGCAGAGTAACTTATTCTAATTGTTATCAGGCCATATTGCGGCCATGGGAGAAGCATTTAAGTTTTTTTTAATTTTTAAAAACAACACGAGACGAGATGCGTTAAAGTCACAAAAAACACTAATGATAATTATTTTTAATAGCGCTTCGTCCTTGATTACGAGCCCGGGAACAATAAAAACCGCAATTTATGACGGGTTGAAAGGACCCCGAATAAAGATATCATCCGAACGGGCAAGGGTTATAAAAAGCTTTTGTGTACCGCCCCGAATTTCACAAGATATTAATTAGTATGGTGTTTAACTTTCGAAAGGAAAGCTCTTCAAGGTGACTTTGGACTAGCGAAATTCACGAAATTATTACACGGTGAGTTGTAGTTCCCATTCCACGACACAACAACATGAAATTTAATTAAATTTATGCCCTTTTGTTTCCAAAGTCTCAATAGCATTTAACAGCGCAAAATTTCAAAGTTTATTTATAACAGCCTGACGTCTAGGTGGCAATGCGGCAAACCGAAAATAAAACATTTCAACTTCACGAACGGTCATCATAAGCGTAGCACTTTTAAATTGAGGAGCTTTTTCAATTCAAGTTTTTTTAGAGGAAGAATTGCTTCCCTTCTTTTAAAAGCAATCAAGGTTCTCTCTATATACCATAACATAGCTTCTTAAATAAAACATATGATTAACACATGTCAGCATTATTTTTATATATCTTCCATATCTGTTCCATATATGGTACTAATGATTACTAAAAAATACCGTCGTGCAATTTTACTGCCACAATCAATACTTTGTTCTTCTGCACTTTTCGTGTGTTGATGTTGTTTCCGTTGCAGATTATAGATCATATGTGGAGAAGCGCAACTCTATATTGCCCCATAATAGCCCCTGGAAATGAAGGGTGGAATAACATGGAGGTCCCTTAACAGACTTCGGACCGGAGTATGCAAGACGAGGACACAAATGAGGGCCTGGCAGTTTCGGACCGACTGAATCACACCTTCCAGTGTATATGGTGGCTGCACCCAATGCAAAAATACGCCATCGACGTCGCCCACTTCTGGGCAGACAGGATCTGACCCTGTTGTTTCCGACACGATTATATATATAATACTTTGTTAAAACATATCCAGAGGTCCTCATAAAAATATACTCGTAGATGATTCACAATGACCTCCAAGGCAAGAACTCGTAGAATTGATGATATAGAAACCATAGTATCTGAGGTATATTTGGGCATTTGATGTTTAATTTTTTAAACATATTTATAAAAAAAATCTGTAAGCAAGAGGCGGTTAACCATCTTAGTTTTGTTCCGCAAACAGTGTTTGTAATTATATCAATGATAGAATGAGAAAACCACTTAAAATGTGCTACTGTCGTTAATCAACAAATCGAACAGTTAACATTTTATGAAAGGTTCAACCCAATTAATTAAGAATTGAAAAACTTTACAACAGTATCTGGTTTATTTAAATGTAATTTTACGCTTGTTGGAGAAACAATAACCTTTAAACTATCTGAATACTTATATACAGTAACCATCATTCGTACGTTTCCATTACTTTGGAGATATGAAAAAGCACGAGGCTCTGGGTTATAGAAATATTTGCAGACATATTTCGTTTGAATAATTGAAAACAAAAACAGTTGAAATTTTAGCGCTTCAGTATTTTAAGATAATTCGATATAAATCTCAAGGACATAACATTTCACGAGATGTATAATTTAAGGAAATTTCAATCGTATTTTGATAATTGTATTTTCTATCAAATATTTGTTTTGCGAACATTTTGCCGAAAACGATTTTATTTCTGGAAGAATAATCAATTCGTATTATTTGTGAATCTGGTTAAATAAATGCTAAAATGAGAAAGCATTTTAAATTTACTTATTGAGCAATTATTCATCGAAGACATTTTCGAAAGCTCAACATTAAATAACCATTTAAATAAATAACAATTACGAGTACTATAATATATCTAAAATATTTATTGTATTGTTTTCCACAATAGAGGAAAATCATTTGGGAACATATATAGTTCCCAAATTTCCTCAAATCAGAAGCACGGAGACTTGAAAGACGGCTGCTCTAGCATAGGGACATGTTTTTGGACAATTTGTTAATCGAATATTTTAGAGAACGGATAATTATTCCGACGAGACCTGTACCATTTTGTTCTTAGGATCAGCTCAATTCGACCAGCAACACGCGGTTAGCAACATGTGTAATTAATCCAAGCTTGACTTCCGTGATCTAACTAGAACCGCACTAAAATTGTGCCATTATTTTTAACGGATGACCTTAAAAATATAACATCTTAAATTCTGTAGCAATATGTTTGAGAGTTATAAAGTGAATGAGATATTACAGTTAAAGTTACATATACAAATATGTTGTTAATTCCTTTACGTTAATTTCATCTGGTAAGCTAGTTAGTTTAATTATATTATAATAATCTAAGTATGGCGCATGATCTCTTATTACAGAAACGGCGTGAGGGTTTAATAAAATTGGACAAAACGTGGATTAAACGCGAGAGATGAAATGTCTATTAGATTACATCTGGATTATTGTATTACAGAATCCCATTAAAGATAAGAAAGCTTCGCCAGTATGAAATTTTGCTGAAAATTTGCAAAGATGTTGTTAAAGATAATTGAACAGAATTTCACCCGAGAGAACAATATAAAATTAATTTTTCCTTTAATTATTTCAGCAATAGTCTCATATTAAAAATAAGAACAAAGTTATTGCATTAAACATGTACTTTAGACTATATTTCACTTTACAACGAGTATAACGGTAAATAAAAAACTATTTATTATATATAGTACCAATATATAAAATGCAATTACAATAAATCATGCGTTTTACGTGCTAATCTTCTTTATTTCAACAATTATTTATGTATTCAAATTTTATTTATTTTTACTTACCACTTCGTTATACCAATTTACTACTGAGCTGAAAAATTTTTAAATCTTTATTTCGAATGTTTTCGAGAATTCCCAGAAATTTAGATATTTAGGCCAAAATGATGGCTTTTTGAAATTTATATAGAGTTTTTATAAAAGTCAAGTATATAATTTTGACGCGCTTATAAAATTAATGGTTAATTACTTACTACGTCTAAAAAGTGTTTCTATTAGAGAAAATATGAATGATATTTTCGCACCATTTTTTTAAAATTGTTCATTTACTTTTTTTATAATACGTCACATATGGGCTACAAATACAATAATAAAAAAAAACACTCTGTATTTGATTTCTGATTTAATTTAATATAAAATATTTAGAGAAAAACATTATTACTGGCGGATATGGTTTTGTGGTAGAGCATTTTTTTACCATACCAAAGGTCGTGGGTTAGGTCCTTGGGGGATATCAAAATAAAAATGTTTGTTAATCAATTTATTACCTCTTTAAACACCGCCAATAAGTGTGAATTAAATCCTACACCCGTGAAATTCCAGTCATAGCTTTTTAATTAAATTTACGGTTTAAAATGAATGACAAGTAAATTTCAGGTAGTCTATAAAGTTGGTGGATCATCATTCCATATGCAGAGTTTATCTATATAAAAGATGTTTTGCGTCATCATCAAGTCCCATATAAGATTTTTCCACCTTTATATACCGGTATTTTAATCAATGTGTTAACGTCTAAAATGATTGTTGATTACTTAAGTTTGGTTCTTTTATTATAAAAGCAGCATAAGTACTCGCACCAAACTACGGAATTCGTAGTTAATTGCATCATAATCGAGTTGAAGTCATTCAAGTCGAATATCAAGTGGCAGTCGGAAGGTTTAATTTTCGTCCGCGCAAATTAAGCGCGAAACCTACAAGTAATTAATGGCGCCGCGACTGAGATGAGCTATAACAAATTAATGGCAATAAACATCGCTAAAGAAGCTCGCATTGCAACAAAGAGACTCGGCGAGGCAAAGTTCGCGCGTATGGTCGTAAAGCAGGAGACAGTGAGCGAGAGCTTTCGAAACGGTGGTGCGTGATGCTTTATGAAAGCTTCGACTATAATGTAAAGTATTATGTTAAACAGTTTTTCATAGATAATATTGGTCTTCATCTTTTTCATCTGCTTTCTCTGCCTCGCCATCTTTTATGTAGTTTTTCTGGTGGTTAGATGCCCAGTGGTGTCTCGTCAGCTACGATGAATCACCACTCTTTTAGCGGAATCTCCTCATTACCGCCTTATTTACCTTTTCATATCCGCTTTTATGGTAAGCAAATTGTGATTGTGTCAAACAAAAAAATATATCTTACGACGTATGTAGTTCAAATCTCTGCATCTACTGTTATAGTTCTTCGATTGATTGATTGAATAAATGCCATATAATTCGTGTTTTTAATTTTTGCATGAATCGGCTTACAAAGCATGAGCAAAATTATTTTATTTTAATTTAAGAAATTAATTTTTACTTTGCTTAATGTAAGAATGATAATATGAAAGAATTTGTCAATGAGTAATAAGTCAATTTATAATTACGCTTTTTTTCATATAATATTAAGATTAAATGAGAAAGAAAGTGTAATGCATTTTACATTTAACAGTTTGTTTTACTTATAACATGAAGTCTAAAGATATGTTTAGGGATATAAAAAATATTTGTTCACTGTAAAAAATGATTATGAACATCATTTTTATGAAGCTTTATGGTAAAATATGATCAGTATAATCATGAAGAGCTGAAAACGTATTGAAGGTTCACTGAAACACTTGCAAAGCTTTCGAATAGACGCTGCTTGACGGGTCGCTATCGGGGCATTTATACGCCATAATTTGTACGTCGGCACGACGGCTTCGCTCGCGCAGTCGTCACCATAAAACGATAAGAAGCCTTCAAGGCTCGTCGGAGTGTTTTAGAGCTTTGTTCGGCTGTTACTTGTCGTCTTACCGAGGAATTAGTCTATCTGGATTTAAGCGCCGGAATCTACAGATACAAATACACATGTACAGGGCTTTGTTTTATTTGTGTGGTCATAAGAGTTTTTAAAATAAGACTGTGTGAATGCAATAGTACTGAGAAAAACAATATTTCTACAAATAAAGTTATCCCTCAATAAAAAAAAATCATGTTTGGCTATCTGGAATATGACGTTTGGTTTTTTTTTGGCAGAGATTTATGGCGACAGTTTGAGACGGGGAACGAATATGTATTTGTGCTTATGATTTATAAACATATGACTATATATCTCTTAACAAATCAGTGTCGGTTAACTTATTATTAGTCTCGCATTAATTCAAATTTTAGTATCGATTTGTGATAGTACAACTGACTGATAGTGGAGTACGATTTCCTTCAGATTGTGGCCTGGCAATAGCATCTAGTAAAACTTAACAAGATGCGTGGATCTAGCAGCAATCAAATATACATGATAAATGTCCTAGAAATTCGCAACAAAATAGGAGGGCAAATAGCACAAGGAGTCATACAAACTATTATAAGTGTCTGATGCGTCTTACATAAAGGACTAGCTCTTAGCTCCGGTTTCATCCCGTAATTCCCGATTCAGTACTGTCGTTTTCTTAATTGCTGAAGTTATTTAGAAACAAACGTCGTAACACAAGACGCTTTGAATATCGTAACGAAGTAACGTACTCGTAGAAACAGTGTTTAAAAATTGTTGTATATATTTACCACTTGTTAATAGAAGTTCGAAGCATTTCTTTAGTGCGTTTATTCTAGCTTTTAAAGTCTTTGGTTTTAATTAATTTTGATTAAAATATGTTTATAAATCAAAAAATATTTAACTTTATTGATCAATAAAAATTTTGGACACAATACAAAATAACATCCCCTATCTTTAAAAAGAACGACAAGTCATGGGTACATCATGTGGCCGCGTGGAGGAAGGATGCAGGAACAGATTAACAACACAAAAAACTTATTTTTGAAGCACAATTCACATTTATTTTTAATAAAGCCTTGATTTCCTTGCCTTACCAGTATGGCGTTTCGCCGGCCAGACGAGAGTTAACTGACAACTGCCGGTAGACTGTGACATGCAGCGCCGCCAAGACAATCACGGCAAAAAAGCAAATTAAAGATGATAGTTGCACGAACATGAAACTGTCATAACAAATAAAATGGCTAATGCAAACGCCGTGTAATTTATATGTAATTAAAACTAACAATACTAGATGTGCATGTCAGGTGACCGAACAAAAATAAGAGACAAAAGATCGTTTTTCAAGGCTTTACGGCATCAGCCTAAAAGAGCTATATCATAAATTATAAATATTTATAAATATTTATTTATTTATTTACCTTGTTTTCACATGGATCACGTAACAAAAGTTCTCTATTAGGAGACTGCAGTTTCGACTAACTCGTAGTCTTTCTCAATCCTTCTCTAGTTAAGAGATAACTGAGCTGCGTTGTACTTATAATAACACATTTTTTGTAGGGGTGGGGGTGGTGGGGGGTGTCAATCAGGAAAGGAGAGGGAGATAGGTATGTTGCAAGGATGAAGGAAGAGATAAATACATAAAAGTGGTTTAGGTATAATTTTTTATTATTAATATTATTCTTATATGTCGTATTTATAATTTTTATACTTATTTATTTATTTAACGGAAACAATTTTAAAATTGGTGAATTAATTAAGGTATTTAGTTGGTTATTAATTATATCTTCTTTCTTATTAATGGCTTTATAAATTTCTAAGTATTCTAAATTATTTAATTTAACGGTTTTATTTTCTACATGTAATATGTTTAATACTTTTCTAAGTTATACGAATGATTATTAGGTGGTTTGCGAATTCAGAAAATTTTAAAATTGTTTCCGTTAAATAAATAAATAAGTATAAAAATTATATATACGACATATAAGAATAATATAAATAATAATTAAAAAAAAAAAATTTTACCTAAACCACTTTATGTATTTATCTCTTCCTTCATCCCAACACTACCTATCTCCTTCCTGATAGACACACCCCACCTCCCCACAAAATGTGTTACACCACTTATACAGCTCAGTTATCTCTTAACTAGAGAAGGATTGAGAAAGACTACGAGTTAGTCGAAACTGCAGTCTCCTAATAGACAAATAAATAAATATTTATAATTTATTATGGATCTCAAAGTGAATGCTCAAAACATTGAAAATATAAATATGTATATTTAAGTAATGATAATATTGTAATATAGTCAATGATCTATAAAAGTAGATTAGAATATTGAAATAATAAAATAATATTCTAATAAAAATTAAAAAATTAATTAAATATTTATTTATTTATTTTTAAGAGACTGCAGTTCTCTAGTTAAGAGATAACTGAGCTGCGTTGTATTATGGATCTCAAAGTGAATGCTCAAAACATTGAAAATAGAGCTATATCAAGCTGATATCAGAGTATATGTGAGTATATATCCGTAGCAAATACTATATGTTTTACACAGCGTGGTCGTAATAAAAAATTAACAACGCTTTGAATCCTACTATCCATTGTTTTTTCTCTCTGATTAATTAATTTTACAATATCAAATACTAGGGTATTTACTACACATTTGTGAATGTAATTAAAAATAATTTTTCAGTTTTTCATATAAATTACAAAAAAAAAACTAATTAAAATCATGAGATGTATGAGTCTGAGATTTTGAACCACGTTTATGTTTATCAAAAATAATAACATAACATAGTTAAACATAAAACATAGTTTTTGTAATAATTTTTGGTGTACATAAAATACATAAATGAATATCAAAATGAAATGTTTCGAGATATACCGACCCCAACTCATACTTCACCAAATTAAATACAATCAACGTTTCCGTATCGCTTATATTTCTTTTACAAAAGGCAAATACTGTAAGTGCGTCATCAGTGAATTAACACACAGTATAAGTATTTATACAAAGTGAAACTATAAAATATTATATGAACGTAAAGGCCGATAACCTGAGAGAAAATCTCCTCGCTATGAGACCAAAATAAATTAAATAAACTGTCACATCTAAGAAACTCCAACTGAGAAAATAAAGACAATTACTCAAGTAAACAAAGTTACGAAGTGAAAAATAGAAAACAATTTAAATTTGTATTTTTCTTATTATAGTATTATTATTATACGATTATATTTCGATAGGAGTTTTCCAAATAAATATTTAGACATACGAAAAAAAAAATTTGAACCTGTTATTAATATTGATGGCTTATAAGCTTAACAAGTGAGACAAACGCTGGAGTCTTTGAGTTTGTTACATAGGGATCTTTTTTGAAGATCTTTAATCAATTTACATACAATGACTAAATATTAAAATATATAACCAGTAAAGTGAGACAAAGTATAACTTGCATCTAAGTTTTCCTACTCGAGTTAAATATATAACAAATATATACTAGTATTTAGTAATATATACATTCATCTAACTTTCAATATTATAGCTGTAATAGAATATGTGGAAAATCATGGTGTGGTACAAAATAAAACCAACAATTAAAATATACAATTAAACACATTAACGATAGTATTAATCAAATACGATTTATGTTCCCCTCAGTAAAAATACAAATAGATACACGTTGTCTTAGAAAACTGTAAGTACATGCAATGAATAATATATTATTGGTAGCCAGCAATTTGCTCACGATGCTAGTGACAGTGCTTATCCTTATAAATAATATACAACTTCCATTCAGTCATTATTTGAGTATATGTTTATAAGTATTGTACGCGGCTTAATATTATAGTTTTAATTATTCGAATACACATTGCAATATTTCCTTTATATATATCAGAACAACGCACACGTTTCATTTGTAATTCAATATATTGAATGAGTTTTGTGGAGCAATTGTATTACTCGTATATATAATTGTTAAGTAATTATATGCAATATCTTCTTTCTTCGTAGTATCAATCCGGTGGATTGGTTTGCAGCAACAGAATCTTGCATCTCAATCTCCATTCCTCTCGGTCCTCCGCAACCCTTTTCAGCTCAGCATAAGCGCTACAGTTCATTTCCTCGAATACTTGCTGCAAATACTCCCGTCTAGGGCGCCGTTCTGCAGTAATGTTCGAACATTCCAGGTGGCATATCTTGTTGGCTGAAGGTTTTCTTATTTGTCTTGGTTGTTTTGTCTCGAGCAGTCCCCACCCGGAGATCCGATTGGGGGACTATTTTATCTCAGGAAAACTTTACTTGAGATGCAATCATTTTTTTGCTGATACGTGGGATGTCTTTAAGACCTTTAATGTGGTATTTTCCCCTTTATTTCCACATCCTAATGCCGTTGACCATAAAGGTTCATCCGCCTTAGGAGGGCATTTACTACCTCAGGACAATAGAGTGCCCTAACCAGCTTGACCTGATGAGGTTAGCTGGGTGTTAGCTTATTCCGGCCAACATTCGGTCCGAAAATCTGATCTTTCAAATTATCATCAACCACAACGCAAATTGTTTTTCTGCGTAAAATTTCGTACAAGAAAAATGATTCATATGAGTTGCCATGGAGATATACATAAAATAAAAAATGGCCGACATCGGCACGTCACGAGATCTTCCGCCAAAGATGTTGCGCGTCGATGCTGTTTAACGAGCGATCGCTAAAGATGCATATAAACCATAATATCATACTAGTACTAATAACCAATGTTGCGTTAAACTTCAAATAAATACGTTTTAAATGGTTAATTTACCCAATGCACCGTGCACATAGAAGTATCTCCCTAAAAGCTGCAGTTAACAGATACAAACGTGTATCATTCACTTTGGAACGTTTCGTCTCATTAGCCGAGCAAGTGAATGCAACCGTTCTAATTACAATTAATAACACTCGATAAATTTTCATTGATTTTCAGGAAAGCACCGCCGAGTTTTGGGACTCAAAGCTGAAAGCAGAAAGCCACCCTATTCTGTTCGCACTCACACCGACACATTTACAGGATGCGCTTCATAATTGTGCGGCTGTGTTGGCATGGCAACTGAACTGTTTGGAGGAGACTGTAGAACAAGGGCGTAACATTGAATGAGCAGCTTAATATTCACACTCTAACGTTTCATTTAAATATAAACACATGCCAAATAACAATAATGACTATGTGGTTTAAAATAAATTAAAGCAATGCCCACAAAGTACTTGCCAGAGCTGCGGGAAACGAAACTGATTTGAGCATTGACGAAATCATGGAAATTGACAAAATATGTGACAATATATGCAAAGAATTAATTTCGTACCACCATATACCTCAGCTAGAGAAAGAGAGATTAAATTTCAATGTTACTCTTAATATAATGATGAATTTAAACAGGTTCTTGGTTTTTAACTCTTTTTCAGAAACACATATTTTAGTCGCCATGAGCTTTGTAAAGATTTGTTATCATAATATTACAACGGAATTTTTAATTTTATTGAATTCATTACATAATATATGCCACTTTATAATTTAACCATTATTAAAGATGGTCTTCAGGGATTGCGAAATATGAAATCATCTAAAATAAACGTGAATTAAAACTGAATATTTTTTGTTGTTATTTGTTATTTTTTAAATAAAATTAATTAATTTTTTTAATGTAAGTCAAAAATCATTTGTGACAACTTTTATTTAAATTCACTTTAAAATATGTTTTAAAATGTATATTAAAAGTACAAAAATATATGAATTATATTACCAAAAATTCACGCTGTTACTGTGTTAAATATCATTTTAGACGAAAGTGCTCATAACATAAAAAACAAATCTTAACTAGAGCGATTCTAATTTTAATTTAACAAACCAAAAAAAAAACATTTTTAATATCAATAGACTAGATTAATTAACTACAAAATTGCATTTTAATTGAATATATGCCAAATTTCAGCTCAAGCAACGGAAACTGCTTTAAATTACCTTGTATTATTTATATGTCAGCCACAATGCTACTCATGAAGCAATACATAAACGTATGATGAGATAAATTTACAAAAAAATATTTATAAATTTTATAAGATTATTCGTTTTGTTTGATTTTTTCTCTGCGCCGCTGTATAAGGGGTCTGAAACTGAAACTTCAGGGGGAAAGGGAGGCTGGGATAAGAGTCTGAGGAAATCGCCCGAAAGACTTCTTGAATGACTTCTCTTTGTCTGTCTGGCCGAGCTGCGCTTTTTTCTATTGAAGAGACACTCTGGGGAACATCATGGAATAAAAGGAGCTTTAAAATCAATGGCTTTGATCTAGGCTGCAGAAGATAAAATATTTTACTGTAAGTCACTCATAATTTATGTTATTTTATTCCTGAGAGATTTCACCGACATTTGCATCAAAAAGATTTCAATTTTCTTACATTAAATGATGAGATTTTATATTATTTTTTGTAAGGTATCATAAAACCAATGTTGAAAGGTAAAAAAATATTCAATACATAAATATTGTTAAACGGTAATAAAAAATCTGTATTTATGATGCTCGCTACATGTATTATATGTATATGGCTTAGCTGTTTGTGGAGTGTAGATACAAAAACGGAAATCTTTCACATTCGTTTATTTGACTTAATGTAGCAGGCATTTATGACACAATTATCAGTTGTATACAATAGGTATTTATAAATATTTGTGACTGAAATATTCTTCTACATTCTATATCCGTTCAGTACCTGAAACAAATTGTCGTCTCGAATTTTCACCATTTGTGATAGTAAAGAACAAAATTATGATACTCGGATGATTAAGTCGTATTATTTTTAGGGATGTAACCTGTGACCTTTCACAACACAGATAAACGCTTTGCCTCTTGATTACATTATAGTCATTATATTGTTATTTATTGCCAGTAAGAAGATAAAACTGAAATAAAATAAACTGTTTTTTATTTGTACAAATGATATAAATAAATAAAAAAAATTAAATAAATTATTTTGACGTAATGAAGAAACTCATGTTTTGAAAAAACCATTGAAAACATAATTTTTGTTTTAAAATTTCTAAATTTGATGCTTGAAATTTTCACGTCTTCCTGTCAGGTCGGCCCATTTGAGATATCTATTTTCCTTATTTTCCGTACGTTTGACTTGAAAAATGCCGTCCTTAGAGGGCTGAAAGGAAAAGTGATCGCAATTTTCCTTTTGTCATCATTCAATGTCTATGAATAATTTTGTCGAAGGACATTGTCAAATTACAAGTTCAAGCGACCCTGTCACTTACACTTAGTATGAAAATATTTGCGACACCTTTTTATCGCTTCTTATTCAATATTTAGTATTTATTTTTGCTAATATCTTAATATGTAATCAAACATTTTTATATCAAAACCATATAATGCTGTGCTACATTAACAAACTAAGTTTCTAAGAAATTAACAGAAAAAAACCAGACGATTTTTATAAGGGCAATTTTCATCATATAATTACGTAATAACTTATACTCCACATAACGATTTATTTTATTAATTTTCATTCAAATTTGCATGAATGTGGTATTTTTTTTTGTTTTTGGACAAGTAATCTCTAAATTGAAGTAAACAAAAAATTGTTTGCATTTAATTTATTTTTTTACCAATTTTATTGTCAGATAGTTACATTAGTTATTGAATTGCTGATTTTTAATTTTATTATAAAAAAGAAAAAAAAAATATTTGTCAAAATCTTCATTTATTCACAAGCTTAATATTATTACTTTCCGACAGTATATTTATTTTAGTAAGTACCACTCGGGTCTCGAACCAAACTATAGACTGAATGGATGAGAAACGACTACTTATAGTTCCGACTCGGACTTTATAACCAATCATTTACTAATTGAATAATAATAAAAATATACATACTTTGAATATTTACTATAGCGACATCTATCGTACGATGATAACAATGATATAAATACTAGTTTCAACGCGAGTCGGTCTAGGCATAGCAATGGCGCAGTTCGCCGAGCGGTATGAATACCTGGGCATAGTTGGTTTCCAAGGTCCGCGGTTCGCATCCCGCTTCTGCCGTTATTTTTGTGCTTGGATTGACGCGTTGAAAAAAGAATTTTATGTATAGTATATGTATATTTAAGTAATAATATATATATATCATTTATTTCTCATTTTTGTACAATTACGTCAGATCTGATTTTTATAATTTTGAAGAACCGTCTTTACCTTTTTATTCATTATTTTCATGTCACTGATCGCTTTTATTTCCGGAGGAAGATTGTTGAAATTCACTATTCCGTTGTATTTGTAACCATTCTTTGCATGTTGTGTGCTAAATTTTGGTATTAGTAGATTATGTATATACCTAGCAGAGTGATGAGTGTTCCAGTTTTCAATTCTCCTTTCTTTTATTGTCTGTAGAACAGTGTATTTTTGGTATAATGAATCTACCGTTGGCACTTTAAATTCATTGAATAGGCTTTCTGTTGGGTAAGTAGGAGGTTTTTTAATATGACTTTGATGATAAGTTTTTGTACAGTTCTAATGGGGTTGGTGATATGTAGGTATGTTCCTCCCCAGCCAACAATGCCATATTGCAGTTGAGATTGGACAATGGAGTAGTAAACCATTTTTAAATCTGCTCTAGATAGGATGTTTCTAAGTCTAATGAATATGTAGATGCATTTGCGTATACGTTTCACTAGTTCGGCTGTGTGCATGTTCCATTTTAAGTTACTGTCAATTAATATACCCGGGTATTTTATTTTATCTGTGGATTTGATCATTGAGCAGGTTTTATCGCAGCTAGTATTATTACATCCAGGGCAATGTATAAATAATTTAGTGATAGGTGTTTTTATTTTATTTTTGTTTATGGAGAATGGGATTAGATATGTCTTTTCTGCATTTAATGTAAGTAGATTAACGTCAAACCACCTTTTGAGACAGTTAATATCATCGTTTGCTAATTTTATTGCTTCCTTCCAGTTATTACTCTCAATTATTATTGCTGTGTCGTCAGCATATGATTTTATTTTACCGTTTATATTCAGTTTGAATATATCATTAACATAGGTAATTTTAAGTAGTAATTTTTAAATCTTACTAGTTTTATATATTTTAAAAACAATTTGGTTAGTCATAGTATAAAGCCGAATGCTAAAAAGGTAGTGATATCATTAAGCCAGCGATCGGGGAACTTTTTTAACCATTACCCCAAAATATTGTTGCGTAAATCGATATTACCCCAAAATATTTTTGCGTAAGTCGATATTACCCCAAAATACTTTTGTGTTAGTCGATATTACCCCTTCCCCCATTTTGAAAAGAAGACAATCAATGTATATTTAAATAAACATTATTTTTTTAATTAATTTACACGGAAAATAATAAAAAAGTTACATGAATATAGTAAGTTTAATGAAATAGTTAACAAGAAAAAATTTCTTATTACCCCAAAAAGCACATTTTTACCCCATTCGGGGTAATTTACCCCGGTTCCCCGATCGCTGCATTAAGCGATATGCATAATTCTCTAAACGATCCACAAATGGCTTACATCTATCTATTTGATGTTTCTGTCACCCTGTTGGCTGGTTCTTGAGTACCCTACAAACATCTTTCATGCCCATCCTATCTTACGCAAGCAAACTCAAACTAATTAAATATCGCGATAGAAATCGATCAGAAGCTTATTAGCATGACTATGATGAATAATAATGTAACTAGCTTTACAGATGCTACAATTACACAAAGAAGAGTCTTTGGACGTTCGAAATTCTCTTAAGAATAACATACTAATTTTTCCTTTAGTATTATCACTATCTGGTAAGAATTTTAACACGATATTATCATATATTTAGTTTTTTCCAGCGACTACAATATTATTCATATATGTTAGATAACTTCCATCTGTAAGGGCAAAAAACTAAAGTATCTACCTCCTACACGTAGTGTAGAGAAGGTCTTTTGACAAATGTGCCCTGCATATTGCATTTTTTACATATTTTTATTTAGCTTACTCGGTCCATTTGACGTAATGTGGCAACGTACGATGAGAGAGTATCGTTAAATTTAAAAAATTCAACGATTTTTCCAGTATTTCCTTGAGCTGAAATTTAGCATTCAATTCATAATATTATATCAGTAAAATTATCACGACTCAACAGTGATAAAACATTGGCTTTTTCAGGAGGCAATTCAAAAAGTGAGTGTCTGGGAACTCCACGTGTCGTTGGTTGTGGTGAGCTATACCTTACATCTAAATTGTCTAGAACTCGCGCATATTATCTGATCGCCTTCAATTGACGATTGATAAACGTCTTGTAAGCAGCGGTGGTTTTTCTTCATACCTCTAAGCTTTCGTCTTAGAAGAGTTACTAACTACATACAAAATACATGATTCTAGGGCATAAGCTAGATGAAATACCTCTATATTAGTAGGCATATGTAAACGTTAGCCTACGTCATTTTCTGGTATTACTATAGTTGATATATCCCACAGTAAGAACTAGTTAACATTTCATAATTGCTGGTTAATTGAATTTAACCCCCAACGCGCGGGCGTCGGTACGTTGACAAATAATAATATGGAGATGTGCCGTAGGGGGAAAACGAGGAAAGGGAGAAGGTGTGCAGAAAAGGAAATTTGAGAATTTGTTAGACTGGGGGGGAGTCGTCTTTAATTTAACCTTTAGAGTGCGGTGTGGAGGTTAACAGGGACAAATGTGTTTTATTCTACATTGTCAAGTGTAGAAGAAATTCTTTTGAAGTGTTTATTATATTTTGTAAAATAAATTTGTTAAAGCAATTGTGACTTCAAAGTATAAATATATATATTCATTGAAAAATAAAAACAAATTTAGTGTGAAATATGTTTACATCTTACAAGCTATTGACCCTAAGATATAGAATATTCAAGCTGATGGCAAAGTTTTGAATTTAAACTAAGTCATGGCAAAAGGTTTTAAAAAGTCTACTGAAGTCTCATATGTTGCTTATGTGATGGCAAAGAGCTTCATCGTGGAATATTATATGGTAGAGAATAAATAATATTTGTCATTATAGAAAACAATGCGCAATTTTTTCTTGGGAAACTATCAATAAAACAGTTATTTGTTTTCTCCGAAAACGTTACATTGTGTATTTTATTACATCAAAAACTAAAAGAAAGAGAAATTTCTGTCTTTCTCTCTCTCTCTTTCAAAACATCTCTCGTTCCGTGGTAAATTGGCAAGAGTATTACTAGAGAGTGACATGTCATGATAAGTTGTGCTTACAAGTATGGGGAAGGATGTAAGCCTTCATAACTTTATATCCAAGTGATCAACATTAAGCCCGAGGTGCTTTCGGGCAAAATATTTGTTCGGAAAGTAATTTCGTTTTTTACGCAAAAATTAACAAACATTTTTGTACCTACGTGTTTTTAATGAATGAGATCAATTTCTCAGTGACATCACAAGTTGTAATTTACCAGCTTGCACCAATTAATATCTTTTTTGTGTCGGTGTTCATTAGCTAAAACTATCTTTCAATTGATGTGAAAATGCACACAAATGCAAAATTATATACTAAATATGAGTTATTCAAAAATTAATTTCGTTAAAAAAATTTAAAAATAGATTCGTAACCTAACTAAAGACGTTTCAAATGATCGTGAATAATCAATTTCGATGATTCCATTCTCTGATGATTTTTTTATTTCTCCATGTTGGCATCGATTATAATCTCTTTGTTATGTCTTCACCATCTTCAACATAAATATTGCCGGATCGAAATATACAAACCAGTTAAGACAATTTTGTCTTGTCAATATAAGAAACCTTATTCACTTGTACATACAAATCGGATTTTTTCTTCCCGACTTAACATTTTACCATTTTTATAGAAAACAAGGTAAGATATAACAAAAATATTGCATTTTACATATTAAGCTTGATAAGAATGCCTACTAAATATTAATGTTTACTAAAATCGCAACACTTTTATAAGCACGCCTTATTATCATTAGCTGTTAACATGTATAACGATGTAGCTTAAGTCAGATAATGGTTGTATAAAATGCAATGAAATTAAAAAAAAAACAAATTTTCCTTCCAAACTACCTAACTATAGAATTCGTTGACACATTTGTCACAGATGGATTTCAAAGAACATATCGCGATACATATGTGCTTACACGGAGTGGAGACTAATAATAGGAGATTAACGAGTTGGAATTCTCTGGAATAGTCGCATGTTTTAGCTGATTGGTTAAGCGCTCTAGGCCATTCCTTGTTTCCCAGTTTCCATTATCAGAGCGTGCAATCGGCCGGGAATAATTATCGAAAACGGAAAATGATTTTGGGGATTAAACGCCACAGTGTTACTTAAAGAACCGCATAATTCAATCCTCGACAAAATATCAACAAATTAGATTTGCTTTAATTTTAAAAACTTTTCAAAAGATTAAAATAATTTTGATGCAATTAAACGCAAATTAAACCTCTGGACCTTTAAATTTTTTAAAATATGCAGTGATCGAATTAATTATTACTGTTTGTTTAATATACTATCTTTGAAAAATAAATTAAACCTTCATTATTCTTAAAATTATCTATTTTAATTTAGTTATTTATTAAGGATAATCTTTAGGTATGATTTGATTCTCTCGAAACCAAAAAAAAATACTGTCGGTAGTTTGCGATTACCAAAATAATTGCTCAATTCATTTTTAAAATACAGGTCACTTGCGAAAAATCTGGTTGTATCTGCGAAAAATTTGGTTGGGTTTCTGTTCAGAATATAATAAATTGACTGTTATGGTATTTTTAAATGTTAGTTTAATTTGCTTTTTTACGGGTGATGGATCAAATTCACACCAACCGGGGTATTTTAGAGCTCAGAAATCGATTAAAAATCCATTTTTTTTAAATGCTACTTTAATTTAAACGCTTTACCATTGAGTTATGACCGCCGGCAAATTATTTATAATGTGTTGAATAAAAAAGTACTAAATCTTTATTTACACAACCCTGAAATTGTTTTTGCTTGCTGGCTTGATAAAAAACATACATTTGTCTGCAATAGTGCCGATGGTTATTTCACATTCGAAATATAAAAAAATCTTTCAATTTTATAAACTATTCACAAATCAATAGTTACAAAGAATCGCTTGTTTTTTAGGTTGCAAATGAACGTTGTCTGTTTTTGTTTATTTATATCTTATGATAAAAAGTATCCTCAACTTTGATGTTTTTTTCGATAAATAGTCTGTTTATGAATATTTAATAAATAAAATATGTGTAATATCTACTTGCAAAAATAGGAAGGCTTTTGAAAAATAGCATTAGAAAAGCTTCAAAGAGAGACGTGAAAAATAGTTTTGAAAGCTCTGTGGCTGCTGTGTTGTTCGTGGCTGGTAATCCATTTTGAAACCAGCCATTTGGTGTAATATGACGACCGAAACATGCATCACGCAACAGAAACAATATGATACAATACGATGCATGCAAGTTACGTGTTATTTATACCACGAACGGAGCCGAAATGTTACCGGATAATGGTGTGAAACATTTGAGATAAAATATTGTTTTGAATATGAGGGCCAAGGATATTTCAGGCAACAATTCAAAACACAAAAGATTGAGACGCTTACAATCTGAATAATATGTTTAAAATAACCTTTTTTTAAATATTTGTTACATTCAGCAAAATTTTAATGTGTATTGACATCAGCACGATATAGCCCTTGCTGATTGGTACCGAAAACCTCGATATACAATCTTTCGTCTCTTATTTTCGTTCGCTCATCGGACACGCATGTATTGTCATTTTGTAATGCCGTTAGGAGGACTTGATATAAAGATCACCACTTGTGGCGCTGGGTTTGACGGACCACGGCAACCGATGCAGTCAGTTGTGTGCTGACGGCGGCGAGGTATTATTATGGTTGACCGGCCTGAATGCTGTGACTAGGGTCGGGCCAAAAGTTAAAGAAGAAAAAGTCTTTGTGTTGTTAATCTTCTGATTCTCATCCTGCCACCACGCAATACGAATTTAGAGAAGGAGGATGTTAGTATTAATAATTATTGTGCTTCTTTAATGAAATATTGTATACATATTGTGAAATAATAGAAACTTTCTTCCATATTCATATTCAAACCATATTGATTAAATCTGCGTTCTTTTCATTGTTTTACAAGGTACCACCTGGTGGGCAAGTACTCTTTAATTTCATATTTAATTAATAAAAATGAACCTATAAATATTATATTTAAATTTTAATGTCTAATTCGGCTGATATCAAAGCTACCAGTTTTATAAAAATGATATCTTAAAAAAGCTAGGTAACTAAAAAATACGATTATTACACAAAATTTCATTGTATAATTATATTCTGATTAGGTTCGCATTAAAAATTATGTTAGCTTGGATAAAATTATTCTAAAACGCCTTATTTATATTCATCCAGCAGATTGCAATACTTGTGAAAACGTTTAATTTGAAGTATAATTACATTAAATATTACTCAATTTAATAACTTGGCAGAATGACGTTTACCAATTCAAATATTTTGTTCAAATTTATTAACAACATAAATACTATATTGTTTTTGAATTAAAAAACATGCTTTTTTAAGGTTAATTGTTGTCAGCATTCAATAATTAATAATAAAATAAGTATATATTTAATATCAAAACGTATTTCATCTAGAGAGGGCTTCACTAGAAAAAAGCTTCAATTAAATTATCGATAAAAGTATTTTCAGGCAAATTATTTAATAATAAATCCGGTGCAGTTCATGGCAAATAACTCTGTTTTAGAGGCAGCAATTTATTTAAGAGAACATAAATATTTTTCACAATCCAAACTTTATCCACGGGTATCTCTCTCCGCAAATAAACTTTAGTTTTTAGTATAATAAATCAAACAAGGCAATCTTCGCTGAAATCTCTCTGAAAGTATGGTTCATTTATCTAGGAAGCGCGCACACAAATTTTCGTGCCGTTTTTCCACTCGGAAATGAAAGAAGGTAAAACGTGTGGTGTTCTGTCGTGTTGCTCATGACCGAGCATCGTAGTGAGTCTATGATCTCGTTCAAATACAAACTTTCACTAAAGGTACTCTCATAGAGTAAAGTCTTACATACGTCTCATTTTTTCGTGTGGTACTTTATACTGATATATATAAAATTGAATGCTTGGTTTCTTCACAATATCATTTATTAAATTAAGTTTCATGTGAGAAGTTACGAGCTTGAGTCCTGGAAAAACCAAAAAAGCAATTAATTATCTCTAAATTATTGAAAAGGATTTTAACTTTGATCATCGAAGTAAAACAACACTTGACGTAGAACAAAAAATTTGATACATCAACGCCTATTAACTCGCAAACCTTTGATTGAGTTGTCCCAAGTGTATAGCCATACAGGTATATTTTAGTCGATAATTTCAGTTTTATTATGTCCCTAAAAATGCTGAAGTAAATCTTTTTATAAAATACTTATAATACGTGAATTTCCAGTTATGGTCTTATCAGCTGTATTTTTCCTTGCATATCTAATGAAAAAATGTTTGATATACTACTCGTATAAGGTGATGAGACTACAAGATTAGATTGAAACATAATTTTAAGAAACTCTGAAATCAAGAGTATAGGCCAGTGTTCAAGTGTATGCATTTCCTTATATACTCGTCGCTAAAATTTAACAAACAATAACTCAAAAAGTATTTGGCGTTTACACAAGTCATTTTTGCATGTTTACAATGCGGGAGCCAAAGTTCAGGACTGTAAATTCTGCGCATCAAGAGTTTGTAAACTGAGCTTTATAGCCTGTAAAATGCGCTCTGGCACTCTTACTGCATAGGCGACGGATGGGCGAGCTTTTCCACACATAGTTATTGCTACCGACTTATATTTTACAATGTAACATTACTGTAAATGCTGGAAGGTACCGTTTACAGATAAAACAATTGCTTACCAATTGAAAGGTCGTGGACTTGAACCCTAATAAATTTGGTAATAAAAAAATAAATTTAATTGATTTATAAACTCTATGCATACCTTTGGTTAGTGTGAAATGGATCCCTCACTCGTAAAATGACAATCAAAGTATTTTGATCAAAACTCGTAATAGATGGATATCGATTTATTAAAATTAATATAGTAATTTTAATTTTTTTAAACATAGCGTTTCTGTATATTCACTAATAATTATTTAAATACATGAGATTTTTTATTGTAATTAATTTAAATTAATATATTTCATGAAATATAAGAAGCTGAAGCTACACTCGATGTTTTGCGCCCTATTTTAAAAAAAAAAGTTATTTGGCGGACCCTATATAATTAAAAAAAACACCTGTTTCT
This sequence comes from Glossosoma conforme, assembly GCA_022606575.1. Lineage (NCBI taxonomy): Eukaryota > Metazoa > Arthropoda > Insecta > Trichoptera > Glossosomatidae > Glossosoma > Glossosoma conforme. The sequence goes on from JAGTXR010000002.1 coordinate 2,607,087, forward strand.
CAAAATTATATATTATTTTGCAGTGAATTTGAATATGGTATTTTTTTTTAAATATGGTAATAATAAAATCTTTTTAAAACATGCGACGTACATTTTCAGTTCTCGTAAAACTGCAGTGGCGCACAATGTAAGGCCTGTAATAATAGCCGTGACAAATTTTTGCATTTGCACATTTATTACAATGTAAAAATATTCCGCTGCTGAAGCGGCGCGGATATTGCTTCTCATGAAAACATGAAAAACGTCAGTCATTTGGAACGTTTCAGTAGAGAATTTTAATAATATAATTATCTCGAGACTGTCTTTTATTTTTTCAGTTAAGTAATTCATAAATTATACCATTTTGAAATCGAATAACTTAAAACATTTATTTTTTCACGAAACGTTGCATATATCAAACTCCAATTGATTAAAGGTGATTGATTTTTCCAGTTGTAGCTGCACTGATAAGAATGTGAGAAAATCATTAACACATAATAAACTTTAAGAACTTATTAGTTATGTTTTCTATAAAACTTAAATATAATATATTTCTCATATAACGCTAGTCTTTACGCCATATTTGCTTCCAACTTAAGGCAAACGCCAAACAAAAAATCAATTAACATATATTCGTTGTCACAGTGATTCGATTGAACATTGCCTTAGAACTAACTAATTCAGGCTTAGGAAGCATCCGAATAAGTAACCGATCTTCTTTAAGATAATAATTAAAGAAAAATACTTAAATGTCTTAAAGATCGTTTCCTTGACACCTCAGACTCTTGCTTTAGAGTTCCTTAGAAACTATTAATGTTGATGATAGACATATGTCTTCAGTCATAGGGTACATAATAACACCAAACCTAATAAAAATTTATTCTTTAATAAAATCATTTTCTTCGTATCAAGATGAGAAACTTATTATCGCTTATAAATCAATGGTTTTATGTTCTTAAAAAATATAATAAAATATAATATAATACAGTGAATACGCTCAACACAATTTGAAATAATGTTCCAATTTCATTTACTGTGATGTTGGTTGAAATATTGTACAAAAAAATCGATTCATCACACGTAGATCCATCGAAATGAACATGAATTTTCAGCTTAAATTTAATTATTTATATCACAAATTTCAAATACGTCTCTTTAAAAATCTTGGCAGCATAAAATCTTGACATAAACATTACGTGCCTTTAATCATAATCAAACTCGTCAGCAAAATTCAAAAAATATTTTGCATATTCTGAAACGACAATTCAATTAAAACACCCCTCCGATGGAAATAAAAGGGGGCTCTTCTTGTATCTCGGAACAGAACCGAAAGTCAGTCAGTCTGGAAAAATCTGTTTTAGGGGATGGTTTTTTACTACCCTTTTACGTTTTTTTTTGTTGAGATTTACCGCCCAGTAGAGTCCCCCGGTCTGCGGCAGCTCCCCAACTTTCTACTTAACACTTTGTTTACGTACACAAATCCTCTGAATTTATAACTGCTTTGAGCCACTCCGTAAATTCGATTTATTGTATTGTCTATTTTGAGCGCAGAAACAAATATTAAAACAATGTTTTCCTTGAACTACTTTTTTTTAAACTCTTTAATACCTGTAGTTTTTGACTAATTTATCTTTTAATAAATAAAATATATGGCCAACAAAAATATTAATCATGAATATATATTCAAAGCAATGATTACTGTTTTATCCGGTACATAAAAAAAAGTATATTTTTTGCATTGAAGTGTGGGTAAAATAATTTATTTTTATATAATATAACTAACATTTATTATTTTACTACTTAAATCTTTTATATTTTGTATGTCAAGTAACCCAATTTATTTTAATTATTATTTATTTTCAGAGAGTGATCCTATTTTTTTCAATGTGATTCATTACACAAGTTGTTTAAAGAAACTATTTTTCTGTTCCAATAAACATCTTATATATTTTATATTTTTTTTATAAACATATGTTTTCTATAAAAATGAAACATTAATCATACAAGAGTAAGCGTTTCAATTAAAACTTTAAAATGGTTTAACATCTAAATAATATATATATATATATATATATATATATATATATATATATATATATATATATATATATATAATGTACATAAGGGATCGTAAGAAAATACCGTAAAGACAATGCTTATGTTCCATTTCCATCGAAATTAATAAGTCACAAAAAGCCTTCAATCTGCCTACACAAGGTTCAAATACTTCCAAGAAATTGATTGATGTTCGTGGTTTTTGCGTATTGTACCAGTTATATACACGAAAATACGTACCGAATATATTTCCCTTTACTTACCTTATTGAATTTATCACATTACTAAAATCATAATTTTGTGTAGAAAAATCGTGTACAAACTTGAACAGCATTGACTCTATAAAGGGTCCGCCAAAAAACTTTGTTTTTTTGAAAAATGGGGCGCAAAACATCGAGTGTAGCTTCGGCTGTGTGGCACGCAGCGCCGTCCTGTTTAAACCAAATGTTGCCAATATCCTCCTCTTCAATTTTTGTGAATAAAAATGGCCCGATAACGATCGCCATTGATTATAACGGCCACTTCTTGCTCATTTTCAAAGAAAAATGGCCTGATTTTCAAAGTAATGTCGCAATATTTCCCAGCGTTGTTCAAGCGTATACACAACCATATTCGTGCAGCGGAAGGATAAAACTAATTATCTGTCAAATCAGACATGAGCTAAGTGTTACCATTCACGAAATAAGCACTAGTTGAAAAAAAAAACGTTAGATGGCGGACCCTTTATATTAAAAGATTTGAAAGTTAACTAAATTGTTTTCATAAAAATAAAATATTCTTCCATTTTCCTATTAATAGTTTGAATTGTATTAATAAATGTGAAGACATAATTTTAAAATAATTATCAATAATGTTATTTGGTGACAATATAAAATTATATATTCTTATATTAAATATTGAAAATAATTTTTCCCCGTCAGCTCTCTATAATGAAAGTTTTTAATCAGGCAGAAAATAACAATTATATTTTTCTATTTTTGAAGCATTCTTTATTGGGCTGTGGTTTTACTGGATTTCATTTTCAGCAAAAAAAACTCTTTGACACGACTCATGTCAGGGATGAAGAGTAAAAGAAAAAAGAGAGCAATGCGCTGTCTAAAAATAATAAAAAAAGCTACCTTTACCAAAACGAAAACATATCTGAAAATAGTATTCTGAAAGTATATTGATTGCAAAATATAATGTCAGTTGCATAAGCATATTTTTCAGGTATATAAAATACGTAATTTTGTTGTTATTACAAATAGTAAATTATTAAATCATAATTAAGTTTATTCACGCAAAATAAAATAGTTACAAATATGCATAATTTGTCGGTTGTGCAAGAATTTGATAATATTATTTATATTCTTAGCATTCACTTTGAGATCCATTATAATGTTAAATAGAATTTCATAACTTGTTTTAACATTGATCACACTGAAGACTGAGAACGAACTTTACTAGTACATTTTTGCACGTTGGAATTGATGAAGCTTTCATAAATCGTGAAAAAAAAACGTTTTCTTCAATGTGATCCATGTTAAAAAGAGATACGAAATTCTTATATATTTAATAAAGGATTGAATAGATTACATGTTTTAATAGAAAACACAAATAATAAAATAGTATTTAAAAGTTTTACGGTAACATTCAGAAAAACACTTTAAAGATGCTTTATTTACTACCCATGACAGCAACTATGCTATACAACTAAATATCATATTACAGAATCCAGTACAAATTATGCCTGTTAGCTTACTATGCCCCCTAAAAGTACTGGAGGACTCTGCGAAATGCCTTATGGTCACAGGTTCGATGAAAGGAAAATCCTGATCTATCTCCTTCTCGTGGTGGGGGGTGAGTGACAACATCAGTCGGCTAATATAGACAGGGACCGAATGTTGGCCGGAATAAGCTAACACCCAGCTAACCTCATCAGGTCAAGCTAGTTAGGGCACTCTATTGTCCTGGAGGTAGTAAATGCTCTCCTAAGGCGGATAAACCTTTATGGTCAACTGCATTAGGATGTGGAAATAAAGGGGAAAATACCACATTAAAGGTCTAAAAGATATCCCATGTATCAGCAAAAATGATTGCATCTCAAGTTAGGATCAAGAAGAGTGGAGATGAAGATGCAAGATTTTGTTGCTGCAAACCAATCCACCGGATTGATACTACGAAGAAGAAGCTTACAAGGCACTCAACGGAACTGCACCGGGCTATTTGACAGAACTTATCAAGCCTTCAGAAATAAGCGCGCGTGGAGAGACACTCAGATCGGCTAGAGCAAATAGAAGCACCCTGCAGCTGACGGGAGGTAGTCCTAGCATGGTCTTTGGCAATCGAGCTTTCAGCTACGCTGCACCAATGGCCTGGAACTCGCTACCGGAAAGCATAAGAGAGCTTAAAGCGTAGGCATCCTTCAGAAGCAGACTCAAGACTCACCTTTTCACTCAGCGAGGCAAAGAAGCGCTTTTGGAATGATCATTCGGTCATAAAAGAGCGCTATACTAATACTTATATAATAATACTAGTATAATTATGACTTTATATCTTTTTATTATTTATTCTACTGAATCACGATATTTTATATTCAAAGTTTATGGAACTTACAAAATTATATATTATGAAATGGTCTATTTTAGTTTGAAATGTCTCAAAACTAAGACCGTTCATATAAATTTGCAGGACATTAAAGGATTATATCGAACTAAAGCTTAAAGCTGGAGCTTTTATCGCTTTTGCTAGGATGGAGCCTCGCAGCGCGCTTTTTGATAGGCTTAAGTTCATCGGCTTAGCGATGGATAGATTCGTGGCGTAAGAAACACTGTGCCAGCGACTGAAAGCTCTGCTGAAAATAAATAAGCTGTCATTGGGAGCTTTTAAGCGGTGCAGCGAATGGCGGGCAGCGCATTATGCATGAAGGGAAGATTTAAGAGGTCTGTGTGCTGGAATCTTTAATGTATAGAGATTTATGATACATACCTTACATAATACAGGACAGACGTAACAAATGGGCGATCGATACTTTGGGGACACTTATACGATGCTGAAGCAAGCGATTAAATACAGGTCCCTTGTCAATACACAAAAAATATTGATATTTATTAGGCTTTTTAAGTAAAAATATAAAATATACACAAATATAAATCAAAGTAAATTCTTTACAAAAATAATCCCTTTTCGATGGAAAATATCTATATTTTGTCAATTTTTATTGATAAATTTAAATTTAAGATTTTAAAAAAGGTTTTATTTATTAAAAAAAATCATAAAATAAACTTAATTTGTAATACAGATCAATTGTTATTTTAATAATTGGTAAACAGCTTCACCCCTAAATTCCTAGGGGTTTACTGGAGAGGACGCTTACTTATCAGAAATACTGTCAGTCTATTAAACAAATGGTGTCCACCAGAAACAACCTACTCCGAAAAGTAGCATGTACGAAGTTGGGAGCCCAACCAAACCTGATCCGCAAAAGTACTCTAGCCATCTGTTTATCTGCTGGCGAGTATGCCGCGCTAGTATAGGAGAGGTCTGCCCATACCAAGAAAATGGATATTGCTCTGAATAAAACGAGCCGGGTAGTTACGGGACGCCAAGAACCTAGATGATCACACGGCTCAAATCAAGAAGAATACTACAGTTGACAACGGCACTGGTTATACCTGAGGCCACCATGCGGTTGAATGTGTGGAGAAGAACAACTGAGAAGAATACTTGGATTGCCCTGAAAGAGGAACTAGGCTCTAGACACGACAAGGGGTGGAATATATGGAGGTCTCTTAACAGACTTCGGACCGGAGTAAACAAGACGAAGACACAAATGAAAGTCTGGCAGTTTACAGTGGGCCGACTGAATGTGACTGCGGCGTGGAACAGACCCTGTCCCACTTTCTGGAGTGTGCGCTGTGTCTGAGTAGCTGCACCCAAGAAGACCTGATGATGGCCGGGAGTAATGCCATTGATGTCACTCACTTCTGGGCAGGATTTGATCCTGATGTTTCCGACGCGATTATATATATATTTTGAATAATGAAAGAATCACATTTTAGGTAAATATATTGAAAAGGTAATTCATTACACGTGTCACTATCAGCACCCACCCAATGATGCTTCACTTGATTGTTAAAAATTGTTTTATATATATTTGATTTATATATTTTATTTATAATTCAAAAAGCAAAGAAAATGTTTATTTTTATTACTGGTCATATTTGAGAAAATATGTTATCTTTTATGTTGATGCATCGTAAACGTTTTATCCGTTTAATTAAATAAATTTAATTTTTTATTAATTTCATGAAAATATCATACATATTAATTTCCCCTTCATAATACCTCGGCATAAAATATATTTTTACGATAACAGATACGAGTGCCCACTTTACATTTTTGAAACCACTTGATGTTTCTTTGACATTCTTGGAAAAAATCAAATGGACTATAAAAAAGCGTTCTTTCGCTAAAAGCAATGAATATTTATTGCGGTATCTGAAAATTAATTCCAATGAAATTATTTTATCGCATGGAGGTGTTTTTTTATTTGAAAAAATACTTTTAATATGTATTTATGTAGGCACGGGTATTAAAAGGCTTTGTCGTAAGACTTCGTTATCATTTAACGATTTAAAACAAAAAAGAGTCTTCGATATTTCAAAGTAAATAAAATTTGAGAGTAGAAACAACATCGTTTTTTATTCGGTGCAAAAAATACACGTTCTTAAATCATCCCTTTGCAAATTGAAAAAGAAGGGAGCATTATCAATCTTTATTTCATTTCTACCGTAAAAGGTGAAACGAAAGAGAGAGCATGAGCTAAAAAAACAGAGGAGAAATGAACTGTTCAACTGGGCTTAAAAATATTTTTAAGTCAGATATTTCATGTTTGTGTGTAACCAGAGACTATTTGTAGTACGCTATTTAACTTTAACGCATTAATAGGAAAAATATATAAAAAACACACCAAAGGCCAATTTTAGTAATCGACATATAATCTTATATTTTATCCACATAGGGCACGCATAGCTAGATCATATAGTCTTACTTTGTTGTGATACGATCAAAATCATGTCAGAATACACATAATTCTCGACAAGCTTTTGTGGGAAACTCTAAGAAAGCCTTTAAGAAACAACAACCGTAACATTCTAGTCAACCGTAGTATCAATTCGGTGGATTGGTTTCAACATTTGCATCTCGATCTCCATTCCTCTCGGTCCTCCGCAACCCTTTTCAGCTCAGCATAAGCGCTACAATTCATGTCCTCAAATATTTGCTAATGAAGGCTTTTAAAGGTATATCGGATGATTAACCCGATGCTCTTAAGATGATTTAATCATAGACGCGGCTCACCACAACCAAATACAACAAACGGTGTGCAATAGGCAGAGACTCAAATTGATTAGCTCGGATGATGGATTTGTTTATTAGTAAAAAAATATTGGTTGTAACGGCTTAGAATCCGTAAAATAACATTTTATTTTTTGCACACACTTTAATACGAGGTCATTAAACTCACAAGGTTTATTATTTAAAGCGCCATTAAATTCACAATAAATGTATAATAATTCTCTTTTTTCACATATTGCACTAAAAAATACAATTAAAAAATATTTTTATGCATTTGACTACATATGTATTGTTATTTGAAAGTTTATATCTCATAAGCTTTTCATGTTTTTTTTTTAACTCTTTAAAAGTCTCCTATAATAAAAATATATGATTTTTATGTTTCATGATTATTATGTACAATTTTTCTACACCTTTATGTACAACTTTTTAAGCAACACACAAAGCTCTTTTATATTTTAATAAGATTTTTTTAATATCAACACATACAGGAGAATACCGAGATAGAAAACATCCATCTATGGATTATATGACACTTATCATTTTGATCATAGCTAAGCATATGAATTGTTCTGCCAACGACAGACTGCAGCCCGGCATATACGCATTAATATTTTTATAAATGGGTAATGTTCCCGGGATGACTTTCAACCAGAGTATTTTTGCAACCAATTTGGACTAATAGGCGATGACCGATATTCTACGGGTGAAAGATCAAAATCACACTCACACGAGGGTATGGTAATTTATAACAAATATTTTTCTTAATAAACTTTTTTCGCTTTTGAATCCACGACCTTTGTTAAGGCACGCATGCGCTCTATTTTTAAGCCATCCTCGCTTCGGTCTGCATTCAATGTGGCGTAAAATACATTTTATTTAAACCTGGCAAAGTAAAGTATAAAATTCTCAACTCGAGAATCGAGGTTTGCTTAAGGGGATGAATAGGGGAAGATCACAAATACCGTTTATTTGTTCTCTAATAGCCGATGAAAGATCCGATAAATACCCTCGATGAATCGTTTCGGTCCAATTGATTCCCCGAAACGACTGAACCCATACCCTTCATCAAATATTATTTAATACCACAGCTAGACAGCGACAATTCGATAAAGCCGAGATTTGTAATATGCTATTTACATTTCGACGAATGAGGGATAAATCGGAACCGCACCTTTTGTGGTTAGTATGTCTCTGCTGCCAGTTTTATTATAAAGCCTTTCTCAAAAGATTAATATTATACATCACTTTATATACTACTTTGAAAGATCGTTATATCTTTTATATTTCTTTCACATTACTCCAATACTACACCGACTGCATTGGTTGAGAGTTTCGGCTAGAATCCAGTACAAATTATGCCTCTTAGCTTACAAGGCACTCAACGGAACTGCACCGGGCTATTTGACAGAACTTATCAAGCCTTCAGAGATAAGCGCGCGTGGAGAGACTCTCAGATCGGTTAGATCAAATAGAAGCACCCTGCAGCTGACGGGAGGTAGTCCTAGCATGGTCTTTGGCAATCGGGCTTTCAGCTACGCGGCACCAATGGCCTGGAACTCGCTACCGGAAAGCATAAGAGAGCTTAAAGCGGAGGCATCCTTCAGGAGCAGACTCAAGACCCACTTTTTTAATCAGAGAGGCAAAGAAGCGCTTTTAGAATGATCATTCAGAAAACAAATCAGTGAAATAACTTGTTTGTCAGTAAACTTTTAAAGGTTTTTATTTTCATTTCATTTCTTTGAATTATTAACGTAATTATATTATTTTATACAATACTTTTACAAAACGTATTCACTTTTGAAACATTAACATGTAAACAATTCGCATTATTAGTCTTTTGGATAATTTAATCGTGAAAATACATTAGAAAATGGTTAAAAAAATAACATTGATTTTCAGACAGAAATAGTATTTAAAAAAAAAATCAGACAACTTACTATTTTGTCAGTATTGAATTCAATAAATAGCCAGTGAATATTTAATAATTATGTAGTTATTAATACATAGAAAATTAAGTCAAAATAATAAATGCTAACAAATATAAGTTGATAGTAGAAAAATTTGCAGTAAATAATTATAGAATGGTAATTCATAATAGTGTAGGTTAGGTTTGCTTTCCATTTTATATGCTTACTATTCATAGTTCTCGCTCATAAATTTGCATGTTATGAACGTCTATTCACTAGCTAATAATCAAAAACTTGCAATTTTTATTTTTGAAAACTTATCATTTTATTTAAAAATCAATCGTTTTACATTAATTACTGAGAGCAATTAGTATTTTACGGACATTTTAATATCATTACTGACCACATTCGTTCACAGTGGATACAGCCACTTATTTTTATTAACTGCCAATTCATTTAATATAATGCCAAAACCTTGAATTATTTACTGATCAAATAACGTACTAAGCCATCTTTAATAGTAAGAATATTTAATAAAAAACAAATTTTAATAATCTATATTATATTCATATTATTATCTATATTCAATCCTTCTGGAGTGTGCGCTGTGCCCGAATAGCTGCACCCAGGAAGACCTGATGATGGCCAGAAGTAACGCCATCGACGTCGCCCACTTCTGGGCAGACAGGATCTGACCCTGTTGTTTCCGACACGATTATATATATATTAAAATTATTTTCGATAAATTGATGTTGACACATTATTCACAGTTCATTTATAATTAATTTAGTATTTTTTATAGAATGGTTAATACAAGTAAAAAAAATGGAAAATTATGTTCAAAAAGTTTTCTTATGTCAATATAAAACCAAATTATAAAATTAATCTCGACAAAAAATGAAAAGTAGTTTTTTTTTATTGGGGAGCAATATGTATATTTTTAAAAATACAAGGGTAACTATCAAATAAACAATTTTATAATAAAATTCAAATGCCCGCAGCTTTTTACGAAATAACAATCAAAAAATTCTCAGAATTGTAAAATGTAAAACATACGCTTCAAGCGTTTTCAATTATCAAAACTAATATTTTCCCACGAGTTATTCTTATCAATTATTTTTTAATGTTATTTATACGCAAATTAAAGTTAATAAAGAGTTAGAAGCAATATTTATTTAACTTATAAAATATACTTTTAAATATCTATATTTTATATTGAAATAGTGAATGAATTTCATAATTGTGGAATGTGTACTTAAAACAATTTAACGGGTACAAAATTTAAATTATGAATTCTTACGTGATATTTTTACCTTAAAATAGATATATAAATATATATATGGAAATAGCAGATGAAAAATTAAATTTAAAAGGTTAAGTAGCTTAAGGACAGAAGCAACTTGGGAGTATTTTATAAAATTAATTGGGTTTGTTATTCTGTCATTTTTCAATTATTTTTTTACCAATATTTAATATATTATTGCCATTTACATTTAAAAACTGACCACTTTCATACTGACACAGTGGAAGCTGTCAATTTATTTAGTCTCCTTCCAATTAATTTTGTTTAATGCCAATTGATTTAACTTACTGCCAAACCTTGAATTACTTACTGAATAAAGAAATACAGGATTTTTTATTTGGTTAAATATTTAAAAGCATTTTTCTGTTTTAAATATTTATTAATTATGTGGGATTATTTTAAATAAATGTAACTGTAAATATGTTTTAATTGTTACATAACTCAAGTCGTATTTTACGGTGAGTAAATTCTTAAAATAAAATCTGCAAGAATACAAATAAAAAAAAAAACGAAAGAAATACTATCGTTGAGTACCTAGATAGTAAAAGGTTTACATCTGCTGGCAATTCTTAAGAGACTACAAGGCGAAGAGTTGTCATTTCCCTGAAGACTCAGATAACATATTCAAACACCAGCGGGAAAAGCTCCCGGACTTTAGTAATGAAATTGTCAACGTTGTTGCCACATCGAGCTTTCCTGTTGTGCATAATTTTTACTGTAATGCTGAATACTTTTTTCATCGTTTGTAACTATTTCACAATACTGCCTCATATATTATATAACTGAAATATCTTTCAGTGTACTCGTATATTACATTCAAATATGATTCAATGCGCTTAACATCGTTATATAAGGCTTAGTCAATATATTATCATCATACGTTCTTCAATAAATGTTGAATTTTTGCATTATTATTAGCTTCGATAGCAACGTACACAATTTTGAAAGCTTATAAATTATTGGTTTTATAAAAGGTAAAAAAAATTAAGGTATAATTGTGATATTTTGAAAAAAATATAGTTTGGTTCATTGTAATACAGGAGATTTGGACAAGAGTACGACTTTTTTTACAATCAAGAATACCTTGATATATTAGTTTCTTCCTTTTGAAATAGTTTTTTTTTTTAATAACGGTAATTGTTTTAATAGTGATAACGGAAGAGAACCATTGACATTGTATTTAAGTATTTATGCTTCATTATTAATTCTAGAAGTAATGTTAAAACGATAATAACATGTTTTATGGGCGGTTTTTGATCGATCACCGTAGCTAAAAATCATTGTACGCCTACCAAAACTTCTTTTAGTAACTTGAATTGCCTCATAAAACCAAAAAGTCCTGGCCTCAAAATTGAAGAATAAATCAAGTTTTGTTTTTAAAGTTATATTTCTAAATCAAAATATGTCTTGTGTATATACAGCTACTGTCTGTAGACCTTCAGTCAGGAGGCTATCATGAATTTAATGTATATATGTTCTCAGGTGGACTTCAAGGTGTTAAAAAGGCTTAGAACAAAGAATAGACAATGACTATTCTTTGTATTATATTATGTGGAAAGTATATGCTTCATATATACTTCAGTATTAAAAAACATAGATTTTGTGTCAAAAGCTTACCTGGCAGTAAGTTTCAGACTCTGGATCTACGTCCACTGTTGACAAGAAGTCCGGCTTGCCACTCTTAAGGTCTGGCTGCAGACAGACCACATACATGATTTGCTCACGGCGCCCAGATCGGTAGGCGTCCATAGGCGTCGCGAAACCTGGTCCACATCCTCCTGAAAAAGA